>CM057453.1:953186428-954461071 GCA_016271365.2 Neoceratodus forsteri | reverse complement strand
TATTGCTTAATGTAAATGTGTGATTTTAAAAAATCACAGTTTGGGCTTCGTAGCCTGCTACTCTGGGGTGGCGATAGCCCCTCTGTGAGAAAAAAAAAATTTTTTACTCACTGTATGATGTTTGAGAAGGGATCGTAATTTTGTTTGAACTGGGAGCAAGACGATCCCTTCCCCACTTCGAGTCTGCCTGATCTGTCCCTACCCTCCTTTTGTGGCGTGCTACCAAGAGGCGTGGGGGCGTTGCATACTGAGGTCTATGGGCTAACTTTTAAAACAATTTTATTATGCTTGAAACTAATGTTTGATAAAAATGAAAGCCACTGCTCAACTAATATAGTTGAGCAGTGGCTTTCATTTTTATCAAACGTTAGTTTCAAGCGTAATAAAATCATTTTAAAAGTTAGCCCCATAGACCTGTATTAGGCTCATCCCTGCGCTGTCCCTGGTAGCACGTCAGAAAACGGAGATGCATGGGGGCGGATCAGGCAGACTCGGAAGTGAGAAGGGATTGTCTGGCTCCCAGTTTGAACTAAATTACGATCCCTTCCCAAACGTCATACAGTGAGTAAAAAAAATGTTGACACAGAGGGGCTATCACTGACCCAGAGTAGTGGGCTATGAAGGCCAATCTCTTAGTTCACACAATTCTTTAAAGAGCAGGTGCTTAGTAAAGATGCATATCTTAAAAAATGAAGGTTTGGTGCCTTTAGATGCCTCTGCAATCATTCAGTTTGCTTTCATTTGTTTATTTACTTACTTGTACTTACATTTCCATCTTTTTATTTGTATTTTGCCAAGTGCTAGTGAAAACAAAAGAGTCCAATGGAGTCCCCATGTGATGATGTCAGAAAACCCCTACTATCAAGCCTGCCAGTGTATCTCAAAGGGAAACTGCAACCTTTCTACTTTTCAGATATTTCTTTCAGACTGACCTATAGGTGGAGCTGTTAGCAGACCCAGCCTGCCCCTGTACTTCAAGAATGACCTACAGGTGGCACTGTGAGCTGACCCAGCCTGCCCTGTACTTTCACATGACCTACAGGTGGTGCTGTGGGCTGACCCAGCCTGCTCCTGTACTTTCAGATTGACCTACAGGTGGGCTGTGAGACCCTGCAATTGCACTGTACAATCTACAGGCAAATCAGGTCATAATAAGATGCTAATATGGATGTTTGCCCACCGACTGCCTAACTTGAGCTCATTTGTATAACACTTTTGAATATAGCATATGTTTCCCTTGGAAGCGTCCTAGTGCCGGTGAACTTGTTAGCCCAGCACAAACACTAGCAAATGTATTTGTAGCGCAAAACCTGTCTTGAACCATAACACAGTTCTGCAGTATTTGGCCTGCACTGTTGTTTGCAGCTTTAGTGCATCCACTTCTTTGTTAGCATACATTGATCACGTAGTTCACCTGTACCTTCCTCCATGCCTGTGTACACTGGGCTGCTGTTTTGATTTGCACTTCCTGGATGCTATATTCATAGCTGTTTTATTTGCTGGCCTTTTATTGCACTGCACTCCTATCCCTGTTTGCATGAGCTTCATTTGCATGCTATATTCAGTTGCTTTAGCTCTGGGGCTATCCTTTGAATATAGCATGCAAATAGTTCAGGGCTACTGCAGCACACCGCAGTGCTATTTTCGCTCTGGGGCTATGTTTGAATATCTGGCCCACATGTTATTAAAATCACATATGTCTATTAAAATTATAATATTTTGGTGGCAGGAAATGTTATTTTTCCAGGAAGGTAAAGGTGAACTACATGATCAATGTGTGTGCTAACAAAGAAGTGGATGCACTAAAGCTGCAAACAACAGTGCAGGCCAAATACTGTAGAACTGTGTTATGGTTCAAGACAGTTTGATGGCACAAATACATTTGTGCATTGTTTTGCATGAGGACTAACATGTTCACTCAGCACTGGAACGTTTTCCAGTGCAAACATTTGCTATATTCAAAAGTATTATACAAATGCGCCTGCTTAGGCAGTTGGTGGGCAAACATCCATATTAGCATCTTATTATGATCTGATTTGCATGTAGATTGCACAGTGCAATTGCAGAGTCTCATAGCGACACTTGTAGGTCAGTCTGAATGTACAGGGGCAGGCTGGGTCAGCTTACAGCTCCACCTAGAGGTCAGTCTAAAAGCAATATCTGAAAAGTAGAAAGGTTGTAGTTTCCCTTTGAGATACAGAGGCAAGCTTGCTAGTAAGGGTTTTCTGACATCATCACAGGGGGACTCCATTGGACTCTTTTCTTTTCACTAGCACTTGGCAAAATACAAATAAAAAGATGGAAATGTAAGCACAAGTAAGTAAATAAACAAATAACAGCGAACTGAATGATTGCAGAGGCATCTAAAGGCCCCAAACCTTTGTTCTTTAAAATTTGCACCTTTACTAAGCACCTGCTCTTTAATAACATGTGGGCCAGATATTCAAACATAGCCCCAGAGCGAAAATAGCACTGCACGGTGTGCTGCAGTAGCCCTGAACTATTTGCATGCTATATTCAAAGGGATAGCCCCAGGGCTAAAGCAACTGAATATAGCATGCAAATGAAGCCATGCAAACAGGGATAGGAGTGCAGTGCAATAAAAGGCCAGCAAATAAAACAGCTATGAATATAGCATCCAGGAAGTGCAAATCAAAACAGCAGCCCAGTGCACACAGGCATGGAGGAAGGTACAGGTGAACTACGTGATCAATGTATGTGCTAACAAAGAAGTGGATGCACTAAAGCTGCAAACAACAGTGCAGGCCAAATACTGCAGAACTGTGTTATGGTTCAAGACAGGTTTGCGCAGCACAAATACATTTGTGCAGTGTTTGCACTGGGCTAACAAGTTCACCCGGCACTAGGACGTTTCCAAGGAAAACATATGCTATATTCAAAGTGTTATACAAATGAGCCTGCTTAGGCAGTCGGTGGGCAAACATCCATATTAGCATCTTATTATGACCTGATTTGCATGTAGATTGTACAGTGCAATTGCAGGGTCTCACAGCGCCTCCTGTAGGTCAATCTGAAAGTACAGGAGCAAGCTGGGTCAGCTCACAGCACCACCTGTAGGTCAGTGTGAAAGGACAGGGGCAGGCTGGGTCAGCTCACAGTGCCACCTGTAGGTCATTCTCGAAGTACAGGAGCAGGCTGGGTCTGCTAACAGCTCCACCTATAGGTCAGTCTGAAAGAAATATCTGAAAAGTAGAAAGGTTGCAGTTTCCCTTTGAGATACACTGACAGGCTTGATAGTAGGGGTTTTCTGACATCATCACATGGGGACTCCATTGGACTCTTTTGTTTTCACTAGCACTTGGCAAAATACAAATAAAAAGATGGAAATGTAAGTACAAGTAAGTAAATAAACAAATGAAAGCAAACTGAATGATTGCAGAGGCATCTAAAGGCACCAAACCTTCGTTTTTAAAGATATGCATCTTTACTAAGCACCTGCTCTTTAATATCTTTGCAACTGTTCAATGGGCTTGCTTGACAGTTTGAATGTGTGGTCTCGTGGGGTAGATCTCTAGATGTGTCAAGTTTTGTTCTGGTCGGATGTGTGGATTCTGAAATGGGGATAGAGAAAAAACATTAAAAATGGCTGTCTACTGCCTTTTTTTCTCATCAGCCTGTGCCCAGATGGTTTGGAATTTTGGTCTGAAAGTTTTATGGTAGAAAGGGCTTGTCAACAGATGTGCCTTTTGCTGGTTTAGTGAAAAATAATAATCCATTCCAAAGTTATTATTAGGTGTTTGTAAATCTCACAACAATACCGGTCGAGCATTATTGCTTGATCTCATTTGTAATTCAGTGACTGCCTACAGATGGCAGGAGGAATCAGTTCTAGCTGGGTAAGTGTATTATTTAGAATGGAACACATGTAATTCAGTGACTGACCTACAAATGACTGTTGTGAGTGTAAAGGTTTGCACTTTAATATCTTTTCAACCATTCAACAGATTTTGCATGCTTAGTTTTGTGGGGGTAGGTCTCTTAATGTGCTCCAGTCAGATGTGCAGATTCCTTGACACAGACAGACTAAAACGTAACAAATCACTGTTTTTTGCTGCTTTTTATTCATCACTGTGCTCCCAGAAGGTATAAGATTTTGGTCTGAAATTTTCAGGAAAGAAACGGCTTGGCCCACAAATGATCCCATTGCTGTTTGGAGAAAAATATTGATGTGTTCCACAGTTATTATTAGGCATGTGTAAATCTAAAAACAACACACCACATGTTGTGCATTATTGCATAAATGGAACTTATGTATGATTCAGTGAGTGCCCTACAGATGGCAGGAGGGATCAGTTCTAGCCAGGTAATTGTATAATTTATAACAGAACCTATGTGTAATTTAGCGACAGCCCTACAGATGGCAGAATGGATCAGTTGTAGCCATGGTAAGTGTACTTTGCATGCTTGGTCTCATGGTGTAGATCTCTTGATCTGCCAAGTTTTGTTTCATTCAGATGTGCAGATTCTGAGATGCAGATAGCAAAATAAATGTAACAAATTAGGTTTTTTGCCTTTTTTTTTGTCATTGCCTTGCACCCAGATGGTTTGAAATTTTGGTCTGAAATTTTCAAGGTAGAAAGGGCTTGGCCCACAGATGTGCCTTTCACTGTGTTGTGAAAAATGTTAATTCTTTCCATAATTATTATCAGGCATTTGTAAATCTCACAACAACACACCACATGTCATGCATTATTGCTTAAATGCAGCTCATGTAATTCAGTGACTGCCCTATAAATAGCAAAAGCATTACATTCTACCCTGGTAAGTGTATGATTTATAATGAAAATCACATGTAATTTAGTGACTGCCCTAAAGATGGCAGGAGGGATCAGTTCTAGCCGTGGGAAGAGTATAATTGATAATGGAATGCACATGTAATTCAATAACTGTCCCACAGATGGCAGTAGTGAGCATTTAATTTTGCACTTTAATATCTTTAAAACCATTCAATGGATTTGCATGAAATATTGCATGCCTGGTCTCATAGGGTAGATCTCTTGATTGACCAAGTTTTGTGCTGCTCAGATGTGTAGATTCTGAGACTCAGATTGCAAAAAAATGTAACAAATTATTGCTTTTTTTATTTTTTTTGTCATCACCTTGAAGTCAGATGGTTTGAAATTGTGGTCTGAAATGTTCATGGTAGAAAGGGCTTGGCCCACAGATGTGTCTTTCACTGGTTTGGTGAAACATATTAATTCCATTAAATAGTTGTTATTAGGTGTGTGTAAATCCCAAAACAACTCAACACCTCCTGTGCATTATTGCTTAAATGAAACTGATGTGTAATTCAGTAACTGCCCTACAAATGGCAGGAGGGATCAGTTCTAGCCAGGTAAGTGTATAATTTATAATGAAACTCATGTGTAATTTAACGAGTGCCCTACAAATGACAGTGGTGAGTGTTAAACTTTGCACTTTAATATCTTTGCAACCATTCTACAGATTTGCACAAAATCTGAATGTGTGGTCTTGTTGAGTAGATCTCTTGAAGTCCCAAGTTTTGTTCTGGTTGGATGTATAGATTCTGAGATGCAGATAGAGAACAAATGTAAAAATTCACTCTTTGTTGCTATTACTTTGTCATGTGTAATTTAGTAACTGTCCTACAGATGGCTGGAGGGATCAGTTCTAGCCGGGTAAATGTATAATTAATAATGGAACTCATGTGTAATTTAGCAACTGCCCTATTGATTGCAGGAGGGATCAGTTCTAGCCAGGGTAAGGATATAATTTATGATGGAATTCATGTGCAATTCAGTGCCCTACAGAAGGCAGTACTGAGGGTTAGAATTTGAACTTTAATATCTTTGTAACTGTTTAACAGATTTGCACAAAATTTTACATGTGCAGTCTCATGGGGTAGACTTCTTGATGTGCCAAGGTTTGTGCCATTCAGATATGCAGATTCTGCGTAGCAGATAGTGGCAAAAGAAAAACAAATCTGAGATATTTTCTGTTTTTTTGTCATAGCTTTTCACCCAGATGGTTTGGAATTGTGGTCTGTAATTTTCAAGGTAGAAAGGGCTTGGTCCACAGAGGTGCATTTCACTGGTTTGGTTAAAAAATATGAATCCATGCCAAAGTTATTCAATTTTAAAATTTTGGGTTCTGATCATGCTTAGTAAGCACCTCAAAATAGCTGTACAAAGGGGAGTGGCTTGTATGCCTGGAATCCCTTCAGAGGTCTTGAATAATGAGTTATATGCATACCCATTTTTTTTAAATTAAGGTAATCAGAATAATCAGGTTAAAACTACAAGCTATCCCTCTTTGGGAAGCTTGGTCTGTTTAAAATCACTGTTTCCAACAATTTTTTTTTTCACCTCATCACATTGCAAGACCAGTTCCTTATATGCCAAACATTTTCAAAAATGTTACTGTAACAATAGCTCATGAATAATCATGATCTTATTTGCATACCATTTTTTTAACTTGAGGGAATTAGAAAAATTGGTGAAAACTACAAGCTATCCCTCTTTGGGAAGTGTAAATTGTTTTGAAATATGGGCTACAAATCAATATGTTAAACATTAGGGCTACAGCAAGAAAATAGTCATTGTTTAACTTATGTTAAAATAGACATTAGAGTACTGATTTTGTGTTCATGTGAATTAAAAAAGTTTCACACAATTCAATGGGTTAGAAATATGCAAAGTTAAAAAAATACTTTTGGCAATACAGAGAAATAGAGAAGTATTATTGACTGTTTTAGTTTTTATCTGCCTTGAGATAAGAGAACACTGACATGGTGATATCAAAGGAGGCAATGCAGTGTAATGGCTAAGGCTCTGGAATATGATCCTGGAGAACCTGGGTTATGTATCCTAAAGCACCCAATGAATATGGTCTAAGGTTTTTCTTAATAGTAACTCATGCATTTATAAAAACTAATTACAGAAAAACATGCATGTGTTTATAAAAACTAATTACAGAAAAAAAGAGTATCTCAGAAAGTAAGGACATTCATTGCAAAAAAACTTCATTAATGCATTAGTAAGGGTTAAAGCGATGAAAGTAGGGAAATGTGGTGGTAGGGTTTCCAACCCTTAAACCCCACCCTCACTCTGTGGGCAGCAATAGGTGTGGGGTGTGCTTTGGGGTTGTCAACTATGGGCCCTGCACTTGCATTTGTAGTGAAACAGGAATGAAATTGTTAGCAAAGCCTTGTTATTACCCCACTTCATAAACCCAGTAATGACAATTTTGAAATCCCCACCAAAACATGATTCCCTGGCACTGCAACGCCATTGCACCCCACAGGTGTGAAAACACAGTTTGGCCAGGGTTTGATAAATTACAGCTGTCATGTTCATGAGGTGGTGTAAAAAGATGGTTTTGTTGAAAATTACAAGTCAAAATATTTGCAATTGCCAAAGTTATGAGGGATTGTAGCAAATATGCACATACCTCTGCGATTTTTATATATTTTGACTACTCAGTTTCTACATAGATGTCTTATGACTCGACCTTATGAACAGGGGTGGTAGAAATTTTCAAATCCCACACAAAAGATGATTTTGCCAAGCATCTGCAAAATCACCTGTCTGGCTGGATTCACATAATTCCATCAGCATTGTTCATGAGGTAAGGTCCCAAAAAAGGCCATGTTGAAAATTTGAGATAAATATATGTGAAAATGGCAGTTATGCCACAGAGTTGAAAATCCCATTAAAATAAATGTAATCACATTTACCTTAGTTTCTCATATTGCAGTCGGTGGCTCCAGCAGCAAGACATGTCTTCAATTGGAGAGTGGATCTTCTACTTGGTACCTGTTCAGGAGAGTGAGGGTGTGTGGGGGTGTGGGGAGGTGTAGGGTAATAGGTGCTCAGTGGCAGGTCGAGGTGGAGGGGTTGGATCGGTGATAGACCATTTTCTTTTTTACAGGTTAAAAAAGACATTGTGGGACTGTTTTCTTTATTTCAGGCAAGACACAATCGGGGGGCTAGGCGGTGCCAGTAGGCATCAGGGAAACAAAGCAATTAAATGGAGATGATGATGATCAGAGGGAAGGGGTGCCACTAGACACCAGGGAATATTTATAAGTGGGAATGGTGATTAGAGGGTAGGGGGTGCCACTAGACACCAGGAAAACAATACATATAAAGGGGGATGATGATCGGAGGGTGTGGGGTGCCACTAGACACCAGTGAAATAATTATAAACAGGAATGGTGATAGGAGGGTGGGGATGCCACTAGAAACCAGGGCAACAACACATATAAACGGGAATGGTGATCGGTGGGCGATGACTGTTATTAGACACCAGGGAAAAACAACTGCTAAATGAGCATGCTCAGAAGTGTACATTTTAAAATGTGCTAACTTAGGAATGCATTATTATTTTTTTCACCAAACCAGTAAAAGACAGATATCTGATGCAGTCCTTTTCTACCCTGAATATATCAGAGCAAAATTCCAAAGCTCTCAAAATAAAAACAACAAAAACACACAGACTTTTTTATTCCTATGAAATGTTTCATATGAACGTCAAATGAAACAAGTGGAAGTGAGTGACAAAAAATTATTTAAAATACCAAAAAAAAAAAACCTTTTCTGAGTCCTATCTCCAACAGCTAACTGCACAGTAGACCTAAGGGAATCAAGATGAGCAACATAAATCTCTTGGTCTACCTCCAGCATATTATTTCTGTAGCCTTTCAAATTCAAATAGATAAAACAGACAACAAGATGATGGCAAATGAACCAATAATTTTCTCCCATGAAAAAAGATGACATCAATTCAAAACAAGCATTCTTTTTTTGTTTCATACACCTATTTTAAGACCTTACTAAGCATGCTCAGAACCCATTTTTAATTTTTTTTAAATTGAATAACTTTGGAACAAATGTTTCATCAAGCAAGCAAAAGCATACATCTGTGTGCATGCCCCCTTCTACCCTGAAAATTTCATACCAAAATTCCAAACTGTCAGTGCAGTAGTAAAATTCAAAGAAAACCCATTCAACCCAATGGTAGAAAATGAAAAAAAAATTACTATTTTCACTATCCAGATCTCAGAAGATGCGCATCTCACCAGAACAAATCTTGCCACATCCAGAGATCTACCCCCACAAAACTATGCATGCAAAATGTCATGTAAATCCATTAAACTGTTGCAAAGTTATTAAAGTGCAAAGATTAGGGTTTAACCTTAAAGGGGAACTGTCATCAACAGTGTTTCTTAATGTCTCAAAGTCCATAAAAAGCTAATCTGAGTGAGCCATTGTATTTATGTATCAGACTTTGCAGTCCAGAGTTATTCATATGTAAATCAGCCTATAATTAAGGGCTGGGGGCAGCCATATGTTTTAGGCTCCTAACAGGAAATTATGTCGACGAGAAACTTAGCCTTCCATTTACTGCAGGTTAAATAGAAAATCATCTGTTTTACTAAGTGTGTTTTAAGGTATTATTACAACATTTTCTACATTTATAATAATTGTTTTAAATGTGCATTGAAAATAGTAAGTGTTCACCTTTACATTTCAAACTGTTAGTAGTAATAATCCATCTTTAGGATTGCTTTAACCTCTAGGCTATACTGCCAGCTGATCATTAAAAACTACACATCTCTCAAGACTGGCTCTGTGGTGTCAATGGGTATTGGGGCCCCATATCAAGATTTCTAAACCCTGGCCGTGTTCTTGTCAGTACAGATTTCTGGGGTTGCCAAAGCACTGACTTCTGTCTTATTCCATTCCATCTCTTACAGCTTTTCTCTTACAATTTTGGGTGTAAACTCAGGTCTAGAAGATGCAAATGTTGCTATTTAACTACTGGCCTGGCATCATGGGGCCTGCCTTGAAATGTGTAGTTTTTGATTTACAGCTGGCAGTATAACCTAGAGGTTAAAACCAAGAGCTGTGAACAAGCTTCTTTCATCCAGCAGAATGGGTTTTTAGTCCAACATGCTCTTCTTGTATATTGTGTGACCAGAACAAGTCATTTAACCTTCCTGTGGTCCCCAAACCCACCCAGAGATAAGCTGTAGTTGTGTGATTTTCCTGGAGAAAGACAGTAAAAACTATTTGAGCAGGTGTTATGATTCTGAAAACATTGGGCCAGATATTCAAAGCTTTGCCTCTGGGTTAAAATAACACTGCCTAACGTGCAAATGTAGCCTGGAGCACAAAGCAAGCTATATTCAAAAGGAATAGCCCAGGGCAAACAGTTTCTGAATATAGTATGGGAATGAGGCCGTGCAAACTGGGCTGGGAGTGCAGGGCAAACGTAGCCCTGGAATAAGACAGCACTGAATACAGCAACCAGGAAGTGCAACCCACAACAACAACATAGTGCACAGCAACGTGAGGATAGGTAGAGAGGAACTATGTGGCCAATGTGTGTTCTGGCAAATGCATGGACCCAGTACAGCTGCAGGCAGCAGCACACATGAAAAAACAGTGATCAAAACTGTATAATATTCCCTGAACCATTAGCCCCGCGCTAAACTTTGTCATATTCAAAAGTGACATGCAAATGAGCCTACTTAGATAGTCTCTGGGCAAACAGCCACATTAGCATCTCATCATGCCATGATTTGCATGCAGTTTGCACAGCATTACTGTAGGGTCCCACTGCTCCACCTGTAGGTCAGTCTGGAGGTACGGGGCTGGCCAGATCTGACCGTAGCTCCACCTGTAGGTCAGTCAGGCAGTGCATGATGATAGCTGCAGGCTTCATGTAAGCAGTACAACATAGCATAGCATATCGTACCCCAGGGGACAGCACAGCATAGGCACAGGTGGTGGTAGTGCTGTATGCAACCTTCACACTGTAGGTCATGCTACAGTGCACAGCAGACAATATAATAGCAAGAGGGCTGGTAGTGTGAGGGACATGACACTGCCTATGGTATGTAGAACAATGATGACCACTGCGCTGTACACAGTGACAGGCACAGCTTGCAGGTAATTACTGACAGTGGACAGTACTATCAGGCTGTTGTGTGATCCACAGATGCTGCACCTGTGGCATGGGATGTACACAGTGTCATGCACATGGCCAGCAGTATGTGCTGTGACATCTCTACAGTTGTGTGGTAGGTGGCTGGGGGGGGCATGTAGGATCCGACAGGCACACAGTTGGTAGCATAATCCCACTACTGGCCCATGTGCACTGAACAATGTGTCCCAGCCTTGTGGCCACACCTGGACTGTGGTGAGGTCTGGCCACCCATACACCGTCCCTTCACTGGCCACCATGCCCACAGTGCTGCATGTGTTTGCTGGCATCTGATATGCACCACAGATGTATGGTCTGTAGGTGTGTGCTATATGGCCACACTACCATGCTGTCCCCTGTGGGTCAGATCACCCCTCACTGTCTGTGCTTGACTCGGACTGGTGGCAGCTGATGGCATCATGGTGGTGCCATCAGTGAGCAGCATGTGTCCTCCATGTCAGGCAGTTTCTAAGTGTCATACTCATATGTTAGGGTCACGCAAGCTGTGCTAATGCTGAGATAGCACCGTGCAAAGTGTGGAAAGCTGTTTGCCCAGGGTTAAGACAAGCTTTTCCTGGGCGGTAAATTGGACCATGCTATGGGTCGCGCTATGTCTGGCTAAACACCTTAGCGCAGTGCTAGTCGCTGAATATCTCATAGTGGATTTATTCATGTTCACTATGCCCCTTGCATATCATTATGCTTAGCCCAGCTCTACTGCTGTTTGCCTGCACTAGTTGGCCTTTTGAATATTTATTTATTTATTTATTTAGTTAAACATCAGTTTAGAAACCGTTGAGCCAGAGGCTCATTTACAAAGGTACCTCGTCACAAAGAGGACATCAGAACAGTAGTACAAGGGACACAGTACTTACAAACAAAAAAAGTTACAGTTCAATTACAGTTTTGTTACAATAGAGTACAATCTCCAACGAGCAAAAGATAACAAAAGGTGCAAAACTTATGGTCGGGGGAGAGCTGGTGGGGGTAGAAGGGAGGGAGATAGGGGAGGAGGAGGAATAAGTAGGGAAAGGAAGGGGGGAGCTCAGTGAGCATTGTCAAACAGAGTATATATATATATATATATATATATATATATATATATATTTTTTTTTCACTAGTCTAGCGGCAGTTGCATTTCGAGCTAACAGGAAGTTTCTGAGCCTGGGCTTAAAGCAAGCTAAGGTTAGAGAGTTTGAGACACTGGCAGGGAGGGAGTTATACCAGTGGGGCGCACGGGGGAATGCCCTCTGACCTTGTGAGGTCCTGGCTCGGAAGAACTAGGGTAGTTTGACGAGCTGCACGTGATCAGGGTCGGTGCAGTACAGCGAGTGGAGTTGGATAGGCCTATGGGGGATAGGCCATGCAGGGCTTTAAAGGTGAGCTGGCATGTCTGATACATGAGTCGCTCTTCCAGGTTGAGTAGGGTAGCCAGGGTGTACAGCTCACATGTGTGAGTGAGTCTGGGAGCACCAGTGATAAGTCTGCAGGCCTTATTTACTGTGAGACGAACCTTGTTGAGGGCAGTCTGATCTGCTGAGCCATAGACCGGAAGGCCATAGTCAATGAGAGACATGACAGAGGAGGTGACAGCCAGGTGGAGAAAGAACATAATGGGCCAGATATTCAAAGCTTTGTGCATTCCACAAATATGGCAGATCCACGCTAATCCCACGCTATTCCTGTGCAAACTGTTTGCGGAATTCACAAAGCTTTGAATATCTGGCCCATTATGTTCTTTCTATCCAGGTTGGACTTGAAAAGAAAAAAAATGGGACACCAGTAATAGTTTATTAATTGCAAAAACACATAGATGGACAACATTGTTAAAACATGCATAATCGGAACTGTTTTTTTAAAATATAGAATAATATATGGGAGTGTGTGTGTGTGTGTAAGCAAAAGTACACACACACACACAAAAGGTATGGGATGCTACATTAACCCCAAGAGCAAAGTCCAAGGGGTTTGTAAAAATATCCCACACCAAATTCTGTTTTTTACATCACCCACCCATATATTATTTTATTTAATTAATGGTGATATTTTTTTCCTTTTTAGTACAGTTCAGTTAGTGCAGCACTTCTCTCAGAGATAGACACATGCACACACGCATACGCTTCACACACACACACACACACACACACACACACACACACACATATGCAGCCTACCTCTCTCTCTGTTTTTACATTACTATGGGAATGGTATTCTGGAAAGTCGTGGTACCTTGGCACTTTGGCAGAGCTGCAGCGTGTAAGACATGCTCAAGGGCATGAGCAGCAGGATTAATCAGATTCTCTTGTTTCCTTTATGGTAGAAAATCCCATTCCATCCAAAGCATTTCAGTAAGAAACTGTTGTACTTTTAACTTCATCAAACAAAGTAAAATACTCTTTTAATAATACATTTCAGGTTATGCATGTTTTAACAATGTTGTCTGTCTATGTGTTTTTGCAATTAATAAACAATTAATGGTGTCCTCATTTTTTTCTTTTCAAGTCAACATGCTCAGATTGTTTTCATTGTCTTTGTCCAGGAAAGGCACACAACTACAGTACAGATTGTTTCTGAATGTGTTTTGGGACCACAGGGAGGATATGTGACTTGCTCTGGTCAAATAATACACAAGTAGAGCATGTTGGAATCAAATCCAATTTTGCTGGATCAACAAAGCTTCTTCATAGCTCTTCGCTTTAACCTCTAGGTTATGCTGCCAGCTGTTAATCAAAAATGACACTTTTCAAGGCTGGCCCCATGATGCCGGGCCAGTAGGTATGTAGCCACATTTGCATCTTGTAGACCTGAGTTCACACCTGAAATTGTAAGACAGAGAATGGAATAAGATGGAAGTCGGTGTTGTGGCAGCCCCAGAAATCTGCACTGACATGAACACAGCCACGGTTTAGACATCCTGTTACAGTATGGGGCCCCAATACCTGTTGATACCATAGAGTCAGCCTTGAGATGTTTCGTTTTTAATGATCAACTAGCAGTATAGTCTGCAGGTTAAAGATGGATTATTTTTACTAGCAGTTTGAAATGTAAAGATGATAACTCACTAGTTTCTATGCACATACAAAACAATTATTATAAATGTAGAAAGTGTTGTAATAACACCTTAAAACACACTTAACAAAATAGATTTCCTGTTTAACGTACAGTAAATGGAGGGCCAAGTTCTTCGGTGACATAATTTCCTGTCAGAAGCCTAAAACACATGGCTGCCCCCAGCCCTTAATTGCAGGCTGATTTACATATGAATAACTCTGGACCACAGAGTCTCATACATAAATACAATGGCTCACTCAAATTAGCTTTTTATGGACTTTCAGACATTAAGAAACCATGCTGATGACAGTTCCCTTTAAAGTGCCTAAATTGCCTACACAACCCCAGCTATAGTAATGCTGCCATGCCAGTATATGTGTGTATATATATATATATATAGATATATATATATATATCTATATATATATATATATATATTCATTGCAAAAAACTCTATGAATGCATGAGCTAGGATTGATGACAAAGCAACAAAAGTTTGGAAATTCGATGTTAGGGTTACCACCCATACCACTCCACCCCCACATCCCACCCCCCCACCTTACACACACCAACAGGCATTGGGGTGTGCCATGGGGTCATCAGGCCCGACTCTCACACATTCCATGTGTCAACATGCTGACATGCTACAGTATAGTAGAAAGGGGTGAGAGTTAAGTCTGGAGACCCCATGGCACACCCCAGTTTCTGATGGTACATGTATGGTGTAGGGGTTCACCAAACCTCTGTCAACCCTGAAAATCTCAGACCAAAATATCAAATGGTGTGACCACAGCATGATGGGCAAAAATCAGCAAAAAAGTGCCAAAAAAAAACAGAAAACACATTTGTTAGCACTTCGCTACACAGAAACCGCACTTCCGACCAAAACACAACTTAAAAAAATCAAGAGATCTACCATGCAAGACCACACATTTCAAATTTCATGCAAATCCGTTGAACAGTTTCAAAGCTATTAAGGTGCAAAATTTAGAGTTTAACATTAAACTGCTTACTCATCCCTTACTATACTGGCTTGCCTGTGCCAGTATATATATATATATATATATATATATATATATATATATATATATATATATATACACATATATGATTGCCAGCCCTTGAAGCAGCACGCAAAGTATCCATTACAGAAAGTAAATGGGGCTATTGAAACACACTAGTCGTGTTAAGACTGCCAGCCCTTAACCCAAGTTGTTGAGGAAATTTCAGCTCAGTGGTTAACTTTCCCAGTTCCAGCCTATGCTCTGCAGTGACAGCACCTTTTAAAAGTTTTACAGATACCTCTGTTCCCTGAGCACTCAAGTCTGTACTCTCGCACTTCCCCTGTTGTTCTGGGAGTGCATCGGGTGTCACTGGGCAAGTTTCTGTACAAATTTCACCGGTTTCCAAGGGTGAAGGTTTCACCTTGTCTTTTGCAACATCCAGAACTGGAGCTATATCCAAGGGAAGGGAAGATATTGCCATGGCCACGTCTGAGTCCGTTATGGGACCAGTCAGTAAATCTGGTTGATCCTTTGAAAAGCAGACTAGTTTGATATTATTTGAGAATTCCTCCAAGACTGCTGAGGGAAAGAGCCAGTGGAGTATAAAAGCTGACAAAATTCCTGACAAATAGTCATCATCTTTTTAGTATCACTAGTCGGAGATTGAGTCTGAGGATCAGCCAGGGCAGAGATCCAGAGGGAGGCACTTTGCTGCTTGAAACAGAGGACCAAAAGTTTGCCAGCTTTATTACCTTTGCCCATGTAAGTTGCTGTAATGCGCAAAGCCACTTTATCAACCTTCTCTGAAATGTATGCTGAATATGCAGCTCATAACTGAGCAAGTTCAGTTTGAATATCTTCAAAGGAGTTTGACAAAAGTGACTTCTCCAAGGCTCAATTATAGTGAAGCCAAGTTGTGACTTCAGATTGCAATTTCTTTTTTTCGATTGGAAGCCATTTGGATTAGCTGTCCCCACCATATGGCTTTTAGGGCTCCCCTTAGAATATCATAGGCTTGGATTGAGTCCTGGTTGTCCTGTATAGACTGAATTAAGAATTCTTTAAAAAGAGAGACTAAGGAGGAATCTTTCAACAATAGGTTCTTTAGGGATTAAGTATGGGGTCTGACCTTCAAGTGAAGAGCCTCCATTGCTATTTTAACAAGGGAATGATCAGAAAATACTCTGGCCAGTATACAGCAGTCCTGTATGAGAGATAGCAGTTGTTGACTGATGAGAAAATAATCCATCCTTGACAGGACTCCATCAGGGGCAGAAAAATGTAAGGTCTTTAGAAATAGGCTGCAGCAAGGATCAAAAAGTCCCAGATGGTCTTGAAGTCCTCTCAGTGCCCGCTAGGCCAGAGACAAGCCAGCCCTAGTTCTATACATCTGGTCAAGGTTATTTGAATACACAAGATTCCAAACACCTCCTATAAGTATAGGTAGGTGACTGTATGGGGCCAGAGTTGAGGCTAAAATTGGAAAAAAGAAGGGGTATCCAAATTGGGACCATACACCACAGCTAAAATCAATTCTACATGGCCCAGTCTACCATGCACAAATATCTGCCTTCCTGATCCTTTGTCTCATTAAGGAAAACAAAAGGAATACTGTATGTTTAACAATCAACACCACCACACCTCTCTTTTGAGAGCTGTTGCCAGCCCTAAATACCTGCCCAATCCAGGACTTACATAAATTTTTATCTTGACCTTCTGATATATGGTTTTCTTACAGAAATACAATATGGGGTGAAATGTATTTAGATGTCAAAGAACTGAAATTTTATTAGCATTGTCCCTCTCTTCTTTAATATTCCAGGTTAGGATATAAAGAATATTAGCCATAAAGCAGAAAGTGAGTATTGATTAGACCTACAAAAAACTGGATCACCATGATGACACACGAGATACCCCCCCCCAATAAATACCTCCACAAGATAACCCAAAATACTCCAGAAGCTATCCCCTTAATAAAAAAAAACTACTGGAATAATACTTCTTAAAGTATTAAAACTGCTCTACCCAGGCCATCCACCTGCTCCTACCCTTATGGTCCATAAACTGGACTGAAGGTTACCCCATCCAGACCATCCCTAGAGCCAAATCAAAAAGAAGGATTTGCTGCCCCCCACCACCCCTCAGCAAAGCTAGAATTATTAAACAACTTGAGAATGGTATTTCAAACCAGTAAAACACAAGTGGTTTCTATTGCTGCCATACCATTAAAATAAACAAAGAGTGTTGCTAACAACCCCCATGTTAAACTATCATGGCTATATGAAAAAGCAACATGGTACTATTAAAAAATATGATTTGTAGTATCCTTATATGATAAATAACTTAATGGCTGTAATACTGCAGAGGATTGGCTAAATAAATTGCCATAGTCAGTTATACAGCCAATTCAACCAGGAGGGGGGCACAAACACAAAATGCAGTAATGTAAAACCAAAGTTATGTTGCCTGATTAATAATTAAAGTCCCATAAAAAGAAATAAATGGACACATTTTGGTCTGAGAACCCCATCGTGGAGCCAAATTAACAAGAAAAAAAAAAACATTAAACATATGGGTTGCAGTCTAAACAGTCCCTATGAAAATTAGAATGAACCAACCAACTTTGGAATAATTACCTGTAAGAAACACATAACGATCTTATTAAGTATAACAAATACAACATTATGAACATAGTGTAATATCCAGATTGTTCCTTAAGTTTAGGAATTCAGGGGAACCATCACACAACCATAGTTAATATGGCTTCCAATTGAAAAGCAATAAGAAAGTAACAATGAATAAAGTGAGTCGGTAAACAAACAATCTAGCAGAGAGATCAAGGATCTAACATAAAATCATAGACTGGCTATTAATACTCCCATACTGGAAGAGTCTGGAAAGTACTAGAAAATTAAATAACTAAGAAGGCTTCTTAAGACACAGCGGTCATCCAATAGTAAAATAAATCAAGTTTATAATCAGTACACCACCAGTTTTTTTCCTTTTTTGTTAAACAAAAAGGGGAGCCTCTATGTCTCTTTAACTGTCTTTCTAACGAGTATATTCACCTCCAGTAAAAATGGTCAGAAAATGGCCACTCTATTGCTGCAGTTCTAAAAGTAAGGAAAAGTTCTTATAAAGAAAATGCCAGCCCATAAAGCTACAAGCTCACTTGAACAGAAGATGTGGCTTCTGAAAATCATGTAACACTCTGAGGAAGAAGAAGGTAAAGCTTCCTCGCTCCGATCAGGCTATGAATTAACATCCCAACAGAAGTCCAAGCAGACCTCACTCCTTCCCAAACAAGTAGTGAAACAACTTTGGAAGTTCAGTGGCATCCTGACTGGCAGATTGAAAGTGCTGGGGACTCACTGCCATATGTACCTCTAATCTCTCTGGGTACAACATCCAATGTCAGATATGAGCAGCCCATAACTTTGATTGAAAGGGGCGGTATGCAGCCCTAGCTTGTTGCACTCTATGTATTAAGTCTTGAACTTGTTTAAGCTTTGCACTGGACCATTGCAGAAATGCCAGTTTGTGAACTTCTGTGTAGCCTGTTTAATGTTAAATCTCAAATTTTGTACATGAATAACTTTTCAACTGATCAATGGACTTTCACAAAATTTGGCATGCGTTGTCCCGTAGGGGTAGATCTCTTGATCTGGCAAGTTTTGTTCCAGTTAGATATGCGAATTCTGAGATCTGCATAGTGAAAAAAACCTTCAAATTCACAATTTTTTGCATTTTTTTCCTCATTGCCTTGCACTAAGATGGTGTGGAATTTTAGTATGAATTTTTATGGTAAAAACAGCTTGGTTAGAAAAACTGTATTGCATTTGTTTGTTGAAAAAATATTAATGTGTTACAAAGTTATTCAGTTTTTAAGTGCCCATTATTTTCAAAGAGAAGATCAATCTCCAAGATAGAAGAATGGTACAAAAAAGGATTTTGGTATCACAAAAAAGGACTCTTTTTCATGAGAGGCCAATCCTTTTACACCAAAAAAATTCCTTTTTCATGAGTTGCCATCTTTTTTTTCACACAACAATCTGCCATGACTCTGTCCAGGGATGTCTTTTACAGACATCCAAGCACTTATCTTCCTCATTGGGAGCTGATGAGCTTCACATAGTATTTTTTTACAGCTCCCATGGCTGCTGAATATTTTTCTAAACTATTTAAATCCTATTTTGTTACTCGCTATGATCCTTTTTTGTGAATCCTTTTTTGTTCAAAAAAGGAAAAGGATCATGAGTCATGAAAAAGGATTTGGGACACACAGAAAAAAAAAGCCTTTTCCCAGCCTTTCCTTGTAATTTTCTATTTCCATAGTATAGTGGACCCTTCCCCATCATCAATCCCGTATGAAATATACATTTTCCATAGTGTAGCTGTCCCTTCCCTCCAGTCACTGATCCCAAATGAAATATACATTTTTCATAGTGTAGCAGGCCCTCCCTGGTCACTCTTCCCATATGAAATATTAATTTTCCATAGTGTAGTGGTCCCTCCTCCCTCCCAGGCCACTGATCACATATCAAATATTAATTTTTCATAGTATAGTGACCCCTCCTCGGTCACCGATCATATATGAAATATTAATTTTCCATAGTGTAGTGGTTCCTCCCCCCTCCCTAGTCACCAATCCCATATGAAATAGTTTTCCATAGTGTAATGGTCACTCCCCCCTCGCTGTTCACAAATCCCATATGACATATTACTTTTACATAGTATAGTGGTCCTTCCTTCCTCCACGGTCACCAATTAATATGAAATATTAATTTTTCATAGTGTAGTGGTCCCTTCCCCTCCCCAATCCCATATGAAATAGTTTTCCATAGTGTAGCGGCCCCTCTGCCCATCCTTTGATCACCGTTCCCCATTTCCCTGGTGTCTAGTGGTAACACTCACCCACCAACCACTGCCCCATTGCTATTTTCATATTCCTAGGTGTCTAGTGGCACCTGCCCACCCTCCCAGTACAGCCAAACCCTGAAATAAAGAAAATGGACCCTCAATGTTTTTTGTAACTTGTAAAAAATAAAAAAAGTCCCTTGCTGATCAGTCCCGCCAAACCCATCTCTGACTCAGCACCCACAACCCCCCACCCACCAGGACACCCCCCACACCCTCACTCACCTGAATAGGTCCCAGGTTCAAGACCCACTCTATGATCAAAGACATGTCTTGCTGATGGAATCGACGAATGCAATTTAAGGAACTAAGGTAAATGCAGTTCAATGTATTTCAGTGGGGTTTCAACTTTTATGCATAACTTAGCCATTTTCTGAGATTTTGACCCTGAACTTTCAACATGGCCTTTTGGGGACCCCATCTCATGAACAAAGTTACTGCCATTATGCAACTCCCACCTGAATGGTGATTTATGCAGTTGAGTGGCGAAATTACCTTTTGGGTGAGATTTGACCATTTTCCTGATCTTGTTCATGAGGTGAGGTCATAAGAAGGCTATGATGAAATCTTGGGGTCAAAATTATAAAAAATGGCATAGTTATGATCATTCATTGCAATTTTGCTACACACGCTTGTAACTTTCAAAGTTTAAACTATTTTGACCCGAGATTTTCAATATAGTCTTCTTATTACCCCACCTCATGTATGTCATAGCTGTCATTATTCAAATCCTGGCCAAAATATGTTTTCATACCTGTGTCACAGAATGGTGTTATAGTTGCACAGAATTACGTTTTAGCAGGGATTTGAAAATTTTCGGTACTGGGTACATGAGGTGGAGTAAGAAGAAGGCTATGCTGACAGTTTGGTCACTGTTGTCCTATTAATTGAAGAGCAGGGCCCAGAGGGCCCTGAAATTCAACAGCTACATACATATATGCCTCTATGGATAAATGGGAGTGCATGGCCCAGTGGGCCATGCTCTCTCAAAGGCAAAAAAGTACTATCTCAAAGAGTTAGGAAATAAATTGCAAAAATCTTTGTTAATGCTCTAGTTGGGGTTAAAGCCACAAAAGTAGGGAAATGTGGCATTAGGGTTTCCAACCCTAACACCCCACCCCCACCCTGCACACACCAACAGGCATTGTGGGTGTGCCTTGTGGGTCATCAACCATAATGCTCTACCTATTCTACTATTCTGTACTCATATCAGCTTATTTACTTATGGAATGGGGTGAGTGTTAGGGCTGATGACCCCAAGGCACATCTCTGACTCCTGTTGGTGTGTGTAGAGTGGGCCCTAACACCACATGTCCCTACTTTTGAGGCTTTTAACCTAATTAGAGCATTGATGAAGATTTTTGCAATTTATATATATTACAGGTATAAGGACACAGTCACACATCTATAATTAGGGTTGAGTATGCAGTTTAATGTTAAACCCCTATTTTTGCACTTTAATAACTTCACAACCGTTAAATGGATTTGTACAAAATTTTGCATGCACAGCCTTATGGGATAGATCTCTGGTTTTGCCAGGTTTTATTCTGGTCAGATATATGTGTTGCACGTTCTGGATAGTGCAAAAAGTACATTTTTGTAACTTTTCTCCACATTTATTTTAATGGGTTTTCATCTGACATCTGTAGTGCTCAGACAGTAGTAATTTTGGCCTGAAAATTTCAGGTTAAAAAGGGGCTGGCCCACATATGTGCCCTTTCTTGGTCTGGTGAGAAAATATTAATCCATTCAAAAGTTATTTAATTCTAAAATGTTTAAATTAGTTGCAAGCATGCTCAGTAAGCACTTCAAGATAGCTGTATAAAATGAAAAAAGAACCTTTCTCCATGATGTTGTCATCCTTTTTTGTGAGAGGAAAATCCTTTTTCATTTGACCACCATCTTGTTTTCTGTTTTTTTTTTTTAATTTAAATTTCCAAAAGAGTATAAATGACATTCTGGAGAGGGACCTAGACATGTAGCTTGCTTATCAGGACCCCCTCAGCTGGATTCTACACTTATGTGTTTGAGAAACGGCCTTAAAATGTTGTTTTACATTAATATTCTTTTTTTTTGCATCATGTGATATGAAAAAAGAATCTTTTTTCATATCACGAGTGATGAAAAATTATTCTTTTTCATTACGGGCAAATATTGCTTTTGTTTGACCACATGTTTTGCCTGGTGTCCAGTGGCACCCCCTAACCACCAATCACCCTCTCTCTTATACAGTAACAGTACTTCTCCCTGGTGTCTAGTGGCAGCCCCGCCATCCAATTGCTTTTCCCATGTTTCTTTTTAAAGAAAAGACATCTTTTGTATGTCTCCTTGGTGTCCAGTGGCTCTCCCCAGTGACCAATCACCAACCCGAATAATATTGTGATTTCCCTGGTGTCTACAGGTACCGCCCATCCTCTGATTGCTGCAACCCCATTGTTTATTTATGTTCCTTTGTGTTTAGTGATGCCCCACACCCATCGCTTTACCCATTATATTTTTGTTTATCCCTAGTGTCCAGTGGCACTCTCCACCCTCTGCTCATAGTCCCCATCATACGTTTTTTCTCCCAAGCATCCACTTGCACCGCCTTCCCTGCAGTCCCCTCTCCTGTTTGTGTATACTCTCCCTACCTCATAGATGCTGTGATGGCATGCTCCGGGTTTGGTGCCTCACACCAAAGAGCAGCCAAGCCTTTTTAGACAAAAGCATTCAGTCCCAACTAGTGCAGCACTCAAAAAGACCATGAGCAAGGCAAAATTAAAAAATGTGGAATATTTCATTATGTGTTCAGACATCTTACAAGGCTAGTAAACAGACATGACAAGGCAAAAGTGTAGCCAAATGACTAAAAATGGCTAATAAAAAGCTCAAATGCATGGCTAATGCAAAAGTTCCTATGCCTGTTGTGAGGGGGTATGACATTGACCTCCTAAAACAATCAAAAGACAAAGCATTACTACAAGATAGAAGTCAACTGCTTAAAAATTCCAACAAAAAAACAGATATTGATTCAGGTCCTGTCACTTTTGTGATGGAATTTAATAACTGGGCAGTCAATATTGGGCATATTATTTTTCAGAATTGGTCTATATTGTTAGGAGATTAAATGATTTGGGATAGTGTAGGTCCAAAACCCAGAGTGAGCTTTAGTCGAGTCTCAAATATTCATAATAAGCTAGTCCACAATGCACTCCACACTGAAACCAAGAAACCTGACTACAAATTGGTTACCAGAAAGACTGAAGAGAAATTTTAAGTGCCATAAGTTTAATGTTTGCAAGTATTGTATACAAGGGAAAAACCTTAAGCATCCCAGAAACAACAAAGAGGTTGAAATTAGGGCGCTTATTACTTTTGACACTCCCTTTGCTGTGTATACATTGTGGTATACCTGTGGACTAGTGTAAATAGGTAAAACTGCCCATAATCTTAAAACAAGATTACAGGGACATATTCAGGACACAGAAAATCAGAGGCTAGACACACCTGTTGGGTCACACTTTCATGACATTCGCAATTCAAGTTCTGAGACCCTAAAATTTATGGGACTCAAACATGTTATGTCACCTTAATATGGTGGGGACAGGCAAAATCTTTTGCTAGAAAGAGAAAATTATTGGATTTACATGTTGGATACTGTAAAACCGAGGGGGCTTAATGAACTTGATTTAATGCAGAAAAGTTCAAAGTCATTTAGTTGGGGAGCAGAAATAAAATGCAGGAGTACAAAATGGGGGGAGGGGGAGGTAGTGATAACCACCATACAGGAACGGGACCTGGGCTACTCCTATTGGATGACTTAAAAGTGACCAAACAATGTTAGAAGGCTGTGGGGGAAGCCAATAGCATGCTGGGGAGCAGAGGGAAAGGTATCACCAGCAGAAAGAAGGAGGTGGTTATGCCACTGTACAGATTGCCAGTAAGACCTCAGATAGAGTACTGTGTCCAGTTCTGGAGATCGCGTCTCCAAAAGGACATTGACAGAGTGGAGGCAGTCCAGAGGAGGGCTACAAAGATTGTGCAGGGTCTCCATGAAAAGCCCTATGAGGAGAAGCTGGGAGAACTCAATGTGTATTCCCTGGAGGACAGGAAAGATTGGGGGGACATGATAGAAATGTTCGAGTACCTCAGGGGTATAAATGAGGTACAGGAAGATAGCATCTTTCAAAAAAGAAGATGTGCAAGAACAAGGGGGCACGTGATGAGGTTGGGGGAGGTTCAGGGGCAAAATGAAGCACTTTTTTACTGAGAGAGTGGTGGGTGCTTGGAATGGCCTCCCTAGGGAGGTGGTGGGGGCAAATACAGTTAGGAAGTTCAAGAATACATAGGATAGACAAAAGGGTACCTTAAAGACAGGAAGGAAAGGGCGAACTGCATATCAACTAAGATCTGTAGTTTTGAAAAAGGTAACCAAAATGGTCAGACTGAGTGGGGCACACAGTCCTTATTTGCCGTCAACTTCTATGTTTCTATGTAACAGTGTGACTTTAAACTGTACTTGTTTTAAGTTGTTCTTGTTGATTTTTGTGTATTTCTTCTCTTTCCTCAACAGGTTGCCATCCTTCCTCTCGGCTCACCTATATTCTGTGCTGGATTTGTGACCATGTAGATCCCCACCACTACCGATATGTAATTTGGGTGATCATGTGAAATCATTCCAGATTTGTTTGCTTTAAACTTTGGCTCTAACTTTTGTAATAGTTTTTTTTTTTTTTACTTTTTTCATGTATTTTGGTACTATTATGGGTTATGTAACTGGTAGAGCATTTAGTATAGGAATTGTATTATGCATGTATGATTACAGCAATGAATGGATTTGGGACCTTTTGAGTCTTTGGGTATTTTATGTGTAATATACCTTATATTTATGTGTAATATACCTTAATTCCATAGGGGTCTTCTTTTGTACTATCACTTTAAGAACTTAAATGTATTCTTTTCGTAGCACTTCTATGACAGCACTGTATTTACTTCTGTGACACTAGTTGTGTATTCATCAGTTAGCAGTTCCTTTCTTTCTGAATTGATTAGTTATTTGATTTAATTTAAATGAGATAAATTTCAGATGGAACAGCTAGTATGGATTTTGCACTCAAACCTTAAAGACCCTTGTGTGTTTCAAATATTGCTGCTGCTTTTTTATATACTGTGTTAAACATAGGTTTGTAACTATGTATCTTCTTTGAGCTTTTGTAAAACTTTCACATTCTGCATGTGGACACTTTCTAATATGACATCATGAATTGAATGGCTGCTTAATGGACCAGCGTCTCCCTTCTGGACACCCCTCTCTGAGGAAGGCTGGGACAGCTGAAGCATCAGGGACTACTGACACTACAGCTCAAGCCATCAGACAACAGGCATAGGAGCTTTTGCATTAGCCTTGCATTTGACAATTTTGGTTTGAGGCACTTTGAGACATTAGGCTACACTGTTGCCTTGTCATGTCTGTTTACTAGCCTTGTGAGACATCTGAGCACATAGTAAAATATTTTGCATTTTTGAATTTTGCCTTGCTTGTGGTCTTTTTGAGTGCTGCACAAGTTGGGTCTGAGTGCCTGTTTGAGCATAACCTGTAATAAAGAAAACAATCCCTCAATGCTTTTTTTAAACCTGTAAAAAAAGGTCCCTTGCTGATCTGCCCCACCCCACACCCTCACCGCCCACTAAACACCCACCACCCTGCAACCCTCCACACACACCCATACCCTCTCAATCACCTGAAGATGTCACAGGATGAAGATCCACTCTCCCATTGAAGACACAGATGTACTATGGTATCCCTAAACTCACTAACCTGAGTCTTGGGATACCGACCCCACTGGCCCAAAACCCAGCCTGCCGAATCAATCAGATGCCTGAAAATATGATTTCAGGCATCTGATAGAATAATCATTAGGTGTAAAAGGGGGCTTCAACCCCCATGTGGGGAGCTCTGCCCCCACACACACCGGTAACTAAAATATCTAACTCCGAGGGGGAGTGGACATCGGAGTTAGAAATAAAAGTGTTGGGGGGTAGGACCTCTAAAATATATGCCATCTGCAGTGCCGATAGAACCCATGCCTACACAGCATGCTGACTGAGCCGCCATGGTGTAGTCCTCAACACCAGTGGGGCAGCTCGGCCAGCCTTCCAATTTTACCTCCTCTTGAATGCTAGGGACAGGGGTAAAGTAGCATGCCATTACATCCGGTACCTTACCCCTGTCAACATTCCTCGGGATCCATCATGCCAGGATGCTCACTGTCCAGATACTGAACCTGTCTGGCAATACTGCCCTGGGAAGGTCAGTGTCAGGATAGTGAGCCTCAGTACTTCATAAAGGTACCCAAGACACGTCTTGCTGCTGGAACCATTGACTGCTATATGAGAATCTAAGGTAAGTGTGGTTTGATGTATTTCAATGGGGTTTTCAACTTTGATGCATAACTTTGTAATCTTTGCATATTTTGACCCCAAAAGATTCAGTGCAGCCTTTTTCACACCCCACCCCATGAACACTGTCAGTGGAATTATGCAAATCAGTCCTGAAACATGATTTTGTGGTTGTTTCATTACCTTTTGGTCATGATTTGAATATTTTCACCTCCCTTGTTCTTGAAGTGGGGTCATAAGACGGGTATATTGAACATATGGGCTCAAAATATGCAAAAATGGCAAAGTTGTGCACATACATTGACATTTTCCTATGCAAGCTTATGACTTTGATAATTTTGAATATTTTCACCCCATACTTTCAACAGAGCCTTTTTATTATACCACCTCATGAATGTGACAGCTGTCATTGTTCAAATCCTACCAAACCTGTCTTTTCACATATGTAGCATGGTGTGATGTTGCAGTGGTGTAGGGTGACATTTTACTAGGGATTTTGAAATGTTCACTACTGTGTACATGAGGTCTGGTAATATCAAGGCTATGCTGACAATTTGGTTCCTTTTGTCTTACAAACAGAAGTGCAGGGCTCAGAGGGATCTGCGCTTCTTCAGCAACATATTATGTACGTATCTAAGGAGGGATGGTGCAGTGCCCAGAGGTTCCTGATCCCAACAGGTAAAGAAGGATACAATCAAACTATGTGACAAATTATGGATGGATACAAATGAGGATACAATTATGCTATCACAAATAGTAAGGGTATTCTTTGCTTAAACTGTGTTAATGCAACATTTAGGATTGAAGCTACAGTGAAAAAAGCAGGGAAACATGGAAATACAGAGACTATGTTAACCAACAGTGATTCTTGCATCAAAAAGAATTATGGGAAATAATGCTAGCTGCAATAAGAGAGCGAAAGATGATCGAAAGTATTGGACATTAGTGGCAAGGAGTATGAGCACATATAAAAAACAATATGACTCCTATACAACTTTGGATAAATGGTTAGAATATTTTACTTTAATATTCTATAAAGATCAATATAAAGACAATAATATAAACATAGAATTAAATAAAAATTTTGAGCGGTTTACTGAAGCAAAGTCAGTCAAGTTATCAATAGCTTTAAAAGAAATAAATCAACTGGCCCTGATAATATACCAACAGTCTTCTACCTTCTAAACCCTGATTGGCAGACAACAACATCTACACAGTTTTTTTAATAAATGTGCAATGTATACTTATATTCCATCCTCCTGGAAAGGTAGCTACATCATGCCCATTCATAAACATGGAGCACAAACTGATCCAGCTAATTATTGGCCCATTAGCAATGGGCCAGATATTCAAAATTTTGCACTGGGTGAAAACCGTTTGCACATGGATTGCGCTGGGTTTGAGCGGGTCCATTATATTCAAAAGGTCAAATAGCATGGGATGCTGTGCACTGCAGCAGGAAGTACAGTTTGACAATTGCACACAGCACCACCACCTGTGCCTGTGCTGCGTAGTCCCCTGGGGCACAATATTCTATGTGGTTCTGAACAAATGTAGCCTGAAACCACCACCATGCACTTCCAGACTGACCTACAGATGGAGTTGTGGGCCAACTCAGCCAACCCCTGGACCTCCAGACTTACCTACAGGTGGAGCTGTAGGACTCTGCAATAGCACTGGGCAAACTACATGCAAATCAGGACATGATGAGATGCTAATCTGGATGTTTGCCCACAAACTGACTAAGTAGGTTTATTTGCATGTTACTTTTGAATATAGCAAATTTTTTTCCTGGCAAACATTTGCACTGTGCAAGTGTTTCGGGAACATGGTACATTTCTGCAGAATTTCACATGCGCTGGTGCTTGCAGCTCTACTAAATCCACTCCTGTGCTAGCACACACATGGTTCACCTCTACCTTCCTTCACGTCGCTGTGAACTGGGCTGCTGTTGAGGTTTGCATTTCTTGGTTGCTATATTCATAGCTGTCTTATTTCCCAGGCTATTTCTGCACTGCACTCCCAGCTCAGTTTGCCCGGCTTCCTTAGCATGCTATATTCAGCAGGGTTAGCACTGGGGCTATCCCTTTTGAACAGGGGGGCTAGTGGTTCCAGGCTAATTTAGCATGCTGGGCAGTGCTAATTTAGCCCTGGGGCAATGTTTTGAATATCTGGCCCCAGTATGTCTAAAATGTATGCTAAAGTGTTACTCAATTAGAGATGTTGCAAAATTTTATTTTGCCAGTGAAATTACCATGAAATCTGCAATTTCGCCTGACAAAATATTTCACAAAATTGTGATGGAATTTCAAAATTTCACTCACAATTTCACCCACATATGCCCTATCATTTATATTTTATTTGCTCCCTCCATGGTGCTTGGTGGTCCCCCCCCCAGCTGATCACAGGCCATATTCAAGAACCCCCCAGACACCCTGAGATATCCCTGATCCCCGTCCCCCAATCTTCAAAAAAACAAAAACAAATCCCCTCCCTGTCCCTGGTCTCTAGTGGTCCCCACAGCTGATCACCAGCCAAATTCAAGAACCCCCCCAGTCACCCCTGGTCCACTGGCCCCAATCTTTGAAAAAAGCAATCCCCTCCCCTGTCCCTGGTGTTTAGTGGACCCCCCCAAGCCGATCACTGGCTGAATTAAAGTAAAGAACTCTCCCACTCTCTCTCAGTCCCAGTTATTTCCCCTCCTCAGCCATGATCCTGGCCCCAATCTTCAAAATAAAAAAAGCAATCCCCTACCCTTTCCCTAGTGTCTAGTGGACCCCCAGCCCCCCATTCTGTCTTAAATCAGAGCCCACCCCGCTCCACCCCAGTACTCCAATCAGGCTATCAGCACAGCCTTCCAATCACCTCCACGGCCAGCAGCCCATCTGAGCACTCAATGAATGCTGAAGTGGCAAATTTCACCAGTTCGAGGGTGAAATTTTGCCCACCTCCAGGCGAAATTTTGCATTTCACCCAGCATAATAGTTTGTGAAATGCACAAATTCCTCAAAATATTTTGCTGGGTGAAATTTTCCAGTTTCGTACAACACTATACTCAGATTGCTTGTAGACTTGATCTGTATAACGTAGTCTCAGGATTGCAAGCTGGCTTTAAAAAGAACACAGGTACTATAATACAAATCTTTGTATTAACCCATCTGATGGAAAAGTACTGGAACATAACAAATTAAAAACTGTTTATTGCATTTGTGGACTTCACATCTGCATTTGATTATATTTTAAGAACATATTCATGGGTAAAAATGGATCAGTTGAGGATAGACCTGAATTTACTAGTACTAATAAAAGGACTTTACTCAGATACCTGCACTAAAGTCAAATATAGTAAATCAGGTGACCTCACAAAACAATTGTTACTAACAGTGTTCTTGCCCCAACTCTTTTTAACATTTATATTAATGAGATTATCACTGAGTTGGACAATCTCCTATTCCATCCACCTAAAATTTGTGAACAGTAGATTCCTGTATTTGCTTATGCTGATGATTTGGCAATACTCTCAATGAGCAGTTTGGGATTGCAAAGATGTTTGCAACAATTATACATTCTTTGTACTAAACTAAATCTAAAACCAAATACAAAAAAAAAGAATAAATCATGGTAATTGGTAGAAAAAATACAGAAAATTAACCCTTGCAGGCAATAAACTGGAATTTGTTAGTACATTTCCTTACCTCGGGGTAATTTTCTCTAACAACTGTAAATGGAACAAACACATGAACTGGTGTGCCAAGAAAATGCAAAACAACGCAAAGACACTGAAAAGATTCAATTTAAACTATGTGGGATGTCAGTGACCGCCATGTTTAAGGATTTAAATGCAAAGCTAACAAATCAGGGTCTATAGTAGCAGACATTTGGGGCAATGCTGATTCCTCTAACTTGGATACAGTGTTTAAATAAAATATACAAACAACTGCTGAGGATCCCCTCTAGTTCATCTAGTACCCTGGTAAGGACACAGGTAGGACAGGTTAGTTTTAGACATTTTGTATATGGTAGAATAAACAATTATTGGATAAAGATAGCATCTGAAAAAAGGGGTCTCTCATTGGTAACTGTCTTGTGGAGAAAATTAAATTTCTCCTGCACAAAAGAGGCAACTGGCTGGGATCAGTTAAAGTCTTTTGCAGGACTATGAGTGCACATACTTGGGAAACTGGGTGGATAAGAATATTACAATCAATTCTGCCTACTCCAAAATTGTAACTAAGAAAGTCCAAAACAAATAAAAAAAAAACTTGACCTTAATGACATTGCACACTTAAAAGTATCAAGATGGCTCACACAGAACACAAAAACACATTCTCTTAAATTATATCTGGAAGCTGTCCAAATACTGGAATACAGGAATATGCTTAAGCAATACAGATTTGAAATATTCCCAAGAAATATACTAGAAGCCAGGTATAATAAGAGAAAATAATTATCAGTAAACTGTTGTTGAGCACTACAAGAGGAAGAGGATCTCCTGTATGTTGTCCTATGTTGTCCATGGTACAAATGCCTCCTTGATTATCCCTGCTAGATATATCCTAGATTTGCTTTTTAATTCTGAAAATGTGGACGTCTTAAACAATCATGCTTGTTATTTATTAACTGTTAACAGGATAAGAAAACTACATATTCAAAAATTAAAGCAAATGGAGAAACTATAATATTGTTTACTCTGGAACAAATTGTGTATGAGATCATCCTACCTACATCAGGACAGTAAATTAATAAAGAGGGAAATACAAAGAGAGCTTCAGTAACAGACAACTACTGGAATAGCAGTATAAGTGCAGTATAATGTGAGGAGTGGTGCAATGCATTGGATGCAGGACAGCCAAATTAAGGCAGACCTTCTAGATGATGAGGTGCTGCCCAATCTGCATGCATCTCTCTCTTAACTGAGGGATGAGGTAGCCAGATTCAGAGCAAAAGTAAACTGGGTCAGTAGTACCTTCGCTCCTATCCAGAGACCAACCAGTCCAATGCTGTTGCCTCAAAGGATGGCAAGAACAAGGAGCACTTGGATGACAGCGGGCTTGGGGAGGGTTAGGGTAGTAGGGCAGAGGAACATCCTGAATCCTTTTCCACTCCAGAACTCACATACCACACTGGCAAGTGGGGACAAACAAACATAGGTACCCAGAGAAGTAGAAGGGAAGTATGTGGAGATCAGCCAAGGAGGTGACCTCAGTGGGGGGGGGGCAGTGGACCCCTGAGGAGGACGAGGAAGTGAATCCTGGTGGAGGACTCTATTGTTAGAGGGATCCAGCTAGGAACACACATGGGGAGGCCAGGGAGGTGAGGTACCTACCAGGTGCCATGGCATGGAGTGATGAGAGTAAGATCCTGGGGATCACGAGGAAGGCAAGATGGGGGGGTGAGCTAGATGTCATTATCCACCTAGGTACTAATGACCTGGCAAACGGGGAGCCTAAGCCAGTTCAGGAAGAGTTTAGGAAATTGGGCAAGGGTCTCAAGCAAGTAGCTACATCTGTCACCTTCTTGGAAGTACTACTTGTGAGAGGCATGGGAGAGTGTAGAGGCACATGCACCAGGAACCTTAACACATGGTTGAAGAACTGGTGCTGTGAGGAAGGGTTTGGATTCAGTGGTGACCGGGGACCCACCTAGAGGGATGGGGGCTTGTTCAAGCCTGATGGCCGACATCCATCCTGGAGGGGAATCCAAGCCCTCAATGATAAGTTTAAATGCTACATAGACAAGCATTTAAACTAACAAAGGGGGTGGCAGGCCAGCAAAGATAGTATCTAATTGCTCACCTCCACAGCTAGCAGTGGAACCAGTGAACAGGAGGAGGGGATATCTCTTCAAAGCAGTGTGCAAAAGATGGAGATAAGCACCCAAGGAGATAGGCAGAAAGGGGACAAAATTCAACAGAAGAGCATACAGCAGGGAGAACCAGGGCTAAAGGACAACCAGGGAGAGGATTGGAGTAGAACAGCTAAACAGTCCAGGGAGTTCACATCATGAAAAGCCATGTGTGCTAATGCCAGGAGCCTTAGCAAAATGATGGAGGATCTGGAGGCTGCCATGGTACAGTCAGACCCGGATATAGTGGCTATCACAGAGAAATTGTGTAATAATAACCATGACTGGGAGATGACCATATCTGGCTACAACATATGCAGAAGAAACAGGGCAGGCAGGAAGGGAGGAGGAGTGGCACTTTATGTGAAAGATGGCATAAAGGCCACAGAGATCCAGGAGGAACAAAATGGGGGAGAGATACTGTGGGTTATGCTGGTAAGGAAAATGAGGCCAGCCATCTACACATGGGTGGTCTACAGACCACCAGCAGAGGAGGAAGAAACTGATAGGGAGTTGATGCTAGCCATCCAATTAATGGCAGACAAAGGGGGAGGTGGTACCGGTTGGAGAATTCAATATTCCAGATGTGGATTGGAGAATCCCAGCAGCAGCATCCACCAGGAGCAGATTTAACCTGGACTCCCTTCAAGGTGCCTTACGTAAACAACTGGTCATGTAACCAACTCGACAGAAGGCAATACAGGACTGCGTGCTCACAAACGGGGACAGTGTGATATGGGTAACAGTGGGGGAGCACCTGGGGAATAATGACCACCAGTTACTGTGGTTTGAAATCACTGAAGGAACAGAACCAAACCACACAAAAACACATATCCTCGATTTTAGGAGGGCAGACTTTTGGAAAATGGGAACATGCTTGTAAGAGGCACTAATGGGAATCGAGAGGGAATCAGGTGTGGAGGAACAGTGGGCAATATTTAAAGCAGTGATTACAAGAGCAACAGAATTATGCATTAAGCAAGTTAGCAAGGGGAAAAGGAAGAAAAAGCAATCATGATTTTTCAAGAAGGTAGCGGAGAAAGAGAAAGACAAAAAGACTGCATTCTGGCAATACAAAAAGACACAGGAAGAAGGGAGAAGTACCAGGAGAAGCAAAGGGAGGCAGGGAGGTCAGTAAGGGAAGCTAAATCTCAGACAGAAGAGTGCATCGCAAAATTACTGGGTAAAGGGGACAAAACCTTTTATAGGTACTTAAGTGAAAAATGAAGTGCAAAGGGAGTGATAGTGAGACTGGAGGGGGAAGGCAGGGTCCGAGTGGAGGATGACAACAGTAAAGCTGACATACTGAACAGATATTTTTGCTCAGTCTTTACTGAGGAAGAGGAGCAAAATGGGCCTGAAGGAAGTACAAGGGGTGAGAACAGCACAGAAATGGACACAAGTCCCTTTACACAGGAAATGGTCCTAAAAGAACTGGAAGGAATAAGAATCAATAAGCAATGGGGCCAGATGGGGTGCACACCATGTCAACATACCAGGATACACAATCTACAGGAGGGACAGGGAAGGTAAAAGAGGAGGAGGAGTAGCTCTCTATGTAAAGGAAGGGATCAAACCAACAGAACTAAAGAGTAAACAGGGAGCAGATGAGGCACTTTGGGTCACCCTGGAGACAGGAAATGGCACCACAATCCACATGGGGGTTGTATACAGACCCCCATCTCAGGGGGAGGGAATAGACAAGGAAATGATAGAAGGCTTTTTAGAATGGCAGATAAAGGGAGATATTGTTGATGGGGGACCTGAATATGCCAGATGTTAACTGGAGCACCTTTGCTGCATCCAAAACAGGGTCATTCTTGATGCCCTACAGGGGCATGCCTCAGACAGCTAGTATTGGAACCCACTTGGGAGGGAGCAATCTTAGACCTGGTACTCTCAAATGGGGATGGAGAAAGAATCTCAGATTTAGAAGTGGGTAGTCATCTGGGAACAAGCGACCACCAAACCGTGTGGTTCACGATTAACACAGCCATACAATCAAGCCATACAAAAGCAAGGGTACTGGACTTTAGGAGGCTGACTTTGAAAATGAGAGAGTGCCTCAGAAAAGCACTAGCAAACAGGCAAGAAGGAGGGTGGAGGAACAATGGGAGTGATCAAAACAGCCATCACAGAGGCAACAAGCCTTTGTGTAAAGCAAATCAATAAAACACAATGAAGGAAAAAAACGTTATGGTTCTCAAAAGAGGTAGCAGGGAAGGTTAAGGAGAAAAGGACAACATTCAGGAAATATAAGGAAACACAGAAGGAGCAGGACAGAGAACTTTATCAGTTAAAGCAGAAAGAGGCTAGGAAGGCAGTCAGAATGGCAAAGGCCCAAACCGAGGAAAGGATAGCCAATTCTGTTAAGAAGGGGGATAAGACCTTTTATAGGTACATTAGAGAGTGAAGAAAGACCAAAGGAGGGATACTGAAGCTTAATAAAGGGGAAGGAATGTGGGTAGAGGGTGACAGTGAAAAAGCAGGGATACTGAACGAATATTTCTGCTCAGTATTCACAAAGGAAGAGGAAGAGAAGGAGTTACCTAAACCAACAAGAGAAACACTCTGAAGACAGGGGTCGATACCAGTCCATTTACAGAAGAAAGGGTTCTGAAAGAACTAATAAAATTGAAGGTGGACAAAGCAATGGGGCCTGATGGGATTCACCCAAGAATTCTAAAAGAACTAAGGGTAGAACTAGTGACACATGACTACTCTCTTTAACAAATCATGGGAGGATGGGTGGTACCCGAGGACTGGAGGAGGGCAGATGTGATTCCTCTTCACAAAAGTGGGAGCAGGACAGAGGCAGGAAACTACAGACCAGTTAGTTTGACCTCAGTGGTAGGGAAAATGATGGAATCACTTCTGAAGGAAAGAATTGTTGAGTACCTAGAGGCCAGTGGGGCTGGGACCCAGGCAGCATGGATTCACGATGGGAAGGTCGTGGTCAGACAGAATCTAATAGATTTCTTTGACTGGGTGACCAAAGTAGTAGACCAGGGAGGGGCTGTGGACATGGCCTACCTAGATTTTAGCAAGGCATTTGATACAGTCCCACAAAAGATTAATACACAAGATAGCCAGCCTTGGAGTGGGTCCCAAGGTGGTAGCCTGGATAAAAAATTGGCTAGACAACAGGACACAAAGGGTAGTAGTAAATGGAGTACACAGTGAAGAAAGGAGGGTTACTAGCGGGGTACCGTAAGGTTCAGTACTGGGACCGGTCATTTTTAATGTCTTTATAAGTGACATTGCAGAGGAACTGGAAGGAAAAGTATGTCTCTTTGCAGATGACACAAAGATCTGCAACAGGGTTGATACACAAGATGGAGTGGAAAGGATGAGAACGGACTTGGCAAGGTTGGAGGGATGGTCAAGTGTATGGCAGCTCAGGTTCAATGCAAAGAACTGCAAGGTAATGCACATGGGAAGCAAAAACCCAGGGGAAGAGTACACAATGGGGGGTGAGATACAGACAACAGTAAAAATAGAAAGGGACCTGAGGGTAATTATATCAGATGACCTAAAGGTGGGCAAGCAATGTGAGAAGGCAGTAAGCAAGGCTGGGGGGATACTGGGATGCGTAGGAAGAGGCATCAATAGTAGAAAACAAGAAGTTGTTATCCCTCTGTACAGACAGTTGGTGAGACCCCATCTGGAGTACTGTGTGCAGTTCTGGAGACCCCATCTCGCAAAGACATAGACAGAGTGGAGGCTGTCCAGAGGAGGGCAACCAAAATGGTGCAGGGTCTGCACCAGAAGACATATGAAGAAAGACTAAAGGAGCTTAATATGTATACCCTTGAGGAAAGAAGGGAGAGGGGACATGATAGAAACTTTCAAGTACCTCAAGGGAATCAACAAAGTCCAAGAGGGTAGCATCTTCAGAAAAGAGATGTGCAAGAACAAGGGGCACAATTTGAAGATAGAGGATCGCTCAGAGGTAATGTGAGGAAGCTAGTTTTTCACAGAGAGGTTGTGGATGATGGAACAGCCTCCTGAGGAGGCCATGGAGTCAAGAACAGTGGAGGAATTCAAGAATGCATGGGACAGGCATAAGGCAGTCCTAGTGGGGGGGTAGGAGGAAGTAAGCTGTTGGTTAACTAGGATCTGCAGCTTATCTGTTAGGTAGAAAAATGGGCAGACTAGGTGGGCCAAGCGGTCCTTATCTGCCGTCAAATTCTATGTTTCTATGTTTCACACAGGGTCCTAAAGGAACTAAGAAAGGTGGTGGCTGAACCTCTGGCATTCCTGTTTAGCTGATCACTGGAAACAGGGGAGGTACCCAAAGACTGGAGGACAGCAGATGTAGTCCCCTTATACAAAAGCTGGAACAAAGAGGAAGCAGGGAACAGCAGACCAGTCAGCCTGTCCTCAGTAGTGGGGAAGATCATGGAAGCACTACTGAAGGAGAGATTGGTGGAACATCTGGTTGCCAACAAACTTCAGGACCAACGGCAGCATGGTTTCACTGGGGGGATGTCATGCTAGACCAGCCTCATTGAAATTTTCGACTGGGTGACAAGAGAGGTTGATCAGGGGAGGGCAGTGGACATGGCCAATCTGGACTTCAGGAAGGCCTTTGACAATGTGCCACAGAGAAGGCTATTGAACAGACTGCGGAATATGGGAGAGTATAGGACAGTAGTGCAGTGGGTGGGTAATTGGCAGGATGGCAGGACACAGATGGTGGTGATAAATGGCTGTCACTCTACAGAGGAAAGATTGACCAGTGGGGTTCCACAGGGATCAGTGCTGGGACCGGTCCTATTCAACGTCTTCATCAGTGACATTGCGCAGGACCTCGAAGGCAGAATTTCCCTGTTTGCTGATGACACAAAGCTCTGTAACAGAGTGGACATGCCAGAGGTTGTAAACAGAATGAGGAGGGACCTGCAGAAACTTGAAGAATGGTCAAGGGCTTGGCAGTTGCAATTCAATGCAAAGAAGTGCAAGATAATACATATGGGGCACAAAATCCCTGGAACAATATATCAGTTGGGGGTGAGGATATGATATGCACTAAGTAGGAAAGGGACCTTGGGGTTATCACCTCTGATGACTTAAGGTAGGGAAACAGTGTGACAAGGCAGCAGGTAAAGCAAATAGTATGCTGGGATGCATAGGGTGGGGCATCACCAGCAGGAAGATGGAGGTCATAATTACACTATACAAGACACTAGTGAGGCCTCACTTAGAGTACAGTGTACAGTTCTGGATACCTTACCGACATAAGGACATAGACAGGGTAGAAAAGGTTCAGAGGAGGGCAACAAAGATGGTACAGGGAATGCATAACAAGTCCTATAAGGACAGGCTGAAGGACTTGAATATGTACTCCTAGGAGGAGAGGAGGGAGAGAGGGGATATGATAGAGACATACAAGTACCTTACAGGGAGGAACAGGGTGCAGGAATACACTATTTTCCAGTGAAAAAGATGTTCCAGGACTAGAGGGCATTGGATGAAGTTGGAGGGAGGGTGATTCAGAGGAAATGTGAGGAATAATTTATTCACAGAAAGGGTGGTGGAAAAGTGAAACACCCTGTTTGAGGAAGTGGTGGGGGCTGAAACAATCATGGGATTTAAGAATATGTGGGATAGACATAAGGGAATTCTGGAGGTCAGGGGTAATGGTCAACAGATTTCTAGAAAAACATAAAGGGAACTTACAAGTTCAAATATAAGTCTAACTTCACATTAGCCCTCTCTGATCTTGCCCTCTGTTCCTGTCTCAAAAGGATTTCAACAAATTCCATGTTTTTGTATATGCTGCTTTAGGTGACTACCAGTGTTATCCCACTATCATATTATCATATTCCACATTTGTATCCGTCTTTTCTATATACTGATGTAAACTCTAATTTACTCTGTGCATTTTCATGTATATTGTGTGTGAAATGTAATCTGTGTACTGATCATGAATATGTATATATTGTATGTTTAACTTCTTAATCCGTGTACTATGTATTTTGTTCAAGTCCATTGTGTGTAAAATTTAATCTGTGTACTGATCATGAACATGTATACATTGTGGGCCAGATATTCAGAAATGCGCCAAAGGCCAGCACACTTCCGGCACAGTGCAAATCCGATGTGCCATGGTACAACAGGTGCCATATTCAGAGGTTGCACATGCCAAACTGCACCAGCACAACATGGCTGAATATAGCACAGGTACACCATGGTGCAACCATGGATGCGCCATCGCGCAACCACAGGTTTGCCATGAGGCAACCACAGGTGAGCCATGGGCAGACACAGAAGTCCCAGGGCCACCATGGGAACAGAGCACCAGAGCAACCAAAGGGGGGCAAGGCACAGAGTGGAGACCCAGGGACAGAACCAGAGCAGTGGAGCAACAGGCCACTGGAGGCCGCCCCCAGCAGGGCACAGTAGGGTGCACACAGTCACCCAGACCCCACCCCAGAACACAACAGTGGCACAGACAGAAGGCAACATGGAGTGCCAATGGAGAACAGAGGGCCACCAAGGAGGGCCCCCGCAGGCAGCAGGCCATGCCCCCCCGCACATCGACACAAGGCCAGGCCATGCCACACCCAGGACCATGCAGTCAAGCAGACACACCCACCACACAACCCTGACTGCTACCCCACAGCCACAGCCAGCAACCGAGAAGAGGACCATCACCCCTGTGGGACACACAGCAGCACACAGCAGTGATCCACAGAAGCACAACACGCTCCCCAACACATGGACAAAACATGGACAGGCACTTGGCCACTGCAGCATGGCTTCTCACGCCACCTGCAAAGCAGACACAGACACAGGCAGGTAAGTCAAAATAGAAATGTGTTGAAAACAACTATATACAGGAATAAGGGGAAGGAAAGGGTAGGATAGCAAGGGAAGGGGACAGGAAAAGACTGTACAGTGAGACAAGGGACTGGAGGGGTAGATATGGCTGTGGAAACAGGGGAACACAAAGCAGGGCTTGCAGCAGCCACGTCTTGTCACTCCCTGCTGCCACTGGTGTCTCTTGACCATCAGGAGCAGCCTCCAGACTTGGAAGACAGCCTCCATTGTAGTCGAGGTTAACAGGATTAGCTGCTTTAGGAGCCTGCACTAAAGTGGCCTTCTTTGTCATCGGCAGACACCTAGGATAAGGGACAGAACAGGTGATCAGTGCAATGTCCCAAGGAACATGGCCCAACCACAGCATGTACCAGGCAGGGGGAACCCCACCCCCGGAGGGCACATACAAGCTACCCACAGGGGCATGGGCCAGTGCCTGCAGACAAGGCAGCACACCACATCAGTGCACAGTGGTAGGCCTCTCTGTACAGTGGCCATCTGACTGCACCATGGCAGTCACATGGCATAGTGCCCTGACTGCACCACAGTAACATCAGTGGTGGACATGTGCACACTCACCTCACCAGCAGCAGGCACACATGACTGATGGATGCGCCACGGTGGTGGGCACCACGCACAGTGCAACACAGATAGCTGCCATGACACATGACACAGGTGGCCATGCCCCTGCCACCCCCCCCACTGACAGTGCCCAGAACAGTGCCAGTTCCTACCTGCCCTCTATTGCCCCACTGGTGCTGAAGCCACTCCTCCTCCCCCCTGGCTGCTGCGGCCTGGTGACCCACCAGCGCTGCCCAACATCTGTCCTCAGGTCCTGGGAATGGAACAAAAACAGGTACACATCAATAACCAAGCATGGCAGCTGCCCACCACCCCCAACCCTGTGCACAGGGTGTGCCATGGCCCAGCATGTCCCACAGAGTGGCAGCACAATGCAAGTGGTGGAGAGTGATTCCACACCACACTGCACAAGATGGAAGTACACCACCCTGCAGGGCATGCCAGGTAGCCTAGCCAACACCACAGTACAGCACCAGGGCACACATGCATGATGGGCCTACTCACCTGGCTGTGGCATAGCCCCATGCTGGACACATGCCTCCAGCCTCCGGAGGTGATCTGGGTCCCTCTGCAACAGGTCCATGTACTGGTGGTGACACTGCTCCCCACTTCTGGCCCCCCTGTGCACTTTGTGAGGGTGTCAGCAATTGTCTGCCACACAGTCACCTGAGGCTGCTGCAGTGGCACCTGCCTAAACAGTTGGAGTGCATGTGGCTGGATGCAGGCCATGAGGTTGGCCAGCTCCACCTGTGTCCAGTTGGCCACCTGTCGCTGTTGCTGCTGTTGCCACGCCATCACTGTGGCATGAGCCACTAAGCAAAATGGCAGCATGAGGTGAATGTGGCCAGTGCATGCACCAGATGCGCGGGCTGAGGGGACATGCAATGTGTTTGCCCATTGCGCAGTTGCAGAGATTTTCGGCATTGGGCATGGCCAGGTCATGGGTCAGGGTACACTCAGGGGCAGAAATCACAGGAGAGGTCAGGGGTCAGCTGCCACAGAGTGTGCACATGTGCAATAGTGGGCATGGCACACTGTGCACCATGGTCCCTATTGCGCAGTGGGTGCAAGGTACACAATAGGTGGGAGTACACTGACCGGCACATGCACACTGCAGTCCTGCACAGTGCGCATGCTTGGGCATTGCGTTGTGGCTTGCTCCTGAGCAGTCTCATTGCACATGGAGAAAATTTGCGATATGCAGCCACCACATGCTAATGAGCTCATCAGCCAATGCGTGGTACACTGGGGGAATTAGCATGTCATTGCTATTGCGCCAATGCTCATTTCCATGCATTGCACTATAAAAGCACCATGGACCGACACAGGCCATGAACCGGTATTGCAACCATCTGATGTAAGTTGCGCATGTTGCTGAGCCCAGCCAGCACAGCGGGGGGGGGATGGAGTAGGGTGCTACTAACACTGACACACTGTGCTGTCCATGTCCACAGGTAGTAACATGTCGGAATGTGAGGAGGGTGAGGAACGTGGGGCCTGCTTGCAAATGCAGGCCCAACTTCACAAAAGCAGAGGCCCTGTTTGCGGCCTACTTTGATAGTGAGTCACTGCTGAGTGGTGCCACGGGCACACCACAGGCCAGTGCTGGGACCTCGGAGGAGGTGGCAGCATGCATCAACCAGCAGGGCAGCCACCAGTGGTCAGTGTAGGAGTGCCGCAAGTAGGTGGGCACCATTAAGCAGCTCAACAAAGAGAAGATGACGGCTATCCATGCAGCCTGGAAAGCCACCAGTAGGGGCCTGCTGATGCAGCCCAGCTCATGGCACAAGAAGAGTTGCTAGCAGCCACCATGCACCACAGCACTATGGAGGGTGTGCCAAGTGGTGGATTCCAGATGGGTTGCAGCCCATCACTGCATGGTATGTATGTTGGGCATGCACAGCATGCAGTGACTGTGTTGGGGGGGTAGGGGCTGGGGGAATGGGGGCTTTGCATCACTGCCACATCTGTTTTCTCCTTCAGCACAAGCACGCCTGCATGCAGAGGATGGGGCACCAGCAGTAGCTGTGGAGGCAGGCCCAGCCCCGGAGGAGCAGCCATCCACCTCCATGGGCATCCGGGGGCCTGATTGGCTGCAGCACACCACCACTGTCCCGCCAAATGTCTTGGGCATGGGGTAGGACAAGGCCTTGGAAGTGTTTCTACAGGATGCCAGTCTCAGAGTCCTCTGCATAGAAACACAGATCAGGGTGGGGTGCAATGCCAATGAGAACCTCACCATAATCCTGGATGGCATGGGTGGTGTTGTGGGGGAGACGCCCATACCAGAAACCATCACAGACAGCACGTCTAGCAGTCTGACAGCGGTGGGACAGCTGCCCACTGCCACTGCAGGTGTTGCTGTGTGCACTGCCACAGCAGTGCCATGTGGTAGTGGTGGCGCGGTTGCTAAGGCACTGGGCAGTATTCAGCAGCCTGAGGGGCAGCAGCAGCAACAGGCAGCAGGGGCCACAGGGTAGGCGGATGCAGGGTCCGCTGCCGGGGTGCTTGATAGGGACTTGCCTCATGGGAACCCCACTGTGCAGCATCCACCTGAGCAGGGGGCTGTGCAGTGTGGTAGTTCACTGCAGGAGGGTCAGCACCCCATCCAGGTTCCCCTGGGTGCTGACCCATTGGCAGAGCACACCCATTTGCTGCGGGCCTCCATGGAGCAACAGCTGCTGCTTGCTGTTGGGGTGCCTGCACTGCATGCAGAGGTGTGCCAGGTGGGCAAGCAGAGCAAGAGGGGCACTGCGCAGCTCCAGGTGGCTATACAGAGCTTGTGGGAGGACACAACCACATCCCAGGATCACATAGCCACTGCGATCCTGGATAGCATTGCACTGCTGGCTGCCACAGGGTGTGGCCAGCCACCACAGATACCACACAGTGCACTGTCCACTCCATGATCCCAGCATCAGGCAACATCCTCCCTGTCTATGCCAGGCTCTGCTGTTGGCATCCCAGGCACACCTGGACCGGGCCTGTTTGGGTGCCTACACCCCCCCGCACGGATCCGGTCACTGTCCCGCAGTACAACCCCTGGGGGGCTGTTGCAAACACCCCCTGTGGCCGATGAGCAGTCTGTGGTTGCTGATTGGCCCCAGCTCAGCCGCCCATTGCCTCAGTGGCCATGGTTCAGCGAGGTGGCCCCAATGTGCATGCCACCATGACCACACTCTGCTGCCACTGCCCAGTGAGCACATGGGTGGTGTGTGTGCATACCACTGGTGTGGCATCTGTGTGTCACTCTTCACACTGCCTGTGTGGGTACCTGCCTGTCTGCTGGCCTATGTGGCATGGGCATGATAGTGGCAGTTCTGCACTGGTTGTGCCTGAGTACTGGTGCAATGCATCTGATCCCCGCCACTAGCCAGCACCTGAGTGCGTGGATGCATGTGTGTGTTGCTGATTGCTGCTGTGTGCAGTTGTGTGTGGCTGTGTGCCACTGACTTCCCCACCCCTGCATCATGCCTCTGTGTGTGCATGCCCATTGCCATGCACGCCCATGCCTATGTGCTGTACCTGTGTGTGTGGCCAGTGCATGAGTTTGGCACCACCTACCTGCGTGCACCATAGTGCTCCTGTGCAATGGTGTCCTGCTGCTGCTGTGCCATCCTCTGCAGCCAAGTATCCCTCCACCCGGGGAGGGGCTGTCCACCACCCTCCAGCCCATTGCCCTTGTCGTCCCCACTACTGTCGCCCTCATCAGCCTCGACAGCTATCTCATGGTCAATGGCCATGTTGTGCAGTATGCAGCAGGCCAGGAATAGGCCATAGGCTTTTGAGGGGCTATATTGTAGGGCACCACCAGACCTGTCTAGGCAATGGAACAATGCCTTCAGCATCCCAAATACACATTCAATGATGTTTCACGTGCTGGCATGTGCCTCATTGTGGAGTTCCTCTGCTGTGGATGATGAGAGGGTGAGCAGCCAGGGCCTCAGTGGCTAGGTACTGTCTACTGTCTGGATAATAACAAGGTTAGCCCTGTGTTCTCCATTGCTGTGCCCCTTGCCTGTCCCTGACACCCTCACCAGCACACCCACCCTTCCCTCCTCCATCCCATGGCCTGCTCTGCCCAGCACGCCTTGCCCATCCCATACTCATCCACTAGGTGGCCCATGGGGATGTCCCCATGCTTGAACCTGTAGCACAGCACAGAGCTATGCCAGATGAATGCATTATGTGCACTCCCAGAGTGTGTGGCACAGACATTGGTGATGCGCCCCTTGGAATCGCACACCACCTGGCAGTTCACACTTGGGAACCCCTTCCTGTTCACATAGGCTACACCATCAGGGCCAGATGGCATGTGGATGTCCACATGGGTGCAGTCAATGGCCCCAAGCATGCCAGGCATGCATGCTACCTTGTGGAAGTCCTGCATGGTTGCTGTACTCTCTGCCTTTGTGCTAGGGAAATGGATGTATTCCAAAGCATGTGGCAGCAGAGCACTGAGGAATTGTGTGAGGAGGCATGACGTGGCTGACTGGGTTATGCCTGTGGTGTTCCCTGTTGGTCTCTGGGAGGTGCCCGTGGTGAGCAGGCACATGATAGCTGTCACCTTTGTCTTCACAGACATTGTGTGGCTCTGTCTTGTGGGTGCCTGCATCTCCTCACTGCACAGCTCACAGAGTTGCTTCAGAATGGCCCTGTTCAGGCGATACCATCCCACAATCTCCATATCTGTGTAATTCTTGATGGTGGTGCAGGCACAGTGCCCCTATTCTGGTGTACCACTGACAGGCCCTTCCATGGCCATGTCACTGTTCCTCCTGTCCCCTCACACCCCTCACTATGGCCTCCATTAGGAAGGGTGCACTGTCCATGGCCCCTGATGTCCTGTCTCCCCCTGGGTGGTCAGCTGCTGCAGGCTGTTTGCCACCCTGGTGCACTGCATGGCACTATTCCTGCCTATCCCTCTCACTCTCTCATCCCTAGGCTCACTCTCCACTGCCATCTCTGTCCCTCTACCTCTATGGCTGCCTGTGACAGTCACTCTGTCTCCCACCAGCTCTGTCTCCCTTGCTCTGTCTCTTTCTCTGTCTCACCATCATCTCTTGTCATTCTCTCTCACTCTCTCTCTCTCGCCTGGTGCAAGTGCTGTCTGTGTGCTTGCGCCCTGTATTTATAGGCTCAAGTCTGCTTGGTGCATCCAGGTTTTGCTCCGCACTTGTGCCATGGTTCCATGGTTGAATATCGCACTGCGCTGAATATTCATGGGCATGCCCCCTGCTCTTGCACATGCATTCATTATAGTTGCACATTGGCACAATGAGATTTGCCCTGTGCAATGGCTCCCACTGAATATCGCTCCTTGGCGCAAGTCTGCACTTGTGCCGGCACAACTCGGTTATGCCATGCACAACTGCTTTGAATATCTTGGCTTGTATATTTAACTTCTTACTCTGTGTACTAAATATGTATATCATCCAGGTCCACTTCGAAAATGAGCTTTTTCTCAAAGGTGTTTAACCTGGTTAAATAAAGACTTTGATTGATTGACTGATTGATCAACTGAAATGGGCAGATTTGGTGGGCCATAGGCCTTTATCTGCCGACAGTGTCTATGTGTGTAGCTATATATCTATGTATAGATACATAGATACTGATGGCAGATAGGGGCCTTTGGCCCACCTAGTCTGCCCAATTGTGCATGTAAGTTTGCCTCTTCAAGCTTTTCTTTTATTTATTTATTGAAGTCTAGGAATTAAAACCTTTTGAGTCAGGGACTCTTTATCAAAGGCTCCACGTCAGTACAAAGTCTGGCAGGCAAATATTACAGACATCACGAACAATGACAGAAACAGTACACTGAAAAAAACATTTTTTAATAGGAGCTACTACAAAGTCTCTACATCAGTGCAAAGTGTGGCAGGCAAGTGTTACAGACATCATGAACAAAGATAGTAATTATATACAGAGAGAAAGTTATACAATAAGGAGTTATCTAATAATGATGCAATACAAATAAGCATTGTCAAGTGACATGGGAGTAACCAAAATTGTTGAAATAAGTCAGAGGAGAAAAAAATTAATATTGGAGACAGAAGCAATGGAGCTATGGAGGAGAAAGTGAGAAACAGGCACAGGAAGTGGACCAAAGGAGAACTGGAAACAAAGTAGAGACCAGAAAGATGCCCAATGGGCATTGTCATGGTGCTAGGTGCAGGAGAGGAAATAGAGGGTTATGACAGTGTTATGGGCAGTCACAGTTTGATGAAACTAGGATGTGGTCCCGCAGTTCTGTTTTGAAAGGGCCCAACATAGGTAAGGATAGGAGGGAACCGGGGATGTAGTTCATTTATAAAGGGAACATATATTTGACTGGCAGTGGTTCTATAGAAAGGGACTTGGTAAGCAGTTTTGTCAGTGTGCCTGGTCACCTGCCAGTGCTGCCCTGGAGATAGGAGAAGGTTACAACCAGGAGGTGAGTTGCCCATAGAGATTTTTTTTGCTGGCAAGGCTGATACTAGAAACACCCTTGGAAATTTAGCCAGGCTTAGCATTGATAGAGATCACTGGTATGCGTCAACCTATCGCAGCCAGTGACCAAGAGGCAGGCTTTGTTTAAGGCAAGTTTAATTTTTCTCAGGGCAGTTTGAGGCAAACCCATAGATGACTATACCATAGTCTACCAAGGATATAATAGAGCTGGAGATAGCCAGTCTAAGAGCAGCAGGGGGGAGGCAGGACCTAATTCTGTAAAGGAGGCCAGTTCTGGTATTAACTGTGGAGCAGGTAGTGGTAATGTGTTCATGGAAGGAAAAGGCAGGATTGAGGGTGATAGCAAGGAATTTAAAATGGGGAACAGATTCCAGAGGGGTGTCATGAAAATTGAGGATGGAGAGGGTGGAGGACTTGTACTTATTTTGGTTATGGGAGAGTAGTATTAACTTTGTCTTTTTATAATTGAGAATGTTTATGAGTTGAAAACCAGGATTCATCCTCCTTGTAGGAGAGCTGCAGGTCCTTTTGAAGCAGGTTGCAGGTTGGGGTTGGGGTGGCTACTGAAAACCACTGCATCGTCTTAATAGAGGAGATGTCTGGTGCAGGCTGAGAGGAGAGAGTTCAGGTACAGGGTAAATATGATTGGGCCAAGAATGGAGCCCTGGTGTACCCCGAGCGAACCTGCAGACTAGTGGATAGGGTTCTCTTGAACTAGGTTGTTCCCTTTCCCCAACTGCTAGGACCCTCCCATGCCTATCCCATGCATTCTTGAATCCCATAATTGTTTCAGCCCCCCCACCTCCTCTGGCAAGGTGTTCCACTTGTTCACCACCCTTTCCATGAAGAAATGCTTCCTTACGTTATATCTGAACCTCACTCCATCCAATTTCATCCCATGACCCCTAGTCCTGGAACATCTGTCCCTCTGAAAAATAGTGTTTTCCTGCTCCTTGTTCCTCCCTGTGAGATACTTGTATGTCTCTATCATATCTCCCCTCTCTCCCTCCTCTCCACCAAGGAGTACATATTCAAGTCCTACATCCTGTTCTCGTAGGATTTGTGATGCAAACCCTGTACCATCTTGGTTGCCTTCCTCTGAACTGTCTCCCCCCTATCTATATCCTTCCACTGGTAAGACCTCCAGAACTGGATACTGTACTCCAGGTGTGGTCTCACTAATGTCTTGAACAGTGGAATTATGACCTCCCATTTCCTGCTGGCGATGCTCCCTCTTCACATTTGATAATAAATGAATAGTTACAATGTCAGGGCTTGTTTAACATACTATATTTTGGGCCACTCATGCATGATACTCGTGTTGAATAATTGAGTATTATTAACATCAAACTGAGTACTGGCTTAATTCTATATTCTAAACAGAACACATTTCACTTATGTTAATAATTCAATATGTGTAAACAAATCTAATGGGTGGTACCTCAGTACAACTATAATAATATCCTACTGTATGATCTCTAGGTATAAGGGTAAATAATTACTATCAAAGAATGCTCTTCACAGGTTTCAATTGATGTTGTGGTAAATTTGTATTTGTATGAATTACACTTATTATTGTAATTGTTTTTTAAATGTGATTTTCTTAAAAAAAAGTTTTTAATTGTAATGACATGAATGTCAAACAAATAAACGAATGTACAAAACCCAAATTTTGCCTCTGCACTCGATCATCCCCTAGAGGGGTATATTTCTTTTATATTTCAGATTATTTTGACCTGCAGCAATATCCTGGGTGCACTTCTCACAGAGATACTTTGAATGAAAAAAGAAATTGGGTGCCCGCCTGCATGGAACAGTCCCAAGCGAGCTGCACTCCAGACACTAAATAAATCAGCAACCAAGCTTGTGTAGTGTTTCAAATGAAAAGGCTTTTACTGTGAATAGCTATAACCTTTGAGTACAGTGTACAACGTATAAACAAAACCTGGTGTCCATAATAGTTCTCTGCATCTCTTGTTATTCCTTCCCGTTTTGGGTTTAAACCTCTGTTTTCCTGGCTTAATTGCCTAGACTTGTCTCATTATCACGGCTATTGATTCAAAGTTGGCTCACAGAGTACAATAGCTTAGTTCATGTCCAGACCAGGTACTTACAAGGGGTCTAGTCATGGATCTAAGTGCGTTTTTAAATTCAGTTCATAACTTTTTTTAAAAACAAACTTGTATTTCCTTGTTACATCTTAGTTCCAGGTCTGGCAATGAAGTGGTCTGTTACCACGGCAATCAGCTGATGTTTCTGACATACAATGTCTTCATCAGAGCTGATTATTCGCATAATGTCTCCACCATTTATGCATTTTTGGTTGCTATGGTTACCAGTTACAGATCCCTTTCTTTCTTTATTCTAAACTCACACCATCATGAAAATAAGTGATTTTGAGTGTCTATAGTTTTACAAATAAAAAAACACTGATATGACATGTCTCGCAGGGCTAGTTAGCACACTTACAATGATTTTACAGAATATATACAGACATAATCCTATAAAGATGGGCAGTCGTTAGGGGCAGTCGTTAGATTTAAAAATGTTAAAGTTCCACTCTCATTGAAATATATGTACTTCTATAATTAATTCTTTTTTGTCTAATCTATTTGGGTACACTGCTTTTGGAGCTATATGTGTACTCAATTTCCGCCTCTTGCGTACTCGAGTGCATCCTCATTATTAATAGCTCATGCAGCCTATAGCACCCCAGTGCCAAGGCATAACCCAATCCAACTTGATACATTTAAATAAAGCCACTTTCATTGACCAATTGGATACTGTACAAGTACCTCTAACTTTTAAAAGTTTTCATTTGAGTTTACAGCCAGTTCTTCTGTACTTATATATTTTCAACAGAGGGGAATATACCAATCATTTTATCCACTGGATTGTCTTTGTTTCTTTTTTACTTGCACTTACAGTATTTCATTGATGTGAGCAACTCAGATTTTGTAACTTTCTCATTCAATCTTTAAATTTCTTATGAAGCACTGCCATCCAGGCTTACACTACCCCAACCATTTCAAACCATAAGTGTTGCATTTAAAAAAATAACTTAAGTCACGCTAATTTAGTCTTTAATGCCTGTCTTCACTTTCTCTCCCAGTTCACAATTTTGCTGTGAGATTAGTCCAAACATCTGTGGTAGTCATGGTCATCATTTAGACCTCATGGAAACAAAGCACCCAGTTCATGCATCCAAAAGCGTTCTTTCTGTTCTAGTAGCATTTTGAAGTCTCCCCCTGTTGGCAATAATTTCACTACTTCAATACCTGTAAATTTTAAGCTCACTGGGGAACCATGTTCCCTCTCCTCATAATGTCTAGCCATGACATATAAGTTGTTATTCACCCTTATGGCAGTCTTGTGCTCACCAAGCCTCTGTTTTAATTCTCTCTTCATTTGTCCCACATAGATGAGACTGCATGAGCATGTGAGCTTGTATAAAACACTGGTTGTTCTGCAGTTTATGAATCCATTAATTTCATATGTTTTACCTGTCCTTGGATGTTTAAAAGATTTTGCTATTATTTGCGTTGTTGCAGTGGGTATAATTCCCACATCTGTAGTTCTCTCTTAGGGCTTCTGGCATCCAGTCTGGTCTAATCTTACGTTTTTCTTCCAAACATTTTTTTATGAGAAGGTCCCTTAGGCTGCTTCCTTTCCTTCTTGTTATTCTCAGACCCCTTTCTACTATTTCCTGTAAACATGATTCTGCTTTCAAAATGTCCCAGTTCTTATTAATTATATTAGTTATTTTATTGTTCCCTGGCTAATATGTCATGCTGTAGGTAATAATATTCTTATCCTCTTGCGCTCTTTAATTGTTTTTGTAACAGGTCATCTGCATTTTTTGCTTTCTGTCACTTTTACAGCTTCTGTCAAGATTTCAGGTGCATAACCCTGACTCAATAATCTGTCACACAAATTTGCCATTTCATTTTTCATTTCATCTTGTTCTGAGCAGTTTCACTGCACACACAGAAGCTGTCTGTATGGGATATTCTTTTCAAACAATATGGGTGACAGCTATTCCAATGCAATGTCATATTTATGACTGTTGGTTTTCTAAACATAGGTGTTTCTAATTTGTTAGCTTTCTTTGAAATGCATAAATCCAGATGGCAGACTTTCTCAGTACTGTATGTTTCTGTAAATATCAAATTTAAATTTGAACTGTTTAAGTACTGATAGAATTCTCTGTACCCCTTCATACTACCCTGCCACAAGCAGAGTACATCATCAATAAAATGTACCCAAAGTAAAATCTTGTCACTCTATCTGTTTTGTTCTTTGTTCCAGTTGTACCTGTTCTTCCAGTCACCTACATACAGATTAGCCAGGGATGGGGCACACATAGTCACCATAGCTGTCCCATGATGCTGCTTATAGAATTCTCCATTAAAAATGAAATAATTGGATTCCAATGTTAACTTTGCCAAACTTTCAATAAAATTTGAGGGTGGGAATAGCTGTGCATCTCTTGTTTTCAGGACCTTATGAATAACTCAGACACCCATCCATTTTACTAATATATTTAATGCAAGAATTCTCAGGAGTTGTTGTTGTGTGTAATTCTTGCAATCGGGCTGGGGTGGTGATGGGATAAAGGTATTGGTAAAGGAATTTACCCTCTTGTTAAAAAATAGATAAATTAGCAAATAGTATTTTCTTTTGGACAAGATCTCTGCCCTGTATTTAGAGTTTGTTATTTTATACAGCTACACTCGCTATATTGACGACCTCCCCTCTTGACTACACCTCTGGTGGAGGTGTACAACTCATTGATGTGTACCTAATTATCAGCTTTTGTATGCAGACAACTATATCATTTGATTACACCATTGATCAAAGAGTATACTTCCCCAAGGTATAGCTACTGTAATTAGCACTTTTGAGATGCACATCTACTACACATCCTAACTAAAACTGAGGTTTAGGTGTATTCCCCACCAAGGGGTACCGAATAAGCATTTTCTAGACTCACATCATTTACTGTACACCTTCGGACTACATTATCACATTGAGGTGTACCTCTCACTTATGTGTAACAAACTAGAATTTTTTAGGCACACTTCAACTATACCTCTGCACCTAATTAGCAATTTTTAGATGCAGATCAGCTGCACCTAAATTGCACTGCAATGGGCTGCTATTGAACTTCAAGTACACCTCTGAGACAGTAGTGCAGTTGAGGCGCACACCTTGAGGTGTGCTGAGGTATACACCAAATGTAAACCTTATTAGTAGTTCAAATACACCTCAGTTGGTTCAGTGGTTCAAGGCATGATGGTTCTCTCATTTTTAAAGATCATTTTGTCTAATGAACAGGAAAAAGGAAGTAATCTAGAAGTACTGTATTTGAATTCTCATCAGGAAATCATGACATATGATTCTAGAATGAGCTTATAATAATTTCAAGGGTATGATTTAAGTCATTCCTGGATTGTCATACAGTCATCAGGTTGGCTGTTCCAACATTTCCTGATGACTGCATACCTTGAAGATGCTTGCTAAGATTGGAATGACCTCAAACATAATCTGATGACCATCAGAATAGCCCAGGATGCTTTCTAAATGGATATGGTTTGTCTTTGGTCCTTTCTGCCACAGAGAGGAAGTATGGTTCTCAAGACTGCATAAACAGCCATCTTTAAACTTACAGGGTGGGATATTCAGAAGGGCTGCACATGGTGCAACACAGTTGTACCATGTGTAACTCACTGATGTGCCCTGGCATGATATTCAAAGGGGGATTGAGCCTGGCACAAATCGTGATGCGCCGGAGCGCATCAGTAATGTATGCGGTGCAGGTAGGAGGGGTGTGCCCATGCATACTCCACACTTCCCGATATTCATTCCGGGATGTGCTGAGCCCATGCATGTGCATCCCCTACCTGTGCTGTACATAGGTGAGCTAAAAAAAAGGAGCAACACCTGGCCACCCACAGGTGAGCTGCCATATTGAAGGGCACAACATGGTAGCTGCCATCTGTGGGTGGCCACCTGAGCTCCGGCTGCACCTTTGTGGTGATGCACCCCCATGCCAGATCACAGGCATATGTAGAAAATGATAGTCCTATATCCCTGGTGGTCCAGTGGACCGCTCGCAGCCCAATCACGGGCATATGTTTCATAGAATAGTCCTATATCACTGGTGGTCCAGTGGACCACTCACAGCCTGATCCCGGGCATATGTAATAGAATATATAGTCTTATATCCCTGGTGGTCCAGTGGACCGCTCGCAGTCCAATCGCAGGAATCAGTAATAAATGAATACACACCAATCCAGCCCTGGTGGTCCAGCAGTACCCCCATCCCCTCCTGCCCACTGAGCCCCACCACCCAGCTTCCCCCAGTCAGCAGCGGGTGGCAGATCCCCACCCGCTTGCCGTCCTGCTGCCCGCCGACTGACTCCATATGGTAGGGCCATACACCCATTGGTCCACAGTGTGAGCCAATGGGAATGCAGCCCATGCCATACTACACGGTCCAGAAATGTGAATGGATCTATTCACATTTCTGGACTGTGTAGTACGGTATGGGCTGCCCTCCTATTGGCTCACACTATGGACCAATGGGTGTACAGCCCTACTGTACGGAGTCAGTAGGAGGGTGGTGGGGTGGCAAGCTGGTAGGGAGCTGCCACCCACTGCTGAATGATGGGAGCGGGGTGGTGGGGCTCAGTGGGAGGGTGGGGATACTGGTGGACTACCAGGGTTGGATTGGTGTGACATAACTCATTACTGACGCCCCCGATCAGGCTGCAAGTGGTCCACTGGACCACCAGGGACATAGGACTAATACTTTCACTACATATGCCCACGATCGGGCTGCGAGCAGTCCGCTGGACCACCGGAGATATAGGAATAATACTTTCACTACATATACCCGGGATTGGGCTGTGAGCAGTCCACTGGACCACCAGGGATATAGGACTAATACTTTCACTACATATGCCCCTGATCAGGCTGTGAGTGGTCCACTGGACCACCAGGGATATAGGACTAATACTTTCACTACATATGCCTGTGATCAGGCTGCGAGTGGTCCACTGGATCACCAGGGATATAGGACTGTTATAATACATCATATGCCCACGATCAGGCTGCGAGCATGTTGCCGCTTGTGCAGGGGGCATCGGTCCGCATTGGCTGCAGTCTGGCAGGGTGCCAGGGGCAAGTCAATGGGGATCTGCGCACCTGCATGCAAATGGGGCCATAATGTCATGCAAATGGCCCCATTTGCACCTTGCATACATTATGGCCCTATTTACATGCGCACTTTTGAATATCGTGGTGGTTGCACATATCGCAATGGAACTTGCACTAGGGCATCCCCTGCTCCACTCTGGCCACTTGCACTGGTGCAGTGCCACTGTGCCATGTGCACTGCAGATGGCCAAGGAGCAGTCTTCAATGATGCTGTGCCATGGCACAGCTCCATTGAATATCACCCTGTTCACGCCCCTGTGCATCCAAGTTGCGTTGAGCCCAGGTTTGTGCCACAGCCTGGCGCAGTCTGAATATCCCACCCACAGTGTAAACTGCAGTTTTTGGTTTTGATACATGAAACACAGAACATAGACAATGTTGGTAGAAGAAGACAATTGGTCCAGTCAGTCTGCCCTGTCATACCTTATTATACCACAACACCTATTGTCTACATGACAAATTGAAATGTTCATGTAATCACACTCCAGCACTGACTATAAACTATCACATACTTGCAAAATCTGATTTTTAACTTCCCTGTCCCCTTAGGAACTGTATTTCTTGTAGGTGATGTTGGGTGAGGATGCATTTCTTAACATAAACTGTGATGCCATATTCAACATGAATGTAATAAGCCATATTTTCTCATTTGAAAACCATTTCACCTGTCAGGTCTTAGATATTTTCAATTTTAATACAGAAGAAGCAATTGAACAGCCATTATACAATTTCACACTGCCAGTTTTTTTTACTAAACCTTGTTATGGCCTTAGTTCTTTTCTCTGAACCCAGGTATTTGTTTTTCCTTTTCTAGCTATTTCATACCATCCTTCAATAAAAGATAAAAGGCATAATAAAACAAAAACATATTGAGGTTGTGGCCCTGGCTGTCAAAGTTTACTTTGCTGTTGTTGCCAGCACCAATAAACAGTGAAAAAACAAAGCTTAATAATACCTAGTAGATGTTCCTTTTTATCATGTATCTGGTAACACTACTGAATGATGTATGGTAATTACAGTGTTTTTAATTGGCAGTCCTGTAAGGGTGCAATGGGAATTGGTGACAAGATGATGGATCAGTTCTACCATATTGGATAGTTGATCTAAAGGACCTAAAGTGGATATTGGCATTTGTCATTCAGCTTCTGAGTTTTGTAGGCATCTGCTGGTGATTAGTCAAATACTTCACCTTACAATAATTAATGCTTAACAGCAAAGTCTTGCAGTGAGGCCCTCAAGGGAGCAAAGTTTCTGTTAAAACTACTAAGAAGTGCTACTCAGAAATAGTTTAGTAAAAAGAAGCATGCTTAGGGGAAATAGAAATAAATCAATGGCAATGTTAGAACAGCTTAACCCCTGTGGCCTAGCATGTTAGTTGATTACTTATGCATCACTCCCAAGTATGAGGGGATTAGCACCATTAGCATTTTCTGTTTATCGACCGCATATCATTAACTGAGGAAATGTATGTTTTCATTTTCCTTGAGTCTCTAAGCATATGCAGTGTTGTCAACAAGCAGGATTTACCCATCACTTTTAAACTTTTTCCATGTAGTCATTGTGTAAAGCAATACATAACTGCACGGTCAAGATAATCATGTTCTGCAAACTTTTCTTGAAATATCAAAAATACATAACTTAAAGTGTAAACTTGTGAGAAAGAATGAGGAGGCTCAGTGGATTAATTAACCTTTTAAAGTGTATACAGTATGTACTGAAGTCAACAATGTGGATAGGATAGGTTGAGTTAGACTGGTGGCTCCTGGTACAATTTTAACAAAGTATGAACCAATACATTAGAGTGCAGTTGAATACTATCACTACATTAAATGCTGAGGTCAATTTTGCCTGTGGAAGCTGATTTTTGGTACACAGGGAACCTGATTTGCTCAAGCCCTACAGGATCTCAAGATTCTGTCTCATACTCTTGATGAATTAACACTATGCAGTAGACTGTGGGGGAATTCTATAACATTTTCCAATAATGTCATAACTGGTGGCAAATGCAATTCATTATGACTGAACGTAGGATAACAGAGTGGCCATATTTATACTTAATACATCTTTTTTAGAATTGAATCAGATATACTCTTCATGATTCTAAAGACCTGGCTCATGCACAGTAAGACAAAGATCAATCACTGATAATATTATTTACCACAGATACAATTCATTACTAAACTCTATTAATACCATTTCACACTCCCTGACAAGATTTGTCCTATAGTTAATTGAGCAGTAAGGTACTTTCAGGGATTACATTAATTGTAAGTGAATCACCCCCTAGTGGTTTAATGATGCAAGAGGTGAAGCTGAGTGCCAAAGTATCCCAAAATGATCAATGTAACCCCTGAGAGTACCCTATTGCTTTTATAGCAATGAGGGTTATACTTTAAGTGTCTATTTTAATGTAAGTAATCCTTAACTACATGCAACAGAGTAGTTACATTGTAGTTACATGTTTATTGCATGCAATTACATTGCAGTTGCAATGCAGTTACTGTGTAGTTACACTATAACTACAGTGGGAACCCACAAAGCTTGTCTTTTACTGTCTTTTTTCATTTTTGTTGTGTTAAATACCTCACTGTTGCTGTTACATAGTTCTTCCATGGATTTTAATTATGAATTGGCAATGGAAAGATGCTGGAATGGATCATGCCCATTCTGAGCATTCTGGCAGCATGGTTCTTCTAGTTTGTGGGATCATGTCTTGTTCTAACACATTTTGAGAAAAAAACACTTTATTTTACTCCTCAGTCCTGGCATACTGATAATGCTGTCAGTAGTAGACTGTCCACTCATTGCAGCATGCTAGTTGCTGTGTTGCCATGATGGAACTATCCTGTGTAGTTGTTGTGACAGCTTGCGGTTCCACTACAATAGTTGTTGCCAGATGCATTGGCCCAGTGTGCTGTTAATGTTAGTAGCAGTTGTCATGGCAGCAGTTGAGCATGCTAAGCAAAAAGCCCTGTTGCCATGATAATACCCCATCAAATAAGACAATACAAAGGATTATAGGTTACAGGTATGAATTAACTATTTTTTAACTTACCAGCTATGTAGGGAGGCTATAAAGCCTTTAGTATCAGAACTAGGATGAATCAGAAATGATAAAAATACCAAGTACTAAAATCGTCTGATCTGTTTCCTGCATCCATTTCATGGTGACAACAATGGCGGTGAGTGGAAACTGAATTAGACAGTTAATTGGCATAAACATAACATAAATAGTGCAAGTTTGTAGTTTAGCCATGCCAACTGACAAAGTTTAATATGAGCAAAACACTGGGGTGCAAAGAGGCAGTAGATCTGGAAACTCTATTGGTATTTATTGCCATGTTTACAACTTGTTTGCAATTTTTTTGCACTTAATAAGTATAGCACTTTACTGTTCATCACTTTATCACTGCATTTTACAATGGATGGATAATGCTATGATGCTTTAAAAAATAATTTTCTGTAAGCCACCTTTAGTGGTACAGCCACTGTAAAATAAAGTTCTAGCCAATATTCATAGGCACCTGAACAAAATAGTTCACAAGCCTTTTTCCAGCAAATAAATCTTGGCTGAAGTATTTTGTTACTAAAGAAATGTGCAGACAATTGGTTACAATGTGCATTACAAACAAGGTCCCAGCTAGAAACTGAGTGCTGGGAACTCTACTTGTTGGAACTGCAGCATTGTTGATAGTCTGGAGATTAACTTAAATGAGTGAGTTCTTTGACTGTTATGCATGGATACTTTGGTCATTCACACTCTCTTTTCCCACGTGAACTACCACCCACTTGGGGTACTGTGAAGGCAAAGGATCTCTCTTGAGAAAGGTTCCACCCCTAGAGGTGCCACAGGAACATATTCCTTTAGGCAAAAAGTATCTTAGAAAGGATCCCAAAAGAATGGCAAAGCAGGCAGTGAAACAGAGTTTGATTGGAATAATGACATACAGCTGAAGCTGGTAATGACTGATAGCAGAAAAGGCATCACTTCCAGTAGGAGAGAGGGAATGGCAGATTGTAAGATGATAAAACAAAACCTCATCCAATACCAACTCATGGCAGAGATCCTACTATTAGGGTAAGCACTGTTGTTAAATATAAATACTACATTATAGCCATTGACACTCAGGAGGGAAAAAAAACTGTTGAGGAAATCTCTGGAGATCCATTGTCTTGGCTGCCATCTCTCCTGGCATGGATAATTATTATTATAACAGCTCAGCTTTACTAATTTTGAATTCAGTTCAGGGAAGGTTTAGAGGGATACTGCTCATGCTATCCCTCTAATTGGATACTGCTGTAGAGTGCAGCAAGTCATTCTCTGCAGCTAAAGGACATTTCCCATGAAGGAGTCCCACTCCTCAAAGCATGGAATGAGGAAAGTAATGACTGCTGAATGGCTAGCACCCAGCCTCAAGACCATGAGGAGGCCTAACCTTGACTGAAAGCTAGAGGTAGGGGATACAGAATGAGACTAGGTGGACCTTAGGAAGATGAAGGGAGAAGAGATTTCAGAAGTGTTGCTGACATGGTCAGCACAACTAAAGGAACCCAGGTGGGCTCAGGGCTCTGCTCTCTGCAGCTGACATCTTAAATGCTACATCATGAGGTTCTGCTGACTAAAGGCCTGCACAGCTAAAGCTTCCACCAGAGCACTGGACCATACCACTCGGTGGTACTGCCAGGAGGTGACATTGGAGACAAATGGCTTAAAGAGATGAACACTTGCCGAACAAAGGACTCACCCACAAGATGCAAACTTCATGGGGAGTGAGTTAGTATGTCTACCCACTGGTAGAGCCACAGTTCGACTTGTTTTTAGGGTTCTTGTTCAGTTCTGGTTTGGCAGGTTTAGTTCAAGTTCAGTTCTGTTTGATTTGATAAGTAAAGGTTTGGGTTTGAGTTCAGTTTGGTTCAAATTTTTTTGTGTGTAATTTTTCAGTCTGAATTTGAGTTCTAATGAATTTACCCTACTGCCTCCCTATGAGTTCTCCTCATCTCACATGGTCTGGGTTTGGGTTCAGTTCAGGTTCATCTGTTTTTTTCTTTTTTAGGGTTGAAGCTCAGTTCAGATCAGGCAAAAATAGAATAGTCTGAGTTCAGTTTGGGTTCGGTTCTCAGACAAACCCTTGCTCTACCCACTAGACAAGCAAATAAGGCAAGATTCTGGAATTATGATGGTGGCTGGAATGAATGTGTTCACAGAGCCTGACAGCATGGGGCCAGAAATTGATTGACTGAAGGATGGTTGCCATAGAAATGACTGATATAATTTAGAGTGACTGACTGAATGATAATTCCTGAAAAGAATGACTGATACAGATAGGGAGAGAAATTACTTTAAAAGTACATGAAATTGTATGCAAATCAAAAGACCAAAATCATAGGTAAAACCCACCAGCAAGTAGGAAAGGCTAGAAGCTATATTACACTGAACCTAAAGTGACAAATGCTGAGGCCGACTGGCTAAGTAAAACTGGCTGAAGTGACAGAGTAGGAGAGAGACTGTCTGCCTTGCTAGGAAGCCAGATGAAATGAATTTAGGAGAAATGCAGTGGAACTACAGTAAGAGGGGGGTTGCAAGTGGTTAGGTATGGACAGAAGATAGAAAAGACTGAGATATCACAAGCAAAAAACAGCAGAATAACATAATTGGGACATCCTGTTGAAACAAGTAAGCACACTGAGAACCAAAACAGACAGAAACACAGGGTTGCATGAGGACATGAGTGCAGCAGGAGTGGCTAACCAAGACAAAAGAAGGAAGCACAATGCTACAGCCAGGGAAGGCAGAAAGAAAAATATAACATAGAAAGCTGCTGAAGGCACACACCAAATAGAAATCCTAAAAGCAAAGATGAAAAGTGGCAGCAGACACAGGGGAAAATGGGGGGAGGCAGAACTACAACAAAGGGTCTAGCTACAGCAAAGAAACAATGCTTCTAAATGATGCTGGAGGAAGCTGGCTTAAAGAGCTGCTGACACCTCAGGGAAAACGTTAAGAAGATATTAGTCAGGTACAAATTTAGCTTATATTTCCTATATTTTGTATAGATTTCTCTTCCCCATTAATTGTTGCTGAGTAAATTTGCAAGAATACATGATCTTTATCCCTTACAGCTTATCTGCCTCTATAGCTTACTTCCTACTGGAAGTCATACTCCTCTGTTGTGACAACACAATCTAATGCCATGGGAGTAACTGTGATGACATAAGCAGTGCATTATGACCTCAGGAAGGGAATAAGCAACAAGAATAGATGAACTCTTCAGGAGTAGAGATCGTGCTTTAATGCAAATGGACTCAGAAGTAAATAATGGGGAGGAGAAAGACAGAATGAATGTGAAACATAAATAGAGATGTTGTGAAATTATATTTTGCCAGTGAAATTCCCATGAAATCAGCAATTTGGCACACAAAATATTTCACAAAATTTGCCTGTTAAATTTCACCCGTGAAATGTGACATTTTACCAGAAACGTGGTGAAATTTCACCAGCAAAAGGCAAATTTCACTGTTTCATGGGCAAAATTTCACCTTCCGCAGGTGAAATTTCTCATTCCACAGGTGAGATTCCAAATTTCGCTTCCTCCAAAAATTTTGCAAAACTGGCAAATTTCACAAAATATTTCGTCTAATGAAATTTGCCAGTTTTGCACATCTCTAAACATAAACTGATTTGTATTTGTAATACTATGTTTTCTTGAAGTTTTCTTGATCATGTCGGCTACTCTTTAAATAGCTGATAGAGAAGGGTGTGCCTGGCTGTTCTGCCCATTTTATTGCAGGGATACCCCTTTAAATTATTCTTTTTAACCAAACTGGATGAGTTTTTTTCTAAAATCTGGTTGATCTATTTTCAGTATTCAGCTTTTAATATAAAGTATACCCAAACTAATATATATACATATGTCATAAAATTGTATTGTAAATTTTCAGGACTAAAATGCCTTTGAATTTATTATTATTTCCCTTCAGTCTGAAATATAACTATAACAATTTCTGACCATTACACTCACATCTTTTTTTTCTTTTCCAACTTTTGGTGACGCTATATAGATCTTTATTAAGGTTGCCCAGATTAGTCTGTAAATCCATATGAGAATCACAGGCATATAAACACCACTCCCTTCGACCAGTATGTAGTTACAGGTCACCGGGTCACCTGACGCATTTTGCACGTAATGTGCTTTGTCAAAGTCTTACATTAAATCCCTTCATCTTTTAATGAGACAGTTCCATCATTGTAACAATGTCATCAATTCTCATAAATACCAAATTCACTAGTCTTAATAATAATCACCACACATATATAAAACTTTCACAAATTAAAAACCTATTTGACCAGTGCACAACTTCAAAAATCAGAGGTTTGTTACAGTCTTATTTATGTATGGTGATTATTTAATATAAGACTGATGCATTTGATATAGCTATAGTTTCCACGCCAGCCTTGGACAAAGCACATCACGTGTGAAATGCATCAGGTGACCTGGAGCTACAGTACATACCGGTTGAAAGGAGTGGTGTTTACATGCCTGTGATTCTCATATGAACTTACCGACATTTGTTCATTTTATGAATATGTCTTCAAATGTCTAAATAAAAAGATTGCACTGTTTTGAAAGAATATACAGGCAGAGCATCTTGTTTTGAAAAAAGACATCCAGAGCACAAACAGGAGTAGCTTATTGGCACCCCAGACCATAAGCATGTGCTGGTCCCCTACTAAGTGCTTGCTTGAAATATTTGACTTTGGCACTGCTGCACCTATATAAACTCTTGCCCAGATTAGTAAAAAATGCATTTGTTAAATCTTTCTTCTTTAGTGTGTAATGAGACTTAAAAAGGTTTTTGTTATTAAGGGAATTATTTTCATTTGACAACTGCTACTGTACAAATTTATTGAATGGAAATTGTTGTTGGTCTTTGTATTATATAACTTTTTAGATTTAAATAAAATTTAAACATCAATAAATATATTGTATACACATAGATTTTGTATAACATTTTATACAGACTTAAAGGCTGATAAATATTAACACGTAGGCCCTGATATTCAAACTGTGTCAGGCTGTGGTGCAAGCCTGGGCGCAGCTCAACTTTGTTGTGCAGGGTTGTGGCCTGGGAGATATTCAATGGAGCTGCGCTATAGCACTGCAGCTTTGAATATCGCACCCTGGCCAGACCCACTGTGCATGGCGCAGTGGCACTGCGCCAGCACAAGTGGCCAGAGTGGAGCATGGAGATGTGCTGGCGCAAGTGCCATTGCACCATGCACAGCACCTGCAATATTCAAAAGGGGACATGCAAATGGGGCCATAATTTATGCAAGGCGCACAGGGGGGCCATTTGCATCTCATTACAGCTCCATTTGCATGCCATTATGCTGTCTGAAATGCGCGCCGATCCCGACGACTTGTGCCTGGTGCCCTGCCAGGCAGCCGCCGTCGGGGACCGACGCCCCCTGCAGCCCGATCGTGGGCATTCCTGTAATATAAAAAAAAAACATCCAATATCCCTGGAGGTTCAGTGGATCTCTATGTGCCTGATCGCGGGCATCAGTATAGTTCCCCCCTTTCCAATATCCCTGGTGGTCCAGTGGACCTATCGCTGCCCGATCGCAGGTATCAGTAACACATAACAGACCCCTACCACCCTGGTGGTCTGGTGGACCCCTCCCCCCACCCTTCCACTGAGCAGCACCACCCCACTCCCCCCCATCAGCCAGTGGGTGGCAGAACCCCACCGCCTGCCACCCACTGCCCACCGACTGACAGCTCGGTAGGGCTGCACACCCATTGGTTCTGGCGTGAGCCAATGGGCATGCAGCCATACTGTACTTCTCAGTCCAGATATGTAAATGAATCACATATCTGGACTGAGTAGTCTGTTAAGGCTGCATGCTGTAGCTCATGCTGTGAACAACAGGCATGCAACCCTACTGAGCTGTCGGTCGGCGGGCAGCGAGGCGGCAGGCAGGTGGTGCTGCCACCACTGGCGATGAGGAGGAGCATGGGGGGGCTCAGTGGGTGGGTGGGGAGGAAACCACTGAGACCACTAGGGTGTGAGGGTCTGTGCTTGTTATGAATGCCCATGATCGGGCAGCGATCTGTCTACTGGACCACCGAAGGCATGATAGATGGGGACTATACTGATGCCCACGATCAGGCACATAGAGGTCCACAGGACCACCAGGGATATTGGATGGGGGGGACTACACTGATGCCTGCGATCGGGCACATAAAGGTCCACTGGACCACCAGGGATATTGGATGGGGGGATTTCGCTCCAGGGATGCCAGCGATGGGGCATGGTGGGGCCCCGCCAGGTGCGGCAGGAACTCAGGTGGCCACCCACAGGTGGCAGCTGCCATGTTGCGCCCTGCAATGTGGCAGCTCACCTGTGGGTGGCCATCACTTGTTCCTTTTTTTTTGGCTTAACTTTGTGCAGGCGCAGGTAGGGGTTGCGCATGCATGACTCTGCACATCCCGGGCTGAATATCGGGCTGTGCAGGTTATGCATAGGCACTCACCCCACCTGTGCCTGCACATTACTGATGCACTCAGCATGGGATTTGTAGCGCGACTTTTCCCTTTGAATATCGCGCTGGGGGGCATCAGTGAGTTGCGCATGGTGCAACACTGTTGCGCCATGCACAACCCTTTTGAATATCTGGGCCATAGTGTTTTACTTGCCCTGAAAAGAGATTTGATAGTTTGTATTATTCTAGTGCTAATTTAGAACTATTTTCTTTGTTGGTTTTGAGACTATTTCAGTTTCCTACTAGGCTATAACACACATTCCAATTAATTCTAAATGTAAAGTGATGTTAATTAGCATTTTCTATTTTTATCATACTGTATGTATTTTGACAATCTTTCCAATTCGGACTGTGGCATTTAGGAGTATATATACACATAATTTCAATTTTTTCATCTTTTTAATTTCATCCCTTTGATCCACTTCATTTCATGTCATTTTATTCAAAGGCTAAAACCCATTGAGCCAAGGCTTTTTTGCAGTTTGGACCTTATACATGTACAGAAAAGTTACGCAAAACTCATATAAAAATACAACACACAAAATAGACATCATAACAATATAGTCAGGTAACCCAAATACATGAAATTCAACAAGTATAAAATATCATAAAGCAAAAAAACAAATATTACAGTTAAGAAAAACAATCAAAACTACTCAGAGATAGAAACATAGAAACATAGAAACATAGAATTTGACGGCAGATAAGAACCGCTTGGCCCACCCAGTCTGCCCATTTCCCTACCTACTGGATAAGCTGCAGATCCTAGTTAACCAGCAGCCTACTTCTTCCTACCCCCAACCCCCAGAATTGCCTTATGACTATCCCATGCATGCTTGAATTCCACCACTGATTTTGACTCCACAACCTCCTCCGGAAGGCCATTCCATGCATCCACAACCCTCTCTGTGAAAAAATACTTCCTTAAATTACCTCTGAGCCGCCCCACCTCTATCTTCAAATTGTTCCCCCTTGTTCTTGCACACCTCTTTTTTTGAAAGATGCTACCCTCTTGGACTTTGTTGATTCCCTTGAGGTCTTGAAAGTTTCTATCATGTCCCCCCTCTCCCTTCTTCCTCGAGGCTATACATATTAAGCTCCTTAAGTCTCTCTTCATATGTCCTCCAGTGCAGACCCTGCACCATTTTAGTTGCCCTCCTCTGGACAGCTTCCATCCTGTCTATGTCTTTGCGGAGATTGGTTCTCCAGAACTGCACACAGTACTCCAGATGGGGCCTCACCAGCTGTCTGTACAGAGGGATATTAACTTCCTGTTTTCTACTGGTGATGCCTCTCCCTATGCATCCCAGTATCCCCCCAGCCCTCCTTACTGCCTTCTCACATTGCTTGCCCACCTTTAGGTCATCTGATATGACTACCCCCAGGTCCCTTTCTATTTTTGTTGTTAGTATCTCACCCCCATTGTGTACTCTTCCCCTGGGTTTTTGCTTCCCAGGTGCATTACCTTGCACTTCTTAGCATTGAATCTAAGCTGCCATACATTTGACCATTCCTCTAACCTTGCCAAGTCCCTTCTCATCCTTTCCACCCCACCCTGTGCATCAACTCTGTTGCAGATCTTAGTGTCATCTGCAAAGAGACATACTTTTCCTTCCAGTCCTTCTGCAATGTAAACATAAAGACATTGAAGAGGACTAGTCCTAATCTGAACCCTGTGGTACCCGCTAGTAACCCTCCTTTCTTCTGAGTGGACTCCATTTACTATTACTCTCTGTGTCCTATTCTCCAGCCAATTCTTTACCCAGGCTGTCATCTTGGGACCCACTCCCAGGCTGGCTAACTTATATAGTAATCTTTTGTGTGGGACTGTGTCAAATGCCTTGCTAAAGTCTAGGTAGGCCATGTCCACAGCCCCTCCCTGATCTACTACTTTGGTCACCCAGTCAAAGAAATCTATCAGATTCGTCTGGCATGACTTTCCCGCTGTGAATCCATGCTGCCTAGGGTCCTGTGCCCCTCTGGCAGCTAGATACTCGACAATTCTTTCCTTTAGAAGTGATTCCATCATTTTCCCTATCACTGAGGTTAAACTAACAGGTCTATAGTTTCCTGCTTCTGCCTTGCTCCCACTTTTGTGAAGGGAATCACATCTGCCCTCCTCCAGTCCTCGGGTACCACCCCATCCTCCCATGATTTGTTAAAGAGGGTAGTCAGTGGTGTCACTAGTTCTACCCTTAGTTCTTTTAGAATTCTGGGATGAATCCCATCAGGCCCCATTGCTTTGTCCACCTTCAGTTTTAAGAGTTCTTTCAGAACCCTTTCTTCTGTAAATGGGCTGGTATCAACTTCTGTATCCAGAGTGTTACTACTGTTTGTTTTATGTACCTCCCCCTCTTCCTTTGTAAATACTGAGCAAAAATATTTGTTTAGTATCTCTGCCTTTTCACAGTCTCCCTCTGCCCACCCTCCTCCCCTTTATTAAGCCTCACTATCCCTCCCTTGGTCTTCCTTTGCTCCCTATGTACCTATAAAGGTTTTATCCCCCTTCTTAACTGAGTTCATATCTTTTCCTCGGTTTGGGCCTTTGCTGTTCTGACTGCCTTCCCAGCCTCCTTTGCTTTAACTGATACAGTTCTCTGTCCTGCTCCTGCTGCGATTCCTTGTACTTCCTGAATGCTTTCTTTTTCTCTTGAACCTTCACTGCCACTTCCTTTGAGAACCATAGTGGTTTCTTACATCGTCTTGTTTTGTTTATTTGCTTCACACAAAGGCTCGTTACCTCTGTGATGGCAGTTTTTATTATTCCCCATTGTTCTTCCACCCCTCCTTCCCGCCCATTTGATTTACAACATGGGCTGGATTTTCAGAGCCCCTGAAAGTCATGCAGCTGTAGGAAAAAAATGGCACAGGTGGGTCCCCAGTAGTGAAGCCACAGATTTTTCAACATTTTTTCAACATCCTCTTCTTATGACCCCGCCTAATAGGATAAGGGTGGTGAAAAATTTTAAATCCTGCTTGAAGGGTGATTTCGCAAAGCGATCACAAAATCACCTTTTGGACCAGATTTGCATAATTCCACCAGCATTGTTCATAAGGTGTAGTCTCAAAAAAGCTGTGTTGAATATTGGTGGAAAAATATGCAAAAATGGCAAAGTTATGCATCAAAGTTGAAAACCTCATTGAAATATAGTGAGCGGCACTTACCTCAGTTTCTTATATTGCAGTCGATGGTTCCAGCAGCAAGATGTGTCTTTGATCTGACAGTGGATCTTCACCCTAGGACCTGATCAGGTGAGTGAAGGTGCATGGAGGGGGTTGGGGTGCAGGGTTGTGGGTGCTCAGTGGAAGGTCGGGGTGGGGGGGTTGGATTGTTGAGGCATCGTTATATTTTTTACAAGTTAAAAAAAGACATTGAGAGACCCTTTTCATCTTTCATACAGGATGGTGATCATGGGGGTGCCACTAGACAGCAGGGGAAAAAAATATAAATTGGGACAGCAATCTGAGTGCGGGGAGGGGATGCCACTAGACACCAGAGAAATGTGTTTGACTCAGGGTGACGGTGATTGGAGGTTGGAGGGTGCCACTAGACACCAGGGAAATGTATAACAATGATGGGGACAGCAATCAGAGGGTGTGGGGGGTGCCAATTGACACCAGGAAAATGTATGACAATGATGGGGACAGGGAACAGAGAGTGCGGTGCTACTAGACACCAGGGAAATCTGTAACACTTACAGGGATGGTGATGGCAAGCAGCGCCATGCAATAACTTTATACAGCTATTTTGAACTACTTACTGAGTCTGGTCAGAACCTGAATATTTAAAATGTGATAACTTTGGAACAGAGTATTATTTTGTCACCAGACTAGCAAAGGAAACATCTGTGGGCCAAGCCCTTTCTACCATGAACATTTCAGATCAAAATTCCAAACCGTGTGGGACACTGGGCAATGGCAAAAAAACAGGAAAAAAAAAAACAATTGGTATAAGTCATAGCAATATTTTCGTATGAGGTAATACGAAGAAAGCAGAAGTGAGTCGTGATGAAGGATACAATAACAAAAAAAAACCTCCTCTGGGGCTTATTCTTCTAACAGTTAAGTTCTAAATCTAGTTAATGAGGTCTGGATCAACAGCATACCTTTTTTTATTTTTGTTTTTGTTGAATGGGATAGGAGGACTAGACAATTCTGCATATTTTCAGCCTCGTCCTGGGGATGGGGAATACAGATGGATGCCAACTGATATTGAACCAAACTAAGCTGTTGGTAGTATTTTTTACTGAATGGGGGAAATTTGGTCAGGACACCGGGGAAATTCCCCTGCTTTTTCAAGAAGTGCCATGGAATCTTTAACATCTACCTGAACTACTACCAGAACAGGCAGATGGGGCCTCAATTTAATGTCTTATCTGAAATACAGCACCTCAGGAGTGCAGCACCCCGCTCATGCTGAACCACAGTGTCAGTATTGGGATTTAACCCAAGTGTCTGCTGTGGAGATGGAACCCACAGCCCTCTGATCTTCCAGCATCAGAGGTGAGTGTGCAACTTTTTTGTAGTTCTTCAAATTTTATTTAAAAAAAAAAAAAACAAGATGGTTGCAAACAAAAAAAGATTTTTGCCCTCATGAAAAAGGATTGCCCATGCAACCTCATTATACAGCTATTTTGAAATGCTTACAGAGCATGCTCATAATCTGGAATTTTAAAATTAAATAACTTTGGAATGGATTAATATCTTTTCACCAAACCAGTAAAGGAATCATCTGTGAGTGAAGCCCTTTCTACCTTTAAAATGTCAGACCAAACTTCCTAACCATCTGGGTGCTAGGTGATAGCAAATAAAACAGCAAAAAAAAAAAAAACAGCAATTTTGTTTAATGTTTTTGTACTATTTGCATCTCAGAATCTGCATATCCGACCAGAATGAAACTTGGCACATGAAGAGACCTCCCGCACAAGATCATGCATGCATGCAAATTTTCTTGCTGATTTACTGACTGGTTGCAAAGTTATTAAACTGAAAAAATTGGGGTTTAACATTAATGTGCCTACTGAACCCTAACTATTGTGGTGCTACTACACCACTATAATGTACACATATGTATATGTATATATATATATATATATATATATATATATATATAATATTACATATTGTGTGTGTGTGTGTATATATATATATATATATATATATATATATATATATATATATCAAATGTGTACATTGTATATATATATATATATATATATATATATATATATATATATATATATATATATATATATATATATATATAGTATAGGAATACATGATGGGCAGGGTGTGATATGACAAAATATTCTCACTCCTGCAGGGTGAGCTCTGTATACTCATGAGTGAGAGTATCCAGAGTTCACTCTGCAGGAGTGAGAATATTTTGCTATATCACACGATCTGCACATCATGTGTGTGATTTATACAATAGGGTCCTCTTTGTTTTATTAGTGTAGTTTTCTTTGTTATCGGGTGTTATTTTGCTTTGGTTCAGAAGTATTTTTGTGAGTTGTTTGGTTGTTCGGCTGGTATCGTTCAATTTTTTTTATCAATGGTTAGCTTCCTCAATGCATGGTGTAATATGTTGTTTTCATTGTGGATTGGTAGGAAATTTTTGTTTTGGTTGTTTCCATTGGGTAAATGCATTTAGTTGGGAGTGGTTGTGCTGTTTTGGTTGGCTGGTTGCTGTACATTTCTTATTGGTTGGCATGTCTGGACATGCATTTGGGTTGGTTGTGTGTGTTTGGGAGGGTGGGTTTCAGGAGTTTCCAGGTTTGTGGACATGTTTTCTGTCTCACTTAGTATGGAGTGAGTTTATATTTTTAGTAAGTGTTTTATTTTATTTGGGTACTTTTTTTATGTTTTGCTTTATATAACTTTTCTTTATGTGTGACTGTGTATTTTTTTTTCACCCATTCGCTTCACTGACTTTTGTCCAGTTTTCTTCACTGGTTATACACATGTACTTTTTGATAAGTGAAGAGGGATATTTTCCGAACATTTTCTTTATTGTCGTCTGGCAAGCTGAAGGCAATTTTATTCAGAGTCAGAGTCTGATGATAGGATTTGTTGTTTCTTTTTTGGCTGAATGTCTTGTGGAGGACCTGCAAGAAAAAGAAATGGTTAATGTTTATTATGCATATTAATGGTTTTATTTTAGTTTGTAAAGCCTGTTTTTCAGACAATGTACCTTGTATGATATTAAAAGTGATGGTGTGCACATTTATTGAAGGATTTTGAAAGCAGGCAGGGAAACTGTTCGTCCATGCACTTGTCATTGGAATATTTGCAGTTAGGTTCTCATGTTGCTTGGAAATTGATGGCACTGCTTCACATTGCTGTATTTTTATTGAGGTACATGGTTTAGGTTCCAACTGAGTTTTTATGTGTGTGCTTGTCAATGGCTTAGGTTTGCCTGTCCTTGTAGATGATTTAGGTTTTGCAGCAGTTGTAGGTGGTTTACATTTTACAGCACTTATAGATGGTTTAGGTTCAGCAGCACTGAGTACGTTAAAATAGTTTTTTGGTTTTCATTGTTTAATCTGGAGTATTCATTTAATGACTGCAGCTTTTTGTGGCCTGTTACTTGGATTATGTCATTTCCAGGAATATCACAGTCAATGAGTTTTTGTACCAAGTGCTATCTAATTGAATGATTACTAAGTTTTCTATCTGGTTTTATGGCGATCTTTTCTGCATTTATTTTATTTATTTATTTATTAGATCATCGATTTACAGACCATTGAGTCAAAGACTCATTTACAAAGGCACCTCGTCAAGAGAGCAATATCATGTTTTTGACAATTTTACTTAGGGTATTTATACCCAACGGCTGGTTTTTAAACCAGGCAGTTGCCGTAGGTGTATAATTTATTGCCAGAAAGAATGGAGCATCTGGATGGTTGGCTTTATCTGGTCTCCTGCACTTGTACATTATGTAGTTTTTAACTGGGCATTTCTTAGGGTCGTCTATCTCATATACTCTCAGCTTTAGGATTCTGAAATCTTTAGGATTTGTGCCTTGTCTTGTTTTTGTCTGGCGTTCCTTCCAATATTCCAGGTAGTGGTTATTTTTTCATCATGTATAAGAACAACATTGCCCCACTTCATGTTTTGGATTTCTGTGTTGCTCCTTATTCCAGCATAAAGGGTTATGGTCACCCACATTGTGTTAATCAGTGCTTGTGGTGTCTCTGAGCCAAGTTGATTTTTATTGCATAGTTCTTCTATTATTTTTTCTAGCACTCGTCCACAGCTTGTGAGCAGTTGCCTTTCCAGATTCTTTGATTTTTTTTTATTTTGACTGCAAAACTTGGCAACTTTTTAAGAAGATTATAGAGGTACTGAATGCCTCAGAGTATGAGAAGTCTTTTAAATACCTTTCAAAGCTTTGATATCTGGATCTCAAAGTCAAAGGCTCATATTCTGTGTCATCTGCTCTTTGACAGTTAATAAAGTAATAGCACATAATTTCATCTAGTTTTTGTGGTTGTATGTTTTGTGTTGGTTGATCAAGTCCCATATTGTCTTTGATATATTTTTGTAAGTTATGCACATCAGCCATTGTTTTTCATTTTGTATTTTCATTTTTGGAAGTTGTTATGTAGTCTTCTATAGTTTGTTTGTCTATTTTTTGTTTTGTTATTGGTACTGTTTTTTTTCTGTATGGGTTCAGCCTTCTGTGCAGTTTGTAGGTCTGACTTTGGTTCAAGAAGCAGTTCATCATCTAGGTAGAAATGACTGCAGCTTTCTAGTATTTCTTGTGCTATGTTTACTGTTTTTTCTTGCCATTTTAGTTTTAATTTGTTTTCACTATGGTGCTGTCCAATTTTTTGAGCCATGATATTTGGTTGCCAGAATGCCATTATGTTTTTGTAGTTGTAATTTACAATTTATTTCTCTTTTAGGTTTGTTTCTGTTGGCATCCATTTGCCTGCTACAGAGGTATGCTGCTCAACATAAGTCTTTCATGCTTACAGGTATGTTTTGTGTATTGTTCAAAAGTGGTGTTAATTTTGTTAATTGGAGGAATGTAGTGCAGGTATGGAGGCTTGTTTTAGGTTTTCTAGGGTGACGTAGGCCAGATGGTTATATTCAGTAGTGACGTATGCACTGTGTGTATATCTGTAAGAATTTGTCACTGTGCATAGTGTCACTGACGATTTATACAATGGGGGTGAGTGATATGTGTTTATATTTTATGTGTTATCAGCTCACCCCATTGTACAAATATATATATATATATATATATATATATATATATATAGAGAGAGAGAGAGAGATTCAATAGGTTTGGGCATACATAAATGGAGTATAATAAGCCCATTTATATAACAATGTGTATAAGTCACCACAATTTAATTTATGTACAGTTTCTAAGTCATCATTCTCTCAATTGCCAACTGGCCTTTGTGATGGACAATAAACTTAATGCCACCTGTGTAAAATGGCATGTGCTACCAACATCAAAACCTAAATGCCACATTCCTCTTGCCCACTCAGCTGCCAGCTGACTTCACTACAGAACATGTTGCTCAGTTGCGATAACTGTAAAATAAACTGGATTTTAATTATTTAACCAGTCACTAGAAAAAAAAATTGTTAAAAGTGGAGGGAAATTACATCTACTACCAAAAACAACACCAGCTTTGACATGGAAATGGAGCAGATAATAACATAGCTTGAAAAAGACACCAAACCACTTGAAGAACTTAATGGGCATGAGACTGCCACTCTTACTCTGGTACTCTGGTCCAACATGCCAACCTCTTCCACTGCAAGTACCAGTTCAATGAATATTGTAGATACTGAGGCCATAGAAAACTTTATTGATAAAACCAAAAATCTAAACAGTGCCAGAAAGACTCAGGCAGATGTGACAGTGTTTTCAAACTACTGAAGAGAACACTTTGCTGATCAGAACAGTCCTAAATGAGATAACACCCCAAGGAGCTCAATCAGTACTTCTGCCATTATTTTTATGATTTGCCAACAAAGTGATGGAATATTTTATGAACCCTTGACCCTGAGTTCTACATTTCAAAGCCTGGAGAAGTAGCTGAAAAACAAAGGGTACCCACACTTCCTCTCAACCTTTCCAGTGTTCGAGAATGCCTGGCCAGTCCTGTAATCCAGGCAAAAAAAAAATCTCAAGAGCAAGGGAAAAGGTTTTTAAACCCATAGCCATGGTTAAACTGACAGATAGCATGCTAGATAAACTCTACAAAGAACACTTGCTGGGCTCTGGCAATCCTGAAGCACTGCTAAACACCATGTGGTTCATAGTCAGCATGTATTTCAGTGTACGAGAGAACACAAAGATGTAGAATGTGTAATGGGGAGATATCCAACTAAAATGTGATTTAAATGGGAGACAATATTTAATTACAGGCAGGATGGTAGACTAAAATGCAAACTGAAGCAAACCCCAAAGGCTGTCAAAAACTCAAAGCATTTGAGCTGACACTGATTTTAAGAGATGCCAAGTGAAGTATTATATCAATTACAAAGAGACAAGACCATTGCAAGCCTTAAATGATGCTTCTCCATTTTTTCTGTGCATGAATGACTATGCAAAAGAATATTTCCCCACTGCATGGTGCAAAAACCAAACCTTTGGTATCAACAAAGTACCTATTATGTAAGCAATCATACCCGACAGGGTGGGCTTTATTGGGGAATACCAGACCATCCAGGGGTGTAATGAGGCCTGACACCACAGGAGGAGGGCGTTATAGCCCCTGAAAGGTCTGGTATTTCTGAATAAAGCCCATCCTGGAGGGTATTATTGCACTTAGAAAATGGGCACTGTAAAACAAAATGTTTGTAAAAAATTAGTTGAATATATGTTTTGAAATTAAATAGCTCCTACACCTATACTATTCTTGTACAGTCTCTGTCCTGGTTGTCATAGTTACCCCCACAAACACAGTAGGAAGAGACCAGGGTATCAGCAGTATGGATGCAATACTACACAAGCGAGCAAGTTAAACTGTTTTCTGTTCATTGTGCATTTTATTCCCTTTGCCTGCCCCTGCTACTGCTGTTGTAGTGGGAAGACTGTGAGTGCAATGAAAGTGAAGGCAGGACAGAACAGCAGGAGTGCGTGGTGATCATGTAAAAGACTGCTTGCTCTACTGAGGTGTCAATTGTGTTTTGGTTTTGTTTCTGCTGAGAAACAAAAACCAAACAAAACTGGCACCTCAGTAGAACAAGCAGTCTCTCAGATGATTGCACTGGTGAGGGAACAGTGTAGGAGAAAGCTGAGAGGGCGGGTGGCCATAGGATTTTTATTTCCCTGTCAGCTGTCACTTCCCACCAAGAAAAAAGAATTCAAATGGTGGATTTTGACCCCTCTGTCTCCACACCCATACCCTGCTCCATCAGTTTGCTGTCAGTGCCATCAGCAACTTCAGTAACAGGGCTGCATTTGTGGTCATATGTGAGAATGATGACTGTAGATTTACCTGCTAGAGCCTCGAACTGGCACTGCCCTTTTGAAACCCCCCTGCCTGCCAGTTACATGAAGCCAAATGGACTGATGGCTTCCTTCTTTCTTTAGCTTTTCCAAAGTGTGGTTACTGTTTATTTTGTTTAGGTCAACTTAAAATAAGTGTGTGTGTCTGTGTGTGTGTGGGGGGGGTCAGCTGGCTGCCAAGTCGATCGCTAACTAAGCGAGAGAAAAACAATGGCGTCTGGTAAGTGTGAAAATTCGTTGTGCCCAAGAATACCCTAAGTAAAGGGGCATCCAAAATTAGGACTTGTTTTTTATAGGGCACTGTTGAAAAATAAATACATGCCTGGCATTGACTTTCAGCCAGTCAGGATGCTTTATTTTTCAAGCCCATTTTCTAATGTTAAAGAGGACCTTAACCAGTCCTTTTGACTTTCATGCATACATTACTCCATCTTGCATTTTTTCTGGAATTGTATTTCATTACTGTCTGCTGCAGTTAGTTTTTGCATTCTGAGGTGCTAAAAAACTGCAGGGTGTACCAGGGCTTCTATAGCAAGCCTGGTGTTTCTGTGGACCTAGGCTTGTACTGCTGACATCACTGTAGGGCAAAGTCAATTTCACACACACACAAAAAAAAACATACAGACATGGCATTTGGATTTTGGCATAATGCATTGCTCACAGGGTGTCTTGGGGGAGGGGGAACACAGTATGTTTAATGAGTACTGGTAGGTTTCCCTTGCAACATTGTTGCAACTGCATGGTACTGCACAGTGTGAGTCACTCCCCTATCCTACAATGATGTCATCAGGAGCTAGCAGTCCAGCAGCTGAACAGCAATGGCAAGTGCAGCAGGGCTCAAAAACAAATCCAGATTATGGAAGGCAACGTAAACCTTGGCCAGAAATGACAAATACATACACCTTTTCAGGTATAGTACTGCATATAATAACTACAAGCTGTAACTTTTTAGACTATCACTGAAGTTCCTCTTTAAACTATCAATCACTATGGACAAGAGGTTAACAAATCACCTGGTTCACAAGCACCTCACATAAAAAAATAACTGATAGTGTAGTGACCCTGAAAGAGATCATACAAGTGATAGTCCACAAACAGTTGCAGAGTCTGAATGACTATTCAAAACTCAATGAACAAAAGCAACAATGTGTAGCTTGGCAGAAGACTCCAGGAGAAAGGACTGCTGTGTGACTGAACTTCTCTGCTGGGACTAAAGTAGAAAAACTTTTGTATTTAGACCTTTAATTTAGGGTAAAAAAACTAACATACAAAACAAAACAAAAAAAAGTGTGTGTTTGGGTTAACTGAACTGAATGGGTAACTGAAAAGTCATCTAGGTGTAAATCTCAGGTGACTGAAAGGACTTAACTGTTGTGAGGTTTAAATTACTTGTAGAAAGATCTGGTAAGTAGGGGGAGTGGCTTAGCTAGAAGGAAGCTACATTTAAAGACTGCCTTAGAAAGATTCTGCTAATAGCTTGGCAGAAGACTGTGTGACTGAACTTCTCTACTGGGACTATATTGCCCTCCTTCCCTCCCCTCCACTGCCCCACCCAGAGCTAGTTCTATTTTTATAGGCACAAGATTTGACTGAAACAGGAACTTCCTGTTTAGGGGCAGGAAGTGAGTGATCACAGAACCACCAAGGACCCACCATCCTAGAAGGGCAAGAATAGCTCTCCGGCCCCCTCTAGCTGCTGGAGGTCTGCCTCTGAACAAGTAAGCGGTCTACTGAGAAATATAGGATATTCTTGTCTCAGAACAGAACAATCAGGAGCTTAAAGGGCACACAGGCAGAAAGTGAGAAGAGAGAGAAAAAAAAACACAGGAAAGAGTAAGGATTGCAAACAGTTAAGGGGCCAGAAATAAGACATGATTGGAGTGGTGCAGTGCAGTGGCTGTGGAGCAGCAGTCTTCCGGGAGATGTTCTGGAGGATGCGGTGTTGTCCCATCTGCAGGCACCTCTCTGGGCTGAGGGAGGAGGTTGCTCATCTCCAGGCTGAGTTGGCCAGGATTTGTGGGACCTCCTCTTCCATCCAGGGACTACCAGTGCCACTGCCGTTGCCTCAGAGGTTGCCAAGAAAGAGGAGCGGTTGGACCACAGTGGGCTCAGGGAGGGTGAGGGTGGTGGAACAGAGGCACATCCCTCCAGTTGTACCTCTCACAATTCCTATGCCATTCTGGCAAAGTGTGGTTCCTCTATGGAGGCACCTACAGTGGAGACCAAGGAAGATGATGGGAACCTCCACAAAGGAGACCAACAGGAGGTGGCAGGGGACCCTGCAGGGGAAGAAACAACTCCTGGTGGGGACTCCATTGTTAGGAAGGTAGAACTGGGCAAGGAAGGGAGAGGAGGTAGGTGCCTGCCTGGCACCATGGCTTGGAGGGACAGGGAGGCGAATCCTCAGGATTGCGAGCAGCTGCACAGGGGAGGGAGCTGGATGTCATTGTCCATTAGGGACAAATGACCTGAGCTAAGAAAGGGATTAGAGAAGTGCAGGAAGAGTTTGTGGAATTGGGAGGGCCTTAGTCAAGTAGCACGCCGGTAACCTTCTCGGAGGTGCTACCCATCTATGGCATAGGAGAGGCTAGGTGTTCCGCACCATGGTATTCAATCAGTGGTTGAAAAACTGGTGTGGAGCTCAGGGATTTGGCTTCATTGGGGACTGGGGGTCCACCTGGAGTGATGCAAGCCTATACTGGCATGATGGGCTGCATCTGTCCGGGAGGGAACCAGGATCCTAGGTGATAGGTTTAAATGCTTCATTGTGGCTTTAAACTAGCCAAGGGGAGGCACTGGAAAGAGCAGGAAAATCCTAGCCCCCAAACAATCATGGTAGTAAGTGTGGCAAACACCAACATGGAGGTGTCGATAGGGGAAGGGCAGGGTAAACGGAGAAAGTGACAAAGGCAAGAAGGACAGGGATGGGGCAAAAGGGGTAAGGCCATCAGGAAATGGAGGGTAATGGTACCAATGCCGTAGTCTGGGCAACAAGCTCCCTGAGCTGGTGGCCTTAATGGAAGAGGGATGCCTGGATATCGTAGCAGTCACAGAAACATGGTACACAGAGAACCATGACTGGGATGTTAACATACCAGGGTACATAACCTACAGGAGAGACAGGCAGAGGAGAAGAGGGAGGAGTAGCTCTCATGTAAAGGAAGGGATAAAAGCAACTGAACAAAAAGAGTAAACAGGGAGAGGAGGCACTGTGGGTCACCTTGGAGACTGGAAAGGGCACCACAATCCGCACAGGGGTTGTGTACAGACCCCCATGTCAGGGGGAAGGAATGGACAAGGATATGATGGAAGGCATTCTTAGAATGGCAGAGAAAGGGGAGATACTGTTGATGGAGACCTGAATATGCCAGATGTTAACTGGAGCACATTTGCTGCAGCGACATCCAAGAGCAGGGCCATTCTTGACGCCCTACAGGTGGTAGGCATTAGACAGCTAGTTTCGGAACCCACACGTGAGGGAGCAATCTTAGACCTCGTACTCTCAAACGGGGCAGTGAGAGGATCTCAGATCTAGAAGTGGGTTGCCATCTGGGGACAAGTGACCATCAAACAGTGTGGTTCATGTTAAACTCAGCTACAGAGTCAAGCCATACAAAAGTGAGGGTACTGGACTTTAGGAGGGCTGACTTTGGCAAGATGGGAGAGTGCCTCAGAAAAGCACTAGCAAACAGGCTTGAAGGAGGTGTGGAGCAACAATGGGGAATTATCAAAACTGCCATCACAGAGGCAACAAGCCTTTGTCTGAAGCAAATAAACAAATCAAAATGAAAGAAAAAGCCACTATGGTTCTCAAGAGAGGTGACTGTGAAAGTCAGAAAGAAAAAGATAGCATTCCAGAAGTATAAGGAAACACAGAAGGAGCAGGACAGAGGGCTGTACCAGTTAAGGCAGAAAGAAGCAGGGAGGGAAGTCAGAATAGCAAAGGCCCAAACTGAGGAAAAGATAGCCAACTCAGTTAAGAAGGGGGATAAAACCTTTTATAGGTACATCAGCGAGTGTAGAAAGACAAAGGGAGGGATAGTGAGGCTGAATAGAATAAACGGTGGGTGGGCAGAGGGGGACAGTGAAAAAGCAGGAATACTGAATGAATATTTCTGCTCAGTATTCACAAAAGAGGAGGGGGAAGTGCCTAATCCAATTAACAGAAGCACTCTTGATAGTGGGGTCGATCCCAGTCCTTTCACAGAAGAAAGGGTTCTGCAAGAACTCCTAAAACTGAAGGTGGACAAAGCAATGGGTCCTGATGGAATTCACCCCAGAATTCTAAAAGAATTAAGGAAGGAACTAGTGAAACCACTGGCTACTCTTTTTAATAAATCATGGGAGGATGGTGTGGTACCCGAGGACTGGAGGAAGGTGGATGTGATTCCCCTTCACAAAAGTGGGACCAAGACAGAGGCAGGAAACTACAGACCTGTCAGTCTGAACTCTGTGGTAGGGAAAGTGATGGAGTCACTTCTGAAGGAAAGAATAGTTGAGTACCTAGAGGTCAGTGGAGCACAGGATCCAAGGCAGCATGGGTTCACAGCGGGAAGGTCATGTCAGATGAATCTAATAGATTTTTTGACTGGGTGACCAAAGTAGTAGACCAGGGAGGGGCTGTGGACATGGCCTACCTAGACTTTAGCAAGGCATTTGACACAGTCCCACAAAAGATTATTAGTCAAATTAACCAGCCTGGGAGTGGGTCCCAGGGTGGTAGCCTATAAAACATTGGCTGGACAACAGGACACAGAAGGTAATTGTAAATGGAGTCCACTCTGAAGAAAGGCGGTTACTAGTGGGGTACCGAGGGTTCAGTATTGGGTCCAGTCCTTTTAATGTCTTCATCAGTGGCATTGCAGAGGGACTGGAAGGAAAAGTATGCCTTTTGCAGATGACAGAAAGATCTGCAACAGGGTTGATACACAAGGAGGCATGGAAAGGATGAAAAGGGACTTGGCAAGGTTGGAGGAATGGTCTGACGTATGGCAGCTAAGTTCAATGCAAAAAGTGCAAAATAATGCACCTGGAAACAAGAACCCAGAGGAAGAATACACAATGGGTGGGAGGTAGTAACAACAACAAAACAGGAAAGGGACCTGGGGTAATCATATCAGATGACCTTAAGGTTAGCAAGCAATGTGAGAAGGCAGTAGGGAGGGCCGGGGTATACTGGGATGTATAGGGAGAGGCATCAGCAGCAGAAAACAGGAAGTTGTTATCCCTCTGTACAGACAGTTGGTGAGACCCATCTGGAATACTGTGTCCAGTTCTGGAGACCCCATCTCCACAAGGACATAGACAGGATAGAGGCAGTCAGAGGAGGGCAACTAAAATGGTGCAGGGTCTGCAAGAGAAGCCGTATGAGGAGAGACTAAAGGAGCTTAATATGTATACCCTTGAGGAAAGAAGGAGAGGGGACATGATAGAAACTTTCAAGTACCTCAAGGGAATCAACAAAGTCCAAGAGGGTAGCATCTTCCAGAAAAAGAGACTTGCAAGAACAAGGGGACACAATTTAAAGATAGAAGGAGGGCGGTTCAGGGGCAATGTGAGGAAGTATTATTTCACAGAGAGGGTAGTGGATGCATGGAACAGCCTTCCTGAGGAAATTGTGGAGTCTAAAACTGTGGGAGAATTCAAGAATGCATGGGACAGACATAAGGCAATTCTTGTGGGGGGCAGGAAGATATGAGCTGTTGGTTGAATAGGATCTGTGGCCTATCCTGTAGGTAGGGAAATGGGCAGACTAGATGGGCCTAGTGGTCCTTATCTGCCATCAAAGTCTATGTTTCTATGTATTTCCCACTTACTCCGCATAACCCTAATGCTCACCCCTCACTTGCAGCCCATGGCCTCTTTTGTAAAGCACAAAGTACAGCTCAAAGCCATTGCCTCATAGTGATACACACTGCAACATGTAAAGAAGTATGTTTTACCATATTTTGCCAACAGAATCTATTGTAGCTTTCTTCATGCAGGGCCCTGTTTGCTCAGGGGAGTGGGTGGGCATTAGGGTTCACAACTCAAAGGAAGACCCCAATATTGCTTTGCCAAAATTCTGTAGGCCCAAAACCCTATTTTTTTTCTTTTGCTGTTTGGGGAGTGGGGAGTTAGGGTCAGAAACCCTAACACCACATTTCACTAGTTTTGTGGCATTAAGTTAAACCCTAACTGGTGCATTAACCCAGTTTTTTGTAAAGAATTTGCTTTGTTTTTGAGTTAGTGTACTCATATCTTTATTTATACAGGTCCCTTTGGGACCTGTGTGAACAGATTTAGACATGCTGGGTTCTTTGGGCCCTGTGCCAAGGGAATATTCCATCTGCCTATGGAAGGCCCTGCACCTCTGTGCAGAAATGGAAGACAAGGATTCATGGGGCTGCCTGGTGGACTGGTGACATGCAGGGCTCTCTGAGTCCTGCACTTCCTTGTGGCCAGAGACACAGATGGACAGGGCATAGAAACCATCAATGTTTATTTTTATCTTGATATAATTAATTCCCTGTTGTAAAGTTGTCCTTTCTGAACTGCATTATTTACAGTTGCTTTAGTTTTGTATTAGAAGGCCAATGAAGTATTTTTATCCAGTAATTTGTAACAATATGAATCAATCGTTAGTTGATTTCTGCACAGTAATCACTCTTCAACATAACAACAACACATCCATCCTTGTCTGCTGGTTTTATCTAAATATCAGACATACAGTGCAATTCACTTATGGCTGTTCTTTCAGTGGTGGAAATTTTGTACCACTGTAGCCTGGTAAATCTCATGTGTGAACTTGATCAAAACAGTCATGTTTCCATGTTTTTAAACCATGTTGACCAGGAGTGAAGATTTTGTGTACTTCAATGTAATTGAAAAGCTCTCCACGTACACATGTTCTTGTATTTTTGCAAAGCATAGGAGTATTATATTGGCTAATATTATATATTGACTCTCTTGTTTGTTTGAGCCACCTTTGGGTATGGGTGTCGCTAGCGACTCTTCCAGAGTCAGAAGACATGCCCCATTGTGATGACAAGTAATATAATTTAGCACATGGAGTGGCAAGAACTGGTACAATGGTATGATTTTTAAGAACTTTGGCTCAAGCATGTGAAAACCATGCCCTTTGTTGGCTATATTTCATTTATGTATTTAAGGACTACCTCCACAGTAATAGTCATTAGGTATTCATTTAGTCTTTCCAGTGAGAAAGACATTCATGAGCCATTTACATCAGTGCTTGGGAAGTTGGTTTTCAGCTTCGTGGACATATGGTTAAAGGAATTTATTATTTTTACAGGACCAATATAAGTGCAGTCCCTTGTTGTTATGTTTTAAGTTTCTGAATCACCAAATAGCTTGCTATTCTTTTTAATGTGTTATCAGAATTTGAAAGTTTTTTGTTTGTGTGTTTGTTTATTGTTTGTTTATTTGTTTTGAAATTATCCTGAAGCTGTCATTTAAAATATTTAATCTTAGCTGACTGGATTTTGCTTCAGCATAGGTTTCTTAGCTGGTGACATTGAAAGTCAGATACAGAACTTGTAGTTTTATAAAGCCTCTAAACTTGGTAACATTTTGTAATTAGTGAAAGTATTGGGGGAATCAATTCACTTATCCATCAGGAGAGGGACTGGGAAGACAAAATCAGTTTAGGTACAGCTCACACCAGCATCAGGAAACTCTTTTGCATTAGGTGGTCTATAGATCACTGGGAGATGGAGAAGAGGGAACAGGGAACAACTGGCAGAAATTGAAAAGGGGAAGCAAAGGGTTGGTTGTAGTTGTGGGGGATATCAATCTATGTGACATAGATTGGGGCATACTAGCAGCTAAGTGCACCAGTAGTCTTTCTCTGCATATGTTGCAGGACTGCCTGCTGCTGCAGCTGGTCAAGGAACCTACCAGGTGGGCTGTCATTCTCTATATGGTATTCACCAGCTCAGAAATGGTAGGTGTAGTGCAGGTTGGACAACCACTGGTGTCCAGTTACCATAACTTCATATGGTTTGAACTGCCCATGGGTATCAGTATACCCTCATCAAATTATGTGGTTCTGGTTTTCAAATGAGCAGACATTGATCAGATGAGATAATTAGTAAAGGGTAAGTTTGTTGGAATGGACAAAATCAAGGAGGTGGAAAAGAGATGGTGATTGTTATTAGCTTCTGCTTGGTTGGGACAGGACTCCTCCCAGTTTTTCTCTATTTTACAGGGTCCAAGGGCCATGATGCTAAGTGAAGTGAGAAGTTAAAGGGACCATTTTTGAAGCAACCAAATGGTGTTTTAGAGTGATTACCAAGTGTAATAGGCATAACAGACCAATCTTGTTCTCAAAGAAGATCAAGGAGTCAGTGGGGGCCAAAAAACAACCTTCATTAGCTGCAGGAAGAAACAGGGGATTAGGAATTGAGCAAATACCAGGTAAAGATGAAGGAGGTCAAGAAGACAGTCAGGGTTGCATACATAGACCAGAACTGCATATTGGGGAGTGGGTCAAGAGAGGGGGAAAAACAGTTGTTCAAGTATATCAGGGAAAAATAGAAGATGATAAGGGGAATTGTTAGGCTGATTGGGGGCAAGGTAGTAGAGGAGGATAAGCAGAAGAACACCATTCTAAATGATTACTTCTGCTCTGTATTCACAGTGGAGGATAGCTGGCCACTGCTAAAATGTGGTATAAAGTCTGCTTCATGGGGTAAATCCAGAAATGGGACCGATGGTAATCACTGGAGAAAGGGTAAGAAGAGGGGTTGCAGTCCTGAAAATAAACAAGGCTCCAGTGCAAATGGTATGCATCAGATTGTGCACCTTTCAAGGAGTGTGCGTGGGTCACAGCCCCCTACATTAATGAAACTATGGTGTATCTCAGGTGCCCTCTTCCCATTCGCCTCAAGTGGAATTTCAGCAATGTACGCTAACCTTAACAGCGATTGCTATTCTGTGATCACCATTATCACACAGAACCCATCTGGAGTCCTGTGTCTAGGAGTCCTGTGCCTAGTCTTAAGTCCTCACTTGCGGAAAGACAGAGACATACTGTAGACAGTCCAGTGCATAGTAACAAAAATTATTCAGGGCCAACAGGACAGATCCTATGAGGATTGACTTAGGGCACTTAATGTGTACTCACTGGAGGCCAGAAACATGGGATGCTTGAGACCTTCAAGTTCCTGAAAGGTATAAACAAGGTAAACTGTGAGGAATTTTTTTAGCAGGAATAGTTAGTCACAAACAAAGGGACATGAATGTAAGGCAGTGGTGGAGGGGAGATTCAAGAAGGATGCAAAACTATTTCACTTTACCAAGAGAGTGGTTAAGCTATGGAAAAGCCTACCAGCAGTGGTACTGGAAACAAAAAACATTAATGGGTTCAAGCACAGAATAATGGCTTTAATAGTTACTCAGGGGTGGTGAGAGCAGTAATGCAGGGGTGAGGGCATCATGGTGCAGAGTGGATATAATTGGGCAGATGAATAGACAATGGTCTTTTCCTGCCATCATTGTCTCTGCTTCTATATTTTTATGTTTCAGGAGAAATGATTTGTGCTGACAGGAGACCCACACAAGCTAAAACTCCACAAGAAGACACACTAATGCTTTTTATTTAATACTGTGGACCACTGTGCTGTGTACTGCTTGAAACATTTTTTTTTATAGATTGAATTAAGAGCATTTGTGACCCAAGCTGTAGCCTGATCAGCTGCAATTGATCATTTAACCCACCTGAGTCCAAGAGTGGCTGAGTAGTGCAAAAGCAGGTCCAGGGTCTGTTGGTGTGGAGGGTGATCCATTACTTGCATACACCCCTTTCTGGTCCCAGGAAAGAAGCAGACAGTGGCAGGCAGAAGTCTATCAAAACCAGAGTGCTGAGCATATCTGTCTCTTATGCTTATCCTGGCTGCAGGCCAGATGCCTACAGCCATTCACATGATCATCCTGGGCCTTGTAAGCACCCTTTTGATTAAAAAGCAGATACAGGGTCAGTTGTGTTGCTGGGATGGCAGTGTCCACAGCTTTCCTGTAGCCTTTGCGCGTCCCATGGAAGAAGCAGACAATGGAGTAGGGAAGTCTGACAGCAGCAGGGTGCTCACTGCATTTGAACTGCAAACTCTCCCTTCCTTTCTTTCTCCCTATATAGATATATCTGTGTAAATTATCTCTTTCTTGGCTCCAAGTCTGATTTCCCCCTTAACCTACTCACCTCTCTCCTCACCACTGTTTCCAAGGGTGAACTTCTTTTCTGGGTAATGTTAATCACAATTGAACCTCCCCCATTGCTAAACAACTCACATGGCATATCGGCATATCAGTTTACTCCACCTCAAGTGGAATATTTCAGAGTCCACTGGATTTAAGACATTCTCCACCAACCATTCCCTCCTTGACTGGGTTCAGTCCCCCCCCCCACTAGATTATATGTAAAAGCACTTATGATCTTAGTGATCACTGAGTGGTTCACTGTGTTCCACAGGTCCACCACCCTGAAGCTAACCAAAAACAATCCAAATCTAGTCATTCAGGTGACTCAACCTATCCACCCTCCATGCTGACCTACTAAATAGACTAACTGGTCTTTCATCTTCTCCTCTTACAATGTGGATGGTACCCTAACCAAATTTGGTTATCCACAGTGCAGGATAAATGCACCCCACTCTGCAAATTTTGTGTCTGGTACTCCTTTGGGTAACTACTGAACTTATCTCCTGCCTAAAAGCCAGAGTCTTTGCCTGGCATATGTTTTAGGCCTTGGTCTCACAAGCTGGCTGTCTAAGCAACAAATGGCTCCTTAATGCCTGCACTAGACATGACAAGGTGAACTACTTTACGTCACATTTCCAAACAAATTTGAATTTCCCTTCAAAATTTTGAAAAGTTGATCCCTTCCTCTTCAACCCCCTGCCAGTCAACCATCCTGTCCCTCTCTATTGTTGGTGCTATCATCTTCTCTTCTGATGATAGAGTGCTAGTTGCCTCTGGCTCCTTAGCTGCTGAGTTGTTAGTCACACTTGACTTCTCAAGTTCAGGCATGGTTCATGGAAAATCGGTTGCTCTTAACTCAAAAAAGACAGTCTCTATGACTTTTGACTGTTGGCAGCATCTCACCACCATTGACTTCTCCCAATCTTCTTGACCCCCAATGGTGCCAAAATTGAGACAGTTACTCCTTTAAGTACAGTATCATGGAGTTTGGCTTGACAGCCACAATGACTTCTCAGTCCATGTTGATGCAATTGGCTCCAAGCTACTTCCCCCATTGGGTGCACTCTACAGGAACAAAGCCTGTATCCTCCCTGCCTTTAATTTCTGTGATGTTGTTTACAATGGTATCCTCAAATCCACCTGGGCAAGACTGGACCCTGTATACCACTCATTTTCTCACTTTGCTCTGGACTGACCTCCCCAGGCTCATCACTGCTCATTGTAATCCTCCATCTCCCCTTGTTCCAATGAAAGCTGCTGCCTCTTTTGATTCACTTCCTTCATCTTCCAGTTCTGATTTGATTCAATCCCCTGCTACCTCTCCTCCCTCCTTTCTTGCTCCACCCTACCTTCTACTCCCACTGCTCCATTGATGGCTGCTCCTTCTTCATTGCCCAAGTGAAAACCTCTGCTGGTCAGTCTGCTCTCTTACAGGCTTCCTCTTCATTGATCCTCCATTCTATCCTCCATTCATGCTGCCCCCACCTGCACCTGCCCTTAATTCTCCTTGTTTGCCCTATTTTGAGTTGCACTGAATTTACAATTTATGTATATTAAAATTTCTGCTAATGTATACTTTGTTTGCACTTGCTCTTGATCTCCAATATAATCTTTGTGGAACTATTATGAATCTATAACTACTATACATTTATGTATATTGTAGTCAGAAATTCTGCTCACTTACACCTAACCTAATTGTCCAATATCACCTTAGTTGGTGGTGTGCTGAATACTGTAAATTAAGTATACTGTAAATTGTAAGATGCATAACTGTATTGCTACTGTTTCCACTCCTTCTCCATGCATACTCCTATCTCTTGGAGTACCACTGCCATTGTGTACTGTAAGTTGTACTGTACTATCACTCTCTTGTACACCTTACCCCTAGATGCCTCTGGAAATTAGGTATTTTGGACAGCAGGCCTCACCTGTTAAAGCTACTCAACTGAATGAATGAATGAATGAATACATTTCCTACTTCATTCTGACTGTAGCTGATCATATAACCCTCCTGGGCCATTGAGGTACCTGACTAGTTCAAAAGCAGGTCTGAAGTCTGGTTGTGGGGGCTCACACCCCTCTTTGGTCCCACAGAAGAAGAGCTGAATGTATTCAGAATCCACAAATAATATATATATATGCTCAGACCTCATTCACCAAGTCTAACGATATCTCTGACTGATAGTAATTCACATCTTTAGCACTTCACTAATGCCTGATACAGGTTGCAGTAAAGGTATGACCGTACACTGCCAGTGCATGTATTTATTTATTTTACTTACTTGGAATTACTCCAACCATGATAACCCCATGAGATGCAGCATCTTGTTTTCATTGGAGGCCCAGGAAGGATATCAGCAGTGAGCATGTTAACATAGTCTGCAGGAATAGTTGTATGCAGGCTAAAATATACACAGGAAAAACAAGCATGATCTAAAGGTAAGTACGTCCAAACAGTAATCAAAACAAGCTAACAAAGTGGGTTCACTGCAAACAAAGAGAATGAACATTGTTATGCAGCATGATCACGGTCAGTTAAATGGGGATTTCGCATCAAAACAAATATGGAGAGTTCAACGGTGGCTGGACTTGCATTTATATGGAAATAAGACAGTGAAACTCATTATTGTCATTTTTTTTTAGGTTTGTTGAACAGATTAGTGCACTAGACAAATTCTGACTATTTTCAGGCATGACATGGGGAGAAGGATACAGATGAATGCCAGCTGACCTTGAACCAGATTAAGCTGTTGCTGGTATTTTTAGTGAATGGAGAAAATTTGGAAAGGGCACCAGGGAACTTCCCTTACTCACCTTTAGGGGAATTGCTGGCCATCTGCAAGATGGCTGCTCAAGGTGTTGCAGAGGAAGAGATGGATGTGCTGGAGGCCAGAGAACAGGTCTTCTCCCCTGGCCTCAACAGCTGTGGAGACAAAATCTGATGATGGTTTGGATTTTTCTCCTCTTATTAGTAGGGACTGTTGCTCAGATTCAAACCTGTCTCATGAGGGGAAAGAACCAAATGTGCTTGATGATGACAGTGTTGGATTAAATGTGGTACTGCCTTTGGGAACCATGGAGGAATCAGATATGACAGATGAAGTCTATGCTTTACTGTGGGAGGATTTTGATATTCCTGAAGAAAGAGAAAAGGATTCTGCGAAAGTCACGGAGAAACTCAGGCTGACACTGGAAGACAAATGACGAATGCTGCTCCAGCAAATAGCTGACAAAGAAGAAAAGGTTTGTGTGGCATCTGAAATGTTGCAGCAGCCCACAGATAAAGAGACAGAGAAGATACAGGAGCTAGGAGGTGACACAACATCTACAGTGACCGCACCCAATCGGGCTGGGAAAAGCCTAAAGGAGGCAGAGACAACTCTTACTATGGCCAAAGATACCAGTGGTTGATCCGCTAGGAAAACTCTCGGGACCTCTGCTCGGTCCACTAAAGGAAAGGGCAAACTTGTACAAAAAGAAAAGGACAGCACTTACAGGCCTTTGGATGACTGGACACCAGCCAAAACTTTGCAAAATGCAGGTTGGGTGGAGGAGTCGGAGGGCTGATGGTCACCGAACCCTGCAGATCCAGCTGTGGTGCAATACAAGGATGTGGACATTACCATTACGGGTAAAATGATTCATTCCCCTAAATGGGAAGATTTCTTATGTATTGAATTAAAAATAAAAGGAATGACTAAAGGAATGACTATATGTCACACTGTGGAAAAACAAATAGAAGTTGCCTTGGATGGAAAAGAAAAGGACCGGGAACAACATACAAATTTACCTACAGGTCAGTGTGGGGGAAGCAGGGGAGAGACAACAAGAAGGTCTGTGAATATTAATGTACTATCTGATACTATTGCAGTAGCTTCAATCTCTACAGCACTTTTTGTCAAAGGGACTTACTCCCACTATACAATCGGCTGAGGGGCTAAGCATGGTACAAGATGGCTCACACAAGGCTCAAGTCAAAGATGACATATTACCTGTAGTCATAGGGATCAAAAACCTGCAAGATCCACAACAAAGGAAATTTTTTAAACCCATGTTAAGGATGGCAGATCTTTTTTAAAATAAGGGAGACCCTGCCCCCCAATACAATGACATTAGACTACTATATAAAGGTGGCTTAGAGAACCCACCGGACAGAGTATACATGGGCAGAACACTGCTAAAAAATTCCTAAAAGTTTTATGCGTCTGAGGTATTTGTGCTTATCCATATGGATGAGCACAATTATATCAGCTTTAAGACTGTAGAATGTTTAAATCGATTCTGGACAAAGTATAATGCTGTGAAAAATATCCCTTTACGGTCACCTTGTTTTGCAGTACTTATAACAAAACCAGCAGCCAGAACTGTAACCATTTTCTTTAAAAACAAAAGGTTAGCATCTCAGACATACTGTTTTGGCTTAAAAAATGCTGTGAAGTGTTGAAACATCCTACCCCAATAATTGATTCCGCACAGATCTGGATGGGAGGCTGAAAAGTAAAATGCTAACTGATTATGGGAAACAACGGTATAGTCCATCTACCAAGTTGTTTTTATTTGGGGAGAGACAGAGGGTCACTTTTTTAGCCAGAGCAGCCGAAGTCTTACCACAAATGTGGATCCCATTTGCATCTCAGCAATGCGTGCGATACACCCAGGTGCACACATTGTTAGGAGATGGGGCATATGGCAACATCTTGTGTGAACACTTTTTGATGCAATTTGTGTGAGGAGAAAGGCCACTCCTATGTTAAATGTCCATGAGCCTCCCACAATACTGAAGAAGGGGCTTCTCACAAAGCTTTAATAATGCAGGCACAAAAAAAAGTTTGTACTCAAGTTTCTGAAAAGAGAATGCTAACCATATGGCAGGAAAATGAAAAAGCTAAACAAAAAGAAACTGAGGGAAAGGATGAGGCTTCAAACATGAGGACTCAACGGAAGTCACAAATAACACAGACAATAAACCAGAACAAACATCAGTCAGCGCTACAGATATTCCAGTTGTAGTAGCGCATACAGTACATGGTGAACCAGCCTCAGACCTATGTCAGGTTGATCCCCCCCCACACACACACTATTATCTACTGATACAGGTAAAGATGACAGAGATGGGCAAAAACAAATAGACCTTACTCCCCTACATAAGGAGGACACGATAAAGATGGATGTACAGGAAAACAGATCAAACTATGATGCCCCCATCCCCACCAAAAACTCAGAAGGCAACCTTAAAAACTGTCACATACAAGAAATGGCCCAGAACCAGACTGAGCAACAAAATGGAACCAAAAGGGAAAGAACAGAAGGTAATAAAAGGAAAATGGAAAATTACAACAGTTAACAAATACAAAGTATTACAGATGAAAAAAAACTGGGGAGACACATAGCAAGATAATGAATTGGACTCTTCCTCAATATTATCTTCAAACTATAGAACATTCATCTGAGAAAGAAGATAGAGAAAAAGGAGATACTGGGACAAAAATGGAATATAAGACCTAAGTGACCATGAAGTTTTGGGACATGCATTTCCTCCTATTCTATATGACATCTTTACATCTGCTATCTATCAATATTTTTTATTTATTTCAGATTCAGATTAATACCTTTGAGCCAGGGCTCATTTACAAAGGTTCAAAGTCAGTGAGAGACAGTTCAGTACAATACAACACAACTGCATGTAAATCGGGAGTCTCCTCCCTATTTCTCCATATAGTCATAGGGAATTGAATAATCTATCTTGTTGTATCTTAGCTATTGTGATTGGATAAATAGAACTGTTTATTTTTTATATTATGTATGTCCTATATGATTGTATTTGTGATTGTACCTATATTTTTTAATTTTTATTGTTACTGACTTGTCCTGATGTCATCACTGTATTCACTTTGTTGTATTCTCCCGGGTCATGCTTGAAAATAGGCAGGATTGTTGCCTAGTGCACTCACCCGATTACCAAAAGCTAATAAATAACTAAATAAATATTACACGGGTTACAGATCAAGTAGGAGGAATAATCGTCAAATAAGATATGTTTGCTGAGCTACAGTTGTTGACAAAGAACAAAAATAATTACATGATTTTAAATGAATGTAGAGTTACCACTTGAAGGATGCAGCAATAAACAACACTTAATCAGTGTGGTACAGCCCTTGTGTAAGTGCCAGGTTTTAAGGTAGGAAGGGCCTCCAGGTAAAGTGGAAGGAGGAGCAGGAGCAGACAGAGAAGACATTGTCATGGTGTAGTCAAATGGGCAGGGCAGAAAAGTGTGGGTGGGAGGGAGAGTGATGGGGGTAGGAAAGGGGGGAGGTAAGGGGGTAGGTCAGGTGTGAGAGGGGTGGTAACGATGGAGTTGGGGCTGGTCAACAGTAGCTGATGGCATGTTAATAGTGAGTCTTTAGGTTAGCTAGAGTTATGTATTGCAGGAACAAGCATTTTCAAATGCAAGGTGCGAGCGGAGCCCAGATTTGAATTGACTGAGTTTTTCACAGTTGCGGAGCACAAACGACAGGTCATTGAACCATTTGGGTCCTCAATATGAGATGGATCTCTGAGCCAGTGTGGTGTGCTTAAAATGCATATTAACAGCATTAAGAATGGGAAACAACATCTGACCATCCTTTCAGAATTACTAACCAGCAAGGCAGATATTATATGTGTACAGGATGCACAAATTAAAACTTTTTTTGAGCTAGCACAAGCTTCTAGGTTATGGGGTAAAAAGGCTACTTTCTGGTCCCAAGTGACTGACATATGTGATGGAGTGGAGATTTTATTTAACAACCCACAACTCAAAGTAACAAGGCTGATAGACCTAAATCCTGGGAGGGCCTTAATTTTAGATATTCAATATGAAACCATGCGTTTCAGGCTATTAAATAGCCATGCTTCACAGGGCAAGACATGTAGAATTGAGTTATTTCATAAAATACAGCCTTACTTACATACCTCTAGGATCTTGGTATGGGTGGTGACTTTAACTGTGCCATACAAGCAGCAGATAGGGGTTTGAAAACAAATAAAATGTATTGCAATTCCAATATACTAAAGGATGCAGTGAACACAATACAGTTACAGGATGCATACACGGCTAAACATAGCACTGGGTGAAACACATACTTTCAAGGTCCTCTCTCGACCAGAATAGAATAATGTTTTGTATCCAAATTCATAGCCATAAAGAGTATACATACACTATGCTTTGACTATTCAGATCATAGAGGCCTGTTGATATCTATTGAATGGAAGGAAAGTTCCACATGTGAGAAAGGCCCATGGCATTTAAACATTTCATTGCTGGAGTCAGAGCATATAAGTAGAGAGTGAGAAAGGATATGGGCTGCTAGAGTGTCTGCAATGTATGTACGACACGCAGGCAGAGTGGTGGGAGGAGTCAAACAAGTTATATAAGGATTTATTCCAAAGAATGGCAGGCAAGCAGGCCCTAAGTCCTATTTTGATAACCTACAGCTAACAAAACAACTTCTAAACTCTAAAAGTGGATTTTAGTACACAAATTGCTGTCATGAAGAAAGAAATGTACCAAAAACAATATAATAGGGCAAAATCCTTACAGCAGGAAATTATATTTGGGACAGAATGTAAAAAAAAACAGACCTTTAATATGTTAAAAGATTGTCAAAAGAGGACTGAAAAGAAAACCATTCTACATTAAGCTGATGATAGGGGCACCACTTTATGACTAAATCAGAAATTATGCACATAATCCATCACCATGTGAAGGAACACTTCAGTCAACCTCCTAATGTGCAAATTCAGCTGGGAAAATCTAGAACAGTTATGCAACCCTGTGTTTTTGACTTCACAATGTGACCCTCTAATAAAGAATATTGAGGAAGAAGAAGTAAGACAGGTAATAAGTACTTGGAAAAATGGAACCTCCCCTGGTAGGGATGACATTACTGAAGAGTTCTAGAAAAGATTTTCTGAGCGTTTAATCCCAGAGTTTACACTCTTGTACAACGAAATCCTAGAATCTGGGGTTTATCACACTCTATGACAGAAGCAGATCTAAATTTCCTTGTACATAAAAGGCAACACAGATGACATAAAGAATTGGAGACCCATAAGTCTGCTGAATGTGGATTTTAAGATTTTAGTTGTGGTCCTTCCAAAAAAGGCTTGCACAGGTCTCTGGCATGGTAATTAGTGTAGCCCAAACTAGTGCAATACCTAAGAGGGGTATCCATGATAATTTGATAATTGTGAGAGAATAATTTCAGAGAGGTAGGATGGGGATGGAAGAAGGATATATCTTAAGTTGAGAACTACAAAATGCCTTCAATTCCATATCACATACTTTTCTGTTTTCAGTATTACAACACAATGGAATACCACATAATTTTATACAGTGGATTAAAAATGTATCAGAATGTCACACTCACTATCAGAATAAATGGATGGATTGGAGAGACCATCAGTTTGCAGAGATGAGTTAGACAGGGATGTCCCCTCAGTCCTTTACTATATATTTATTGCATTGACACTTTTTTAAGGTCTCTTAAGAATTCAGCTTTAATTAAAGGCATAGCCTTGAATCAGATGGGAACTCCAGTAAAGACTTTGGCTTATGCCAATGATGTAGTACTAGTAGTGGACAAAACAACTGATGAAGGAGAAATCAAACAACAAATTATAGATTTTTGTAACAAATCTGGATCCAGAATTCATTTTGGGAAAAGTGTTGCCATACAGATAGGAAAAAACACCGACAAACCTAATAAAACTTATGCAGACATTAAACTCTCAGAAGAACCAATTTCAATACCTGGGATTGTTTTGGGGGATGGAGATGTTGCCTGTTTAAACCAGGAATGTAAGATAAAGAAAGCAGAAGGGATTTCTTTAAATTGGAAGCAGCAACAGATTTCAAAAAGGAAGTGAGTATTGTTGATAAAAAATATATTGCTACTAATTTTTATTTACATTAGTTATGTCCCCCCCACAATTAAAAACAAAAATACATAGCATTTTTTTTTTATTCCTTGTGGAGGAACAGGCAAAACCCCATTAAATGGGATACTATGTTTAGGACAATAAAAGAAGGGGTCTTGATATGATAGAACCTGTGTTGTTTTATTATAGTATTTTTATATACTATAATATGTTTCCCAAACTTAATGTGGAGAGAAAACCATGGGAAGAGGCTGTTCTTGAATGGGCTGGAATCTGTAACAAGGCATGGGAACAGAGAAAAAGTAGAATACTATCTACTACTACTGTGATCCCTGGGTATGTGAAGTTTATGGTCCAGGATAAAATTAAGTTGAAAATTCATTTTCTAATTATGAGGTCTAGTACAAAACAAAGCATTTACAACATAATTATGATTGAGGGGATAAGAGATCTGGAAATACCCAATTACCTATCAACACAGATAAAAGGCACCTTGACACAATTGGCTAACACAAGGATTCCGACTTACACGTGGGATATATTGTGGCTCAGTATCCATAGGAGACTGAACGTGAAAAACAATAACAAACACAAACAGCTCACAGAAAGATATTGCCCAAGGGCCTCCTGTACACAAATTATTTAAACACCAGAACATTTATTTTTGGAGTGCAAATATGCTGAAGAATTTTGGGACAGTGTGAACAGATTATGGAAGACTGACCTATTTCATGACTTAACTCATGCAGAAGTGGTTCTTGCCATTTATCCCCAAAAAATGGGACAAATTTCATACTGGGACATTACAAGTTATCTTTGCCTTACTAAAATATTTTTTATGGCAGGCTCGATGCAAATGGGTGTTGCAACAACAGGTGATGTTACCTGAGATAGTATTGAAGAATGTGATTATTTCGTTTCAACAAGCATATGAGAATGACAAAGGAAAAATGTCCATGAGAAAGTTGAAAGGACTATCGGAGCATTGTGCTTCAATGATGGAGAAATAAAGAAAACAGGACAGTGACATTTGTGAGATATGAAAGAAAAGAAAAAAAGACTAGCGTTTTGATGGGTATAGGAGATGGTGGAACATGAATATGTGTGGAATTTTCATCATGGGAGCCTTGCAAAAATGAAAAAATTGGGGGAAGGCAAAGGTAAAAAGAAAAACATAATAAAAGTGTCTAGAACTGTAAGAGAGTGACATGAAAGTGGTGGTCTAGAGAAATTCAAACAGAGAGAAAAAAAAGGATAAAAGAAAGCACAGTAACTGAATGGATGGTTAAATGTGAGGTCTGATGATAAGATGGATCCAGATAAGAACTTTGGAAAGAAAATGATACCACTAGAATATGTAAGACTTTTCGCACAGATTTTTGATTTTGAATTTTACACCCTCTTTCTGAAAAAAATTCCCCTACTCTTTTTTTTGAAAAGTTCAATGGGATCTTTAACATCCACCTGAACTACCACCAGAACAGGCTGATGGGACCTCGGTTTAACATCTTATCCAAAAGACGGCACAGCAGGAGTGCAGCACCCCCACTCATGCTGCACTACAGTGTCAGTATTGGGATTTAACCCAAGTGCCTGGTTTGGGGATAGAACCCACATACTTCTGATCTCCTGGCCACAGAGGTGAGTGTGCTACCTGCTGAGCCCCTGACAATTGTTCCATCAGCAGAGCACAATCATGCTGTCTCAGTGTTTCGAGGATCAATTCTGCTTCAAAAGGGAAGCAATCATGTGAAGTGTCAGGGCATCCTGCCTGTGCTTTCTCAATATGTCGTTGACTGTGGTTCTCTTAGAAATAAATGCGACAATTTCCAAACAGCCGCAGTGAGATTTGCTGTCTTCTTTCATACTGAATGTGTTACCAGCATCCTTGGTTTTGCTTAAATTTGTGCAACGGCACCAAAATTTTGCCTTTAATGTGTGACCTGCACTGTGACAGAGTTAACATCCAAGGTATACAATGGGCAATCCTAAAATGTATTTGTCATGTGTTTAATATAAAAGTGTGTTATACAATGCTTGTCATATTTTACCTTTGATTTTTTTCATGCTGAACAATGTCTTATCTGTGACATTACCTTGTTCCTATGTAGGGACACACTTGAAAATAGAGTTCAACTCTAATGTGCTTTCTTGATAACATTTTTTTTTATCATTTAACACTTTATTGCATTTTTCCAATTACATCCAGTCAAGAAGAGGAAAAAAAATACACAGGGTTCAGGTACAGCAATGAATCCTAGAATATCATATACATAAAACCGCACCAGGCTTACTAACACATTAGAAATGCAAAGTCAGCTTAGATACATTAGCACTACATATTATCAACAGGTGAAAGAACTATACCATACAAGTGGAAGAGATTCAGGTTATAGTCAGACTATCCTTTCTAGTCTCCATGTATCAAAATTTCCTAGGGTATAGCATAACAGGGCAGTCCAACACACACTTATTAATACTTGTACGTAACAGCATTATAATCAGGCGCTCAAAAGTACCATCTCTCTGGTACCTCAGTGGACAGATTTATCAAGTAGTATGGGGTATCAGAACAAAGATAAAAAAGGGTATAGTGTGAAACAGAAAAAGGTGGTACCAATTGACAGCCCTCAGTCAAGATCATTGTGGCCAATTGCGTTAACACTCAGGCTATCGGGGGGGGGGAGGTTTGCAGAGGTGGAGGTGCTACTGAGCAAATATGGGAGTTCAAGTATGCATACCACTTCTTATAGTATCTTCTTATAGTATCTACTGAGCCCTTCCTTAGTTACCACTGTGAGCCTCTCAAAGGTGGCCAGTTTGGCCATAGCTGCTTGCCACTGTGATGGTGCCGGTGGTATGAATTTCCTCCATTTCAGCAAGATGGCCCTTTTGGCCTTCTTCAGGGCCACCAAGTGCCAGTCCTTACTGGGAGAGGTAAGAGGATGTAATGTCAAAGTATCTCCCAATAAGAGAGGGTGATGTTGAAGAGATAGTGGCTTGCTATTATCCTGGAGCAGTCATCTAGAACCTGTGTCCAGAAGTTCTACAGATTTGGGCAAGTCCACAGTATGTGGAGTAGATGAGCAGGGAAAGAATGACATCTCCAACAGCGGTCATGTGGTGTAATCCTGAGACTGTGTAAAATTGAGGGGGTCCTATACCACCTAAGGGGAATTTTAAGCTGTATTAACTGACTCTTCAAGTCTTCATAGGCAATATGGGCAGTTCTGAGGCAGTTTGACCATTGTTGTGGGGATATGGGCTAAGAGAGCTCACGCTCCCAGGTGACTCTGCTAGACAGAGTAGTATCAGGTTGTGCATCTCTGAGGGTTTTGTACAGGGTACTAATGAGGCCTTGACCCTTCCTAGGTAGATGGAGAGTGCTCAGGCAGTGCCATGTAGTCTGAGTTGATGAGTGTTTGAGGGGGGGTTAGAGCACTCCTTAGCTGCAGAAATTTCCAGAAATCTGATGGGGGTAGCTCATATTTACCCCGAATCTGTTCAAAGGGCATAAGGGTTTGGGTATTCAAGAGCAGGAGGTCGTTCACCACCCGGATGCCTCTGGTAGCCCATGAGGTCCATTTGAGCAGCTTGTGATCTACTGTCACAAGCTGGTTATTCCATAATGGGGCATAATGGATGGGGGGGAAGTACCCTGAGCTAGGGACCCCAGTGAGTGTCATTGCTCAACGCCACGCTCTGCACGTCTTTTCTACCATAGGGGGTGTAAGGTGGTGTTCTACCAGCTTTTTCATAGATAGCAGGGAGTAGAGGGGGTTATCTGTTGACAAAGCAGCTTCTAAGTTGACCCATTGAGGAAAGGGGGTAGAACGGGAAGTAAACCAATTCATAGCTTGGGCCATTCTAAAGGCAAGATGGTAGCCCATAAACCAGGGTTGCCCAAGTCCACCCTTGGTCCAATGAGATCGTAATTTCATCCATCCCCATCTTGGGGCTTTACCTTCCCACAGAAAAAGTGATATTAGTTTGTCTAGGGCTTTGAATGTTTTTTGGGAAAGTGGGATTGAAAGGTTATTTAGCAGATAAGATACTCTAGAGAATATAAACATGCGAATAGCTTCTACCTTGCCCTTCAGAGTTAAGCACAGTTTTCCCCATCGTTGTATTTCAGCTGCTAGGGAAGTCAGAAGGGGAGAGAAGTTAGCTGATTCTAAATCTTTCCAAGATGTAGTAATAGTCACACCTAAATAGGGAAAACCCTGCGGGGCCCAGGTAATGTCAGTGCCAGCAAGGCAGTGCCTGGTACACTTCCCATTCAGGGGAGAGAGAGTGGTTTTCTTTTGGTTCATGGTTAGCCCTGAGAGAGAAGAAAATTCTCGTAGGGTTGTCAGTATCGTGGAGATGGAAGACCGGGGGTTGGAGAGTGTAAGAAGCATATCACCTGCATATGCCTTAACTAAGTAGGTTGATTCCCTTACAGGGATGCCAGTGATGCTAAAGGTGTTTGTAAATTTTCTAATTAAAGGGTCCAGGGCTAGGAGGAAAAACAGAGGAGAGAGAGGACAGTCTTGTCTGGTTCCTCTTTGTAGTACAAAGGGGTGAGAGATGTCCCTATTGGTGACAACTTTAGCCATTGGCAAATGGTATAAGGTGGACACCCAGGCGAAGAAGTGGGGCCCAAACCCATATAGCCTGAGAACTTTGTGAAGATACGCCCATTGCAGAGAGTCAAACACCTTAGCGAAATCAATTGCCCGGGTGGCCATTGGGGTATTAGACTGAAGTGCCAGCCATTTAAGGTCCAGGATCAGTCATAGATTACCAGCACTTGATCTCCCTTTAGAGAAACCGGTCTGGGAAGGGTGGATTAGGTTGGGCAGGATCACAGATAGCCTGTTAGCCAGGACTTTAGCCAGTACCTTGGTGTCTACCAGTAACAACGAAATAGTCTGAAAGTTCTCAAAGAGTAAGACATCTGAGGCCTTTTTAGGAATTAGGGTTATCAGGGCTTCGCACATTGTGGGAGGCAACAAAGTGTCTTTTTGAGTGTCCTGCAATGCCCCTAATAATGGGGTGATGATTTCATCTTGCAAAGCCTGATAGAGCTCTACTGGTATCCCATCCAGCCAAGGAGCTTTGCCCTTCACCATCTGGGATAGAGCAGTGTGTAGTTCATTGTCAGTGATCGGGGCATCCAAGTCATGGCACCAGTCTGCCAAGAGATGATGGTGTGAGAAACCCTGACAAAAAGCTGTCAGTCGATGGGAGAGTTCATTGTCAGAAAGTGTGTTCTGAAATTGATAATGTTTCTAATAGAAACTACACATCTCCTCGTTAATGGTCTTGGATATCATTATTGTCTTTCCCTGTCTGTTCTTAAGAGCCATAATCCTAGAGGAGGTCTGTTGCTTCCATAGCCAGTAGGCTAACAGTTTCCCTCCCTTGGCACCACCCTCCCATGACCTGTGTTTTGCATGAATCAGTTGCCACTCAGCCTTTCTGTTTAGTAAGATATTAATCTTGTACTTTAAACCTGTGATATTGGCCAGGAGCGGAGAGGCAAGCGGGTTTCTAGGGGGAAGTTTTAAACCTTTTTTCTAAATCTGTGAGCTCGTCCTGCATCACTCGTATTTGTTTTAGTCACTACTTGTTTTTGGCTGCCAAGAAGGAAATGATTCTTCCTCTTATAAAGGGCTTGAACGCCTCCCAGATGGTGGTTGCCCGAGTCTCCCCAGGGGTGTTAATGGCAAAGTAAGACTGCGCTTCTTTCTTTATATAGTCTCGAAAAGATGCATCTTGCAGCAGTAGTGGATTGCATCTCCATCTAGTGGGGGGGGGGACTTTGGCCCGGTGGGGAAAAAAATAATCGATACTGGGGCATAATCTGACAGTACTATATTCCCAATTATTGTGTCTCCCGTAACTGGCATGACTACGTGGTTAACCAGCCAAAAGTCCAACATACTGTGGGTGCCATGCACATTAGAGTAGAAAGTGTAGTCTCTACCCTGTGGCTGACTAATTCTCCAGGGATCCCTTAAAGCCCATTCCGAGATCAAGACATTGAGAGTTGCTAGTGCTTTAGGGTGCGACTGTGGTGTGAGGAGGGATTTGTCTAAAAAGACATCTAACACTAAATTGCTATCCCCTCCTAGAAGGTTTGGAACTTCTGCTTCACCCTCACTCATATCAGTAAAGGCTTGTCTCAGGTCAATGTAGAGGTCACCTGAGTCAGTATTGTGTCCATAAACATTGGCCACTATGACTTTACCGCCCAGATAAGAAAGTTTGACTGCAAGCCATCTCCCTTGGGAGTCTGAGTGCTGAGCTTCAACTGCCCAGGGTCCTTTCTTCCGAAGGTGGATGGCCAAGCCCCTGGATTAAGTGGTGGCGCAGCTGGCCAATACAGTCCTCACCCATAGCTTCTTTAGCCATTGCACCGTCCAGTCAATAAGGTGTATTTCCTGAAGCAAAGCTATATCAGCCCCCATAGAATTTAGAAATTGCAGGACCTTGGTGCGCTTTGCAGGGTGATTCCCCCCCTCGCATTCCAGGAGATGCACGCCATCCCCTCGGTACAGCGGAAGTTGCTGCCATTGTTGTTTACCACCAGATAGCTAGTAAAGAAAAGTGTACTCAACCAGAAGGCAGCAGTAGAGAGGGGAAATAGAGAGAAGAGAAGCGGCTTTTCTCTGCTTTAATGGCAACCCACACAAGGCTGGTAGTTACAAAGAGGGAGTACTGAGAAGAAATTGGAAATAGTAGTCACTCTTGCTGTATCTGTTTACCCTGTTTCTATAAAACCTGATCAAGGTAAAAGAAAGATAGTAAAAATTTACCATATCAGTATATGCTTAACTACATCAAGCTAGTCAAACAATTTCTTAATACTACAACTGTATATAATTCCTTAAACAATTAACAGTAGCTCAGTTGTTGGTGCTGAAGATTCGGTGTGAGAAAAGGCGAATAAGCCCTTACAGCCACACTGCTTCAGACACCAAAAAGAGGCAAGGGAGAGGTCACGCCTAGCATAGGTGATCTGTCCCAGCCCAACTCCATATGTTTAGTGCTAAAGCCAGATCTGGGGTCTAAGACCTATCGGCCGCCTCCCGCCCCATCAAAGGGTACACCGGAGGGCACCCTAAGATAGTAGGCAGGGGCCACCTACAAGAGAGGAAGGGGAGAGGTGGAGAAAGGGGAAGGAAGGGGAAGAACTTCTGTTAGCCACCCATTTCACCTGGCAATACTTCATTGGTAAAGGACTGTAGCTTTCTGGGGATTACTGAATTTGGTAGCTACGAGGTACAATTATCAGCAGCCCTGCCAGATAGAAGACATGGTGCCCACATTCTGAGTGCTGCTGTGACTGGCCTATGGGACCCAGGGAGACCTGCTTTCCATGATCATAATTACCGGACCAGTTTAGTGTAATGGGAAGAAGGTGGTCCCCCTTCGCGGTGCTCTTGCAGCAAAAGAGAGGATCGGGGGGAGGGCCATAGTGCAAACCAAAAACCTGGCAAGTTGCTCAGAAAAGAGCAGTAAGAGGGCATGTACTAAGAGGAGGGTCAAAGGAGAGAGATCCTTTGAAGAGGTTAAAGCTCCAGCAGCATATGGACAGAGCCTCACAGGGCTTGGTCTGCATAGTCAGGTGGTCATTTTATCCTTCCCTAAGCAATATACGGTACACAGGAGTTGTAAAGTAAGCAAAGTATAGAACAGTCCATATCCAGTTATGCAGTTAACTGCTGTATTTCATCATGGCATCCCCGGTTCCAGCAGTTGGATCCACTCCAGCATGATCAGGACGTGAAGTCAGTGCCTCTGCAAAAGTCCTAAGTCCCAGTTTTAGCAGACCAGCAGTTGCTGCAGCCATTTCTTCGCGTTGATCCATCACAACCACCCAGTTCAGGGGGGCCAAATCTTCCATAGGGTCAGCGACTTCATCTTCTGAGGGGTCCAACTGTTCACCCTTTTGTCTGACAGATGGGTCAGCCCTTGGGAGCTTGGCAGGTGAGGAAGCTACAGCGGTGCCTGGTACTAATGAACGTAGGCTTCTTGATTATTGTCGTTGCCTAGCTGGCAAAGGATGTACAGCAGTGTCCTTGCTTTCAACAGGTAAATTAGCAATGGGTGTCTCCGTGATTAAGCAGGGTGTAGAAGCAATCTGGCTTTGTTGCACTCCCATGTCTTACAAAGCCCCTGAGTGTTTACGTCGGGGAACTCTTATTGAGCGGAGCAGCCCAGCTATAATTGTTGTCCTCAGAGGATCCAGCTCCTTTTTTGATAGTTCCCTGCTCCATGTGATTCCTAGGCTCCCAAAGGTGTCTGGGAGAGGTAGTTCTCTGCAACACATATTGCCAGTGATTCTGTATCCAGGCCTTGGCATCTCTGGGCGATTCAGCCACAAATGACTGTCCGTTTTTGGATAGATACAGTGATGTGAGACCCTTAAAGTGGTATTGAATTGAATTGGCAATCAGCAGCTATTTCAGGGGGTTGGATGCCCTATGCTTGGCTGCCATGTCCTGGGTGAAGTCTCAATAAAAAGAAATAGTGTTACCTCTCCAAACCAGATCCCCAAGGTCCCTAGTTGCTTGAAGCAGACGCTTCTTAACTGAAAAATGAAGTAGATAGGCGATAATAGTCCGAGGCCCCCTGGTATTATTGGGGTTCCTGGGGACATGATGTGTACGTTCTACTCCCACTGGCTCTCTTCAGCACTCACCCAATAATTGAGGGATCCATTCATTTAGAAATTTTTCCATGTTTGGGCCTTCTGCACCCTCCGGCACCCCTAGAATTCATATGTTGTTCCTCCTGCTGCGATTTTCTTGATCCTCCGCTCTGTACCACAGCCGAGACAGTTTAGCCTCATGGTCTCACAGCTTTTGTAGCACCTAAATGTTTTGTTGTTCCAGGTCTTCTGTCTGCTGCTCTAAAACATTGTGCTTATCCTCCAGGCAGCGGACATCAACAACATTGCCCACAAGGGAGGCACCAATAGTGTCCATCCTCACTAATAGCGCTTCCAGCATATTCTTTATGTTTGCCAAGGCCTCTCCTACTTGGGCCTGACTGGTAGTTAGTAAAGTGAGCTGGCCAGGGGGATCGGCATTATTGGCAGCCGTGGGCTCCATCCTGCCGCTATGTTCTCTGAGTAGTTAGCAGCTAAGTCAGGTTCCGTTGCTCGAGTGTAGAAGGGGGATCTCCTCCGTACCGGCAAAAACCCATTGATCGCGGTTCCGCAGATATTAGGAAGGGGGGGGTGCAATGGTCCGGTCAGGATGGGTGCTGCGAAAGAAACTCATAAGCTGTGCTCGGGCCTTTATGGCCTAGTGGTAGAATTGGCTCCAATATTCGCGCGGTACATAGCTGGCAATAAGAGAGTGGCTTCCCCAGAAAAGCTACTCTAAAGTGGCAACAGAGGCAGAAAAGGTATGAACATAACAAAATAAAATGTTTCAGCCCAACATCATGGCAATTTGCAGTTGATTAGCCGTCAGGCTGAGGCAGAGCAAGCAAATTATACAGCCATCTTCTCTGGGTCCTAGCCATGCCTTCTTGATAACATTTTGATAAAAACATGGGAGAGAGGCTGCTGAAACATACATTGTGAGACATGTTCTGCACAAGACCAACTGCTGACAAGCAAATAATGTCTATGGAAAACTTTGATGACAGACTTACAGTACAGTGTGAGCTTGCTATTTGGAACAATTATTTTTGTGCACCCCATTAGATTGTCTCCTCTAGTAATCTCACACACAGTGAAAAATGAAAATCATGAAACTGCAGGGTGACTACGGAAAAGGAACATATTTGCAGGAAGATCAGTAATGTTTATTGCACTGCTTTCTGAACTAGTGTTTAGGAACCTCAGATTCTGACCGAGTTTTCTGTGTGTGTAAAATACTAGCCACGATGTTGAAGGCTGGGTTCATTTATTTTTTCCAAAAGACTTAACTGAGCTTTCCAAGAAAAATTATGATAATGCAAGGGAAATGTAATAGATCTTTCAACAATGTGTCTATGTAGTTACATTCAGGATTTTTGAAATTAATAGAGAAGTAAGCAATATTACACTCTTATATGTTCCATATGTTACTTTTCATGTGCAAGCATCAAACTCCACATACCACTGAATATAATTACATTAAGTTAGTCAGATACGATTGTAGGTGGAACATAGCCAAAGTTATCGGTAGCTAGAAATAATCAGTCATCCAATTGACAAGGAATATATATAAGCAATTAGACACGAGGGTGTGTGCATTGAACAGTTCTGACTGCACACCTGGGGCATAGTAAGGCACAGGACTGCGGGACAGCTGCCTTCAGTCCCTGGAAGTGTGGTCAGAGCTGTTCAATGCACACCCCTGGAGTGTCTCATTGCACTTATAAAATGGGCTTCTTTTTTTTTACTTTTTACTGCTATAAAAAGCAGATTTAAAAGGTTATTATTATCAGAATTTGTGATAAAATAATCTATCAGCTAGAAAATGATGTCATTTTGTTTGGTACACTACTTTTTTTCTTCAGTGTCTTTCCACATTGTTAGCAGCCAGAAACTCCTCCCCCTCCCCCCCACACACACACTTATAGGATGGGACAGCAGCTGTTGAGGGTGGTGGAATGTAAAAGTGTGCTTTTTTTTATTAAGTGAAGCATGACTGCTCCAAGATGTACAGGACTGAGAAGCCAATCCTCTTCCCGTGATGGAGTGGGCATCCCTTACCTAGTGAGCGAAAGTACTTCTTTCTCATCAACCCCTTGCCTACCACACATGAACCACCCAATGTTAAAATAGAAAAAAAAATACCCACAGAAACAGAATTTTGCTTTCAAAACTGCATGGGTGGGAGCACGATTGCTATGGGAGACAATAGGAGTAGGTAGGTATGCTGCTGGACTGGTACCATGACCTCACAGAACGGGACCAGTTATCATCAGGTCAGACAACAGGAGCACTTACTATATTTTATTTGAATTTAACTCTGTCATGTCTGTCTACAGCTGCTAGTTTCTATAAAGCAATGTTTACTGCTGTTCTACTGAATGTTTCATGCGCTAACAAAGCAAAAAAAAGTAATCATTTAAAAATGCAGTGCTCTAATGGCATATTGATTTTTTTCTTTAGTACTGTGGTCATAGTTTTCAGAATTTGTTTTTACCAGTGCTTTAAATGGATTCAGTGCACAGATAACAACCAATCAGAAAACAGGCATTTCCCTTCCCATCTTATAAATATTTCTTAAAATGGAGTAGATGTGTTGCTGATTTAAACTTCACAGCCAAAGTGCTCATGAAGTGTCCAAAATTCACCTTCGTGAAGCATTGTGAAGATTTTGCAAATATTAGGACATTTTTATACCATGAAATGGCTGTTATTTTTTGTTTGTTTATTTTTGGTTTTGTGAGTAAATATTGTTCAATTCACCAAAAACATGGCAACTTCACTGGGTAGATTTGACAGTTTTGCCAACCCCTACTATGGAGCTGTGTGAATACTGTAATTATGCACACTGTAATATTGTATACTGTTGTGCTCTGTGCATTCCTTGATTTGTATGTCTGGTTATTTTCTTGAAATTTGTTTCTACCATTTTAAAATTATTTTCTTTCTCCCTCAACCCTTGTTTCTGCCCACAGGTCACATCTATAAACAAGACTTTTACTGTATAATTCTCTGTACTGCGTACCTGGGAAACACTCATTTCACAATATAAATCAATGCCTTTAAGTGATCTATCAAGCTGCTCCAGTCTTTTAAGTGTGTGTTGTATTTACATGTACCTTTATTTCTATACATGGTTTTCTTTAGATTAGTACAATCACAAATGCTGCTTAGTTACAGTGGCAAGGTGGAAAGAGATGCTGCTTGTGTTGTAAAAGGCATGGCTTGCACTAGTTAGCATAATGTATTTGAAAGTTTGCCTACTTATATCTAAACATTGCAGAGTGAAGAGATCTAGGAGTAACAACTTTGGGATATACAGGATATGAAGACCAGTAACAGAATTTACAATATCAAAATGAGAATGTTAGACCAGTATTGAGCTACGGAGGGATATTGTAACCTACTCTATGTTGTAGGTTAGCCTTCACTTTTAGCAAACTAGCACAAAAACCAGAGTTTAAGAAGCCAGTTCTGTTATGTTTAGGTGGAGCATAGTAGGTTTGAATTGTCACTTGATATTGAGTTCATTCATGCTACTTCTGATGGGCAGATGCATGCTGTCTAATAATAATGATTTCCAGTCTTCTGTAGTAATTGTTACACTAGTTTTGCTTCCCAAATAAGCCTTTGCACTGCAAAAGATTTGTTGTGGGAATTGATACTACTGTAAATAATTGAGATGAGGCCATTTGAGAGCTGAGAGGAGGAAAGGATATATGCTATGGATGATGGAGGGTTCAGCTTGGTTGATCTCTCTGCATTAGGGTTGGGGATGTAATCTGTGAGCTGCATGAATCAAAATAATTGATTGTGGTGGAGATCAAATTTTGTTTTATTTGTTCAAACGAAATCAGTGTAGCATGATAGTAAAGGTGCCCTAGGTGTATGATACTGTCTGCAAACCATGGCTGTAAGCTAGTTTATTTCTTAAGTTTTGGGATCAAAGAATTGTTTGCTAGGGGGATGGTGTAGCTTAAGTTAAACCTTGTCTGTGTCCAAGAAACTAATATGATTTGTGCCATATACTGCAGAGGTGCCTGATTGCCACCAAATACTTTCCTATTCAGTGTAAAGGAGACATGCAGCATGTTTGAGACAAGGGTTCTACCAGTGTCCACTTTCTCTGTTTATAGGTGTCATCCCACTGGCATAGGGGTAAACCACTGGCAGAGAGATGCAAGATAACCAAGCCAGCATAACAACCTGAAATCAAAGGCTCCCTTACTAGTAGAAAGGTTTACATATGTAACTTGACTGTACATGTTCTGTTTAAATATGGCCAACTGGAAATAGTCTTGTCTTGTTCCCTTGAAAATAGTACCCTTGGTTTGGCAGTGTATATATCATTAAAACACTCACTTTGCCCAAAATGGTAAATTATTTTTTTTCCAAGGAGATAATTCTTTTTCTGCTTGATTAAGTATGTTCTACATGATCAAGTATGTTGAGGAATTCACTGTTGGATAATTGAGGGTATTGCAGTTGAATTTTAATACCACAATTACTACTAAACTAGGTTTCAGCTCTGCTGGCCAGTAGCTAAGTATAAAGGCCATCATGCCTAGGGTTGCTGAAATTTTGGCTGTCAGATTCAGAATCATTGGAGTCCAATCCATTTTTAAGATTTCAGGTTTTCTGTATTTATGGCCAAAAAATTAATTTTAAAAAACGTTTTTGAATATGGAATCAGAATCTGATTCTGATTCCACATCTGAATGTAGTTAAGTAAAAGACTGCCCCATATGACCTACTTTATCACTGCTGGGGCAGCTGATATTGGGTTGCTTGTTTGGTCCATTTATAGTACATCCAATGCCATGAGTAGCAGTGCCAACCAGTACATAAAAAAACACCCCCTAGTCCCCAGTCTCCAATGTGCTGTTGTCCAACTTCAGACAGAGAAATTCTGGAGTCCCCCCCTCTCCATAATACCTCAAGACTCCTGTGACTGACACCCATCACTACTCTGACCATAGCCTAGCCTTAATCCTACTATTCTATTTCTGACCCTGCAATGCTGATGACTGAGACCACCACCACCCCCCTTGGCAAAGATAATCTTAGTTCAGTTTAGTAAGTAGTATAAGTTTTTTTTAATCCTTAACTGGTCTGGAACCTCAGGTGGCCAACTTAAAGCAAGCCCTTGCAATAACTATATGCACAACCAAGTGCTTATATGGATCTGGGGAGAGTTCTTCCCAGTGCTTCCTTTAGGTTGGCCACCTGAGGCCACAGAAAGCTTCTAGCAGTCCTCAAGTTTTACAAATTATGATGTATAAGGGGCCGCTGGACCGGTGGCACTGAGGGTTGAGGTGCTGAACACCACACCTCACACCATGCTGGTGACCCAGATTCAGGAATGAGCCCGGACCACTGGGGGTCGGCAGGGGGGAGCGAGAGAGAGGATCAAGCATCTGGAGGACTGCTCTCCTCTCTCGGGGAGGGATCCAGGATAGCTCAGCATCACAGCAGCCCTGGTGGAGACCAGAGAAGCTGCAATGCTCAGGGCCAAAGTAATGGGACACAGAGCCATGATAGATGTTCCTGGCATCATTGCATGCTCGGGCTCTGGGGGGCGGGAAGAAGGTAGGGCATAACAAGAAAAGCTCCTCTCCTCCAACAGGTAATGACTCCCTACAGGTCTGGCTGCCACATGCCCAATATCAGGTCCTCTCTCCACCCCTTCAGCCTCTCATCATCCCAGCCAGGTGATCAGTATTATAGATAGAGTGCTGAGAGTGGCTTGTTTGGTGTGGGTTCGATGAAAGGCAGTAATATATATAAGGAAGAGACGACCACGGTGGGTGGTAGAGTGGCTCAGTGAGCTATGGCAGCCTGAGAGAGATAGGGGGAGTAAGAGACAAAAATAGAGTTTGAAAAAAAAATGATGAGTGAAAGAGGTGGGAGAATGTTTAGAAGACAACACCAATGACCACTTCAGGATTAAAAAAGACAATACTACTACTTACGAAACTGAACTAAGAAAGCCATCTTTGCAGGGGCAGTGGGGACATAATTGTTGACATTGTTGGATTGGAAATGAAATAGTGAAAGTTGGGATAGGTAAGGGATAGGATAGGGTGATGATGGGTGCCAGCCACGGAAATCTCAAGGTATCAGAGGGGGAAGCACAACGCATGGAATAGTTATATGGCATTAGAATGGAGTAGGCACAGTACACACACACAGAGTGAAGGACCAGTGTTGGATGACCTCTTTGCCACTTCAGCCCCCAGCCAGCAGCAACTAAAGTAAGGGGAGGGTGGTAATGGTGGATGATTGCTTTATTGTGAGAGTTACTGGGTTGGGGAGGTTTAAGTTTAAAAATTAGTAAAATGGAGTTGGATGCAGAATTGGAACTTCTGATTTCACCTCCGAGTCCATTCCTATTTCTATGCCTTAATTGGAGGCAGAACAGAATCAGAGTCAGAATTGGAAATTCAGAAAATCCGACTTGGTACCAATGGAATGGATTCCACAGAATCCAAGCAACCCTAGTCTTACTCACAAGCAATGCACGCTTGTCTACATGTAAATATAGCACAGTAATTCCAGAATTCTCTGTAACAGATGTTTCTTCTGTAGTTGTAGACAACATTTCACTCAAAAATAAACTCTAGCAATTAGAAGTTAAAACTTTATTTTAATAGCAGACAAGTCTGATTCTGACAGTTGTATCTTGTTATGCTATTATTTCTTGATTCTCAACTTCAAAAAGATCACATTCAGCTAAACGTAACTCGTGGCTGTTTAGAGCAGGTGTATGGTCATTGCCAACTTCTCTGTGGTTGCTAGATGGTTGTAATTCAACAGTGACAGCTCACAAAGCCCACAATTTTCAGTGCAATGAGTGGTGCAATAGCTAGAGGACTAAGCAAAAAAAATTATGTATTGGAACCCTGCCCGCGTTTCAGACAGCCATACTCACAATGTGTTATGGACTGATATTTTGGGTCACAACCTCTTCCTCTGAGCTGCTGCATGTGAGAAAGGATCCCATGTTATACTAAAGTCCATTCTTCATGTGCAAGATTTAAAGAAACACTGCAAACATGCAAAGAGTCAAAGCTTGACTTCCTGAAGGAAGGCAACAACTAAAGGGTGTGACAATGCAAGAATGGTGCAACAAGTACAGAAATGAAAAGAGGGGATATGAAAGTGGAAAGGGGGTGTAAAAGACACTACAAGTGTAGATTAGTGCCACTGGTTACACACTTACAATATATAAAAAACACCATATGCTATATGCCTACACGTACAAAAAAAACATTATTCTAAAATCTATAACATTTTTATGAACACTGTCTTTCCTGTAAGGAATTTACCATTACATACCTCCTATCATTTTAATTAAACAGTTCACACAAAATTTCTTACAAGACCTACTGTGCAACTAGTGTTGTGCGAAATTGAAATCTTTTGCATAATTCCGCAATTATGCAAAATATTTTGCCTAGGCAAAATGTAATTTCACCTGTTTTCATGATTTCATGTAATGGTGAAATTTCACGTAAAATGCCTTGGCAAAATATTTCATCTAGGCAAAGTAAAAATTTCACTAGTTTCACGATTTCGCATAAGAAGGCTGTAAATGCTCCTTGTTCTGCCAATTTCGACCATTTATGCTCAAAATTTCACTTTGTGGCGCAATTTCACAGATGTAACTTTTGATTTTGCAGGCAAAATTTTGCTCCAAAAGTGAAATTTGCAATGTATTGTGGGTAAATAGGTCAAATATCACATGCAGCTTGTTTGCAGCTCATTCTGCTGTGTGTTGAGTCAAAGAGCAGTCTGTTGTGGTGCATCAGAGCCAATAAAGCCTCTTGAAACCTCATCAAAACTTGTTTTTGAGAGCTAATTGCTCCAAGATATAAAGCATTTTCCTAGTGCTGCTAGGGAACATTTTCTAATTTTGTGGATTTTTGCATAATACTTAGTTTAATTAGGTTTTACTTTTGTCTGTGTCTTTGAAGGAGTTAAGTGGGACAGGGCAGGAGGGTAAAGCAGTGCAGGCTATTTCTAGCCTTTTACAAACAGATTACTCACAAATTATGAGTTATTTATTTACTGTTATTTCTTGTTAATTTTGTTATATCTTGACATTTTTTTCTCTGAAAAGTTTCTCCGTCCTGTTTGAGAGAGTTTCCTGCTGCTGTTAGCCTGTGTTATATGTACCATTCTTCCACTTTTAGTTGTGATTGTGAATTCTAAAGTTTTAAACACACAGAGCTGATCCTTTATTTTGTTTGTGGTTAGTTCTGTTTGCTAGAGTGTTAACTTGTGTCACTTAAACTGTGAAAATCAACAATTCTATATTTTTTTGTATCTTTGCTTAAGTACTTTTACTTGATCGCTTGAACTTGTCCATTTACAGTCGCACTGCTTTGTTGAATTGCTCCCTTGAATTTTATTTCTGGAGCTTGCCTCTGCACATTGCACAGTGTTCCTGTTTTAGTTGACTTACCTTATCCTTTCTCTGTTACAACATTGTTTGTGTAACATCTGACACATGCATTATAAAAAACTATATATTAATATATATGGTCTTACCATACATGGATCTGCAACTACCACTGCTCGCAAATGTATCGCAACCTCCCTGAATAAGGCCTGTCATCTCATCACTGGCTCACATCGCCGTACCCACACATGTGACCTTTATTCCCAATCTGGATGGCTTCAACTGGACAAACGCATAAAATACCAAACCTGCATCACGCCCAAGAAAATTATAATGGAGCTTGCCCCACCTGGTGTCTGTGCCCTCCTTAAGCATAGACCTAGGAACATCACTACAAGGAGATCCAGTTCCCATCTACTACATATCCCATGATGTCGCACAACCCAAGGACAAAGATCATTCGCCTATTGGGCATTCAACTGGCTCAACTCTCTTGGCAGCGACATAGCAGCCGCTCCAACGCTCGGCCTCTACAAGTCCAAGCTGCACCTCTCACTGCTTGTATCCTGTGATTGCCCATCTTAACATTTCCACCTTTCCAGCTGCACATGCCCCAGCACCCAGCACTTACAATCAGTCTTTGCACCCCTAGCACCTTACCTGTCATATTCCCTCGACAAGGCCCCCTGGCTGCACTGTCTCCCACCCTCTCCCACCTCTCCCCTGTATCTCAACTCCTGCCACCACCCTCAACCACCTCTCGTACTCCCTCTTACCCCTGCACCTCCTTCCCTCCTCTATCTCCTACCCTCACTTCCCTCCACCCACCACCCACCCCTCCTTCCCTTGTCTTGCTCCATAGCTCAAGTCTTTGCACTGGTTATTACATGTCTGTAAGTCAATGATTATATGTTTGTAACTAAAAATGATGACTGTTGTACACACTGACATGGAACCTTTGTAAAAGAGCCTCGGCTCAAAGGTATTGTAATCCTAGATTGAAATAAATAAATAAATAAATAATAGCCATTTTCAAGAGATTGCTTGGTGATCCCTCCCATCCAGACCACTGCCATATTGTGATGCCCACCTTTGTTCAGGTTTTATGGTTGTCTCTGTCCTTATATAATAAAACAAATTGTGGTATTAACTAAATAATAACACATTACGGTACTTTATTTGTCCAGAGACACAGGTGATCTGTATTTAAAGTCGATCACTTGTGCCCTTTTTCCTTTTGTGTGTTTCTTTAATTCCTGTTTGGAGAAAGAAAAAAGTTACCTTTTTGTTTTCACTAGAATAGGCTACCTACCATATACAGTATTAGTTGTACTCTAAGTGCTGTTACCTGTCCTGATTGTGTTTGGACTTGTAAGGAAGCCAGTACCGTAGGTGTGATGTCACGTGTGAGGTGTTATTCACACAGTTAGTAATACATCCTTTCTTCAAATACTCCCAGAGAAAGGCAAAGCTTTGAAGCAGCAGCCAGCAAAAATGCCTGCTATGAGATGGCCCAGTACAGGGGGAAAACGTGGCAGGGGGAATGAGGGAGCTAAGACGTCTGCTGAAAAAAGTGCAGTTTCAGTTCCAGTTGCCCATAGCAGTGAAAGCACATGTATGTCTGCATCAGTGTCTTCTGATGGGGGCTCTGGTGTTGCAGCAGGAACCAGCAAAGGAATTGTTGGCAGAACTGGGTCTGGCATGCCTGTGTCTTACTTTTTTAAGCCTCAGACTGTTGCGTCCATGCTAGTGGGGGATGATGACAGTATGAAGAAGGGAGACACTGACACTATCACAGGAACAGCGGTCCAGGAGGAGGGCGATTAGTCTGTCGGTGTGACTGTCCATGTTCCCGCAGGAGTTGGTGATGATAGCGTTCAATCAGAGTCTGATAATCCTGGAGATAGGGATAGTCAGCTCCCTGACATGGTTGTAGAGAAAGAAAAAGATGCGATGCTTCAAGAAGACAGTGATAGGGAGGAGGAGGAGGAGGAGGAGGATAAGGAGGAGGAAGACAAGAACATCATCGCAATTGGTGGTGATGATGATGACTGGGATAATTCCACATGGGAGCCTGAGTTAAAAAAGGTCAAGGGTGATGTAGGCCATTTACATGCACAGCCCGTGGGTCAGTCTGTCATCAAGCCTATAAGCAAACCTCCAAGAAGTCAAGTAACCCCCCTCCCAAAAGTAATCTTATGGAAGTGATGAGAGCAGCCCAAAAACACACACACTTTCACACCTTCTGAATTGTCCCAGTCCCAAAAGCATCTGAAGTCCAGAGGTCAAAATGTTTCTAGTTTGGGACTTTTATGTGCTTGATTCTGCTGATGACACCATAGCAATATGCCATCTTTGTCAAGCATGTGTTAGTCGGGGGAAAAATGGAAGCCACATAGGCACCTGTGTCCAACACGCCCACCTGAAAAACAAGCACCCACTGAGATGGCATCAACACCAGAAGGATGCCAGAGCTGTTGGTGGCTTCTCCCCAGCAAGATAAATGTAGTAGAGCAACATCAGGAGGAGGGAGAGCAGAGTGGGTCAGTGGTGGAGGAGGAGGGTGAGCAATCCTTTGATCTCTTGAGTAGTGGGCATAGCAGTAGAGATGCCAGTCCCACTTCCTGGAGTCTGAAAAGTAAAACACCACACCCACAAGCAACCAAAATAACTTGTTTTGTGCAGTCTACACAGCCCCAAGAGTCAAGTGTTATGCCTAAAAGAACATCATTGCTGCCACAAGTACAGCGTTCTGGTCAAACAGCCCCAAAGATGCAGCCCACTCTGAAGACCATAATTGAGCAGCAGACAAAGTACCCCCAGAATCATGCTGCTGCACGAGAGTTAAATGCTGCAACTGCTGAAATGCTGACTATCGATCTTTTGCCATTCTCATTCATGGAGAATGCTGGTTTCCACAGGTTGATGGCCCATGCCTGTCCCAAATGGCAAGTTCCAACGTGAATCTATTTTACTAAGTGTGCAGTTCCAGAGCTGAACAGTAGAGTTGCTGATTCCATTAGACATGCATTGAATCATAGTGCATCACATTATATCCATCTTAGCATGGATATGTGAACCAGTGGACAAACAGCAGCAAGCTTGTATCTATGCATAACAGCACACTGGGCACAGTTGCCTGGGGCAGTACTTGATTTTGGGCCTGGCAAAACCTGTGTGAAGCAAAATTGTAGTGGTAGCAACACACCTGGTATTCAGCAGCATGCGACCCTGAGTATGACAAGTGTTACTGGTTCTCACATGGCTGCGAAAATGCTTAATGTTTTGCTGGACGAGATTGATGGTTGGCTACACACACAGTCACTCATAGCAGGATTCATAGCAAGTGATAATGGCTCCAATGTAGTGAAGTGCATTAACGACAGTGGTTTTTTTAGGGTGCCCTGCCTGGCACACTGCCTTAATCTTGTTGTTCAGCAGTTTCTCAACCATGCAGACATAAAGGAAACAGTTACTGTTACCCATCACATCTGAGTCCACTTTGCCCATTCTGCAAAGGCACGTGACCATCTACATGAGCTACAGTGCAATAACCATCTGCATAAGCACCGGGTGAAGCTTGATGTTGTGACAAGGTGGAACTCCACACTGTACATTGTTTACTGGCTGTATGAACAGTATAAGGCTGTGTCAGAATTCCTGCTGCTGCACACCACCTCTGACAATGCTAACAACAGAGAAGTGGCTCCAAATGGATGGGCTAATACACATTCTCCATCCATTTGAGCATGCTACACAGGCAGAGAGTGGGGACAGTGCTTCTGTAAGTCAATCCGTGCACCTCATATGTGTGCTGAGGCAGATACTAGTTAATGTGTGACACCAAATGGAGGGAGTGGGGATCATGGCAGTTGTGATCTAATGGATCACATGCTCCATGTGCTGGACACAAATACTCATGTATCCGGCATTTTACAGTCAGCTGACTTTGCAATCACCACCATGCTGGATCCATGCTACAAACATGGCATGCCCTCTATAATAGAAGGAGGTCATCATCGAGTACAACAGTTGACAGAGAACTTCATTAGAATTGTACATGCTGCACAAATGAAAAATGCATGCACTGCAGCAAAAACGGGTCTTGCTACCACCACCAGCAGATCACAGGCAACCCAATCAGAGAAAATGAGCAAGGCACCTCAGACAACAGCAAGCAATCCCATTTGGAATGTTCTCTTTCAGCTGGGAGTGGAAGATATGGAGGAAAAGGAAGAAGAGACAGATGAGACAGCTGGAATCCGGGCAGCAGAACGAATGGTGGAGGCCTACATGAGGCACACAAAGCACCTTGCCATTACTGACGGGCCACTGCTGTACTGGAGCAGCAAAGTGACTGACTGGCCAGCACTAACATCAGTTGCTGTGAAATACCTGAGCTGCCCACCATCCAGTGTTACTGTGGAACGAATGTTTAGTGCAGCTGGGGTCATTGTGAGTGACCATAGGACCAGTTTGTACCCAAGAATGTGTCCATGCTACCATTCATCAAAATGAATGAAAGGCACATTCCACACAACCAGTGATGTCAATGGTGTTGCCACAGGAACTGTGTCTCGGTGATGAGGATAATGATGAACCCTCAACTAAGGCATCCACCAGCAACGAGGTGGATAAAGCAGCAATGGTGAGAGAATTTCCAGCTGGTGAGAACTCCAGTCTTGAAGACTGTGAGGGGTGCTTCTTGGATGATGTGGAATTGGAAGTGAAAAAAGGCTGAGTTTACTTGAAGACCACCACCCCCAACCACTTTCAGCTCAGTATGGTGTGTTATACCTTATTTATAGCTATATACTATTGGACTAGTTATGGCAATGTGTTATCCACTGCAGTGTGTATAAGTTTCATTTGATCGCTCTTTGCTGTAACCCGTTGTTTGGTCCCACTAGTCCCCCAGCCTATATAAAGCAGCAGCAATGTAAATACCATAACCGTAAAGATTTTGCAATTGCTTGATTACAGTTATAATGTTTTGCTTCCAAAAATATCAAACTTTTCATGTCGACCATCAACCCCATCTTACAGCAAGATGTGTTGTCTTGATGTCCATAAAAATGCCGAATGTGCTGACCAATGCCACACTGTACCCTGTCGTCATCTGACCTGACACACCCATGCACTCCATGAGACCAGAAAAATATTTTCTGCCACTTAGTATCAGTGACATGTACAACCCTGGCTCCTAGTACTACAAGTAGCATATGAATATAAGATGCTAATTCAACCGTTAATACCACAACTTGAACATATTTTGAAAAATGGTGAATTGTGGCCATCTTTAATAAAGCGAGTCATTAATTACAAATGTAATCATGCAAAGGCTTAACAACTTACAACATCAAATTCTCCCCAAAAGGTTACTTATGCTATACTACCAGGTTGAGGTTCTTGTACAGAAACTGTGATGGTTCCTGGGGGAGGGGGCAGGGCAGAGTGAGGTGCTTGCTATCCTCAGTTTAGATTCAAAAAATTCATGATTACTACAGTTATCCCACCTCAAAAGAGTAGACAAGACATTAGCCCCTCCACAGACTAATTTATTAAACACCATCTCAACCAATCATTTCTGCATATAGTTCCTTCCTATATGTGGGTGGCACTGGTGTTTACACGTTAATGGCATGGACACCCATCCAGTGGCCAACATCGCAGTTCAAGTAACACCCCCTGTCTTCCACACAACACAGCTCCTGCAAGGACTGGAATGGATGGATGTAGTCATCACAAAGAGATACGATGAAACCTCAACAGAGGAAAATGACCTAAGCAAGACCAAAGATAAGAAAAAATGATGAATACTCATCAATCTGCATACCTGTTTTTAGCAAGCAAATTGGAAGAACAAGCAGAGAAAAAAAAATGTATATTTATCATACCCTGTGATGTCATTGAACTGTGGAAATTGCCCCCAGGAACATGCTGTGCTATGCAAATGATTGCACACCAAGGTCCATGATGAAGCACAGTAGTAGGCATTCCCCTTCCCCTATCAATACGTCGTACCTTTAAAAAAGGCAAAAATAAGAACACATTTTAAGGATTGTAAGAAGTTCCTGCCCCCACCACCACCATGAAAATACCCAACCCCCAACCACAGAAAACCATAAAAAATGAAGAAATACTTACCTCAGGGTCTGTGAAAGTGGAACCATTGCACAATCAAATAAATTCCCCAGATCTGGTTGAGCAGCAGCAGCAGGAACAAGAGTTAACTTCACCGGAATTCCTGATATTGACAAAAGCAAAAAAGAACACAATTACTATCAAACTCAGACATTCAGATGGCAGAACAGACATACCACACTAGTAATGACAATTTCAATACGTACCGTCTGCATTGGGAACTTGGGAAATGTGGTGCATTCAAACATCCCTACATCCTAATCCCTCCCGGCCTGGCATGATGATTTCATCCACAGCACACTGAAAAATAATATGAAATAATATTAGAACTCAAGACGCCATAACACCAACCCACCACCAACACCCTTATCTTGCACAGGAAAAAAAAGTGAAGACAGATACTTACATGTTTAGCAGCAGCAGTATGGACTGTGTGAACATGATCCACCATCAACCATCCAGAACAGTACTTCTTGTGGCAACTTGGCAAGTAGTAGTCAGAGACAGCAGTAGGCAGCAAGCTACAGTGTCCCAAAATATCATTCACTCCCCACCGTCAGGCAAGCTACAACCACAGAGTCGGTCAGTCAACACAGCCAGCCAATCAGGGCAGCAGCATAGGTAAATGATAATTGTACATTCCTATCTAAATCAATTGAAAAAGCAGAAGCAGGAGGAAACAAGTGCAAGTAGCAGCAGTATTTTGCAGGAGGAATTCATTTTCTCTGCATGGGTTGGCACCCCTTTTCAGATCCCTGAGGTGGTGGCACAGCATGTAACATCAGGACTGACAGCAGATTTCAGTCTCAATTTGATGTACAATTTTTTTGGTAAACATTTCTGGACTTGTAGGCCCTGTTTGGCATGATCAGCACCAAGATTCTGGCTGAAATACTTGGCAAACAGGCCCGAAAATAGCTATTTAATGTCTGGGTGATGGAGGGGACTACATCACATCCTGACTCAGATCGTATTACAGTGTCAATTTTATGTCCCATTTTTGCTGTCACATTTCTGGACATGTACAGCCTATCCTGCACTCGCAGAACAAAGATTCAGTATTAGATGACTTTTAAACAGTGGACCAAAGACCATTGTTTGGTCTAGGTGGGCAGTTGAGAGCCATAAAACATCATGTCTGAGACGAGATTTCTGTCTGAATGTACTGTACCATTTTTTAGGAAGCATTTCTGGACATCTACTGCCTGTGCTGCACTCGTAGAAACAAGATGTGGCCTAAAACCAATTGTAAACAGTGGCCAAAAATAGCATTTTAATGTCTGGGTAAAGCTGCCAACCATCCCGGTTTTCCCGGGATAGTCCCGTTTTTAGGCTGCATGTCTCGGTGTCCCCAGAGCTTAGTTCAAATTACGGAAGTGTACCGTTTTTGATAATTTGTCCCGGTTTTGTTCCAGGGCCAAGTGACTCAAGCCATGCACTGCCACTGCTGACCTGTACTGTTCGGCGCTCACCACTCACTGATTGATTAGTTAGGGTGGACCTTTAAAAATTAAATGCCATAAGTTATGCGCAAAGGAAGATTTGACTGTTCGGCACTGCTGCAGCTACTGCCTATGTCTTTTTGTAACTTACGTGACTTGAGATGTAACTTGATTGGATGGCTGCGGCTGCTGGATGCCTGGTGGTGGCATGGACACAAACTAACTTGTTTCTATCTTATCTCCACCCCTGCTGCTGCATCTGGTAGGTGAGGTCAGTGTGGCTGGGGGGTGGAGACACAGTGTATGACTGTTAAGACAGCCAGTCAGCAGCATAGGTCACAGTAAAGGAGGAGCACGGACACTGCAGCAGTCACTGAATGGACTGCTTGAGCTCAGAGGCGGCTTCTTCAAAGTTCTTCCCCCTAACCCCTGACCTCCAGCCCTTCCTGACGTACTCCTTCCTGTCATGCAGCCTGTGTTTGCTGTTGTTCTCTTCTCTCGGCTCTCTCACCCACCAGACTTCCACAGAGGAGTCATTGCAGTCAGCAATCCACCCTGAATTGATTGAGTGGAGCAGCAGGGCCAGAGAGTGACTGACTCAGACAGACTTGGTCATGGGAGAGTGGGGAGTCAGAGATGGCCACCCGGAGCTGAACAACACCAGAATGACTGAGCTGGAGTCGAGCTCAGAACCAGATTGGTTGGATGCGGATGTCTAAGTCAGTGTCTCACTCGCATGGGGGAAGGGGCACAGCTGTGGTGGATAGTGGTGGTGGTGTGGCTGGGAGTCAAGGACTGTGGAGGGTTGTGGTTAGTCCTCAAATTTCACTCAGGACAACAGGAAGATGGTCGGTCCAGGCAGGGGAAGATGGCGGGGGTCTGCATCTCTGCCGCTGATCTGGGTTGGTTGGATAGTTGTCAGTCATCAATGGGAACTGAGAAGAGCTGGAGGAGGCCAGAGGAGATGGGAGACATCAGCTGCATCTGCAGCTACCGTGCTGCTGCCTGGAGTGGAGGAGGTGAGTGTTTTGATGATCAAAATCAAAGATAAAGTACTGTCTTCATACATACTGACTGTCGATTGTTTGCTGATGAAATGCAGATTCTGTAATTTAATTTTTCTACTTATGTGAATTATTATGATAATGTGAAGGGCCATGGGGGGGGTCGGGTCAGATAGCACCATCCAATACAGTTGTTGCGATGCTGTGCTTGTTTTGTTTGTTGTGGTTGGTTGCTGGAAAATTTAAATCTTGAAAGTCTGTCTGGGAGGGTTGGAACTTGCTTGTAACTGTGCCGTGTGGAGAAGGAATTAGCAGCTCATCAAGCCTGTTTTGTTTTGTCACTGCCTACTGTCAGCACCACCACGGCATTTTTCCTATTCCCTGACTTCCAATCCCAGCCCAGCCATATTTGTTTGTACTAAATGAGCTCAGTCAGAGATGCATACAAACTTGCTGCCATTGATTTATGGCACTGATTGCTCCCCACCCACTTGACCTGACCCCTGCTGACTGAGCTTAGCAACTTCCTGCCACCTGCTGCAGCTGTTCTCCCGCATTCTGTTATCAGTAGTTCACACTGGTGAGAAGAGTAAGTGAGTACAGTTGTCAGTGTGGTGACTCTTCTTCTGGCCTGCTTGGGCTTGTCTTGCTGCTAAACATGAAAGGTCAGGTCAGTGGCGATTGTACCGAGGCTGAGGAAGAAATTGGAACTTTTAAGTCGAGTGCAGTGAAGCAGAGTAGAAAGCTAGGTTCTCAAGAACTGTACAGTACAGGTGACAAATAGGGAAGGAAGAGAGAGACACTAGCCTCTGCAGCCCAAGATCAGAGTAGTCTGGAGAGGAGGAGGGAGGTCAGAACTGGAAGACAGACAGACAGACTACCAAGTTTACTAAAGAGAACTCTAGTCACTACACTTCTTGCTTGCTTTGCCTGTCAATTGTATGAATGAAAAGAATTTCAGAGAGACCTCTAGGCACTGGCTAAAGAGAGTCTTCTGACTAGAGAGAGTAGAAAAGAGGGACACTCTGGGTGCAGTAGAGAACAAAGAGAACTGACACCACCAGCCTCTGCAGCCCGAGGTGTAAGAGGTCAAGAAGAGAGAGTCTAGAGAGAAAGAAGAAGAAGAAGATGAATTTAAGACCATTAAAGAGTGTATATCGGATCTGATTTGAAAAAAGAAAGAAAGAACAAAATGGGAAAATGGAAGACTACTTTCAATTAAGACTTGCAAAAAGAATATCTATTTCTTCAGAAGATGTCGAAGACAGAAGTGTTCTGCAAGCAGTGCAACTCACAGTTCTCCATCAGTTACGGAGGGAGAACAGACATAACCTGTCACTTTAAAACATCTAAGCATCAAAAGGCTGTCGTAACACACAGTTCCAGCTTTTCATTAACCAGGTTTTTTAAAACCGAACATGCCAGTGACAGTGACCTTGTCCTGGTAGCAAAGGAGGACACTTGGGCCTACCATTGTTTTGTGCATTCACAAAGCTTCAAGTCGAAGCATTGCACCACAAAGTTGGTGAAGAAGATGTTTGAACCTAAGTTTAGTTCTGCCCATACTAAAACCGAAACAATTGTGACTGGTGTACAGACTCCTATTTCTCAGGAAGAAACCAGAGCTGAGTTGACAGAGGCAACATTCCTGAGTGCTGCCATGGACACATCTAACCACAAACACATCAGGATGGTTCCAGCTATGTGATACTTCAGTCCTGCCAGTGGCATTCAAACTAAGTTACTAGAGTTCACAGATCTGCCAGAGGAAACAGCAGAAACACTTGTGGATTTCCTCATCACAGCACTAAGAAAGGAAAATATTGAGAAGAAGTGCATAGCCTTCTGTGTGGATAATGCCAACACAAACTTTGGAGGGCTGCTCGAAGTGGAAAAAGGCAATGTTTGGTCCAACATAAAAGTGATCACAGAACGAGAGATTCATGGCATTGGTTGCACTGCTCATATAGTGCACAATGCCATGCAAACTGCTGCTGACATGTTGCCCATTGATGTGGAATGCATGGTGGTGAAAAATTTACAAGTACTTTTACATATGCACTGTCTGAATGCGAGAATTAAAGGAGTTTTGTAATTTCATACAAGTTTGCTATAAGGATGTCCTGAGACATAGCAACACTCATTGGTTATTATTGCTTCTGGCTGTTGAACACATCCTGCAAATTTACGAGGGGTTGAAGTCCTACTTCATGTCACAAGTAAAGTGCCCGACAACCCTGCAGAAGTTCTTTGATGATCCAGTTTCTGAACTTTGGCTGTGGTTTCTGCATGGTCAGCTGACACTGTTCTATTCAGTTACCAAGAGACTGGAACAACAAAACTGCACAGACATCGAGGCAGGTGAAGAATTGCTAACTCTCAAAAACAAACTGCAAGAATGAAGACAAGAGCACTTCAGTGGGCTAAAGGCGAAAGGAATGTTGAGGAGGTTATCTGATGAAGACGTGAACACCACAGAATTCCTCAACAATATGGATGTTTTTTACAACACCTATGTGAAGTATTTTTGACAAATGGGACTCACTGAAGCAGTATGGAATTTTCTCCAGGGTCCTCTTGAAGCAAACTCTAGAATGGGCATCTGTGGAGGACTACATCAGCCTTGTCTCTTCACAAACAAACCTGCCTCATGATGATGGTGCTTTACTTGATGAAGAGTCATGTCTGAAGTCCTATGCTAATCCCATTAAAGTCTTTGAGTGGAACTCCAGCAACACTGAGCCATCGTCGAGATGGTTGGAGATCTTTGAGCACTTCAGAACAAAAGAAATCTCATATAGAAACCTTTTTCCTGTGGTTGAGTTTGCATTATGTCTACCTGGAACCAACACTCCGGTAGAGAGGGTATCCTCTCTTGCACAATTAAAGCAATGTTGATGCTTAAAATGAATTTCAAAGACTCCTGTTCTGAATTCGATGACAAACTATTTCACAACAAGGCTATCCTACATAAAATACATGCCTCTGAAAAATATTCTTTCAAAGAAACTTTTTCAGCTAGTACAAATGAATATGAGTAACCCACACTGTCTACATCTCAGACTCAGTGACATGCTTATTGCACTGTTTTGATCTGTAAATATGTTTGCTCAGTCATGCCAGGACAGGACAGTCCATGTGTTTGTCATCTGATCTACTCCTCCTTCCTTTTGGATGGATTTTTCCTGTTGGTGTTGGATAGCACAGTTACAAAAGAACTGAAACCTTCATGTTTACCAGTGGACTTTTTCTTGTTGGTGTTATGGCACAGTTAGAAAAGAATTTAAATCATTGTGTTGTGTGTTTACCAATGGATTTTTTCCTCTTGGTATTGGACAGAATAATTACATGTTACACAAGAAGAAGTGAACCTGATAGAAAAGAAAATAAATCTTCATGTTTACGGTAAGCCACAGTCAGTGCCTGTGTCTAAATGTTTATATAAATATATATATAGATAGATAGATATAAATAGATATATTTATATATATATATATATATATATATATATATATCTACATTATAGTGGCACGGTGGTACCACTATAGTTAGGGTTGCATAGCCACTTCTATGTTAAACCTCAGAATTTGCACTTTAATAACTTTGCAACTGTTTGTCCGATTTGCCTGTCATTTGGAATGCGCAACTGCCCACCGTAGATCTCTAGAACTGGAAAGTTTCATTCCAATTGGCTGTATGATTGTGGAACCATAGCGCGCTCAAAACGTGAAAAATCACTCTTGTTGCGAATTCTTCAGTAAGCCATAATGGACTGAAGAATGCATTTCAGTGGCTTCAGATTTGTTGGTCTACATGTGACCTGGTTTGAAGTGGTGCCTTTTGAAGAGTTGATGAAAAAATATTGCTCCATTTAAAGGTTATTCTGTTTTTTCATGTCCCATTATAGCCTATGAGAAAATGTATATGTGCACTGTGAAAACTTTCACGATCACATTTTTGTTGTCGAGCACCCCAGAATTGTTGCTGTGATGCTGCCATCTTATTTTTCGGTTAGCGATAGAGAAAAAACGTTGTAACTCAAAAAAGAATGCCCTTTGGTAAATGCTAATAGTTGTGTTTACCTAATCGGTCCCTAAGGAACATGCCCTGAGCATTAGTCTTTTACTAGGTGGTCAGCAAATATATTTTTTAAACTTTTGCCATTTTTTGATTGCGGCACCATTTTTTTGTTGCTGCAAAAACCAATTGCGTTCAGGGAAAAAGGTAACCATGGTAACATTTTTGTGTGCATGATACCATTCCCATTATAGCGATAGGAGTGTTGCGATAACATTAAAGTAATCACGGTAACATTTCTCAAACACATTTTGCTATGTGTTGTTTTCTTTGTCACTTCATTGTGGCAAGGTGGATTGTGCTATTGGCCAGAACTTTTCAGGGTGGCAAGCCCTAGTCCCACAGATGTGCCTTTTGGTGGTTTGGTACAAAAACATTGAACAAGCCCATAGTTACAGCATTCCAAAGTTGAGAAATGTTCCCATAGGATAACATTGCGGTTTCGAGATACAGATTTTTCATCGCAAAAATTCTTAGTCCCCCTACAGGGGGACTAAGTGCAGAAGAAGGTTGGAAAGCCATGAATACCATGAAATTTGAATTTTTTTTCTACCTTGTACGGTTACTGAGATATTTGGGAATTAATATGCCAGTTGCTCATTTTCATATCCGTGGGCCACTATTACGCCAACAGAGTTAGCATTCACAGCACTTTTTGGTGCCCATATCTCGTAAACTATGTGAGATGCAGATTCGGTAAATTTATGTTGTGTGGACGTCTCACTGTCATGCTTACAATGACACTTGAATTTTCTTCCTAGCTGCTACAGTTCCCGAGATATTGGCAAATTAGTGTTACAAGGGTTCCTTGTCCTATAGAGCTGCTGTATGGCTCTGTTGCTATGTGTAAGTGGGAGTGCAGGGCCTGGAGGGCACACGCTCCACAGACACATATCATTATGCACAAATCTGTAGTTTGCTGGTAGCGAGCCCTGTGCTCCCAGCAATACATACCATTTACTATTTATATCACACTTTTTCCAAAAGAAAGGACATTTTTGCAAAAAACTTTGTTAATGCATCAGTTAGGGTTATTTCCACAGCAACAAAAGTGTGGAAATTCAACATTAGGTTACCACCCCACCATCCCACCACCCTACCACCACGAACCCATCCTCCACACACCAGCAGACGTCAGGGTGTGCCATGGGGTTGTCAGTCCTAACTCTCACCCCATTCTCCTATACTGTAGCATGACAGTTTGCTTACATGTGGAATGGGGTAAGAGTTGTGACTAATAACCCCATGGCACACCCTGACATCTGCTGGTGTGTGGAGGATGGGAGTGTGGTGGTAGGGTGGTGGGGTGGTAACCCTAAAGTTGAATTTCCACACTTTTGTCACTGTGGAAAACTTAACTGATGCATTAACAAAGTTTTTTGCAAAGAATATATATATATATATATATATATATATATATATATATATATATATATATATATATATACACACACACACACACACACACACACACACACACACACACAGATATTTATTTATTTATTTCCAAATGGCATGTCCCAGTTTAAGGCTTCAGAAAGTTGGTAGTCTTATGCCTGGGTGCTGGTGGGGCACCATAAAACATTATGACTGAGACCAGATTTCTGTCTGAATTTACTGTACCATTTTTTAGGAAATATTTCTGGACATGTACTACCTGTACTGCACTAGCAGAAACAAGATGTGGCCTAAAACCAATTGTGAACAGTGGCTAAAACAGCTCTTTAATATCTGGGTGCTGGGGGGGCACAATAAAACATCAGGACTGACACCACATTTCAGTCTCAATTTGATGTAACATTTTTTGATAAACATTTCTGGACTTGTAGGCCCGGTTTGGCATGATCAGCATGACATCCTGGCTGAAATACTTGGCAAAAAGGCCTGAAAAGAGCTATTTAATGTCTGGATAGTGGTGGGAGGCCACATCACATCCTGACTCAGACTGTATTTCTTTCTCAGTTTTATCTCCCATTTTTGCTGTCACATTTCTGGACTTGTACAGTCTGTGCTGTGCTCGCAGAACAGAGATTCAGCATTCGATGACTTGTAAACAGTGGACCAAAGACTATGTTTTGGTTCAGGTTGTGGCTTGGGTGCCATATAACAACATGGCAGAGACCTGATTTCTGTCTGAATTTACTGTAACATTTTTTGGGAAACATTTCTGGACTTCTGGGCCATGTTAGGCAGTGGCAACACTCTGTCTCACTCTAGTCTACATTCTCAATATCATCCTAATTTTTTAGGGTCATATTTTTTGTCTTATCATGCCACCTCTGCACAGCATGGTGGCAAGGAAAACAACTGCCAGCCCACAACATCACATAGGTTTGGGAAAAAAAATTTGTTCATAAGAACAAATAACAATACTTGACATTTGTGGATAGGAGGCAGAAATATATACAGAAGGGTTTACATAAACCAAGTAGAAAGGTACAGTAATTATGGGTACAGACTAAAAGTGACTGACAGTAACACATGATGGGGGGCATGCAGTGTCAGGGACAGGGTATACATATGAAGGAGGAAAGGGAGGGAGTATAAACACTACATAACACACAAAACACTGGACAAGTAAAAGAAACAAAAGGATATAGAAGAAGAAGAGGACAGAAAAATATATATATATATTTGTTTTTTTGTTTGTTTTTTTGTTATTTTAAGAGGGTGCAGATGAGGGAAGAGTGACAGTAAGAAAGCAAGGACAGGAGAAAGAAAAGAAAATAAATTGGCTGCCAGTGCTGCACTGACATTATAATTTCTGGATCATTACACACTGCACCGGTGCCGGGTCCCAATTCTGCCCTGCCTCCACAACCACCCTCACGATGCAGCTCAACCAGGAGTTCCATTATTTAATGTTGGTCCTCAAGGAATTTGCTGAGGTTCCCCCTGACCTTCTGGCTGAGCTCATTTAAACTCATGATACAGAGCTCCCACCTCTCTGTGCACAGCTGTCAGGTCTTCTTGGCTCACTGCTGCTGGAACATGAGAGGCTGGGGTGGCTGCAGACTGTGCTGGGTCACCGGCATGAACCCAGAGCTGCTTGTGTCTGTGGGGTGAGGGTGATGGGGGCCTTGCAGCTGCCTCCTGCTGCTGCTGCTGCTGCTGCTGCTGCCTTCTCATGCGGCACCTCTGCTGACACTGCCCACTGGCCCCTTCCTTCTGCTAGCCCCCTTCCCCTCCTAACTGCTCATCACCCTGGGCCCCTCTACCTGCTGCTGCCACCTTTTTTTGTTTTTTGAGCAACTCTACAGGGTGGTGGTGCTGCAGATGGCTCCTTTAGCCACCAGTGCCAAAATGCCCCCATCTTACCCATTCTAACAGATCTGCCACACAAGTTGCAGATCACAAGAGTGTGTCATTGTTTTTTTCGTGAAAAAATTCCACACAGCTGATGACACTTGCTGTGGGGGGGGCCACCAGCTGATGATGTCAAGGGGCTGGTGGCAACATCATGCTCCTGCTCGGGGGTGGCGGGGGACACATGCTCCAGGTGGGGGGCTGGATGTGCCTGTTGCTGCTGCTGGCTGGGGGTGGGAGCCATATGCTGCTGCTGTTGGACAACAGGAGGATCCTCCTCCTGCTGGGTATCACGCTGCTGGACAACAGGAGGATCCATACTCCTGCTGGTGGGAGGAGCACAGACCTAAAGGCTCGCCTGTCAATCTGAACACTAGGTGGGGGTCCTGCTGCCTTCTTCCCAGTCTCCTTGTCGCTACCTTTTCCATCCATACTCCTAACTCCTTACTACAAAAAAAAAGAGAAAAAGAAAGGGGAGAGAGTGAGGGAGTTTTATACACACACACACACAAAAACACACACACACACACAAGCACGCATGCACACACACGCACACGCGTACAAACACACATGCATACACACACGTATACACACCCACATACACACACACACACACTCTACAGTCACAGAATGGAAATAATAAACACACACACATCAGGGTTGGGGGCACATACTCCTGCTGATGGGGGGAGCACAGACCTAAAGGCTCGCCTGTCAATCCGAACACTGGGTGGGGGTCCTGCTGGCTTCTTCCCAGTCTCCTTGTCCCTACCTTTTCCATCCATACTCCTAACTCCATATTACAAAAAATAAAAAAGAGGAAAAGAAAGGGGGGAGAGAGTGAGGGAGTTTTGTACGCACACACAAAAACACACACACACACACACACATACACTCACACACACAAGCACACACCCGCACACACACACACACATACACACACATGCATACAAACACACATGCATACACACATGCATACACACACATACACACACACACACACAATCTACAGTCACAGAATGGAAATAATAAACACACACACCAGATAGCCCAAAGAAAGGAGCACAACTCTATTATTCTGACACTAAATAGAATCTGTGTACCACACAGAACATTCTCTCTGCTGCTGCCTGCTTCTCCAGCCACGTAGAAAGGAACTGAATCAATCACTTCCTTCCTGTTTAAAGTCACCCATGTGACCTGCAAAGAGTAAATCATGTGATGAGCCCAATTTTGCCTAGTTTCACCTAGTGTTAATGCAAGGCAAAATTTACAGCGAAATTACTTGGCGAAATTTTGACATAAACAATCGGCAAAATTTCACCATAAGCATATAATTATGAGAAATATTTTGTTGGGTGAAATTGGTGATTTCACCGAAATTTCACCAATGAAATTAAATTTCACAAAATCTCTATGTGCAACTAAAGGTCTTATTTTTTGTTGACCTCTTTTATGTTGATCAAACTAAGTCTTTATGTCCCTTATAGAAACCATAATGACAACACCTCATCATTTAATCCTATTGGGAACTCATTTGAAAAGGTAGTGAACCAAAATGCCTCTCTTTGATTTATTTTAATTAGTATTTATTAAAAACTTGATAATCAGGAGAGTCACACTGAGCCAAGGCTCATTTCAAGGTGTGACCTGGGGAAATGGGAAGGGGAGAAACACAATTACAAACAAAATATAGCCAACCAAGTGATGCAGTTACAATGAGGGTGATGTAAAGAGCATACGTTGAGTGCAGTACAGACAAAATGGAAAAACATTGCATATGGAGGACACATTAATTAGCATACAAACCATCTGCGCAAATTGTGCCAACTCAAAGTGCATAGTGCCAGGGTGAAGGGAGGCTAAGTAGGTGCTGAAACTTGGAGTCAAAACAGGTTGATACTCTTCAGCAATGTTGCCATAACTATGAGGCTAGGTGGAGGGAGAGGTAAGGGGGTGGTCAAAAGCCAGGAAAGGGTAAGGAAGGGTTCAGGAAGAGGGTTGGAAGGACTGGGGGGAGTTTTAGTTGGTACGTAAGGGAGGGAGTGAATGAAGGGTGAAGACTGATGGAGGAGGGTAGCTGTTTTCAGAGGGAGGGGAGGCGGCATAAGAAATTAGATTTCCCAGCTGAGAAGTGTGGGTGGGGAAGGCAGAATGTGCATGGGTCACTTAAGCACAGGGACTAGAAGGAGGAGGGGATGGGGGAGGAGATGGAGTAAGTATTGGAGGAGGGACCCAAGCTAGTATTTACAGCTGAATGAAGCACAGTGGGACTGGCTACTTGAGGGCAGATGGTGGATTGACACAGAGCAGTAAAGGAAACAGTGGTGAGTATGAGGGGGTGAGTTGGTAGCATGTGGCATAAGGCATTACAAAGGGTGTCCATTCTGGCATGGGAGGTAAAGGAGCAGTGCTATAAACCACATCTGCATAGTTGAAAACTGAGATAACTATTTTGGTGATCAGCTGATGGTGGACCTGTGGAGAAAGGCAGTCCTTACTGCAGTACAGGGCACCAAGTCTGGGGTGGAGTTTGGCATAGATGGCATCAATGTGGGCAGAGAAGTCAAGCATGTTAATTAATCACACACTGAGGTACTTAAAAGTTGGGACTACTTCAAGTGGTGTGCCATCCAACATGGAGTAGACAGGGAGGAATGCAAGCCGGGGCAGCTTTTGGCAGTACCAAAGGTCATAGACACTTTTTTTTATATTGATGCTCAGAACACTATGAAACACTATGAAAGTCATGCTGAAGCGAGACTTCTAAAGATGCAGTCAAGGGACCAGAGGTGTTGACAACCAAGACATCTGCATACACGAGAGGACTGGACCCCTGAATGGAACCCTGTGGGACCCCAGCCTGGATAAAGTGAGGTGGAGAGATGGTGCCTCCTACCTGTACTGACTGTTAATGGTTCAAGAGTTAGGAGTCAAACTTGTTGACAGCAGGAGCTTAGAGGCCAGCAGACCTCAGCTTATCCAAAAGGAGTGAGTAGGACACTGAATAAAAGGCTTTGGCCAGATCAATGAAAATGGCCACTGTGATGTTCTCCTGATCCATTGCTGAGAGGATGGAGTTAATAACCCTAAGTAGGGAGGAGATGGTGAAATGATCTTCCTAAAGTCAGACTGAAAGTGGGAGAGGAAATTGGAGGAGTGTAGGAAGTCTGTAAGGCATGAGTAGACTCATTTCTCTTGCAGCTTTGCAAGAGAAGGGAGGAGGGAGATAGGGTAAAGTTATCAGGAATGGAGGGATCATCCCCTTTGTAGTGGGGGAGAACCTTGGCAATCTTCCAAGAATAAGGGACAGTGCAAAGAGTGAAGGAGAGATTTAGGAGGCAAGTAAGAGAGGGTACAGGTGATGGCAGAAGCTGACAGAAGGATCAGGTTAGGGTCAATGCCATCTGGGTTAGATTTGCAAGGGTTGAGTGGGGAAAGGGCCAAAAAGTTCTTCTGGGGAGTCATGGGGGAATCAGACTTCTGGTGGGTGAGGTAAGGAGGAAGGAGGAGAAGGGGAGGAAGTAGTAGAGCCATGATGTGGGATGGAGGGGAGAGCACACATGGTATAAATCTCATTAAAGAGCAGCAACAGTGGGAAGGTCAGACACTGGTGAAATATTAACCACGAGGATGGGGAAAAGGACTGGGCTGGGGTGTCAAAAAGGGAGTGAATCTCATTCCAGAATTTGGCTGGGGAATTAAGATTATTCTGGATGTTGGCCTAGAAGTATAGGAACTTGTTGGTACAAATGGCCCTAGTGCAAGAATTCCTAAATGTCCTGTAGGAGAGGAGCTCTGACAGGAAACCTGATAATTTGTACATGGCCCAGGCTTGGTCAAGGGTCTTGTAAAGTTGATTATATCAATGCTAACCCTGGGGTGGTGAGAATATTTAATGCTGGATTTCCTGATGGGGGTGTGCTTGTTCCACGTAGAAGTAACTACTGAGCGGAAAAGGGAGAGGGCCATATCAATGTCTGGGGAGGTGAGCATAAAGGAGTTTGTTACTGATGTCTAGCTCCTATTCCCAGATTGATTTTTTTCAATACCTCAGAATGCTATTGCAGAAAATGGTCCACATCCAGTCGTTTTCATGTGTTTGGGCATGGCATATGTCTAATTTTGTGTCCTTATGTCATGTTATCCTCGCTGATGCACATTTTACGCATCCTTGTAGTTTGCCCTATGTAAGTGGTGCCACAGGGACACTACATGGTGTAAATGAACCATGTGTTGAGCAGATAATGAAATCTTAGATCTCATATTAGAGTGATATGGCAAACTATCGACCCATAAGCTTCACATCCCAATTGTCAAAACTACTGGAATGATTCATTAAAGAACAGAGAAACATGTTACCTCCAAAGGGTTAACAGATATAATACAACATGGCTTTAGGCCCAGCAGGTCATGTCTCACAAACATGTTACAGTTCTTCAAGCCAGTTAGCGCAGCATTGGATTCTGGATTATCAGTGGACATTGTATGTCTAGATTATGCAAAAGCATTTGACCTTGTCCCCTACATAGATAGGCTAATTGAATTTAAATTCCATCCCACTATAGTAAATTGGGTAAAATTATGGTTGACACAGAGAAGACAGAAGGTCAAGATAAGGGGTTACACGTTGGACTGGGGTTACATTACTAATGGGGTGTCTCAAGGATCTGTATTGGGTCCTTCATTATTCAACATTTTTATTTTGTCTATGCAGACGTCCCATAGTTCATGACTCATAAAATTTGCAGATGACACTAAGGTAGCTGCCATAGTCAATACCAAGGAAGACGGAGCCAACTTTCAAAAAGATTTACATAACTTGGGAATCTGGGCACAACAACACAAACTCAGATTTAATAACGAAAATTGCAAAGTCATGCACCGTGGGAAGAAAAACAGGCTTGCCAAATGTACATTACATGGTAAAGAGTTACAGGCAACTGACAAAGAAAAAGATTTGGGCATTACCATCAACAACAAGTTAACCTTTGATGACCACATGAGAGGGGTTGTAATGAAAAGCAACAGGATACTGGGGTGTATCCAAAGACATATTAGAAGCAGAGAGGAAAAGGTGATTATGCCTCTGTATGTTGCCCTCATGAGGCCACAGTCAGAATACTGTGCACCTTTTTGGTCCCCCCAAAATAAAGGAAGTATAAGATTACTTGAAGGGGACCATAGTTGAGTAACGGAAACTGTAAGAGCTGTTAAACATCTGCCTTATGAAGGTTAGATTGTGGTACTTAAATCTCTATAAGCTGGAGTACAGGAGAACTAGGGAAGACCTATGTCTAGTCTTTAAGGCATTACAGGACAGGGATTTATGGGAATGTATGAGCCTTATACATAAAAAAAATAGAGACACCCGAGCGCATAAACTGCAATTATATGGAGAACATTATAAAACTATAAGAAGAAAGCAATGGTTAAATCAGCGGGTGGTGACTACCTGGAATGCCCTACCAGAAACAGTGGTCCTAAGCCAAAATATGGATGAGTTTAAGAAGGCATTAGGTACGTGTTTGATTCAAATTGACAGTAGAATCTTGCACTACTAATATAGTGGCAAGTCTACTTGGCTGACACTATTGACTTGTAACCTTCTATGAAATCTATGAAATAAATGTTGCTTTTATTATTATACCTATCTACCTAAAGTATAAGCAGTCCTAATGTGCAGTACATAGTTTCTCTATCATTTCAAGATACTCAAAAATCCAGAATCCATGATAACACATGATGCTTGTCATAGCATATGAAGCATATATGTACTTCTACGATATTGTTGTATCTGCATAGTGCATACCACAATTCTTGCAGCTTTATCTCACCACCTCAGGTTTTACTGTAACAAACTTACACATCTATGCATGACCTACCCAACTGCAAGCAGTTCTAACGTACACTTGATATTCCCTTTACAATTTCCACATAACTGTAAACTGAAAATCAATGCTATCTCATGATACTTATGATAGCCTATTGGAAAACTTACAAATATTTCTGCATATTGTGTAGAGGAAGAATCACAATACTTCTACCATATCATAATGTCAGTATACAACATGTGACAGTTCTTGCAGATTTATGGCATCACCCCAGATGTAAGTGTACCAAAACTACACAACCATATGCATCTACTGCACATGGTCACCAGGGGCACTGGAAATTTGCGGGCATGATTTTGGTGCAGTTTAAACAACTTCTGGCTCCTCTCATAACCTTTCAATCATATTTGTCACTCCCAGTAACTGTGCTGTGCTTGGGCCAATTTGTAGCCATTGTTGACCATTTTTAAATAAGTGCGAATTTGTTTCCTGTTTCCCCCATGTGGTTTTGGCATTCTGAAGCATCCAGTCCTGCTGGTAAGGCTGTTCTGCCCTGTAGCATCAGTGAGTGGTGTTACAAAAGGCATGTAACACCTCCAGCATTCAACTACAGTCTCAGGGGAAAAAAAAGCAAATTTTGCACCATTTACAATCGCAAACATCTCCCCTTAGATCTGCCAAGGCCCTTTAAACATAATGGATTTCAAGGGGTAACATCAACATCAGCTGGCATCATCAGAAGAACTATAATTTACTGAGGAGGTCCAACTGCTGACAATGAGCCGACAATGAGCTGATGAGCTGACTTTCACTTTTGGCTTGGAATAAGAATCTAGGGCTGCTGCTATTTGTAGCTAAGCATGGGCTTTTACACACTGTAAATTCACTGCTTGCCCTGCTGTCTTTTGCCCTGCCATCTGCTTTCCCTGGCTGCTTGCTGTGCCTTCTGCTGCCCTGCCTGCATGCTGTCTACTGCTGATCTGCCCTACCTGCTTCCTTATATCTGCTTAACTGTTCTGCCTGCTTCCTACCATCTTTTGCCTCACGATGTCTGAAAGAATGCCCTGCTTTTCAGAGTGCCTGCCTGAGCCTGATGCAATATGTCTGCTTTACTGGCTGGTCAGATCTGCTGTTGGAATGAGAAAATGAGGGAGGAATGATGGAGGAGTAGACAACAGTGCATGAGCTGGCATGGTTAATTTAAAAAAAAATGTTTTTTTTTTTGGGTTGATTGAGGAGTTGCAGTTTTTTTTTAATTTTACCAGTCAGCCAGTTCCATCCCTTGCTCTTGTAGTCTATTGCTGGTGGGTGGAGGGATGGGGTTGGAAGATTGGCACATGTGTTTAAAAAACTGTTTAGCCTCTGGTTGATATGAGAGTGGGGTGGAAGAACAGAGTGGCACAGAACAACTTTTTTAAAACATGTATACCAGTCTGCTAGATCCCTCCCTTGCCCCTGTGGTCCATCATTGATGGTTGGTTGAGGGACGAGCCTGGCAGACTGGCATGTGTGTTTAAAAAAATTGTTCTGGTCTCTGGTTGATATGAGGGAGAAACAGATAAACAGAATGGCACAGAACAGTTTTTTAAAACATGTATGCCAGTTGGCTGGGTCTGTCCCTGACTCCTGTGGTCAGTTATTGATCTGTTGATAGAGGGGCAATCTTGGCCGACTAGCAGACTTGTTTAAAAAAATGTTCTGGCCTCTGGTTGATATGAGGGTGGGGAGGATGAACAGAGTGGCACACAGCAATTTTTTTAAACACGTATGCCAGCTTGCTAGGTCTGTCCCTCACTCCTGTCATCTGTCATTGATGGTTGGTGGAGGTGCAGTCCTGTTCAACTGTCAGATATGTTTAAAAAAAGTATTTCTGGCATATGATGAAGATGGAGGGAGGCGTGGCTTAGCTGACTGGCACAGAACAATTTTTTTAAACATGAATACTAGTTGGCTGGGCCCGTCCCAGGCTCCTGTGGTTAGTTGATGTGTTGATGGAGGGGCAGTCCATGCTAACTGGCAGACATGTTTAAAAAAATTGTTGTGGACTCCGGTCAATATGATGGAAAGATGAAAGAACAGAGTGGCACAGAACAATTTTTTTTAAACATTTATATCAGTTGGCTAGATCCCTTCCACACTCCTGTGGTTTGTCGTTGATGGTGGGTGGAGGGACAGACTAGGCCGACTGGTACAAATGTTTAAAAAAATGTTTTGGATCTGGTTAATATGAGGGAGGGGTGGATAAATAGAGTAGCACAGAACAATTGTTTAAACATGTATACCAGTCAGCTAGGTCCGTCCCTCACTCCATTGGTCTGTCATTGATGCTGGGTGGAGGGATGGAACAGGACACTGGCACACATGTTTAAAAAAATTGTTCTGTCCTCTGGTTGATACGAGGGAAGGGCAGTTGAACAGAGTGGCACAGACACATTTTTTTTAAATATGTATACCAGTCGGCTGGGTCTGTTCTTAGTTCCTGTGGTCAGTTGCTGATGTGTTGATGGAGGGGAAGTCCAGGCCAAAAGGCAGACATGATTAAAAAAAAAATTCTGGCCTCTGATTGACATGAAGTGAGGGGGTGGATGAACAGAGTAGCACAGAACTGTCTTCTAAAACATTTACATCAGTCTTCTAGGTCAGTCCCTTGCTTCTGTTGCCTGTCATTGATGGTGGAAAGAGGGATTTGCCTGGCAGACTGGCACATGTGTTAAATAAAATATTTCTGACATCTGATGATGAAGGAGGGAGTGGTAGATGAGCTGACTGGCACAGAACAATTTTTATTAAACATGTATACCTGTTGGTTGGGCCAGTTTCCTTACTTCTGTGGTCAGTTGATGTGCTGATGGGCAGTCCGGGCCAGTCAGTTAGGTCCATCCATCACTCCTGTCCTTGATGTCACGTCATTGTTGTGTTGCTCATAGATAAGAATGCAGATGAAGGTGCAACCTAGATCCGCAAATCTGTGCACTAGTAAGCTCTCACATGCTGCATTGGTAAGATTTGGTGGAAAACAAGGTTAGAACGTGTAAAGAAGAAAATTAATTTCTGGAGTCTTTGGTTCCATGCATTCAAATAGAAGCTATGATCAAGCTCAGCACCACAAGACAACTCTAGTAGCTGAGGTCAAACATATAGTGGAGCCAGCCAGGATGCTGTGCAGTACCTTGTAGTATTTTGCGACATGTCATTAACTGCTAGATTCTCCACTGTATCCTTGTTGGTGCAGCTGTGTAGGGTGAGGAGTGTAAAAAAGGATTTGCTATATATTTTATTGCAATTTCTTATATGTTTTAAATGTGGTTACAGGAAGTATATGTACATGAAAGAATGAGTCTGAATTATTTTACTTTAATTTAATAATGTTCACAAGAATTAAAAACGTCCCAGTCAAATGCCAAGCGTTTGTGTCTGTCAGCATCTGTCCCATGAGGAGCCTAAAAAATCTCCACCTGTGTGAACGATCAACCTTTTCAGTCTGTTTCTAGAGATGTTGTGAAATTTAATTTCGCCGGCAAAATGTCAGCGAAATTACAAATTTTGCCCCTTGTAATATTTCACGTAATTATGCTGTTGTGGTGAAATTTCATCTGCAAATTATGCCTTAGATTTTGCCTTGCATTACTATTTGTGAACTAAGGCAAAATTCAGTGAAATTGGGCTTTTCACATGACCTACTCTCTGCAGGTCACATACGTGACTGTATACAGGCAGGAAGTGAGGGATTCATTTCCCTTCTGTGTAGCTGGAGTCTTGGAGGTCAAGTAGGCAGTCAGCAACAGAGTCTTTCAGACAGTGTACTGGGTCTGTGTGTCACTTGTTCCATTGTGTGTGTGTTTTTTACACAGTTTTTTTTAAATAATATATTTTGATTGTGTTTGTGTTGTTTGCTGATAATTTATGTTAGGTGTCTGTGTAGATTGAGAGATGTGTGTGTGTGTGTGTGTGTGTGTGTGTAACTCCTTCTCTCCCTTTCTGTTAGGAAACTTTTTTTTTTGTAAAATGTTGGAAGGGAAAGGTAAGGGCAAGGGGACTGGGGGAAGGCACCCACTGTCTGTCTCGACAGGCAAGTATTTAGGTTATCTGAGAACCCCTCCCAGCAAGAGCATGTGGCCAACACTCCCCAGCACTCCCCAGCAGCAGCAGCAGCAGCTTGAGCTTGTTGCCCCCCCGCAGCAGCATGAGGATGATGTGGCCTCCTCCACATCCACCACCCAGCAGCAGAATCTTGTAGCTCCCCAGAACCAGCAGCAGGAGCATGTGGCCCCACCCCACAGCTACAGCCAGAGAGTAATGCCCCCCAGCAGGAGCATGTACCCCCTGCCTCCCCCGGCATCATTTTAAAGATTCTGCTGTGTGGAATTTTTTCACCATAAACACCAGTGACAGCAGTGTTGTGATCTGTAAGTTGTGTGGTAGATCTGTGTGAAGAGGGAAGCAAGGGGGCCATTTTGGAACTGGTGGCCAAAGGAGCCATCTGCAGCACCACCATGCTGCAAAGTGGCTCCAAAAGCAAAATTAGTTGGCAGTAGCAGGAGGCAGTGGGGCCCAAGAGGAAGGGGACCAGCAGGAGGAAGGGGCCAGGGCTCAGCAACAGCCTGCAAGTTGCCACTAGCACCAGAGAAAACAGCAGCAGCAGGCAACAGCAGCACCCCCATCCACCTCACCCCACAGCCAGTGGCGGTTCTGGGTTCATGCAGCAGGTGAACATGCACAGACTGCATCAGCCCCAGCTGATCCTCCCTTGACTCCCATGAGCCAAGAAGACCTGGTGGTAGTATGGCAAGAGGTATCAGCTCTGCGCCGAATTTGACGAGTACTGCCAGGAGGTCAGGGGGGACATAAGGAAACTGATGGAGGACCAACATAAAGTTTTGGACCTCCTGGCGGAGCTTTGTCATCGGAGTGGTGGTGATAGGGCAGAATCGGGCCTGGTCCTGGAGCCATGTAATAACGTGATCCAGAATATGCTTGCAAGTGAGGAAGCCAGTGAGTACAGCAGCTGAATTTTCTTCTCTTCTTTCTGTCCTTGCTTTCCTACTGTCACTCTTCCCTCATCTGCACCCCCAAAAATAACAAAAAAAAAACAAAATAAAAAAGTAACAAAAAAAGTATTTTGTCCTCTTACACTTTCTATATTCTCGTGTTTCTTTTTATTGTCCAGTGTTTTGTGTTATGTATTGTTTATGCTCCCTCTCTTTCTCCTCTCAGATATGAATACCCTTGCACCTACTACCCTGCATGTTCCCCCATCATGTATGTTATTGTCAGTCGCTTAGTCTGTACCTTACCTATAGCCACTGTACCTTTCTTCTTGTTTTATGTTAATCCTTCTCCTATCCATAAATGTCAACTATTGTAATTTGTTCGTATGAACAACATTTTTTTCCCAAAGCTATGTGATGCTGTGGCAGTTCTTTTTGCTGTGTGCAGCTGCAACATCAGTTCTAATAATTAAACAACATAGAAACATAAATAAGCAGCACATCTACTGCAAAGTTAAACATAAATATGTTGTTTGTGCTTAACAACACAAGTCCCCTGGGCTTAGTTGTCACAACTATTAGCTTGATGTCCCTCCCCTCCTGTCATGATGTTTTTTATAGTGCCCCTTCACCACTCGATCCAAAATGTGCACTAGGGTCACAGTTTAACACAGCCTCTTGCCTCCATGGTGTGCAGAACAGGCCATACATATCCAGAAATGTTACATGAAAAATGTTAAAAGTAAATTCAGAGAGAAATCTGGTCTCAGGCCTGATATTTTATGGTGTCCCCTACCTCATGGACCTGCAAATGAAGCTTCCGCCAATGTTTACCAATGGTTTCAGGATGAATCTTGCTGCTGCTAGTGGCCAAGAGGTCCTTCAAGTCCAGAAATGTTTCCTAAAAAATGATAAAGCAAATTGAGACAGAAATCTGGTCTCAGCCATGATGTTATATAGTGCCCAACCCCCCACCTTAACCAAATGATGATCTTTGGCACACTGTTTACAAATGATTTTATGACACATCTTGTTTCTGCAAGTGCAGCACAGGCAGTACATGTCCAGAAATGTTACAGGACAAATGGTACATACAATTGAGACAGAAATCTGATCTCAGCCATGATGTTTTATGGTGCACCTCCCCAGCACCCAGACATTAAAATGCAGTTGTGGCCCCTGTTTGCAATTGATTTTTGCCCACATCTTGTTTCTGCATGTGTGGCACAGGCAGTACATGTCCAGAAATGTTACAGAAAAAATGGTATATAAAATTGAGACAGAAATCTGGTCTCACTCCTGATGTTATATAGACCCTACCACCACCCAGACAAATAAAATGCTCTTTTGTCCACCGTTTAAAAATGATTTCAGGATGAATCTTGTTTCCACTAGCTGCTGTGGTGTGCAGAACATGCCTTATACAGTAGCTCCAGAAAAACCACACAGCAAAATTGTTAGAGAAGGAATATACAATTATTGTGTGAATTATTAAATAGTCAAAAGGGGTGCCATGCTGAGAAAATTAATTCTTCCTGCAGAATACTGCCTCTACTTGCACTTGATTCCTCCTGCTGCCAGTTTCTCAACTGATAAATGTGGAATTATCATGTCCCAATGCTGCTGTCCTGATTGTCTGTGTTGACTGACTCTCTGTGGTTGTAATGACTTGCATGGCGGTGAGAAGGGAATGTGACTTTGGGTTCCTGTAGCTTACTGCCTGCTGCTCTGACTAGTTGAGGCCAAGTTGCCACGAGAAGTAATGTCCTGGATGGTTGATGGTCTAGATCATCTTCACAGAGTCCATACTGCTGCTGCACATGTAAGCATCTGTCTGTATCTTTTTCCTGTGCAAGAGAAGGGTGTTGGTGGTTTGATATTGTGGCATCCTGAGTTCTAATATTTTTGTACTGTTTTTGTAATATTTTTCAGTTTGCTGAGGATTACTTCACATCATGCCATGTCAGGATTAGGATCTGTTGGAACGCACTACCTTTCCCAATGCAGATGGTAAGTATTTCATTTATCATTACTGGGGTAGGTTACTGCAGTCCAGATGTCTGAGTTTAATAGTAATTGTGTTCTTTTTGGCTTTTGTCAACAGTCAGGATGGAATTCTGGCAATGTTACTGCCCACTCCTGTTGTTGCTGCTCCAGAATGATGTGGTCGATTTATTTACTTGTGTAATGGTTCCAGTTTCATAGTCCCTGAGGTAAGTATTTCTTCATTTTTTATCATGACATTCTGTATGGGGGGCAGGGGTGGAACTTTGACAATCCTCAAAATTTGTTCTTTTTATCTTATTCCGGGTATGTACTGCTGTTAGGGGAAGGGGAATGTCAGAATCATATGCCCCACCCAGCATGTTCCTTCTGGGGCAATTTCTGCAGTTTAATCACAATCACGGGGTATGGGAAGTATACATTTTTTTTCTCTGCTTCCAATTTGCTTGCCAACACAAGGTATGCAGACAGAGGAGTATTTGTAATTTTTTCTTATCATTTTTCCTGCTTAGGTCATTTTCCTTTATTGAGGTTTCATCCTATCTGTGTGATGATGACTACGTCCAGGCCCTGCAGTAGCTGTTGTGTGGAAAACAGTGATAGAACATGTTGCTTGAACTTGATGTAGGCCACTGGATTCCTTACCATTCACAAGTAAACAGCACATCCAGGGAGGAAGTATATGCGGAAAGGAATGGTTGAGATGATGTTTAATAAATAATTAGGTGTAAGGGCTAATGTCTTGTCCAGTCATTTGAGGTGGCAGAGCTGCAGTAATTAGGAACATTTTGATGCCAAACTGAGGCAGCAAACACCTCCCCCCATAAGAACCATCACAGTTTGGTCACAACTTGAAGTACCTTAAAGGAAAACGTCCAACTAAGATTAAATTAATCAATATTGTTACCAATGGACATCTGCTTACATAAGCTATTTACCAAACCTGTAACACTTTCAGGGCCAGAATTATAACCCATTCAGTTGTCCCTCCCTTTATAGCTGCAGGCATCCATTTTCTAAATCACAGGCACAGGAAATGACATCACATCAGAGGAAACATATATAGTCGACAAATATTTTAGCCAGGAGAGGCACATTAAGCTGACGCCTGAGTCCAGGTGTGACCTGAGAGCACAAGAAAGTTAAGCAACTAACTCAGGGTCATACAGTAATGGAAGTGGGGACTGTGGGATTCAAACCCAGGTTTCCAGGTTTGCAGCTCAGAACCTTAAACTACTGCACTATACTGCCTTCTTGAAGGGCAGAGGAAATTAAACAAAAATGTTTGTACCCTGTCCATGGGGATGTGAACTTGTCTCAAATCTTGAAGGGGTTGCTATAAACAAAAGTTGTGTACTGCCAGTAACAACAGTTTCCTAGCTCCTTTGGGGTTTTATATTGCTATGTGCAATGTTTTGTGACATTTCAGTTTAGTAAAATGTTTAGTGCCAGTGTGATTTGCAAAACATTCTGCTTCTGTGGTACCACTGTAAATAGTGTTTATTTCTGTGCCTATTTAGTTCCAGTATCTGTTAGCACTGAAGTAGTTGTGTTTAATTTTTTTTTGTTGGCATCATGTTCTGTCATTTGTAGGATTGTGATCTAGTGGCTAGAGCACAAGCTTGGGGCCCAGGAGATGATAGTTTCAAATCTCTGTAAAGTCAAATACTAACTGTGTGACCTTGAGAAAGTCACATAAAGCTCCTGTCCACCTAGCAGCAGAAATGAATAACGGCAAAATCCCACTGGAAATTGAGGTGGCACATCTCAACTGGATTATCCTGGGTAAAAAAATTGTAACAAAATAATTTTGTGTTGGTGTGTGATAGGATAGATAACTGTCAATACAGAACCCTTCTGAACATAGGTGCCAGAACCTACAGGTGTGTGAGGGGTGGACACCCCCCACATTTGTCCATGAGCATTCTAAGTGCCCCTAAATGCATGCAGTGTCAGAAGAGAAGCAATCATGGTCTCTTATTACTACAGTGCCCCCCTACACATATACGTACTTACTCACTTTTCCCCATGTTCCAGCACTACTCCTTCTGAAGGTTGCAACATAAAAACAAATCTTATTTGAACACCATCCAGAAACAAGTTTCCTTTCACCAAAGTAGAATTAAAAACACAGCAGATTTGTTTTTTCATTTCATGATTCCCACTGTTCCAGTCTGTCTTTCCAGCAGAAGATCTCCAGTAGCCCCTTCTTTTTGAGATAAAGCCTTTTCACTTCCCTGATGCTCCCAGGTGCAATCAGTAAACTATTATACAATGGGCAGTCAAAGACCACACAAATCCTCCATTCTGATTGGCTCACTGGCACCCCTTTCCCATTGCAAATCCTAGTATCACCCCACAGAAAGAGGTGCCAGTTGCCAGTGACTCATTAAAGATGACTGCCATTCACCATTTCACAAAATTTGTTCAACTGGTATAATAACGGTTCAATAAGCATGTTGCATTCATATGCTACTTGTACTAGAAGGGTTCTTCAACATGTCATGGAAAGTAAATGGCAGAAAATATTTATTTTTCACATGGAGTGCATGAGCATGTTAGGTGGGAGGGAGGAGAAAGGGGAAGGGAGGGCAGGTGTGGCATGTGCCAGCATGGACACTTTTAAGGACATCAAGACAACACATCTTGCTTTAAGATGGGGTTACTTGAAATGAAAAGTAAAATGCGTATCTGGATAATTTTGGCAGCGAAACATTATAACTGCAATCATGCAAAATGTTTATGGGCTATGGCAATTTGACTGCTGCTGCTGCTTTATATAGGGTAGGGACCAAACAACAGTTTAGGGCAAAGGGTAATCAAATAACACTATTTAACACTGCAGCAGATAGCACAACCATAACAAATACAATGATACATAGATAAAAGTAATTAATATAACACTATAATGAGCTCAAATAGCTTGGGGGGGGGGAGCTTTGAGTAACTTCAGCCTTATTCCATTGCCACATCCTCCAAGAAGCAGCCCTCACAGTCTTCAAGACTGGGGTTGTCACCAACTGGAAATTCTCTAAGCATTGCTGCTTCATTCACCTCATTGCTGGCTGATGCCTTAGCAGAAGAGTTGACATCTTGATTGTCATCATCATCACCTAGGCACAGTTCAAGTGGGGGCACCACTGACATCACTGTGTTGTGTGGAATATGCATTTTGTTCATTTTGCTGAATGTTAGTATGGACACATTCTTGGGTGACAAATTTATCGTACGGTCACTCACAATGGCCCCAGCCACACTAAACACTCGTTCCACACTGACATCGAATGGTGGACAGCTCAGGTATTTCATTGCAACCGATGTTAGTGTTGGCCAGTCAGTCACTTTGCTGCTGCAGTACGGCAATGGCTCATCAGTAATGGCAAGGTGATTTACGTCCACCATGTAGGCCTCCACCATTCATTCTACTGCCTTGAGTCCAGCTACTTCATCTGTCTCCTCCTCCTTTTCTTCCACATCTTCCACTCGTACCTGAAAGAGAACACCCCAAAGGGATTGCTTGCTGTTTTCTGCTGTTCCTTGCCCATTTTCTCTGATTGGATTGCCTGTGATCCGCTGGTGGTGGTGGTGGTGGCGGCAACACCCATTTTTGCCTCAATGCGTGCCTTTTTCATGTGTGCAGCACATACCCTTCTAATGAGGTTCTCTGTCAACTTTTACACTCCTTGACAACCTCCTTCAATTATAGAAGGCAGGCCACATTTGTAGGATTGATCAAGTATGGTAGCAAGTGCAAAGTAATCTGACTGTACAATATTGGATATGTGGGTATTCGTGTCCAGAATGTGGAGCATGTGATCCACTAGATCACAACTGCTATGATCCCTACTTGCCTCCATCTGGTGTCGCACATTGAACAGTGTCTGCCTCAGCACATGAATGAGTGGTATGGATTGACTAATGCAAGCAGTATCCCCACTTGCTGACTGTGTATCATGCTAGAATGGATGGAAAATGCATATTAGCCCATCCATTTGTAGCCACTGCACCGTTGTTAGGGCAATGGACACTCCAGCACTGTCACAGGTGGTATGCACCAGTAGGTATTCTGAAACAGCCTTATACCATCCATACAGACGGTCAAGCATGTACAATGTGGAGTTCCACCTGGTCACAACATCAAGCTTCATACAGTGCTGATGCAGATGGTTAGTGTGCTGCAGCTCATGCAGATGGTCATGGGCCTTTGCAGAACAGACAAAGTATGCACAGATGCGACAGGTGACAGTCCCTGCTTCCTTAATATCTGCATGGTTGAGAAAGCCTGCACAACAAGATTAAGGCAGTGTGCCAGGCAAGGCACCCTGAAAAAAAACACCATCGCTAATGCACTTCACTACATTGGAACCATTATCACTTGCAATGAATCCTGGTGTAAGTGACTGTGTGTGTAGCCACTCATCAATCTCGTCCAGCAGAACATTAAGAATTTTTTCACCCATGTAAGAACCAGTTACACTTCGCATACACAGGGTTGTATGATGCCGATTTCCAAGGGTGTTGCTACCACCACAGTTTTGGTTCTGGCAGGTTTTGCCAGGCCCAAAATCAGCTACCACCCAAGGTACCTGCGCCCAGTGTGCCATTATGCACAGATACTAGCTTGCTTCTGTTTGTTCTCTGGTCCACAGATCCATGCTAAGATGGATACTGTATATTCTGATACATTATCCTTCACTACATGTCTTATGGAATCAGCAACTCTACTGTGCAGCTCTGGCCTGGCATGCTTAGAGAAACAGGTTCATGTAGGAATCTGACATTTAGGACAGGCACGTGCCATCAACCTGCGGAACCCAGCATTCTCCACAAATGAGAATGGCAACAGATTGATGGCCAGCATTTTAGCAGTGACAGCATTTAACTCTTGTGTAGCAGCATGATTGGGGGGTACTTTGTGTGCTGCTCAAGGATGGTCTTCAGAGTGGGCTGCAATTTTGGGGCTGTTTGAACAGAATACTGTAATTGGGCTACCAATGATGATCTTTTAGGGGTAACACTTGACTCTTGGAGCTGTGCAGACTGCAAACCAGTTATTTTAGTTGATCGTGGTTGTGATAGTGTACTTTTCTGACTCAAGCTACTGAGACTGGCACCTCCACTGCTATGCCCACTACTCAAGAGAGCAAATGACTGTTCACCCTCCACCTTCACCGACCCACTCTGCCCTCCCTCCTTCTGTTCTTGCTCTACTACATTTAACTTGCCCAGGGAGATGCCACCAACAACTCTGGCATCCTTCTGGTGTTGCTTCCATCTCAGTGGGTGCTTGTTTTTCAGGTGGGTGCGTTGGCCACGGGTGCCTATGTAGCTTCCCTTTTTCCTCTAACATGTGCTTGACACAGTTGGCATATCACTATGGTCTCATCAGTAGGATCAAGCATATAAATGTCCCAAACTAGGGATGTTTGACCTCTGGACTTCAGATGATTCTTTGACTGGGATAGCTCAGAAACAGGTGTGGAAGGTTGTTCTTTTTGGGCTGCTTTCATCACTTCCATAAGACTACTTTTGGGTGGGGGGGTGACTTGACTGCTTGGAGGTTTGCTGATAGGCTTGGTGAAAGCCTGACCCACTGGTTGTGCATGTAAATGGCCTACATTACCCTCGACTTTGTTAAACTCAAGATCCCACAAGGGATCATCCCAGTCGTCATCATCACCACCGATGGTGATGATATCCTTGTCCTCCTCCTTTACCTCCTCCTCCTCCTCCCCATCACTATCTTCTTGTTCAGCATCTTTTTCCTTTTCTACAGCCATCTCAGGCAGCTGACTTTCCACATCTCCAGGATTATCAGACTCTGACTGAACACTTTCATCACCAACTCCCACAGGAACTGGTGCAGTGACACCAATCAACTTATCACCCTCCTCCTGGACCACTGACTGTTCCTGTGCTGGTGTCAGTGCCTCTCTTCTTCTCACTATCATCATCTCCCACTATCATGGTTGCAACAGTTCTTGCCTTAAAAAAACTGAGACATAGGTATGCCAGTACTTCAAACAACTACTTTGCTGGTACCTACCACACCAGCAGAGCCAACTAATGCAGACCTATGTGTGCTCTCACTGCTATGGGGAACTGGAACTCAAGTTGTACTGTCCTCAGCAGACTTCTTAGCTGCTTCATCCCCCCTGGCATATCTCTCCCCCCCATACTGGGCCATCTTTTAGCAGGAATTTTTGCTGGCTGCTGCTTCAAAGCTTTGCCTTTCTCTGGGAGTATATCAAGAAAGGATGTATTACTAACTGTGTGAATAACACCTCACACCTGTAGTACTGGCTTCCTTACAAATCCTAACACAATCAGGACAGGTAGCAGCACTGTACAGTACAACTAATACTCTATGTGGTACTAGCCTGTTCTAGTAAAAACAAAAAGGTAACTTTTTTTTCTTTCCACAAACAGAAATTAAAGCAACACACAGAAAAAGGGCACATGTAACCTACTTTAAATACAAATCACCTGTCACCTGTGTCTGGACAGCTTAAGTACTATAATGAATCTGATGTGTTATGTGTTAGTACTTACTACTACAAAGGGCAGAGACAACCATATAACGTCAACAAACAAAGACGACTGCCACAATATGGTCCTGGTCTGGATAGGATCAGCAGCAATCTCTGTAGAAGAGAAAGGAAAAAAAATGTAAAGACATAAGAAAATTAATAAACAAAACAGTAAATCACTCACAATTTGTGAAAAAGTGGTTTGTAAAAGACTAGAAATAGCCTCCACTGGTTTTACACATCTACCCTACCCCACTCAACTCCTTCAAAGACACAAAGTAAAACCTAATTATAATAAGTATTCTGCAAAAAGCCACAAAATTAGAAAATATTCCCTAGCAGCACTAGGAATAAACTGTATATTTGGGAGCAATTAGCTCTCAAAAACAAGTTTTAAAGAGGTTTTAAATGGTTTATTGACTCTGATGCACCACAGCAGACTGCTCTCTGACTCAACAGGCAACAGAATTAGCTATAAACAACCTGCATGTGATATATGACTTATTACACTGGTGAAATTTCACAGCAAGTCAAAATTTCCACATGAATGGGCAAAATTGGATGGGCAAAGCATTTTACGCAAAATTTCGCAATTACACGAAACCGAAAACCCAGGCAAAATGTTGCTTCGCTTAGATGAAAAATTTTGCGTAATTGCAGAATTACATAAAACATTTCGCCAGGCAAAATTTAATAATTTCTCATAACACTATCTGTTTTTTGAACATCTCCATGAGTATGGGGGTACATGAAAATGCAGAAACATATTGATTGGAAAGCTGCTGCAATGAAGAAAAAAAAGAAGGCATGGATGGAGTATTTCTTCAAAAGTCCCAAATGCTCCAGTGTATTTGTGTTTGTTCTTTTATTTTTTAGAATACTATTGTCTTAACTTTACAGTCTGTACCATATAATGACAGCAGTCCTTGACATTGTGTTTTGCAAGAGCAACCAACATCTGCTGGTGATCATTGCAAGGAATTTGTCTTGGGCTTTGTAAGATGCTTGACATGAGCAGACATCCCACTTAAAAAGGTTCTAGTCTTTGAAGAGTTCCTCTGCAAATACACAAAACATAGTGGAAGCCTTTCTGGGCCTGCACATCTAGGTAGTACCTACTTACTGCAACTTCGCCCCAAGCAAGATGACTACATTAGAATGCTGGTTGAAGACAGTGATGTATACTTGATCCATCCCGAAACAACAAAGGTCAGTGGATGCAGTGTTTTGGAGTTCTGGCACAGCCTCTGACAAAAGCCCATGAACAGCCTCTATTAATAGGAGTTTTTGGTCAATGTGAACCATACCACTGTCTCCCAAGCTTTGCTGCATATTCTCAATGACAATACTTGGTTCAATACTTGGTAGTAAGACAGGGCAAGGCAGGTGCTCATCGAACCGGTCTCCCACTATAGTGGGGCCACATTGCAAATTTTTATTAAGAGATGCTGATCTAATTTGTCCTTAAATGAGCCAAAAGTGCTCTGGCCTACTACTTCCTTGGGTAAGTTGTTTCACATTGCTGCTGTTCTGTATGTGAAATACCCTCTTCTTCTATTCTTTTTTGATGGTTCTAAGCAAAGTTGTTTATTATGACTCCTCTATTCAACCTCCCTGTTACTAAATTTCTATCCAAGTCCATCCATTAATTCCTTGTCTTGAATGATTTTGAACATTATGAGCATGTCCCCTCTCTCCCTTTTGGACTCTACAGTACAGAGTCCCAATTCCTCAATTCTTTGCTCATATGTCATAGTCTTTATAGAATCAATCAATTTGGTTGCTCTATGTTGGATTTTTTCTATTTTTTGTATATCTTTCTTCAGGTATGAACTTCAAACAGAGGAGCAGTAGTTGAGTTGGGGCTGAACATAAGTCTTATATCAGGGCAAAATACAAGTTTTATTCCTGGACACAAAGGCTTTTCTTATACACCCAAGAATTCTATTAGCTGTTCCAGCAATTCTGTTACCATGTTCACTGAATTTTAGATCTTTGTCAATACATAATCTTTCTCTTTCCATGTTTTCTAATTTTTGTCCATTCAAAAAGTAGTCATTGCACCTGTTTTTGATATCAAGGTGTAAAACCACATATTGTCCTTGATTGAAAAGCATTTTGTTTTCCTTTGCCCATTCTTCTAGTGTACCCAGGTCCTGCAATAGTAGTGTTGTTTACTCCTCAGAATCAACTACTGCACCCGACTTTGTGTCATCAGCAAATTTGATACTCCAGTTCTAAACATTAGTGTTCATATCTGATATAAAAAAAAACAAACTGAACAGCACAGGGCCCAAAACTGAGCCCTGTGGCACTCCGATAGTCACACTACTAGTGTTTGACAGGAACCCTCTAACCAGTACCCTCTGCGATCCATCCCTCATTCAGGCCGCAATCCATGTTATCTTACCATTTATTCCCTTAATAAGTAATTTATCCAGTTGGATAGAATGAGGCACGTTATTGAATGCCTTCTGTAGATCTAAATAAATCACATCCACTGGCAGGTTTCTACTTAGGTCCTGACTAACCTTTTTATAAAAAGTCAACATTTTAGTGGCACATGATCTGTTTGATTTAAATCCATGTTGAGTGTGGTCTGATAAGTTCTTTCTATATACAGTGAAGCCCACCAGGATGAAGCACAATGTCACAGGTTTACTACATGATAAAAGAGATTAACTCCCATTGAAATTGCATTGTCTGCTGCAGTAACTCCACTGTAGAATTCTGCAGTGCTGTGCTTCATCCTGGTGACTTCACTGTATACTGTATCTTCTTCAAATCTTTTCTTAACCAAGGTTTCCATTCCCTTACCCAAGGTGAGACTAACAGCTCTGTAGTGGCTCGGTTCTTGTCTGTTCCCATTTTTTATAGATAGGTATCACTGTGGCAACCTGCCAGTCATCAGGTGCCGTACATGTATCCATTGACAAATTGTAAAGTGTCGGTTGTGGTTCTACCCGCCATTCCTTGATTTCTTTTAATATTTTGGGGTTGAAATCATCCAGACCAGCTGATTTATTAACTCTGATTTTATCAAGTAATTCCACAGTTTATTTTCTACTGATGGGTGTCACCTCAGTTAATGTTTTCCTATTTTTCTGGATCAGTCTTTCTGCAATATCCTGTCTTTGCTGTTTGTCATGCTGAGTATTGAAAACAGAACAAAAATATTTATTAAATTCTTCTGCTATTTCTTGAGATTCGGACACTTCTCCCTTTTCCAGGAGTAGGGGGCCCACTGTCCTATTTACGGAGTGATTATTAACATATGCAAACAAAGCCTTTCCATTATCCTTGGTATGAGATAATCAGAATTCAAGATTGTTTCTTTCTTGCCGTATTTCTTTGCTTAGTTTGAGCTGTTTTTTTATAATTATCCCTGTTGATTTGGCTGTTATGATTTTTCATAGCCTTGCATGATGGTCTTTTTTGTTTAATAGTTTCCTTATTTTAGTAGTTAACCAAGGTGGCACCTTTCCTTTTTTGTTATACAGTATAGTTTTCTATTAGATATACTGTATGTAGTTCCTCAAGTTCATGTATCTTTTCCTTTATTGCTTTCCAAAGTTTATGAACTGATTATGTGTTATTGGATGTATTTAATTCCCAAGAATGTAGTGTAGCTAAAATTGATTTATAATCTGCCCTAGAGTAATTTTTTTCTTGTTGTTATCCATTTTACATTTTTAGTCTTAACTGCTATGTTAAAATAAACAATGTTATGATCACAATTGATTAACGGTTCTAATAGTTCCAGATTGGTGACCATATCCTCCCTATCTGTGATCACCAAATCCAAAATATTGTTTAATCTGATAGGCTTGTTCACCAGTTGCATGAACACATTATTTTTAAGTGCTTCAAGAAAAAGCTGTTCATATGTATTACTGGTTGTTATGTTGCTGTAATCAATACTCAGCAGATTAAAATCTCCTAATAAAATTATGTTATCAGATTCTGCCATGCTATTGATATTATTTGTAATCTGGCAGTATTCACTCATATCAATATCCGGTGGTCTGTATCATACTCCTATGCATACTTTTTTGGAGTCCTTAAGAGTAATCCCCACCCATATTATTTCCAAATTATTTTGAGCTTCAGGTATAACTCAGATCTCATTGAACTCTATGTCATTTTTGATATAAATTGCCACTCTACCCCTTTTCTGTTTATCCAGTCTTTCTGTAACAGTGTATACAGTATCCCTATTTGTCCTTTGACCACTCAGATTTATCACTCCACCAAGTTTCTGCAATTGCTGCAATATATATATTTATTTCTGCCAAAATGCACTCTAATTTAATTTTCTTTACAATGTTTAGGCTTCTTGCATTAACTAATAACACATTCATCCCTAGAATTGCACCCTTGTTCTTCTTAATTGATTTGCTGATGTTATTTTTGGGCAATTCCCTTCTCCCATCATTATTTAGTTTACAGGTTTATTTTTTATGACTCTGTGGAATGTTTTCCCAGGGCATCTGCTTCCTCATCTATTCAAGTGAAGTCCGTCTCTGCAGTACAAATAGTCCCTTCCACAAAATACCGCCCATGTTTTAATACATTTAATAATATTTTCTAATCCCCACCATCTCAGCATATTGTTAACTTTTTAAATTTTTCCCATTTCATCCAGTCTGCTCTAGGCACAGGTAAAATCTCTGAGAAAATGGCCTCACAGGTAAGTTTATCTAGAGTTGCTTTTACAGCTACATATTCTTCTGGTATTTCATTTTCAGCTTGCCTACCTATATTATTAGTACCAGCAGGGATCTAAATAAGTGGTCGTGTCTTGGATGGTTGAATAATGTCTACTAGCATATTATTTATGTCCTTAATCTTGGCTCCTGAGAAGCTGCTAGATTTAACATTTTCTTTGTTACCCATAGTTGTATATCTTTCCATAAACTTTGTATAAAATCACTTATAATGTACTGTAGATAGATGTAGAAACATCATCTTTGGTATTTGCTTATATATCATCCTTTCCCATGGGGTTAGTGACCTTATCAACCTCCATGTTATTGTCCATACCTGTAGAATTTGTAGGGCAATTTTCTTAGTCCCACTACCAGCTACATCATCTAACCTTATTCCATCTGCCTCAGTATTGTTCACAATGCCCAGTATTTCTTCAGATTGATTTTCTATCTGGTCTAACAAATTTTCAAGTGGTGCAAACTGAGTTTGTGTTTCAATTTCAAACTGTCCTCCCTTTTGATCCTTTTTTGTTTTGTATTTATTGTTGGAGACAAAACTCCACTCTTCATCTTCCTAGTTGTATCCACACTATCTTTGTCCAGCTTCCTCTTTTTTCTGTTATTCCCTTCCATACTGTGATTCAAATTGTCTGAATTTATTAGCATATCATATGGGTCTTTCTCCCCCCCCCATCTCTTCCTCCCTATACTCTCCATTGTTGATGTAGGAGTGTATATATTTGTATGCACTGCCCCCTAACTTGCTGTATCCTGCAATCATTTTCCTTAATGCTGAGAGTTCAGCATCCATTGCCAACATCATGCCCTTCAATTTACTTATTTCTGTACACTGACTGCTTTGTAAATTCAGTCAAGTAAGTGTCTGGTTCGATGCTACATTTTTTGCATAGAATATATTTTATTCCCAGAGTGCTGTTTGCAAGGGTTACCAGGTTATCCATTTAATGCTTTTACACTTCTGGAAGGTCTACTTACTTAACGATTTGTTTATTTCTCTAGTTTGAAACTTATAAACCCTTATATCACAGACTCAGTCAGTACCAAGGATCAACCACTCCAAACCATATCAATTTATAAATGAAAATTGCACCATCTGGTGCATCTTCTTAAATCTTGCCTTTACGATAGCTATGAGCAAATTAACCCGTGCACCTCAATGATTACTATCTCATGCACTTGGTCAACTTTAACTAAAGAGATGCTGTGTGCCTCTACAGATGAATAATCTCTATCCTCTGTCCTCCTGTCCCCACCAGACATGCCAGAAACATGCTGATGCATTTGTTTTGTGGTGCATGTCTCTGCGTGCACCCTGCATGAGCTCGCCCCACTTACTGTGGGGTTTTCTTTTATGTTCGGTGTACTGGAAGCTAAACTGTCTTGCTCCCAGGAGCTGTAGTTCTTGAGAGCAGTTTAGAGAACAACAGTCACAACACCTCCATTTCCCAAAAGCTTCCATCCCTCCACACAAGCACCAGGTACAAGCACAGTAAAAATAACAGCACTAAAATGACCGCAGGGGTATGCTGTCATGCAACTATTGGCCCCTACACAGATCCTGCTTCTAAAATGAGGTAGATCAAAACTGGTGTAAAATTTGACTGGGTGCTTGTGACTGCAATGGATGGTGTCAGCTGCAATCATAAAGCATTTTTAACCATTCATTCTGGCATATTCCCTAATGCTGTACATACATCTTGCATTGCACATTTATTCAGTCTGGTCTTGGAACTCTGTTTCACAGTACTTAAAAAATCTTAATACTGCGGTGAGCCCCATGTGACACCATCAGTATTTAGAATTTATGGAGGCAATTGATGGAACTGTGTAAAGGATGCTAATATATGCAGTATTGACCCGCTAGTAGTCCTGGGTGAAGGCGGTTGAATATCTTGCTGACTACCTGCCTATCATTGCAAAATTCATAAAGAATACTGTATCTGATGTAGCTACTTAAAAAAAAAAAAAAAAAAAACTTAACATGTTGTTGGCCAACAGACTTAGTGTGCTAGTAGCACAAGCCACATTTATGGATGAATACTCCTCTGAGCTTGTCCAACTCATTGAGATGCTGCAGGCAACCACAGTATCCCAAGGGCACAACCATTTTACCAAATTAAAACATCTCCATTTATTTATAGATTGTTGTACCACAGCTGGAGTACAATAATACAGGTCTCAGACTGTGGAAATGTTGTCAAATTGCCAAGAGGAGGAGAGGTCTGCTTGTGTCCAACTATTTCAACAAGTGATGTTAGACAGTAGTGAAAAACTGGGCAGTGTGATTAGAGATCACCCATCTATGCACATTTTTAAAGCAGCCTGCGTCTTTGACCAACTGCAACTTCCAGTGCTTGACAAGCAAACAAGATAGCTATGTCAGTGACATACCTGGGCTTGCAGACATAACAATTTGAGTGGTATGTTTACCTCAATGCAGCTATGTCAGTCCCATCTGACTTTAACATTGCAGCATGGTGGAAGTCTCAGTCACAGTCACAAAGCAAACTGGTAGCACTGGCAAAACACCATATTTGGATGCCTGTCCATGTCACGAACATAGAGCAGACATTTTATGTGTGCACAGACCTTCTGAAGGACAAAAGGAGAAGTCTAAAAAAAGACAAAAAGTACACAAGTCTATGGAAGCACCACACATGATAATTCTTCTACACTAATTACACCACGTTGCAAAATCCTAAACATAGTGTATGAAAACTACAGAAGTCTATACAAGCACTACACATGACACACCCACCTAAAATAAAGCAAATCTATTCATGTACTACACATGATGCTCTAGCCAACTGTAAATTTCTGCAATATGCACTTGAATTGTTAATATCCTCATGATATTCTTTCTACAATTTCCACATAGGAGGAAACTAATAACACGATACCTGTCATAGACTATCAGAAAACATCACAATTTTTACCTACACTTTCAAAAACAACTATGATCAAACTACGCAGTCAAACTACACAAGTCTGCATCCACTACACAGGATCACATACCCAACAACAAACACATCCAATATGCACTTAATATTATTTCCACATAGCCAAAAACTGAGAATGTAGGATAACACTTGATACCTGCCATATTTTGTCATTTCTCTTCAGAAAACACAATACTAATTAATCACATATCATAAGATCTCCATACTATGTACCATAATTCTTCCAGATTTATTCCACCACCTCACATGTCCCATAAACATTGTACTAAATCTACATAATTCTGCATGCACTATACACAATCACATACCCAGCTATAAACATTTCTAATAATTACTTAATATTTTTTGCAAATAGCTGAAAACAGGGAATGGACGATTACACCTGATACCTAGTGTAGCCTAATCGGAAACTTCAGTACTCTAATAACATGTACATTTTATGTACTACGTATTATGTACATGGCCAATCAGCTCACTGACTACCTCTTCACACCCAGCCTCTTATGTAGGGAGCAGCATGGTTTTAGAGCTGGTCATAGCACTATGACCACCCTCACAGAATTCGCTAACACCCTGCACTCCACGCTTGACAAAGGGCACCTCACAGGGGCCGTGTTTATAGACCTCTCAAAGGCCTTCAACACGGTTTCTCATCCCCTTCTTCTTAACACATTACAACAAATAGGGGTCGCTCATTGTCCACTGTCATGGTTCTCCAGCTATCTTTCATCTAGAATTCATTGTGTTAAAATTTATACTACCTTATCTACTATGCTGCCTGTGTGCTCAGGAGTTCCCCAGGGATCTATCCTGGGTTTCCTGCTATTCAGCATCTACGCCCTGCCTAAATCCTGCCCCAGCAACCTTCTCCTCTACGTGGATGATGCTGTTCTTTATGCTGCACATCCTGATCCTCTTTCTCTCCAGCATACCTTACAAAACTCCTTCTTTCAGATTGAACACAGATTGGTGGTCAACATTAAAAAAACTAAGACAATGCTCTATGCCCACCCCCAAAACAGATCAAAGGATTTCCTCCTGGAAATAATCTCTGCCTCTCTTATCCCACTGGAACAGGTCCAAATGTATGATCATCTAGGTATTACATTTGACTCTTCCCTCTCATTCCACGAACATTTAAAAATCCTCGCCTCCACCACCAACACCCCCATTGGTCTCCTTTACAGACATAAAGACTGTCTGCCACCTGAAGCACTTCACCTAGCCATAACCTCCTCAGTCTTATCACTGGTGGACTATGGCCTCACAATCTATGCTGCCACTGACCCTATTGTGCATCATCAAATACAAGTAGTCATCAATAAGTCCTGCCAGTTCCTCTCTGGTGCTGACAGAAATACACATATCTGCACCTATATGAGCTCACCAATATCCTCTCCCTTGAGGAAAGGCTATTATACCAGACCTATCTCTTAACCAAAAAAGTCCAGCTGGGTTTAACCCCAATAGGTGTCATGGCTTCTCTTCAAGCAGTCACCATCTCAGCATCCACATGGGCTGCCCCAAAAACTATCTGGAAGGTGCCTAAGGTCAGGACCACCCTGGCCCAGAGATCCTTCCCCCTTGGGTGGTTGTTGTGCAAGGAGGTCTTGGTCATGTGCTGGTAGAGGTACCGCAGTCCCAAGGCTGGTGCCTCACTGTGTGTGGGGGGGCTAAATGCTGGGAATGGGGCACCACTGTTGTCAGGACAGAGGATAGGCATTGGGGGACTGGAGTGGGTGTTTCCCTATGTGGGGGTGGCTGTGCTCCTGGTGGTGGAGGATGCCTCTGGGGCAGGCATCAGGGAGCTCTACTGCTGTCAGTGGCCATCTGCATGGTCCATGAGTACTTGCGGGTGATGCACGATCCCAGTCCCATGCCATCATGGGTGGGGGATCTACCCCTGGTCCTGGGCAAGCCATTCAATTGGCCACCTACCTAATACAGCAACTCTGCCGCATCCACCCCACACAAGCCTGCATGCCAGGGGGGCAGGGCCATGGACAGGTGGCTGGCAGTCATGAATACCACCAGGTGTGCACCTGTCTGCAGGTGTGGAGCACTGTGGGCAGGGTACATGCCCATAGCATGTACCTTATTCCCCATCATGCATAGGGGCCATTATTTGTACACAACACACCATAACAACCCTCATTTTCCCAATACTATTCTATGACAATAGAATGCTAGTGTACATTATCTGTAATGTAATATATTCATACTATTCTATTTCTTATCCATCCATAGTTACTTTTGTTCAATATGTTTCCATATTTGTTATGTGTGTTTATAATTACACATTTCTTTTACATTTCTGTATTCTTGTAGATGTATTGAACATGTGCACTATATCTTTCTCATTTTATTAATATATATCATGCCAAGTGAAAAAATAAAATCACGCACCACATATTCTACTAATTTAAGTGGCCAACTTTATTCATATGACTTAGATTTTCAATTCTAATAAAACACCTGGGGCCAGATATTCAGCAATGGGCAAACATGGAGTGCACCTAAAGGGAGTGCACATACTGTCCAATGTACCCTCACAAAGAGGTATTCTTTTTTAAACCCTTACAGTAATTTAGCAATGTAATATGTAGATGGTCCACCTCTGCCTTTTAGAGCACTGCATTACTAAAGCACATAAGTACAGTCAATATACCTTTATCAGTTTAGCCCAAGAGATTTGCTTACTGTTTACAAGATCAATCCCAGTACTTATTGAAAATTGATGGTACCAACATCATCACGGTTTTCTTCTGCTGTATTCAACTAGAAGAAGAACCCATTGAACTAACCTTTTCCCAGCTTGACCTCTGGGTGGTACTAAAAATAAGTTGTAGTTATTATGCAATGACTGTCCCATTTTTTAACAGATCAGCTTATAGAGAGAATAATGATTGACATAAGAAGACTGAATAGTAATGTAAAAGGAATAAGAACAGAAGAGCACATACTTTATAGGGAGTGTGTGTACTTTCCACTTATTTAAAACCAAAATCCTTCTTCACAAATATACTTTCTGCTATAATAACCTACACCTCTATCATTCTGTTTTATTTCTATGTACACCTTCCGTATTCTATTTACAAAACAACCCACTCAGTTCACTATAAATATTGCACACAAACTGATCTGAATCACACCGTACAGATGGAACAGGAGAATGAATTATTAGACTCTCAGTTGTTAGAGATGATGGAGATCTGGGAAGATCACAATCAACTGTTTACTGAAGAAGATGCACCTCCAGCATCTAACACCCAAATGAATACAGAGATGAAATCGGAAGAACAACCTACTGTAGAAAGCACTGTTGCTGAATCAGAAACACAGCAGTAGATCTATTTAACAAGAAAATATATGGTTTCTTTAAAGAATCACCACTTACCCATGAAGAGCTGTATTACTTATTGAGAAATACACTATATCCTAATGTATTGTATCTTTATTATTCCATACCCTCAAAGTATTACTACCACCTTATATGATACTTACCTTTAGCTTTCTCCTCCAGTACTACTACATGTCATGCCTCCCATATAATATGCTGTTATCGCTCAGGTCTCTCAATAACACTTTTCATTATTTACAGTATTTTCCTTTCTTATACATGCCACTGTACCTCCATGACATCCCTTTCCTTCACATACACACAGTCCACCTCCAACAAACTTTTCTTTTCTCTAATACATACACCCAACCAAAGAACTTTCACAGCTTCAAATTCTGAAATACTTGTATCTAAAACCAATACTTTCCTAGATGGTGTTTTACTGTCTGAGTTTCTCAGTTTATAACATTTTCTATAACTAATGACACATTACTTTCCCACACTAACATATCTACCTCATACAGTTGCTATATTAGTAAACATAAATAAAATTAAACATATATCTTGTAATCAGGAACACTTGAGAGGTATGATATAATAACTTACAACAAACAAAATATTCAGGCAACACCCTCTCCCCACACACACGCGCAATTCACTTCCCCACCAAGCTACACCAGTACACAAAATTTCTCAACCTAAAATTCATCCAGTTTTCCCCTGCAGGACAGCAACATCCAAGACTAATTCCCAACAATAGCCAAAATACAATCTCTTCAAAATTCAACATCTTAGATCAAATAAAACAATGAAACTGTTGTTCTTACTAATTTAACACTTCTATCTCAGCAGAAATCAGTGCCCATTGAGATTAAGCAGACAGATACTTTATTAGAAGTAGAGGAGGTCTCATTTAGGGTTAAAAAAAGAAAAGAAAGTCAGTGTGTGTTCTGTGCTGGGAAGGGTACTGTATCAACTTACTTTGCTAAATCAGTTGGAGGGCAGAGAGCTTAATTGGGGGTGTGGCTTAGGCAGTATGAAAGCAGGTGACTCCAATTACAACTAGCTTTTGGAAGACAGAAGTCTTATTGTAGAGCAGAAAGCAGCTAACTAAAAAAGCTACAGTTTTTCTTACTAATTGCCCTCTATCCCACCCCTCCACCCTCCCACACTAAGCCAGTTCTACTTTTATAGCCACTGGATTTGATTGACAACAGGAACTTCCTGTTTGGCAGTAGGAAGGGAAGGATCATAGAGAAACATTAGTTTTGTCAACCCTAAAGGAAAAAAGTAGCTCTTTCTCCCCCCCCAGCTACTGGTGGTCTGACTCTGAGCAAGGAAGAAGGAGGCTACTGAAGAATACAGGAAGTTGCTGTCCCAGAACGGGAAGGGTGAGAGTTGTAAAAAGAGGAGAGAGTAAGCATACAGAGAAACAGGAGAGGGGACATAAAATAAGATGTGATGGGAGTGGTGCAGTGCAATGGCTGTGGGACAGCAGTGTTCTGGGGGCATTCTGGAGGCTGTGATTCTGCCCTATTTGCAGGCACCTCTCTGGTCTGAGGGAGGAGGTTGCCCTTCTCCAGGCTGACCTGGCTAGGATTCGTGAAACCTCCTCCCCCACCCAGGGACCACCGGCGCCACTGCAGCTACCTCAGAGGTTGCCAAGAAAGAGGAGTGGCTGGACCAAGGTGGGCTCAGGGAGGGAGAGGGTGGTGGAACAGAGTTGCATCCCTCCAACTGTACCTCTCCACAATTCATAAACTGTTCTGGTGGATAGTGGTTCCTCTATGGAGGCACTTGCAGTGGAGACCATGGAGGATGCTGGGAACCTCCACAAAGGAGACCCACAGGAGAGTGGCATAGGACCCCACAGGGGAAGGAAAACACTCCTGGTGGGGGACTCAATCATTAGGGGCAGAAGATGGGGAGGAAGGGGATAGGGAGGTAAGGTGCCTGCCTAGCACCATGGCTTGCAGGAACAGGAAGCAAATCCTCAGGATCTTGGGAGCAGCTGCATAAGGGAGGGAGCTGGATGTCATTGTCCACCTAGGGACAAATGACCTGGCCAGGAATGGGATCAGATCAGTGCAAGAGGAGTTTGTAAGATTGGGGAGGGGCCTTAGACAAGTAGCACATACGGTAACCTTCTCAGAGGTGCTGCCTGTCTATGGCAAGGGTAATGCTAGGGTACTCCTTTCCATGGAATTCAATGAATGGTTGAAAAACAGGTGTGGAGCTCAGGGTTTTGGCTTCATTGGGGGCTGGGGAGCCACCTGGAGGGATGCAGGCCTATACTGGCATGATGGTCTGCATCTGTCTGGGGGGGAACCAAGATCCTAGATGAGAGGTTTAAATGCTTCATTGTCAAGCATTTAAACTAGCAAAGGGGGGAGGCACTGAAAAGGAGCAGGGAAATCCCAGCCTCCCCCACAAAACACAGTAATTAGTGAGGTAAACACCAAGGGTGAGAAGCCATCAGGGAGCAGGGCAGAGGTAAATGCACAAAAAGGCAAAGGCAGTAAGGACAGGGATGGGGCTAAAGGGGGTAAGGCCATCAAAAATTGGAGGGTGATGAGTACCAATGTCCATAGTCTATGTAACAAGCTCCCTGAACTAGTGGCCTTGATGGAAGAAGGATGCCTGGATATTGTGGCAGACACAGAAACATGGTACACAGAGAACCATGACTGGGATGTCAACATACCAGGATACACAATCTACAGGAGGGACAGGGAGGGTAAAATAGGAGGAGGAGTAGCTCTCTATGTAAGGGAAGGGATCAAAGCAACAGAACTAAAGAGTAAACAGTGAGCAGATGAGGCACTCTGGGTTACCCTGGAGACAGGAAATTGCACCACAATCTGCATGGGGGTTGTATACAGACCCCCAACTCAAGGGGAGGGGATGGACAAGGAAATGATAGAAAGCATCCTTAGAATGGCAGAAAAAAGGGGAGATATTGTTGACAGGGGACCTGAATATGCCAGATGTTAACTGGAGCACCTTTGCTGCAGGCACATCCAAGAGCAGGGTTATTCTTGATGCCCTACAAGGGTCATGCTTCAGACAGCTAGTATTGGAACCCACTTGGGAGGGAGCAATCTTAGACCTGGTACTCTCAAATGGGGATGGAGAAAGAATCTCAGATTTAGAAGTGGGTAGCCATCTGGGAACAAGCAACCACCAAACAGTGGTTCATGATAACCACAGTCATAGAGTCAAGCCATACAAAAGCAAGAGTATTGGACTTTAGGAGGGCTGACTTTGGGAAAATGAGAGAGTGCCTCAGAAAAGCACTAGCAAACAGACAAGAAGGAGGGGTGGAGGAACAATGGGGAATAATCAAAACAGCCATCACAAAGGCAATAAGCCTTTGTGTGAAGCAAATTAACAAAACACAATGAAGGGAAAAAAAACACTATGGTTCACAGAAGGAAAAAGCCACTCTGGTTCTCAAAGAGGTGCAGGGAAGGTTAAGGAGAAAAGGCTAGCATTCAGGAAATGTAAGGAAACACAGAAGGAGCAGGATAGAGAACTTTATCAGTTAAAGCAGAAAGAGGCAGGGAAGGCAGTCAGAATAGCAGATACCCAAACCAAGGAAAGGTTAGCCAACTCTGTTAAGAAGAGGGATAAGACCTTTTATAGGTACAATAAGGAGTGAAGAAAGACCAAGGGAGGGATACTGAGGCTTAATAAAGGGGAAGGAATGTGGGCAGAGGGTGACAGTGAAAAAGCAGGGATACTGAATGAATATTTCTGCTCAGTATTCACAAAGGAAGAGGAGGGAGAGGTACCTAAACCAAACAAGAGAAACACTCTGGAGATGGGGGTCAATACCAGTCCATTTACAGAAGAAAGTGTTCTGAAAGAACTAGTAAAATTGAAGGTGGACAAAGCAATTGGGCCTGATGGGATTCACCCAAGAATTCTTAAAGAACTAAGGGTAGAACTAGTGACACCGCTGATTACTCTATTTAACAAATCATGGGAGGATGGGGTGGTACCCAAGGACTGGAGGACAGTGGATGTGATTCCTCTTCACAAAAGTGGGAGCAGGACAGAGGCAGAAAACTACAGACCAGTTAGTTTGACCTCAGTGGTAGGAAAAATTATGGAATCACTTCTGAAGGAAAGAATTGTTGAGTACCCAGAGGCCAGTGGGGCACAGGACCCAAGGCAGTATGGATTCACAGTGGGAAGGTCATGTCAGATGAATCTAATAGATTTCTTTGGGTGACCAAAGTAGCAGATCAGGTAGGGGCTGTGGACATGGCCTACCTAGATTTTAGCAAGGCATTTGATAGAGTCCCACACAAAAGATTAATACACAAGTTAGCCAGCCTTGGAGTGGGTCCCAAGGTGGTAGCCTGGATAAAAAATTGGCTGGACAACAGGATGCAAAGGGTAGTAGTAAACGGAGTCCACAGTGAAGAAAGGAGGGTTACTAGTGGGGTACTGCAGGGTTCAATAGTGGGACCGGTCCTTTTTAATGTCTGTATAAGTGACATTGCAGAGGAACTGGAAGGAAAAGTATGTCTTTTTGCAGACAACACAAAGGTCTGCAACAGTGTTGATACAAAAGATGGAGTGGAAAGGATGAGAAGGGACTTGGCAAGGTTGGAGGAATGGTTAAATGTATGGCAGCTTAGATTCAATGCAAAGAAGTGCAAGGTAATGCATCTGGGAAACAAAAACCCAGGGGAAGAACACACAGTGGGGTGAGATACTGACAACAGTAAAAACGGAAAGGGACCTGGAGGTAATTATATCAAATTACCTAATGGTGGACAAGCACTGTGAGAAGGCAGTAAGGAAGGCTGGGGGGATACTGAGATGCACAGGGAGAGGCATCAACAGTAGAAAACAGGAAGTTGTTATCCCTCTGTACAGACAGTTGGTGAGATCCCATCTGGAGTACTGTGTGAAGTTCTGGAGACTCCATCTCCACAAAGACATAGACAGAGTGGAGGCTGTCCAGAGAAGGGCAACCAAAATGGTGCAGGATCTGCACCAGAAGACATACAAAGAAAGATTAAAGGAGTTTAATATGTATACCCTTGAGGAAAGAAGGAAGAGGGGGGACATGATAGAAACTTTCAAGTACCTCAAGGGAATCAACAAAGTCCAAGAGGGTAGTATCTTTCAGAAAAAGAGATGTGCAAGAACAAGGGGCCACAATTTGAAGATGGGGGGATGGCTCAGAGGTAATGTGAGGAACTATTTTTTCATGGAGAGGGTTGTGGATCCATGGAACAGCCTTACTGAGGAGGTTGTGGAGTCAAGAACAGTAAGAGAATTCAAGAATGCATGGGACAGACATAAGGCAGTCCTAGTGGGGGGGGGTAGGAGGAAGTAGGCTGTTGTTTAACTAGGATCTGCAGCTTATCTGATAGGTAGGAGAATGGGCAGACTAGGTGGGCCAAACGGTCCTTATCTGCAATCAAATTCTATGTTTCTATGAAACACCAACCACCCCAACAAAATCCTTTCCCGACAACCTACACTATACAGGCACAATTTCACTATTCAAAATTCATCTCTTTCTTTGTGTCCACAACACAAAAATCAATACCTATACAAGCCTTCAATAACAGAAAAAATCTTCAGTGCATTCATGCCCTTAACTCCAAACCTCAATACTTTGCCAACCGAGAATACCCAATATACCACATCTTACAACTAACAACACTGTAAAACATTAATCCCCCTAGAAAATCCCTCCCACCAACCTACATGATCGCATAAAATGTAACCATTCCAGCATTGATACTTTTCTATCCATACTGCAGCAAAAATCTCAGCATCAATACTATGCCTCAGAAACACACTTCTCAAACAAACCAATATTACAGAACAAGAAGAAACATTAACAGCTCTCACATCCGTTTCAGAAATCCTTCCTCCTCAAACCATAGCAACACGCAAAATTTCACCACTTACAATTTATCCTCTCCTTCTCCTAAATGAATACAAAACTGCTACCTATATACAGTACCTATACAACTCATACACAGAGAAGCTGTTGTATACATGCATTATATTATCTCTGAGCCCCACTTCCAGTAATACCAAAATGTGATCTCTTTAATCATAAATATCTTATAATAAGCAAAATTCTCACCCCCCCCCCAGGAAATCCTTCCCCACCAACTTACACCACCACACAGAACACCACCACACATAATTTCACCACTTAAAATTAATCTGTTTTTCCCCATACACAAGAGCAGAATCTGTATGATTATACCATTAACAAACATGAAAACTGTTCTGGGCATCCCATACATTATACCATTAACAAATCATTGGTACCTATAAACTCATACAAGGCACACACTAACAGGAAAACTCTTCTGCGCATGTGTGTGCTTAACTTCAACCCAATACTTTACCAACCAACAATACCCAACATATGATATCTTACAAGAAACAAAACTATCAAGTACTAAACCCCCCCAAGAAATCCTTCTCCGACAACCCACACAACCACACAAAATTTCTCCCATTAACCATTTATATTTTTTATCTAGAGAGAAGCAAAAATGTCAACACTGATACTAAGTTTCAAAAAAGACACTTCTAAAACAAACCCATATTAAAAAAAAATCATTTACAGCCATGCCATAAACCTCACAATCTCTTCCTCTTCAAAGCACACCACCACACAAAATTTAATCAATTAGAACTCATCCCTTTATCCCCTCATATGAGGCCAAAAACTTATACCTATATACCTAAACAACTCATAACAAGAATTAAAAAATGCTTCTATGCATGCGTGATGATAACTCTGATCCCCATTCCCAGTCATCAATATTAAGACCAAAATGCAATCTCTTTAAGCTTAAATATCTTATTACAACAAAACTCTTACACAGCAACCCACCCTATGCAATCCTTCCCCACCAACCTACACCACAGCACAACATTTATCAACTTAAAATTCATCTGTTTCCCACCTACATGAGACCCTAGTCTGACCTCTTCCCACCAATCCTGAAAATACTATTTCTTCAAAGTTAAATGTCTCACAACCAACAAAACTCTCCAACATGAACTCCTCAGGAAATCCTTCCCCACTAACTTATGCCACCGCACACAATTTCACCACTTAAAATTCATCCAGCTTCTCCAACACAAGAGCAATATTAATACGAATATACCATTAACAAACATAGAAACTGTTCTCTGCATCCCATGCATTATACCCTTCACAAAACATGAAAACTTTTCTGTGTGTGGTCGTTAACTCTAAGCCATGTTTTCCTTACCAACCAACAAGACCCAAACTATGAGTTGTCAAACTAAAATATCTGAAAACACACACAGCTGTCAAGCAACACCCCCCCCAGAAATCCTTCCACATTAACCTACACAACTACACAAAATTTCACTATTCAACTATTTGTAGTTTATTCTCTAGATGAAAACAAAAACTCAACAAAACAAATGCACTGAAATCATATACAGAAATACATGTTTACTCTTTAATAACTCCAAAAATATTAAATGGCTCAATATGAATCTTTTAGAAGTTTTAGACTGTGCCAAACACAGGAAATATTGAAAACTGTATCCAGATCCATACAATAATTTTCCCACACGCAGTCAACAAAAAAATTGAGTTTAACATAAAAGTCATGCAGCACAAAGCAACCTGCCACTTGCCACAACTGTAAAAGCTGAAGAGTAATCATTTCAACCCAAGAAAGTATTTGCAAGTTTGAAAACATGAGGTATTTAGCACCATGTTAGGCTCAAGCATAAGTCTTTATCTGAATATTTATTTGTGAAAGGACATTACACATGACATTAATTTACTTACACTCAATGTTGCAAATAATTATATCCTTAGAAACAAACCTCACTACTGCCAAGAATATCCACTAGTCTAAGTCATGGTGACAAATGGGAGGCTGTGTGGTCCAACAGTTGTAATGTATTCTTGGGAACAATGAGACCCAGATTCAAATCCCGTCAGAGCCACTTATTGTGCTCTGACTTTGAACAAGTCATTTAATCTCTCATAGCATCATTCCACATGGCTTTTGAATTGGGTAGATGAAAAACCCCAAATGACAACAAGGTGCTGAATTTTAATTGGGATACCCTGAGTGAAACACTTTTATAATAATATTTAATAATAAAAATGAGTAGGATAAATTGAAAACTGGCCAACTGAAGCATGCTGAAACCAGCCAAGATAGATGTTTATTATGTCTAGTACATTCAAGGCAAAGTGTTGAGAACTTTCTTTTTTGAGTAGAAAACATTAAGTCAGCGAAAATACATGTTGGTAGAATATTGCATAGGTATATATCCTGAGGTCTGACAGAGATTTTGTTTTTATTTACTATGTATACCACCTTCCACCAATGAGTCTACGTTTTCCATCAGCCTTGAAACCATCCAGTTCATAACCACTGCCTAAGGCACTCCATCAGAGTGTACAGATTGTTCCCCCATAGTGGGGCACAAGGGTCAATATCTCAATCTGAAACTCTCATACTTGAGTTAAAAAGATGTCATAAGTGACCCAGGTGTGTGCACACCCAAACATGTGGACACAGAGTATGATCAGTGCCATCCATCCTGCAGTACCTGCACTTCACTGCAACCAGTGGGCACCTGGTTGGCAGTGTAGTACAGGAGGCAGCAACCCTCCCTTCCAGAAGAAGAGTATTTTCCCCTAGCTGGCCCTCTGATACCCTGGGCTTGGGACTGGAAACCAGTTTGCCAGCATCATGAGCAGCAACAGTGCCACTGTACCAATGGTCCAGTCTCGCAGAAACTTACACAGCAACCTACCCTATGCAATCCTTCCTCACCAACCTACACCACAACACAACATTTACCAACTTAAAATTCATCTGTTTGCCACCTACATGAGACCCTAGTCTGACCTCTTCCCACAAATACTGAAAATACTATTTCTTCAAAGTTAAATGTCTCACAACCTTCAAAACTCTCCAACATGAACTCCCCCAGAAATCCTTCTACATCAACCTACACAGCTACAGAAAATTTCACTCTTCAACTATTTGTAGTTTATTTTCTAGATGAGAACAAAATCTCAACAAATAAAATGCACTAAAATTATACAGAAACACATTTTTACTCATTAATAATTCTAAAACTATTAAATGGCTCAATATGAATCTTTCAGATATTTTAGACTGTGCCACACACAAGAAATCCTGAAAATTTTATCCAAACCCATAAAACCATTTTCCCACAAGCAGTCAACAAAAAATTGAGTTTAACATAAACGTCTACAGCAACCCTAACTACTGGGGTGCTACCACACCCCTGTAATATCACACATGTCCAAGCTACTGTTGCAGTCAGTGACATGTTTCTTTGACGCACATGGCTAAATGGCAGATCACATCACAGGTGACATGGCAAACAATTAAAAGAACAAAATGACAACAAAAAATCCTTTTGCTGTTTTAATTGTGCAGTGGCATTCCTTGCCATAATCTACCACAGTGGCCATGCAGCGCAAAGCAACCTGCCACTTGCCACAACTGTAGAATGATCATTTAAACCCAAGCAAGTATTTGCAAGTTTGAAAACATGAGGTATTTAGCATGTTAGGCTCAAGCATAAGTCTTTATCTAAATATTTATTTATCATAGGACATTACACATGACATTAGTTTACTTACACTTAATGTTGCAAATAATTATATCGTCAGAAGCAAACCTCATTACTGCCAAGTATGCCCGCTAGTCTAAGTCATGGTGACAAATGGGAGGCTGTGTGGTCCAACAGTTACAGTGTGTGCTTGGGAATAATGAGACCCAGATGCAAATCCCATCAGAGGCACTTACTTGTGCTCTGACTTTGAACAAGTCATTTAACCTCTCATTGCTTCATTCCACATAGCTTTTGAATTGGGTAGATGAAAACCCCCAATGACAACAAGGTGCTAAATTTTAGTTGGGATACCCTTAATTAAACACTTTTATAATAATATTTAGTAATAAAAATGGGTAGAATTTATTGAAAACTGGCCAACTGAAACATGCTGAAACCAGCCAAGATGTGTATTATGTCTAGCACACTCAAGGCAAAGAGTTGAGGACTTTTTTTTTTGATTAGGTGCAACATCACCCTTTTGTTCTTCAACATAATACTTAGAAGACAGACAATTTATTTTCAGAATTGTTAGCATGTCTCCATTTTCAGTGTTGAACTTAAGCTTGCTTCCTACTCAAGGAGAACAGAGCTAGCAGTAGTAAACATTAAGTCAGTGACAATACATGTTGGTAGAATATTGCATAGGTATGTATTCTGAGGTCCAACAGAGGTTTTGTTTTTATTTACTGTATATGCCACCTTCCACCAATGAGTATGCATTTTTCATCAGCCCTGACAACCATCCAGTTCTTCACCACTACCTGTGGCTCTCCATAAAAATGTACAGAGTATTCCCCCATAGTGGGATATGAGGGTCAATATCTCAATCTGAAACATTCATTTTGGAGTCAAAAAGATGTCATGAGTGGCCCAAGTGTGTGTACACCCAACCATATGGACACAGAGTATGATCTGTGTCATCTATCCTGCAGTACCTGCACTTCACTGCTACCAAGTGGTGCCTAGCTGGCAGTGTAGTACAGGAGACAGCAACCCTCCCTTCCAAAAGAAGAGTATGTTTCCCCCAGCTGGCCCTCTGATGCCCTGGGCTTGGGATTGAAAACAAATTTGCCAGTATCATGAGCAGCAACAGTGCCACTGTACCAATGGGCCAGTCTCTCACAAATGTTCCAAAACTTGGTAGGAACTTGTGCATCACTGCAGAGCTTCCATCAATATCTGAATAGTATCTCTTTATTTTAGGGGATGGCAGTTAGATTTCTTCTGCCAACCCCTATCCCAATGTGCTTGTAGTTCAATTTGTTTGTGAGCCTAGGAGGATATAAGTCCTGGAACTCCTTGAACTGTGTCCAGATGTAAGCTAAAGATTACATCCTCTGGTGATATCATCATGAAATCATTTTACTGCTTCTTGAAGTGCAGCTTTTATTGAAGAGCAAGTCCCATTAAAGTCACAGTTACATTTTAAGAGGTTGATGACTGACTATATGATATGGATGTCTACTGAATTGCAGACATTGCATCAGGATTACATGATGGGTACATGCATGCATTCTTCTTAGGTGAAAGAATAGTGTCACTTGACCTTATGAGTCACAGACACAAGTATGACTAAGCTGCACTACGATATACTGAATCTCAAAATATTATCATCTTGATTAAATCCAGTCAATTTGAAAACTCAGTAAAAAAACTGAAAACCTTGCAATATTTAGGCACTTAGACATTGATTGATGCTAGTGCTTTATTAATACTTTATTAACTGACAGAAGATTTTATATATCATTAGCTAATTTGTCTAAAGGTTCACTGAAAGGAACAGCCATCTGAAAATTCTGAATGCATTCAAATTCTCAACACATGCTATTTTTAAGGTATAAAATTAAATACTTTTTATAAAGGAAAATAAAATGCAGCATGACATATTTTAAGTAACGGTATTATGCAAAAAGTAAAAAGAGACAATGTTTGTCTATTTACAGCATATAAAACAAAGTCTGCATTATTAAATTATTACTATAGCCTGTAAGCAGGGTGCAGCTGCTAAGAAATACCATTCAGGGATTTATGAATTGGATATATTATTTTTCATTTTGATGTTATAAAATATTAAGGAAGTCATGCAGTCTGGGAGACAAGGGTGACCTTCAGAGAAAGAACTTAATCCTGTTATTTCTGTATTTATATGGTTGCCATTTCTCATCTTGCTGCAGTTTTGCAGTGATTTAATGGCTCAATTAATTGAATTGAAAAGGAAGCTCTTATATTCAGGCACACTCTTAGCACACAAAAAGCAATGTGAGAAACAGATTTTGATGGTTTCCGCTTATGAAAATAAAAGTGAATATGTGTGCTTAAATGTGGTGCTTGCCTTCTGAGACCAACTCGTGGCATTATATTAAACTTATAAAAAAGCTTTATGCTCATACTTATTGAAATGGATGTTTGCAGATCACTGTTGGCTAGAGTTATTGTGTTCAATTTCCTAGTGGTAGAAATGACATTTTAGACTCATTTCTGACATGTGCACTACTTTTCAAAGCAAACAAACTTACCAACAATTTCAAACACATGAAATGACCCTCTACCACAGACCCCTTTGGCAGTATTGATACATATATCAAGGTACCTGGATCTTCAGTGTTTAGCAGCATACAATTAACATGCAAAAATCTCAACAATACAGAAAAAGTTGTGACCACACTTGAAGTATATGGTGAATAATCAACATGCTATCATGCAGAATGGCACAGTAGGGACACAAAGGGTCTCTTGTGACATCAATAAACCACAGCATCTGAGATGTTCTGGCCATGCTGTTCTGCTCAGTAGAATGTTATATATTTTTTTATAATTGTAGGACTAGGTAATCTGACAAACCACCCATTGCTAAATTAAAATGAATGTTCAATATCATAAAAAACAGGTATTACCACAAACCAGAGTTTAAACAGGAGGTAAAGCATGAATGCTTATCAGCAATACTTAAATTCATTTATCTGAACAACAGTTAATTGAAAGAAAACCAAAAACTATTTATACTGTATGTAGCATTTTTTAAGCTGGTGTGTTACTTTATGTGACTCTCATTTAACTGCTGTATGGTGTGAGTGAGTGCTGGTTAAGAGAAGAGAAGAGAGTTATGCACAGGTGTATAGCCATATACATTCTGAAAAGTCATTCTGCATGGCTATTTATGCAGAACAACTTTCAAAAACCAAAGTTAAATGAAAGTAAGCATCAGCTAAACTTTATTAGAGAAGTATTTTTTCAAATAAACCAACTGCTGTTTTGCATCAAAGGTAATGGCACTCTTCTTCTGACATCTATATCAGTACTAAATGTACAGTGCTGGCTTTACTAGAAAATATGTCTTCTTGTAATTTGTCATGCTATTCATGTGGATCAGAAAAGGAGTGACCAGCTTATAAACACCTGCCATGTTTGCTGACTATCTTCATTCCCATGCTATGTCCCATTTTATACACATGGTCAAAATTCTTTCTATTTTGTTGTCTAGTTTTTTCTTCCTCAATAGAATTCCATTTTTTGTGAGTAATAGCCAACTCCAAGGATGTTTGCTTGTACTATGTTATAGGCATACCATGGGGGAGAAGGAGTATTAAAAGAGAAATAAAGTCAAAATTTGCAAAAAACATATGATATAAAGACTGTTTTGATTTGTGTGTGTATGCCTAGTTTTTCCTTTTCTTTGTTTGCTGTTACTGTTTTTTTCTAATTTTGTATAATAGTTTAATGGTGCCTTTTGCATTGTTTCTTTTTCTAACAATGCCTCAAGTCCTATGTCACAGTGATGCATCCAGGACCATTGATTCACTGAGTGAAAGCTACTCAGCAGCATTCTAATGTTAGATGTCTTATGTTTGAGCCTCAACTGAATAACTCTTTCTAATCCAATCCTTTAGTTTTCTACATATGGGTCAAAATCTAGCCAGCAGGAGTAAATGTTTTGATTTTAAAGGAAAACAGTCAATCACTATCGTGAACATCATTTTGAAACCACCTCCCCTTCCCGTTTTCTGCAATGGTGTGACAATTTGTTGTGTTTCTTTCCTTCTCTGTGTGAATTAATCATTTTCATGAGCCTGTTTTGCACCTGAGTCATATGATCATGCTGCGCCATTTGATGAGCTACCACTGCGCTGGAAGTGTCCATCTGTGTATTCTTGTGGCTCACATGCACGCACACACCACCTGTAAAGCCTGTGCATGTACTCCTTGTTGTGACAGCGTGTGTGTGGGAACTGTATCAGCTGATTGCTGTGTGCTTGCATTCCCACACACTTCTGGCTATCAGGCAGCATTTCTTCATTCTCTGCTCATGTTAGTTTTCTTGCTCTATGGCCACACAAAAGAGCAAAGCTCTTGAGTTAATTTGTGTGGTGCTATCAGCATTTTGGTGCTATCAGCATTTTGTTGGTGCTGTTCACAAAATTGGTCCTTCCATTAAAATGCCAACCTCCATGGTGAAAGGGTGTTCTAATACCTCTGGCAAACTGGAGCAAGGTCAGAAAGTTCATTTCCATAAAGTCCCCACTGCAGATGAATTAAAACATCAGTGGCTTGCATTTTTACAGTGTTCTGATATAGATGTACATGGATTTATGCATAAGAAGCAGCATGTAATATGATCTGACCACTTGGTAGTGTTAGATTACTTCCTTAAAAAATAAGTGTTTATCCATGCAATGGGCAATGCATAGAGACACCAGTTCCTTGATATCACTGGTGTTTTACAGTCCAAACCATACTATTTCACAATGTGGGTGTGCAGCTGTGTTACTCACAGCTTCTGGAACTCATAATTCACGGGCATGTACATTGCGATGTCTATGTTGTGACATGTCATGTACTGTATAGACCAGCTATAGTTTTATCTGCACTTTTCAGTACACCTGAAATAGCCAGTGGTATATTGTGCCATGGTATTGTACCACATTAGTTTCTTTGGGTTCAATGGAGCCTTGCTGCAATGCATGTGTGGTAGCCACTTGACCTGTGTGCCTCCCATGCTCACTGATCTTTATCAGTGTTGATTTCCCAATGTGCTGATGATGTCATACTATGGCAATTGAAGAATTATTATGTTGACTCCTCATTGTGTGGTGTCAGCCTGCTTACCCTGACTAGAGTGTGTTTTGATACTGTACATGTGCTTATCTGACATAATGTCAAACACAGTATTTCATCCATTCTTGTTGTGCAACATAAGCCAATTACTTATACTGTGATATACTCTGATATGGAGTTGTCTGTGTTGTTCTGTAAAGCCACACCTGACATCACATCTTGGCCTCTGTGTTGAGTGCAGTGTCACGACTGTGCACTTCAGCAGTACTGCTCTTGTTACATTTGTACTGTGTCGCTGCACCCTCACAAATGAGCCTGTGCCACTGTTACATGCTCCCAGCTCAGTCACCTGTGACCACCAATCAATATTAGAAAGCCCACTGTTATGTGTTTGGCAACAGACAGCCATTACTGAATTCATAAGGTACTCTTATAGGTAGTTATAGGTAGTTTTGTGTTGTCAGCTGTACATGGACCTCACCATGCTGAGTAATTTGGCTGCAGTTTGCAACCACATTGGACAGCATGCCACATTTCGGCCCCTGTTTTGGGTGCAGTGTCGCTAACTAGGGTGCTCAGCAGCGGTACTGCTGTCATGGGTAAGGGGTCATATGGTGTTGGTGTGATACATGGATTAACAGTGAACAGTATGTAAGGGATTGATCGCACCTGAGTGTGGAATCACCCTCCATGACAACAGAGGATGTAAAGGTGGGTGGGCGCACAGAGGGTAGGGGGCACATCAGTTCATCAAGGAGTGGGGAGCCGGATGGCAATGGGTAGAGAGTGGTCTCCCTGAATGCAAGAAGCAGTAGTGGACAAAGTGGCCAGTTTGAAACAACTGCATGGGGACCTTACCAAACCAGAGAACCAGTCGGTGGATTGACAGCTATAGTTAAATGCAAAGAAGATCAAGGTTATGCATTTTTGAACCAAGAACAAGAGGACAGAACACGGTTTGAGGTGAGGGTGAGAGACTTGGGATCACTGTGTGAGAGAAGGACTTAGTGGTGATGGTAACGGACAGGATGAACAACACTGCTAAATGCAGGAAACCAAGACTAACAAGATGCTGCGGTGTATTGTAAGGGGATTGTCTTCCAGGCATAGGGAAGTGATCGTGCCGTTCTACAGATCCCCGGTCTGGCCATACTTGGAGTACTGCATGCAGTACTGGCACCTGTACTGGAAGTAGGATATTAGGCTGCTGGAGGTGGTGCAACGAAGGTCAACAAAAATGTTACTTGGGATGGAGGGTAAGACCGACAAGCACACGTTAAGTGATCTGAGAATGTATACCCTGGAGTAGAGGATGGATGGGGGAATATGATTGAAATGTTTAAATATGTGAGGTGGATCAACAAATCTTGTACTGAAGGGTTATTTTGGCTGCCAAAGTGTAGGGACACAAGAGGTCATGGGCTGACATTGGAGGGTGAAGATTTAGGAGGGAGAGTCGGAGACATGACTTCACAGACAGGGTGGTGTTGAAGTGCAATGCACTAGCAGAGGGGGTTATTACAAGTATAACAGTGGATAATTTTACAAGGTCATGTGACAGGGAATGAGGTTGGGTCTGGGGTGGTAGTTCTGATAACTACATGAATAAGACTGTGGGTGGCAGCTGTGATCTAGAGCGCTAGCTGCTCATGTGAGCAGACTAGATAGACCATTCAGCATTTTATGCTGACAGTTTTGTGTGTTCATATGTTATAGTCATACAGTGCCACTCCACCATCACACATGAGGATGGGGACCATGAAGGAGGGAGAACAGGGGTAGAATAGGGGGGACAACAGGAGTAGAATAGTGGGCTTTAATGGATGTGGGGCGGCAGTATGGCTAAAGACATTGGGCACCCTCCTAGCTTCCACAATCTGTTACAGGCTGAGGAATCTTGAGGTGGAAATGCTGTGGCTAAGTAGATAGCTGGAGAGGACAGGGAGAGGGGTGGATTCTAGCACTGGAGGGCCTCCACCTCTCAGTAACAGGAGAGAACCACATGGGAGGGAATTTAACCAAGCATGGATGCTTGTCAAAAGTGGGGCAATATTAAAATGGTGCTGGTGGAGGCTACTGAGTCATGTACAAGGACACAAAGTAAGAAGGGTAGGGCATAGAAGCCCAGTTCGTTGACTCAGGAGGTCATGGAGGTGGTGATGGCCAAGAGGAAAGCATTTTGGAGACTCAGGAAATTGGGCAGGGAAGGTGACAAAGAAGAGTATAGGAAGAAGTCCAGGCTTGTCACAGCAGCCAAGGATGCCAGAGAGCTGAGGCAGGCACAGGTCATTAAGGACAGAGAAAATTAATTCTACAGGTACATTAGCGAGAGACAGTAGAATAAAGACCAGATCATGAGGCTTAGGAAGGACAGGGGGAGGGTAGAAAAATGTGTGGGAGGGGGGCAGGCATAGGCACTTAATGAGTACTTATGTTATGTGTTCATGAAGGAGAAGGGGGAGTAGATAGCATGGTTGAAGGGTGAGGTAAGTGGGGTGGGACTAATACAGGGATCACAGAGAACAGGGTTGAGGAGGGACTAAGGGCATTGAGGGTGGACAAGGCACTGGTACCGGACGGCATGCACCCTAGTTCTGAAGGAATTGCCGGAGATTATAGCAAGACCACTGTTTGACAGGTTCAATACCTCCCTGGACTCTGGATGTGTCCCTGAAGACTGGAGGATGGCCAGTGTTGTGCCACTTCATAAAAGTGGCAGGAAGAATGAACCAGGCAATTACAGACCAGTGAGACTCACATCAACCATGGGGAAGCTCATGTAGATGATCCTAAAAGAGTGGCTGGTGACATTTTTGGAGGACAATGGACTCCAGGACAGTCAGCAGCATGGGTTTGTCTTGGGAAGATCCTGCCTGACAGATCTAGTCGAGTACTATGACTAGGTGACCAGGGAACTGGTCAAGGGCCATGTGGTGGATGTCCTGTAATTGGATTTCATCAAAGTCTTTAATTCTGTGCTGCATTGGAGGCTGGGGGAAAGCTGGAATATATAGGTGTGGGAACAAAGACAGTCAAATGGATTACCAACTGGCAGAAGGAAAGGCAGCAGAGGGTGGTTGTGAGGAGACTCTCAGAACCGAGTGAACTGATCAGTGGGGTGCTGCAGGGATCGGTACTGGGACCACTGCTGTTTGGAATATTCATAGCTGATATCTCACATGGGATCCTGATTAACATCAGTCTGTCCACAGACAATACAAAGATGGGAGCTGTGGTAGGTGACATTGAGGGGTGGAAGGGGCTGCAGGAACACCTGACCAAACTACAGGTGTGGTCAGTGACATGGCAGTTGGAGTTCAACACCAAGAAGTGCTAGATACGTACCTTTGGAACCAGTAACAAGGGAAGGAGCTATCAGCTAGGATGGGTACATTTGGATAGCACCAAGGAGGAAAAGGATCTTGTGATGTTTATAACATGGAATATGAACAACTCAGGGTAGTGCAGGAGGGCTGCAGCAAAGGCCAACAAGATGCTGTGGTGTATAGCAAGGTGTATCTCCTCCAGGAATACGGAGATGAGCCTTTCTCCATACAAGTCACTGGTCAGGCCACACCTGGAATACTGTGAGCAGTACTTGAGCCCATTCCTGAAGAAGGACATCAGGTTTTTGGAGGGGATAGGGTGATGAAGGTGATCCAGGGATTGGAGGGAAAATCCTAGGAGGATAGGAGGGACCAGCTGAACATGTATTCCCTGGAAGTGAGGAGGGATAGTGGAGATATGACTGAAACCTTTACATATCTAAAGGGGATAAACAAGACTAATACAGAAGGAATCTTCAAGATTAGAATGTGGAGGATCATGAGAGGGCACCAGCCACGAATGGTGGATGGAAGATTCAGGATAGAAATTAGGAGACATTTCTTCACAGAAAAGGTGGTGGCAAAGTGGAATACTCTGCTTGAGGAGATAGTGTCCAGTACAATGGTGGACGGTTTCAAGAGAGGACTGGACAGAGTGAGGGGGTCTGATGAATACGAGTAGGTGAGGGAGGGTAGGGCAGCTGCAAGATGAGGGGCTAGCTGCACAATTGAGCAGATTCTATAGACCGAAAAGCCTCATTCTGGTGACATTTTTCATATGTTCATGTGAGCCTGTGCCACTAATATATGCTACCAGCTCCAGTGTTCATTCACCTGTGACCATCAATCAATATTAGAAAGCCCGCTCTTATGTGTTTGCCAACATATGACCTTTACTGAAAGTGTAAGCTACTACTCTGCAGAGTTTGCTATTGTCAGCTGTAGAGGCCCAGAGTGCTGTACCAGACTACCTTCAGTAATAACAGTGCAGACTACAAAAACATGGTACACCACTTCACAGCTCAGCCCCTGTTTTGAGTGCAGTGTCCTCTATGGCTGTACACAAGAGCAGTACTGCTGTTGTTACATTTCCACTAAGTCACTGTACCCTCAAACATGAGCCGGTGAGTAATTTGTATGCTAACGCTACTCTGCTGAAGTAAAAAAGTGCCTTCAGTCATGGCGTTGGCAAGTAGTAGCACATGGTAGACCACGTCACATCTCGAATCCTGTTTTGGTGTATTAAGGCAAATAATTTTAAATGTTATTAATTATCATGATGTTAATTTCACAATATTTGGTAAGTGTCAAAGTTAACAGCATGTACTCAGATCATTAATGATGTGACAGTGTTGTGTCTTTTGTACTCCTGTTCATAGGTGAAGATGATGGCATGAAACATCTGAAAACAGATGCTGTTCCCTCTGTGTTACTGGCAACTCCAAATGAGGAATTGTCACTGCCAAGCAAGAGCATGAAGGTTAGATGTGCATCCATACAGCACATGTATAACACATGTGCAATATATGTACACACACCTGCTGACGTGAATGTTAATTATATCAGATATCTGCCCATCCTCCAGCAACATACCATCCTATGGACAACACAGCCTTCTCATAGTGTTTTTTGTTGCCTTTAGGTCATCATATGTGACTATCTCCAGATCCCTTTATTTATTGGTGGCCGTCAGTATCTTCCCCCCATCTTGTACTCCTCCATTGGATTTCAGCACCACAATTTCATGACTTTACACTTCTTTGCATTGAAACTGAACTGCCACACTGTTGGCCACTACTGAACCATGTTTATGTCCTTTCTTCCCCCCCCCCCACTCCCACTGGAGTGTCAACTGTGTTGCACATCTTCATTTCATCTGCAAAGAGGCATACCTTCACCTGCAGATCCTTTGCAATGTCAAGTCTGAATACAGTGTAGCAAACTTGCCCCAGCACAGACCCCTGTGCCACCCCGCTGGTTACCACCCAAGAATCATATTGAAAATCCATTTACCAACATCCTCTGTGTCCAGTCAACAGATGAGTTTCTGAGACAGTGTCACACCTTGGAGCCAGCTCCAGGGCTGACAGACTTATTTAGCAACCTGAAGTTTGGGACACTGTTCAATGCTTTTCTGAAATCTATGTAGGCCTCATCTGCCGCACCACCACTATCTACCTTCCTTGTCACCCAGTCACAGAAATCTATCAGACTTGTTTGACGAGACCATCCCTTTGTGAATCTATGCTGTATTGTTTCATGCGCTATGCTGGATTCAATAAATATCACAATCCTGCACTTCAGTAGTGACTCCATTTATTTCACCAACACTGAAGTTCGGCCAACTGGACTGTGTCTACCATCCTCCTCCTCCTCCTCCTCTGTGTTCCCAGTGTTGTGTAGAGGGAGTACATTTGCCTTACACCATCGACGTGGAACCCATCTCAATCAAATTATTGAAAAGGGCTGTTACTGTTTCCCAGCCTTCCCATTGTGTCAAAGTAGGTATGTCTTGGCTTTATAAGCAAAGACTCAGTGGGTCAATCATAGACAAGGGCACTTAGGTACTGTCTTATCTAGTACACTCAAGAATTATAGAGTCACTATACTCCTGGTTTCACAAGGCAATTCCCATTTGGAGCATGGCAGGGAAGTTGGTAAAACTGGCACAAACACAATAAACAACGGTGTTGGAAGGACAAAACATGTTGGGAGGTGGGTAGGCACAGTGCTGGGGGAGTGGGAGAATGTAGAAGGAGTGGAGGGGTAGTGGTTCTGGAAGGTAGCAAGCATAGAAATTATAGATTAGGAGGAAAGTCAGTGGATGTGCAATTGGAGGAGAAGGGTGGGGGAAAGGGTCAGGGTACAAAAGTAGAGGACACTGATGAGAAAGGGATCATACAAGGGAAAACCATGGGGGAATTTAAAGGGATGGGGTAGCGAGTACTTGTATTATTGGATTCTATGCTCAGAGGGTGAGATGGGGAGATAAGGGAGCAAGGAACAGCTGAACCATGGTTGAATGTATGGCCGGTACGTCAGCAGGGATAGTATGGCAGTGCTTTCGAGACATGGAACAATACGGTGCTTTATGCCAAGTTTAGGCTGCATTTGAACATCAGGGGTACAAGGGCACTGAGACTGAGTCTGGATAAGTACATTAAATACAATACAGATTTTAGCTGAGTAGGGTGGTGGGATGAGTCGGATAGCAGCGAGGAGGCACCTTCCGGGGGGAGATCGGAAGGCCTCGCACCCCACAGTGGGAGGAGGAGAACATGGGTAGGTTACCAAGACAAGTGGAATGGGCAGAGACAGGAAGAGGAGGGGCAGGACAGAAGGTGGACTGTGGGATCCTTGAATGTGAGGAGCTTAGCAAGTGTGGTGTTTTAAAACTGTTACCGTCCCAGATGATACCTCCTTCCATGGTTTCCAGGTGAGAAGTGTATTATCTTGGACTTCTTGTCATTCCACTGAGACAGATATGTTTCATATACATCATGGACTATGGTCGTGTCTTCCGGTCGAATCCTCCACTCTTCCAAATCATGTAGCACAGCTGCCATCTTAGTATTGTCTGGGAACTGACTGATCTTACTGCAGATCCCATGTGGCATTTCAGCTATAAATATCCCAAACATCAACAGTCACAGTGTCAATCCCTGTGGTGCCCTGCTCGTCACATTCCTTGGTGATGAGAGTTCCCACACCTCTACTACCACTAGGGGTCAGTGGTTCAGCGAGACTTCATTGTACAGGAGGGCATTAAGTGTGAGTGAACACCACTGCTAGGTCTACGTGTGGTTGTGCATGGTGCATAGTGGTGTTACACACCACAACAACACAGAGCTGTACTGTCTGCCGACAAGGTGGTATCGTGTTCATTGACATACACATTTATGTGACAACAGTCATGGCACTGTCATGTACAAAATACAATACACAGTTACTATTGAATGTATGTCATGTTAACCTACCTTCAGTACAAACAACTGTTGTTTGTTTATTGTCTTTCAGTAACTGCAGTCAAAATGAACTAGCAGTTGTGGACCTGAGCATATGACCAAAACACACCGTGTTTCAGATGACAACTCAAAACAAGACATGTGCTGTGGAAGCACCGCTACATATGCTGACACTGATGATGGGCATCCCTCAATGGACACCATGACAGATACATTGACTGCTGCCACTGTTGGTGTTCAGTGCAAAGTGCAAACAAGGGATTTTGCATGCCAGTGGCCTGAGTCACCAGAGGCTGTATTTAAAGACCACGTTTATGTAAAGAGGCAATCCTCCGTAACATCTCCTCTTCCATTAACTGTTGGCATACCCAATCAGTGTTCCAGCACTGAAATTGAAATAGTGCACACCCAAAGCACTATTGCACCGATCTGCACATCAACAGCAGTGAAGGCTGGAGTTGTGTCTCAACATACCCTTGATAGCGCGGCATCATTCAGGTCCATGCCTGATACAGTGGCAGTGACAAAACTGTGTCTGCTTATGTCCCAGATTCAAGTAGGGAAAGTGAAAGTGAAAGTGATACAGAGGGTGATTTAGATGAAAGCATGCCAGTGAATGTGACACCGGATAGCGAGCCAAAGTTGCTTGCATTTGAATCATGCTCGTTTGAACTTTTTGCACATAACAAATACATGTGTGCGTTGATGCATGTACACAGTGACGTTCACCTGAGCACATTCTCACACATTAGCATGGAGATCTCAGCCATTGATAGGTAAAATGAGTGCAGACAATGTTATGCTGAGCGCATCCATACTTTCACGGGTAACACATACACCAAAATTTCACAGTTGTTACACTGTCTTAGAGTCCCATGCCTTAGTGAGTCTCAATGCAATAGAATACAATCTGTGTACCTTTTCCCAGTTGTTAATTTTGCATGGGCAAGACAACAGCAAAAGAACTGGGAATTAATTGGTGACACTGCTGTTCAGGTCATTGGAAATGGGCATTGTGACTCACCAGGTCACAGCACCAAATACTGTACATACACGATAATTGACATGAGTTCAGAAAGAATTGTGGAGTTTCAGCTTGTGCAGTTAATGGAATTGGCCAACTCAAACTGTATGGAGAAAGAGAGTTTTGTTCGAGCTATGGATAAACTGCTGGGCAGTGGGCTTCAAGTGGAAACAGTGCCACAGACACGCACCCTCAAACACTTCACTAATGTCAAAAGGTGTCCAATATCCCAATGTTGACCACCAGTACGATGTGTGGCATTTGGCAAAGTCCACTGTTAAATACTAATAGTGAAGGGAAAGCAAAGAGAGTGTCAGGATTTGTCTGGATGGACAAGGTCAATAGTCAATCACCTCTAGTGGTCTATGGCAACATGTGGTGGCAATGAGGTGGTGCTTCGTGAGAAGTGGCTGACCAGTCTGCATCACACAGCCAATGTTCATTCCTGGACTGTGCAACTGGATATTCATCACTGTAAACATGGCAGCACTGAGGCAGAAGATGACAATGACAGTGAAACCATCTGGCTACTGATTGGAAGCACACAACATTAAGCGCTGAAGAGTGTAATGCGTGACACAAGACTGCTAAAAGACATTGGCAAGTTGACGCAATTTTGCCATACCAGTCTTCTTGAAGTGTTTCCTTCCCTACTCAATAAGTATTGCTCAAAATGGCAGCACTTTTCTTATGGAGGAATGATTGCATGCACCCAACTCGCAATGCTGGATTATTCAGAGAACTGCAACCGTCCACAAGCTGTGGTGCCCAAAGGTGCAAACAGAGAGACACTGAAACATCATTTTGCTTTCTCAAAACAAAACAAACAATGGGTAGCAAAACCAGTTTCAGTGCCAAAAACTTACAATTTTGTTCATGAGATGATGGCAGAAGTAGTTCAATTAAAGGAAGGAACACTAACCAATCTTCCAAACATTGAACGTCCACCACTGCCAAAAAACATAGCCCCAACTGAAAGACTAGAAAAGGAGAAATTGTTTAAAAAACACTACTTCCAATTTAAGAAGAATTAGTGTTTGGTCATGCTAATGTGCTACTGGTACTCTGTGGAACATTTTACACTTGCTGTTATGCACCGGAGTGTGACATGTTGAACAATATAATGACTCTTATATGTTTGTTGGGATTAAACAAAGGAGGTACTCTTTTCAACATCCAAATTTAATGTGTCAAACTGTAGCAAGAAACTGACAGTGCCAAAATTGTACTTTAAACTGATACCATGTTTGAAAAAAAAAACACAGTTCTTTATTAGATGTTAACATTATGGTGTTATCATGTAATCACTGTGCTTCAGGGTATAAGTGCAAAAATCACGTTTGTTAGTCCACAAACCACACATCAACTCTGTTATGTGCACACCACCATGCAACAGTTTGTGAATGACATCTTACAGTACACAATGCAAGCAAATTGATGGAAAGGCTCAATGAATGTGCTTCTGTATGCTGTCATTCAATTTCAGATCAGTCATGGGACATTTCGTGGTGGTTTCTTCATGGATGTGCTGCTCAACGAACAGCATCAAGATTTGTGGGGTGCTGCCAGCCCGCTGGCACAGCAGTAGGGTTACCGCTCACAGCACCAGCCACCCAGGGTTGGGAACGGACTCAGGTGCCTGGATGATTGGCTGGGGGGAGGAGGATTGAGCACCTATAGGCCATTCTCCTTCTCTGGGGCAGGGTGGGTTGCCTGCTCTGCTACTGTACCACCACCTGGGTGACCATGGGTGGTGGTGCAGTGGTACAGTCTGTAAGGGAAGGAGGATGTCAGCTGTGAGTCGGAGCTTCAGCATATCATGATGTGCTCTGCCCCTTGGCTCCCCATGCATGCCGATGCCCATGGGGGATGGCACCAGAAGCAAAGGAAAATGGACCCTTGAACGCCGGCGTAGGTGGGGATCTAGCTCCCAGACAGCATAACCCGGCTCTCTTGGGGGACTGCTCAGACCACCCGACACACATTCTAATGGACTGGAGGGGGAAGTCCCGGGATCCCCCCTTCCTGCCCGGGGGGGTAGGCCAAGGCAGCATGGGGGCAGATCTGGCAGCTCCCTGAGAGGTACCAGGGGAGGGCAGAATGAGCATAAGATCCCCAAAAAAGAGAGGCATCCAAGGTGAGAAGGGGAAAAAAAAAAACTGGGGGGTGGTCTCAGTGTGTTGAGTACATACAGGATTTCATGGCGGGTTGTGGGAACACCACAGTATGGAAATGTGTCTGCAGTTGACTATTGCTTTGGCTACAAGACTGTTGAATAACAACAAACTTTTGACATGCAAATGAGCCCATAATGTGCATGCCAGTGGACTGTGGCACCTTGAACACCCAATTGTCTCATTTGCATAGCTGTGTTTGTGACTATCATTTCTTTGCCATACCAGCATCAATGCTGTGCTGTTTAATGATTTATTGCTGGTGTTAGTGCAGCTATGTGTACCGGTAAGTTTTCTGAGCAAGTGATACACACACACCAATGTATTAAACAGCACTGCATCCGATACTTGATGTGCCAAAAAATGCCACTCAGAGCAACAGCTATGCAAAGGAAACAATTTAGCATGCATGGCACCGCCGTACATTGCCATGAACATTATATGCTCATTTGCCTGGATGTGTTTATGTGTGCCACTGGCCATTTAAAAAATTAGGTTAACTGTACTATAAAATGTCACTGACATTATTTTGGCAGTGTACAATTTGATTTCACAATTTGGGTTGTTTGTTGTTGCACTCAATATAAATAGTACAGTACAAACATGTACACCTAGGGCACATGATAAACACCATGTAATACTTTATCAATATAAAATAACAAGTAACAGTAAACAATCTGGTTACATTTCAGTGACATGCTATGTCACTGTGAAACCGGGAGTAATTAGTTAACTATCGTATTACTGAATAGTATGTACAGTAACATGACTCTCTCTCATGACAACGTGCTTGTTATTAATTATTTAACTGTTGCATTTAAAGCCTGTTTGTCTTTAATGTGATCACTTTACCAGTAATGATAATTAATTAACAAAACAATTAAAGCTTTTATAGTTCACTTTATGGTCATCAACTACTTATCCCTAGAGCGGTACTAAGTAGATGTAATGACTATTACAGAAAAGCCATATAAGAATAGCCAACAAAAATATAGGCCACAGTGTAACAGGCTGGTCAGCATTGATGGTTTGCTTGAGTAACACACAGTGTCAATAATTAACTGACAGGCATTATTTAAGAATGACTGTGTCCAAGATTCTTCATCCTCTTCATCAGCATATTGGAAGCCTTTGTAGCACCCATCCGCCTCTGGCCACTTACTTCTAATTGTGCTAATAGCACAAGCTAGGATCACTCGCCTCACCTTCTTACCCAGTATGGAATGTACCCAGTGCATAAATTGCATATATGCTGCTAAACGCATTGCTCTGTTGTGCAAAGCCACATACATTGACTAACATGTACAAGAAAGCAATACATTTTACAATCAATTCATGCACCTTAACAGTACTGACATGATAAACTAGATGCGGCAGACATTGCCTCAATGTTTACTCACTAATACAGTGTAATTTGTGACACTGATAATAGACTGTATGTGCAAGTACTGTCAGCACATGAGCCAGTTTTTGGAGGGATGCCTTTTGAAATAATGGAATATACTGACCCAAATGCTGGAGACAGTGGGTGTATAGGGGGCATTAATGCAATTCATTGTTGGTTGAAGTCAGTCAGGCAAGCACTAGGGCATCACAACACAGCCAGATCAAATCTTGATGCCCAGATACACCCAAAGTCTGTCATGGGTTATAGCTTACATAGAACAGTCTGGACAGGCACATGGGAACATTGAGAGTGGAGGGAGTGATTAAAACCCATTGATCACATAGTGATCATATACAATGTACAGTATATGACCTATGTGCACACTGAATGTGCCTGGCAGGCACATTCTGCCAATCTTTTTATGTTAATGTTTTTCTATGTAGCATAAGTAGTGGTTTCAGAACATGGCAGCATGACTAGAAAGTGACAGGTGTGGGGTTCATGTGATAAGTGTGAAAGTTTAATTTTCACCGACCCCTCATAGCACGCTCATCTCAACATGGTCCAGAATACCCACAAGGGAACCACTTTCACCATGGCCTGCTTTCAGGATGGCAGCAACATAGGGACTTTCAGTTGCCCTCCTTGTTGGGCCTTACTACTGATGGCCTGGCTTGGGGCAGAAGCGGGATCAGAAACGTGCTATGCTACATTGCCATGTTGCCACCGATGCTGATATATATGTCTGATTTTAACAATAAATAAATAACATACGAACATGCACACTTGCCAGAAGATAAAGGCCTTTCTGTCTATCGTGTCTGCTCGACTGTGCAGTTAGTCACTGCTATACAGCAGCTGCCCTCCCTCCCTCCCTCCCTCCTCAGTGACCTCACCTTACCTTGTCCAATCCTCTTTTGAAGCAGCCCACTGTATTAGAGGCTACCACTTCCTCTGGTAATACATTCCATCCTGACATCACCCACTCTCCATAAAAAAGTGTCTCCTCATTTCCCTCCTGAACCTTCCCCCCTCCAATCTTAGCTTGTGCCCTCGGGTGTCCCTCCCTCCACTTAACTAGAAAAGCCCCTCCATGTCAGTCTTATTTATACCCTTTGTGTATCCAAGGAACAAACAGATTTTTATTTTTTTTATTTATTAAACTCTAGGATTACAAATACCTTTGAGCAAGAACTGCTCGTTTACAAAGATTCCATGTCAATGGATGGAAGGTTAACATACAAACAAAGGTAAACATTAATACAGAGTCTCAAAAAACAAAATACCGTATTTCAAGCAGAGAGACAGCTAAAGGCCAGATGGGCAACCAGTAGGGGTGGGGAGGGTTGGTGGGGGTCAGGAAGGAGTGGGCAGGCTGAAGGGCCATTGTCTGGGGGTGGTGGTTGGTATGAGAAGTGCAAGGTAGCGGGGACAGAAGTCTGAAGTGCTCAAAGATGGGAGGGTGTGGATGAGGTAGGGGATGAATGGGGGTAGGGGTAACATGAGAGGGAGGAAAGTGGAGGACAAGGATAATTGGCTAGACAGAGATCCACACTTGGATGTGGGGTGGGGAGCTTAGAAGAATATCTAGTAAACATTTAAATAAAAGATTGCAGGACTCTCCACCTCAAATTTGTGTAAAAATCAGGACGACTTCATTAGAAAAGTATAATTTATACCAAAAACATTTTCTTTATAAAACCAAATGCCACACATCCCAGCCTGACGTGTTTAGGATGCTTGTCCTTTATCAAAGGCTGATAAAGGACAAGCCATCTGAAGCATGTCAGGCAGCGATGTGTGGCATTTGGTTTGATAAATAAAATGCCTTTGGTAAAAATTATACTTTTCTAGTGAAGACGTCCTGATTTTTACGCAAATTTGAGGTGATGAGTGCTGGAATTTTTGTTTAAACATACCCTTTGTATACTTGAAGGTTTCAATCATGTCCCCACTGTCCCTCCTCTCCTCCAGGGAGTACATGTTCATCTTCCTCATCCTGCTCCCATAGTGCAAGTCCCCTAGCCCCTGGGTCATTTTTGTTACCCTGCACTTCACCGCCTCCAGTACCCTAATGCCCTTCTTCAGGTATAGCCTCCAGAATTACATGCAGAACAGGTTTGGTCTAAGCAGTGATCTATACAGTGGCAGGATTACCTCCCCCCTCCTGGAGGATATAACCCTAGCAATACAACCAAGCATCCAGCTAGCCTTTGCATCTGCCTTTCTACACTGTGCAGAGTTGTTCCTTGCTCACATTATGATCACCCCAGATCCTTCTCCTCCTCCTTGGCCTTGGCGCTTTGTCCACCCTCAGTGCCTTCAAGCCCTCCGGTACCCTGCACACTAGGATTTGCATGTCTGTCACCTCTTCCCTCCCATGCCCACCCCTGCAGCACCCTGGGTACTTAACCCTCTTTCTCCTCAGTAAATACTGAGCAGAAGTACTCATTTGATGCTTCCACCTGTTCTGCCTAGTATCCACCCACCCGCCCTCCCTTTTAATCCCACTATTTAGTCTTTGCAGCTCCTTTTCTCACTGATGTACCTGAAGAAGTCCTTCTCCCCTTCTTTAATGCCCTTTGCCAGCCTTAGTTCCCGGGATGCCTTGGCTGCCCTGACTGCCTTTGTCACCTCCTTTGACTCCTTCAGGTATTCCTCTCTCTTCCTCCCTCCCTGTTCTTTTGTACCTTCTAAAGGCATCTTTTTTCTGTCTTTCTTTCTGCATGACATCCCTGCTCACTCTGCTAGGCTTCTTGGCCCTAGCCCTCTGACTCTGGACCCTTGGACATGTTGCAGTTGCCTCCATTATACCACGTTTAATGACCTCCCACCTCTGATTAGTGTCCATATCTGGACTGATCTTAGTCGGATATCTCTGTACTGTTTCCCTCATCGTCCTGAAGTCACCCCTTCACAAGTCTAACACCCTTGTGTCTGATCTTTCTGCCCCTTTCCCCATGTCTGTCTTGACCTACACCGAGTGGTGGTCACTCCCCAACAGCTGTTCCTCTACTCTCAGTTTCCTCACAAACTCACCATTAGCCAGCATGAGGTCAAGGGTGTTCCCTGACCTGGTTGGCTCGTTGACCGTTTGCAGTAGGAAGCTGTCCTGGAAGTCATCCAGAAGTACCTGCCCCCTCCTGCTTGTCGTGGCTGGGGTGCCCCAACCTACTCTGGGCAGGTTGAAGTCCCCCACAATCACCATACTGCCATTTCTGCAGGTCTTTCTGATCTGTCCTGCTAGGACTCTCTGTTACTCTTCAGTCTGAGAGGGTGGCCTGTACACCACCCCCATCCTGAGTGTCCTATTCCTGGCATTCTGGAGTTGCACCCATAATGACTCTGTGTTGCCCTCCTCCCCTTCCTCCCTGACACGCTTCAGACCTTCTGTCACATACAGCGCCACCTCACCACCTTTCCCTTTTACCCTGTCCCTATATCTTGGTACTGCCAGGTCCCAGTCATGGTAATGGTTGGCCCATGTCTCAGTAATGGCTGCCACATCCACCTCCCCATCTGCTATGAGAGCCTGTAACTCTGCTGTTTTGTTCCCTAGACTCCCAGCGCTAAAGGTTACTACCCTCCACCCCACTTCCTTCTCCCCACTCCCCACTTTCTCTCCCTTTTTAGCACCACCTCTTGATCTCTCTCCGAGTCCCCTACTGCCAGCACAGGTGGGTAAGCTCATTTTGGCTTCCCTGCCTGGGGATCTTACCATACTCCTGCCCACTTGCCATCCCCCACTACTAGTTTAAATTCTCATTGTTTGCCAAGTACTCCTCCCGTTTATGTTTCAAGACCCTCCTTCCCTCCCCACTTCAGCGAAACCTGTCCTTGGTGCATAGGTCCTTGCCCTCCAAAGTCCTTTCCAACCCCAACACCAGTCCATGCACTTTGGATAGACATCTTTCACTTAGCCACGTGTTTAATTCCTCTATCCTCAGCTTCCTAGCTTTGTTCACCCTGGGTACAGGAAGCACCTCCGAGAAGGTAAATGATTTCCCAGCCTCCTCACAAATCAACCCCTGCTCCTCAAACCTCCACTGGACTACATTTACTGAATTACCTGCCAGGTTATTGGAACCCAAGTGCAGAACTGTGTGAGGTTTCTCACGCTTCCTCCTAGCATCCTTCAGAATGGATTGCCCCATCCTTTCTGCTGTTGTACCTGGCATGGCCTCCACCAATATTCAGCTATGTCTCTTCCCCTTGCTTCCCCATCTTATCCCCTTCAGAATCGAGTCCCCCAGCACTAGGATCCCACCCTCATTTCCCTGTTCTGCTCACATTGTCCATTCCTCATCCCCTCCTTCCAGGTCTTCTGTTCTAAAATACATTGCCACTGATCCCCTTTCCTCCCCTGTCTCTGCCCTGCCCTCCCTCCCCTTCCTCATTCTCCCCTGCTTTCACCACCCTTCTTCCTTGGGTACATCCTGGCCCTTCCCCTGGGTATCTCTCCCCAATCTCCTCATCGCTTCCCACCTTCCTCCACATAGCTACCATCCCCCTGTCAAGTCTCCTTGCTCCTGCCCCCTTATCCTTACCTATTGAAGCCCTGCCTCTTTAGTCACCCTACCTATACCCTCTTGATTGTGAATGATCACTTCCCCATCAGCCTTGTCTATGACTTCTTCCCTCTTCATCTACTCCAGTGTAGCCAGCACTGAGAACCTGTTGCGTGCCACCTGCCCCATGCTCTGAGCCTTCCCTGGCATACTATTGAGAGACTCACATTTGCTACCTGCTCTAGGGTCTCCCTCACCCCTGTTCCCTAATCTATTCCACCCCCTTCATCTGTACCCAGTGATTTCTGAGGTGGCAATACTGGTCCATTAACTACTTCCCCCCTCACTACCCTTGGTCTGGGTCACCTGCAGTCTTCTGGGGCACCCTTATGTGCTCTCATTCATGGACTGATCCACCACTCTGTACCCTTGCCTTGTCTTATCTCTTCCCTTAACCACCTAATGTCTTCCTCAAGCTGCTTACGTTGGCTACACAACAGGCATGCCCCTGCTCTCCACGTGACCCCTAAAAAGATAGCTGCCCCACAGTTGTTGCAGCCTATTAACCTTCCCATGCCCCTATCTGACTCCCTACCACCCTTCCAGATTGCACCCACTCCATACTGCCTGCCCCATCCTCTTGGATGCTCCCCCCCTCACTAGGGCTAACCACATTATCTCATCACAGTTGGGCTGGGATTCATGATTGACAGGTAGCTGGTAGATTAGGTCAAAACCTTTGTCGGAGGAGGGAAGATTGATCATTTTGCTGCATGATGGTACAGTTCTGGTGGAACAGGATGTACATCACAGGGTATTGAGAAACATGTAGTATGAAGTTCAGTAAATACATACATACCTATCTACCTATGCTGGGTTTTAGGTACTGACAGTCAGCAGGACAGGGGCCACATGCTGCAGCTGGAAGGAGGAAGATTCAGGAGAAAAATGAGGAGGCACTGTTTCACTGAAAGGGTGGTGTCAGAGTGGAACAGCTGCCAGTATAGGTGATATCACTGTGGACAGTGGCCAGCTTCAAAAGTGAGTGGGTCAGGTTCAGAGGGAGGTTTCAAACCATGGATGAGCAGGAAGTGGGAATGAAAGATACAAGGGAAAAAATCAATGGGGGTTGGGAGGCAAGGATAGTGGGGCAACTGCGGTGTAAAAGACTGAAGTGCTGCATACTCATGCAGACTACATAGACCAATAGGCCTGTATCAGCTGGCAATTTTGTATGTTTGGATGTATGTTCACATGACTTCACAGTGGCAGGATAGTGTGACAAAGCAGTAAGTGGGTACACTGGAGTGCTGTGGGTGCATAGGGAGGCTGTGAACAGCAGAAGGAGGGGGTGGTGTTAACTCTGTATGTCTCACTTCTCAGACCACATCAGGAGTACAGTAGACATTCCTGAGTGCCACAACTCATAAAGGACATAGACAGGGTGGGGAGGAGTCCAGATGAAGGCAACTAAAATGGTGCATAGTTTACATCAAAAGACCTCTCAGGATAGAGAAGTGTAGCTCAACATGTACACCCTGGAAGAGAGAAGAGGAACAGAGGACATGATGGAGACCTATAAGTAACTAAAGGTGTGCATAGGGTGCATGAAGGTAGAATCTTTACAATGAGAAAGAGCACCGTAACTACAGTGCATGTGATGAGGTTTGGGATGTGGGTTGAATTGAAAAGAAACAGTAGTGTGTCTTCAGGCATGCATGGAATATTACCAAATGTGACATTGTGTGTCTTACTCACTTGTAATGCCCTGCTTGAATGCTGGACACAAGCAAGTGCACACCAAAATTGTGCACTACAAATGTGTAATGTACACGTAAGGTTTACTTAAAAACTATTGTAATTGGTTGTTATTCACCCAATGGCCCTGAGGTGAAGTCGCCCAGCTACCACCGTCAAAGTAAACCACTCATCAACTTGGTCAGTAATGAAAACTGCATTGACCAACTGTAACAACCATGTACATAATTGACAAACACGAGTATACCTATTAGGAGGTGAATCCAGATGTAGAGGATGGTGGTAGCTGGCACAGACAGTGGTAAGTGCAAGAGAAACCACAAACTGGTCAAAGAAACCCATGTTAAATTCTGCATGCTCTGTTATACAGAACAGGCCTTCCAACTTGTCACCGAGATGATGTGACACCTCCTGGCAGCACAGGGACTCCTTCACTGTGGGCATAAGTGCACAACGCTGACAAGTGCACCAGGACAGGTCAGTAAGTCTATTTTCAGCAACAGCTTCATCATCATCTACATCAGCAGTGCTAGCAGATGCTGTAGCAGTGGACAAAGCAACTCAAGGGCACCTTGGCTCAAACATATATGGGCATATTTGCAGATCCACCATGCTGTCATTTAGCACATCAAGCAGCACCTCTGAGGTCTCGCTGTCAGTATAACTAATATACTCACTGTCCATAACAACTGGACTACTAGGTGGGCTTTCTACACCTTGAGTGGCACTTGAGGAAGCAGCCATTATTTTGATTACAAATGCTGATAGAAAAGTCATAGGTATTCCAAAAAAGTATACATATCCTGTGTCCACACTGCCACCAACAAATGCAGCCAACTGTTAAGTGTACAAGTTAATCCTATCCAGAAGTTGACACTTGAAATGCACAGCAATGGTTAACACAAGTGACTGTGATGCCTGCTGATACAATCAGATTTCTTTATTTATTTATTTTGGTCAGTATGGTAGTGCATTTAGTGGCACACAATTACAGTGCTGTACTATGTCGATATGGTTCTTGTACTGCCAGGGGGGACTGATAAAATAATTCAAATAAAACAGAGGGATGTCAACACAGAGATATGCAGTGCTGAATGACTGCTGTGTCCTTCCTGTTGTTACTGCAGCAACTGAACTCTTCTACAGTACTCCACATTTCAGCCAACAGAAACAGCGAAAGAAATGTCCACATAAAACAAAGCAGGAGCACACAAGTTACTTAAATTGTAAGGAATCACTGATTCCATTCAAAGAAACCACAAGAGGATCGCATGGACGATGCTGTCAATATGCACGTACTCATAAGACTTCGGGTCAGAGTGCACAGATGTACAGCAGGAAGTCAGAGATGGTGAACGAGCGCAAACTGCACATTTATATACAAGTTGCAGTCCACACAGCATGGTGATCAACCAAGTGGTGTGGCACAGCCTGGGGGGATTAAAGTAAGATTACTGATGAACAGAATGGAAATGGAAATGCTGGGGTACTTCAACAACAATGGTAAGTCATACCACTATAAGGCCAGGAAGGATATCATTATGACTGTTTCCCTTTAAAGCATTTAATTTCAACAAACTGCACACAGCTTTAAAAAGGCATATGAATCACCCCAGGTCATCAGTGCTACAGTTAGCGATGACTGCAGCAGTTTCCTTACTAGAGATGGGCAAAGTCCACAAAATTCACTCCATGAAATGATTTGTGAATTTTGCGCAATTCGCTAAATTCATTCAATTTACAGATTGTGAATTGCACAAATTTCACCGTGAAGTGCAAAAGTTCTTCCATGAATTATGAGCAAATTACATGAAGTTAAACTTTGTTGGGTCAGTGGAGGCTTCCTGAAGTTTGGCAAAGTGCAAATTTTTGGCAATTCTTGCAAACTTCGCTGGCATAGTTTTACTTCACCACATCTCTATTCCTTACAGAATATCCCACTCAATTGTACCTCAGGTGTTTGTGAAACTGTACATTTTGCATTTATTAGTACTCAATGGATAATTAAAGGCATATACAATCACAGCTCTATTGTAGTAAACTTGACACAGCCAGTCAATGCAGAATCTATGGCCATGGACACATCACTGTCACATGGAATCAGAGGCATTGTAAAAAAAAAAAGCAATAAAATATTTAAGCTTGACGATCTCCAGGGGCCATGTAACTAGCAGAGAAATTTAGGAAAAAACAGAAGACAAAGGAAAGGACACAGTAGGGTTACACCGACAAATCAAAATACTCTGCATAAAAAATGTGTTCATTAATTTGAACAATAGTTTCCCTTTTAGGTACTCAGCCAAATTCCTTTGTTCTGTGAATATGAAAGTGTACTCCACACCTTGTCATATGTTAACACTATGTGCAGACCAAGGCATTCCAGTACTGGTATTTTGCCATAGTATACCATCAACTACCAGGTGCATTACTATAATGCATAATTTCCAATCTTGCTTAACCTATTTTAATTATAATTTTTTTTAAAGCAGCCAATACTTCTAGGGAATCTTTGACTAACATCATTTTTGAACAATATACAGCTTATATTTCACATTAATGTATTTATTTACTTATTTATTTTTATCCAATATTTTTACTGATGTCATGCAGTGGTGCCAGCCAGAATGCACTGCAATAGCTGGCAGTATTACTGCAGTAAATCTGTAGCGTGCTGCAGTATTCTTCATGGAATTCCCTCAGACAGTGCAGCCACTTAAGATACAATAGTCTCCTCTACTCCCATTGCATATTGAGTGGCTAGATTGTGTTGGGGGTGTTTCTGAGTCAAGAAAAGATTCAGTGGGAGTTATTTTGCAAATTTATAATTGCACAGTAATTAGTGCAAGTATATCCTAGATTCTCCCTTACTGGGAAAGCCTATGGTACAGTTACAGCACTACAGTTAAAAACTCAATGCAGTGGACACTTTGCTGTGATGTTGAGGGGAGTGTAGGGGTTGGGGGACAGTGGCTAACAACAAAGTGATATTGGAATTCAGCCACTGTCTCAGCTGTGGGAGGTTCCATGCCATGACAGTGCAGCTGGAAGCTACAAAGGCTGAAACACTGTATGCCACTTGAGAGCTGAAGCCACCAGCCATCTCATAGGCACCTTATTATCAGTGTCAGTGGCTCAGTACATAGCACACTCACTTCTGGGGCTGGAATATAAGATGGCCATTGGTTCTAGCCCCACACCAGGCACTTGGGGTAATACCTACAAATGACACTGTAGTGCAGTATGAGGGGGTGCTGCACTAGTGAGGTGCTATCCTTTGCATGGAACATTAAACTGAGGTCCCTTCTGCTCATCTCTGGTCACTGTCCAGGTGGAAGTAAAAGAGCCTGTGGCCCTTATCGATGAACAACAGAGGATGCCCAACATTCATTTGTCAGTATAACAGGTCCATGCAACCTGTCCCCCAGGACACACCGGGAAGCATGCTGTATTATCTTAATCAGCTTTTCTGGTCTAAAATTGCAAATGAATCGATAAATAGCAATGGCCATCTCAAGTCTGAGAAGCCAGCTGGATGGTAATGGTGGTGGGAATGGAAAAAGAGGTGAGATAAGCCCAAGCTTGAGAAACTGGGGCTGTGCACCAGTAATAGGTTCACCCTGTTGCATCAAGAGGAACCACATTCTCCTACCAGGAAGATGTTGGAGCTAGCTTGCCCAGAAGGCAGGATCAGCTGGAGAGCAGAGCAGAGCAGCGGGAGTGTCATTCCTCAAAGGGGGATGAGAGAAAGGTACACATAGTGTGGGACTCAATAGTGAAGGGTACTAAAAGGGAACTGGGGGGTCTCACCCCCAACTGCAAAGGGGTACTCTGTTGTCATCCTTGGGAGGCAGCTGATAGACTTATTGGTATGGTGATAGATTTGATGGGTATGGGGATGGAGAGGCATTATCTGATTGGACATGTGGGCACAAGTAATCTGAGCAAGCAGAGAATGGAAAAGGTGATGGTACACTTCTGTGCTCTGAGAAAGAGAGTGAAGGAAGGGTAGCCTTCTTGGAGGTGCTACCACAGCCATACTTGACCCACTAAAATGAGTTCCATATATTCCAGTTCAATGCATGACTAAAGGATTGGTGCAGGGAGGAGGAGGAGGAGGGATTTCAGTCTGTCTGGAACTGGAATCCAACTTGAAGGAGCTGGAAGTTGTTTAGGGACAGATTACACCACAACATGGTGGGCACGAGGGTGCTGGGAGAAAGGTGGGCACAATGCATATCTAGTTTAAACTAGTAAGGGGGGGTTAGAGGGCAAGGCACACACAAAATTTCACAAAAAATGGGGGCCATTCTGGCCTCCCCCCTCTGATGAACTCAACAGGAACTAGCAAACTTGGGGGAAAGAGGGGGTTGGGGGACATGTTGGAAAATGATATGTGCCAGTGCAAGTGATCTGGGCAACAAAATGCTAGAACTTCAGGTACTAATCATAGATGGGGCACATGACCTGGTGGCATTAACACAGACATAGGCAACCACAAACCATGACTGGGTCATCACCATACCAGTCAACACACTATTCAGAAAGGACAGGCAAAAGAGCAGAGGAGGAGGGGTAGTGTTTTATGTTAAGGAGGGATTGACGCAACAGAAATAGTCTATGGGGGTCAGATCAATTGAAAACCAAATGGGTACTAGCAACAACAGGGAAAGGGAAACAAATCTGGATCTGGTTGGTCTGCAAACCACCAGTCCAGGATCACAGGACGGACAGGAAATTCAAGATTCAATCAAGATGCAAGTTATTGACTAAAAAGCATGTACTGTATGGCAGTAAATGCTGAATACATCAGAAAAGTTAATCAGTGCAACATGAAAAAATATTACGCATAAATATATAAGGGATATAAAAAACAGTTATAAAATTCGGATAAATTCCATGTACTACTCATTAGATGGAAACTAACGTATAGTGCAAATTGTGCCAATAAATATAGTACTTTAATGTCTGAACTACTGAACATATGGGAAAAGATATTCCTATTTGAGAAAGTAGTATAATCTTTCAATAAATAGCTCACCATGTTGACCACAAATGCTCTATAAAAAGAACATTCCAATATTAAATGCATTGTTGAATTTAGTATCATACAGCCAAATCAGCAGTTCTTCTCAGTTACAAAATCTCCCAACCTCAAAGATCTGGCCAAATTGGTTTAATTTATCAAATTTGAATCTCATATTAGCTATAATTTCCCTATGCTTATTATTTTTGCAAAGTGCCAAATAGTCCTTTCTACCAAATGAGCAATGCAAGTCCATATAACATTTTACATTTTAGGAACTAACTCTCCTAGCCATATCTCTTTGCATTGAGGCATTCATGATATGTTGAATGACAAAGTTTTAATATAATTCTATTTCTGTAGCAGTTCTTATTATAAAAATTGATGTAAGGCCAAGGTGTCTCAGAATTTTATCGAACACTGAGAACCGAGATCCATAAGCAGAACTGTCAAGGTGACAGCTACTGGTCTGTATTTATTCATTTTTGGGTCTTTAACCAGTTATGCCCAGAACTTAATTGTTCTTATTAAATCTAATGAAAGTATTAGCAAATACCCTATTTTAACCATTAGAAGCTCCTAAGGAAAAAATTATGGAGGCCCAGATATAACCATAAATACAGATTCTGTATTGGTTCAAGCTCTCTCTATTACCATTTTATCTAAGCCCCATACTTCACTAGCATATAAAATATGAGTTGACATTTCCTCTATACACAGAGGGCGGGATATTCAGAACAGATGTGCCATGCGCAACAGAGATGCATCAGCGCATGTATGGAAATGCACCATTGTGCGATATTCAGCAGGAGGCATCTGCGCAGCGGAAGAAGCACTGCATCAGAGCGCAACAGTAATGAATGCATGTGCAACCGTAGGGGGTGGAACCATGAATAACATGCACAGTGCGATATTCAACAGCATGCGACGTGCACAATAGCAGAGCAAGCTGAAGTTGCGCGAAAGTGGAAATGAGCCAAAATAAAAGGGAGCAAGAGAGGGGAGGAAGAACGCAACACAGGGAAGCCACAGGTGCCAGTGCAAGTGGTCTGGGCAACAAAATGCTAGACAGGGACAGGGTGTGTGCATGGATGGGTGTGCGGGGTGCTGTCCTGCTGGTGATGGGGTCCAGGGCAGGCCTTGTCGCATGCAGGGCCCCTTAGGTACTGATGCAGGGTCGACCTCTCTGCTGTGCCATGGGGGGCATGCAGGGCGGCATTGTGTCTGCAGTTGTTGCATCGGTGGCTAGTGCTGCCCACTGCAGGGTGCTCACAGTGGGGATGCCATGCATGTCTCCATGGTGCATAGGATTGCATTGTCATGGTGGCGGTGGTGGCATGCATTCGGTGCCATGCACTGTTGGGTGCTGCTCCTGGGCTGGATGTCTGGGGATCGCTGTACAGGGTATGCTCTGCATTGGTCGGATGGGGTAGTACTGGGTGGCCGGCCCTCCTTGTGTTGCAGTCACTGCTTGTCAGGGGGGTATGCTGGGGCACCGTGCCCCGGCTGTGGATTTGGTGCTGGTGTTCATGAGCTGGTGGTCCATCCAGCTCACCACAGGTTGTGCAGTTCATGGGGTGTGTGGGAGGGTGCTGTCTGGCCTGCTGTGTGCTCCTCTGCCCATGGTTTCCATGGACCCCTGCATCCTGTCCCTGCTGCACTGCACATCCCTGGTTGTGCTACTGAGCATCGGCCCTGCTCCACTGTGCATCCCTGGTTGCACCATGGCACAGTTGGTGCGATATTCATCTGTGTTGTGCAAGCGCACCTTGGCCTGTGCTGTGTTTGAATATCATGCGTGTTGCGCAGGGGCACACTGCACTTGCGCCTGCTCCTGCTATTGCGCTTCTTTGTGGTGCAGTCTGAATATCCCACCCAGAATATATAGCATTAAAGAGCTAGTAGAACCAAAAGTAGTAGACAAGAAAACATTATGAATTTTAAGAAGTAGTCAGTTGTAACTTTCTATTTCTGAAGTATTTTTCTTGTTATATTTAGTCATTAATTTTTTTTTTATGTGATGGCATTATGCTGATGTGTGAAATAGCACTCTGCCTTGCAGCTGACATATCTAGTTCTAGCCCCCCCTCCCGACCACCACATCATCAGCACTGTGATCTCACTGACTGTGACATCACAGGTGACTGACCTGGCAGCTACTAAGAAAAAATTACTCACCTTAGTAATGTTGTTTTTTCTAATGGAGTCTTGCTATATTATGACAATTGCAGTATGACCGCAGGTTAGAACTGCTCCGGAAGTGAAATAGTTAACTTTCCATGCAGGCATGGAACTTAGAGCGTGAGCGCAGTTGAAAACTCTGTCTGTTGTGCTTCAAACGCAAACTGTCAGATCTTTACGAGCTAAAACTCACTAAGGTTCTGTGTGGAAGCTGTAAACCTACACTAGCCAACTGGCTACTAACATAAACACTCATTTTTGGCCTAAAACAAAGACTCAAGTCAGGAGACCCAAAATGCAAAAAACACAACACCAATTCACCCAAAAGGTAGGTGAAAAACAATAAGGTGGGCATCAAAAAGTGTAACCTGTACTGCCCACCCACATCCGTGAAACAGAGGTTCTGAGAGGGGCAGGCAGGAGGAGGTCATAATATAGCAAGACTCCATTAAAAAACAACATTACTAAGGTGAGTAATTTTTTCTTCAAACAACATGAAGTCTTGCTATATTATGACAATTGCAGACTACACAGCAGTACCCCCATGGAGAAGGGACAGAACCTACCTAGAAATAGGCTCTGAAGCACGGCTATGTTAGAACCGAGCATCACTCCTAGCCTGGATGTCCAGGAGTAATGCTTGGTGAAAGTGTGAACTGTTTTCCAGGTAGCTGCTTGACATATTTCTAGAATAGGAATGTCTCTGGCAGCAGCCAGAGAAGCAGCTGTACCTCTGGTAGAGTGAGCCCTCAGGCCTGAGGGGGAACTTTACCCAACTTCTCATAGCAGAATTGGATACAAGAGACAATCCACCTGGCAATGGATCTTTTAGTGGCTGGCTTCCTTTACCAACTTCGCCATGGGTGAGGAACAGTTGAAGGAGTCAAACCTATGACCCTTGGTATGCTCTATGTAGTAACTAAGGGCTCTCTTCACATCTAGGCTGTGCAGCATCCTCTCCCCAGAGGAGGAGTGGTCAGTGAAGTACACTGGAAGTGAAATAGATTGACTAAGGTGGAAATCTGAAACCACCTTAGGCAGGAACTTTCTGTTATTCCGAAGGACCACCTTATCTCTGTGAAAAGAGATAAATTCCTGCTCCACTTATAACGCTTGTAATTCACTTATGCATCTGGCAGAGGTGATGGCTACCAAAAACACAGTTTTCCAAGTCAAGAACTTGAGCTCAGCTGAAGACAAGGGCTCAAAGGGGGGTTGCATAAACTGAGCAATGCAAACATTAAGATCCCAGGCAGGGGCAGGATCCCTGAATGGAGGGTTGGTGTTAAACAACCCCTTAAAAAACTTGGAAAATACAGGATGAGCTGAAAGGGAAGAGGGTTTACCTGCTGAAATAAAAGCAGACACAGCTGCCAAGTGCACCTTCAGGGTAGCTGGTCTCAGCCACAAAGAATTCAGGTGGACCATATAATCCAGGACTGTGGGTAGATCAGCAGAGACTGGGGAAATATGCTTTTCCGAGCACCATATAGAAAACCTTTTCCATTTGGAATTGTAAGTAGCCCTGGTGGAAGGCTTCCTTGCAGCCTTCAATATATCCATTACACCTTGGGAAAGGTGTAAATCAGCAAACTCTAACTCTTCAAGAACCAAGCCTTGAGATTGAGAGATTTGAGATTCGGGTACCAGACCCTTCCCTGGGCACAGGTTAACAGATTGTGATTCCTGGTATGGGACAGGGGAGGATGGACTGCTAAGGACAGCAGGAGTGGATACCAGGGCTGTCTGGCCCAATCCAGAGCTATCAGAATGACTTTGCATGATTGGGATCTGATTTTGACTAGCACTTTGAACAGGAGAGGAAGGGAGCGAGGCATGAGAAACTTCCCCTCCCAACTGAAGGCTAAGGCATCCAGTGGGGGTGAGCCCAACACTGGGGGCCTGCAGCAAAAAAGAGGAAGTTGGTGATTGTCTGGGGCTGCAAAAAGATCTATCTGCGGGGTGCCCCATCTGGCAAATACTACTCCCAAGACCAGGAGATCCAGTGACCATTCGTGGTGGCCCTGGAAAATCCTGCTGAGAGCATCTGCCAGGACATTGTCCTTGCCTGGGAGGTGAACTGCCGTAAGGGAGGTGTTCAGGGAGTAAGCCAGAGACCACAGCTTCATCACTCTGGTGCACAAGGCCGTAGACTGAGTGCCCCCTTGCATGGTGATGTACCACATTGTAGTGGTGTTGTCTGTTCTGACCTGAATACTCTTGTTCTGAACAGATTTGGAAAAAGCTTGAAGTGCTAGAAAAACTGCTTTGAGCTCCAACAGGTTGATGTGGAGCAGAGATTCCTGGGGAGACCCCAGACCCTGGGTGGTGAGGTCGCCCATGTGAGCTCCCCAGCCCAAGAGGGACGCATCTGTAGTAAGGATTAGAGAATGAGACTGAGTGACAAAAGGAACCCTTGTCTCAGGTTGCTCTGATCCTGCCACCACTGTAGGGCTTGGATCAGGGTTCGAGTTACTGGGATCAGCTTGGTAAGAGGATCCTTTCTTTGAGACCAAAAAGCTCTCAAATGGAACTGGATGTCCCTCATCTGAAATCTTGCTCCTTGCACAACTGCTGTGGAAGCAGCCATGTGTCCTAGGAGCTGCAGAAAATGCCTTGCTGGCCGGGAGACCTGCAGGGTAAATGAGGAGGCCAGGGAGACTAGGGTCTTTGCCCTGGCTGCCTGTGTGTTCAGTTCTGTGCCTATGAAGGTAAGAAGCTGGACCAGTTCTAGAACTGACTTTGAGAGATTCAGATGGAAACCTAGAGAGGTAAGCAGTTGCTGCGTTATCTGAAGGTGTAAATTGATCTGGTCTGGGGACTGGCCTACTAAGAGCCAATCGTCCAGGTGAGGAAAGATGGCAATCTTTTGCCTTCTTAGGTGGGCAACTGCTACAGCCAGGCATTTGGTGAATACCCTTGGGGCAGAAGTGAGGCCGAAGGGCATTGCTCTGAACTGGTAGTGGCCTGAGGGCAGCTCGAACCTGAGGTACTTTCAATGGGAGCTTCTGATGGGAATATGGAAGTAGGCATCCTTGAGGTCCAGGGAAGCTAGCCAGTCCCCTGGCCTTAGAGAGGGTAGGATAATTCCCAGAGTCACCATTTTGAACTTTGGCTTTAAAAGGTGCTTGTTTAAATATCTGAGATCCAGGATGGGCCGCCATTCTCCTGTCTTTTTTGGGGTAAGGAAGTACCTGGAATACAAACCTTTGCCCTGGTGTAGGGGAGGAACCCTTTCCACAGCTCTGAGAGCCAGGAGGGTAGAGACCTCTGCCTCTAGGGCGAGTGCCTCTGATGGAGTTGCAGGTGGAAAAGATCTGGTTCTCAGCTTTGGAAATTTTTTGAAGCTGAGAACCAGTCCCTGGCTTACTACTTCCAGGACCCACTTGTCTGATGTTAAACACTTCCAGTCCTGGACAAAGTAAGCCACCCTGCCCCCTACAGGTAGAGGAGAATCGGTCCTGGCAATCCCATCAGGGTGCCTGCTTGACAGGGGCTTTGGGCTGAGGGGTGGAAGCAGACCTGCTTGTACCCCATCTGCCTCTCCCTCTAAAGAGCCCCCTCTGAGCATAGACGGAGGAGGAAGCTTGGGCTTGGTAAAAAGGCCTATGAAAAGGCCTGCCCCTGCCTCTTGGAAGCTGCTTTTGAGGAGTGGCCTACCTTTCCTTGGTCTGTGCACTCCTATAGGTGGTCCTATATTCATCCATTTTCTTCATGTAATTCTCTGTTTGCTCCCCAAATAGAGAATTTCCCACAACAGGAAAATCCATGGCCTTAGACTGGGTATCCTGAGACAGGGTAGTACATCTGAGCCAAGCCATCCTGTGAAGTGCCACAGATGTAGCCATGACTCTTGATGAAACATCATTAGAGTCCACTGCAGCATGAAATTGCACCTTGGATGCCTCAATACCATTCATCGCCACCTGTTCCAGCTCCCTGGCAAGCTGGTCAGGGACTTGTTTTGCTAGGGCCAGCACAGAATCCCATCTGGATTTCTGGTACCTAGCAGCATAAGCCATATAATTTGCTTGTCTGAGTCCCAAATATGCTGCCATGTACTGTTTCTTTGCCATAGCATCAATCTTCCTGGAGTCCTTCTCAGGGGTGTGAAGCTAGGGAATATTAGTCCTTGTCACAGGCTGCAGCCTGCACTACCCCACATGGCTGCATTGTTGAGTGAGAAATCAGTGTCAGAGCCTGATAAGGTATACCTCTTGTCCATCCTTTTATCCACAGGAGGTATAGTGTGAGGAGTTTTAAAACTTTTACTGTCTGTTTCCAAAAAGATTTATGCAAAGGAATAGACAGTCTCCTAGACTCTGGAATATCCATCATTTCTACATAGTCTGGCTCCTCTTGGTCATCAACAGCTTCCTCAACAGGGAGCTGGAGAGTTTCAGTAACTTTTTTATAAAACATGAAATGAGAAGGGGACTCAGAAAGCCTTGGAGGAGAAACCCCTAGGAGTCTATCTGGAGAAATGTCCGGATCAATGGGCACATCCAGATCTTCAAAACCATATTCACTCTCCTCATATTCCTCTTCCCCCTTCCCCGGTTCATAAAAATCCTCAAAATCATAATCTTGAACTGGTGGAACAGGCCAAACCGAACACTTACCTGAAGGTGTCGGTTCGGTCGGAACCGGAGAGAGAGAGACTGGACAATTTGAATTGCTTTAGCTATTTCCTCAGCAGTTGGGGAGAGAACTTTTGGCTCTACACTAGCTGACTTTCTAGTCCTTTTTGCTGGAACCTGCTCCTCAGAACTGGCTCTTCGTTTGCCCGAGGAAGTATCGCCCTGGTCAGAGGGCACTCCCTCTGGTTCGGTTGGCACCGAACCGGGCTGGCCATCCGAGTCAGCGGACTTTTTGGCCTCCCTTTCCCTGAGCCTACCAACTCTCTTATCTATGGTGGCAGCAGGGAAATTGTGACAAATCTGGCAGTTTGAATTGAGGTGGTCAAACCCCAGACAATAGACACATGTGGTGTGTGGGTCAGCCTTAGCAAAAGCTTCCCCACAAACACTACAGTGTTGAAACCCAGTGGGTCCGGTTTTTCTTTTGGGTTTCTCAGATATAATACCAGCCTAACCAACTTGCCCGTTTATGGTAATCCACCAAGCAAGACACCCTTATCGGTTCCCAACTGTGTCATGGGTCATGGAAAAAACCGTAATGAAATCCATTTTTTTTCGAACCGATAAGAACCGGGAACCGCACTCTAAAAAAGGACTAGTAGATTTTAAATACAATCTGATCGGTTCAAACTGAACCGATAAAGAATTACAAGTTCCACACAGAAAAAATAAATGTAAAACCTATCTATTACTTACATTACCACAGACAGAGCTTGAACCGACCGGTTGCGGTTTAATTTCGGCTAAAAACTGAAAAATAATACTTTTAAACCGACAAAATGAACCAAGCAGAAGGAGAAATCTCCGGAACGACTGTTCAGTGAGGCGGAGTAAAGAATCTGACAGTTTGTGTTTGAAGCACAACAGACAGAGTTTTCAACCGAGCTCGCACTCTAAGTTCCATGCCTGCATGGAAAGTTAACTATTTCACCTCCGGAGCAGTTCTAACCTGCGGTCATACTGCAATTGTCATAATATAGCAAGACTTCATGTTGTTTGAATAAATGTTGCTGAGAAACTGTGATGTCGCAGTCAGTGAGGTCACAAAGCTGATGATTTATTGTGGGGAATAAAACTAAGATGTGTCAGCTGCCTGGTAGAGTGCTATTCCCCAGATCACACCTACTAACATCAGGTAAAAAAATATTCTAATTACCCAAAGGGAACTGAAAAAACACCACCTCAAATACAAAAGGTAAAAACTGACTGCTTTTAAAAACTAATATTCATTTTAAGCAATACTCTGGCTCTTTAAGTAAGAAATGTGCATACATTTTTGAAAATTTATTAATACCTAGGGCAGATTGCCTGGCTGCTTTTTTTATTATTTCTATATCCGAGGACCACAACTCATTAGATGCTATCAATATTCCAAAATATAAATAATTATAAACTTTGTTTAACTGTTCACCTTTGACAGTCCAGTGAAATCTATTTTTTTATGTTTGCCCATTTCTGAAACCATTTTATTTACATAACAACTTACTGTGAATTGGGGCCCGGCTGCTGACTGGGTTATTAGAATAGTGTCATCCACATAACGTAGAATGTTTATCTGAATATTAATTTTGGGGATATCTGTGGGTATGATATCTAATTCAGTAGCAGACTTATCTATATACTGGTACAGAATCCTGGAGCTAGCAGACATCCCAGCTTTACTCCTTTCTTACAGAACTTTGCTCTGTTAGATCACCTGCTCCACTATACCATATTCTAATCTTTGTGTCACTATGCAGGACTTTCAGTAACTTCAATACCCATGTCTAAATCACTGAGCTATTAAAGCAAAACTACACCCTCATATCTTGTTAGTTTTATTTCCACATCAATACACATTGTTTTCCTTGTGTAGCTGTTGTCTGTTTTCACTTTTCATACTAGTCATTGTAACTGTCCTGGGGGTCTCCATTTTCTGGTTACTGAAATCTCATTTTCCCTAAGAACTGCATTAGCATATGAGAACATGATGTGTCATCACCATTTAGATTCCACAGTATGCCTGTCTGCTTAATTATAGTTCAACAAAACAAGTAGCAGCAAGGTTTAACATACCTCATTTACCTTCAAATAGCTTTCAAACTGTTTGAGTTGTAACACAGGGTATTTCCCTTCAAACTGCATTCAGTTTGTGTATTTCCAGAGTGTTTCCAAGATATCTGGACTTTAAACAAAGTGATACATGGAGCTTGATTTTCAGTCGGGAACGATGCAATGTGCATGCACCCAAAAGAATTGATGCATAGGCACTTTGCATCAGACTTTGCGCCATTCCAGATTTTGAAAAGGACCCTGCAGTATACCAGGGGTTGCTTGTGCCAAAGCACCATGTGCCCTGCTTGTAGGTAGTGCACTTCTGTGACATGTTAGAAGGCAGCATGCACCACACTTGGGATGCAGCTTCCCTTTGTTTGTGAGGTTGGAAAGCTACAAGGCTAGGCTGTGCTTATACCAGCCAGGGCTGGTCTGACAGCCAGTACAGCATCAGAGGCTGCAGAGGTAGAGGTTGGTGTCAGCTCTGTTGCTGTCCTACTCCATGTACATGCATGCCTCTGGAGGGAGGGTGCAACCACAGGTGGACATATCCCGACAGCGTGTCCTGGCAGGATATGACAGACAGGCATAGTGGAGGCTGTAGGATATGACAGGCATAGGACAGCAGGGCTGTTGCTACCAAATATGCAGCTTGAATGTGCTACCTTATCATTGTGTAGGCTGCCAACCTCAATCACTTGTCAATGTCTCTCTGTACCACCATAGACCAGCCATGGATGTACCCCATCCACTCCACCTGGGAGTACCAGCCATGACAACTTTGCCAACAGACTGCTAGATGGTGGACAGTCACTATGACAGTGTGCACCAGTAAAGTGTGGCCACAGTGCAACATGCTATCATAGGGAGGTGCCCAGTGGGAGTGTACTGTACAGCTGTTGTCCTGGGCCCACTGAATGCTATGCATGCTGACATGTGTGACTCTGTCATGGACCCGAGATGGGCACATCATGTGAGGCTGGTGCCCACCTACCTTGTCCCCACATGGCATAGGGCAACAGGGACTGGTACTTAGAGTAGCACTACCATGGAATTCACCTGCCCACCATGGCTAGTAACTGTGGCCCTGTTTGTTCAGCAGAGTGCATGGGAGCCCGTGTGGCTGCCCAATCAACCAGGATTCCCTTAGCCCACAGCACTGTCATCCTGCACCCTCCACCACCACTTGCAATATACATCATTGTCACATGCCAACCAACCCTTGGTTGGTACAGCTCTGGTCACACCACCCTCTACATTTGTTGCAGCCATGGTGCACAGTGCTGCCTGTGTGTGTGGAGGGCCTGGCAGGGTTGAATGTGTATTGATATGGCCCGGAGCATTGTGGTCCAGATGCTGTGCCAACAATCAAACAGGACTCTGGACTCATGCAATACAGCTCCAATCCACAGATACTGATGAACTGTGTTGATCAGGACCTCAATTCATTCAGACCCTGACTTGCTCAGCTTTCCACAGATCCCAGGCATAGGACAATACTCTGCAACTACACACAGGGTGACATTACACTTGCCAAGGGTTGATGGCCACCTCTATCAATCCCCTCCCATGTCCCAGCTTTTTGACTCACCTCTCCACTTGCTCATCTGTGAGAACTTTGGTGCTGGGATCTGTAATCTATTAACATCCATCACAGGGTCCCTGGTGCTCCTAGCCTTGCTGCAAATGGGGGCTTGTGCACCTTGCATCAATCTGAGGGGGGTTAGAAAATTGACCCTATGGTATAAATGGGTGATATGACATCAATCAATTATAAAATTTCAACATCCATAAAGTGGAGACCCCTAGGATAGTTTCAGGAAACTAGCATGTACAGTGAACACAAACTAAGGCAAACATGTATAACAGCTACATGAGAAGAGTTGAATGTGCGATTGCAGGTGTTGGCAGTCATCAAATCCTCTTTTTATCATCTGAGGAACATCTCCAGGGTCAAGCACCATGTTCCATCCATGATCTTCCTATGCTGGTCCACACCTTTGTGACCTCACACCTTGATTATTGCAACTCACTTTACCGAGGGCTACCTGGGGTTGATATCCGCCACTTGCAGCTGGTGCAGAATGCTGCAGCCCGGTTGCTGATGGGAACTCCCAGGACTTGTCACATCTCTCCGGTGCTGCGTGAACTGTACTGGCTGCCGGTTCAGTGGCGGATGACCTTTAAAATTAAATTTCTGACTTATAAAGCCCTACACGGATAGGGCTCAGACTACCTGAAAGAGCTTCTGGTTCCTTACTGCCCCAGGCGATCGCTCCACTCGGCTGACGATGGGTTGCTAGAGATTCCAAGGGTATCCTTACAATCCTCAGGGGCCCATGCATGTATGTACATGGCCCCAGCCCTTTGGAATTCTCTACTCCAACAGCTTTGGGAGTGTGTGACCATGGAGGGATTTAAACAGGCCCTAAAAATCCATCTATGGCACCTAGCCTACCTTGTCTGATTTTATCACTGTTATGCATTATATGGTAATCTGTATTTTAACTGTGTTTCTAGTACTCTGTTTTATCTTTTAATGATAAGGTGCTTTGATTTTTTGAAAAGCATGATACAAATACAGTTATTATTATGATTATTATTATTATCAAGGAAACAAAAAAAATGTTCAAGATACAAGGGTGTAATTTTCATTTAAGCTGATCCCAAAGAATACTTCAGTCTACATTGTCAAAGGAAACCTTCATCCAGGAAAGCTAAAAACTGCGATCTTTGTTTGCCATGACATATTTTTTGTTCAAATAATCTAGGCTAAATATTAGAGATTATTGTAGATCACTTATTTTTCTAAAACCTGACTGGTTTTCTGAGAGAATACAGGCATCCTCATACCAGTTTTCCAACGTGTGAAGTAGAAATCTGCTATAGATTTTGGCAGAAACGGGAAGGAGAGTAATCAGTCTGTAATTTGCAAGGTCCTGACGATCTCCTTTTTATGACTACATGGGCGGAGCCATGCTGTTGTATTGCTATCACGCAGAAGAGAGAAGGGGTGGTGGAAGCAGGTGACCAGATTCCTTCCCTCTGTTCTTCCACAGTGCTGCAGTCAGTGCTTTGCTGTTTTTTTTCCACTGCCCCTGTACTCCGCAGCCACAGAAGCCCCCCTCCGTGGGCCCACTATCTGGTTGCTGCCCTCTTCTTCCGTTTCACCGAAAGAGTCCACCATGCCCAAGATGCCTTCTGTCAGCTCACTGCATGTGCACGGCTTCACTTTCGCAGTTGTGCATGCGCGATTTGACTTCCGCGTAGCGGTGAAGTCATGCATGCACAGAGTTCACATCTGCATTCTTGGGCACAGCCGGCTCTTTTTTTCTGGTGAAACAGAACTACTTTTTGTTTTTGGAGCCCCATGAGTGCTATTACAATGGCATAGCAGCTGTGTTTGCTCTGACCTGAACTTATTTCATAAGGCAAGATCACTTCCCCAATTAGTCAGTGCAAGGGATTTTTAATGGTATTATTTTATATACAGTAGGTGCACACCTTGTCTACGATTTCTGCCCACCAATCTAAAGTAACTTTAAAACTGTCTGTGTGCATACCATCTACTTCTGGTGCCTTATTGTTTCTTTACATTCTGATATATGAGACAACTTCAGATGGACTAAGGATCCAAAATTGCCACATATTTTCTTGACTGAGTGGGTGGTAATGGATAATTGGTGGCTGATTAAAATAATTTTGAAAAATATTTATGCAACTCTGTAGGGGAGATGCAGGCTTCTAAGTTCTTCCAATTTGACTCTTCACCATAGGCAGCTAAACCCCAAAATGCCCTTGCATCCTTTTCTTTTACAGCCATCTGAAGGTTTCTCCATAATTCTATTTCAAATCTATATTTTTAAGCTTCAGCAGTGTTCTATATTCTTTTCTGGAATTAATCAGTCCCTGTCTATAAACCACCATGTCTTTAGTATTAGGAAATATTCCTAATTTATTAACCACCTTTTTGTTTGCTACATTCTTTATCAGACTATTGGCACTTGGATCTAGCACATCTCTTGTCATTACAGGAGCTACTCCCCACAGTTAAATTATCACAACAATGCGGGATGATTTCCGCAGTCAAATCAGCAAGGCTTTCACCATATTGTCCCCCATCCACACTAATAATTAGTTTCCAACCATAGAATTTTATATTAGCATCACTTTTTCAGAGACAGCAAGGTCACATTTAACATTTTTTGCCCTTTCAATCACTGTTTGTTTATCTCTTTCAAACCCTACTGGATCAATATCATGCATGAAAGACAGTGTGGTGAACACTGCGTTATCTATTGAGCACATGTAGTTTCAGCGACAGGGGTAGAACAATGCTAGTAAAAAAGCGCTACCCCTGTCATTCTGCACTTTTACCTGGTGTCATCAAGTTGCCATGTGCTGGGGGCTTGGTTGAGCCACGCCCCTGGTGGAGTGGTTAGGGCACCAGCACATGGTGGAATGGGAGATCTATGACCATGGTTTGGTTCCCCCCAGGTCTTCCCGTGCTGGAATGTTTTGCTGTTTTTTTCTTTGGAAAAAAAAAAACTTTCACTCCATCTGTGTTTATTCCCCATCCCCAATGTCTGCACCTCCCCAGAGTTTGTTATTTAAATTCCGGAGGTGCGGGGAAACAAAGAAGCTCATAAACTATAAGGGTGTGCACTGCTAGTGTTTGTTGGTGTTTTGCCCAATGATATTGCAGTGCATGCTCTTATTGCTGTGGCATTACATGCCGGGTGATGTTTCTGCACGCAGTTATGACCCCATGTCTTTTCAAACTTATATATATGAAAGTTTCTATTGTTTTGGTGTAACTTTTCTCTACAGGTAAAGTTGATATTAATTAGGAGGAGGTCATTACTGAAGTCCTGCAGAATACAGTTAATCAGTGCATGTCATGGGGTAACATGATCTGGGAGTTTGAACTAGGAATCTCTGGGGAAAGGGGTGAGGGGTGGGGTGTCACTGTGCTTGCGAACTTCACTAGGCTGGGTCTGGGAATCTGGACCAGACCAGAGCTATCCTGAAAGGGACCAAGTTGAATGGAGTCCTCCAGACTGCTGCCATCTCACTTACCAGGACAACAGCTGCTGCAGGTAATGAACAGAGAGAGGGCTTTTTCTCTACACTTGGATGAGAATCCTAAATCAGATTTTGATTTCAATTCAGCATCCAAAAGGGTTTCTGGATTAAGAGTTGTAGTAAGAAACACCAAAATTGTAAATTCAAAAAACAAACAACCACAAAAAAAGCTTGGACTCTGACAAATCTAATTCTGTTAGCCGGATTCTAAGCAACTCTATTTATCCACTATCACAGCAGTGTTAATAGAATTGCATTTTTTCTGTAAGTTCTTTGCAGGATGTTTTCTTGTCTGCAGTTTTTATATTGGTACTCAGTTTTTCCAAATTGATGTATTTCATTAAAAAGCAATTGCATAATAAAGATTTCTTAGAAAACTTTATTTTCTTCAGTTTGGCAGCCATCTCTTTTTTCTGAATGCCTTTAAAGGGGAACAGTCAGCACCAACAGCCCCATACTCAAGTATGGGGCTGTCCCAACAAGCACTTTGTGTGCAAAAAAACATTTTCATTTACTTTCTGCTTACTGTAGTATAGTAGATTTTATCAAACTAACATCTTCTGTTACTACAAATCCCAGCATCACTTGTGGCTGACAGAACAATAGGCAGCAGTGGGAGAACCAATAGCCTGAGGTGCATATGAGAGAGGACTGTACTTTGCCCCTGGAGGAAAGCAGAACTGAAAAACATCTGATCAGAGATTATAAAAGCTCTAGCATGCATTGTAAGCTATTGAACCTCCCACTGCTGCTTACTGCTCTGATGTCGGCTGCAGGAGATTCTGGGATTTGTAGCAACAGAATATGCCAGCCTAGAAACAAACAAAATAAGTCTGATACTGTATAGTCTTCTACAGTAAACAGGTAAGTAAACCAGAATGTTTTTGCACATAAAATGCTTATTTGGGACAGCCTCACACTTGAGTGTGGGGCCCTTTACGGTGATGGTTCCCCTTTAAAATAAGACCAGTCTTTGTTGTGTGTCAACATTAGAGTATGCCTAGTCTAGCATAAGCCAAATCTATTTTTACTTTGTTCAACAGTCTGATTTTATGGTCTAATGTCAGACAACATTTGTGGTCGTAGGCCCGTTTGTAGACTCAGTCTTAAGACCTTCTTGTGCAACTGACACCTGGTAGCTGGTTCCAAAGTGTCCATACCCCTTGGGCCAAGTGTGGTCTCCTCAGATTTGTTCTAGCAATTTCATTCTTTAATTGCATATTATTATTCATGGTGTTATGTTGCACGTTTTTTTGTTTTTTAGATTTAATCATTCCTTCAAGTCTTGACTGTACATGACCTTGTATATAAGGATCATGTTTTCCGATAGCCTTTTCTGTTGCAGTGGAAAAAATAAAATTTGGGTAACCTATCATCATAACTTAATCCTTTAGTGAACTTAATTAGTTTTGTACATGAGAAGGTAGTAGGGAGGGCTGGGGGGATACTGAGATGTATAGGGTGAGGCATCACCAGCAGAAAACAGGAAGTTGTTATCCCACTGTACAGACAGTTGGTGAGACCCCATCTGGAGTACTGCATGCAATTCTGGAGACCCCATCTCTGCAAGGACATAGACAGGATGGAGGTAGTCCAAAGGAAGGCAACTAAAATGGTGCAGGGTCTGCAAGAGAAGCCATACGAGGAGAGACTAAAGGAGCTTAATATGTATACCCTTGAGGAAAGGAGGGAGAGGGGGGATATGATAGAAACTTTTAAGTACTTCAGTGGAGTCAACAAAGTCCAAGAGGGTAGCATCTTTCAGAAAAACAGATGTGCAAGAACAAGGGGACACAATCTGAAGATAGAGCGGGGACAGCTCAGGGGCAATGTGGGGAAGTATTTTTTCACAAAGAGGGTAGTGGGTGCATGGAACCACCTTCCTGAGAAGGTTGTGGGTTCTACAGCTGTGGGAGAATTCAAGAATGCATGGGACAGACATAAGGTAATTCTTGTGGGGTTAGGAAGAAATAGGCTGTTTGTTAACTAGGATCTGCAGCTTATCCAGTAAGTAGGAAAATGGGCAGACTAGGTGGGCCAAGCAGTCCTTATCTGCCGTCAAAGTCTATGTTTCTATGTTTAAGCTGAACCAATTCGGTTATTTTGATATCTTCTTTCAGACTTGGTGCCCACAATTGCACACAGTAATCCATATACAGTCTCACTATTAACATGCACAAGGGTATTAGCACCTATGATTGCCTACTTGTGAAATTTCTTTTGCTACAGCCTATTTGTTTACACCTCTACTGTATTTGTTTACACCTCTTAACTGTTTTGTTACAGTGATCTGACATCCTTAGGCTGTTCAATATATTGACTCCAAGGTTTGTCTCCGTTTTGGTTTTATGCAGTAAATGATCATTTATTTTGTATTCCTCCTCTCATTTTTTCATACCCATGTGCTTCGCTACACATTTTTGAGGATTAAAGGTCATTTTCACTCCCCTGGCCAACTCAATTATATGATCAAAGTCTTCTTGCAGTTGTTTTATCTGTTTTTTTTTTCCACTACTGATCCTAGTTTTGTATCATCAGTAATCTTTGTTATCCATGACCCAACATTCTTGTGCATGTCACTAACATATATAATAAACAGGGTCAATAACAAAACAGATTCCTGTGGAACTCCACTGCTGACCTTCCCCCATTGTGACATAAAGCCATTAATCCTTATTCTCTGTCTCCTGTCATTAAACAAGTTACCAATCCAGGCTACTACTATATCATTTCTGTGTCATACAACTTGCTAATCTGCTCCCTTTGCAAAACTCTGTAGAAAGCTTTCTGTAGGTCAAAATATACTACATCTACAAGTCTTCAACCATCCAAAGATTGACTAATAGCATCAAAAAACTTAATCAAGGTTATTAGGCATGATATATTTCAGGTGGATCCACGATGTAAATCATTCTCTAAATGATTTACACTATGGGTAGGATTTTCAGAACTGCCCCCGGCAGGGGTGCAAGCCGGGCGCAGCACAACTGGGATGCGCCAGGGTGTGGACTGGGTGATATTCAATGGTGCTGCGACATGGCTCAGCACCGTTGGATATGGCAACATGGCCTCCCGCATTGCGCATGGCACAGTGGCACTGCACCAGTTCAAGTGGCAAGAGTGGAGCAGGGGGATGCGCCATCCCAAGTACAGTTGCGCTAGGCACAGAAACCGCGATATCCAGCGGTGGATATGCAAATGGGGCCATAATGCATGCAAGGCACAACTGGAGCCATTGGCATGTCATTATGGCCCCATTTGCATGCAGGTGCACAGATTCCCTATGATTTGTGCCTGGCACCTTGTCAGGCATCAGCCAACAGGGACCGGCGTTCCCTTCACAGTGCGACAAAGTACCCCAATGCCCAACCGCGGGCATAGGTATAGAAATAATATGGCCAGTATCCCTGGTGGTCCAGTGAACCACTTCCAACCTGATCATGGGCATAGGTATAAAGAAAAGCATGTCCAATATCCCTGGTGGTCCAGTGGACCAAATCCAGCCTGATCACAGGCATCAGTATAATTAAAATCATTTTAAATTTCCCCTGGTGGTCCAGCGATACCCCCCACCCACCTGCTGAGCCCCGCCACCCTGCTCCCCACCCGCAAGCCACCTGCCGACTGACTGCATACAGTAAGGCTGTATGCCCATTGGTCCACAGCGTGGGCCAATGGGCCTGCAGACCATACCGTACTACACAGTCCAGATATGTGAATGGATTAATTATACTGATGCCCATGATTGAGCTGAAAGCGGTCCACTGGACCACCAGGGATATTGGACATGGTTATTATATACCTATGCCCACAATCGGGCATGGGGGGGCCCGACACCAACAGACCCTGGCCCCAGAGCTCGGGTGGCCACCCACAGCTGGTGGCTGCCGTGTTGTGCCCTGTAATAGAGCAGCTCACCTGTGGGTGGCCAATCCTTGCTCCAATTTCTTTTAGGCTTGACTTTGAGCACCAGTGTGCATCGCAAGTAGGGGTTGCACTAGCATATGTGCCGCACATCCCAGGCTGAATATCAGGATGTGCGGAATATGCATAGGCACACACCCCCTACCTGCGCCGCATACATTACTGTTGCACTCCGGCGCATCAAGATCTGCGCAGCACAACATCCCCTTTTGAATATCACACCAGGGCACATCGGTGGGTTGCGCATGGTGCATCACTGTTGTGCCATGTGCCACTCCATTGAATATCCCACCCTATATGTTCCTCAATGTGGTCTCCAATTATGATTTCCATATTCTTTCCAGGGATGCTGGTTAAACCACAGGCCTACAATTAAAAATAACCTGTTTCAATCCCTTTTTAAAAATGGGTGCAGCAATGGCTTCCTTCCACAAGTTTGGAACTGCACCAGATAATACTGACTGGAACATTTTATTTGCTAAGGGTACATGTTACATTCTCTTAAAGTTCCTTCATGATCCTCCATGGAAGGCCATCAGGCCCTGGGATCTTGTTAGTCCTATTGAGTCCTACTCACAAAGGTGCAGAGTGGGATATGCATCGCACTTATCTGGTGGGTAGCCCACTCTGCACCTGACAATCCCCTGTGCACATTCATAACCCAAGTACAATTCCCCTACACACCTGAACCCCCTGCTGAATGTGCAACTCTGCACTGGGGCAGACCAGGGGACAGAGCAGGGGCCATGCCAGCACTCTGCATGATTCACAGTGCAGCTGAGTACTGCACATGGAGTCCGGTGGGTAAGTGTCCCAAGGGCAGCTGTAACCCCAAGATGCCAGTTACCTGCCCCCCCTGGGAAGCAGCCATTGGCCATAGCAGATACAGCAGGGGGGCATTATCCCCCCAGTAGGGATGCCCCTGCCATTGGGGCATGCCAGGAGGTCAGGGGCAATCTGCTAGGGTACCCCCTCAACATTGCTGTTGGTGCTCTATGTGCTGGCTGACGTCATGGCACCCCACGAGTGCAAGAGATCCACTGCAGGACCAGGACCAGGCAGCTGATTGGCTGCCCACCCAGATCCGATGCTCCACACCTGCCTGCCCCCATGGTCCAGCATGCTTGGGGGGGCAGGGTCATGAAAGGGAGCTGGATGGGGGCCAGTGATTATGAATGTGGCCCCCATGCAGATCTTCCAGGGGTGCAGAGCTTCATAGGCAGAATACATCATTTGGCACGTATTTCCTGCCCAATAGTGAATAGCTCCCATTGTTATTTAGTATCTCCTTTTAACACACCTATGCCTAACACTTTTGGGTCTGTCATTTTGCCAGGGATTTGTGTATTATTTCCCACTTTTTTATTAAATACTGATGTAAAATACATATTTAGGGCTTCTAACATTTTAGTCTGTTCTCTAATCACTTCTTCACTTACTTTAAGAAGTCCAATTGTTTGACCACTTTGTCTTAGTTTATTCACGTAACTTTAAAAGCCCTTATAGATATCTTTAGTATTTCTGGCTATTTTAAGTTCCAGATCCCTCTTTGCCTTTTCTATTTATTTTGTTTTTGTTTCTTTCTGTAAAATCTTAAATGTTTCTATGGATTCTATGGAGTTGTGGTTCTTTATTGTTTGTGTACCCTTTTTTCCCTTTTAGTAGCTTTTTAATCCTCAGATTTAACCACTATGGTTGCCTACCACTTTTATTATATTTTGTACATAATTATTGACAAGCTGAAGAATTTTGGTTTTAAGGTTTAACCACTTTATGTTATCAGTATCTCCTTTAGATCCCCCTTCCTGGCACCAGTTTCTCATGCCTTTCTCATGCTGTCAAAATCTGCTTTACTGTAATTACAACATTCTGTTAAACCTTTGGACTTGGTGGTCACCTACCCAATTTTGTACCATATTATATATTGGTCACTGTTGCCCAGTGGCTCCTGAACCCCAGTCAGATACAACTTCTTCATTATTACATAGGATAATGTCTAAAATTGTCTTGTTCTGCATAGGCTGCTGGATGAGTTGAGTAATGTTACTGTAGTTGAATGCATCAAAATATTCCATTTTGCCTCGAGTTTTGCTGTGTTTTTATATAGTTAATACCTCCTAGGTTCATATCCCTTGCTTAAATTATCTCCTTTCTCAGTCGTTGCTCTAATTTCTTATCTCAGCCCTTTATCAGATGCATTTCTGTATCTGGAGGTCCATAACATATGTTCATCTAAAGATCTTTGTTTGCAGTCTCTTAATCATTATCCACAAGATTTCTATATTGGGATTTATATCCCTGCTCTAGTAAATTGCTTCCACTGCTAGTATATTTATGTAAGCTGCAACTCCTCCTCTTTTACCATCACTTCATTCCCTCATGAATGAAGTTGTAACTGTCAATCTCCTTGGACCCCATGTCATTCTCTACCCACAAAGGTCCTTTAATGACTATGATGTATAGCATAATTTTCAGTTCTAATAAGTGCTTTAAGCTGTTTCATTGTGTTATTAAGACTCCAAGCCATAATTGTTATGCCTGTTATTTTTTATCCTTAGCTGACTTCTTCTTTCTTCTCTTTTTCCTAATAGGCTTATCAGTTTATTAACAAGTAGTTATCACTCACTTCTGTTTCAAGACATGCAGCATCACTGTATTCCTTTCACCCCTTCTCCACCACTTTAATTCAGTCATTTGTGTCTCAGGACCTTGGCAATCTGCTTATATAGTTGCAGACCATCTCTTCCATATAGGTCCTTTCTGTATTTAAATCTATCCCTTCTTTCTGGAAATAAAAAGTTTAAATCTTTTGCCCATTTCGATAGCCAAGCATTCATCATTTTGATATTCTTTTAATGTCCCTGTCCTAAACATGGTACCAGTAAGATTTCTGAGATGATCAATCCACATCCTAACTCTAATGTTTTCTGCTGTCACTATGAAATCTCATCTAATATCATCAAGCCTGTTTCTGATATCCTCAATACACATATGAAGTACTACTAATGGTTGTTCTACTGGCCCTTTAGGATCCTTCTAGCTCCAGGTTTATATCTGTGATTTTAGCCCCTGGTGGGCAAGTGGCTGTTGTTTCTATCTATGCAGATCACACTGTCAGTAAACCTTATAATTGAGTCCCCTTTGACTGTACATTTTTTTGCCTTTAGTACTTTATGCTTTTCCCACATTTGATTGGTATGACCAATGTACCATGTTATTTATTTGCACCTGGTACCTGGCTTCTGTATCTCCTCGTAAAATTGTTAATCAGTTCTGAGTATTTATTAATGGGTGATCTGATAAGCTGCTTTTCGTGTGCTTACCTTCTCTCACTGTATGCCATTTTCCTCTTCATTCTTCCTCCTCCTCTAGTTCCCCTTCCTCCACATTTCTTTTCCTGTTTTCTTTACACTCCTGAAACTGATTGGTTGTATTAGATTTAATTTGTTCCCTCTGCATATTTTGCACCTCACTCCAAATGTGGTTCATACATTCCTCAAATTCTCTCAATTGCTAGAACTCTTATATCCTATTTTTAAGTTCTACAACTTTGCATTTGAGGTGGTTTGTTAACAGACAACTAGCCCAGATATACATTTTATTTAGTGTATCCTACTCAGTTATCAAGTACATGCTGCATTCATTACATGTGATACCCATTATATTTTCCCAGTGCTGTACATGTTCCACCTTTCCTACATTTCCTGGTATTTCTTTCATTATTGTAAGAGTGATGGCTGTCAGAGTTTCCTGGCTCCCCTGGTTACCCCAGCTGAAATTGCAGACACTCGTTTATGCCATGCCCGCCTCTGTCTGTTCTCTCTCTCCCTCTTTATCTCTGCTCACAGGGCTTCCTGTTATGTGGGGTATAGTGACTAACAAGTACCCAAGTCAACACTATTTCACTGCACCAAACTGTTTTTTTTACTTTAAATCACAGTATGCCCCACTGAAGACTCTCTTAACTAAAAAGGTTCTACAGAATGAAAATGACATACAATAACAGCCCAACTAAAACAAATTAGAGCTCCTGCCCCATTTTCTGCTGTCCCAGGTTTATCCCAGGAAATACAGTTCCTAGTAACTTTTGGATTCCTTGCCCCGGAGAAAGAGAGAAAGAGATTTAGTTTTCATTCTTTTTGTTTTTGGTTTTATAGAGAGGAGATAGAATCTGATAGAGAGGAGAGTTTCTTGCACAGTTTATCGTGGTACTTAGTGTATATAGCACGTAGAGCTCCTGTTCCAATTTCTGTCATCCTAGGCTTATATCAGGGACTTCTGGTCCCAGCAGCCTTTGCAGTCCTCGCTCCACAGAGATGAGAGAATTTTATATTATTTTTTTCTTCGATGGAGAGGTAATAGTTTGTTGCATAGCACTCATATGTCACACACACGGCCTCTGCCATTCCTGGCTGTCTGTGCAATTAATGAAATTTAGTCAAGAACAATTATTTGACATCATATTCACCTCTCCACTTTCCAGCCTGCTAACTTTAAATATTGGGTAATAGCCGGACTAATAACTCCCCCATCTCATGTCAGTCAGATGAAGTGTGATCTCAGTTCAAATTTGTTTCTTAAAATAGCTACTTTACAGTACTGAGATCTACTGCAAACAGAGTCAATTTCAGTCTGTATCTAGGATAGTAGTATTATGTATCTTTTACCTCTTTTTTCCTTCTCTTGCAAATTCTTCTGAGGATTCTGTACCCTTGAGTACATGGGTTGCTTCTATTGGTTGCTCCAGAACCTTGTGATCAGAGATGTCATGAAGTTTTATTTCAACTGTGAAGTTAAGGCTAATTCACCAACTTCACCTTTGCGAATAAAATTATAGATTTTGTCTATTTAATAGGAAATTCACCTTTGGCAACTTCACCTGCAACTTCGCCCTTGAGGCACAGCAAGGCAAAACTGGGTAAAACATTAGGCTACTAATACACAAATGTCTCAAAGTCAGCAGTCCCCTGACCCCCCCCACTCTGTAGTAGCCTGTGCCACCCCACTCCTGAAGTACATCCATCACAGGTTGCATCCACTTATCAATCTCAGTCAGGAGCAATTCTTACATTTTCTGACCAGTGTACAATCCAGTTACACTATTCATTGCCAACGTGGCATTCTGGCAAGTATCTAGAGTGTTGCTACCACTGCAGTTAGGCTTTGTATGATTTTCTCCTGGCCAGAGGTGAATACTAACCCAGGTACCTGTGCCCAATGGGCTGTAATGCTCAGATAGGAGCTATCTGTTGTTTGGCCACTGGTCCACATATACATACTGAAATGCATGTATGGGGATGCTGAATGCAGCAGGGCATGGATTGCCATCTATGACACAGTCCCATAAAGTTCCGGAATGGCACTGGTGCAAAAGTACTTCTGTGAGGAAATCTGCCATTTGAGGCAGGCACATGCCATCAACCTTCTAAATCCCATGTTCTTCACAAAAAAAGTATGAGAGTAGATTGATTGTCTGCATTTCAGTAGTTGCTGCATTCACTACTAGTGCAATATCATGATTGGGTGGGTATTTGGCATGATGCTCCAAAAACATGCTATGCAATCTGGGCTGGACTTTGCTGAGTATTGGGGCAACAAACAGCTGGGCTCAGCATAGTAGCATAACCAGTCATGTTGAATTTGAAGCAGGGTTAGGGGATTCATGGATGCTGCTCAAAAGAAAGCAGTGATTTGGGCTGTTTTTTAAACACTTAGGCCAGATATTCAAAAAGGGTTGCGCCATGAGCAACAGGGTTGCGCCTGCACAAGTCCGAACTTGCTCCATTCTGTGATATTCAGCAAGAGGCAGTTGCACCACAGATAACATGCTGAGCAACACCGCAATGCAAATGAATGCATGCTGAACTGGAGGGGGAGGAACCATGCATAAACTGCACAGCCCGATATTCAGCCGGGCTGTGCAGAGTTGTGCAGGCGCAACCCCCAAACTGCGCCTGCACAACTTTGAGCCAAAAAAAAAAGGTTCAAGTTGAGTGCCACCCACAGGTGAGCTGCTGCATTGCAGGGTGCAACACAGCAGCTGCCACCTGTGGCTGGCCCAACCCACTCCCTGTGCCCCCTGCAGCCCGATCATGGGCGAAGACTGTAAATCCCCACCACCACCCCCACTGGCCCGATCGCGGGCAGCAATGTGTCTCCCCTAACACAGCCCTGGTGGTCAGTGAACCTACAATCCGATCGCGGGATGTAATACATAGCACCCCCGAACATAGCCCTGGTGGTCCAGTGGACCTACAATCCCGATAGCGGGATGTAATAATTAAACAAACCTCCACCCCCAAACACAGCCTTGGTGCCTGATGTCCCCACACCCCACCCCCAGGCTCCACCACCCTGCTCCCCAGCAGCCAGCGGTGGCAGCATCCTGCCGCCTGCCACCCCGCCCACCGACTGATTGCCCAGCAGAGCTGCCGCCCATTGGTGCAGAGCAAGAGCCAATGGGCAGCCCATACTATACAAGACAGTCCAGTTTTGTGAATGAATGTATTCATTCACAAATCTGAACTGTCTTATAGTATGGGCTGCATGCCCATTGGCTCTTGCTCTGCACCAATGGGCATGCAGCCCTACTGGGCAGTCAGTCGGTGGGTGGGGCGGCAGGGGTGGATGCTGCTGCCCACCGCCGCCAGGGGAGGGGTGGTGAGGCTTCATGGGTGGGGGTGGGGATACCAGGCACCAGGGATGTGTTCGGGGTTTATTTAATTATTACATCCCATGATCAGGATTGTAGGTCCACTGGACCACCAGGGCTATGTTCGGGGGGTGTTTATGTATTACATCCCACGATCGGGATTGAAGGTCCACTGGACCACCAGGGCTATGTTCGGGAGGGGAGACACATTGTGGCCCGTGATCGGGCTGGTGGGGGGGATTTAAGCTATGCCCACGATTGGGCCAGTGGGTGGTGGTGGTGGGGATTTTACAGTCTTCTGCCCGCGATCGTGCTGCAGGGGGTGTCGGTCCCCAATGGCTGCTGCCTGGCATGGTGCAAGGTGCAAGTCCTCTGGGATAGGCGCACCTGCATGCTAATGGCATGCAAACGGGGCCATAATCAGATGCAAATGGCCCCCCTGTGCCTTGCATGAATTATGGCCCCATTTGCATGTCACCTTTTGAATATCGGGATTTTGCACATGGCGTAATGATACTTGTGCCACCGCAAGTTGAATGCTCCACTCTGTCCACTTGTGGAGGCGCAAGTTCCACTGCGCCATGCACAGTGGCTGTGGCTGGGGGGTGATATTCAAAGGAGTTGCTCAAGGGCGCATCTCCTTTGAATATCACTCTGGCCACACCCCTGCACAACTATTTTGTGCAGTGCAAGGGTTTGCTCCACAAAATAGCGCAGTTTGAATATCTGGCCCTTAAGATTTAAGTTTTGTGCAAAACATACAGACAAACAACTGCATTCCATACATTAGTATGAAACACTCATCTGGTAATTGTATAGCCACCCCAAGCAGGCAAAATCATTCCATTGGTGCAAGAGACCTTATGTAACTTTCTGTCATGCTCAACACTCTCCTTTAGGAATAGGGACCTATTATCCAGATGAGGTTCAGTGCCACCACCACCAGCAGTCGGGGGATACCAGCAACCTTCTCCTTGACCACTGTTCCTGAGCCAGAGATTTTACTAGCTCTTGGACTGATCCTCTTGTCACCGCCTCCCCCAGCAGCTACCAACATGGATGCCACAGATGTGGCAGAGAATAACATGGCAGCACTAATGCCACTGCCACTTCCACCAACTACTCTTTTGCTACTACTACCAGCCACAGAGCTCATGCATGAAGCTGCTGCAGAAGGAGCTTTTTATGTGCAACATCCTTCTGCCCCAAGGGATCTATGCACTTCTTGACCACCTAGCCATACTTTCTCCCTATACTTGAACATTTCTTTCCAGTTTGTATTTTTTTAACATGATCTGAATTAACAAGATGCACATAATAGGGGCAATTCAAAATAAGTTACTGCTGTAAGTAATACTGCCACTTCAAGAACTAAACAAATCATCCACAATCAGTATAGAAACAGGCTGGCAAATAATTCACTTAATCACACACAACTGTGCTACAGAAATAAAATGTCAAATCACAGACCACAGACAAAAATTACTAAAAAGAAAGACTGAGAAAAACAAATCAGATTAGTGCTCACAGGGCTGCCTTGTTTGTTAGCTGAAAATCACTCCCTCCCCCACACAGTACTGTTTCACTGGGCAAAAACAAAGCCACTACTTTCAACTAAATAAATCTGCAAAACTACAAACAATGGTAACTTAGCTGCACAAGGCACTCTAGATATTTTTTTGTGAGCAGGTTGACTCAAAATGCTCTACTTTTGGAGTAGTTGTGAAGATTTTTTTACTCCGACAAGCAGGGATAGACTTCTCTCTCTAGCTCTGTCTTCATAAGACTGCTTTGAACTCATGACATACAGCTTATTTCCCATGGTACATTGCAAACTTCACCTGTTGGACCAACTTTGCCTACATTCCACCAACTTCACTGGTGAAGTTACCAAATTTGACATTAATGAAGTTAGATCTATCCTGAAAATTGGAACTCACAGAGAAGATGAGCTTTGCAAATTGAAGTGAATTCATATATTAATCCACAAAGCAAAGTTACCCAGCCTTGCACACCTCTACTTGCGATTTGTTTTTTCCATTGTTCTTTGCAAATTCCTGTATTTAGATGTCAGATTTTTACTATTGACTTTTTCATTGATGACCAATGAATCATTTACTTTTTCTCCTGACCTACTTAAGAGACACATTTTTCTAAAATGATCTAACATCATGTGACTTCAGTATCAGAGTCTGTTCATCCTTACAAGTACAGCAAATTCACACCTCTAATTAGAATGTTTTGGCAGAGTTAATTAAAATCAGTTTAGAGATGCTAGTTGTCATTGACATTTATATACCTTCAAATACCTCTCGACTGTATTCTGAGGAAGTCTGGTTTCAATTTGAACAATTGTCTTTTGTATCCCAAATACATTGTGAAAAAAACTGTTTACTAATGGGTGATTTCAATAATTGAATTGGAACTTGCAGTATGAAAACATGGATACTGAAGTATTTTACATGGCAAATGTATATATTATTATGGGTAGAACAGCCAAAGAAAAGAAAATTAACACCATGGGATTAAACTGATAAATAGCCTTCAAAAATTCTATTTAGTAGTTCTAAATGAAACATGTCAATGTGACAAGGATGGTAACAAGGATGTTTGTATCTATGTCTTAAGTTACTGTTATACTTATGTGTTGTACTGTCATACTGTGTATTTTCGTTTGTCTTCCTGTGACAAGGTACCTTTGTAAATGAGCCTATGGCTCAAAGGTTTTCCAAACTGCTGTTTAAATAAAATAAAAAATAAAATAACATTACATATACAGTCTATTCCCTGTGGGGTGAGCACAGCTGATATCTGTATTTGTCCTGTTTTGGGTGTAGAAACGGTATACTGTTGTTAGGATGAAACCCCAACAGTGAATCCATTGCAGTGACACAACCCGAGTAGTATAAGTTCATATATCTCGTCAAATGTTAAATTTCAGCCAATCAGCGCGTGCCACATCATTTGACAGGTGGGCGTGGCCTAAAATGGACCAATCAGAATCGCCCCTTGTTAAACCGGAAGTCCCTCCCTAAAATGCACTAGCCCCACCCCCTTCTGGTGGAAATGACACGCGTTCGGCCGTCATACTGCGCGCCGAAATGACAGCGTTCGAACCGGTGTCCCACCCTTACACAGGAAATGACCCCCACTGAAACCCTGGAAGTGACCTAACACCACCATTTTGTAAGCGTCTTATGCCTCCTCATTCTCATACACTCCTCGAACCCTGCCACCCACCATTTTGTAAGCATCCTGTGCCCCTCCTTCTCGTACACTCCTCGATCCCCTGCCAGACCATCCTGGCTGGAACCCGAGTCCCACCATGCTAGCTTGAACTCCTGCATCCCTCCTTTCTCCTGCACCCCCACCAGCCTGGCTCGAACCCCTGTCCCCCTTCTCCTGCACCCCCACCATCCTGACTGGAACCCGAGTCCCACCATGATAGCTTGAACTCCTGCGTCCCTCCTTTCTCCTGCACCCCCACCAGCCTGGCTCGAACCCCTGTCCCTCTTCACCACCATGCTCCTCCACCCAAAAAATCAGTTAGTGTTTATGTAGTGGTATGTGCCCCTGTGAGGCCTGGTGTATAACTGCAGGGACATGTGTGTGTTTTGATTAGGATATTTTCAGAAAGAAGTATCTAGGAGGGAACCTGATCATGCAGAGGTTTCACAGATCTGTGTGAGACCCCCACCCTGAGGAAATTCATCTGCCTGTGTGAGCACCCTTTTCTGTTTTGTAACAATATACAAAATTATTTAACATGCATCTGTAGGACTGTGTCAAACTTGCATCAAAAGGATAGCTTTATGTATCGCATGTAACATTTATAAGCTAAAACGGGGACCTCTGTGTAAATAAGATGGTTCAGCAGTTTTCTCTGGATAGCATTGCAACAATCGCAAAAACTAATTATTTATACTTTTGTCATGAATTAGAAAGAATAAAATATATCAGAAAAAGGAATACACATACCTATAGTTCACCCCTCAGCTCTGTGTAGTATCAAGGAGAGGCTGAAATGAAATGTGTGTGATATTTACAATGTTTTGAAAAATGATATATTACAAAGAAAAGACAGAATGTAAAATGATAATGTTTCTCTTTCAAAATAATTTTAAAGCACACAGTCTTAAATGTATCTACAGCTTTGCTTAGAGTCGTTATAAAAAATACACACTGTGTGTGTGTGTGTGTGTGTCTCCTCATTAGACAAGTAGGAAAAGCAATGTCTTTTATGTATGTTTAAAATATAGATGGGGTTTTGGAGCCTGGTGGCTGTGTGTGTGTATGTGTGTCCGTCCTCATTAGGCGTGAGGAAAAGCAATGCCTTTTTTATGGATGTTTAAAATATAGATGGACTTTTTGGAGCTCACGGTCCTGTTGGCTGTGTGGTAGGGGTCTTTGTCTGTTAAGACATGACAAAACATCTGTTGTTCATTTACACAGCCATGGCTACAAAGGACTATTGATTCTCTTTGGAAACAAGTGTGTCTCAAGATTTTTGGATTACAGGGGTCTGTAAAATGTAGCTTTATGCTTTTGTTACAAAATAAATGTCTATAGTTACATTATCAAAAAATTAAAAAGTCATGTAGTATTAAATAGAAAAATAAATGATATGCTACAAAGAAAAGACAGAATGTAAAATGATAATGTTTCTCTTTCAGAATAATTTCAAAGCACACAGTCTTCTTAAAATGTATCTACAGTTTTGCTTAGAGTCGGTGCAAAAGAATACACACTTTGTGTGTGTGCTATGTTTTACTGAATTACTAATTTAAAGGACTCCGCTGCTTAAAAAGACAGAATTTCTGTTTTGACTTTTAAAAACATAACTTAAGCTGGCACTCAACTGCCGTTATTATAAACTGCCTCTTTGTGTTTTAAGATTGATAAAAAGCATCTGTTTTAATTAGTCTGTGACCAACGTATTAGCAGTATGGCATTTCTTTTTGAACTCTCCTACATTGTAAATGAGAAAAACTTGTGTTTCTCATGATTAACTTTTTAACAAAATAAGTTGTATCTTCTGATTAGTGCTATGCAAGCAGTTTTACTGAATTACTAATTTAAAGGACTCAGCTGCTTAGAAAGACAGAATTTCTGTTTTGACTTTTAAAATCATAACTTAAGCTGGCACTCAACTGCCGTTATTATAAACTGCCTCTTTGTGTTTTAAGATTGATAAAAAGCATCTGTTTTAATTAGACTGTGACCAACGTATTAGCAGTATGGCATTTCTTTTTGAACTCTCCTACATTGTAAATGAGAAAAACTTGTGTTTCTCATGATTAACTTTTTAACAAAATACGTTTTATCCTCTGATTAGTGGTATGCAAGCAGTTTTACCGAATTACTAATTTAAAGGACACAGCTGTTTAAAAAAGACAGAATTTCTGTTTTGACTTTTAAAAACATAAATTAAGCTGGCACTCAACTGCCGTTAATATAAACTCTGCCTCTTTGTGTTTTAAGATTGATAAAAAGCATCTGTTTTAATTAGACTGTGACCAACATATTAGCAGAAAGGCATTTCTTAATGCCTTCCAGCTGTCGCAGGAAGTGAGAAGCAAAAGCCTACATTGACTAGCATAGGAGCTTATATATCCCCCTTGGAGAATGGGGTGGGTGGTCTGATGGACAGTACCAGATGTTTTTTCACTACTTGCCACGTACTTGGGGTGGGGAGGGGGGAGGAAGGAGGTGGGTCTGAGTCATTTTTATATAAGCATTTCAAGATACTGGAAGCTCAAGTAGTAGTTGTGGCAGTCTCGCTCTGTCCTTTTGTCTTGAGCTAAAAAAAATTAAAAATATTCAACAAGTAGCCATGGAATCGTGGACTCCTGATGAAAAGCTTATCCAAACATTTACTCGTTTGGCTAATACACAGTTGACCACTACAGAAGGTGTGCATTTTTTAACTAGAAATAGTAGATGCTGCATGTTTTAGAGTTTAAATTTTGTCTTATAAAAGTTTTAAAAATATTGAAAGTAGTGACGGGGTGTATTTTTCTGTTTTAAAACAGCCATGCAGAGAAACCCTGTAGGGGAGAGGCAGGCTAATCCCCAGATTATCACTACAGAAGGTGTGTATTTTTAACTTGAAATAGTAGATGCTGCAGGTTTTAGAGTTTAAATGTTGTCTTATAAAAGTTTTAAAATACTGAAGTAGTGACGGGTTTATTTTCTGTTTTTAAACAGCCCCACAGACAAACCCTACAGGTGTGAGAGGGAAAAAGAGATCATTACATGAATGTGATGTTTTTCAAAGGCATGCAAGAGTTTCTGCTGGTGTCAGTGACCAGAATACGTATAGCATAACTGAACAAGATATACAGCCATCTACAATCAGTGGTTCAAGAGTCTCTGCAGTTGTAAATGAACCAAATGTGTCAATAAACATTGTACAGCCATCTAGGAGCAGCGGCTCAAGAGTCTCTGCAGCTGTAAATGAACCAAATGTGACAATAAACAATGTACAGCCATCTAGGAGCAGCAGCAGCACAAGAGTTTCTGCCCAAAGGTTTCAAGAAAGTGACATTGACGTGAGCAATATTGGGAAAGCCTATATTTTTAAAACAATTGATAGTTTGTTTAATGCCTTGGTAATTGAGGGCAGATTATCTAGTGAGGATTACGATCATCAGCTGCTTAAATCTGAGCTTTTTAAAAGTTCAGCTACTTTACTGAACAGTGTGCTTGGTTTAGTGCATGTATCTAAATTCTCATGCAAGGAAATGAAGATGATGCTCAGTGCAGCCCACATGTATGAAAAGTACAGGGGCTTGGAAAAAGTGGCCAAAAACAAAGAACAAATTACAAAGTGAAAGCACAGAAGCTCTCATAAACTGAGTACAAAGGGTTGCATCGCTAACAAAATGAAAAGAAATAACAAATGGGGTCAAAAAAGAAAAATCTGGGTAAAAAATAAAACAATCCGAGAAAAGTTGATAAGAAAAGTAAAACATGCCAGGAAAATATTACAACATAGATTGTTACAGCATGCTACAAATGGTCTGCAGTCTGAATTAGAAAACCATCATGATGATGATCAGGCTAACAGGGCGCCCCCTACAGTGTATTTAGAAGCTGTACAGGAATATGAACGCAGTTTAAAAAAATTTAATGCTACAGAATTTCATCAAAGATATAAGTTTATAAATCTAGATAAAATAAAATCTTTTACAGAGGCTATTGCTGCAATGCACCAGGCTATAGAAAGTTTGTTAGACAGTGTGAAGAGAAAAACACAATATGAGGATTTTATACAGGTGAGATTAAATGCTGCTTCTTTGAATCACCCCTTGTTCTCAAGAAATACAAGACCAAATGAACTAAATGCTGCAACCTTCTTAGATCAGATAGCTGATATGCTACAGAGCAATACTGAAGTAATTGCTGATTCCTCTATACATCTTGTGGTAACGACCATCAGGAACCACCAGGGTTCGGGGGTGGGGGGAGACAGACACTGAGCTCCATCTTGTATAGCAGGATTTTACAAAAAAAGAGATGATACCTGATTGATTTAAATAACAGAGACAATAGTTTGTGTTTCGGTGGCTCCATTCTCGCACTCTTAAATCCACATATGGTGACAGTCAGTTGTTGAACAAGGCTAAAATATTGTATGCTGAGCTAGGTTTGTCAGACCAAAGCCCTGTCACTTTTAGTGATGTGTCACAGTTTGAACGCTTTTAGGAGTCAAAATTAGATTTTATATCATAATGAAGGAAACTGGCAAACATTTTCAACAGGTCCAGAAAGATTTCCTAAAACACTGTTTGTATTATTACATGAATCGCATTTTATGGTATCACTAATGTAAAAATTCATAGGCACACGGTACCTCTGCGAATATTGTGATGTAGCCTACAGCCATAGGAAATCATATCTGTGCACAACAGTGCAAAGTTTGTTTCGACCCGTGTTGTCTCGAAAAATTGGCACAGTATCTTGTCACAAATGTAAGAAGATTTGTAGGTCTTCAGCGTGCCTAGAAAGACATTTAGCTAGAGCTGATGGGGATACAGGGTCTTGTAAATCCATGAAACTGTGTGAACAATGTTTTGTTTTTACAAGGGATCTCATACATGTAAATTGATTCAGTGTAGCAGATGTGGTTCTTTCATGACAGCAGACAAGCATCTGTGTTACATGTCACCACTCACAGACGTAAAAAGCACTGAGAAATATATAGTGTTTGATTTTGAAGCCACACAAGAAACGGGGGTGCACATACCAAATTTTGTGTATGCTAAGCAATTAGATGGGAAGAGGTCCTGGGAATTCGAAGGTGAAGATTGCATAAAAGATTTTGTAGGACATTTTATTGATGCCCCATTTAGACACTACACATTTATAGCACACAATGCCAAAGGCTATGACAGTTACTTTATCATTAGCCAGCTAGTCAAGGAAAGAATTGATATCTTGGAGTCTGGATTGACAATAAACTTGACTACACTAGCCACATTGAAGAGCTCCTGAAAAAGTTTAGACAAAGACTTGGCCTATTCTATAGGATCAAACACTACCTGACCAGAGATTCCAAACAAAGGCTAATCCTGGCATCATTCCTATCCCTCATTGACTATGCTGACTTCCTCTATGGCCACTGCTCCCTCTCCCATTTAAATAAATTAGACACCTTGTATCATAGAGCTATTAGATTCATTACAGATCTTCCCTCCAGCACCCATCATTGCTCTCTCTACAATGCAGTCAGTTGGACATCCTACAACATAGAAGAAACAAAAATGCTGTGTCTGGATCTACAAAGCTCTGACAAACAACCTCCCTTCCACCATCTCAGACTGTTTCAACCGGATCACTTCCAGGCCTTACACCCTAAGGATCAATAAACTCATCATGCTGAAGATTCCTATCACCTGCACCCGGTATGGAAGGGCTGCAATCAGCTATTCCCTAGCACTTATCTGGAATTCTCTTCAAAAGACCTTGAAATTGGATACCCTCATTCCTTTAACATCCTTCAAAAAACTGTACACTAGTCTACTCCCAGAATCATGCAACTGCTTCCATAAGGCCTAGTCCTCTCACACCACCTCCTTCCCCCACCCCTTTTTATGCTACCCCCTATTTCTCTATCGTTCTTCTAGCTTGTCCTCCAACCTACTCCATACAAAAATGCCCACCCAAGTCCAACTACCCGAGCTTTATCCCTACTATACTGTTTGTTTCTTTCCTTTCAATATGATTTAGGTTTATTGTCATTTTGCCTTGTATATATGTAAATATTTGTATATCTGTCTCATTCATAAATCATTGTATTTGTGTTTATTCAGTACCATGTTTTTGTGTAAAATTTGTAACCTTATATTGTTATGACCACTCAGGTCCATCTTGTAAATGAGCTATGCTCAATGATGTTCGCCTAAATAAATAAAGATTTTGATTGATTGATTGATTGATATTAAATTGCTCACACAAGGAGGAAAAGTACTCTGTGTCACAGTGACATCCCTACACATCAGATTTATTGACAGCCTTTGTTTTCTTCCTTTTAAACTAGCAAAAATCCCTGCAGCCCTTGGATTTGAGAATGAGATTGCTAAAGGTTACTTCCCCCAATTTTTTAACACCAAGACTAATGAAAATTATGTAGGCCCCCTGCCCGATGCTCAGTTTTATGGTTCTGAATATATGTTGCCTGCAGAAAAGCAAGAGTTTTTGCAATGGTACCTAGCTAACAGACATAGAGAATTTAATCTGAAAAGAGAGCTTCGCTACTATTGTCAGTTAGATGTTGAAATTCTTCTAAAAGCCTGTGTCAGATTTAGAAATGAAGTACTGAGATGACTACAAAAGTATTTTAAAACAGTCAGACAGTGATACAGTGGAGTATGAAACAGTATCCTTAGACCCCTTCCATCGTCACCATATCCTCAATTTCTATGGCTATGTACAGATTTCTGTTCTTGAAAGAATGCACTGTTGCTGTTCTCCCCAGACAACTACCACAGACAATTGAAGAGTACTCCACACCTGCTATTCAGTGGCTTATGTACATATCTGAGAAAGAAAACATTTCTATTCAGCATCGCTAAGGGGTGGTGAATTTAAGGTGAGTCCATATTTTTGGATGGCTATTCAGTCATAAATGGAATACCCACAGCATTTGAATTTAATGGTTGTTTTTTTCATGGCTGCAACATCTGTTACTGTGAGAAAGATAGAAACCACATGACAGGGACTAGTTTTGGACAGTTATTCAATAGGACCACGCACAAATTTCATTTTCTAAAAAGACAGGGTTTTGCAGTTAGAGTATTGTGGGAACATGAATGGAAAGCAATGCTGGCCACAGATCAGGGTTTGAATAATTTCTTGAGGGACAGGCAGCTACCACAGCTACTCGAACCTAGGCAGTCACTGTTTGGGGGGAGAACAAATGCCATTTGTCTGTACTATAAGACCCAGCCTGATGAGAAAATACACTATTATGATTTTACCAGCCTCTACCCTTTTGTTAACAAAACCAAACAGTATCCAGTCGGTCATCCTGACATCATTTATGACAATTTTGATGACCTCACTCAGTACTTTGGTTTAGCAAAAGTAAAAGTCTTACCCCCTAGAGGTCTTTTCTTTCCAGTGCTGCCATCCAGGATTGGTAAAAAGCTTGTGTTTACATTATGTCATGCATGCGCTGAAAATAGACTTCAAACAACATCATGCGCACATGATGATGAGCAATGGTCACTTACAGGTACCTACTGTACCATAGAACTAAACCTGGCACTGGAAAAAGGCTACAAAATCATTAACATTTATGAAGTTTGGCATTTTAAAGAGTCATGCACAGAGCTTTTTGCAGATTACATCAAGCTGCATCTAAAAGGCAAGCAAGAGGCATCTGGTTTCCCTTCATGGGTCAAAACTGAAGAGGATAAAGTCAGGTACATACAACAGTATTTTGAAAGGGAAAATGTACATTTGAACCCTGCAGCCATAGCTGTTAACCATGCAAGGAGACAGATATCTAAACTGTTTTTAAATTCTCTTTGGGGCAAATTTGGGCAGAGAGCTAATTTACCGACAACGAGCATAGTAACAGACCCACAGAAATTATTTCAATATGTTTTCATCCCGTATCATGAAATCTCATCGTGCTTTTTCATCGATGATGAAACAGCTTGTTTAAGCTGGAAATATACCAGCGATCATTACACAAATTCCAATAATATCAACATATTTATAGCTAGTTTTACAACAGCATATGCCAGAGTCAAACTCTACAACCTGCTAGATAGGTTACAGGACAGGTGCCTTTACCACGACACAGACTCTGTCATTTTTGTGTCCAGACCGGGTGACTGGGCCCCCCCCCTCTGGGCGATTATTTAAGGGAGCTGACCAGTGAAGTTCCTGCTGATGAACACATTACAGAGTTTGTTTCTGCAGGCCCAAAAACTTATGGTTACAGGCTGTCCAGTGGTGAGGTTGTTCTTAAAGTGAAAGGGTTTACCCTTAATGTAGCCAGCAGTAAACACATTAATTTTGAAAGTCTGAAGGACCTGGTCTTTGACTATACGGGGTCACAGATCTCTAAAGAAATTACCGTGAGGTAACCCAGCATTGTTAGGAATAAAAACCAGTGGTCCCTTGAAACAAAAACGCTGTCCAAGACCCAGAGAGTAGTTTATGACAAGCGAGTTTTACAAGACAATTTTAAAACACTTCCTTACGGATACTGATTGTGAAAAATGGATATCAGGTTGCAGCATCCCTTTACTTGTCTGTTGGCTGGCCCCCTCTAATAGTGGGAAGAGCTTCTTTATAAAACAGTTGTTGGAACATGCTGATGCCACTTTATCACACAAGCCTGAAAATATTGTCTGGTTCTACAGCTGTTGGCAACCTTTGTATAATGCATTGCTGTTAAAGTTCCCTCAGATTAAATTTGTGGAGGGGCTACCGATGTCACTAGCTGACAATGATCTCTTACCCCCTGGAAAGGTAAATTTTGTCGTTATAGATGATTTGATGGACTCTGCCTGTCAAAATAGTGAAGTGGAATATGGGTTTACCAAGTACAGTCATCATAAACAATTGACAATATTTTTAATTGTCCAGAATGTGTTCTGTCAAGGTAAAAAAAGCAGGACCATCACACTAAATGCCAAATACATGATTTTGTTTAAAAACCCCAGAGACAAGCTTCAGATCACAACACTAGCTAGACAAATGTATCCTGGTCAGACAAAATTTTTCTTAGAAGCTTTTGAAGATGCCACAAGAAAGCCTCATGGCTATTTACTGGTTGATTTAAGATCCAATACACCAGACGAATATAGACTGCGTAGTGGGGTGTTTCCCCTGACTGGCCTGTGGCATATGTCATGAAAAAAACACATTCTGCTTCTAAAAATATTTGATACTGTATTGTCATTATGTCAAAAAGACTGCAGAGAAATCTGTCTGTTTTAAAGTTACTAGTAAAAGGGCCTCCGAGCTTAAGAAAAGCTATTTTATGTTCAGCCTCTGATGATCTGACATCAGCTATAGCTGAGATAGCCTTAAACACTCTCAGAGGAAATATTCCACTGTCAGCAAAGCAGTTAGGTGTACTGAAAAAAAATGGAGAGTCATTAAAACTTTAAGCGATAAACAAATAACCTTAAAAAGGAAAAAGAAAATAGTTAATCAGACTGGTGGCTTTATAGGAACGCTGTTAGGAATTGCCATCCCTTTGATCACAGGCCTGCTGGCTAACAGATAATGGATTTTATGCAGAAAATGTATTTGGTACCTCAGCAACAGATGGATCACATTAAAACTAATTACCCTGATTAGGATATGAGAACAGTTGCAACTAACAGTTTGGACACTGACATGAGAGCTATACTGTCCCGGACTGATTTATCAGACTATGACAAAGCCAAAATGTACTCTGCTGTGTTACTGCGCTATCTGACTTTGGTAAGACAAGGAGAACAAGCTAAAACCAGTTTGACATTACTCATGCCTGAAATGAATCAATGTCTGACCCCTGCGGTCATGGCAGAGACAGCTTCTGTACCTAGTACTATGGAAAAGACATGTTAAGTAGTGTTTCTATCGGTCTAAAACCAATGCTGAACTTTTGTTAAAGCATATGGCCAAGAACAAGGATATTGTGTTTTGGAGTGATAAGGGTGAATTAATGTATAAAGGCACTGTTGTTTCTGGGTCTCACATGGTCGATTTAGTAAGAGCGCACAGCCACTCACGCAATCCCTGACCACAGAAAGCCAAAGGGCTGGGATGTTTTTGTCAAAGCAATGGCTGAGTCTAACATACCCACCTCAGTGTTTGCTCACTCAGCAAACAGGAGCTATGTGGAAAGGCTGAAATCGGTAGCTGGTGCAAAACAGCCACAGCCATCTCCAGTTAGCCAATGGTCAGTGATGCCCAAAAGACAAAAGTCTTTTAAGAAACCTGTGTGGCTCACTATGTAAACTTAAAATGCAATCTCTATGTATGAATGTTAGATACCTCAGTGACTGTTGTGTACAGCATATGTTGAACATTTTACCTCATATTAAATATGTAATCCTACCTCAGTGACTGTTGTGTACAGCATATGTTGAACATTTTACCTCATATTAAATATGTAATCCTACCTCAGTGACTGCTGTGTACAACCTATGTTAGCCATTTACCTCATACTGAATATGTAATCCTGTTTTTACAAAAAAGTGTTTATATTGATGCATGTTAGCCTACTTCATAGTTAAATATGTTAACATGTTTTTAGAAAGATGTGCTTATAATTCTACCTCAGTGCTATGGCATATATAGTGTGCATTTTTTAACAGGAGATGCTTTTGTTTTATTATATCTTATCTATGATGTCACCACTGATGCTTGTTGTATTTTATTGGCAGTTTTTTACAATAAATGCCTTTGTATTTTATATATTTGTCATTATTGATGACATTGCATATCTTATCCATGATGTTACCACTGATTTATTTGTATTTTATTGGCAGTTTTTTACAATAAACACCTTTATATTTTATATATTTTTGTCATTATTGAAGACATTGCATATCTGAAAACGTTAAACACAGCCCCCACAGTTTAAACACAGCAAACAGACACACAATTATGAGTGTTTATATATGATTTTATAAGTGACTGGTTTTGAATAAAATTACAAGCTGCTGCATATTTTAAATTCATTACAAGACAAACAAGTCTGAACATGTTGCCACCTCACTGATACGTGCCCTGACATGTTTAGATGTCTGGAAAAGTGATGTACAAAACTAGTTACCATGGCATCATTTTCAGCAAATCATTAGAGTACATTTTAAATCTGATCATAAGAAAGTCCTTTGCATCTGTGGTGTAAGAAAATATGCAGTGAAATCCACAGGTGGTAGAAAAGGTATCTTGTAACTGTGTGTTTTGGTACAAAATGTTGTTTGCATTTCTGTTTAAAAAAAAACCAATAGTTTGTGCATGATTGTCAGGATGAAAACCGTAGCTGTCAAAGAACTCCCCAGTCCCATTTTCTGAAATGTATACGGCTAACCAGTGCTGTCCAGGGAAGTTATGGGGGTCAGTATTGATGACTAGTGCTGCGGGAAGGTTTCTCAGTCTCTCCTTGGGTAGCAGATCACAGGGAAACATGCCCAGAAAGCAGTCATGGATGTGGGTGTCATTGGTTACAATTTTTTCCAGCTGCTTTGTGTTCATTTTTATGGTTTATCACATATAATCAAAAATGACATTTCTTCTCTGGTTTATCTCAATGACATTATCAAACACTGCATAGATAATGAGATTAACTGTTTGTGGAAGGGCTTCTGCAAATCTGATCTCAGCTCTGAGGTTCACAGTTTTAATTAAAGAATAATGATCAGCACATTCTTGGTCCCGAGTGAGATCAAAGGCAAACAGGGTGTACCCTTGGGTAAATTCCTGACGGTTAACTAAAAGTGGGCGATCTTTCATAGATTTCCCCACCGCTAGTACTAGATTAAAATATTCTCTCACAGCATTCCCATTTCTAAAATCTGGCTGCAGAGGTTTAGCGGGAATTTGTTCACCGTCCAGATACAGAGCCACAAAATTAATGTTATAATGCTTAAAGTTAAAGGGTTTTTGTGTAGAACCACTAAAAGCATCATTGTCAACAAATCCCATGACCATCATTCTTGGTAACTGTCCCAAAACAAATTATCTTGTTTGCAGACCCTGCTGCCTGCAGGAGGCTGAACACTTTCATACCCACTCTGTCTATAGGGTATTTAGCGTTGGAGGTGAGCAGGGCTTCTGAGTGTCCCAGGCGGACTCAGGGGGTCACTTTAACCCTTTTGACAAACAAAGAGGCGGCCATGACTTTTAGCTTATAAGGCTCAGCATCTCCACTTATCAGGCAAAAGCTGTCCTGTTACGTGTCAGTTTAATTTTAATATCCACGCCATTCAGCATCAGTTTCTCTTGAAAAACAAGTCTGTGTGCAAGTGTCCCAGCAGTTCTACCCTCTACTGAGATGTGTGAAGGAGCTTTTATTAAAACCTACATTATCACCATCTCTGTCTGTGATTTCATGTTTCCTGGGGTGTCTTTGTAAAATAACCCTGCTGTAAATTGTGTAGAAAGGGTCTCTTCACTGAAGTTCAGCACAGATTCTATGACAGCCCTGTAGGGGTAACAGTTATTGCTCTGACTGATGAGTCGATCACCGACAGTCACATCCAGCTGACTGAAAATGGTTGCCACTGGGTGTTTATAATGCACACTTTGGCCGCTGCAGGTATATCACTACCATCCGCTTCAGTGATTTTGCAAACCAGGTAAAGAAGTGTTGTTTAGATCCAAATAGTCTTCACCAGTCCCTGCTATATAAAATTCAATCGGTGAGTTTTCTGAAAGGGCAGCCAGAGGGGTATCTCTACATAAATGCTTTTTCAATGCTTGTCTGTGTGGAGAAATGAAACAAGTCAAGTTCTGATTTTGTGTATTCTTCAGAACCACAGTGCATGAAAGCCATGTTTTTAGAACAGGTCTCTGCTTTTTATGACCCTCGAAGATCCTTTTGCCTTTGAGCTGTCTTTTTGTGTGAAGTTTTGCGTTTTGAAACACCTCTTTTAAAGTAGCCGGGGGGAGAGAAGTTGAAGGGTGTACTTCATGCTTTCTCTTTTACCTCTTGAATACAATCAGCCCTGAGCCACCCTGAGTAGGCTTATCACCCCCTGACATCTTTTGAGCGACAGCACTAGTCACATGCACCACAACATCCTTTGCAACATTTTTAGCAGCTGTCTGTAGATGTGATTTTGCAATTTCAAACCCCCTTCTTAAAAATGGAACTGCTTTTCTGAACAGACTACGAAATATCCCTCCTATACCAGAACCATACATAGTAGGAAGTCCATGAAAGCCTGGCAGACTGTATCCCACCTGTGCCTTGTAATAGCTTCTGTACAAGGCAGGGTCCCCATAATGTTGAACAATCACCATCCTTGTTTAAATTTTAGAGCACTCTCTGGGGGTGAAAATGCAACTTCACAATCACCTTTCCAAATCAAAATGGTACAGGTTCATTTTGATCATTCTTTATTTCAATAGTGACTGTATCGATCTGATGTTTACTGACTGTTTGATAATGGGGTTTATCGTAGGTCACGGTCACTATCTCATTGTCTTGGCCCCTGACGGGCACGCATCTCAGCAAAGGCACTAGACTGTCACCCACTATTTCATGTGTATAATGTCAGTGTAGATATATAATGTGTAAAACCCCATTAATATCTGGAGGTTCTTTGCTAGATTCTTTCCTACACCTACCTCGAGTCTGCTAAAACCCAAAAGGTACTGTAACTGCCCATGCATAAACAAAATACATTTGATGTCACTGTCAACGCTTATTTCTCTCCCGACGGTTTGTTGTTCCAAAACCACTGGCAGTTCATTTACTTCAAATATGCTTTTATTAATTTAAGCAATAACACCAGCCATGTTAGGATAATAGCCCGATGGGATTTTAAATGCTGCTGACTCAGTAAAGGGTCCAGTTGGTGGTGTTTTACTGTGGGCTACGTTTAGAGGCTGATAGAGCATACTGAACCTGTTTTTCTGTGCAGGCACATTGTCCCAGGTATGAGGGTACTGAATTTCTGCTAAGCCCACTTCCCATTCACCAGGTAGTTCAAGCGTTTGTGGTAACTTTACAGTAAAAGTGGATATAGTATTGGGGAAAATGTTGTGCGATGCATTGCTGGGCAGTGTGATATAAAATCCATTTTTTGAGCATATTAAGCCTTATCTGCTTCTAATGTCCCGAATCTGTGTTGCCTCAACCCAGCTATTAAATTTATCGGGCCACCCTCTCCACTTTACCAGATACCAAGTTTTTCTGCCATGCTTTTTCTCCTTCAGGATTTTCTGCACCCTGTACACACAGTCCTCATCAGGTTCAATTTTTTGCAACTCCTCTGCATAAAAAGTACCTTTAATGTCTTCCCCCTGATAGTCTTTTAGCTTATAGGTGGGCCTCTGTGTCTTTAAGACCTCCGTCACAATAAATATTTCATCTGTGTACGTCTGTTCATATCCCTTTTCAAACACCCCTTTTAGCTTAGATAGTCTCACGTGATCATCTTTCTGAAGGGTTCCCTTTTGTTTTTTGCCAAGAACAGAATTACCATATAGGATCTTCCATGCACCCAGGGCATTGAAGGGTTAACATCCACAGGTCTGTGTTTAATGCTTCTGTGATAAGTATGGTTATAGCTGTGCACCAGGTCTGACAACACATCTGTATATTTCCAAGTATTCTGGCTGTAAAAACGCCACATGCGTGACTTCAGTGTCCTATTAAATCTTTCTACAATGCTGGCCTTAACTTCATTATTCGTCACAAAATGGTGTATTTTATTTTGTTTTAATAGGTTCTTTAAGGAAGCATTTAGAAACTCTTTACCCTGATCAGTCTGCAACTTCTGAGGTGTGCGTCCACTTTTAAAAATAGTTTTAAAGGCTTGCGTCACTGCCTTGCCTGATTTGTCTCTTAAAGTCACTACCCAGGCATACTTGGACAGCACATCGATGCACGTCATTATGTACTTAAACCCATTATTGTACTTTGCATATTGACTCATATCCACTAAATCAGCTTGCCATTGTCTGTCTATGTCAGAAACAATGACAGGATTTCTCTTAAATCAGACTCTGGCTGCTTTGTGTAATGAATAGGGCTCCTGCTTCACAAGCCATTCTGCAACACCTTTCCTGGTGACCTCTTTATCAAGTTTTTTTGCAGCCTTATACAGCTGAGTCACCCCTGTGAAACTACCCACTTTTTTTGCATTAAAATATATATTCTGGAACAGGTGATCATTCATCTCCTTTCGTCCAACACCCGACACATCTGCTAGCTAGCAAAACTCTTGTCACCAGTAAAATAAAGTATGTGCTCTTTTTGTTCTTTTAAAAACACTATGACAACCACAAAGTGCAATGCATGATTATATTTTATTTATAAATACACACGTCATAACAGTATTTGAATATTTCCTTTATAATACATAAACTAATGCATATAGGTTCTACATACAAAAGGTATAACACATGGTAAGCATGCAACAAATTATATAATAATTTTGTTTTTTCTACTCTTCAATTTTTACACGCTTCACAATACCCCGAAACAGCAACTTTTGAGCTGCATGTTTTACACAAGCATTGGCATCGTCCACTTCCCCCTTAGTGATGAGGTATGCACAATACATACACACATATGCCATACACCGCTCAAAATAACAAGCTGATTTTGAAGACATTCTGTTACATCTAAAATGATGTTCACCTTGCATACTGCTCTACGGTTACTGTTTTCCATTACGTCAACATAGAGTCTCCATACAAGGGGGTGGCAACTCTTTAATCAGAGTCAGTGTGTTTTCTGCCAGTGAAGCAGCAGCATCTTCAGAGCAGACATTTAATGCAGGCTGCTTTCCAAAGTATATAGGTTCCTTTAAAATGTCCTTTATCACACGGTACATTGTAGACATCAAGACTGTCTGGAATATTGGGAGCATGCCAGTACATTCCATCTGAAAGTACATTATAATACACTATTTAGGAAAAGCATATGCTAAATCTGGTTTATGAAACACAACAAAAGTGATAAAAGAAGCAAAATTTATGATGTCAGACTCAGACCCCCCATTCTGCAAACTAAACACTAAAAAGTCAACAGCGGTACAGATAAAACCACAAAAGTGTATTACATCATAAGGGTTATGCATAAACTCTATAGCAATTTTAAACATTGCTTCCTCAAGAGTAGCCCCCTCATCCTTAAAATAATCCACAGTTTCTTTTGAGGTCCTCTGGGAGACCATCAAAAGACCTTGGCATGTCTCTAAAAGTACAGACGGTGCTTGTCCTGTAGGTAGATTTAAACCAGGTTGTTTAGCTTTGTGTCTGACTAGTTGGTAAATAAGCCTCTGGATGCACTGACAGGGTGTTTCCATTGTTGTTTACTCTGGAAAAACATACATTTAGCAAGTGGTAAAAGCCAGGGTAACAATATGAACAATATTAAAATGGTAACAAGTAACAGTTTTTGGGTGGGGGTGGGGGTGGTAAATGTTTTTAACAATGCAAACAGTGTTCCTGAATTTCCTTATATAATTTTTTAAGGGGTCCTTTTTTGACCATTGGATCATTTCAGCAAGCAGAGAAGCCAGGTTAATAACACGCACAATATCACAAGGTTTTTTCTGCTTTGTAGTACACACACACATGGCTATGACGGTACCATGATATAAAGTCCACAAAGACATTCATCGTCTTCCACGAATATATCGGCAATCACTTTAACATTTTCTACAAGTGGTAACACAGATTCATTTATGTATTTATCTGTATCCTCCCATACTTCTGGAAGTGCAAACATCATCAGTTCATAGGCTGCATGTATCTCACAAAGGCAAATGTCATATTGAGGTGAACCAAACAGTGATGGATGACAGTAATGGCTTAGGATCAGATACATAAGCCTTTGGATTCTCTCTGTACTTGCATCCCGCATGAGTATCTGTAAAATAAAATATGACACATTTGGTACTGAAATGTTTCCATGTAGTAATTTGGGGAAGGGGGCAGTGGGTGGGGTAATTTTTTATAATATAAACAGGTTCCTGAATTTCTTTTAGAAATTTTTAAAGGAACTTTGCTGACCAGACGGCAGGCATCTTTTAAATTTCACCGTCTGTCTGCTGTAACATTTGCATAACTAACCATGGGGTCATCGGATTTTCTCACATCATTTAAAACATGACCTATAGTTTCCAGGGTACAATTGGTCATATTTAACCCCTGATGCTTCATAGCGATTGCCAAGATCACGGGCATGAGCTGCCGATATGTATGGCTTCAGAAACATTTCTGTATGCTTCTTTAGACCTTAAGTCATCAAGGACACATGAATGGTTTTTCTGACTCGGATCATCTATCTCACACCCAGGACAGGAATCGAATTAATTCACAATGTATCACCCTCTGTATCACTGAAGCAATTGCGCCACGGGTGGTATGATACATAACGACTTACAATACATATCGTTGTCAGTTTTGGGGGTTTACTACTGAGGCCTGTTTTTTCACGTGGAGGTCCCTGTCTAATCTCAGTAGAAGAAGAGGGTTGTGTAGTGATCACAGCCTGTTCTGTGACATTTTGAAACATTCTATCGCTCTCTGTATTTCTAACATACTGGTTCTCACACATCTCATTAACAACCACATTTGTATCTTTCACACAGCAAAGACAGTCGAGCAGTAGATTTGTGGAAAGTCGAGAATCCATGCTGTCCAAATATGACTGCTGCTCCATCGCAAATCCTTCAGTCTATTAAAGTAAAACAGAAAACAGCATTGGTCCTCTGACTCATTATAGGTAAGATTTAGTTCTACTGCTAACTCAGCTCCCTCAGTTACACCATGTCACCACTCACATTTTTTAAATGTTAAAATGCATTACCTCATCAAGGCAACTCTTTTCTTCTTCTTAATTTTTCTCATCTTTCACTTTCTTAGCCTGGGCTTGACTGCTTGTGGCTACATTATCATCATCACCTTCTTGGTCAGAGCCCTCTCTTGGCTGTGTCTTGCATTTCTTTTTCACAACTTTCTCTGATGCTTTTTTTGGCAGTGTCTCACTGACCATCTTCTCTGGCTCCCCCTTCTTGTCACTCTCTGTTTTTGGTTTCATAGTAACTTCTTTTTCTGCATCAGATTCACACCCCAGCAACTTTCAAGGTCTTGCAGTGGTGTCTCTTCAGAAGGACAGTCAGATTTAGGATTTTCTGATTCACCAAACTGTTTGGCGAGCTTCTTTTTTATGTCAGACACTCTTCCACTCAACAAGACTTGTGTGGGGCATTCGTTTTCACACCTCACGTAGTACACATACATTGGCTTGGGTTGTGGGGCCCCGACAGCTATCTTCTTGTTTGGCTTTTCATCTCCAGACTTTTCATTAGGTGGTGTGACAATCTGGCCTGTTACAGGAGGTTGAATTTTCATTAGGTGGTATGACAATCTGACCTGTTACAGGATGTTGAAATGAGGCGCTTGCCATCTTCTTGCTTGATGTTTTTGATAATCTGCTCCAAGTCTATAAAACAGAATCTGAGAAATCTCTCAAAAGCTGTGCCTTCTGGCTTCAAATGCAGGGTTTATATAAGGCTTAGCAAGATGGACTGCCCCTTGGTAAAACCATCACCACACCCCATCATACTATACATGGTAACGTGTCAGAGGCGCATCTGTTGTAGCCCCCAACCCCCTTTTTCAAAACATTATAAATATCACACATACATTTCATTTCAGCCTTCTCCTTGATACTACACAGAGCTGAGGGGGGTGAACTATAGGTATGTGTATTCCTTTTTTCTGATATATTTTTATTCTTTCTAATTCATGACAAAAGTATAAATAATTAGTTTTTTGCGATTGTTGCAATGCTATCCAGAGAAAACTACTGAACCATCTTATTTACACAGAGGTCCCCCCGTTTTAGCTTATAAATGTTACATGCGTATACATAAAGCTATCCTTTTGATGCAAGTTTGACACAGTCCTACAGATGCATGTTAAATAATTTTGTATATTGTTACAAAAACAGAAAAAGGGGTACTCACACAGGCAGATGAATTTCCCTCGGGGGTGGGGTATCCACACAGATCTGTGAAACCTCTGCATGATCAGGTTCCCTCCTAGATACTTCTTTCTGAAAATATCCTAATCAAAAAACACACACATGTCCCTGCAGTTATACACCAGGCCTACAGGGGGCAAATACCACTACATAAACACTAACCAATTTTTTGGGGTGGGAGGAGCATGGTGGTGAAGAGGGACAGGGGTTTGAGCCAGGCTGGTGAGGGTGCAGGAGAAAGGAGGGATGCAGGAGTTCAAGCTAGCATGGTGGGACTCGGGTTCCAGCCAGGATGGTGGGGGTGCAGGAGAAGGGGGACAGGGGTTCGAGCCAGGCTGGTGGGGGTGCAGGAGAAAGGAGGGACACAGGAGTTCAAGCTAGCATGGTGGGACTCGGGTTCCAGCCAGGATGGTCTGGCAGGGGATCGAGGAGTGTACGAGAAGGAGGGGCACAGGATGCTTACAAAATGGTGGGTGGCAGGGTTCGAGGAGTGTATGAGAATGAGGGGCGTAAGACGCTTACAAAATGGTGGTGTTAGGTCACTTCCAGGGTTTCAGTGGAGGTCATTTCCTGTGCAAGGGGCGGGACACGGGTTTGAACGCGTGTCATTTCCTGCGCAAGGGGCGGGACACGGGGTCGAACGCGTGTCATTTCCACCAGAAGGGGGTGGGGCTAGGCGATTTTAGGAAGGGACTTCCGGTTTAACAAGGGGCGATTCTGATTGGTCCATTTTAGGCCACGCTCACCTGTCAAATGACGTGGCACGCGCTGATTGGCTGAAATTTAACATTTGACGAGATATATGAACTTATACTACTAACCCATTTGACATTCACAGTGTTGAATGGGTTCTCGGAGGGCTATACAGATACAGTGACTCACAGTGTTGGCTGCTGTCCCTCGTAATCTGCCTCCCCAAAAGATGGTATTCTATAAGTCCAGGAGGGGGGTGACAGTTGAAATGTGCCCCCAGTACATGGGGCACCCTGGCTGTCAATCAACACATTTGCTGGGTGATGAGAGCGCCATCAGCAAATATGTGTCGCTGTACTGTCCTGTCAACGAGACTTGGTAGAACCATAGAGACATAGATAATGACTGCAAATAAAGACCATTGGTCCATCCAGTCTGTAACACCCTATCATATCCCAATACCCTTTTGTCTATACAGGGATTTAGTCCACATTATCACCCCCATGCTCCCAATTTTACTGCTACTGAGCTGAGTTTCTACAAAGCCATTCATTCTGTCTCAGCTGTGCTTGAAACCATTAATGGATTGGTGACCACCACATCAGATGGCAGACTGTTCCATGGCTCAACCACCCTCAGAAGACATTCTTGTGTCTCTCTCCTGAACATCCCCCCCACCAGTTTCTACCCATGTCCCCATGTTCTTGATCCACTATTCCTGCTGAATGGTTCCTCACAGCTCACCTTGCTCATTCCTTTCAGGAACTTGAATGTCTCTGTCATATCTCCTGTCTCTTGTCTGGCATACAATTAATACATGTTCAATGATTTAAGCTAATCCTTGTAAGATCCACCCTGCTGGCCCTGAATCATTTTGGTTATCTTATTTTGCACCATCTCTAGCCTGTCATTATGCTTTCTCAGAAGACTCTAGAATTGGGCACAATATTACAGTTGTGGCCTCACCTGTTATCTATAAAGAAGTAGTAATACCTCCTTTTTTCTGTTGTCAATATCCTTCCCAATGCACCCCAGTATCATGTTTGCCTTGCTGTAGGCCTTGTTGCATTGTCTAGATGTGTAAGGGAGTCAAGTAAAATAACTCATAGGTCTCTTTCCTCAGAAATAGTGCCAGCTTAACCTCTCCCATCCAGTACTCTGTCCTGGTGGTTTTTGTTACCTGTGCCTTACAGTTTTTGAGTATGGATTTCAACTGCCAAACCTTGGACCACCTCTCTAGCATTGGTAGGTCCCTCTGTATCTCCTTTTTATCCTTCAAGCTCTCTACCCTACTACAGAGCTTAGAGTCATCTGTGAAGAGACACATCTTGCACTGAAATTATACGAATATCTGAACATACAAAACTGCCAGCAGATACAGGCCTGATGGTCTATCAAGTCTGCTCGAATGAACAGCTAACAGTCCATCTTTCTCCTATGTTGCTGATGAACATACTGAAAAGGACTTGACCCAGGACTGATCCATGTGGATCCCCACTGGTGAACTCCCTGTCCTCAAATTTGACTTGGTTTTCCACAACCAACTGCTGTCTGCATTCCAAACAATTTCTCAGCCATCTAACTGTGTCCTTTGCTGCACCCAGATCCTCCGGCTTCTTCAGCAACCTTCTGTGAAGCACTGATTCAAAAGCCTTGCTGAAATTGAAGATGAGTAAATCCACAGTGTGACCCTTTTCCACTACCCTCATTATGTAGTCAAAGAATACTATCAGGTTGGTCAGACAAGACTTTCATGCTATAAACCCATACTGTTTATGATCCTGGATTCCATTTCTCTCCAGCTTGTCCACTAATTCCTCTATGACTTGTATCTCTTTTGGCTTACCACAGTGGAGGTACTGTAAGACTGGGAGGTCTATGTTACCCACTTGCTCTTTCCCCTCTTCTGGAGCAGTGTCCACTGCCTTCCACTCCTTGGGAACTACCCCTTTTGAACTGACCTGCTGAATGGCACTACCAGGGTTTCAGCTAGTTCTGGTGCCAGTTCCTTGAGCACCCTCAGATGCATCACATTTGGCCCAGGGGCCTTTATCTATTTTAAAGGCTACAAGCCCTTTTTGGACCCTTTCACTAGTTTGAATCCCACAGCCCCCACTTGCATACTGTGTGACTCTGAGCAAGTCACTTAACTTCCCTGTGCTCCCAAGTCACACCTGTTAGCAAGCTTTTAGCTTAGTGTGCCATTCCTGGTTAAACAATTGAAAAAAAAATACTTGCTGTGTCATCTCCGGGATCCCCTTTACAGCTGCTGTTAAACCAATCTTTGGCAGAGTCAAAGCGTTCTCCCTTATGAATAAAGAGTAGGAGTTGTCATTAAGAAAAGCTGATCTTTGCTCATCCTCCACTTAACTTACCTCCTTCTTTTAGCTTAACAATTTCCCCTCCCATTTTTTTAATTCCCTAATACTGTATATCTCGAGATCTGTGTTTCCCAGCCCTTGAATCCCTCCACGATATACAGCTGAGTCCACTTTTGCATCCCTGACTGCTCTCTTAACTTACAGTACCTAGTACTCACTTGGTACACCCCTATTCTTCCTCTTCCTGTTTTTCCTTATACCTGTTAAAGGCCTTCTTTTTGGTCCACACTAACCTCTGACCATTTCAGAGAATTACACTGATCTCTAGTACCTGTTTCTTTTGGTTTCTTTGGTTACATTTCTCATGTATAACATTATTCTTTCGAGAATGGCACCCTTAATTTATATAGATACATAGATACTTTTGGCAGATAAGGGCCTATGGCCCACTCAGACTGCCCATTTGAGGTTGTAAGATCACTTTAACTTTTTCTAGAAGTCTGTTACCCCTTATCCCTGACCTCCAGGATTCCCTTATTTCTATCCCATGCATTCCTAAATCCTGTGATTGTTTCAGCCCCCACCACTTCCTCAGGCAGGGTGTACCACTTGTCCACCACCCTTTCTTTGAAGAAATTCTTCCTCACATTTCCTCTGAATCACCATCCCTTCAACTTCATCCCATGCCCTCTAGTCCTGGAACATCTTTTTTTGCTGGAAAATAGTGTTTTCCTTCAACCTGTTTTTCCCTGTAAGGTACCTGTATGTGTCTATCATATCCCCTTTCTCTGTTCTCTCCTCCAGGGAGTACATATTCAAGACCTTCAGCCTGTCCTCACAGGACTTGTGATGCAATCTCTGTACCATCTTTGTTGCCCTCCTCTGAACCTTCTCCATCCTGTCTATGTCCTTACATAGTTAAGGTCTCCAGAACTGTACACTGTACTCCAGGTGGGGCCTCACTAGTGACTTGTACAGTGGAATTATGACCACCCTTTTCCTGCTGGTGATGTCCCTGCCTATGCATCCCAGAGCCTATTTGTTTTACCTGCTGCCTTGTTGCTCTGTTTCCCCTACCTTGAGGTCATCAGAGATGATAACCCCAAGATCCCTTTCCTGCTTGGTGCATGCTATATCCTCACCCCCCAACTGATATGTTGTTCCAGGGTTTTTGTTCCCCATATGCATTATTTTGCACTTTTTTGCTTTAAGTTTGAACTACCAAACCCTTGACCATTCTTCAAGCTTCTGCAGGTCCCTCTTCATTCTGTCTACACCGTCTGTTGTGTCCACTCCATTCCAGAGCATCGTGTTGTCAGCAAACAGGGAAATTCTGCCTTCTAGGTCCTGCACAAAGTCACTGATGAAGATGTTGAATCGGACCGGTCCCAGCACTGATCCCTCCAGCACCCCACTGGTCACTCTTCCCTCTGTGGAATGACAGCCATTTATCACCACCATCTGTGTCCTGCCACCCAGCCAATTACCCAACCCACTGCACTACTGTCCTGCCCCTTCCATATTCCCAGTATGTTTTAACAGCCTTCTATGCAGCACTGTGTCAAAGGCCTTGCTGAAGTCCAGATAGGCCTCATCCACTGCCCTCCCCTGATCCACCTCCCTTGTCACCTAGTCAAAAAATTTAATGAGGCTGGTCTGGCATCACCTCCCTCCAGTAAAACCATGATGCCTTGGGTCCAATAGACTTTTGGCAACCAGATGTTCCCCCAATCTCTCCACATCTTCCCACACTACCCTGATGCTGTCCACTCCAACTAACTAGTCCTGGACTACTTCCATCATCTGGTTGAAGTATGCTCTTCTGAAACACAAAACTTCCACTTTGATGAGGTATAACTGATCCAAAGGGCCAGCTCAAACTATTTGGTTTTGTGTCCACTGGCTCCTAGTAGCTCCCCAACCTGCAGTCCTCCTACTGAGCTGAACCTATATTCTATTTTCCCATTTCCTCAACTGATTGATCCATCCTCTACTACCTCAATGCCTTCCCTGAAATAAAGGGCTACCCCTCCTTTTCTTTTCCCTCTATTCTGCCTAAATATTGTGTAGTCTGGGACTGTAAGGGTTTAGCCATTCTCTAAGACCCATGTTTATGTAATGGTAACAAGGTCCATCTCTGTGTCAGTCATCATTGCCTGGAGCTTGCTGAGCAGACCAGTTTCCATCTTGCTCCCAATCAACTTTTTAGCAGTCCTTCCCTCTTATTGTTCCCTAGCTTCCTTAACTTCTTGATTTCTTGTTGTTTGTAGGCTTTGTGAGCCTCCCTCCCTCCCTCCCTCTTTGGCCTCTTACCCTAGTCTAATTTTAGCTCCAATCTTCTGTTCACTACCCCACTACTACTAGCCCCCAGTTTAGAGGGAGAACAAGTTTGTTTCTTCTCCACTCAGTCTCCCTTCTCAGTGGTTCCCTTAGCTTCAGAATCCACAGCAGTCAGTTTAATGGCCCATCAGTGTAAATGCTAACCTTCTGCTCCAGCGCATTAGCCCCGTCTCTTGTTAGGTGAAAGCCATCACCCTTAAAGAGCCTCCTGTCCCTGAAGCCTCCTCAGTCCTCCACAGAGTGTTACTCCTTCTCCTGACACTATCCCTTCAACCACTCATTAAACTTCTCAGTCTCCTCCTTCCTCACTCCACCATTCCCTTACCCCCTATCCCACACATGGAGGACCAAAGGCCAGGGAAGCTGAGTGCAACTTCAATCTGTTCCTGCCTTTGAAAGTTATGCTTCACTGTTCCCATAGGCTAATTTTCCAAATCATTCATACCTAAGAATACCAGCACCCCAGGTCTCCTTCACCCCAGCTCCCCCTTCACCTTCTCCATCAACTTACTTCTCCTATTTATATTCCAGATGGCTTGTGCACCAGAAAGGCACCTGACCATCCTTCTCCCTTTTCCATGCACCACCACATTATCCACCCCATAATCATTGTGTCCCCAATGACTATGACACTATTTGCTGACTTCCCCCTGCTCGCCCCATGTGCCACCAAGTTGTCCTTCCCACTTCTCTAGATTGACTCAGAGTCACCCCTGATGGAGTCAGGTACCTGTGATTTCTCCAGGGGTGTAAAATGATTTCCTGTCAGGATGACATGGGTTTGGTTGACCCCCTTCTGGCTGACCCTGCATCCCTTCCTCTCCCCATTCTCACTACTTTCCAACCCAATGGGCCAGTAGAGCTCTGAGAGAGTCAAGGTGGGGGAAGTGGGCACCAGCTGAGTATGTGCCACAGTTAAAATATCTTGTCTCTTGCTGCTACCTGCTGAGCATGAAACTCTGCAATGTTCCTGCAACTGAAACAGTGCCTTCTCCTCCAGAGTGTAAGCCTGCAGTCCCTGGAGATGACTACCTCCCCACTGTACAACTGCTACACACTGGTTCTATAATAAATCTTGGACTGCTGGTAATAACCTTCCTTCTATCTGCCTATTACCCATTAATGAAAACCAAACTGGCCTACCCTTTAGACAGAGTTCTGCTGAAGTTCCTGTCATACATGGTTTCTTGGCTGTCCCTCCTTTGGCTGCTTCCTTGTATCCCTACCCTAGATAGGCAGTTAGCTAAGGCTGCTAATTACTTAGTAATGTAAAGACAACAAACTTACAAAGTACATGAAATAGTACCACTAATGTGAGGTAACCCACACAATTTCCAAGGTAGTATACTCTAAATAAAGAGTTACTGGGATTACCTATACTGACAGGTCTACTCAAAACAACACCTGTATCGTAGCTGATACCTGAACCTGCAGAGTCTCTGCAGTCCTGTGGTCTTTCTGTGGAAGCTCCGCAGATGTCCATAAGTCAGATGTTCCACTTCTGCTCTGTGCCACTCAGACAATGGGAGACTCCATGTGATGGAACACTTGGATAGACATGATTTTAAGCTCTGTCCAGTTAAACGTGTGTTCAGTGTGATGGGAAATGAAGTCTAAACACAAAGAACTTTCATTTCTACCTAATCTCAACCAACCAGTTAACAACTATCCCCCCACTTATTGCAGGGAAAGGTTTCTCTTCCATCCACCGCACTCAAGCTAGCACACTGTTAACTGTACCTTTATGCCCAACTGAAGGTTCCAATCAAACTTGCAGACCATAATCTACTTACACCTCTTGGCTTCAGTCTCCTAGCTGCCTCAGTCAGCTGCCCACCTGCTGTAACAGCAAATGGTAACAGCAATAAGTTTTCTGATATTAGAGTCCAAGCTTGCTCTAATAGCAATCATTTTCCCATAACAATATTTATATGTCCCTCAAATGTAGCTCTAAAAGATCATAAGGATGTGCTGCATACCTCATTAGCAGTTTATAATACAAGAAGGTTATTATGGGACAGTGCACCTGTAATCAGTCATCTTCAGATCCTGACTTTATTACTCTTCAAAAATATGAGGATGCTCACCCCTCGATTATTTCTTCCAAAATTGACTCTATATTATATGAGATTACTTATTCATTATACAAAATAGTTAATTTAGATACATGTGGGTTTACTTATGCTTAATGACCATTGTGAAAAAGCCACATCTGAATTGTCACATTTAACACAATTAGTACAAAGAAATCCTCCGAGGGAGAACAAAACTGAACTAAATGAGAGGAGCATATTGCATAAGGCACTGTTGGAGTCAGAGAAAACAAACTTTTATGGAAACAGATGTAAGTTGTAATATATAGCAAGCACCAAACAGCATTCTAGCACCTGGCAGCAAGAGGCACACAGTGTTTTACAAACAATTTGGATGTACATATAAGTCCAGATAATTGGTTAAGTCACTCTAAAGGAATCTTCTTTGACCCTTCTTATAGTTGTGACTGGGTTTGTTCCTCAGAAGGTCCTTCAGAGTTGGAACTTATTTTGGGTCAAGAGGTCCAAAAGTCAATAAATTCATTTAATCTAAACAATGCTCAAGGACCTGATAGAGCACCAGTTGAGCTTCTCATGTGCTTTACATTAGGCTGGCCCTATATACTGTGTTGCTTCTTCCATGACTGTATTCTTCATAAATTTATATCGATTAGTTGGAGAAATAGCATGATAGTTCTCATCCATAAAGTTGAAAGAACTGATTTGCCTGAAAATTACAGGCCTATCATATTAATGAATTATGTTGCTAAAATATTCTCAAGAATCCTTTTGTCTGTTTTAGAAAAAACAAACAAGCGATTGTGAAGTTTTCTCAGAGGCACAGGCAGGTTTCCAGAGTGGCTATTCCATAACAGATCACTGTAATACACATCGGCATTTGGTGGAAAAATATGTATGTTTTTAAAGCTAGCCTTATGTTTCCTTTATTAATTTGAAAACTGTTTGATGCCCTTTCCAGAAAAGTTCTGCTTGTTCATCTAAGGGAACTATCACTTAACAAATGGTTGATAGATACCATTATGGATTCCATTGCAACACTGTTTCATAAATCACATACAAGGGGCAGGATTCACAAATGTAGGGGAAGGTCCCACAGCTGCAGGAAAACCTCAGCGCTAGTGGGTTTCCACTTGCGAAGCCGCAGGTCACCCGCAGCTGCGAGTATTCTCAAAGGTGGAGCTGGAGTACGACCAGCTCCATGGAATATGGTAGCTTATGGGTGCTGTTGCCAGGGACAGCACCGCAGCTGTGGGAGGCTGCTATGGGCAGTGGGACCTGCTGTAGCTCCATCCGCAACTGCTGTGGCTGAGGATCAGCTGCTCCACAGCTGTGCCGATTTTGGTGTGCAGCTGAGGTTGCGGAGTGGGACTTAGTCCCATTTCGCTACATGAATCCTGCCCAATATCGCTAGTCAATGCACAATCACGTTCAAAATTAACATGAGTGCAAGCAGGAGTATCCTCTTGATCCTGTTCTATTTAATAGTGTTATAGAAAAAAGTTCTTAGATCTTTAAATGAACATATGTTTCACCCCTCCCTCTATTATTAATAGATCATGCCCATTTCTTGGCTATACTGATGTCATAGTATGGTTGTCTTGTTCATCTATTGGTCTAAATAAGCAACTGACAAACACAGAACCTTTGACACATCCATTAGAACTTAAAATAAATTATAAAACAAAACTAAAGTTATGGTTTTGAGGAACAAGCAAAAACACATTTAGCAAATAGGTGATTGAGTGTTAGAACAAGTCATATACAGTATATATATATATATATATATATAATAACACATGCCCACACAATGCAAAGCATCATGGGCTGCATATGCAAATCACCACAGAATGTTATGCTGGTCCAACTTTAAGCAAAATTGCATGGTGCCAAAAGGCCTTTCACACAGTTTGCAAAGGGTGCTAACAGAAGACATAGACACGTGTTTCATCCTACCAGGACTCATCAGTATGCCTTGTCTGTTTGACACCCCAGTGGAATGGACCAGCTACCCTAAGACAATGTGTCTTGGATATGTTGTGGTGAACTTTGTCTCATATATATATATATATATATATATATATATATATATATTTATGCAACAGGTGTGAACAATAAATGCATGCCATAAATAATGTGTATTGTAGCTACTGTGTACATAAAACCATTTATATGCATAGTAAGTATGTCATCACTCATTTATGTACATAGTTATTACGTCATCACTCATTTTATATATACAGTTGCTATGTCATCAGCCTATTTAGAATGTTCAGCCTCAGTAGCGGTGCTAATCATATTCAAATGCAAATAACTTTAAAATGAAAATAATAGAATGGCACTGTAAGCACAAAAGTTATCCAGCACAAAAATATCCACAACATGAGTTATGTTTCATTTATAGATACCTTTTAGTTTTTGTAGAATTAGCAAAAAACAACAGAAAGTTAAGGGTTTATTTGCACTTTTTCAACAAATAAATACAAATAACTTTAAAATGAAATCTGATAGCATTGTAAGTTGAGTACAAAAGTTGTTCAGCATAAAATTATCTACAAAATGAGAGGTGTTTCATATATAGATGCCTTTCAGATTTTTGAATAATCAGCCAAAAATGGCAGAAAATTCATTTTTTATTCACTTTTCTGATGAACAAATACCCACCCCCAAAATTTAAAAATAAAAGAATTGTGCATTAAACTTTTTCATTATGTACTGTCCATAATGTAACATAGCAACTGCTTAGCAACCATTATGCTAAGCCAAGCTACCATGGGAAAACCACAAGAAGTTCATATATGTTAACATGAAAAATTAAACAATTTAAAACAAAACTCCTTACACAATCCTAAAGAATCCCTATTGCATAAATATAATACGTAACAGGGACCTTGAGGAATACACAATTTATTTTCACTCGAGCTGTTTGACTTGGACACAACACTCGTGGCTTATGCCACTCGTGAGATTACCCATGGTCAAACAGCTGTTGTGAAAATAAATTATGTATTGCACAGGTCCCTGTTATGTATCATATTCATATATATGTATATATATATATATATATCCTCATTCAAAGGCTCCCCAGCTCCACCCTTGCCACCACTACAGGTTCCTCCTCACAGCAGTCCCATCCTGCCAGAATACAAAAGAAATTCTGTAGTGGCATAGACCTAGGAATGTGCCCCTGACCTGCCACCCCACTCACTTGGAGCCCACCGCAATCCAGCTGGCCTTGTTCTCGCTAGGCAACCTCTGGATCAATGGCTGCATACTCAGTGGCAACTGGGTGGAGCAAGCTGTCTTTTGGATACTATTCAGCTCAGGACAGAGACCAGCACTCTCCACCTTCAAGCCAGAAAAGTGTATGTAGATGGGGCAGCACTTCAGTCTTCAGACTGTCACGTGGAAAACCTGCAGCTCTACAGCCACTGCACTGCACCACTCCCATGTCTGCTAATATTGGCCACTCCCTTCTGTATTCCAAATGTAACTTGCCCCTACTCACAGAAAAACCAAAATGAAAAAAAAAAACTTGCCTCCCAGCTATACCCTCTATCAGGATCTACTTTTACATCTTACCCTAGAAAGGGTGTTTCCTGCTTTCGACACTGTCATCCTTTTTCGCATCATATTATTTCTCATTAAAAACTCACATTTTATGTTTGCTTACCCTCTGTAAAATTCATTGATGTTGCTGGTTGTTTTATTTGCCTCCTTGCCTAGTAGAACTGAAATGCATGGTAATCTATAGTTATACGCAGCCTTGTTTTGTTTCAAATCCTTGAACTACCCTTACTGCATACTTCCTAAACATTAGAAACACCCCCAAACACTGCAGTTACTCATGATACAGTAGCCTCCTCTACTCACACTGCATAATAAGTGACTAGACTGTGTTGGGGGTGTTTCTAAGTCCAGGAAAGATACAGTGGCAGTTGATCAAAGAATGTAAACAAACATGTTTTTGTGTGGTAACACCAGTATGGTGGGCAGTCTGTTTTTCACTTAAAAAAAAAAAAAGAATCAGAATCAAATTACCAGCTGTATCAGCAGTCTCCACAGAATGAAAATAATCATAAAATGTGTTATTTAAACTAGGGACACTCTGAGGCCTAAGGGGGTTGACAGTGTCCTTTTAATCAGTTACTATTTTAAGGTAAAACTTGCCCTGTACCCACCTGTCTTTTTACTCCTCCCTTTTGCTATCTTTTGCCTATTGACTTTCTTGAATTTCAACTTTACTCTACCCTAGATAGGATGCCCCCTATACTCCCGCCTGTAGCTGTTATCTGCCTGCTTTGTTTCCTTTGCAATAACCAACTATCCCACCACCTGTAGCCGCCTTTGCAGTTTAACATTAAGTGTGTTCAGATCTTTACAGTATCTTACCTTCTCTTGTCAGTGTGGCAGAGCCCCTTGCTTGCCTGTTTTAGCCTGTTGATGCCTCCTGATGTCTTAGACATCTTAGGATATCTGTTCCACTCCTGCAGTGTTCCATTCACATGCTGGGACACAAGCGTAATGGAACATTCTGAGCAAAGGAGCCTTTCACAGTGTTCTTAATAGAAGGCGCTAAGCCTCTGGCAGTTCTACTCCCAATTCCACACCTGATTCACATGACTTTCTGAATTTGCTCAGCCCCAAGATTAATCTTCTTAGCTAGGTTCCCCAAACTACCTGTTACAACTGTAAAGACATGTCTCAAAATGCTGCAAACACCGAGAACAAACCTATTTTTCTACCAACTTACCCTGATACTTTCAGTATGTAGAATATATATATACATAAATAAATGAATAAATAAATAAATAAATGTACACCTTCACATTAAAGTTGAGTGCTTCACTCTCTCTGTGTAGTTCCACCTCATGTCTCACCTGAATTTACCGCTTACCAAATTGTAATTGTGCTCCCTGTTGTTCGAGCTCCCATTTATTGTAAACAGTTCCAAGGATTTCATGGTATTCATGCCATGCAGAAACTTAGCAACATATAAACATAGAGTTTGTTAACAGAAAAGTACCACAAGACCCATCCAGTTTTCCCTAACACTACCTACCCTTTTTGGTGGCAAGGGGCCGTATGCTGCCTTAACCATCCCCCACCCTCCCCAGGTGATTCTTCCTTCTAATGATGCCCACGTGCTTGTCCCACACATGCTTGAACCTCACTGCTGTCTCTTCTCCCACAACCTCCTCCATCTATCTAACATCCTTTCCAAAAAGAAATGCGTCCTCACTTCCCTCTCAAATATTCCCCCACTAACTTCATTATGTTCCCGCTTGTAACCACATTTATGTTCAGCTTAAAAAACTCCTTACATTCCACCCTGTTTATCTCCCAGAGCTATTTAAAAGTCTCAAGCATGTTCCCTGAAGCATTCCCCTGCAGTCTTTCTTTGTAGAACTACCCCTGCTGCCCCTGTATCATCTTGGTTGCCCTTCCTCTACACAGCCTATATCCTCCCACTTTCACTTTCGGTTCCCCTCCCAATTTAGCTTATTAGCCTATTTAATCTCCCCACTAGGCTGCTACTTTCATGTCATCCATTATGATAACCCAGAGGTCCCTTTCCTCCAATGTACATGCCAGGTCCTCCCCTCCCACCCTGAACTCAGCTCTGGGATTTCTGTGTCTGATGTGCATTACTTTGCACTTATTGGCATTGAATCACAGCTGCCAAGTTCTGGACCACTTGTCTCATCTTTGAAGGTTTCTCCTCATGGCCTCCACTCTCTTGTAGAAACACAGATAATGATGGCAGAAAAAGTCCAATGGTCCATCCAGCCTCCCCGTGGTTCCCTAGCACACACCAGGGGCCTACTGCCCATAAAGGGTACTAGCCTTCACTATCCCCCCCAGTTTCCCACTACTACTATGACAGCCCTGACTAACCACTATACCCTTCACCTTATTCCAGCCATGCTTGAAACCATTTACAGTTTTGGTACTCACCACCTCAGCAGTCAGACTGTTCCACAGTTTGATCATCCTTTATGTAAAATAAAACTTTATTAAATCAATCAATCAATCAAAACTTTTATTTATCCAGGCAGGCACCATTGAGCAAGGCTCATTTGCAAGGTGGACCTGGTCATGAATATGTCAAAGTACAGTACAGAAGCAGGTATACAAAAAGCAATAATATACAAGGAAGAAAAAGTATATACAGTGTATACAGTACAGTACAAGGTTGAAATAAATTAAAAAAACAGCATTATTTTACAGTTGAAGAAGTCAGCAGATGTACAATCAACCATAGGCATACAGGAGTTATAAGCAGAGATCTTTTGAGTGAGGCAGCTGGCAACTACACATATAGGGGAAAGAGGCCATGTATGGGGTGGCAGGTTACAGAGGTAAAGAAGAGGAGTGATATATTACTGACAACTGGGGGAAAATTGAGCTAAAACCACAGAAAATGACACTGGCTGTCAAGTACTTGTTTATTATGATAATGATGGAGAAGGGGTAGATAATTGGGACACTACTATGGATGGGGTGGGACTTTAGCCAGGCTGGAGTGGACAAGGAAGGGTGGGTGCAGCAGGAAGAGTTAATAGGGAAAGAGTGAGAGCCAGGGGTAGAAACATGGCGAGCATAAGGATGGAAAGGGGGAGTTGCGGAATTAGTGGGCTAGTGGTGAGGAAAACATTTTCAAGGTGCTTTCATGTAGCAATCATAGAGCACCTTGAAGATATTCAGGCTAACAGGGCAGCTCAGCTTCAAGTTCCTTTGTAAACTGTTCCACAATGTGGGTAAAGAGAAGCTTAGAGCAGCTTTGCCAAAACGAGTTTTGTCCCTTGGAACTTGGAGGGCAATTAGGGAATAGCTCCTTAGAGCATAGGTGCCTAACACACTCCAGGGAATACAATCTGAGACATATGAGGGGAGCTTGTTGGTCACCACACTAAAGGCCCATAGGATGGCATTTCCATTCCTTCTATAGTGAAGGGAAGTCCAGCCTAAAGATGAGTACAGGGAGCAGTGGTGTGTGGAAAGTGGACGGCCAGTAATGAACCTGATAGCTCTGTGGTAGAGGGTGTCCAACTTAGCCAGTGCAGAGGCAGTGCAGTGGCTGTAGAGCAGGTCTGCATAATCTATTAAAGATAGGAAGGTAGCTTGAACCAGTTGAATCTTGGCCTCCTTTGTGAGCAGGTGGTTAATTCTGTAGAATAGTCCTAATCTTTGCCTTAGTTTCTTCTGTAGTTCTTCGAGATGGCTGGCGAAGGAAAGTTTATGATTGAGCCAAACTCCTAGATATTTGAATTTAACTACATACTCTAGCATTTCTCCAAGAACAGTGGTAATTTGTGGGATAGCCCCCCCCCAGCAGGAATTGCCGCATGCAAGGAGGGGGAGAAGAGCATGGCTTTTGTCTTTTTTGCATTGAGCAAATGCTTTTTGTTTATGAGCTGATATTGTAGAAGGTTAAATTCAGCTTGGAGGTCTTCACAGGCTGCTTCCGGCATGGGACGACTCAAGTACAGTACAGTGTCATCTGCGAATAAGTGGATTTTGGCTTTTTTGATGGGGTCATTAATGTTGTTAATGTAGACTGCAAAGAGGAGGGGACCAAGGATAGAGCCCTGGGGCATGCCCCTCAACATACGTTTCAATGGAGAAAGATCACCTTCAGCTTTAACCTGCTGCTTCCGTTCTCTGAGGTAGTCTGCAAACCAGCACATAGATTTATGGTCCAGACCTAAGGTGCTTAGAGAGGAAAGAAGCAGGCTGTGATTGACTGGGTGGAATGCCTTTTCTAAGATCCAAGAAAATGGCACAGACATGCTTCTTGTTGTCAAGGTCTAGGAGCCAATCATTGGTCACCTTAGCTAGGGCTGTTATGGTGCTGTGCTTTGCTCTGAATCCAGACTGAACTGGGTTTAATAGGCTTCTGGATTCTAAGTATATCCCTAGCTGGCCACACACTATTTTTTCTAGTAATTTAGACAGGATGGGGAGGAAGAAGATCAGTCTGTAATTATTTAGATCGCAGGGGTCACCTGCTTTTAATAGAGGGATAACATGGGCTATTTTCCATTGAGGGGGGAGGCTACCCTGGGAGAGTGACATGTTGAATAGGTGGGTGATTGGCACTGCAAGCACATGGTAGGCACATTTCAGATAGTATGGCTCTATGAAGTCGGAGCCTGCTCCCTTCCTGGTGTCCAGTTGCAGCAGTAGGTCTTTCACCTCTTTTAGAGAGACAGGCAGGAGGGAGAAGGCCTCCTCGGTAGAGGGGAACTTGTGGGTTGGTGAGCCCTGAGCTGTGCGGAGGTCATTGGCAGGAGAAGTATCAAATGCTTGCCCTGCCATTGCAAAATGGTTATTGAGGGCTTCCAATATCTCTGATCGGTTTGACATCAACACATTACTCAAATATACCTTTTGAATCTTTCTCCAGTCAGTTTCCACTGGTGCCTCCATATCCTTGAACTGTTTTCCATGCTAAATAGTTCCTTGCAGTTCACCTTGTTTATTCCTGTCAAGAACCTGAAGGTCTGTATCATATCATCCCTGTTTTGCCTGGTCTGCAGTAAGTACATGTTCAATGCCGTGAGTTGAGTCTCATACGATTTGTCCTACAGGCCCTGATTCACCCTTTATTGCACCTATTCTGTCTTTATATTTGCTGAGTTTAGGACTCCAGGACTGAGCACAGTATACCAGGCATGGCCTCACCAATGATATATAAAGAAGTTTTACAGTCAGTACCCTTCCCAATACATCCCAGCATCTTTTTTGCTTACCTATAGGCCTTGTTACATTGACTTGATTGTTTAAGGGAGTCACTAATTCACTAATAATTACTGTTAGTTCCATTACCTTAGCCTTGGTGCTTTGCTTTACCTCTCCCATCTAGTACCCTGTCCTGGGGTTCTTGTTCCCTGGGTGCATCACCTTGACCTTTTTAGTGCTGAATTTCAATTGCCAAACCATGGGCCACCTCTCTAATCTTTGCAGGTCATTCTGCATCTCCATAATTTCCTTGTTGCTATCTACCCTCCCACAGAGCTTAGTGTTACCTGCAAAGAGACACAATTTGCCCTGGATTCCTTTTCCAATCTACTAAATGTTTTTTCTCTTCCAGCTCTACAATATTTTTGATAAACAACACAGACAACCAATTTTTCTAATAAATGTCCCTCCCATTCCAGCTCCACAGTAATTTTAAACAAATTCTGGTCAGATCCACCATGGCTGCATAATGAAGTTAGTGAGGTTGTGTGGAACTGTTAAGGATTCATGGAGAAATAACACAATGATTTTTAACTAGTAAGATTTGTTTTATTTTGCATTATAAGGAATGCAGACATATTATTAGGAAACTATATGGAGGTGTAGATTACGATGGAAGGAATGGTAAGCAATATAGGTTTGACAGGTAGAATAGGTGACAGTACATGAAAAAGTAATGGTTGGCATATGTTCAGTCTTGGGATAATTTACACAGTTTTATAGAGAAAGACAGAAGGTTTGTCCATGCGGTGATGTAAGTTATATTTAAGTAATGTGTTGATGTCAGGCAGTCAGGTGTAATGATGGACTTCATTAGAAGGAAAATATGATAGTAACTTTTATAAGTGGTTGACCTGAAATCATCCAAGCTGGCCACTAAAGCAGTAGGTAAGGCTAGGGGGATGTTGGAGTATATTAGTAGGGGTAGCACAAGTCAGAAGAAGGAGTTAATAATCCCTCTTTACAAGAAACTGGTTAGGCCACATCTGGAGTACTGCGTGCAGTACTGGAGGCCACACCTTTACAAGGACATTAACCAAATTGAGGCAGTCCAGAGAAAGGCAACCAAAATGGTGCAGGGACTGCATCAGAAAACATATAAGGACAGATTAATGGAGCTCAATATGTATACCATAGAGCAAAGGAGGGAGAAAGGTGACATGATCGAAACATTCAAACACCTTAAGGGCATTAACAAGGTGAAAGAGTCTAACATGTTACAATGTAAGAAAAATAGCAGGACAATAGGACACAGCATGAAATAAGAGGGAGGCCGATTAAGGGGTAATGTGAGGAAGTTCTTTTTCACAGAAAGGGTAGTGGATGCATGGAATGGCCTACCTCAGGAAGTGGTGGATATGAATACAGTGCAGGGCTTCAAACTGGCATGAGATAGGCATAAGGGAGCAATACAGATGAGTATGAATAGATAGCCATTGACAGAGCAAAGGTCGATGGCACATCCATAAGGTAGAAAAAGAAATGGGCAGACTGAATGGGCCTTGCGGTCCTTATCTGCTGTCATCTTCTATGTTTCTATGTTGCTGTTGATAAGGTTAAGGTAGTTATGACTGTGATAATGGGAATATCAGGACAGTATGAGGTCTACACAGGAGTGGAGTACAAATATGCACTGTATCATAAGTATGTGTTCAGAGTGCAGGCAAATGCGACATGCAGGTTTATTTTACATATACAGTAGGTAAAAATAGGGATAGATGCAATTGATAGAAATATAGACAATTACATAGATAGACATACAGATAGACAGACAGAGGGAGAAGTTACAGTCATGACAGTCTTTGGAAAGGCAACTGCCCCTAGAGTCACAGTCATGTTCACTAATTTGGGTTGAAAAACTTTTCAAGCAGCACTATTTTGCTGTCAGTAATCACCTATGGGTGTAAGCATGTATTGGAATGTCTTAAAACAGTTATAGTACAGGAAAAACAATGAAAGCAATTGTGTTATAGTTAGCACTGAAACATACATGTAATATACATGTTGCCACCTTGCTCCAATAAGCACCCTCCCCCAAGCAGAGTGCCAGTCTTAAAAAGCATCTGATGCCTTCAGGATAAGTGAAAGAAAACATAATATTTAGACACAGTTCAGTTTATATTTCACATTTGTTCTGTATTTGTCCCCCCATTATTTTTTACTGAGGCCATTTGCATGAAAAGAAGACCACTGCTCCTGAAGTGTTCATGTGTTCCTGGTGCTTTCTCTCTACCTGAGGTCATAATGCATGGCTTGTGACATCACAGTTACTTCCATGACAGCAGACTGTGATGTCACAACATATCATTATGACTTGAAGTAGGGAGTATGCTATAGAGGCAGATGAACTCTAACAGATAACGATCATATATTCATCCAAATTTCCTCTGTAATAAAAAATAGGCAGGAGAAATCTACAGAATATATTTAAAATGTAAGCTGAGTTGTACCAAGTTATTAATTTATTCTAAGTTTTCACTGTGGCATCAGCAGCTCTGATTATAAAGAGGAGAGCTGAAAAAATGTGTCTCAAAGTAAGTGCAGAACAATTTTTCTTAAATTTTTCTTAAATCTCTTTCAAGATATTAGGCCTGTCTTCTTTTTTTTTAATTTAATGATAAAAAGAAGTAACACCTTTCCTCTGACTGGACTAATGTAAATGATGACAGTTAGTGGTTTGGGATCTGCTAAGTGTCCTCAGGAGCAAGGTGTGCTCCTTTGCTGGCTAGAGAATAGGCTGTTAAAAAAAACACACACACAGATCAGTCATTCTACCAATGAGACATGTGGAGGTACAACAATTTGTCGGGGGGGGCAAGAGTTGTTTGGGACTGCAGCTTCCATTGTTGAAATGGAAACAATTTCATGTTGATCTTGTCTCCCGTTCTAGCCCGAAAAGAACATATTTTTAAATGCCTGTTTTAAGAGTGTATAATGCACTGTTTTGCCATTTAGGAACCAAAGAATAAGTGTGTAACAGGTGACATTATGGTTACCTAGCAATTGTATGCCAAAGCAATGTAGGCATGTAATTAAGAACTGGATCAATGGAAGGCCATTGGCAGGTTATTATACACACTGGCAGAACTTAAATTATAGCTAACAAATTGCTGCACAGTACATTGAGGATGCGCAAAGTGTAAAACAACAGTTGGGAATTTTAACAGCTGGACACTGAGCTGGTGTCTTAAACAAATATGTAAGAATTCTACTTGGATGTTATTTTTTTGCTGCTCTTTATCATCTTGTATTGAGACACCTATATTTTCAATAAAGAGCTGTCTTAGCACTAGTATCACAAGATGTGCCAATGGTAATCACTGAACCCACATAAATGGAAAATGAAGGAGGTCTGCTTACTCCATCGAAATGAGATGTGTGCTGTCCCATTGTGTGTCATAGCAGCATTTCTAATTTTGAACTTGGCACCACCACAACAGGGAGTTCTCTATTTCTTCAACAACAAAAAATATAAAAAAAACACTCTTTATCATCAAAGACTGTGTTTACCAAGTACTGTGTCCATGATTAAAATAATTTGAACCCCCCAAAAATGTTCCCCAACATGAAATTGCATGCTTAACTGCAAAGACAATTAAAAAATGTATTTCTAAATGCATTACTCACACCAGTGCTTCATGATTAAAATAATTTGAACCTCCTCCCCCCAAAAATGTGCCCTGACAAACTGCACTCTGGGAAGATTGACTGGGACAAGATGCAATTAAAAAAAACTGAATAGCAGGTTCTTGGGAGTAAATGTTAACATCCAGTTTCTAGTGTCCCTGTTAAAATAAAATAAAAAATACAGCTGAGATTATTTTTTAATGTCAGCTCTGATCAGAATGGTGTTTAAAATCACCAATTGTTTTCTTGTTCAATGTTTTTTAATACATATTTCTCAAACTTAAAAGAAACAAACACACTTCATCATCAAAGTATGTGTTTACCAAGTACTGTGCCCATGATTAAAATAATTTGAACACCCCAAAAATGTGCCCCGACATGAAACTGCATGTTTAACTGAAAAGACAATTAAAAAAATTATTTCTAAATGCATTACTAAAACCAATGCTTCATGATTAAAATAATTTTAGCCCCTCTCCCCAAAAAATGTGCCCTGACAAACTGCAGTCTGGGAAGATTGCCTGGGACAAGATGCAATAAAATAACCTGAATAGTAGGTTCCTGGGAGTAAATGTTAATATCCTGTTTCTAGTGTCCCTGATAAAATGAAGTAAAAAATACAGTTGAGATTTTTTTTTAATGTCAGCTCTGATCAGAATAGCTTTTAAAATCACCAATTGTTTTCTTGTTCGATGTTTTCTAATACATACTTCTCAAACTTAAAAGAAAAAACACACTTTATCATCAGTCTGTGTTCACCAAGTACTGAGCCCATGATTAAAATAATTTGAACCCCCTCCCCCCAAAAATGTGCCCTGACATGAAATTGCATGTTTTACTGTAAAGACAATAAAAAATGTATTTCTAAAAGCATTACTAACACCAACGCTTTCAAAGTTTTGAAACTACTAAAAGACAAATTATTATATATATATATATATATATATATATATATATATATATATATATATATATATATATTGAATATGGTAAACAAATATTAATCCCAAAAGCTGAACTTTATGTTTTTGGTATATAAATGTTTGAGAAAAACCTGTGGCTCTTACTGTAAATTAGAATGTTGTGTCTACTGTTTTCCTTGGGAGCTGTAGTTTCTGATAATCATTTGTTCCAAAGGTTTTTTAAGTCAATTTGAAGGCATTAAATAACTTCTGTTCTCCTAGTCCTTAATAAAGGCATTAAGTATCTTCTGTTCTCCTAGTCCTTAATAAAATACAGGGACTCCACAACTTGATCACTGCACAGACTTGTTCTTTTGGTTGATACATGTCCCAAATTAGTGTGTCTTGTTACAGCATGATAGAGCCACCTTATGCCCCTCCCACATGAATCAAAAAAAGTTGGGGGTGGATCTTTAGGAGCTTCTCGGGTGGAGGTGGGGGTGGATCTTACTCCCTTAAAAACCTAATGCTGCCTCCACTACTCAAGTTCCAGTTCTTGTACCACCCATTTAAGAAATAAAATAGTACCCTGCAACCATTGACTAACATGAAAGCATATTTATTTGAGGGCAGAAAACGTTGCTTCGAGGAGGGTAAGGTGGAAGAGACTATTTACACCTTCAGTCAGTTCCACTGACAGAAAACATGACATCACTCCTTTTGAACATGCAAACCATCTGCAGGCCCCCCCTACTGCAACTGTAAAAAGCAGCATACAGTAGATCCCCTTTTTCTAATAGATGTCTTACACTTCCCATATTAACTCTTTGGACACCACTAGCAGGTTATAGTTTCTGGCTCTAAAACATCCAGTTGCTCACTGCAAGGCTGAAATACCCTAAAAACCCACCAGATACCCCTTACAGAGGTGGTTCTCCCTTACCACAACTTACCTGTGACAAACACATACAGAGGAACATTGTGTCACTAACTTACAGGGTAAGGTTCTTCCCAGAGAAGGAAGGGCAACATTAATTAAAACTTATACAGTAGTAAATGCTCAAAAACACCAGAAACCTTTTGTGTGCATGGACATGTTGGCAGTGCTTTTAAATACCCTAAGCAGGTCAGTACCCAGTTTTACTGCCACACCCCTCACTGTAAGTTTGCCTGGCACTGTATCCTGAGCAATTCCTCTTTAAAGGAATACAGGTGCAGGAACGCTGGGACTATTGGGATGACCTGTTCAACATATTCACCACACTCTTACCCATTATTAATCCATTCTCAGTACTTTCAATTCATTCTTTACTGTATACATATGTATACCACGGACTCTTTAACACTGAATGGCATTTACTTTTTATACTTTAGTACCTTTACCCTATATTATTTAAGCAGGATCATTCTCACTGGTCCTGGTTTCCTAGGTCAATCTGCAGTTGAAAAAGGAAACATCAAAACCCACATTACCCTTTGTACTTGATATTACTGACAGCCTTTGTGTGGGTATGATTTCTTCCTCTATAATGCCTGTAGAAAACAAACACGGAAAACCCTATAAATACTTCCTGATTCTAGATTTGTTTAATAAAAACAGTAACAAATACTTATTTTCCTTAACTTTTTCTTCTGTAATTATGTTTTTAAATTTAGTTTTTCATCTCAAAATATTATCAAACACTTAAAATCATAAGTAACATGATAGAACTGACTAGTTTCTAACCTATTTACATTAGAACAAATACCTTTTGAGTTATTCAAGCATTTTGGCATTATTTATCCAAATCATAATAAGGTTACATGTCATATTTCATTGTTCTTACTTTAGTCCTCTCACTTACTTAACTAGACTGTATATTACTTCAACATAAATATGATACATAGTGATTGAAATTCATTATTTTACAATGTTACTGCCAATATGGCTTTGTCTGTGGCATATTGTATGTGACTACTCTGTTATGTTTTTTTCTTTTATTAACAATTATTGCTCCTGTCAGTAAGAGGTGCTGTGCTGTTCTGGGACTAGGATTAGTAACATGTTATTTCTCCAGTTGTGTAGTGTACCCCTTTAGACCTTTCCCTCACAGAGGCTGTGGCTTTTCCATGTGTAACACTGTTAGGAGTTTACTGTGTCATTCCTTGTACAATGGTACTTTTTGGTCTCGCCAGTGTCTCAATATTATTTGTTTAGCTACTTGTTCTATGAGTGTATGAGTGCTATGAGTGTAAAATGGTTTCTCTGAACTCCAACAAGGTTCTCTTGGGCTGATTCCAAGATGGCTGGTGTAACTCGCATGCAGTTATGAGTTACGCCGGTCACCTCTACACCAGGGACCCTACACCGCATTCCAGAAGCACCAGGATCCGGCAATTGTGGTTTGCGATGTACACCATGCATGTGGTGGTAGCCCATGCATGGTGTATTCCAGCCACAAGTCACAACTTGCAATGAGTATCTGGCGGCCCCCCTGAAGCACCCCCTGCCCCGGAACACCACCAGATATACCAGGGGGCCTGGAGAGGGGAACGACTGGAGACAAAGGTGTTGGGGTGCCGAAGAACAGACTCCCAGGGTCCCTGCTATTTGGGGGTTGGGGCAGGGGTATGAATTATGGGACACGGGGGACACAGCTGCACTGTGGCTGTGGTGCCAGGAGGTGGGCAGCCGATGGATGGCACCATCGGTTGCCACCTGGAGCAGCTCAGAGCTGTTCTAACATAGCCACACCACTGTGGCTTCTGTAATTGTGCTTGTGGGTTATGACAGCCACCTTACTGGAATTGGGCTAGGTTGCTGTCATAACCCACAGTTGCACCAGGCATTGCAGGCTGCAGCATAAGTGTTGGCTCAACCTGCATTTGTCGCAGCCTGCAGCCACCATGGCGCAACTCGTCTCTTGGAATAAGGGCTGGCATATCACCTGGCGTAAGTAGCGAGATACACCATGGGGTTTGGCGTATCTCACCTTATGCTGGCATATGCACTTCTGGAATCGGGCCCCCACCCCCATTCCTATAAGACAGATTTTTGCTGTGAAGGCTTGATCGCCCAGAATTGGGTCTGTTCTGTTACTTATTTCTTGCCATAGTGGCTGTGCTTTTTTCACAGTCCCATAGTATGTGTTTCAGTGTTCCAGTTGTTTTTCCACATATCGTGCTTGCAGGGTCCACTATTTTGTTCATTTTAAATAATTTGTCAGGTATATAACATATGTTTGTTAGGATTTTATAGTTTCGGAGTTTTAGTTTGTCAAATGTGACACATTTGTTTAGGATGTCTCATGCTGTTTTTTGCTTCAAATTCTTCCATCATAAACTGGAATTCTGATTGCCAGTATAAGCATTTGATATTTCACACTTTGCTACAGATTTTTAACAGGACTGCATATAGTAAATATATTGCATGCCTTTGTCCAACTAATGCTGCTAAGGCTGTGTATGTTACCCTATCCAATAGTGTCCAGGGTCTGTGTCCTAGGAGGTTTGCTATTACATGTGTTAATTGTAGGAATGGGAGGATTTGGTTGTTGTTCAACCCATGTGCCACTCACAGTGAGTGAAAGGGGATGAATGAATCCCCAATTAGTAAATAGCCTATTATATTTTTTTTTTTTTGGCTGTTGTAATAAAGTATTCACTGTGGGTTCTTGTCTGCTGCGAAATGTTTTTTTTTCTTAACTGGATGTTGTACATCTTTCTGAAGGTTGTAGTTTATCATCTTACATATTTGTGCTCTGCTTCTCATAATCAATCCTACTACCTCCAGTACTTCCCAGTCCATATCCATTGGGATAGGCAAACCCCAGCACTTAAGCAATCCCCCAACCTCTTGTATGTCTATCTTGTCCCAGTCAAAACCCTGCCTCTTCCCACATTGCCGTGCTTACCCTGCCCCTCTTCCTCCCTTCCTTCTTCTGCTCCTCCTACTGACACAGGCATACTTTGTACAATGCCGCAGCTTACCGGTTCCTGGCTGGATTTTATGTACCCGTTATGTTTAATGCTCTCATTATCTCTTGTTGTATTATCTGTAAATTGTGCTCAGTCTTTTTTTTTGCCTTCTTGTTTAATGTATTTGACGTGGAACATCTCAATGAGCATCCACTCACAGGTGTATCCAAGACTTCAATAACTAAATAAATAAAATAAAAATATTGACATTTTTTTTTTAATTTATGTGCCCATCTGGCATAGATTGTATATTGTATGGTTGTCACACCTATTCCTGTTAAAAAGCAAAGTTGTTTTCAATGTCTGACCATTGAGGGAAGTATCTTTTGGGATCATTTGTCAGTATGGGGTAATTCCAGTGTATTCCAGTGCAGAAATTTACTAGCTTGTGCAGCTAGGTAGTATATGTTTGAGAGCTGTAGCCCTCCTAGTTGTTAGGGCAGTGTCAGTTTTATATTTAAGTCCTTTTTGGGTTTTTTCCTTCCAATAAAAACTCTGAAAAGATTTTTCTGAGACACAGGAACTATTTGCTTGGTAGGTAAATTCCTAGTATTGACATGAGGTGCCATATATTGGTAAGGTATTCATTTTCGGTGTGGATATTCGGCTCCATAAGGTTAACAGTAGTCTGGTCCATATGGCTAGATCTTGCTTGATGTCCTGGCATGGCTTGGTCAAGTTCAGTTCTAAGAGTTTGAACTTGTTCTGAACATGTGTATTCCCAGGTATTTCATTGTGTCAGGTGACCATATTCCACCCAATTGCATCACTTCCATCCTTAATATGCTGTGATTTAGAGGAATAATGATTGTTTTATCAATATTAAGTTTCTACCCCAATAGCCATCCAAATTTGGTGATACTTTTTAAGGATGCAGGAATGGATTCTTGCATTTTTTTCTAGATGTAATAGTATTGTGATCCACATATGTGGACATCAGATAGTTGGTTTCTTCAGTTTTAATTTCCATTTATGTTTGGACTGTTTTATTTTCAAGTGCAGTGAGAGCAGTTCAAGGTAAAGATTAAATAAGTAAGATGACAGGGGCACCCCTGTCTTGTTCCTCTTGCAAGAGGGTATTTATTTAAAAGCATACCACTGCAGCATACTATCATCGATGTCTGAGAATACAGTATGTTAATCCATTGCATGATGTTTCATGACAACACAAATTTTTTGTTGGGTCTTGTTAGGTATGTCTATGATACCCTAGCAAATGCTTTTCAGCATCCAGGGACATCAGCACTGCTGGCTTGTTGGATTCCCTGGATGGCAAGATTAGATGGGAAATCTTTATCTTAAGATCTGAGGACAATTATCCTTGCTCAAAGCCTACTTGTTTGCATCACATCAGAGAGTGGCATATTCTATTTAGTCTTGTGGCAAGTATTTTGATGGTATGTTTGTGTCCAGGTTCAATAATGATATTGGTCTATAATTTGACAATTGTGTGATATCTCGATCTGGCTTGGGGACTACCACATTGTATGCTTCTGGTAATTCTTCTTTCATGTTTCCAGATTCTTTTATTGTATTAAAGGTCTTCCTTAGATGTTTTTCTTATTCCTGTTTATGTGTTTTGTAAAAGTTGGGTGTAAATCCATCGGGACACAATGCTTTGTCCTGTGTAAGTGTCTTGATCACCTCAATTACTTCTGCATCTGATATTTATCTCTCCAATTTGTTTCCCAGTTGCGGTGTTAGTGTGAGAAGTTGTGCTTCTGTTAGGAACTTGTTTGTGGCTGTCTCAAAATCTTCTTGTGTTATAGTTGGTTCCGTTGTGTAGAGTTCCATAAAAATGTGTTTGAATTCTTCTGTGAGATCTCTTGGATTTGTAAGTGATTTGTAGTGTCTTGTTGATGTATTCCGTTTATGTTTTTTTGCTTTTGTCTAAATCCCAGGAGTTTCACTGATTGTTTTTCTTGATATATACTTTGATTGAAATATTGCATGTTATTCTCATTTTCAAATGAGCCTGTATTCCACTCCAGTTTTTGTGAGTTGTAGTTATTCTGTTTCTGTGGTGCTGCTGGATATTTTTGTTCTTGGGTCCTTATTCTTGCTAACCGTGTCAGTGGCTCAGCAGGTAGCATACTCACCTCTGAGACTGAGAGATCAGAAGGCTGTGGTTTCTATCTCCACACCAGGCACTTGGGTTAAATCACAATACTGACACTGTAGTGCAGCATGAGCGGGGTGCTGTACTCCTGAGGTGCTGTCTTTCAGTTGAGACATTAAACCGAGGTCCCATTTGTCTGTTCAGGTGGATGTTAAAGATCTCATAACACTTCTCAAAAAGAGAATGGGAATTTCCCCCCATTCACTAAAAATACTACCAACAGCTTAATCTGGTTCAAGGTCAGTTGGATTTCATCTGTATCCCCTTCCCTTGGGTCGTGCCTGAAAATAGGCAGAATTCGGCTCATGCACTTACCCGGTCAACAAAAACTAAATAATATTTTTTGTTCCTGTTGTTCTTCTTTTTCTTTCCTTCCTTCCCATGACTAGTCTAATAAGCTGGCCACTTATAGTGCATTTATATGCCCATAAGGAAAAATCACAACCCAGAATACCTCTGATTCTTTTGAACTATGGAACATGCAGGTTCCATGAGCCAGATAAGTAGAACCAAAACAAAAAACAAACAGAACCAAATGTTCCCTTGCAGAAATAAATTACATGAAATGTTTTCATGCTGCACACATAAAACTACAAACAAGGGTGAGAAAGAATAAGTGCCTCAACTGGGACTTGAACCCAGGCCACCCGGAAAACCATTCTGATTGCGCTAACCAGCTGTGCCACTGAGACAACTGGAACCTGGGATGTCCCTGGGCACATTACTCTTTCTCAAATGCACAACCCAATGGTAAGACAAATATTTACTTCTAACAATCACACAGGAGTGTGGTGTGCATATTTTATGGAACACATACAAACAAGGGTGAGAAAGAATAAATGCCTCAGTGGGGACTTGAACCCAGGCTGCCAGGAATACCGTTCTGATTGCACTAACTAGCTGTGCCACTGAAACAACTGGAACCTGTGTTGCCATTGGGTTGTGCATTTGAGAAAGAGTAATGTGCCCAAGGACATCCCAGGTTCCAGCTGTGTCAGTGGCACAGCTGGTTAGTGCAATCAGAGTGGTATTCCAGATGGCCTGGGTTCAAGTCCCTGCTGAGGTACTTATTCTTTCTCACCCTTGTTTGTATGGGTTCCATAAAATATGCACACCACACTCCTGTGTGATTGATAGGAGTAAATATTTGTGTTGTCATTGGGTTGTGCATTTGAGAAAGAGTAATGTGCCCAAGGTCATCCCAGTTTCCAATTGTCTCAGTGGTGCAGCTGGTTAGTGCAATCAGAATGGTAGTCCGGGTGCCTGGGTTAAAGTCCCAGCCGAGGCACTTATTCTTTCTTACCCTTGTTTGTATGTGTTCCATATCATATGCACATCACACTCCTGTGTGATTGTTACACCTAAAACTACCCCAGTGATACGTGTACTGCAAGTAAGAGTTGAATGTTAAATTAGAACCGATTGCATGCATATGGCATGCATACAGAAAACAAGTGTGGAACCCATGATTTTTTTTTTATGTTAAATTGGGAAAGACTGCATGCACGTGACATGCGTGCAAAAAAAGCAAGTGGTCACTAATAACTGCACACATAAAAGTTAGGTGACTTGCTTCATCACACCATACACAAGTGGAGGTTGATGACATTCAAACCCAGCTTTATGCCTCCAAATCTCCTGGTTTGCAGTGCAGTGCCTTTAACGACTAAGCCATACTGTCTGCACACATACGTCTCACTTGTACTTCAATACATACTGTATCTAAATACACCTACATGCTTGCGGCATGCTTGTAGCTACTATTATGCTTTCCAGTTTTCTTCTTTTCCTCATCTCATTTTCACAGTTGAACTGTAGCACACATACCAATAGAAACAAATGTGAGTTTTCCCACCCCAATACACAAACTTGCCCACAAAACCACTTAATTACTTTCTGTCTGGCTGTACTCCTATTTTCTCTTCATAGTTGTGAATGCTTCTATGCCAACAGACTTTAAGGTGCAGACACAAAAGCAGCAATAACTTGACACACATACACACACACACTAACATGGCCAGTTCCCCCAACCCCATCATGCACACACTGTAGCAGGTATGGCCATGCTGCTACACACAACCCAAGTATAGATATAAATAAAAAGTCTCTTACTTGAGTACTAGGGAGCCAGAGGCAGAAGTCTTTAAGAGATGATGTTCATGTATCAGAGTGCTGGGGTGTTACTGAGGAAGAGGAGGGTAATAGGTCTGAAGGGAGTACAAGTGGTGGGAATGGTGCAGAAATGGACACAAGTCCCTTTACAAGAGAAAGGATCCCAAAAGAACTGAAAGTAATAAGACTTGATAAAGCAATGTGGCCAGATGGGGAGCACCACAGGGTCCTTAAAGAGCTAAGAGAGGTGGTGGCTGAACCTCTGGCAATCCTGTTTAGCCGATCACTGGAAACAGGGGAGATACCCAACGACTGGAGGACAGCAGATGTAGTCCCCTTATACAAAAGTGGGAACAAATAGGAAGCGGGGAACTACAGACCAGTCAGCCTTACTTCAGCAGGGGGGAAGATCATGGAAGCACTACTGAAGGAGAGATTGGTGGAACATCTGGTTGTCAATGGACTACAGGACCCAAGGCAGCATGGTTTCACCAGGGGGAGGTCACGTCAGACCAACCTCATTGTATTTTTTGACTGGGTGACTAGAGAGGAGGGCAATGGACATGGTCTATGTGGACTTCAGCAAGGCCTTTGACACTGTGCCACATAGACGACTATTACACAAACTGGGGAATATGAGTGTGGGCAGGACAGTAGTGCAGTGGGTAGGTAACTGGCTTGGTGGCAGGACACAGACGGTGGTGGTAAATGGCTGTCACTCCACAGAGGGAAGAGTGACCAGTGGGGTACCACAGGGATCAATGCTGGGACTGGTCCTATTCAACATCTTCATCGGTGACATTGCACAGGACCTAGAAGGCAGAATTTCCCTGTTCACTGATGACACAAAGTTCTGTAACAGAGTAGACACACCAGAGGGTGTAGACAGAATGAGAAGGGACCTGCGGAAACTTGAAGAATGGTCAGGGGTTTAGCAGTTGAAACTCAATGCAAAAAGTACAAGATAATGCATATGGGGCACAAAAACCCTGGCACAATATATCAGTTGGGGAGTGAGGATATAGCATGCACCAAGCAGGAAATGGATCTTGGGGTTATCATCTCTGATGACCTCAAGGTAGGGAAACAGTGAGACAAGACAGCAGGTAAAGCAAATAGGATGCTGGGATGCATAGGTAGAGGCATCACCAGCAGGAAAAGGGAGGTCATAATCCCACTATACAAGACACTAGTGAGGCCCCACCTGGAGTACAGTGTACAGTTCTGGAGACCTTACTTATGTAAGGACATAGGGTAGAGAAGGTTCAGAGTAGGGCAACAAAGACGGTACATGTATTGCATCACAAGTCCTAAGAGAACAGGTTGAAGGAATTGAATATCTACTCCCTGGAGGAGAGGAGGGAGAGGGGGGATATGATAGAGTTGTACAAGTATCTTACAGGGAGGAACAGGGTGCAGAAATACATTATTTTTAAGTGAAAAAGATGTTCCAGGACTAGAGGGCATGGGATGAATTTGGAGGGAGGACGATTCAGAGGAAACATGAGGAAGAATTTCTTCACAGAATGGGTGGAGGACAAGTGGAACATCCTGTCAGAGGAAGTGGTGGGGACTGAAACAATCATGGGATTTAAGAATGCATGGGATAGACATAAAGGAATTCTGGAGGTCAGAGTTAAGGGGCAACAGACTTCTAGGAAAACATAAATAAACTTACAAGTTCAAATAGGCAGACTGGGTGGGCCGTAGGCCCTTATCTGCTGACACTGTCTATGTATCTATGAAATGAATGGAGTTATTTTTCTATTACTATTTTATATGTTATGATGCAGAGTTTGAGAACAATGAAGGCCACTGTTCTACCAACCAGGCCCTTGTTAGTCAAGCGGTGGCCTTCAATAATCTCCAACTCTCCATCATTAATATATAAAAAGTAGCACCGCATCTAAGCGTGTATTATTGAGTACTACAATATGAGTGACTCAATAATACCACTCATATGTAGAGTGAGTAGAGGAAAAGAGCTCTGTATCACTATAGCGAGTGTAGCTGGCCTTATGGTATACTGGCTTGAGCGACTACACCTAGATCCTGTGGTGCCGGGTTTGGATCATGGTGCAGGTAATATTTTTTTGCTTCCAGGGGGAGTTTCTACATTTTCTAAGTCCGCTCCCCCTGGAGTTGAGAATCCTTATTTTGCGGGGTGCAGGGTGTGAAGCCCACTGCATAAAGGGAAGACATAGTGGATGCTTTTAGAGGACCATCACTGTTTGTGTCGGTCTCTCTAAAGGGAAGTTGCCTTTTGATGTGGGCAATTATTTTCTCACTCTAATGAGTAACGTGGTAAGGGACTCGCCCTTATCACATAAAACCTGTATAAAATAGTAACAAAAAAATACCCCCATTCATTTCAATGGTTCACACCCCTGTGGTCTCCTTTGCCATTTGTCAAAATGTGACTGAGTGTGGGGATGTGGAGGTCAGCTTCACTGGGGGGTCATGCGCCTGACTATAGTGGGGCTCCAATAGTCTGTGCAGACCATACTGCTCAACTGCCGTGAATGCAAGGGACAGCTCTAGAATGTCTGTAACATCTCTAAAAGGTAAAACATATTTGGTATGACTGAAAAGTGATATGCAAATCAAGAACAATTCAAATGTGTATATTCATCTGTATATACCCTGGAGCAGTGCATCAGATTTAGGTTTAAACCCACCCAGTTACTAATGAATTTTTTTCCTGGCTGAAGTTCTGCACCCCCCCCAAAAAAAAAACTTTGCCCAAATTTTTCTCCCTGACTTTGTTCCATTCAATATCCATTCCCTATGGGTCATGAAGCCACCCAAAGGTGAAGAAGCATGAAAAACACATCAATATTTCAGTCCTTCCTCCTTTTCCAATCCAACTGTAAAAAATTATTTACTTTTACTTACCTGGCCATATGGCTAGAACCGGCAGCCTGGCGTAGTGTGCCACCAGCCCAGTTTTTAGTCCATTCCCCCTCTCTCCTTCTGCCAGAAGCTGAATGGTAGAACTGGCCATCACAGGTCCCCAGTGAGGTCCACAACCAAATCACCTCACCATCCAAACCCACCCAACCTGGGTTGCTTGCTTCTTGCTTGATTGCTGCTGTGGCTGCTGCCATACTGCACTGATCAAGGCATATGAAGGCCACCCACACTGCTGTCACCACTGCTGCTAAGCCTAGCTTGCTGCTGTGGGGGTCTGTACTGTTTTTTTTTGCAAGGTGAGCCTAATAGAGTAAGTAGGTAGCGTAGTCTTAAGTTAGCTTCTAGCTCACCCTCTGGCCCTTCAGCCACCAGGGGAGATGGAGACTCACTAAGAGTAGAACATCAAAAATATGCTGCCACAACACTGTTATTGAGAGTTCAGTGCTCACTGACTCCTCCAAGCTGTAGTGTGCAGTCTGTCTACTCTCTGACTGGAAAGACAGTGTCTCACTTGCAAGGCTCATGCATTCTTTCTTGGCTGGAGCTCATCCACATCACATGTGATTGTGCCACCACTAATAGGTGGAGAGAGTGGACAACACAATACAGACACAATCGAGTCTGGAGAGTACCTGCAGCATGAGCACACACAGGCCAGGTGGGCACTTATTGTGCAAAAGATTAAATCCAAATTTAATGCCATTATCGCTACACCATAAGAACAACCTAGGCACAAATACGGTGGAGGGGGGGACAACTGTCTCCCTCTGCGCTACCTAAATGGCACCCCTACTTAATGGTAGAAATTCATTCTCAGGTGCTAATGCAATGGTTTCTACTGTGTTCTGAGGTACTGTATCTCCATGTTTCATGGTGTGTCCTGATCATCATGTGGGTAAGAGACCCTCATTGTCCCTCATTTTGAGAGTCCATGTCCCTTATTTCAGTGACAAAATTTAAGGTATGATGCATGCTTTCAAGAAGCACAAAGAGGAACAAAATGGGGGAGAGATACTGTGGGTTAAGCTGGAAAGGAAAATGGGGACAGCCATCCGCACAGGTGTGGTCTATAGACCACCAGCCCAGGAGGAAGAAACAGATAGGGAGCTGATGCTAGCCATCCAAAGGATGGCAGACAAGGGTGAGGTAGTACTGGTTGGAGACTTCAATATTCCAGACATGGACTGGAGCATCCCAGCAGCAGCATCAACTAGGAACAGATTTATCCTGGACTCCTTCAGAGTGCCTTCCTCAAGCAACTGGTCATGGAACCAACTCGGCAGAAGGCAATACTGGACCTTGTGCTCACAAACAGGGACAGTGTGATGGGGGTAACAGTGGGGAGCACCTGGAGAACAGTGACCACCAGTCATTGTGGTTTGAAATCACAGAAAGAGCAGAACCAAACCACACAAAACACGTATCCTGGATTTAGGGGGCAGACTTTGGGAAAATGGGGAGATACTTGAAGAGGCATTAAGGGAATGGGGCAGAATCAGGGGTTGAGGAACAGTGGGCAGTATTTAAAATGGGATTACAAGAACAACAGAATTATGCATTAAGCAGGTTAGCAAAAGGAAAAGGAAGAGGAGACCATTATGGTTTTCCAAAGAGGTAGCAAAGAAAATGAAAGCCAAAAAGATTGCATTCAGGCAATACAAAAAGACACAGGCAGAAGGGAATAGGGAGAAGTACCAGGAGAATCAAAGGAAGACAGGGAGGTCAGTAAGGGAAGCCAAAGCTCAGACAGAAGAACACATTGCAAAATCATTGCGTAGAGGGGACAAAACCTTTTACAGGTACATAAGTGAAAAAGAAAGACAAAGGAGGGATAGTGAGACTGAAGGGGAGGATGGGGCCACGTGGAGGATGACAACAGTAAAGCTGACATTTTGAACAGGTATTTCTGCTCAGTCTTTACTGAGGAAGAGGAGGGTAATGGGTCTGAAGGGAGTACAAGGGTGAGAATGGTGCAGAAATGGACACAAGTCCTTTATACAAGAAAGGGTCCATGAACTAGAAGTAATAAGAGTTGACAAAGCAATGGGGCCAGATGGGGTGAACCCCAGGGTCCTTAAAGAACTAAGAGAGGTGGTGGTTGAACCTCTGGCTATCCTGTTTAGCCGATCACTGGAAACAGGGGAGGTACCCAAAGACTGGAGGACAGCAGATGTAGTCCCCTTATACAAAAGTGGGAACAAAGAGGAAGCAGGGAACTACAGACCAGTCAGTCTCACCACGGTAGTGGGGAAGATCATGGAAGCACTACTGAAGAGAGATTGGTGGAACATCTGGTTGTCAATGGACTACAGGACCCAAGGCAGCATGGTTTCACCAGGGGAGGTCATGTCAGACCAACCTCGTTGAATTTTTGACTGGGTGACTAGGGAGGTGGATCAGGGGAGGGCAATGGACATGGCCTATCTGGACTTCAGCAAGGCCTTTGACACTGTGCCACATAGAAGACTATTACACAGACTGGGGAATATGGGTGTGGGCAGGACAATAGTGTGGTGGGTAGGTAACTGGCTGGGTGGCAGGACACAGAGGGTGGAGGTAAATGGCTGTCACTCCACAGAGGGAAGAGTGACCAGTGGGGTACCACAGGGATCAGTGCTGGGACCGATCCTATTCAACATCTTCATCGGTGACATTGCACAGGACCTAGAAGGCAGAATTTCACTGTTCGCTGATGACATAAAGCTCTGTAACAGAGTAGACACACCAGAGGGTGTAGACAGAATGAGAAGGGACCTGCAGAAACTTGAAGAATGGTCAGTGGTTTGGCAGTTGAAATTCAATGCAAAGAAGTGCAAGATAATGCATATGGGGCACAAAAACCCTGGCACAATATATCAGTTGGGGGTGAGGATATAGCATGCACCAAGCAGGAAAGGGATCTTGGGGTTATCATCTCTGATGACCTCAAGGTAGGAAACAGTGTGACAAGGCAGCAGGTAAAGCAAATAGGGTGCTGGGTTGCATAGGCAGAGGGCATCACCAGCAGGAAAGGGAGGTCATAATTCCACTATACAAGACACTAGTGAGGCCCACCTGAGTACAGTGTACAGTTCTGGAGACCTTACCTACATAAGGACATAGACAGGGTAGAGAAGGTTCAGAGGAGGGCAACAAAGATGGTGCATGGATTGCATCACAAGTCCTATGAAGACGGGTTGAAGGAACTGAACATGTACTCCCTGGAGAGAGGAGGGAGAGGGATATGATAGAGACATATAAGTATCTCACAGGGAGGAACAGGGTGCAGGAATACACTTTTTTTAAGCGAAAAAGATTTTCCAGGACTAGAGGGCATGGGATGAAGTTAGAGGGAGGACGATTCAGAGGAAACATGAGGAAGAATTTCTTCACAGAACGGGTGGTGGACAAGTGGAACACCTTGCCAGAGGAAGTGGCGGGGGCTGAAAAAATCATGGGATTTAAGAATGCATGGGGTAGACATAAAGGAATTCTGGAGGTCGGAGTAAGGGGCAACAGACTTCTAGGAAAACATAAACTGAACTTACAAGCTCAAATGGGCAGACTGGGTGGGCCATAGGCCCTTATCTGCCGACACTGTCTATGTATCTATGTATCTACTGTATGTATCTATGTATTGAGTATGGCCATAGTGTATATGCTCAATACAGAATGACAAAGAAAAAGTAAGTGAGATGAAGCAGTCATGGGAAAATACATTTGTAGCACTAAATATGCATAAGGGATCTGCATGTTCCAAAACAAAAAGGATAGGTTTCAGAACACAGAGGCTGCTCTTTGAACATTTGGAATGGAGGATGTTGACTGGCTGTATCCTAAGCATTTAATGTAGTAAGCAAACAATACTTTACAGATTAATGGTGATTTAATGACAAAAATGAAAAGCCATTAAACAACTTGCAAAAGGATCAGAATTAATGAGTTTACCTAATTTTTATGGAAATTCAAATAAAAATGTATTTTAATGACTAATTGCTAGCAGTTGTATAAGAAATAGAAACTGATGTGTTTTTTTAGATGAGATTTGCACCAGCTTAGCTGCAGCACACATGGCAAGCATGCAGCATGTGAACCTGATATGATGTTTAAATGATGTTCACACCAGCTTAACTGCTACACTCATGTCAAGCGTGCAACATGCGAACCTGATGTAATTTTTAGAAGATGTTCACATAAGCTTACCTACTGCACACAGGTTCACTTTTTTGTATGCGAATCACATGCAAACATTGCACAATTAAGCATGTGGCATGCATTCTGCATATACACAGCACACCTATATTTCTGTAATGGTTTATATAATTCTGTTGTTTATAGCATTTATTTTCTTTTCCAATAATCTTCAAAAAAACTCTTTTGCCGATGTTTCAATACCTTAAACTGGTCTCTTCATCAGGGAAAGGCTGAAATTAATTGAATATTCCACAATTACCATCATTATAAACATTTATCAAAATTTAAAAACTTTTCTTTAAATAATATATAAATATGGTAATTAATTAAGAAGTGAATCAAACGCCATAATAACTAATATTCATGTTCCAGGTATACACATCCAGATACAGTCTTTATAGTGTGGTAAACCTATGTTGCTTTCTACCTTTAAAAGTAATTCAAAATATTGCCATTTAGTATTTTTGAATAACTTAGCTCAATTCCACAAATCTACAACATCCTTTATTCTGCACTTCTTATACAAAATAACATTTAATTATCTTGCAAGACACAGTATCTTTAAATAATATACATTCTCAATGTATTCACTATTTTAAACTCTGTAGAATCTCTTTGTCATCTCACCATTGTAATTTAACAAGTTTCTGCCCCTTTAGTTACACATTGAAAGGTACTTCAATTTTCCACTCAGTATTACCATTTCAAACAATTCTTTTCCCATTATTAATCTTTCTGTAAATGTACACATATTTCCCATTGTGATGTATACCTTTTTTTGCTGTTTGTAACCATTCTGTGGCTTAGGTCCTGTGGGGCTGATTCTAAGATGGATAGCATAAATCGCACGCAGTTACGAGTTCACATCAGTTGCATCTATGCCAGGGACCTATGCCACATTCCAAGCAACAGGGTCCCAGCAATTGTGGAGAAGCATGAGTATACGTATTACATGTGGCCATAGCCTATGCATGGCGTATTCCAGTCGCAACTCGTGATGAGTGACAGGTGGGCCCCCAAAACACCCCCACCCCAGAACACCACCAGGTGCACCAGTCTGCCTGAAGGGGGGCAGGACAGGAGACACAAGTGTTGGGGGTGCACTGGAGAACAGACCCCTGGAGGTCCCTGATATTTGAGGGTGGGGGCAGGTGTATGCATTAGGAGACATGGGGGACACATCTGCACCATTACCGTGGTACCAGGAGGTGGGCAGCTGATGGATGGCACCATCGGTTGCCACTTAGAGCAGCTTGGAGCTGTTCTAACTTAGCCATGCCACTGTGGCTTCCATAATTGTGCTTGAGGGTTACGACAGCTGCCCTACTGGAATTGGACTAGGTTGCTGTTGTAACCCGCAGTTGTGCCAGGCTTTTAGGGCTGCAGCATAAATGTTGGCGCAACCTGTGTTTGTCATAGCCCGCAGCTGTAATGGCACAAATCACCTCTTGGAACAGGGACTGACGAATCACCTGGCATAAGTAGCGAGATACGACATGGGGTTTGGCATATCTCGCCTTACACTGGCGTATGCCCTTCTGAAATCGGGCCCTATGTCTTTAAATCTCAACGGCACACTTTTTCTTTAGACTGAAGAAACAAGAGATGCAAACATACGAACATATGAAAATTGCCAGCTGATGAAGGCCCAATGGTCTATCAAGTCTGCTCAATTTTTGCAGCTAGCCCCTACTCAGCAGCTCCCTTCCCCATCCTCCCTCAGCCCTTATCTTTACTCTGTCCCAGCCCACTGTGAAGCAGCACTTTGAAGTAGAGGCAAGAGATTCTATTATTATTCCCCCAAAAATCCTTCAAATAAACCAGCTGTCTGCTACCAAAGTGTTTGGAAATCAAAGTGCATTACCTAATGAAGAGAAACTCGCTTCTCTTGCATTTCTCACAGGCATCTGTCACCAATACTCTTTTCTGTGTTTGTGCTCCTAGCCCCTTTCTTTGAGCTGAAGTACTCCGGGCAGAGAAATGATGCAAAAGACGTGTTGATGTCATTTGCACCTGAGTCATATCATGACGCACTTCCCTGCCCAGTCCAAATGTGGAAAACCCTTATAGACTGCAAACAGCAGACTGACTGCGGTCAGTGCAAACAGGGTTCAGTACAAGGATTACTTTTTTGCAAACTTTATCAAAGGACTGTTTTAACCTCTAAAATATACAGATTTTCACCCTAAATATTTGGTTACCATGAGAAAATAAGACCAAATGTGTCAAGCAGGATATTTCAGTTGGGGGTCAAGGAAGTGCACAGGAGGTGATGGAGGGAGGTAGAAAATAAAAATTCTCACTTTTAAATGACTATTATTACTTCAGAAAAATGGGCATCCACAGGAAAAAGGGACACTTGTTATTATAGTTACATAAAGCCAATCCAGTAATTTTTTTTTTCATTTAGACCATGTCTAGGGCTAGTACTGTTCAACCTGTCAATCCACCAACCTTCCCTTTTAAGTAATGTTCTGTCCCAATCACCACCACTATTTGGTTTCTTGACCCTTTCATATGCCATGAATTTTAAAGTGCTTACATTGTGTCTTTCAGTAATGAAATGCCTCACTACAGCAGCTTTCATATTTTGAGATTGTATGTCACTTTTGTGTTCTGTGATTCGAATTTTCTAACTTTTTGTGGTTTTCCCTACATACAGTATATCTAAGCCCACATGGGCACTTAAACATGTAAACCACATGATCCGAGTCACATGTCAAAAATCTTTTATAACAAACTTTTCATCGCTACTTGAGTTAAACAGTTCTTTTACTTTAATGGCATTTGAGCAAATTACACATTTTCCACAACTAAGAAAGCCAGACAGTTATGGACTTTGCCATGGGATGATAGATTGTGGTACTTTCCAGTGCTGAGATTTTACAAGTTTCTGTTTAATATTCTGGGTCTTTCTTGAAGTTAACCATGATCCTAGTTCAAAACTTTTCCTACCAGTTTTTGTACTTTTCAAAATGTATCAATACCTAAAAATAATATTTTTCACCTTTTGAAAGTGATCATTATAAGCTGCAATCATGGATATTCTATTCTGTTCACCTCTATTCCTTCCAACCCCTATATGCCCCTCATATGATTTGTGAATCTGTATCTGTATCTGTGTCCTTGTGTATTTCAAGGAACTAACTTGTATTTTTATTTTAGTTTCTTTAGAAGAGTCATCCTGCAGAAGGTGATAATTTAATCACCATCACTTGTCAGAATCTGCGTGTGCTATGTGCTGTATGGACAGAGGAACTGGCTCATGACCTGACACTACTGTGCTTTGCGTTTCACACAGATTAACGTTGGGCTAGCACAATACCACTTATTAGGTAGAAATCTATTCTTCAGTAGGTGTTGTGGGGGATGGAGTGAAAAACTGCAATATCTAATGTTAGGGCGGAGTGTTTTCCAGATGTCTATGAGATCTAGAATGTCTGTTAGGTCATTTAGTGCTATCTGCCTTAGGGTAAAACCTCTTCTGACAGTTCCACATCTGTCCATTTGATCATTGATGGTAATATTCCAATTCCCAGCCATTACTATGAGCAGGTGGTTGTAAATAGTTAGCAGTTTTAAAAGATCAGTGAAAAAGTCAGAGTTGTCAGTTTTGTGTGCATAAATATTGCCCAAAATGACCTCTGTAAGTATTTTTAAGCATCAGATAAAGATGTAGCACACTTCTCCATCCATGAGTAGTTGTAGCAATTGAAAGGGGATAGTCTGTGCTATCACAATTGCAACACCTGCCTTTCTGTTGCTGTTTTCTGTTCTAAGTGCATGTCCTATCCACCTCCTCCTGTGTAGGTTGCTCTGTACTCCTGGGGCCTGATTCTCAAAGTGGGCTTGGATCACCACAAGTTACAGCAAACAGCATCTTGCATTGAAGCCCAGTGTGCCAGGGACCCTGCACCCAATTCTCTATCAGGCAGAGTCCTGGCTGCTAAGTCCTATGGCATAATGTTCCATTCCCTCCTCCTCCATCCCTGATGGTGCCAGACATATTAGTAATGTTTCATTCCCCCTCCCCAATCCCTGATGGTGCCAGTATTAATATTACATATCTCCCAAGCCCCTCCCCAAACCTCGATGTTGTCAGTATTAATAGTAATTATGTACCATGCCCCCTTCCCAAACCTAAAGATGCCAGCACTAATATTAATAAGCAGAGCCAGCAACCAGCACATTCCACCTCACACCACCATGACTGGCTGCCAACTGAACTGTCAATTAGCCTACTGTAATGTGTACGTGAGCATGCACACATTACAGTAGGCTCATTGACAGTTCAATCGGTGGCCAGCTGTGGAGGTGTGAGGTGGGCTGTGCTGGTCGCCGGCTCTGCTTATTAATATTAGTGTTGGTATCTTTGAGGTTGGGGAGGGAGGTATGGGAAGTAATTAATATTAATACTGACAACATTGGAGTTCAGGGAGGGGGCATGGGAGATATGTAATATTAATACCGGCACCACTGGGGATTGGGGTGGGGGGACTGGAATATTATTAATATGTCTGGCACCATAGGGTATTGGGGAGGGGAGAATGGATATTTTTCAGCATTTCCTACACATTGGGGTTCAGGGAGGGGGAATCATTCTTTATTAATAGTTGAGGAACCATCGGGGTTGGATGAGGGGGCATAGGATATACATTATTATGCTTACTGTTGGGAACATCGGACATTGAGAACTCTGGCACACTGTCACACACAAGCAACTCTCACAGAGGAGAATATTCTAGGTACCCTTAGATCAGCCCTAGCTGATCTAAGGGTACTTAGAAATGTGTCCTCTGGGTGAGTTTAAAGAATTCCATTTTCCGGGATGTGGCAGCTTGCATCTGCCATATGCACCCTAGTGCCACGTTGCAGTCCTTTTCTGGGTGCACTGGCAGCACTAGCCCTGTTTAACACAGGCAGCCTGTGGTTAATGCAGGGTTCCATGGTGAATAGCTAAGGGGGCAGTGTTTGATGCAAGGTGTCACTTGTACCATTTATGTTTGGTGCAGGCCCCTTGCATCAAACTCAGGGCTTTGAGAATCAAGCCCCTGGTATGTACATTTCTTAAAGATATGCTATTTGTGTCCCCAGGGTTTTCAATTGTCTTATCACTTTCATCTGCTTATTAGGGGTGCCATCTCGCTTAATGTTCCATGTGGTATGATTTATTTTATTTAACACCATTATTAATGCATTCTAAGAACATGCTTTGGGGTTGCCAATGGCTTCATACCTCTCTCCATGATCCTTGCAGTGGGGGTTGTATTTATTTTGACAGTGCTTGTATTTTATTTTGATTGTGGTAAACTAAAGGAATAATGCATGACAGGGTATGTGTCATGCTGGGATAACGCCACGCCTGGGGGGGGTTGGGCATAAGGCCAAAGGCAGAGTGCATCCAATGCTCCAGGCATGGTGTTATCCCAAACGACACACACCCTGGAGTGCATTATTAGTATTATACAATGGCTTGTTGTTACATATAAAATAAAAAAGTAATTTTAAAGAATGTTTTTATTACAGTGGAAAAATATTTGTGCTTCTTAAGAGGAGATGCAAAACAAGATGAGCGCCATAATGATGACAGTAGGCCTGTGGTGTCATGCTGGGATAACGTCGTGGGTCCAGCCCCAAACTGACCAATCACACTCCAAGATTCTTTCTTGCCATTGTATAATGATGGATTAAATTGCAGTATATGTATAAAAAAGTTAGGGTTGTGAGAACCTCCAAAAGTTCTACCTCACAAACTTCCTGAGTAGAATCCAATAAAATTCTACCCAGTTTTATCTGATTCTATCAGATATTATTAGGTTCCACCAGATAGAACAGGTTTTATCTGGTTCTACTAAATAGAACCAGGTTCTATGACATAAAACCATGTTCTACGATATATAACCATGTTCTATCTGCTTCTACTTGACTAAGAGCCAAACAAGTATGTTGCATGTTTGGGAAAGTACAAGTAGTACTCAGAAGGGTATGTTTTCCAAATTATGGTGCACAGACAAGCTGTATAATAATGTACTATGTCATCCCTGACCTTTATTTCAAAACAGATCAATAAAGCACTTGTGGGTGCATTGAGGTGCAAACACAGAGAAATGTATTCCCAAACATCATTAAAATACTAGGGGGTACATTAAGCAGTGAAAACACAAGGACATTTATTTACAAACAGATCAGTAAAGTTCTGCTAGGTGCATCCAGTAAAGTAGTGAAAACACAAGGATTTTTTTTTTCAAATTAAGAAAACTTTATTGAGCTTGACTAGAATGAGATAAACAGTGAGCACAATCAACGGATCAAACGTACATAGTATATAAACTAGTATTGCATTAAACATAAAGCAATCACTGAGCAAAGTTTCTATGAGTTAATAACAGTTGTGATACCACAAACCAGAACTATGTGCCATTCTAATCAAGGTATAAAACAATGTCCCCACCCCCATGTCTAAAAAAAAAGGAAAAAAGACCCCCCTTTCCCTCCCCCCTTTCTCTGAAGGCTGAGTTGTTTCTGAAGGTAGCAGAAACAGTGACATGCCCCGGATGATGTGCAACACATGTAAAACCTTGTATTCCTGAAAATGAAGAAGCAAAAGAAGGATATCAAGCTAAAAAGCATTTTCAAACGTGACCCGTCCAACCTTGCCGGACTGTGGATATTATAAGCCTGGGTGGCCGAGCATCACCCATCACTGAGAGTCAACAGGGTATAAGGAGGTTGCCAAACCCTAAAATATTTTTTCTTGGAGTCTAACATATTTGCAATAGTGCTCTCAGCCTGCAGGATAAAAAGTATTTCCCGATACCATTCCACATATGAGGGGGTGGAATGATCGCACCAGTGCCTAAGAATAACTTTCTTTGCACAAGCTGAAATTAAGGCAATATGAGGTTTTTGATTGCCTACTAGGGCCCCCAGCAAAATCTCCTAGGATGCAAATCTCAGATGTGAATGCTTGATCAAGTCCTAACAGGGGATCCATGCGCTGCTTAATATTTTCTTTTTTTTTTTCAATTAAAGCTTTATTAATACATTTCCATTATAAAGAGCAGTTACAGCAAGTTGGGATATGACATTACACTCCTCCCACCCCATCCCCCCTTACAGCAGCAACAAAATCTACTCCCCTTACGTGCAGTGTGTGATTCAATGGTACATATGGGTAGAACCAGAATGTGAAATAACTTCAGTGAGGTAACAAGAGTAAGGAATGAAGGGGATCCCAAATTCTACTGTATGCCTCTAGTCTGTTACAAAGACTTGCAATTGCCTTCTCTGTTTGAAGGTTAGCAATGATTTCATGTAACCATTCCTGGAAGGAAGGAGCAGATTGTTCCTTCCAATGACGTAGTATAAGTTTTTTAACTGAGAGCGCAACCACAGAAATGTGGCATTTCCTAGTTCTAGCACTGTCCAGGGACATATCCCCTAGAAGACATACCTCCGGAGTGAAGTACTCCTGTAGGCCCAGTAGGGGATCAAGAGACATCTTAATTGAATTCCATAAGGAAGAAACTTTGGGATAAGACCAGAACATATGCAAGAGAGTACCCTCTTCTTGCAGGCACTTAGTACATGTACTGGAATTCGAGAAGTCCCATTTTTTTAATTTAGTAGGGGTACAATACATGTTATGTAGAATGTGGTATTGCACGAGACGCAGCCTATCTTGGGAAATATACTTATGACAGGATCTCCATAGGGAATGCCAGTCCAACTGGTATTGAGGGAGGAGTGAGTTCCAGAAATTAGTAGGTCCAAAGCTGTCCCCATATTTTTTATAGTACAACACCCTATATAGCTTAGATACTATGCCTGAAGATCCAGACAACAGTGAGATTTCAGGAATCAGAGCTGATACCTTCTGGGAGGGGGGAGAATTCCCCAGGACTACAGTGAGAAGGGGTCTTAACTGCATAACTTTAAAGTGAGATGAGACCGGAACAAGGAACTTGTCAATGATTCTACGTGAGGACAACCAGTGCTCTTCCCCATCTACCAGGGAAAGCATTTTTCCATCGCCTAGTTGAGACAACCAGTTGGAAGGAATCCACCTCCCTCTAAAAGTGAAAGATGGGGAATTACAAATAGACTGAGCTAAATCAGACTGAGGGGAATAGTGATGAAATAAACATAACTGTGTATAAACTCTTAAAGAGGTTCTCATTGTGGTGCATTTGGCTATCTTTACATGAGACAACTTGAGGTAAAATAAGTTTGAGGGGTCCAACGTTTAGTTTTGATTACGTCTAACTCAATCTTAAGCTGCACTGGTTGTGCCATTTCAGGGCCTGGGGAGATCCATCTCAGACAATATGTTTAATGACTAGCCCAGTAGTATAGTGCCATATAGGGAATCCTCAGCCCCCTCTCAGATTTTAGGGAAGCTAGTTTATGATAGGCCAACTGAGGATGTTTGTCTGCCCAGATAAATCTGGTAAATATACTGTGCAGTTTCTTAAACCAGCGTATGGGAATAAAAGAGTTGAGAAGGGATAAGGGGTAATAAATTCTAGGAAATATATTCATCTTATTAATGTTAATCCTGCCCCATAGTGATATAGGAAGTTTAGACCATCTGTCAAGGTCTTGAATAATAACGTGTAAGAGAGAATCCAGATTGCCTTTAACCCACATTAAGGGGTTACGGGATAGCTTTATGCCCAGATATTTGATTACTCTAGGAGTCCAACCTAAACCTAGGGGGCAAATGTCATCCTTAAATACCTTGTGGTTTAATGGGAAAAATAAGGATTTACTAGCTTTCAACTTGTAGTTGGATAGCACACTGAACCTGGCTATTTTGTTCAGTAAGGGTGGTATTGAAGAAACCGGATGGGAGAGATATATTAGCAAATCATCTGCGTACGCTGTGAGTATAATCTCATGATGCCAAACTCTGATACCTTGTATAGAGATATTTTGGAGAATGTTTTGGATGAGGGGTTCCAGATATAGGTTAAACAAGAGAGGCAATAGGAGGCAACCCTGCCTAGTGCCTGAATGGAGTGAGAAGTAGTTTGAGAAGGCCCCATTAGCTGAGATTCTTGCTGTAGGGGATTTATATAATGTAGCAACCCAAGAAATGAATACCGGAGGAAATTTAAAGGCACTCAATACCTTGAAGAGAAAACTCCAATTCACCCGTCAAACGCCTTCTCAGCGTCCAAAGAGACCAAGTCTGCTGGGAAGTCAGCATCTCTGGAAGCCGAGAAGACATGGGATAACGTAAGCAAATGATCCGCTGAAGAGCATCCCTTCATGAAACCTACCTGATTCATACCTATTAACTCGGGGAGCACCACGGATAACCTGTTAGCTAAAATCTTTAAGAGGATCTTGATATCCTGATTTAAGAGGGATATAGGCCTGTAGCTCTGGACGAGCTCAGGGTCTTTATCTGGTTTAGGGAGGAGCACTATCAAGGCTTCAAAGAGATGGCAATCAACCTCTGTCCCAGATAAGATATGCTGAAATAAACTTTTAAGTATTGGCAATAGAAGTTCACGAAATGTTTTATAGAAAAGGGAAGAAAATCCACCAGGTCCTGGAGTTTTATCCGAGGGTAAACCACTAATAACCTCGGAGATTTCCCCTTGAGTTATGGGAGAGACCAGGGAGTCTATATAATGTACTGGGAGGGAGGGTAAGTGTGAGTTCATCAGGTACTTCTCCACGCTTACTGGGCTGGGAGGGTGCTCCATGTCCCCATAAAGAGATTTGTAGTATGCTGTGAACTCTTGAACTATCTCAGTGGGGGATGTTTTCAGTGACCCATCTACCGAAGCCTTGACTGAAGGGATAAATCTCACTGATTCTTGTTGCTTGATGCGAAGTGCCAAAAGGTGCCCTGCCTTCTCACCTTGGTCAGTATAACTAGCTTTGGAGTGTATGATAGCTAGCTCTGCCTTTTCCTGGAGTAGTTCTAAATATTTGTCTCTCAACCCTAGGAGCCTCACCTTGTCCTCTTCCTAGGAGTTAACCGAGACAATGGACTCCATAACCCGAATTTGGGATAACAATGACAGTAATTCTCTCTCTCTAACTCTTTTCCTAGCCACCGAGAGGCCAATAAGAACTCCTCTCATGTAAACCTTGAAGGCCCCCCATATAATATCTGGTTTTGCACTGTTTAAAGGGTTGGACAGAAAAAAGGCCTCAATGTGCTCCCTTATAGTATTGCAATAATTAGAATCTTTAAGCAGTTGATCCTTAAGCTTCCATCGTGTTTCTCTCTTTGACACATCCTGAATTGAGAGATCACACAGCACCAGAGAGTGATCGGAGACAGGGCCAGGCTGTATCGGTGAGGACCTAACCCCGGGCAGAAAAGTCTGAGAAATGAATATGTAGTCAATACGGGACTGTGAACCATGTGCCAAGGACCTGAATATGAACTCCTTAGAGTCAGGATTTAGGACACGCCAAACATCACAGAGCCCGCATTGATCCAATAATTCTCTAAAAGCCCTCTGACCTGGGGAGATCCCTCCCCGATGCACCTCCTGACCTGTCAAGGTTTGAGTCTGCAACTTGGTTGAAGTCGCCCCCAGGATAATCCTTATGGGAAGAAAAGGCAGGCTTAAATTTATGAGTCTCATGAAGTAAGTGGGGTCATCAGCATTGGGACCATATAAACTGCCCAATAGCAGGGGTATTGACCAGAGAGTACCTATATCTAAAATGAACCTACCCTCGGAATCCCTAATAGTGTGAGTTGGGATGAAGGGAATGCCCCTGTTAATAATGATCATAACCCCACAACTGTTTGAGGAGCCTTGCGCCTCATACACCATCCCCACTTGTTGCCTCCTCACTAGTGAGGCTTCTGTTTCTAGTAGGTGCGATTCCTGTAGAAAAGTAACCTGAGTACATAAAAGACTTAAGTGTTTGAGAACCTGGTATTGTTTAGGTTTTTCATGATCCCCTTGACGTTTCATGTTGCAAAAGTCACCTCCTTGGCCATCTACTAAAGACTTCTAAGGGTGCTAGATGAAGCCTTGCACTCTGGGTGTGTAACACAAGTAATCTAACCCCCCCCATTGCTGCTGTAAAGCCCTCCCACCTCCCCAGCCTCCCATAAGAAGCCCCAATTTAAACCCTCCAGTACACCCTCACTCCGCCAACAAAATCCTGTAACCCTCCCCGCCTCCCAGCCCCCCACACTGTCGCAAACAACGCTTAGCACAGCACTGGATCTTATCCTCCCCCCCCCGAACGTATCCCCTGCAAATGATCACCCTCATAGCTCAAAATACAAGGCAATCAATAAGCTGCATTAATGAGGACTTAGTGTCAACGAGCGGTCTCGGGCTTCCAGGGCCTGCGAACATCTGTTGGTGAATCCACTAATGAACGAGAGAGAGAAATAGAACTAAATGCCATAAATGTGAATGTGAAAAAACATCACACGAGTCTTGGGAGGGAGTTAAAAAATGTTAGTTCCCCGATAGGAAACTACCTCGTGAATCAGAACCAGAGTGAGAATTAACATGGAGGGGTGAGCCCATCATCGAGATGAGAACATGGAAAAACAGATCCGGATGAGAAGTGAAACAAAATCCAGAGATGGGAAACCCGTGGGAGTAACTACCTAGGGGTTGCAGACCCCTAGGTCTGAGAAGCCCCCCTACAAAACCAGGATGACATAATAAATGAAAGCAGTCCCTCTCAAGGCTGGATGACCAGACCTGGATTAAATGGGCGAGCCGTGCCCTCTTGTGGTCATAACCTGATCCAGCTCACCAGTCAAGGCGTCCTGAAAGCCTGGGATCACTCAAAAATCTGAATTCCCATCCTTTAAAGTCTATACAGGAGGCATAACCTGAGACCTAACCCTGTATGTTCCCTCTGGAAACTAAGCAAGCGATATTATATCAGATGCAGTCCAAAACGAACCCTACAAGAGCCCCCCCCAGGACTCTCCCTGCAAACTATTCCCACCAACAGGCCAGGGCCTGATAAAAGTAAAGTTGGGTCTCTGCTAGTAGCCCAGTTCTATTAGAGAGCATAAGCTTGAGTGAAATCCATCTTTAGAAAGAGCACTGTCCACACAAAGATCCAAACGACAGCTCTTTCTGAAGTTCCCAGTGATTCCCGAACATCAAGAGGTCCTCTTAGGTCATCTGAAACAAATCTGGCAATGCCGACTTAAGATGTAGTAATGCAGCTTCAGGATCCTCGAAATTGAGCCATGAGCCATTTACAGAGACTTGTAATTTCGCTGGGTACCTCATCCTGAACTTTAATCCTGCTGCTATAATCTTGGACACAATCGGGTGGAAGGCTTTCCATTTCAATCGAACCGAGCCAGGGGATATCCTGAGCGATTCTCAGCTTCAACTTCTCCCATCTGACTTCTTGCAGGGCCTTAACTTTCTGTAAGAAACGTTGCCTTTCCAGATAGTTCAGAAATCGGCAAATGTTGGGGTGAGGGGGTGCATCGGATGGGGGTTTTGGTTGTAAAGATCAATGGGCCCATTCTATTATATAATTTGGGCCAAAGGGAGAGGGACCAGCGACTTTTTCTACCAGCTTCTGGATAAAGACTATGGTATTCTGGCCTTCTTCCCCTTCGGGGAGCCCGAGAATTACCACATTATTTCTCCGGCTACGGCCTTCCAGATCTTCGAGTTTTGCTTCTAGTCGAGACAGCCTTTGTTTCATTAAAAGGAGCTCTGGATCCAGGCTTTCCAATTTTCTCTCGATCGAAAATATTCGGGCAGTGTTATCCGATACTGTCGTGGAGACTTCCTCTATCTTTCTGGAGAGGGATTTCAGGTCGATTGCCATGTTTTTCATCTCATCCCGGAATGGCTTAAATTCTTCTAGGAATCTATTAAGTGTTAGGGGTTCTTGGTCCCCAGCTTGACACACAGGTTCCGGTTTGTCTGGGCCACTCGAGGCTCGGGATTTCTTTGAGGCCTTCTCAGAGGTGGCGGGGGGTATGTTTCTGCGGGGCTTTCTTCATGTAAGCCTCCATTTACCACCAAGGAACCCAAAACAGGAGCACATGGTGTTCAGAGACAACGAAAGCTCTTAGGCAGAGGAGTTAGATGAAATTTAATTATATTAAATGATGATTTTATATTCGGGAGGCAGGAGCTTAGTGGAGGAGCATCTACTCAGCACTCTGCATCACGTGATCTCTGCTTAATATTTTCTGAAAAAGGCACAACTCTCTCTCTCTCAAGTCCCCAAAAATGTGATATAGTGAACTCTGTTCCCTGTGGCACCTGATACATAGGTCCGATGTCAGTTTACCCATCCTGTAAAGTTTAGTCGGAGTATAAAACATGTTATGTAAGATTTTAAACTGCATGAAACTATATCTGTCCCATTTACTGTATTTGTAAATAGCTTTCCATATATCTGACTAGGCATGATGCTCTCCTGGGGGGGGGGCCTGGTCCCAGGAATAGAAAAAACATTGTTCTTCCTCAGCAAGAAGCTCCCGCAGCTGCACATGGTAAAATGCTATCGCATGAAATGTAGGGGCGACTGGTACCAAGGAAAGCAATTTGTCTCCATACCTTCTGGACCATACCACATTACCAAAGTGATGAAGGAACATGTACCTGAGTTGGAAATACTTGAAGCATATAGCCGATGGCCATCCAACTTTCTGCTGGACCTCAGAGAATGTAAGGAGTTTGCCAGACTTAATCAAATGTTCAACAGACAATGAGTCTAGGGAAGGCCAGGCCACCTGGGAAATGTTTTCCCCAGGCAGGTCAACAAAGCACTCCTGGGTGTGTTCAGTGCTGTAAACACAGAACACAGACAAAGTTGGTGCTGGCAGCATATCCTAGAGGTTAGAGTAAAGAGCTGTGCATGAGTTTGGTACATCCAATAGAGAGACCTGGGGTTGATTCCCACAACCTCCACTTGCATTCTGTGTGACTCTAAACAAGTCACTTAACCTCCTCAGTGCTCCTGGGTCACCCTTGAAAACAGACACCTGTGCCTAGTGGGCCTTACCTGGTTAACAATGAATAAAAAATTACAAAAAAAAAAAAAAAATTAATCCCAAACAGGTCAATACAGGACTACATGGATTCTGTGCAAACACTGGAAAATTTATTCCCAACTAGGGCAATAAATTACTTATTGGGTGCGTCAAGTGTGAGCACAGGAGAATAATCCTAAGTGGGGTAATAAACTAGAATAAAACCCTACACGGGTGCTGTGAGTGCAAACAAAAAAAAAAATAATCCCAAACAGGTCAATACAGGACTACATGGATTCTGTGCAAACACTGGAAAATTTATTCCCAACTAGGGCAATAAATTACTTATTGGGTGCATCAAGTGTGAGCACAGGAGAAGAATCCTAAGTGGGGTAATAAACTAGAATAAAACCCTATACGGGTGCTGTGAGTGCAAACACAGGGACATTTATTTCCGTGCGGGACAATATAACACTTAGTGGATGCACTGAGTGTGAACACAGGAGAATAATCCTAAGTGGGGCAATGAACTAGAATAAACCACTATGTAGCTGCTGCAAGTACAGACACTGGAAAATGTTGAGTGTGAACACAGGAGAATAATCAAAAGCATGGCAATAATAGACCACATCTGGGACTGAGTACACACATGCAAATCTGATGAAGGATGGCTCGGGTGGGAAGAATTATTGGTTAGTCGGCAGGCAGGCACTGCAGCAGTTATGCAGTGCAATACAAACCCCTAATTAAAAAAAATAATAACTGTCTTGATATTTAATTTATCAACAGCTTATAACCCAGTTCCTCGATCAGTACCATCAGTATCAATGGGCAGACTAGATGGGCCTAGCGGTCCTTATCTGCCATCAAAGTCTATGTTTCTATGTTACCACTATACTCAGTGCAGTGGCTGACTGATTTTGGTGTTTGAAATGAATTAAACTTTTGCCAAGCTGCTTGCAGATTAAAAGACCCATTTGTCTTGAAAAATATGTTTTAAATGAATTCTCTCTCCCAACTTATTTGATTATTTGAGACAGTAGCAGCAGTCGCTGCAGCAGAGCACAGAATAAATAAATATTATTTTTTTAATCCAGAATTCTGCTTGTTTTTTTTCTCACTTAGTTTAGGCTTTTTAAATAATTGTGTCATGTCATCTGTTGTGTAAGACTATATAATAAGAGACAGAGTATGGTTTGTGCTGTGCACACACAGCAGCGTCAATGCTTTAGTGTGTGACTGTGACAATGACGGATTAGTCTGAACAGACCACGCCACCCGGCCTCTTCACACTGCACTGCTCATTTTTCCCCCTCCCTCCCAATCAATACATTCAATAAATGATTTCATGTTGGTTAAACCCCTAAGCCGCATAATTTGTATCTCAAGAGTGATCACACATGCCTTTTTTGGCACTAGATGGTGCCATCGTGGATTTTGAGTAAGAAGAGTGAGGGAGACAAACAGAACTGCTTCTTCTCCTTCCACTGCTTTCACCACATAGAAATGAAGTATGTGCAGTGACCTGAGTACTGCTGCAGACCACATGGGTCTCTACGACCCACTACAATAGTTGTTCATCTTGCTAGATGGTCAGGATGGGAGATATGACAGAGATCTTCCCTTCATTAGCCCATCTCCCATTCCCATCCTGACAGACCCTTAGTCTTTCACTTATTCTGGGTGATGAGATTGTTTCAGCACTGAGCATTACAGCAACACCACCAGTGCTGCATCAGGGAGAGACAGAGAGTGAGCAGAGCATGCATGATAGTGTGGCATAGATGGCTGGTATGTGTGTTTTCTTTAATCTCTGGGGTGAACAAAAATTTGCAAAGTTCTCCATTTTTTCAGATTGGGTTTTTTCCCACTCTGGCCAAAGTTGGGCAGCTTGCTTCATTTCTTGCCTGCCACCCAATTGACAGGCCACAGCCTTCCCTGATACTTAACTAATCTAGAGAGTTCCCCTATGGTGTGGCTAGCAAGGGAAGGCCATCCTTCCCCAGCCAGGGAATAATCCAGCGTGGATCAGTGGTCTAGGCAGAGGTGTGGATCAGGGCAGGTAGGCAGAACATCATGGAGCCAAAGTCCACCATTTATCCCCTTGTTTTTTGTCTCCTCCTACCTCCCCTGGTGGTAACAATGCCTGAGTTGGCTACACACAGCTGCAGCTCTCCCCCTTGCAGCAGGAGCAAGCTCCCTGACTCATCTGCAGGGGTTGCTATGGTGGCAGAGTCCACCACCAACCCTCCCCAACAAAGACACACTGCTGAGCAGCAGCTTTCTCAGTCATGGCCTGTTCCCCAAAGTGACTTCCTGGGCTTGCTCCTGAACCTCAGTCATCAGCATGGCAGTGCAACCCTACACCTGGGCCACTGGGGCAGCCATTCTCCGGTTTTTAAAAATGTTTCTCTCACACTTGAACTAGTGCGAAACATGGGTTAATAGTTTGGTTGACTCCAACTTGCAGTCAAATATAAAAAATCAACTAACTTATAAACATAATAAAACATATATATTTACATCATGCTCTTTGGTCTTAACTGTTTCTCTTCTCTGTAGTTGCTACTGCTAACTGTTTGCTAGTTATTCCATCTATTGTCTTGAATCCTTAACTTTGCCTTCACTTCATAACAGTCCTAAGCATTTTCCCAGTAAGCTGACCTGGAGTAGGGTGAGGTAAAGCCAGCAACGACATTCATATGCCATTGTGTCATTGCAGGTCCATAACTGTCTCACAGTGAACTGTGTACTCAGCTCAACAGTGCCCTTGAAACATTAGGTGCATTATGCCCATTGCGTTGTGCTATGGATATGCACTAATTCAGAGTGTGAAACCATTTGTGTTGTGTTGCAATTCACAGATCACAGTGCAGGTATGGTAGTACCCCAGTTTTGTGCTGTTCAGGAAGTCTTCTTCCTTAATCATAACTTTCATATTTTTCCTTTTTTTCAAACAGTAACTTAACATGCAACCCAAGGTTCAAAGATGAAGTAGACACTGTAAATGATTAAACAAGCCAGGACCTCCATTGACAATGTAGCTGTCCTTGGGGTTATTCTGTGTGCATTTAAAATCATCTTCTACAGGGTTTTCTGAAGCCATCCGATAAATGGAGCTCATGATTTTCCCTCAGCACCTTCCTGCAGCCCCAACATCTGAAGAATTAGTAGCTCAGACAGCATTTCTAAGAGGCACCAATCAAGCTTCCATCAGATTTTGCTCCTTAACTTGAGACTACCACTAATACCATGGTTTCCCTGCATTGCCCTTTGCTTCTGTCACAGCATCACCCTGCTGTCTATTTACTTTTTCATAAAGACCAGCAATGCACAGTACCCATCGAGTTGTTTGTCTATGCAATGTGCAGCCTGTGTCAAAGTCAACAATGCCCTTGGAAGTGAGTCCCAAGATGCCAGCTGGCCATCTTCCCCAGGCTGATCAATACTGATCAATACTGGAGGCTGGGTTCTGCTTCCTCTGTTTGGAAGCATCACATTCTGGTGAAAAGAGTTTTTGTTTTCTCCCAGTTCATTTTAACCACGGTACTCAAAATTACACAACACATCCTAGCTGACCTGCTGCACACAGTAAATGTAAAAAAAGAGCACAAATATAAGTAGCATAAGAAAACAATAAAGAGATAAAATGAAGGCTACTTGTTGGAGTTAGAAATAGATTTGCCCGTCTACCTGGGCTGTTGGCCATGCACCATTTCCTTGAACTATTACAGTGCATAAGTAAGTAAATCAGTAAGCATGTAGGTAAGTATTTTATTTCCTAGTGGGCCTATCCCTCAGCCTAGGAAGTCTTACAAAATACAGTAAATATACATATATATATATATATCTATATATATATACATACATATATGTATGTATATATATATATATATATATATAGATATATATACAGCCACAATTCCAGCTCCTAAACTATATCTGAAGTTAATTATCCCCAATGAGCGAATTAATTTTGGGGCTGGTAGGAAGCAGCAGGCACACAATTATGGCAGTTAGCTCCAGCAGGGTGGATACTTGTATAGACTCTGATTAACATTCTAAAACTCTTGGTCCATCAGTCTGAAAGACCTGAAAGTTCCAGCCCACTGCATAAGATATATGTCACAGGCTGCTTGTGCCAAAGTGGACTTACACCATCATTTGCACCAAAACCACCCTGCAACATGGTACAAGGGGGTTTATGGCAGTGGCTGTGCAGTTTGGTATTTTAGAACAACCTCCAGAGGATATTCATCAAAGTACAGTTACACCAGCAATTAGCTGGTGTAAGTGTACCTTGTGTCCACTAGAGGTTGCGCCAATGTGCTGCCAGCCCATCCCCCAGTATATATAACTCCCTCAGTCCCAATCCCCAAATCAGACGTGGAAAAAGCCCCACAGGGCTATGGAACCCCCACATGCCCTGATCCCCCATAACTGTGCTGGTGAAGCCCCACAGGGCTAGTGGACCCCTCAATTCCATGATCCCCCAATATATGTAGAATATGCTCCGCAGGGCTAGTGGACCCGCAATTCCCCAATCCTGACATTCAGTAAAAAAAGGCCAGCAGGGTTAGTGGAATGCCCCAATGCCCTGATTCCCTGACAATCAATAAAAAAAACCCTACAGGGCTAGAGGAACCCCCAACCCTGATCCCCGTACCCAAGGCAGAGCGGTAATGCCAATAGACTATCAGGGATAATGGGGATCTTTTGTTTTGTTTTTGCATGGTTTGCTTTACTGCTCTGACTTGGGTTATGTGGATCAGGGCTGGGGGGGGGTTCTGTAGGCCTGCAGGGCTTTTTTTACTGACTGTTGGGGGATCGAGGGAGGGCCCTCTACCCTGCTGGGCATTTTATATAAATGTCAGGGATCAGGGCATTGGGGGTCTGCTAGCCTTTCAGGGCATTTTTACTGACTGTCGGGGGATTGGAGCACTGGGGAGTCCTTTAGCCCTGTGGGCCTTTTTCTACATATATCGGAGAATGGGGTCAAGGGGGGGTGGGCTCTTGTACCCTTACTCCATGGTTGCTGCAGGCTTGCACAAACCCAATCATGCATGCCCTCCCTTTGGAGTACAGTTTGGGTTGACACAAGTCATTGGACTTAGCTGCAGGGACCCTGCCAGATACAGAATCAGGCTCAGTGTCCTTGGCACAACAGTATTTGATGCAAGTCACCTTTGATGAGACCTGTGCCTTCCTTTTTGAGAATCTGGCCTTATGAATATACAGCAAATATACCCTTCCTCCCACCCATGCATCAAAAACAGTCTCACCACTTCCCCCAACTGACCATAGCCTATTTTGCAATTATCACCCTCTCCAACTTCCCCTGCCCCTCCCCCCAAAAGTACCCTGAAAATAACTTCATTATAATGCTGTAATAAAGAAAACAAGTCCCCTGGTACAGAGCATCTGCTCTGTTTGGTGTTGACCCACTGACCAATGATGTAGTCACATGCATTAGTGTTGAATGGGAGATGTTTTCACTCCAGGCAAAACCCAATTGACTAAAATCTCTGCCAGTAAGATTTTACAAGGAACAAAGATGTCAACATTCATGTATGCAACTGCACCGTTACTAAGAGGAACACTGAACAGAGCAGATGCTGTGCACCGGGGGACTATTTTCTTTATTAACACTTTACACTAAAAAATATTTTCTAGGTGCTGAGGGGGGAGGAGTGTGACAGAGGCTGTGGGGGGTTAGGTGATACTTGTAAAATAGGGTCTGGTAGGTGGGTGAAAGGTAGTTGGAGTGTGATTAGCATGTGGGTGGATGGAAGGATATATCTGTACACATAAATTCATCTATGAAGAGGGTAAGGAGAAGGGATGAGGGTGCAAGTGGGGCATAGGAGGGGGTTGTAAGACTTCAAAGTGTCTGGGAGGTGGCAATATTGGTCTACCTGCTGGGAAATCTGCAAAGCTTCACGAACTGTGAATTTCCTGAATTCCTGAATTTGTGCCAACTTCATAAGTGAATTAAAAGTGTGCAGCATCTCTAACTGGCACTGCTGATGACTTAGTAATGTAAGGCAATAGTGCTAGCATAGTTGTTGTGTTGTCATTTATTATTCCTAGTGTCTGTATTCCGCCACATCATTTTCCTGTACTGCAACCTGGCTGTCCTTATTCTCCTCATTCTGTTCTCTGACTATGCTGCTGCTAAGCATTACAACAATTGTGTTAGCAGGTCTAATTTTTGCCAGCTTACCTTCCTTTCTTGTAAGTTAACAGGCCTCCAAGGGCTGCCTCTTATGGTACAAGAGACACCGAGCATGAGGCTTGAGCAAGAGGACTGTAAAGTGAAGCTCAGTGGTTATGTCTGTCCAGACATCATGAGAGGTACCATAAGAGAACACCCTCAGAGGCCCTATTTAACTTATTATAAATCACTAGAGTTTAGCTCAAGTGCTTTATAATAGGTTTCAAGACTTTTTAAAATTTACTTTTGCTGTCTTTCTCCAGGTGCTGAAGTGGAGTACTCTCCCCAACCGCTCCTGCAGAAGAGCACACTTCACACAGAATAAGATGTTCTGTGACTCTGCACACCAGTTGGCCGAAATCTTTTTATTTATTTATAATGAAGCTAATAATTCATCATCAGTGGAATACTGAGAGGATTATTTAGGTTTGGTTCTCAAAATTCGGCACACAGATCCTGTGCCCAATTCTCTATCAGGTGGAGTCCTGGTGGCAAAGTCCCACAGCTTGCGATAACCCTAACAGTGTGCCAAACAGAGGGAGCACCTGGACAGGTTGCCGCAAGCCTTTGGCAATGTGCAGCAATGTGCATTAGCACACCTGGTCTAGTGCCCTCCCGAACACCGATCATTGTTAAATAATAAAATATGTGCCCCTTTTCCCTGGTAGTCTAGTGGCCCCCCCTCCCTGAACCTTAATCATAGTTAAAATAAATTATACATTGACCCTTTTTCCTGTTAGTCTAGTGCTCCCCTCCCCCAACCCCTATCATACTGTAGTTAAAATAAATTATACATTGCCCCTTTTCCCTAGTAGTCTAGTGGCCCCCCTCCCTGAACCCAGATCATAGTTAAAATAAATTATAAATGGTCCTTTTCCCTTGTAGTCTAGTGGCCCCCCAAACCCCGATCATTGTTAAATAATAAAATATGTGCCCTTTTTCCCTGGTAGTCTAGTTCCCCCCCTCCCAAAACCCAATCATTGTTAAAATAAATTATTACTTGACCCATTTCCCTTGTAGTCTAGTGGCTCCCCATCCCAATGACCCCAAAAGTATTGTACCACTTAACACCTGGCAGTCTAGTGGGCTCCCCGCCCGGCAGTGCCCTACCACCCCATCCCCCCAGTCCATAAGGGAGCCAGCGACTGGCACAGCCCTCCTCTCACCACTGTGGCCAGCTGCCAACTGAACTCTGAGTGAGCATATAGTGAATATAGTACATGCTCAGTGAGCTGTCAATCACTGAGTGCATATTATATACAGTACCCTAATGGCTCCTGGCACCATGCTGCAGCAGAGTGTGTTTTGCAAGGGAGGTGCATGCACTGTTAGGTGCAGGCTGCATGTGGTAGGTGCAGCCTGCCTTTGTGAATTGCTCCTGGGGCATCATTTGGTGCAAGGGGCACTGTGCTTCAATCATTTCTATACAAGTCCCTTGCACCACCCTGGGAGCTTTGAGAATCGGGCCCTTTGTCTTTTTGCAAGTGGTGATGCTGTGAATAACAACAATTTAAATTTACCACACTTCACAGTATTACTACACTGCCATGTCCACAACCATGATCTCTACCTTTTCATTTCCCATTCGTTACTCTGTTTGATTTGGTTCCAAGTCAAAATGGCACAGGCAAAAAAGGGTGCCGCATGTACACCAGAAAATGTCATGGTCCCAAATCATGTAAGATAAGATAAACCAACTCCGAAATCATGCACACTGTTATGATGGCACTCTTTTTGACTGCACCATGTTGCTTTCGCCATTTTGATAGACACCATTTGATTTGGCAGAGATAAAAATGTAAAGCTATCCCAGATGCTACTAGTAGGATTCACAGTATGCAGAAGAAAATAAAAAAATTTCAATTTTAAACTGCTCCCGGTAATTAGAAATTGGTGCTGTATTAGCCACCGCTAAGAAACTGGAACACAAATGGTAATAAAGGAATAATGCATGACAGGGTGTGTGTGGTGCTGGGATAACGCCATGCCTGGGGGGGGGTTGGACATGAGGCCGCAGGCCGAGTGCATCCAATGCCCCAGGCGTGGCGTTATCCCAAATGACATACACCCTGGAGTGCTTTATTCCTATTATACAATGGCTCGTTGTTCTATATAAAATAAAAAAAAAAAATTTAAAGACTGTTTTTATTAGTGTGGAAAAATATTTTTGTTTCTTAAGAGAAGATGCAAAAAGAAAAAATGTGCTCTATGTCCAAATCATCATCAATATTGGTTCACAGTGCTGAGACTAGACCCGCAGCGTCATGCTGGGATAACACCATGGGTTGAGCCCCAAACTGACCAATCACAGTCCAAGATTCTTTCTTGCCATTGTATAATGAGAAATAAATAATGTGACCTACAATAACTGGAAATTAAGCCCTGACCCTAGAATACCATCCCGATGATCTACCAGTGACCTATCATTCTCACATGGCAGTTGATAGCTCAGTAGTCGAGCACCAGGGAAGTATGCCGTGGGCATGAGTCTAATTCCTACAGTAATTATGTCACATAATTTCTTTCTCATTACAATTTGTGTTTCAGAAGCAGTGGCTAATATTGCACCATTCTGCCTAATCACCCTTTCAGTTTTTCCTAGTTACAGGATTTGCAATCAGAGAAAGGAATGGACTGTGTAACTTCAGGCTACTGCTGTGTGAGCCTGATAATTTTGTGATACAGCACTGGGACAGTATTCTGGGTTCTTTGGTTCAATTTCCTGTTAGGTCACATCTTTTCTTTCTGCTGCCAATTGAAGCAATGGATATCCCTTTTAAATTGTTACTGCTCTAAATGGCTAACTAAAGTTATACTCATTAGAAATCATTTATTTGATTTCAATAACTGAATGAGCCCATAAGGATAGAACCCAATTAACAGGATCACCGGGGCTACCTGAAGAAGCATGTTTCGTGCAAAAGTACACTAGTAGCAACTGATTAGGCAAATTATTTTCCAAAGTCTCTGAAGATCTCTAGGGAGATTTTTGTGAGATTTCCTGTAGCACAGCAGACCCAGAAATTTTTTTTTCTCTAGGTATCTTTTGAGAATCTCAGGAGATATCTTGTTGAATTTACAAATACCACTGTAGTCAGGGTTTATCTTGCAACAGAGCAGCCTTGTGCTTTCAGGCTATGTCTTCTGCAGTTCTGGTTTTATATTGTGTATTCTGAAATTAATAAATATTTTTCTCAAGTGGAACACTGGTATCAGTCTTTTGTTTCCTGTACTATTTGAAGAGTCCACAGCACAGTGGAGACACACTAGAACAGGCATTTTTGATGATTTCTGGCTAGGTGAAGCATCACATTTCTTCTTTAAATTGCTGCTGCTAAATAGCTAACTAGAGCTATGATTACAGTGGGAATTATTTAGTATTTCTTTTAATTTTGATAACTGGGTGAGCCAACTAGGACAAAGTCCCTTTAACAGCAACAACCCAGGCATAGAAACAACATACAATAGAGAAAGCATGATTACAATATGGAGGCTAGAAAGGGTACAACATAGCATTTGTGACAATTACAGTAGATTTTCTCATATATGATATGGAAATACTGTGAATGGCTATAGAAAGTCCTATACCAGACTGCAAGATTTTCTAAACAAAAAGCCAGTTTTATGGCTAGTGTTGTGCAAAATTGAGAAATTTTTTTATGCAAAATATTTCATGAAATTCATGCATTTCGTGAAATATTTTGTGGGTGCAAAATGCAAAATTTCACCCTAAATTGCGAAATTACACCCAAAAAGTGAGAAACGTTTTTTGAAAACTGCAAAATTTCACCTGAAAATTGTGAAATTGTATCTTACAATTGTGAAATTTCATTCCAAATTGGTGAAATTTCACATTTCAAACCTGCAAAATAGTTCACAAAATGTACACATTTCAAAAAATATATCGCAAAATGCACAAATTGTGCAAAATATTTCACGCAGCAAAATTTTATTTCACAACATTACTATTTATGACAGGACCCTAGTTGAAATTAAAGGTTGTCTTCATTGCACTGCTCAAATAACAAATATCTGCGTAGTAGGCAGGGGTTTATTGTGTGGTGTTAGGTCGGGACTGAGGCTGCTAAGTGTATCACGTGACACTTGCAATCGGAGCTAATAAAGACTTCAGTAAAAGAACCCAGAGCCAGTAATGGATTCAGACCAACACAGTAGGTACTATAGTGTGGTTGTAACCATGATATACTGCTCCAGAATGGCACTTTAAGGGAAAATTGAGAGTCACCACTCTGGACAGCAGACCAGATCTCTTTCAGTCCCCCTAGGATAAAATCTGCTGCCTATGTGAACGGCTGAGTGTGGAAATACTGAGAGGCTAAGGGTCTGTAAAATGTCTTATACCAGACTGCAATGTTTTTTAAAGAAAAAGACAATTTTATTACAAAGATCCTAGTTGAAATTAAGGGAGGTCTCCACTTTACTGCTGAAAAAAATGCCTGAAGTAAAAAGCAGAGTTTTAACATGTGGTGTTAGGTAGGAACTGGGCTGCAGAAGTGTGTCACATGATCCTTGTGATCAGAGCAAGCAAGGGCTACAGCAAAATAACTCTGAGCAGTGATGGGTTTAGACCTACACAGTAGGCACTATAATGTGGTTTTAACTATGGTATAGTGATCCAGAATAGCACTTTTGTTTCATAAAGCTGTTTGCCCATCTGCCACCACCTTCTCATTCCACCAGGCCCTGTGGGGGCTACCCTGGGGGCTGTCCCATATGGCAATGGGGGGCCATAATGTTTTTTCTGTTTCTCCCCTTAAGTCCCCAGGGTCCCAGCATTCACAGTTGTGCATGCATGTGGAGGAACATATGTATGCCAGGACCAGTAAAGATCCTGCTCCACCCACCTGGCCTAGTGGCAGCCCCTCATTATCCTGACACAACCACTGAGCCTCCATCCAGTGGTAGTCAAGGTCCAGGAAGGCTAGCATCCCCAGTCCAGGAGATGAGAGCTACCTAACAGCCACTCAGTCCTCTCACAGCCCTCCCCTCTGGTCAACCCTTGGCAGCTCAAGTGCATTCCTGAACTTGGGTCACCTGTGTGGGAGAAGTGAAGCACTCCTCAGCACCTCTGCCCTCTACAGCACTGGGCTGGCTTCCAGAATATCACATTAAGGGAAATTTGTGAGCCAGCACTCCAGACAGCAGACCAGGTCACTTCTGGTACCCCCAGAATAAAAGCCACTTCCTAAATGACCTGCAGTGAGCACAGAGTGGAGGCTACGCACACTCAGGGCAAGCTCATCTTCTGGCATCAGCCATGGAAGTTGGAAAGGAGGCCATGAATCCTACAACTTTTATTAGACAACCAGGTATTTTTGTCACATTGCACAAAGGTACTAAACATTATGACCCATCATGAGATTTGTTGAAACTTTTGAGTATAGAAGAGTCAATAGTGCAATTCATAAATGGCAGAATGTATGCAGATCAGTCTACACTTATAACTGTTGATGTATACAACTGTAATAAATGTCTAGCCTATAAGGAATTGCAGTTAAAATTAAGCAGCACACAACATCAATTAAGGAATTTACTTGAAATAAAAAATATGGAAAAGTTTGTAAAAACACTAAAAATGGAATCTATGATACTTCAGAAAGTACAAACCAACAACCATAAAACAAGAACAAGAAATGATAAAGGTGATAGTAGCCAGACAAGCACAGAAGAGAGGAGGAATAAGAGGGGTAGGGAAGAATTAGAGGAATCTGTAGATACCAAGTGGTGCACAGTAAAACATGCTTATAAAATGGGTAAACTGAGAATGTTTAAAAAAACAAAAAAAAGCTAACTTTTTCTGATTAACAACAGTGTTTTTTAATTTTGTTAAAAGTAACTAGTAAAAAGCAATCCCTCCTTCACTACCAAGCATCTGTCTATCCATGCATTCAATAGATGGAATTTTTTTTTCATGTAATCCAGGAATTCAAGCTACTACAGTATTCTACTGGTTGAATTTTCTACTCTACAAACACACAACAGAAGGCCTCAGTAAAGCCAGGGATTCAAATGTATCTAGGGCGGAACAAGCAGCAAAGATTTCCCTAGTAGGCAGGTAAGGCTAGTGTGTGTGTGTGCATGTGTGTGTGCATGCGTGTGTGTGTGTGTACGTGTGATGTGTGATTTTTGGAGCTTCTTTTCTGACCATTGCCCCCCCCCAGTCAATGGTCAGAAAAGAAGCTCCAAAAATGAAAACTGAGTAGTACTTCATTTTAATTTGTATATGTGCATAAGAAGGAGAATATAATGGAAAAGAACATTTAATCAGTTTTTTTTTATTTTCAGGGAGTTTAGGTGAGTTCTTTAATGAGCAAAGGTGGCAGCCATGTTTATAATGGAAATCAGGAACTTTAAAGAATGCATAGATAGTGTTACTGTATTCTGTCCTGACTGCCTGCACTCTTTTTTACATACGTGTTGTGCTCTCATAATGCACAGGTCTTAGCCAATCAGAATGCAGCAGTTTCCCTACCAATTTTATAAACAATACATTAAAAGGCTGTACAGATATGCATTTATATAAAACAGCAAATAAAGAAGACATAAAGAGAGATATTGCCAGGATTGACTGGAATAACCAGTTTAAAGACACAACAACAGAGGGGTGTTTGGAATGTTTGATACAGATTATAGTGGAGGTTAGTAATAAGTATATAACAAGAGTTAAAAATATGATAGTAAAGGGACAAAACCCAAATGGTTAAATAAGAAAATATTGAAGTTAATTAAAAAAAATAGCACTTATACAGAATATAAACAAAATAATAAAATAGTGGCTTGAGAAAATTTTAAAAAAGCACAAAAGTATGTAAAAATGCCATTAAAGCAAAAAGAAAAATGGAAATCAAATTAGCATCAACTGCAACTAAAAAGAACAGCAAACAATGTCAAAGTTATACAAATTCCATAAATAAGTCTGATATGCAACTCACTACGGTTGTACAAAACAATACTGTCTTTTCAGACCTTGCTGATATAGCAAATACTTTTAATGATTACTTTTGTTCTGTTTATTCAAAGGAAAGTAAAATTCATTACCAGAATGAGTTTTGAAATTATAATTGCATCAAAACTGAAGTTGATGAAATAAGTAGGAAACCAGATGGTCTCAAATACTTTAGTACTCCCGGCCTACACAATAAATATCCATAAATGCTTAAATTGATGAAAGAAACTATCACAATACCATTAAAAATAGTATCTGAAAAATCATTAAGTGAAGAAAAAGCACCAAAGGACTGGAGAACAGCTAAAATCACTTCAATTCACAAGAAAGGGGATAGACAAAATATCTGTAATGACCAGATGGAATACACCCAAGAATGGGGGGGGGAGCAGAGCAGCAAGATGGCGGTGCTGCTGCTCTGCTCTGTATCAGAGCTCTATGTTGAACATCATTTTAAAAGGCATTTCTATCTTTGTAGCACTTTTTTGTAGTTTGTTTAACTCCCGACGCTAGAGATTTGCCTTGCAGAATATTAAAAGCAGCTAACGGCTAATGGCATTTTGCTTATTTACCTGCCTGTATTTTGAGCAAGGCATTGTCATCCGGACTCTCTTAAATTTCTGGATCTTGGAAAAAGAGCAAACTGTTGATAAAGTGATGGTATTTTTACAAAAGTTAAATGTGAGTTACCTTCCTAACATGTGGCCTTGAAGTCCTGCTGGGAGTGTCTCTGTTGAAGCCTTGCAGAGCTTTGTGGAGCTGAACAGGTTCTTGGCAGGTGTTTTGCCTGAAGACATTATGTTGCACTTTGAAAGTGCTATTAAGCAAGTTAAACATTTCTACAGGTATGCTAATGTTGCCTGGGGGAATTGGGAGGTCAAATAATCTTTTGATATAATTTACTGAGCTCAGAGAGCAATTGTTTTGTCTCTTTTCAGGTGCATGGATGGATGGCCCAGACCCCAAAAAGGAGAACAATAGAAAAAGATGTGGAAGTCTGAAGGACCAGTGGAAATAAGTAATAAGGAATAAAAGGCTCCCCGAGTTTCAACTTATAATAGGGGAAAGGTTTGTTCAAGCGTTGTTGAGGTGATTTCTTCTGGCTGAATTATTTAGAGACACTGTTACAGAGATGTCAAAGTCTGCTTTAAAAGGTAACCTCCTCTAAAAATGTATATTTTTTGTACAAATGTAACCTGACATGTCTAGCTGAACAAAGGAGGAACAAGATACATGGGTTTGGGCTTGACTTTTATTATTCAGAGCTATCCCTTTAAAAACTGATTATATTGACTCAAAACCCCTAAAGGGAAGAAACTAAAACTGCGTATGTTATAATGCTATGCAATCTCTTTTTATCCAATTTTCCAACCCCGGTGTTAAAATTCTTGTTCATTTTCAGTAGAGTAACTAGAAGTGGCTGTGTGGTGAGACTTTTTTTGTTGAATAGCACTTCTTTGATTCTATTATTTTTACTTGTCAAATGTTTTTGGAAAAGTTGGACTCCCAGGTTAATGAAGCACTTTTAAATGGAAAAAAAAATCTTAAAAGGGATGGACTCGAATGTTTAAAGGAAGCCCCTTGGCTGCAAAATGATTTGAGATTTATTTGGTATCCAAGGTAATTTAACTATACAAAAATGGGGAAACCTGAACATAATTTATAAATGTGGCAAGTAAAGTAGCATGTTTCCTTTTATTTTGATATTAATTATATTATGGTTTTGCTTGAATGAACTTATTTTTTCCCGTGGATGTGTAGGTGGATGCTGACTCGGTGATAAACAGAACCCACTTGGATGGAGTTTATTTTCTTTTTTTGGCTTTCATCTGTTCCTACTCACATTGTTAGGGACTCCTGAATATAAATGGAGCCTTCCATTTTATACATTCATACATGGACCCCCAAGTGAATGGAGTCTGGAATACTTGATTTAGGAAACGGGTGAACTCCTTGGTAAAATGGAGCCACAACTCTGTTCAGCTGAAACTACTGTAAAATTTAAGCTCCACTCATGCTCACCTGGTTATTTAATTTTAATTATCTCTGCATACTTTAATATTCAGATTGGAATGGAACTACTTTTCGATACATTTTGAAACAAGTTTCCAGATTTATGTCTGTTTTTATATAGGGGAGAGCTTTACTAAGTGTTCTCTCCTCTGTAACACCATTTTAAAGGAGATAATTGCTTGGAGAAATGGATATTTTAGATTACACTAGATGTATGAAATTTTACACGCAGATGTATTGTATTCTATAACTTGTTGGATGATTGAAAAATGTTTTTGTTTTGTGTTTTTGCATTTCATAATGACTTTCAGTCGAACTAATAAATTTGACTTGCACCCAACATTTGACTTACAATGTCTACAATCACCATCCCATAAGTTTAACATCTGCACCGGGAAAACTTTTAGAATCAATAATCAAGGACTTAATTTTGACTCATATTAAAATAAATAATTTAGATTTGGAACAACATGGTTTCATCACTGGATGTTCCTGCATAGCACGTCTTATTTGTTTTTATGAAAAAAATCAGTAATACCCTAGATAAGAGAGATACAGCTGATTTGGTCTAACTGGATTTCTGTAAGGCCTTTGATACGGTACTGCATTGGGCAGTGGTTGAAAAACTGATTAGACTCAACATAGACAAAATAATGGTAAGATGGGTGGCTAATTGGTTCAGTGATTGATCACAAAGGGTAATTGTGAATGGCTATCTATCTAGGGAGGGAATGGTGACAAGTGGAGTGCCCCAGGGATCGGTACAGGGCTCATTAATTGTTGAACTGTTCATATCTGATCTAAACATAACATACAGAACTGGATAACTAAATTTGCAAACAATACAGAACTAGGAGATCCAGTTGATACTATGGAGCAAATAAAAGGAATTCAAGCAGATTTGAAAGTTATAACTGACTGGGCTTATAAATCGGGCATGACATTTAACCTAGGCAAGTGTTGTGTGCTTAACTTAGGTAAAAATAACATTCCATATCAGTATGTATGAAGTAATACTGCCCTGAAGACAACTAGCAAAGAAAAATATATGGGAATACTTACAAATAATAACCTGGACTTTTTAAGTATCAGTGTACCAGTGCTGTTTCAAGAGCCAACATGGTACTGGTTGCCATCAAAAAAATATTGAAAGTCATAGATCAGATGCTATTATGCCTCTGTATAGATCATATCTAAGACCACTTTTGGATTACTTTATTCAAATATGGTGCCCTTACAGCAAGTCAGAATTTGATCCAGTGGAGAGGATGCAGTGCAGACTGACTAAAATAATACTGGAAATTAAGGATAGGTCATATACAGAAAGACTAGGTTAATTAAAATAGTACACTTTTGGGGAATGAAGAAAAAGAGATGATATGTTACTATTTTATGATATAATCAATAACCCCTATCTCATGAATGAACTTAACCCTTGCTGTGCTACTGGCATGTATACATGTCCTAAAAACCTATATGCTCTAAATCATCCGGCTGCCTCAGAGTTAATATTACATTTAAATATATAAATTAAAAAATGAGGAGGCATGCACTACAGATCATGACAACAACATTTAGAACAGATAAAAAGGCATTATTATTTGGAGAGAGTGCTAAATCTTTGAAATGGCATGCCTGAGAATATAATAATAAGTGATACTAAAAAAGATTTTTGAGGAAAGATTGGATGAATTTATAATGAATGGAGGTAAACTAAGATACTACATTTGATAAACAGGAGCTATTTCTGGGCTAACAACTTATCCGCTCCTTACGTATTAGTGAACATTAGTGAACATATAGATTACTGCACTGTATGTTCACCATGCTGCCACAAATGACACAGAACTTCATATGGATGGGGCAAGTGCACTGGTACTGGATGAGCAACAAACAAATATTTAAAGAGATCTACTCCTTGAACTGTGTGCTCAGCAGCCCTGTGAGCTTGGTGCAAAGACGGCAGTTGCCAGCCCCAGCTATTCCTCAAGTTGTCCAAAGTTACTCTGCACTCAAGTACTCAAAATAAGGAATGGCAGAACTCCAATAGTACAGTTACAAAAGCAAAATTATTGGTATAGGATATCCAAAGCATGCAAACCAGATATAGTGTAGAGCAAGCACAAACAACCTTATTTTTGAGTCCTTTAGTGCAGAGTAACTTTGGACAAATATTTAAAGGAACACTGCCAAATTTTAGCTTAATAGAGCAGGTAGGCGAACCCTGCAGCCCTCTTGCATTAGTGCTGAAAATGAGCTTACCGTGGAACATCCTTTTTGGACTTTTGGAAGTATCAGTCCACAACTGCAAAATAGTGTGCGCCCCCTCTGAGTTTTGCTATTTGCTGCTCTGTCTTAAAGGCATCTGAAGGGAGGGGTATGCTACTGTGCCTCCCAGCTTCTCAAGATATAAACAAAAAAAAAAACATTTTGAAGCTGCTGCGTTTATAGCCCCTCAATTTAACCCTTGCAGGGCTGCAGACTGAGCATCTGTCCAGCTCAATCAAATAGATTCATTCTAGTTCTTTCAGCAGCATAGTGGTTAACTCATTATATCCTTGGCCATTTTGTGTCAGATTAACCATGGAAATACTTTGACTGAATACTGACCCAGTAGCACATGGCTAATTAGGTACATGTGTTGATGTGAGAGATAGGAACATTCAGCTGGCAGGAGACAGGCCAGAAATTGATGGCCCTTAATTACAGACTTTTTTCATAAAAGTAAGAAAACAACATTTCAAATTTAGAAAATATGGTTCAACTGTTTTATTAGTTTAATAAGACTTATACAAGTTTATTTAATGAGTTGTATTTGAAGTACTGGCAATTTGGCAGGATGCCAAAATTATATTCACCGGAGCCTATTTGAATACATTCCCCCCCCACCACACTTTCACTGTTGGACTGCTGGCTGTCCTTTCCAAGCACCCCCCCCCCCACAGAGACAGCAAGTGGGATTTTATCAGTTGTTTGCTATACATGCTATTTGTTCCCTAAATTATTGGAGTTTTCAGTGTATCCTGCCACAACTGCAAATCACTATGCCAGCTTGGCCCCTGTAATTCAAAACCAAGACTCTCAATACTGTGAAGGAGTGCTGTGTATTTTTTACATTGTAATAAAAAAGAATGCATTTGCAAACTGGAAACTCATTGCAGTATAAATTAAATGTGTGCAAATTGGCACTAAAGAATGTGTGTGTGTGTGTGTGTGTGTGTGTGTGTGTGTGTGTGTCTTTGTAGAATTCTGTCAGAAGTTGCTGACAATTTTCTCCTGCAAAAACTCAACCACCCCCTCGCCTTACAGACAAACTAAGTTTTAACCCTTGTTCCTATGGGCATTTATTGGGCTCTGAGACCATTTTCTTCTGTTTTTTTTATATTTTTTTCTATTCAAACTTTGTATATTTGCAATCCAGTGCTAGTGAAAGGGGAGACTTACAACATCTCTGTTTATCCACAGAATCAGGTTCACTGCTGACCTCTCCACTCTGATGTATTTAATGCTCATAAAAGGTGCAGCTCTGACAGCACTGGACAGTAAATGAAATCTCTTTGTTTATCCACAGGGACAGGGACAGTGCAGGCTTCCCCCCATCCACTCACCCACTGTGATGGATTTAGTGCTGGCAAACAGTGGATAAAGCCCTCAGTTTATCCACAGGGACCATGTGGGGCAGGTTCAGTGCAAACGTACCCACACTGTGATGGATTTAGTGCTGGTAAGAGGAGAGGGACTGATATCACTTGAGCTTTAAACCCTCTGATAATCCTCAGAGACAGCTACAGTATGAGGGCAGGGACAGTGCTTGGTTTCCACCTGTCTGCATTTAGTCCTGGTGAATGGTGAGGGACTGCCAGAACTGGGGACTAAAGCCTTTTGTTTATCTGCAGTGACAGGTACAGTGTGTGACTGGTGAACAGTAAGGGACTGGCACCACTGGAGACTGAAGTCCTCTATAAATCCACAGGAGTCGATGCACTATAGAACAGACAGTCCAGGGTTTCTGCACTGTGATAGATATAGTGCTGATGAAAGTTGGCAGTCTGACAGCACTAGAGGCTCATGTCCTCTGTTTATCCACATGGGTAGGAACAGCATGGGGCAGGGACAGTGCAGGGTTCTCACACTGATGGTTTCAGTGCTGGAAAAAGCTAAGGGATGGGCAATATTGGGGACTGCTCTACTGTCTTCATGTCCACATTCTCTATTGGCAGGTCATTTTAGAAGGCCAACACCTTCTGGGACAAAATATGCTTCCTAATAGTATCCCTAAACTTGCTATCTGTGACCTTCAGAGCATGTTCTTTGTTCTGCTGGAGAACATATTCATATGTCCAATCCTGTCAATATCCCTGCAAATGGGAAGACTGAGTTCATGTCCCATCTCAGCCTGCTGTTCTACAAGGAGAAGACGTAAAGAACACTAGTAAACATAAATGTGGATATTATCTGATCCTTCCAGGTATTCCTGTTTTGAAAATGCAGCTTCTCCTTAACAGTGATATCTAAACAGAAAGCCCACCAGCAAATTTGTTTTTATTTGCTGTACTGAACACATACTCTTTACTGCTGCAGTAAATGTAAACATTGGAGGAAATATAAAGAAACTGATAGCGGGAAGCTTACAAAGGATGTAAGTTGGCATTTTATGTGACTGCATAGATATGCAGAATTAAAAAATGCTACATAAATTCACTGCCACTAAGCAAATGGCAGACGAGGGGGAAGGGATTTGTCAACACACTCAGAGAGGAGTGAGAAGTCAGTTTTCCTATGTGGGACAATGACCCCCAGGGTGTACAAAGTTAGGGTTATTGAAACTATGATGGATCATAATGGTCTATAGAGCCCATTTTCTTAAAACAGCAGTTTTGTCATGAAGAAAGAAAAAAAAAGGTGGGTCAGAATTGACAACCGTCTGACATTTCTTACAATCCTCCACTCAAAAATAAATACCAACACATTTAACTTGCTGCAGTATAAGACCACACCAAAGAATTCAGTGTCTATGCCAAGCTGGTGTTTCTCTGCTTGACATACTTGTTGCATTTTTTTGGCAGGGTCTTTATAGAGTATAATACCACAGTAAATTTTCTTGACCTTATCCTCACGTCCATCCGAGAGCACCCTAACCCCCTTTCTGCCCTGATATCATGATATTTAGGGCTTGATTAAGTATAACTGTATCCAAATTTCCTCCAAGTGGACCAAGTGAAACTTTTCAATGATAACAAAAAGACTAGGAATGCATCCTCTGGCCTTGAATAAATTTAATATAGGGTGGTATTATACTTTGCACATTCTTGTGTTCTATGATTCTAATATGTTCACCTATTACGTTATGAGGCTATGTTGAATTTTGCAAATGCAGGCTCATAACTTTAGTAATATTCAATATTTTTACCACAAATTTTCAAAATAGCCATTTTGGTAGAGCAACTCATGAATGTGACAGCTGTCATTTTTCAACTCCTGCCAAAATGTGTATTTGCTGTCCAAAAATTGAGTTTTAAGTCCCTGCATGACATCACCTTTAGGCCAGGAGATGAACATTTTCTCTGTCCTTCTTTATAAGGCAGGGTCATAACTAGGCTGTGTTGAAAATTTGGTGTAAAATATAAAAATAAAATTGAATATTTTTCACCCAGATTCCTCTCCTGCAGCCCTATGTTCTCTGGCCAGAGTGTGTTTTGTAGTTACCTGCATAAATGATTGTTGCTGCCATATCTAGTAATAGTCTCCCTAGATAACATGCTAGATGGACTTAAAATGATAGGTTAGTCTTTGTTTTACAATATTTTCTGCTTTCCCCAACCCGACATAAACCACAGTGGCCCACTCCTTAAGCAGGTGCATATTCAAAATGGCGCCATAGAGCCCTTAAACTCATACTTTGACGAGTTTGACTTTTTTTAAGTCATGTATGTTAAAGGTATTGTCTGATAGGAGCCAGTGCCATGAGTGCCAAAAATAGCTCATTTATAAAAACGAGCACTGTAACATAAGTAATTTTATGTTTGTGATGTAGTCTGCAGTGAAAAGAAAAAGTCAGGAAAGATTAGTGTTTTACATATTTCTTGCACATGTTTCTAACTCAATAAAGATACTAATCACTCTTCTTTTTCTTACTGCTGTCAAGTCCCTTTCCTTGGAGTGGGAGACTGGAGGTAAATATTTATTTTCTTCACCTCCCAGTTGGCCCTGCTTCCAAGGAACACCCCCGGCCTGTCCTCCCCGGTGTCTGTGGGTCTTACTTACCAGCCAGCTTCCCTCAGTGCCTGCCCCCACGGTAAGATCGGTGGAGTTCCCCAAGCTCCACTGCAGAACAGATCCAATTCTGGCCAGCATGCCCATTTAGATGGGTTTGGGGCCTGTGGGCACACCTCATCATCCTACCACCAGTTTTCCTGGTTTGCAGTCCCCACAGAGGCATGGCATACACTGATGTTATGGTGCATGCAACACACTTCTGTCTGACATGCACCAATGTCTGCAATGCCTCTTGACCTTCCTGACCCAGGCTGCCATTCTCTCAGATTCCATCAGATGAGCTTCAGGCTCTGCCCATCCTCCCCTCCTTGAGGAGGAGAGCAGTCCAACAGACTCTCAATCCTCCTTCCTCTTTTCCGGCCCTCCGACACCCTGGATTCACTTCCGAACCAGAGTCATCGACATTACAACTGGTAGCACTACCGCTGCAGCGGTGGGCTGCCTGCCCTAAGGGTAAATATTATAGTGGGCTTTCTGTCTTCTACAGGTAATATCAGCTGAGCCTCCGTTCAATGTATAATACTGTAGCTGGAGGAATTTTTTTTCTAACCCAGAGAGCAATTAAAATGCTTCATTTGTAAAGGGCTAAAATTTTGGTCCAACCAACAAATGAGCAATAATGAATGTGTGAGCCTCATCTTCCACCACATCAGCTTCAGTGAGCCCCATCATCTTTACAATATACAGTCAATATTACTTACACCTTCCTTGTTTATGATGGGTGGCAGTTTGGTATGGGCAGAAATCAGAAATAATTTGCCATTTCAATTGATTTCTTTGATAAATTCATTGCATATAACAAATGTTGCTTGCCTGCTATTTCAGCCATTACCTTGCCATTTCCCCAGTTGTCATGAGTCAAAATCTGCTGATTGAGTCAGCTAATTGACACTGCAGCATTTAAGGCACTTGTAACAGCTGTGGTATATGCCAGCACTCAGTACAGCACAGTAGCGTGCAGCAGTGAATGGATTGGCAACAATGGCTTGTGGTGGTAAATGTAAAGCTTTGTCTGTTGCATAGAAAGTGGAGCTGCTTAAAAAAATTGAAGAGCTGCCACAAATGAGCAAGTGCGATCTCTCCCAGAACCTGTCAATTCCTAAGTCCACAACTGCAGACTTGCTGCGAAAGCAGGAGCAGATTCTGTCCAAGTGGCACATGAACTGCAACCCAAACCATAAAAGGAAAAGAGAGGGCAAGGATAGAGAAGTAGAGGAAGCCCTTCTTAGATGGTTTGAGAATGCACAGGGTCGTGATGCTCTAATGACTGGCCCACTCCTAATGAAGAAAGTAGAACAGTTGGCAGCAGCTTTAGGGAGGACAGATTTCACTTCCTCCAAGGGCTGGTTGGAACACTGGAAAGCCAGATACAGTATCGGCTTTTGCAGGACACATGGCGAGTCACTAAGTGCCGATGTAGCCAACGCAGATCAGTGGGTCACAGAGGTCCTGCCTGGACTGTTGGAGGGTTATGCCCCCCAAAAATTTTCAGCTCTGATGAGACTGGCATATTTTTTCATTGTGTGGGATATGGAACACTGGCATTCAGAAGTGAGAGTGTTCTGGGCCAGGAGAAAGCGAAAGAGCACATATCGCTGCTAGCCTGTTGTAACATGGATGGCAGTGAGAAGAGGGAACCTGTGGTCATTGGCAAGTCTGCTGTCCCACGATACGTGGTGTGCAGCATCTCCCCATCACCTACCAATGGAAACAGGACAGCATGGATGACAGGGGACATATTCACAGAGTAGGTCAGGAACAGGGATAAAAATTTGTGCAGATATTGTTATTTGTCCTTTGCTGTGTGCTCACCTGTCTTTCTGTTATGAAAAACATATCAGTATTTGTAAATTCCTCAACTGGCCACTGTTTAGGCCCCCTCCACAAAAGAAAAATGAGAAAAAAACAAAACAATTTATGCAGACATTACTATTTGTCCTTTACTGTGCGTTTATCTCTCTATCTGCAACTTTTGTTTTGAAAAACACATCAGTATTTGCAAATTTCCCGGTTTGCCACTGTTGGACAACATCCCTTGACAATGCATTGCTAAATCAGTGTATAGTCGTACATGCTGGAGAAAAGAAATATCAAGTTTAGCCTATCAGAATTTCAAATGTGGGCTAATCATGCATCGTAGACAGCAGAACTGGACATTGTGCTTGCACAGATGATCAGAATCCACAGGAAATGAAAGTAACGCAGTAATCAACTGAAACACCACCAAGTAAAAAACTGGTTTGTGACCATAGAACATTACTAGCCTAACCATTGTAAATATTTCCGATAAGCAACATTAAATACAATTGCATCCACTGCTGCCTGTCCCCTAGTCTCTTCTCTACTTCTATATCATGAACCTTGTGGTTCACCTTTCCATTCACTGCACTGGCTTTCACGCCCATAACAAATCCATCCTGTCACTCACAACCACTCTAGTCAATCATATCCTCCTCTACTACCCCAGTAGACTTCCATCCATAGACCTCTCCCCCATGGGTCCCTCTGAGAGTGCAGACTGTCTGACCACACTGTTGTACTCACCCCTGCTGACTCTGTCCAACTGTATGTTGTCCCTGTACTTGGAAGTAAAATCAGGTTCATTACCTCAGTTATCTGCCATCACAGCAAACTTTGAAAGAGTTTGGATTGTAAAAGAAAATGAAAGCCAAATAACACAGTCACACAGTATGTTTACTGACCTATTATCAACCTTCATACACACTGTAAGAAACTCATAACAGCCAAGTGTTTTTTAACACTTTCATGTTTTATATTGAAATTGGGTAACAACAGGGAAGTAAAAAAATCACAACAAACAACTATATATACAAGAAAAAAAAGAACAGAAATATAAAAATTTCTGAAAACAATTTTCAACTCTGAAAACAATGTTCAACTGTGGAGTGTGACTGCTCCAGGACCACAACAGCATCCACCACTCACTTTGGTGGGGCAGCTGGGGCTACAGGGTGCTTCCTCCCCCGAATAGTAGCACTTTTCTTGTGTCCCCTCGTTTGATGCCAGGTGCACTGCAGGCCTGCCAAGGCAGACAATACTTGGCGTTGGCCTGCCAGCAACTTTTTAATGTTTTTCATCATGCCTTCCAAGTCCTCCTGAAGTTTAGCCACCTTGGCTTCTAGTGCCATTGGGCCTGATGTTCCTCCACCAGCGCAAGACTGCCCTCCTGCATCACAAAGGCACCATCAGGAGCAGTAGCACCACCATGTGCAACCTAGTCTTCCTTCTGTGCAATTCTGCCCATCTCCTTTGCAGCCATCCCTGGCATTTGCTGGCTCTTTTTGTCCTCTTCTTGGTGGGGGTAACTGGCTGTGTCTTACTTGGGTCTGCAAGGAAAAAAATACCTAATGTAAATTGAACTACAGTTAAAAATGTCAGCGACATTTGCAATACTTTTTGTATTCTCTCCAGTGTGTCAGTACTGTACCACATGCCATTCTGCTGAGACATGGTTTAGACATGCACCTAGCTTTCTTGCTCCCAGACCCTGCTGTACATGTACTATCACCGATGTCCCCCTGGGGAACTGTGGAGCCAGTCCCGTAAGTATGTGACAGTTCTGCTTTAAAGGGAAACTGTCATAATCTGAATCTCCTCACCCCTCCAAAAGCTTTACCCTCCGATTAGGCTTTTCACAAGCCCAAACTTTTTTTTTAAAGTGTTTTAACTTACTTTAATTTCTTGTTGTATACTTTGGGATTGGGCAACATGAAGGATGCTGTGTGGAACCATTTCATCTGAAAGTGTGGTGCTGCACCACTCACTTTAATACAATACAATACAACAAGCGGTCTGGCATCACCCTTTCAGATGAAATGGCACCACACAGCATCCACCATGTTGCCTAATCCCAGAGTTTACAACAAGAAATTAAAATAAACTGAAACACTTAAAAAATGTTTGGGCTTGTGAAAAGCCTAATTGGGAGTAAGGCTTTGGGGAGATGGGAAGATTCAGATTATGACAGTTTTCCTTTAAGCAGCCAATGTGATTTTTTATCACATTTTCTGGGTGGCTGTTACCTCCCCACCTACACCACCGAATCAGTATGGTGACAATGTGTAGTATCCATTGTAATGATCCCCCTATCAAGGGTAACATGTGTCCTTGTTTTGCCACGCCTCTTCCAGCTACCTGTTTACTTTCACTTTAGCATGTTTTTTCCATTCTGTAATGTGGAGTGGTCTGTCACATGCATGTTGCCAAGATCCTTAACCTTACATTGCAGGCTAAGGTGCCTACCACTGTCTACTGAGTAAGCACCCATGTAAAGGACTGAAGCAACCATCAATATTTCAAAATTGTGTGCTGTCGAGTTGAGTGGTTGACTCATCTGTACTGTATAGTGCAAATTGATCAGCCTGTCTGCATCTGTTCTCAGGTGAGGACTGCATACCTGGACACAGTGTTGTAGGGAAGCGATGTGGTCTCTCCTCACCGATGGTGCATAGGCAGATTAGTAGTATAGTACCTCATTCCGGTATTGCTGTTGTGAGAATGCCTGCTGACAAGTGTGCTCATTATTAAACATTTGTTATAGTGCTTCCACATTGCTTCCTAAGGAATCATGCCTCAGCCAACAACATACAAAAAAGATTACCATCCATGCAGTCAGAAGGAGGACCGCCATGTGTTTTCTACCATATGTTGTGCCCAGTCTCTTCTGCTTCCCCCACAGAAGCAGATGATCACACTACAGCAAATGTCGAGTGAAGCTGTTTAAAAGCTAAGTTGTTAATCACACAAGGGGATTTGGAAAATAATGCTGTATTACCACAGTGAGTACCATTCAGCCAGGTAAAGCAGCGACGTTTTGACAATGAGTACTACAATGAGCAGACAGTGAGAGCCATGTAACATGTGCAGTAGTCAGCATGGAAAACAGGGAGAGCTGCAGTTTGCCTTGTCCCTTGGCAGTAAGCACTGGATTAATTACGAAATCAATGGTGAAATGGACCACTGTGCCCTGTGTGCTGTCCACTGGTAGGGGTGGGGCACAAGACATATTAGTATTTATACTGAGGATAGGAAACAAACAAGGTTAGTGGCGAACACACTGAATCAGGGTGGGACTGGGAATTAATGCATTGCATCCTTCCTTGGTCAAGGCAGTTTTAAGCCCCTTCTGCCATATAGGTTCCTACTGAGTGAAGCACAAAATGACTGGTACAGCATTTTGCAAGACAAATGTAGTACTCATAATGACAAGTAATGCAACATGCAGTCAGCCATCCGCAATGGTTGCAGCAGCATGGCAGTACAGTACACATGTAGTAAAACATGATGTTACAGGATTGCCAGCATGCAATTATGTGTACTTGCAAACACGGCTGTATGCCTCATTTGCACAATCACTGCACTTGATTTTTGGTACGCATTGTATTATTTTATGTGAAGGTAGCACTGTGTTCAAAAACAATATCTTCCCTTAACAAATGACATGTTTCACTGCTAGTGACTGTGACACTAGGATAAAGGCATATAGCACATTTCAACATCTGACCTGCTACCATTGTGAAACACTGTGTAACCCATTTCAGTGTCTGCATTCATTACTGCTGGGGCAGAACAGAAGACGCTGTGTCACAATGGCCATCCAAATAACCGTGGTATGTTACCAGTAAGTTGCTTAGGCTACAAACCCAAAACATGATATCCACCTCAAAACACACACTGAAACACCACTTGATTAACTGTTGTGCTCATTTCTGTGAGTGTTTCAAAAATGAGCTAGAGATAAATTGGTGGTGGAATATTATGCACAGTGTTAGGGACAAGAGTGTAAGGGGAAAGGGAAAGGGGAAATTGTTTACCAGAAAAGGCACACAAACCCGGAGCATTTATCCAGTTGCGGCCTGGGAGCACAAGCAAGTTAAGTTAAAGTGACTTGCTCAGGGTCATACAGTTTGCAACTGGAGGCTGATGGGATTCAAACCTAAGATGTAAGTGGGAATTCAACTTCCTGAAAGTGTTCACCCCCAGCCTCAATTTTATGTCATACACGTTGGTAATGTAAATCACACCCCCACCACCGCCACCTGATGGCAGCTTCTACTGCATATCTCCTTTATACCCACCTGAAGGCCTGGGATGGGTCTTTGTTTGCATTGTTAGATTTTGACCACTGTGCCATAACTCACCTGGCACTGAACCCAGCCCCCACACATCAATCTACTCATACTCAAGCATTAGGTTTCAGAAATTATCCTGACACAAAGCAAAACAGAAAAACAGGTCATTACAAATGTACACAGCGAACTGCAATGATGCATATCACATCCACAGTCCACCCACATCAACAACATTTGAAAACAATGATAAGACCACTGTATGACATTAATGAGAGTGCTATAGCCAGGGAGTTACTGGCCCTCCCCCCCTTCCAGCAACCAGAGACCCACAGGTGGATTACTTGCACCATACTGAGAAGGCAGCAAGTTTTACAATTTTCATTTTCTATTTCACCATGATCAGTACCAGATGGAACATAAGATTTCACTGGCCAGCAGCCAGCAATGCCTTCCCCTTCCTGATATGGATGAAGTGGTGTGCTTCTACTGCCATATGCTGCCATCAGTACGCTGTGACATTTTAAGAAATCACAATTTGTTGAGCACATGGGTGGGTTCTATGGATTGCAATGTGGTTGTATTTTACTATATCTTGTTTTATGTTTTACAGGGTCCATCAGGACATATGAGTACCACTTCTTCAGGACCAGGAGGGGGGAAGGGAAGGTGGTCTAGCTGTTAGTAAGCATCATTTTCACTTCACAAAACAGCAGATGGAGATACTTTAAGTTGGTTCTTCATCAGTGCTGTACACACATGGTAATTCAATTCAATTCAATTCATGTTTATTTATAAAGCGCCTTATATAAAGGTACCAGTCATTTGTTTTGTTAAAGCACTTCAACTGTTGGTGTTTCTACTTAGTTTTTCATCCATACATTCATTTGCAACAACAATAATAACTTGCTAGAACTGAGCACACCAGTGCAGTCTTCTGTGGTGCTGCAGGGCCTGGTGGTGGTACTTGTATCCCCAGGGGACTGTCTGGGTTGTTTAGAAGTTGTTGACAATAAACAAGATATTTCAATGTTGGCAGAAAAAGAACAACATTCAAGGAATAGTAATTATCATTCCATACTATGGGTAAGGCAAGGTGTCATTGTGGAAAAAATCACCAATGATCAACACGTGTAATCACATAAAGGGAGGGCAGTATACACACTCAGGTGTGAAGGACAGAAAACTTCCTGTTCACTAGTGATATACTGTAATTAGTGTTGGTAAAAGCCATGGGGTGCCATGAAGATGGAGGGTTACGTGTCAGGATAAACATCGATCAAAATATCTTCTGCAGTGAATAACAACTTTGCTCACTGCTACATGGGAAGGTATGACAGTGGATGTATGGAGTGTATGACATAAACACTGATGTCAACAGCTTATCTTAGAGGGCTCAATTCTCAGCGGCTAAGACTTTGTGCCTTGAGCGGGCACTCCTGGAGCCAGAAGTGACTCCACAGCCACTTATGGATATGGTGTTTCTCGAGCCGTCCCCACTGGCAATTCAGCCCGGTAGGTAGGCTCCTCCACTGGGATCCAGCTTCTGCTTGCCACCCAGCTACAGCTCCTCTGATTGGCTCTGTGAGTGGACTCGGACTTCCTGATTGGTCCAATCCCCAAACTCTACATTCCAATTGGCTAGCGCTCAAGCTGACCTAAATTAAATGTCCCACTGCAAACTCCGAGAGGGTTCAGTTCTCAGTGGCTAAGGCAAGCTCTTTACTCTGGGTATACTCTTAGCCCTATAATTTACTTGACAGAGCTGTTTTTACTTTAAGAGACCTATAGCAAAATGTTTTGTTATGCTAGATTAGCCACAGTATTATCTTGTTTTAATTAGCTGAATTGTGTTACAGCCTGTAGGATTGTTAGAGTTTTAGAGTGTTGCAGCCCTTTATTGAAATGTGATTTTATTCTTTAAAAGCTGTTTTCTCCCTCTGCCTACCCAGTGCTCTCTCTTGTATCTTGCCCTCTCTCTTGCCTTCTCTCCACCTCTTGTTTGTCACCCTTCCCATTGGCTGCTTCCATGACCCCCACCCTCTGCCTCACTACGGGAGGAAAGTCTCCCACCCCCCACCTCTAAATAGTCTCTGTTTCTTCCTGCTGCTGAACCCCTGCTGGTTCTCTGTCTCTCCCTCTGTCTAACTCTACACACAGATTTGTGCCTATTTTCCTGCCCCCCCCACTCACTGATTAGCATACCGACAGGAGCCTTAAATAATTGTCCTTTCTGTTGTTTTCTCCCATTCAAACTTCATGCCTTGAGCGGGCACCCCCCAAGCCAGAATCGACTCGATGGCTACTTCGGGATGCAATGCTTCTCCAGCTGCCATCTCCACCAGCAATCCAGCCCACAAGGTGGGCTCCTCCATTGGGATTCAGCATCTGCTTGCCACCTGGCTATGACTTTTCCTCTGATTGGCACCACAAGCAGACTCAAACTTCCTGACTGGTCTGCTGGAAAAATCCTGCATTCCGATTCGCTAGTGCTCAAGCCGACCTGAACTGAACCTACGTCCCACTGCAAACTTCGAGAGGGTTCAGTTCTCAGTGGCTAAGGCAAGCTCTTTACTCTGGGTATATGCTTAGCCCTATAATTTGTCTCACCCACCCTCCCCAGCCCCAACCTCTATTAAATCCAATTAAACCCCTCTTTTGGTCCCTCCTCTATTCCCCTATTGGTCTGGTATATCTTAATGCTGCTCCAGCCTCTCACCATCTGCTTGAAACTCCCTCTGCTGATGACAAGCCCACTCTGCAAGAGTACAGGCAACTGAATGTTTCTATGAGCTGCTTTTTTGATGCACAAATACTTTCTCCTGCTGACTGACTTTTCCTTTATACAGTTTCTCATGCGGGACCCTGCTGTCTTGAACTTTGACGACAGTTTAGTCTACTCTTGCTCTCTACATCTTGATAAGGGTATATCTAGATTCCTGATTGGTTGCCACTGCTCTGGATTTGACTCTGTCCCCAGCTGGGCTAGCTTCCCTTACCTTGATATCAGAGAGGTGCAATACTATCACAGATGCACATAATGTATTGCTCAGCCTTAGTTCACCTACTTCCAGTAGGCTTGTCTTTTGTGCCCTATTTCCCTGCCTTGCTCCTCCACACCCAGTTAATCTGACATGCTCTGCATTGTATGTACTCTGCCTTGAGAGTTTTGAGACAGCTGATCTAGATTTTGTTGAGGACAACATCAATCATTTCACATTGTACGGCACAAGCACTACCTACTGCATAGGCCATTCTGACCAAGTTATTCCCTCGTGCAGTATTGTGCTCATTTAAATTTTTTTTTATTTATTTAGATCTCAGATTACAAAAACCTTTGAGCTTTGAGCTCTTTTACAAAGGTTCCACATCAGCAGCATAATACAACAGGTTAACTGAACAAAAAGTATGGCAAAACAGTATACTAAAGGAAAGGAGATCAACAGGTTTACAGACTAACAGGGTATGATAAAATAATTATAAAAAATAAAATAAATAAATAGTTGATGCTCACAGTGAATAAAAAATGTAAAATTAAATTACAAATTTAAATGAATGAGTTAAAAAAAGTAATGCTAAGCAGTTTCAGGCACAGGAATGCATACAGTAAATTGAAAATCAGCCAAAGCAAGCTTTGTCAGTTACTGGTAAAATCATAAAGTAAGTTGAAATCAGCCAACAGGCCTTGTCAGGACAGATAGAGGTGGGGGGATTAGGTAGAGGAGGATAGGTGATGGGGGGGTAGGGCAGCAGGGGGGAGGGGATATCAGAAATGGTGCTAAGGAGATATAACAATAATCGAGTGCAAATATTGCAGGCTGCCAAAGGGGTTTAAAGGAAACAGTCACAGGAGCGAATGGCAGAGAATAGACTCTGTAGCTTGGATTTAAAAAGGCCCAGTTTGGATTTGGAGGAGATGTCACAGTTGAGGGCATTCATTCAAAGAGGGGCTCTGTAGACAAATGATCTTTGTCCCTGGGAGGTACAGCAGCGAGGGACTAGAAGGAGCTGAGATTCAGAGCCACGGGTATGGCAGGTATTGAGAGGGTGGCTAAGAGGACCTTGTACTCCAGGCGGTAGGAGGCCTAGGGTAATTTTCTTGGCCAACAGGTATGTTTGATATTTGATGCGATCTTTGAGCTGTAGCCAAGCAGTTTGGGCGTAGAGGTCGCAAGAGTGGGTGAGATGGTGGGCTCCTGAGATGAGGTGACACGCCTTATTTAGACCAGTGGAAATGCACTGGAGGGCAGTTTCAGCGACAGATTCATAGATGATCAATCCATAGTCAGTAATGGAGGTAACACAGCTCTGTACGGTCATCCTTAAGGCTTCTGGGGTCAGGGAGTTCCTGTGTCTGTAGAGGAGACCAATGAGAGTACTGACTGCTTTGGCAACATTGTCAATATGCACCCTGTAGGATAAGTTGCTGTCGATGGAGACACTGAGATACTTTAAATATTGTACCTGTTCGAGAGTGGTACCAAGGTGGTTAGAGATAGTCAGGGGATGATGCCTGTGTTTATTGGGGGAGCTGCAGAAGAGCATGATCTTAGTCTTTTTATAGTTTAGCACCAGTCTGTGATCACTGAACCATTTCTCTACTGATGCAAATCTGAATTGCAGCTGGCTTTCAAGGGGCATGGGGTCTGTGTGACTTGTGTAGATAACAGCATTGCCATGTATAGTAGGATTTGTTAGGGGCAGGATCTTGGGAGGTTGTCTAAGAAGAGACTATATAGTAGAGGGGCCCAGGATGGACCACTGTGGGACACCTGAGCGAACTGGTTTAGAGTCGAAGATGACATCAGCAATTTTGACTTGTTGAATGTGGTTCTCCAGATAGCTTTTAAACCAGGCATTGGAGTCAGTGGAAATTCCTGTGTTTCTTAGCTGTTCCAGTAGTAGGGGTGATGGACCATGTCAAATGCTTTTATCAGGTCGATAAATGCAGCCCCAACTATCTGTCTATGGTCCAGAGATCTGTGTTTGAAACCAGTGAATTCCATGAGGGCTGAAGAGGTGCTGTGTCCTTTTCTGAATCCATGTTGTTGGGTACATTGGATCTTGTGTTTATCAAGATAATCTGTAAGCTGGTCGGCTACAATGCGTTCAAGTGCCTTGGAGAGGGGCAGAAGTATGAAGATGGGCCAGTAGTTCACGTGGAGAGACCTGTCACTGCTTATGTGTACCAGTGTTACCATGGCTGATTCCCATCTCTTGAAGAACTGGGCAAGGCTAAGTCAGAGATTAAAAATCCTGGTAAAAGGCACTAGCACTTCCTCGAGTGTGAGGGACAACAGTTTAAGACCAAGGGAATCCCTGCAGTCTAGATTTACCAATTGCCTTAAGGATGTATTTATAGGCTTCCTGCAGTGAGATAACTTTAAAGTAGAATGGGGGATGATTGGTAGGTAGGGGAGGGCTATCAGAGGTGGGCAAAGTGACATCTGCATCAAAAAAGTCTGGTGGAAGAACACTGCTGAGGTCCATGAATGTGTTATTGAAAGTATTGGCAATAGTTACAGGGTCAAGGGTAGTGATCCCATCTATGTCGAGAAAGATAGGTGGTGTTTTTGAGGTTTTACCTGTGATTTCTTTAATATTATCCCAGAAAGCTTTTCCTTTGCCCCAGGTGTCAGTAAACACTTCCTGATAGTGTTTCATTTTCGCTATATGGATGGACCTTGTGCAATCATTACGCTCTCTTTTGTAGTTCTGGATGTCAGATTGAGTGCCAGTGCCTTGGGCATGGTGCAGGAGATGGTCCCTTATTTTCATACATGCTAGAAGTTCTGCAGAGATCCAGGGGTTGCAAGGGCCTTTGATTTTGCACTTTTTTAAGGGTGCGTGAGAGTTGCAGGCAGCATTAACTGTGTTGATGAAGTGTTTGGGTGTTGTGTCAACATCGTTCACTCTGTAGATTGGAGTCCAGTCTTGCACTCTAAGGAGGGATTTAAGGGGTTCCAGGTGACCCTGGGCAAGGACTCTGCTGGTAATTGTCCATAGTGGTGGTTTGCAAAATTTGTTTCTCCATGTGCAGATGACAAGGGAATGATCACTGAGTATATCCGGGAGGACAGTGGTGTTAGTGATGTGGTCCGGATGACTGGTTAGGACCCAGTCCAAAAGGCTTTTAGTGCCCGTTTTGTAATTGGATCTGGTTGGGGAGTCAACCAGCTGGGAAAAGTTAACGGCAGAGATGGGGTCCTTATTGCTCCGATTTTCAGGTGCAAGCCAGTTTATATTGAAGTCTCCCATCAGGATTGACTCTGATCCAGGTGGCTGGTTATGTAAGAAGTCCAGTACAGAGTTGAAGCCACTCTCTTGCTCTTTTGGAGGGATGTATACAGATGCCACAGTAAGTGCCTCATTATGGGCACCTAGCAGAATTCCGATGGCGAGTAAATGAGCAGTTGTAGCAGCCATAGGAACAGGCAAGAGGTGTCTCATGAGTGACTATTAGAGATAAATTGCACATCCCCCACCTCTTTTGGTTGTCCTATCTTGTCTGAAGATGTTATAGCCTGGTATGGCAATAGCTGAGTCAGGGATTTTTGTTGAGAACCATGTTTCAGCAATTGCCAGAACATCAGAACTGTGTAGGTTAGCAAATATTTGAAGTGTATCCAGCTTTGGTAGGAGGCTGCAGATATTTAGGAATGACAAAGTGAGTGTCCCAAGTCGCTTTATAGGAGTTGCCATATGTGGCAGGCCAGGGCCTGGATTTGGGTGAATATTACCAGACAACAGTAACAGCAAAAGCAAAAGTTTGAGTAGGCCCAGACATAACTGCCTGTAGGTAAGTCTGCTTATGTCTGGGGTACTGGTTTAGAGGTTGTCAACATTCCCAGAGAGCAGGCATAAGGGATATAGGTGAGAGGGAGAGAGTATGGGAGCTTATTACCCAACCCTGTCGGGCAGCAAGTAGCCAGTCATAATTTATGTGGCCTCTGTGAGCTGAGAGGGGTTCAGCAGATAGAGTGCCAGGAGTTAAGTAGATATAGTTGAGTGTGTGACAGGGAGGTAGAGTGGGGTAGCAGGCACATGGAAGGCTGGAATGTGAAAACAGCATAGAGAGGAGAAGAAGGTGGGGGAGCAAGTATTTCAGCACCGTGGTGGACTAGATAAGTACTTGGAATACAAGACTGGAAGCAGTAACTTGTGTTAGGGACTATGGTGATTTCAGGAATCCGAGCTTTGTGTGGAGAAGGGTTTTTAGCTTAGTGCAGCTTTAAGGCAAAGGGAGGTCCCTATCCAGTAGTTTCCAGGCAGTTGAGAGAGAGATAGAGAATATTGGAGGAGCTAAGGTGTATTTAACTAAGGCCGGCAGTGGGGAAGGTGGTGGGTGCAAAATTTCAAGCAGGGCATGAGCCGAGATAGTGCAGGAGAAGAGGCCAATCAGCGTAAAAGCCATACATTAGCGACCAATGGAGAGAAAGGTCTTGCTGGCTGTGGCCAATGAGAGCCCGAGTGCAGCCCCGGTCAGGAAAAGATGCTTACCCAGCTAGGAGGTCTCAGAGGTGGGTGGCAGAGGTGGTGCGGCTGACTGACTTCACCAGCCATGGTCACAGGTCCAGCGCATAGCAACCCGGCAGGGGCACAAAAGAAACAGTGGGGGGGGGGCAGTCAGACCACTAAATTGCAGGCAAATTTGAGTTGGCACCTTAGCAAGGAGTAAGTTCTTTGACTATTAGGTAATTAAAATCAGAAATTCAAGAGGGAGCTGGAGCGGGGAAAATAAATCAGAGAGGCAGTGTACTGAGGGCTCAGAGAAGTGAGGGTAGGGCAGAAAAAATGAGAGAGAACTCAGAGAAGGGATACAAGGAAAGGGCTAGCAGGAATAACATCAATACAGTTCTAATAATCCTCCAAAACAGTGTCAGCATTAACAGCAATCAGTTTGAAATAAAAATAACAGTTCAAATATGCAAAATTTCAAGCAGGGCAAGAACCGAGATGGTGCAGGAGAAGAGAGCCAATCAGCGCAAAAGCCGCAAGTCAGTGTCCAATGGAGAGAGAGGTCTTGTGGGCTGTGGCAAATGGGACTCCCAAGGTGCGGTCCCAGTCAGGACTAGATGCTTACCCAGCTAGGAGGTCTCGGAGGCGAGTAGCAGAGGTGGAGTAGCCAGCTGGCTTCTCCAGCCACGGTTGCAGGTCTGGCACATAGTAACCCAGTCAAGGGCTGTCCTAGAGGGAATAGATCAGAGCAGGCTGTTAGGAGATAAAGGCAGGAAGACAAAAGGTGCAAGCAGGGTTCTAATTTGGGGGCGGAGAAAGGAAAAAAGTGAGACAAAAGGCACAAAAAAAAAACAGCTGGGGGTGGCAGTCAGACCACTAAATTGCATGCAAATATCTCTGTCAAGGTGTTATTATCTGCCTCACTGGGCCTTTTTGGGTCTTGCTCACCACAGACTTCACTTCATAGCCATACACACAAAAGGGGCAGGACACGCCTCCTAAGGTTACTTTTAAATGCCATTATAAAACTTCTTCTTCTTCTTTGTGCAGGCAAAGTTGAATTAAATCCTGGTCCTCTTCTCCTTATCTCAGCTCCATCAGACCTGGCCAATTTAAAGGGTATGGGATTCCTTCATATAAATGCATGCAGTCTGTTAAAGCATTCTAACACTATATAAACATGGATTTGCCATGCACAGCCAGATGTTCTGGTGGTTACTGAATTGTGGCTAAAACCCTCTACCCAGGACCATGATATTAATATGCCATTCTATAATGTCTTTAGGACCAATGGACATAATGGAGGGGGTGTAGTTGTTTATATTGCTGACAAATTTATGGCATCTCTAGTGGACTCTACATCCCTGCCCAACGAATATGAAAGCATCACTATAAATGTTCAACTCTGACAGGCAGCCTACCTCCACATTCTTGGATGTTGCAGGTCACCTTCTGCAGGGCATAAAATACTGAAATATTGGAGTGAGGTCTTACCCACATTTACTTTGGAAATAACTAATATGGGTGACCGTAACATGGACTGGTTATCAATTGCATCAAAGCCTCTAAAGGATGTTTTTGCTATGTTTGGGCTCACACAGCGTGTTCAGGAACCCACCTGTCCTAACCGCAAAAACCCAGAAAGCAGCACTCTGCTTGATCTAATCCTAGTGAACAGACCACACCTTATCTCCCACTCTGGTACTCTTTTTAATGATCTTAGCAATCATTGTGCTATTGCCTGCATGAAATCTGCCCCCAAAATGATATCTACATCTAGGTACATCTTCAAGAGAAGTCATCTGAACTTTGATCCTAACGCCTTCCTCGCTGATCTTCAACTTGCTAACTGGCAAAACTTCTACCTGGCCAATATGATAGTCAAAGCCTTTGAGATTTTCCACACCATAGTTCTAGACTCCATAAACAGACATGCAGCTTTGCTTAAAATACGCACAAAAAAACAAATCCTGTCCTTGGTTCATGGCTAGCCTTAAATCTGCACTTCTAAACCAGGATGCCCTTTGGAAAAGGGCTAGAAAGCTTAAGCAGCCTGTGGACTGGGCAGCCTTTAGAGAAGCTAGAAACCAGTGCACCAAACTAATTAGGGCTGAGAAGGCTAATTTCTTCCATACTGAACTTGAGTCCTCGCCCAACTGCCCAGCTAAATTTTGGAAAACACTTAAAGACATAGAAGGTTTCTGTCCAGCGAGCTCGCTCTCACCGATAATCATATCTAATGGCACTTCAACCACTGATAAAAATGAGATCCGCAAATTACTCAATAACCATTTTGCTACAACTGGTCTGGCATTTGACACTTCACCAGCATCCAAGCTTCATTCACAGATGAATAACCATGACCCTGTATGCCAAGCCACAGCCACCACCACTCATGTAGGAGTTTTCTTCTTCAGTCCAGTTACGTTGAAGCAAGTGGAGAACCTATTACTGATTCTAGACACTAGGAAGTCTGCAGGCACTAACCTCATTGAACCATATTATTTAAACTGGGGTATTACATTTTGTCACCCCCAATCACTCACTTCTTTAATATGTCCCTTTCTCAAGGCATACTCCCCCCAATTTGGAAAACAGCACATGTCATGCCCCTGTTTAATTCTGGAGAACCAAGGGACCTAAACAACTACAGACCAATTTCAGTCTTGCCTGTCTTATCCAAACTACTTGAAAAGGTTGTCAATGAGCAACTTAGGAGTCATCTAGAGACATTCAACCTGCTAAATCCAGTTCAGTCTGATTTTAGACCATGCCACAGTTTTGTATCTGCATTGGCTAAGGTCACCAATGATTGACAGATTGCCCAGAGTACAAAAAATGATGTGTGTGTACTTTGTTTCTCGATCTGAGCAAAGCATTCAATACTGTGGACCATGACCTTCTATTGTCTACACTAAAAGGCATTGGAGTGGATCATTTGGCATTGAAATGGTTTACTAGTTACCTTACTGAATGGCAACAGCTCATCAAGGTGTATGGGGGCATCTATCTTCAAAAAGTGCTGCTAAGAGGTGTCCCTCAAGGGTCTGTTCTAGGCCCCTTACTCTTTGCTGTATATATTAACACTAATTCTGGTGTCGCTTCAGCAAACATCCATCTGTTTGCTGACGATACTGTCGTGTACTTAACCCGGCCTAACCCGGAACTTGCCTGTGGTGACCTTCAGCATGAATTTGACCACCTTCAAAAAAATCTTCTACAATTAAAACTCCTCCTAAATGCCAAAAAAACTAAGGCCCTGCTTTTTGCCCATTCCACCTATGCATCTAAACACTGTTCTCTTGGATCAGCTCCCCATGTACAGTATCTACACTTCTGGGTGAACCTCTGGAGTTTGTGGAGAAATTTAAGTACCTTGGATTTTGGATGTACCACAAATTGTTCTTCACTGACCACATTGAAGAGCTCTCAAAAAAATTAAAGCAGAGACTTGGACTCTTTTTTCGTATCAAAAATCTACTCACTTTGGAAGCTAAAATTAGACTGATTCGGACAACATTCATGCCCCTTCTGGTCTATGTGGCTTTTCTGTATGGCTAAGGGCCAAACTTTGCCCTCTCTAAACTGGATACTATTTATCACTGAGCTACTGTATTAGACTCATCACTGGCCTACCGTACTCCACCTGCCACTGTGAACTTTATACCAAAATAGGGTAGAGCTCTCTAAGTTTCAGACATCAAAGAAATGCAGTGCTCTGGACCTACAGAGCCATTATCAATAAGCTTCCAGAATATCTTGTGTGCTGCCTGCCCACCTGCAGTGCTGAAAAGTACATGTTAAGAAGTCTTTCTTACATCTCACTCATAATCCCTAAGGTGAGAACCAGGTACGGTAAATTGGCAATTAGTCACGCTCTTCTGACCATTTGGAAGACTGTACAGAAAACCCTAAATTTGTGTACCCTGGTGAAACTGAGCTTCTTTAAATCCTTGTACCAATTTTCATTTAGGGAAACCCATAGCTGCTTTTGCTGACTGCACTTACCCTGCATTTATCCTAGGTCTTGGACATTGCACCTTAGGCTGTGCTCTGCTCTTTCACTGGTGTCTTCTCTACTTTAAGCTATGTACTCCCCCACCCCATCCTACCTTCACTGCAACCCTTGGCTCCCCAATATGTTGCCCCACTCCTTGGCTCTCTGTGGTCTCCCTCATGATTCCATCTTGTTGCTTTGTGTCACTTCTAACAGCTATTCTACATAGATTTGTGCTATATTTTTGTTGCTGTATGTATTAGAATCTATTATTATGCAAATGTTGTTTCTTTTTTCTCTTTGAATGAACTTGCCTTATTGTATTCTTGTATGCATTTCCTTGTACTTTTATAGTGCTGTATATATTTCTGAATGTATTCCTATATGTATTTGTCCAAGCCCATCTTGTAAATTAATTTTTCTCAATGATGCTTCACCTGGTAAAATAAAGATTGATTGATTGATTGATTACAGACCTGTGCACTGACCATCAACACCAGATAGTTTTGATGCTGCACATTAAGCATGACGTATGCAGCAAGTCAGAATGTCTTCCTTCAAGCGATGTTAACATATCATACATGATTGCAGGTGCTAATGTTTAAATAAAAAGTGTCAATGTTGGACATGGACAACAAACAAACACTGAAACAAAAACAGTTCAAATTGGATACCATACCTTGTCAGAGCAAGCACCAGTGTCTCGCACTGTATACATGTATATGGAATATAGTCATGTGTTCTGCAGTCCAGTCACAGAGTTGGATGACCGTGTTCCAGAGACATTATAAGTACACCCACCTCTGACATTCAATGACCTTCAACAAAGGTGTTGTAGTCAGGTGCCATATATCATGCATGCCATCATACGCATGTATGGTACATCAGCAAAAAACTTACTTATGTATTGTTATTAAGATTTTCTTTACAGTATGTGTGAACACAATTACTGAAACCAGGCTGAGAACATTACATGCACTGTTTCATACAGCAGTAGAACACTGTTAACATTTTTAATGTATTTAACCATCTATTTCATGAATCAAGTTAAGTATACTTACTGGTGCTGCTGTCCTCTGCCACCTTCTTTCTCTTTTGGCAGAATTCTTCTGGATGTGCCACCACACCACTCAGCACCTCAAGGACTTCTGGATCCCACTGTTGGATATTGTCCGACTTGTGTTTCAGTTGCTTCACTGACCATGGGATGATTTCTTCTCCCTCAACATCCATGGTGGCCTTGATGCTGGCCCACAACTCCTCCCTCTGCTTTAAGGACACTTTTGCATCCCCATACAGAGCCTTTGCATGCCTGGTCATTTCATTGACCAGCACTGAAAGTTCCTTTATGGAAAAAGGTGGTGAAAGCTTCTGCTTGGTACCAGAGGTGGTGGCCTCCATCTCTGAAGGTTTCTGCTACACCGGGTGCCCCCTGCTGCTACTGCTGCTGCAGCTCCTCCCACCTGCTGCAGCTATTCCCCTCCATGTTGCTGTCCCACATCCTGCACACTTTCATACTGTGATGCTGCCAGCATGATTGCAAATCACTGTTCAGGGCAAAACAAAAGTAGAACTACAGTTAAAAAAAATGTTCTGAACAACTAGCTGTAAGGCAGTCTGGCTGCTGGCTGGTCTCCACCCTCTCTCTCAGACTCTCTTTGTCTCACTGTATCTCACTCTCTCTCTAACTATCTCTGTATCTGTCTCTTTCTTTATCTTTCTCTCTCTCTCTCTCTCCCCTTCTCTATCTATGCTGTCTCTGAATCTCATGAGAACCACAGTTTCCACCTTGTTAACTGCATATTTTAAAGTCACACTTCATGGAATATTTTCAATTTCAAAGCACAGTTTAAAAATGGTGGAATTATTTTCCCACAGAAGCAATTAACTTCTATGTAATATGTAAACTGCAGAAAAGGTCATCATGTGGTCAGTCTTCATGACTTCCACAGTTTACCTTGAAATGCAGAAGTACCTGTGAACTGTGCAATATTTATTCCACTCTACTATAATGGCACAAGGAGCAGTAAATGATAGAATAGAGACTGCATTTCACAGAGAATTCTGCATTTCAAGGTAAACTGTGGATGAAATTTGTTGAAAAACCGCAATTTATTTTTTAAAGATGGTAATCACCACCAGTGTCTGATGAAGAATAATTCTGCAGTTTTTAAGAGTACTCCATTGAACTGAGGAATACTCATGGAAGTGCAGCTTTGAAAATCATCACGCAGAAACAACACTTGGAGAAGTAGTTTACTGTTCCACATCTATTGCAATGTATTATCTCCCCAAAATGCGTGTTCCATCATCACAGAAGGAGGGTACTTGCAATGCTGATTTTGAGTTGATGGATGAGGCAAATGGGCAACAGCTGCATGGTGGGAACCAGAAGCAACATATGGAGACCTTTAGACCCACTCACCAGGATATGTTTTAATATCTTTTATTGATATTTTAAATCTACCAAACGCTGATCAACGTTTCGTAGTTATCTCACTACTTCCTCAGGATCTAAGCTACAGTACATCAATATAGTCAGAAATAATGGTAAAGGATATTGAAGAAAATGCATCTGGAAACATTCTATTTGTTTTACATCTTGTGCAAAATCTTTTGTGGTGAAAAATAAGTACTTTACATCTAGTAATGCCAGCCACATATATTACCTTCAGTGGATGTATAAATTAATAGTAAATACATTCTGTTTTTAATATAAATTAGATAAACTTGACCAAACAACATATCAACTACATAGGCCAAGGCCATTAAAAGAGGTGGTGCCTCAATTACAGATGAGGTAACATTATCTAAGCTTCTGAATGTAATGCTAGAAGGACTCCACTTAGAAAAGAGATATGAATTTTAAAACAGCATATTGTTTTTTCCTTTATTTTTAAATTGTATGTAATACAGCATATACCATATGGCATATATCACATTAGGAAACATATGTTGTACATCACAACCAGATACAGGTTATTATTCAATAAGAATATGAAGTAGTAAGATTCAGTCTGCATTGGTGACTAACACCTTTATGCAATAAAGGAGATTATTCTCTGGCTAGATTATAAGGTAGGATATAGCACTCTCACCCATCCTATATCAGTGAAAACTATTTACCATTATTTCTGCCCCCCATAGGAGTCTAAAGGTGGAGGGCTGGGTAATCCTAAAGAGAAAGACTAAACAAGGGCATGACAAAGGTTGCCTGGACTCAATTAAGTTGCATCACACCTCTATCACTAATGTCAGTCCAGCTAACAGATAGGGAGACAGGCTATGAAAAAGGAGATTACAGATAGTTCACATATTGAGAGTGGTAATATATCCCCTATATATATGGTATCCCTTGATAGGCAGGAAATTCTATAGTCTAGCATAAATAGAAAAGCAACCAACATGGCTTGCCCAACATTGATAATAAACTTAATAAAATGACAGTCGTTTAAGACAAAAAAACTATTTTCTTCCCTTGATGTGTAGACAGATAAGGACAACCTCATTCTAAAAAACGCCACAGGCTCAGTCATTAGTATCCCAGTCAGAACTTAAGTTTGTAACAGTTCTCTGCTGATTTACTGTCATTTGGCCCTCACTTAGTTTAGAAGCTATGGCATCAGCTGCTTCGGCATCTGTTAGTATGAGTCTTGCCAGTATGTTTGATCTGAAGCCGCACGGGGAGAATATTTATTTTTATTTCATGACATAGAACTGAAATATTGAGTAGAACAATAGAACATTGGAGAATATTGAGTCTACCAGAAAGGTGGGTATTATGAAATGCATACAAATACAAATACAAATAAATTAGTAACGAATATGTGGTGATGTGACATTAAATTAAATAACTATAAAAGTGTGATAAAATACATAAATATAAGGAGGTTTGCCTGTTTTCAAGGCAGGCCCATTTGTTCCAGGCCCCTGACCAAAAGTGGCTCAGGGGGCTGTACAGAAGGGAGGGTGGATGGGGGGGGAAGGGGAAGGGGCTTCAGAACAAAAGTGATTTTTTTACAAGGAGGAAAAACAGGATAACATGACAAGGAGGAAGCAGAGCCTGAGAACAGAACAACAGGGGGATTGGTTGAGAAAAAGAGAGAGGGAGGTGGGGACAGGGACTTAAAAGAGGCTGCTGTAAGAAGGCTCCCTCACAATTTTGATGGTTATTGATTTTTCCACCCACCCAACCCATTTTGTTAAACAAAAGAAAGAAAGGTTAAGATGATGGGGAGAAATAATTCAGAGACAGAATGCTGAAGGTGGACAGCAGATCTGTCATGTGGAAGACACAAGGGGAAAAGCACCGCATAGGGTGTGTTGGAGATAGATGGCCAGAATTTAGAGTTGTGGGAAGAAAAAGAAAAGGGGGAAGGTGGGACAAGGATGGGGGGGGACAGGTGGCTCTGGGTGTATACCCAGAGGGCCACAGAGCAACACAAACCAGGAGAGGGATATGCTGGGTACACACGTACCCAACAGGAGAGAAAATAAAAGGAAGATGATGATCCCAGATGTACATCAAGGAGAGAAGATGAATGTTTTAATGTTTGATACAATAAACTGAAGCAATATAAATATGTTGGAAGATTGGAAATATGATGTGAATAAAATAAGAACTCAGTGTTTAAATACAGGAATATTTTGAATAAATTATTGCCAACTGAGCACCATCACAACAAGGTTTGGTGTGCTTTATTGGGAAGGGGATCTGGGAACAAGGAGGTTTCATGCAATGTATTTTGGTCAGGAAGTATGACCACTTTGAATATATTACGTAAAGTATTATTTTTTACTTCAAAGGATTTTACACAAGATGTAAAACAAGTAGAATGTTTCCAGATCCAGGTTCTTCAATATTCTTTACCATTGAGTGTGACTATATTGATGTACAGTATCTTAGATCCTGAGGAAGTAGTGAGATAACAACAAAACATTGATCAGAGTTTGGTGTACTTAAAATATCAACAAAAGATATTAAAACATATCCCGGTGAGTGGGTCTATATGTCTCCATATGTGGCATAGTTTGTACTGAGGTTTTGAAGGTCTTGGAGATTGATTCCTTCCAGAGTTTTCTATTTCGTTACAGGTGCAGGGTGGGCCAGAGTGCCCCTAGTGGTTTACTGACCAGTAGCAGCACCCACTGGTGGATCACCAACAGAGCCAGCAGCAGGCACCAGTGGCATCTATCAAGCCTACACTGAGTCCACGACATGCATTGCCACAAGAGAGAGTAGTTTGCTGGTGCCACTGCAGCACAAAGTCCAGCAGGAGGCAGTGAGAGTGCTGCAGTAGGAACTAAGGCCCGTGTGGAGGGACAATGGGGGCATTCAGCATTACATCACAGAATGGTGCTGACAATCTAGTTATGTGGAATATTTTCACAGTTTATGACATTAAACAGCAGTAAATGAAATTCTTCTGCAATTCTGCAGGTAAAGTGAGTTATTATTTATGCGGAAATTTAATCTGCAGTTCAGTACATAAATCTGCACTACTTACAATAATCCCGCCGTTTTGTGAAATTTGCCAAAATCATTTCCAAACTTTCATAGAAGTGAAATTCCACCTTTTGCAGAAATTCTGCCGGCGGAATTTTTTTTCCGTACAGCTCTAACAAGTACACTACTTACAATAAGTCTCATTTACACTGTAGCCCCCCAATAAAACTACAACATGTGTACATTTTCTCCTAAAACTTTGTTGTGGTATCCTCAGCAGTCTCAAAGAACTCTTGAACATCCCATTGGGATGATGCCTTCCTATTTCTTCATCACAGATGGGATTAGACCAGGTTTTAATTTACATGAAAGGGAATGCTGACCTAAACCTTGCTGCAGGATGGATATATCAACAAACTCTTTATTTCTCTGGCAACATTTTGTATGTCTTTCAAAGTGTTAAACTGGGGGTTTTACTCCACAAGTAAAGTGACAGGGTAAATGGACTGAGCAAAAAAAAAGGGGGGGGGTTAGATGGACAGCCAGAAGGGATCCAAAGTATAAATGGCTGGGGAAGAGTATCAGAGGAATAGCATTTTTTTTATTTAAACATTTGGTAACTGGGAAAGGCACACTTAGCTGAGGCTCGTTTCCAGGTGCAACACGGGGAAATCTGGGGGAAGGGTTACAAGAAGACAGCAAGCATTATCATTTTCTTAATTAATACAGCAGCAATTACAACAAACAAAACAGCAAGCACATACAATTTTCTTAAATTAATACAGTAGCAATTACAATTTAAAGCAGGACAGTACAAATTCAGAAAATAATCCATGTGTAGAATCACAAGTGAGGAAAGATTGTTGAGATTTTTGCAAAGTATTCAAGACAGTGTAGAATATTTGTCATGTGTGATACAAGACAGAGCTAGTAGTTGAGGAGAAAACAGTCCAAAGAGGTGAATTAGTACAGATAGGGAAACCAATAACATCAAGGAGTGCAATGCTTAAGAGCAGGCAGGATTAGGCAGGAGGCATAGTTGAGACCTGACAGAGGGGTGAAAGAGGGAGTTATGAAGTACAGGAGAGTCCAAGAGTGAGGGGAGGTGATAGGTGTATGCAGATTTGCCCATGCTAGAAGATGGTTTGGGAAGGGAGAAAGAGTGGGCATCCCTAGAGCGCAGGGAGTAGGATGCGGGGGGAGCAGGGGGGAGGTGATCAGAGAGGTAGGAGGGGAGAAGACTGAACCAAAATTTGGAGACAAAGGAGACAGAGTGAGTGAAACACCAGTGGGATAGAGGAAGGAGGCTCAGACTGGAGAGAAGAGAGCAGTGATGGGCCCTTAAGGGAGAGTTTGAGGCAAAATTACAGAAGGCATAGAGGAGAGAGTTGAGTCTAGCAAGTAGGGAGGAGGGAGCAGTGCAGTAAACTATGTTGGCATATTCAAGAATAGGCAAAATCGTTTTGGTCAGGAGTTCATGATGGACAGGGAGAGAGAGAGACTCCTTATTGCAATAGAGAACCCCAAGCTTAGGCCCCAGTTTTGATGATAGTCAATGTGATGAGAGAAGTTTAGCTGGGGGTCTAACCAAACTCTTAAGTATTTATAGGATGAGACTTTATTTAGGGGAGGACCTTCAAGGGTGATAATGGGAGGGGTGGGATAGATTTTGCCAGTCTTTGGAAGGTCCCGAAGGTCATGAAGACAGTTTTAGAGGTCTTTAGTTGGAGTTTGTTTCTTTGAAACTAAGACTGTACACTATGGAAGTCATCCTGCTGAGTATATTTGATAGAGTGCAGGTCAGGACCGGAGGTGAAAAGGATGGTATCATCCTCGTACATATAGATGAGGGAAGTTGAGCAGGCAGAAGGGAGGTTATTTATAAACAGAGTGAAAAGAATGCGACTAAGAATTGATCCTTGAGGGCCGTCAGCTTGAATAGGGAGTGGAGGGTATGAGGAGTTTGCTATTTTGACTGATGTCTGTTTGTTAGGTATGAGGTAAGCCATTTTACTGTGATGGAAGCAAGATCAGCATGTTCAATGGTATTTATGAGTAGGAGGTGGGAGACAGAATCAATAGCCTTGACTAGGTCAATGAAAACAGCAGCCATAATATGTCCTTTGTCAGTAGCAGATTGGATGTGGCCGGTAAGCCTAAGAAGAGAAGATATGGTGGAGTGGTGTTTCCTGAAGCCTGATTGGTAGGGGGACAGATAGTTGGTGGCAGTGAGGAAGAAGTTTAGTCTAGATTGTACCAAACACTCCTGCACTTTAGATAAGGCAGGGAGGAGGAAGACTGGATGGTAGTTGCCGGGAGTAGTTGCATCACCACCTTTGTAGAGAGGGATGACGCTGGTAGTCTTCCAGGACATGGGTACTATGCCTGTGGAGAGGGATAAGTTTAGTAGGTAGGTCAGTGGGGGGTGATAGCAGGTGTGGCTATATGAAGTAGATTGGGGTGGATGCCATCTGGGCTTGATTTAGTAGGGCTTCAGGAATGGAGTGCAGTCAGTACTTCATCTGTAGAGACAGGAGTGAGAGTGAAGCTGTTATTGGATGGAGACTGCCAGAGAGGTTTATTCTCAGATGGGGAGGAAGAGGCTTGGTCAGGGATGGCACAGGTAGTGAAAAAGGTGTTCATGGTGCTTGCTATTTCAGAGGGTTCCGTAATTTTGACACCGTTGAGGTTTATAGAGGGGATGAGGGACTGGGGGAAGGGGCAGGGTTTATAATGGAGTGAACAATATTCCAGAATGAGGAGGGACACTCATTCCTAAGGTGATTTTTAAAGTAGGCAGCTTACGCTTGCCTGATGGCTTTGGTGCATATGTTTCTGGCAGTGTTGTAGACTTGCTTGAAATGAGCGGACTGGGTGGTTTTGAAAGCCGACCAGGCTTTGTCTCTGGATTTGCAGAGGGCAATTATTGGGGTGGATATCCAGGGGTGGTGGCGTTTTTGGACCTTACCTTTTTTAAGTGGGACATGGATGTCCCAGATATAGGTGAAAATGTTTGTGAAGTGGACAAGAGCAGTGTCGATGTTAGAGGAGGACTACACAGGAGACCAGTCTGTGTTGTGTAGGTCCACGAAAGAGAGTTGGTACCGAGAGAGTGCAGCGAACAGGTCAGGATGTATTCAAGTGCGGATTTTCGCAGGTGAGTCTTTCTAATGCAGTAAGTGATACAGTGGTCACAGAGGGCAAGGTCAAGGACTCCTGCACTGGATATTCTGTGAGGCTGAGATGATAGAACCCAGTCTATCAGGAAATGATAAGAGGAACGAGGATTGTATCGGGTGGGTTCAGTGAATAGCTGGGACAGGTTCAGTGATTCAGTTTTGGAGATGGCCGAGGCCAAGAAGGGGGAGAGCCAGTCAAGATTATAGTCATCAAGGAGTAGAAGCTCGCCAGAGCTCACAAGAAGCAGGAGAGTGGAGTTGCATTCAGTAAGTGCAGTCTGTCCAAGCTGAGGGGAGGCATAGACCACCCCAATGAAGGAGGGGAGGGAGCAGGGAAAGGAGAATTTTGGAAGGATCAGTTCATGCGATCCTGGATATGCCTCTTTTTTAACTATGATGCATGAGTGGGGATGCTTTATGAGTATAGCAACACTGCCACCTCTCTTGCTGCGGTCTTGCCGGATGATAGAGTAGCTGGGAATGTCGAGTGATTCAGTAGGTGTTTTTGCAGATAGCCATGTTTCTGATAGGCATAGACTATCGGGGTGTGTTGGGTTAGCAAGCAATTTAGGATGTCCAGTTTAGGCATGACACTACAGATCTTTATATGCATTACCTTGAGGCCTCTAAGGTGGGAAGGCAGTTTGTTTAGTGTTGGTGGGCCAGGGTTTAGTTCAATATCTCTGGAAAGCAACAGGATGAGGAGGAGCACAGAGTGAGTGGCCTGGAGTTTTCGTCATTTTAGAGAGAGATGAGGGAAGGTCATCTGCATCTGGAGCAGTGAATGAGCGCAATCCTAAGGGATAGCTGGGGAGGTAGAAAACTGGGTTAGATAGCATAGAAGAAGGACAAGGGTGTGGAGTGAGGAGGGAGTGGGATGGATAATATTGGGTACACAAACCTGCAGGATGAGGAGGTAGGGGAGTGGAAGGGGAAAGAGCAGCCTGAGGGGATACAGGGAGGGGTGGTTAGAGTGAAAAAGAAGGAGGCCATAAGTAGGAGAGAGGCTTCAGGGTGCATGTCTGAGGGCGCTGTATGTTGTAGACTCGGTAGAAATAAGGGTTGTAGTGTCTGGAGAGGATTTGCAATCAAGGAAACAAAGTGGGAGAGCTGCAATGTAGATTAGGAAACAGGTACTGAGGAATGTGAGGCCCTCTAGGGGCAGCATGGTATAACGTGCTAATGGAGAAATGGGGAGATAATAAATTCAGCAGAGCTGAAGCACTACTGCACATATAGTATCGAGAGAGTAACATCCCTCCACTGTGCCTATAAAACTATGGACAGCAAAGGGTGGGAGTGGTGAGGGGAGGCTGGAGAGCCAGCACGTAGCACCATTGGGGCAATATAGATTTCAGCTAAAAGCAGTGCAAAAGCAGCAGGCTTCAATAAATTACTGCTAAAAAACAAATTACTCTAAAAACAGACTTTACGATTCTGCCAGTTAAAAACAGACTTTTTAAATATTTTTTAGTAATACATACAGTACTTTATGCCGCTTTGTATCAGCAGTAGGCATGTAATAATCCATCATTCCATAATACATAACTATTTGTGGAAAAAGAGAGACAGTAGATAAGAGGGGCCATGTGGAAAAGAGATGTGGGCATGGCACTTTGAAACCCAAGCTTGACAAAGTAAAAATGAAAAGGAGGGTCTGAGGGGGACAAAGAAGGGGAAAGAAGAGGAAGTAATTGCATTAATGGAACCAAATAAACAATATTACAGGATCCAACTAACCATTAGCCAAAGGAATGCTGTCAACCTCCAATATTACAAACAATTTATATTCAAACAACAGCTTCATAGAAATGGTTTAAAATCTAACTGGATATTATGGCAATTGAGGTGCCAGCCTTTTCAGAGATACAATTCATTTTTATTATTTTTGTAATTATATTTTGATTTTATCTTCTCTCCTAACTGGGGGCAAGGGACTTGATTTAAGACTGGGGAATTTAAATCCTCTTGTGGTAGAATGTTGCGTTATTGTGTGGAGCTGCTCCAAAAACCACCCTTGCCAGGCTGGATCCACTGCCATTTTTTCTGCCATTTTGCATCGAACCCCATCTTCACATCACTGTCTCTCCTATCAATTTCCTTCTTTCTCAGCTTTTGACTCCTGGCATCTGCTTTAATTTGCTTCCCTTCTGTCCAAATTCTGGTTCTCTTCCCTTCCACTATCTTAATGGTCTATTATCTCCTCTCTCTGCTTCCAGTTACAGCCTCTGCTCTTCTAATTCTTGAATATTTTCAGTACATTCCAGTTGGACTGCCTTTGGACTATTGGCTTTCTAGTTTTGGCTTCCTGCCATATGGAACAAACTCCTAGGCTCTCTTTGCCTCTCCTCCTTCCATCTCTCTCTTAAATCATTACTATTAAAACAAGCATTTGTCAATGCCAAATGTTTGGTTGCTGGTATTAGCATTGGAAATGTAGGAGTTAGACAGATGCAGAGTAGGAATGGCAGTGAAGTACTGAACTTCACGCCAACCCCACCTCCACCCTGCAGAGACAGACAGGCATTGGGGTATGTGTCTGGGTTGTCACCTATAACGTTCATGCCATTTCACCTCACCCTGTCCTGCTGACACTGACAAGGTCTTATTCAGGTGTTCGGCTTTACAGTCACCTCACTCCATAAGGACATACTCTGAAATGTGTGCAATATAGAATGGGGTGATCACTGGGACCGAAGAGTCCAAGGCACAGCTCAACGCCTATCAGTGGCTGCAGGGTGAGGTGGGTGGGGTTTGAATGTCATGAGCATTATAGGTGGCAATCCAAGGCACATCCTGATGCCTGTCTGTCTGTACAGGGTGAGACATTATGGTTAACGCCCCAGGCATTTGTTGGTATTTGCAGTACAAATTTTCAATATGGCCATTTTGTGGCCCCCACCTCATGAAAGCATTTGGGACCTCTTCTCATGAACAGTGGCACTGTGATTTTGTCAATGTATCCTGAAATTTGAGTTTCCACAGTGACCGTTCCATTGTGCGCCAGATGTATGAAAACAAAGATCGGGCAGGATGTGAAGAATGACAGCTGTGCCATTCATAGGGAGGTGTGAAGAGATGGCAATGTTGAAAAACTGTAGTGAAAATATTAAAAATGCTCAATCTTCACAGCGTGCATGGAAACTGCACAATGCATGCATGTAACACAGTCATTTAGTGGAATTATTTCACCAAATTTTCAAAATAGGCATGAACACTGTCACTATGATTTTCTTAATCTGCCCCAAACATTGATTTCCCACAGCAACCGCGGTATTCTGTGCCAGATGTGTAAATGCATATTTCGGGCAGGATGTGAAAAATGACAGCTGTACTGTTCATAAGGAGGTCTGAAAAATGCCAATGTTGAAAATCTGGAGTGAAAATACTACAAATTTGCGGAGTTACGAGGGTGCATAGAAACTGCACAATGCGTGCTTGTAACACAGTCATTTTATGGTAATTTGTCACAAAATTTTCAGCATAGGCATTTTAGGACCTCTGCTCATGAATAGAGTCACTGAGATTTTACATACGAACATATGAACATACGAATCTGCCAGCAGAACACACCAAGTCTGCCCGAGTGTGCAGCTAGCACCCTAGATTGCAGCTACCCCAGCCTCCTCCCCCTCACTTCCTCCTCCACTTGTTCCAGCCCCTGCCCTCCCCGACTCTTCCTCTTGCTTTATCCCACTCCTCCTTAAAGCTATTGACTGTCCTACATGTTACCACCCCCTCTGGCAGTGCATTCCAACTAGACAACACCCTCTCGGAGTAGTAGTGCCTTCTCATTTCCCTCTTGAAAAGTCCCCTTTCCAACCTTAGTCCGTGCCCCCTCGTCTCTCTTCCACTCCTCAGTTTAAACATCCCCTCAGTGCTAGGCTTATTTATCCCCTCAGGTATTTAAACACTTCAATCATATCCCTCCTCTCCTCCAGTGTGTACATGTTCAGCTCTTCAGCCTAACTTCATATTCCTTTCCTTCCATCCCCTTTAACATTTTTATTGCCCTCCTTTGCACCACCTCCAGTAACTTTATATCTCTCCTCAGGTATGGCCCCCAGTATTGCACACAGTACTCCAGGTGCAGTCTGACCAATGATCTGTAGAGAGGTAGGATCATATCCCTGTGTCTGGATGAGAACCCCCTTGTGATGCACCCCAGCATCCTGATTGCCTTCGCTGCTGCTCTCTAGCACTGGGCCAAGTTGTTCATGCTCCCAGTTATCAACACCCCTAGGTCCTTCTCCTCCTCCTCTGTGATCTCCAACCAATAGACCCTCTTCTGGTTCTTAACCCTGAAGTGCATCACCTTACACTTTTTTGCATTGAATCCTAGCTGCCACTCCACCGACCATGTCTCTAGTTTGGTTAGGCCTCCCTGCAGGTTTTCCTATCCATCCTTTTCGTCCACCACCGCCCCCAATTTGGTATAATGTGCCAACAGACTAACCCTGCTTCCCACTCCATGTGCTATATTAGAGATAGAGTCCAAACAGCACCGGACCCAGCACTGACCCCTGTGGCACCCCGCTTGTCACTGCTCTGAGTGCCGAGGGCTTCTCCGACCAACTCCACCCTCTGCACCCTCCCCTATAACCAGTTCTCTATCCATTTAGTCATCTTTTTTCCCACCCCCACGACCATTAGCTTCCCCCCCCAGTCTCCCATGAGGTACAGTATCAAAGGCCTTACTGAAGTCCAAGTACAAGACATGTACCGTATGGCCCCTGTCCAACTGCCTTGTCACCCAGTCACAATAGTCTATTAGGCTGGTTTGACAAGACCTCCCTGAGACGAACTCATGTCGCCTCCCAGTTTGGAGGCCATTACTGTCTAGGAATGCCACCAGCCTCTCCTTCAATATCACCTCCATAAGCTTACCCACTATGGATGTGAGACTTACCGGACAATAATTTCCTGGCTCATCCCTAGGCCCACTCTTGCATATGGGCACCACCTGAGTCACCCTCTGGTCCTGGGGCACACACCCCGTTTCCAGGGAGGTGTTGAACAAATCTGCCAGTGGCTCAGCCAACAGCTCCACCATCTCCCTCAGCACCCTGGGGTGGATGCCATAGGGACTTGGAGCCTTGTCCACTCTTACTGCCCTCAGCCCCTCTAGCACCCTACTTCCTGTGATCACTTTATCTGTCACATTCCCCCTTCCCTTTCCTCACCCCCCCAGCCCATTCTGGTAGTGAGCCATCCCTCTCCTTAGTGAAAATGGAGCTGAAGTACTCATTTAGAATTTCCACTTGCTCCTCCCCCTTTTCCATCCAATCCCCTTCCCGCTTTATCCTCACAATATGTTCCTTGCTCTTCCTCTTTTCCCTGACATAGCTAAAAAAGTCATTTTCTGCTCCCTTTATGCCCTGTGTGGAACTTAAGTGCCTGGAGGCCTTAGCTTTTTTTACGCTCCTGGCAACCTCCCTTGACCAACTTCCGAAAGCCTCCTTAGCCTCTCCTTTCCCTGTTCTCCTGTACTTCTGGTATGCAGCCGTCTTTGCCCTCACCCGTTGCAGCACTTCCTTATTCAGCCAGTATGGTTTCTTGCCTCTGCTCTTCTTACTTCTGGACCTGGTGCATGCTACTGTGGCCTCTGTTAGCCCAGTCTTTATGACTCCCCACTTTTGTTCTGCATCCTTCCCAAGCCTCATATCCTGGAGTCTCCTTGGCAGTACTGCTCCCATCTCTCCAAAGTCCACCATAATAAAGTCCTCCATCTTAGTGCCTGCGCCTCCTGTCTCCCTGCCCAGCACAACAATGAGCCACACTGTTTGGTGGTCACTACCTACTAGTGGGTCCTCCACCCTTACCTCCCTCGCCGCCTCCCCATTTGCCAGTGCTAGGTCCAGAGTGCTACCAAGCCTTGCAGGCCCACTTAACAATTGTGTCTGAAGGCTGTCCTGAAATGAATGAAGGAGCACCTGCTCCCTGCTACTGCTAGTGGCTGGGGTGCTCCAGTCAACCCGTGGTAGGTTAAAATCCCTCACTATCACCACACTCCCCCTTCTACACACCCTCCTTATCTGCTCTACCAACTCCCCATCTGATTCCCCATATTGGGCTGGTGGTCTGTACACCACTTCCAGCCTATGCTTTCTATGCTAGGAGTCCAGGAGCTGCACCCAAAGTGCCTCTGTCTTCTCCTCTTCTCCCTCATCCCTTATGCATTTAATCGTTTCCCTCACATAGAGTGCAACCCCCCTTCCAATCCCCCTGTCCCTCCTGTATATCCTGTATTCCGGGATTGCCAAGCCCCAATCATGGTACTCTGTGGCCCAAGTCTCTGTCACTGCAGCAGTGTCCATCTTCCCCTCTGAAAGGAGCACCTAAAGCTCTGCAGTTTTGTTCCCCAGGCTTCTTGCGTTGAGAGAGACCACCTTCCACCCATATCCCTCCTTCTCCTCACTCTTCTCCTCCTTGGCCTGTGTTCCTCTTTCTGGTAGTCCACACCCTTTCTCCTCCTTATTCTTACCGGGTGGTGGTGCCTTCTGTATTACACTCAGACCACTCTGCCCGGCCCCTCCCAGGGTTACTATGCCTCTGCCTTTACCTATATCTAGGGGGGAGAGCTCATTAGGCTCCCCTGTCCAGACCTTTCTACCAGCCTCAGTCTTTTGGCCACCCCCACTAGTTTAAATCCACCTTAGTAGAGATATATACCCCTCTAATCCTGCCTTTAATACCCCCCTTCCCTTCCTGCTCAAGTGTACCCTGTCCCCCGTGTACAAGTCACTATTCCCCTAGACCCTACCCCCAATTAGTCACTAACCCATAATATTTGGTGTGGCACCAATCCCTCAGCTACTCGTTGACCTCCTCAATCCTACCCTTCCTCCCCATGCTTGCACATGGCACCGAGAGTACCTCCGAGAATGCCACCAACTCCCCCATCCTCTCACACTGCCTGCCTGCCCAACTACTCAAGCCTCCCCCTTACTACTTCCACAGTCTCTGCCACCAACTCATTTATACCCACGTGCAACACTAAATGAGGTTTCTTCCTCCCCCTCACTGCACACTTGAGCAGTGCCTGCCCTGCCCCTCCTTCAGTCAACCTGGGGATAGCTTCAACCCAAATACGGCTATGCCTTTCCCCCATTCCACCCCATCTCACCATCTTCAGTATAGAATCCCCCGGAATGAGTACCCCCCGTCTCTTCCCTCCTCTCACTTCTAATGCCCTTCCACTACCCCAGTATTTGTTCTTCCCTGCCCCTTACCCCCTCCAGCTGCACCCTCTGTGACTTCTGTATCTGTACCCCCTACTTCTGCCTCACCCCTTTTCTTTGTCTTATTCCTCCCATCCCCCTTGAACCCCTTCCCAGCCTGACTACTTCCTACTGGGCTTCCCATGTCGACCTCTCCTCATCCCTGCTGATTTCCAACCCCTTTCCTATCCCCGCTGTTGCCAATTTAGAGCCCCCATTCCCTTCTACCCCAATAGTGATGCCTCTCCCATCCTTCTGCCATCCCATAGCCTTCTCTCCTCTAGTCTCCACCACCTCATTCCTTACTAGCCCCCTTCTACTCTTTCATCTTCGCTATCTTTTCACCTACCTGTTGCCATCCCTCTCATGCCCGGCTTGTCCTCCCCCCTTTAGTATGTTCCTGCTCTCCTTCTTTCTCTGATAGCAGAGGCTCAAATCTATTCCTAGTCGATACCCCTCCTACATCTCTTCCCCCTATGGGTTCCCCCCTTCTACTTGTTCCCCTCTGTGCTACCCCTGGTCCCTCCCTACCTGCAGCCATCTGCTCTGTCTCCCCTGGTACTCCTCGTGGTCTCTTCCTCCCCCAATCAGGAGGCCTCCCCCTCACCTCAGGCACCCTCTCCCTTCTCTTCTCTTTTCTGCTAGTGCCTCTGATACTGGGGTCGGTTTCAGTCTGTAGCTGTTCTTCCTCCATCCCCCCTTGCCATCCCATATTCCCCTCTCCCAGCCAGGATGCCCACCATACTCATCTGGCCCGCCACTTAGACTCCTCTCTAACCTCCAAAGTTCCTCCCTCAAACTAACCAGTCATCTACAGACCATACACCCCCCCATCCTCTAAGCCCAGTCCAGGCTCATGGAGGACCCACACCCTGTACACCCCACCACCCTTCCAAAGATGCCCACCTTATTGTCATGTGGCACCTGCACATTTTGGCCCCCATCTTATGTTATGGTCTCTTACTCCCAGGTTCTGTACCCTACTACAACTGTTAGGCCCCTATTTACTCAAATTCCTGCCCCCCCCCACACTAGTCACCCTACTGCCCTCTTGCTGACCGGGTTAATTTAGTCTCATATCTCATCATTACATACTGTATTACTGTAGCAATCCTAAAGCCTCCTTGTCCTTTTTCACCCCTCAGCTACCATACTTTTTGTTCTCAGCTCTCATATAGATTCACTTAGCCCAGTTAGAAATCCTGTTGCACTCCAAGTATTACTTAGCTCAGTTAGAGAAATAAACAGAACAAATAAATATTTATTATTACAGTAGTCATAACAGTATAGTTCAGTACTTAACTCAGTTAGAGAAATAAATAGAACTAAATCTGTATTAGTACAACAATCCTAAAAGTATCCAATCATTGCTTTGTCTCCGCCCCAGAGACCCTGCTATAATATAGGACCACAGAAGACCATGGGCTGGAGGCTGAGCAACTCTAAAGTCCTGGCAGAGCTCCATTGAGATCGCTCACTTCCCCCTCTCTCACTCACTCGTTCTCTTTCTCCCAACGCTGCAGGCTGCCATTTTGTACTGGGCTCCTGCCTGTGTTAGCACCTTTTTCTGCCCACAAAGAAATCTGCAGCAGTCCTGACAGAGCTCCGTTGAGCTTGTTCACTCCCCTCCTCTCTCACTCACTCATTCTATTTGTCTCTTCACTGCAGACTGCCCTTTTGTACTGGGCTCCTGCCTGCATCAGTGCCTTTTTCTGCTCACAAAAAAGTTCACAGCTGTCCTGACAGAGCTCCATTGAGCTTGCTCACTCACCCTCTCTCACTCACTCATTCTCTTTCTCCCGCGCTGCAGGCTGCCCTTTTGTACTGGGCTCCTGCCTGCATCAGTGCCTTTTTCTGCTCACAAAAAAGTTCACAGCTGTCCTGACAGAGCTCCATTGAGCTTGCTCACTCACCCTCTCTCACTCACTCATTCTCTTTCTCCCGGCGCTGCAGGCTGCCCTTTTGTACTGGGCTCCTGCCTACATTGGTGCCTTTATTCTGCCCACAAAGAAATCTGCAGAAGTCCTGGTAGAGCTCCGTTTAGCTCGCTCACACCCCCTCTCTCACTCACTCAATCTTAATCTGTCCCAAACACTGATTTCCCATAGCGACTGCGCTATTCTGTGCCGGAAGTGCGAAAACACATTTCAACCAGGATGTGAACAATGACAGCTGTACTTTCATATGGAGGTGTGAAAAATGGCAGTGTTGAAAATCTGCTGAAAATATTACAAATTTGGAAGTTACAGGTGCGTGAAACTGTGCAACACACACTTGTAACACAGTCATTTTATGGACTTTCATCACCAAATTTTCAACATAGGCATTTTAGGACCTCTGCTCATGAACAGTGTCACTGTCATTTTCTTAATCTTTCCAAAACTGATTTCCACAGTGACCGTGCTATTCTGCGCTGGAAGTGCAAAACACAATTTGGCCAGGATGTGTAAAATGACAGCTGTACTCTTCATAAGGAGGTGTGGGAAAATGCCAATGCTGAAAATCTGACATGAAAATATTACAAATTTGCGAGGTTACGAGTGTGCATGGAAACTACGCAACACATGCTTTTAAAACAGTAGTTTTTTGGATTTTGTTTCACCAAATTTGCAACATAGGCTTTTTGAGAGCACACCTCATGAACAGCGGCACTGTCATTTCATTACTCAGTCCTGAAAGGTGATTCCACACAGTGAACACGAAATCACCTTTAGGGACTGAGTAATGCCATGACAGTAACTGAATTCAAAAGGAGGGGTCCAAATAACCCCATGTTGAAAATTTGGTGCCAAAATTCCCCAAAATGCCTGAGATATTCGCCAAAGTTGAAAAAACCCTACGTATGCCATTATGCAGCTTCCCGGCATTTCTTCAGTTCGCGGTCTGCTTTGAAGTGTGCAGATGTGTTCCCAGCCACTGAAGATCATTGTGCTGGGCTCCAGAGCTGAGTATGGGGTGAGGAGGGGGTGTGGGGAGGCGGGGTGTGCAGAGGGTGGGTGCGGGTTGTGGAAGGGTGCAGGAGAGACCTCGAGGGACTGTTTTCTTGGTTTACAGGTTTAAAAAAAAAAAGAAACACATCACAGGAAGTTTTTTTTTTTTTACAGGGATATTTGGCATGCTGGGGTGGGCTCACAGCATGTCACCTGAGTGTTTTGTGGGGCTGTAGCAGATGAGGGATTGGCACCCCTATCAGCACATACGGAGTGGGGGGGCCAGAGCTGAGGGGGATTGGGCACCCCCTCTTAGCACACTACAAATTGGGAGGACATTATGCCGATGGGGAGTGGGCTCCCCCATCAGCAAATTGAACTGGGAAGGGGACAGGACTAAAGTCGATGGGGACTGGACTCTAGTTGGCAAAGAAAGACTGTTGCGGTGGGGGTGTATGATGCCTAGGGGGGTTGGGCACCCCCTTGGCACACAACAAATGGGGGGGGCATTATGACAATTGGAAGTGGGCTCCCCCATCACCAGAACAGCAACACTGTGCTGCATCAATCGGGGTCGCTCCGCCATCGCAGCCTCAGCTTCTGTCAACATGACAGGCTGCTGCTGCTGCTATGATGAGGTGCTCCCAGACTGGTGCAACTATTTTCTTTCAAGGTGGTGGCATGTTTAAAACTAGTGTCACAGACAGTGTCCTCCTTTACTGGTGCCCAACACATGAGCCCCAAAATGCAGTGGCGACATTGGCCAAAACAGTGCTGCACCTCCATAACCTGCTTCTGCAGCCAGCTGCCACAGCATGTTTCTTGCGCATGCACACAAGCAAACATAAAAATGTATTTTCCTCTCCTGCTGTCTCCCGTAGTCTTCCTTCTGTTCTTCTGTTCAGGGTTGTCTGCCCTTCTTCAGTGTCTCAGTCCAAATACTTCTTGATCTACATGACTGTGTATTAATTGACCTTCACATTATGTAAAGTCTTAATCTATAGCTCATACCAATCTCCGCATGCAATTGTGGTCTTATTTACCTTGGCATTAATGTACCTTGAAACATGTTTGTACTCAGTATGTATCCCTTCATTCCCCCAACACACAATGGCTAAGTGTGCATTTCCTGGTTACCAATTTTCAAATAAATAAATAAAATCCTGCCACTTTCCAATGACTTGGTCAGGACCCACCTGGAGTACTGCATAAAGTTCTCGGCTCCTTTACACAAAAAGGACCCTGGAGCAGTCAGGAGGGTGCAACACCTAGTCACCAAAATGTTCAGGGGTATGAGGGACAAAAGCTATGAGAGACTAGAGGCCCTTAACATGTTCATCCTGGAAAAAAGGGGGCAGAGAAGCAAGACTGCAGTCTTCTGCACACTCAAGGGAATCAACAAGAATGAACATGCTGATGTACAAGATCTAGTGTCATCCAGCAGGATAGGAGGACACACCCAGAAGCTCAGAGGTTGTAACATCAGGGGCAACATTAGTAGGTTAAACTGGTGGAACAACTAAGCAGTGGGGACAGTAGATTTAAAGACAGTACAAAAAATCAAGGTACACCTGGCCAAATTTCTGCCTACCAAGGGAATCAGTGGGTACCCTGCATAACTGAGTTGATAGGGAGCCTATGAATTAATACAGTGCATGCTGCATCTGCACAGCCTACTTTTTTATCCCTTGCTTATGAAGTGTGTGTGGGGGGGGGGGGCATAACAGTCTTAGTGCCCTATCAACCCCTAAATTACAATATTACTATGTCACTGCCACTACAGTATATGGCTAACAGTCACACCACCAGTTATATTAGTTATCAAGATATTTATAATCAGTCACCATCCTTCTGGTGATTTTCTTGCTTTTTCTTACCAAGTAGCAATTTTTTAAATTCTGTAGTTTGAGATAATATTTTCTTATGTCACAACGTTATTAATTTGAGTAGTGCCTTCTGTTTGAATTTGAATATTTGCCAAATGTTCCTCAACTTTAGGAAAACTGGTTATGTTCAGTGCAACCCAACGTTTATACTTTGAAGATGACTAGTTTGTAGACATCTGTCTAGTGGGACATGAGTTCTAAACCTTAACCCAAAAGAGAACTGCCATGGATTAAATGAGGTGGACAATCTGATATACTGTATATTGAGGTGTACCCATCAGCTGGCCTGCTGCCTGAGATTTGTACTTGAGTTTTAATGGCACTGTAGTTAAAATGTAACTTAAGAGTAGCTGATATGTATAAAAAAATGTGAACTAGTTACACCTTATTTAAGTTGTAGGTCAGAGGTGTATGTGACGTGCACCTACAAATTCTAATTGATATATATCAGTTAAGTGCAGGAATCAACATGGCCAGGGTATCTGAAAAAAACATTAACAAAGTCTAAATGAAAAACAGAGATCTTCTCCACAACAAAAAACAAACATGGCTCTGTGATCCAGTGATACTGTTCTGCTTCCGTGTTTGTGGCACAGGTATAGAAGTAGATTGGGCCCTTACTTATAGGCATCCAGGGCTGGAAAAGGGAGCCCATCCTTGGAAGCATTGGCACTGCAGCCTTGCACCACAGTGACTGCTTGCGATGGGCAGTGGTGTGCTCTCTCGCCAGGGGCAGGTACCTACTGCTGCAACTGTGGCATGCAACACCATGGCAGATAAAGAATTGCTTGAGGGTAAGTGGGAGGGACCAAGCAGACAAAACAGAAAGTAATTTCCTCATTCAAGACAGCAACTGGTACTCTCAGGCTCCATGACCATGCATGCCCTGGCCCAATCAGATGTGATCCATGCAGGGGAAGAGTGACAGAGGGGGTACACCATGATGGAAAAAGACCAGGCGCTAATGTCTGACTAGGCTGAGAGGCTGTCAGCCAGAGATAAAGGCCTGCGGTAGTGTCTGGGGAAAATCAAGATAAAAAAAAGAAAAATCAAGCAATGTTTGTTTGTTTAGCTAATTTCAAGATGAATAAAAAAGAGTATGTTAACATGGAGAATAGCTGATTACTATACCCTTACCCCATTATTATACCAGCTTGAAAACCGTATACAGACAAAACTCACAGAACTATTTGCATTTATTGTGCAAATGAAGTACTGCAGCTACAACATTGAAAAGATGTGAGCTGCTCTCATACATGTGTTATTAAAATAATTAATTTTGCTAGCAAGCAAGGAACAAGTGCCAGAGAGGCACAATCCCACCCTACATGCACACACATACACCAAGAGATACCCACCCACTAACATCCAACCTAGTAAGAGCTTTTCTCTTTTTGTAACAAGAAAAAAACTGTTGACATATGAAAAGAAATCTCTTACTCTAAAAAAATAATTTTTGTATGCACTGCCCAGCTATACATACAGAGCTTGAACTGTTGCATGAGCCACTCATTATCAATAAAAAAAAAAACAAGGGGGGGTTCACAAAACAATCTGAAGATGCAAAACCTTCCCTAAGTCCCCCAAAGTTCCGTAGCTGCAGAAAAAAAGGTAAATTGCTCTGAGTGCTATACACAAAACTTCCACAGTTGCAGAAAAAATACACTAGTGACTGGAAAAAAAGTCATTGATAAGTATGGCACATCCCCTTAAAGGCTATTCTCAGCCAGTGTTTTTCTGCAGTTGAGGACAAAATGTTGCACACATGAGAGTGAGGTGTAACACTCCCTGAGCAAAATGCAGTGCCCCAACAATTGAACTACAATTACAGTGGAGGTCAGGCACAAGCAATAGCAAACCAGTGGGTGTATAGAAGTGGTAGTTGTTACAGCAACACCAGCACACAGTAGTCATTGAAAGACAACAAACAACCACCAGAACCAGTGCAGCCCATGAAGGAGCCCCACAGGCAGTAGAGGCTGAACAGCCTGCAGTGAGTGCTACTGCAGCAGACAACATAAACACTCCAGGGGAGAGATACAACCATCAGTTACAGACAGCCACTGTGGTGCATGGTTTTGCTGGTACCAGTGGTGCTGCAGTAGTCCCAGTTGAGGGAATGGTTGCTGGTCTCTCTGTGGGTACTTTCAGCTACATATATGGCAAGACTGTCAGAGTCTGCTGCTCCAGCTAATATGGATCACCTGTTGTTGTGCCTACTAAACCTTTTCCGCAGCTGCGGATCTGCAGCTGCGGATTTTCAGCACTTTCAGAATTTCCATAACCGCTATTTTTTTTAATGGATTTCCGCACGTGCGCAATTTTTCTTTTAGAATATCCTGCATCAGAGTTTCTGAAGTGCTGCAGGTCTTTTTCCTGCAGCTGTGGAATTTTTGGCTGTCTTTGTTAATTCAGCCCCAGGTCCATTGAACTTCCCCCTCCAGGATGCACCTGGAAACATGTTGTCACAGATTAATGTGCCTTTCCTGGTCAAAAATTACAAATAAATAAATAGATCAATTATGCCAGTAAATCAACTGCTGGTAACATTTCTAGCACATGAGGAAACAGGAAATACAACAGGTGCATTCAAATCAGAAAACAATAACAAAGAATTGCACTCTGGATATATGATGCCCACAGGCAAACTAGTACAAGCCTTGTTTCAAACATTCTGGCACCAACATAAGCACAAGTACTTGTAATCAAATGCTGAGCAAGAGTTCAGGTGTGCAAACCATTTTAACGAAGGCATGCTGGAACAAACAATGCAGAGGTACAAATGGCTCAATATTTTCTGCATACTCACTGAGCTTTGTCAAGATACTTCTTTCCTATTGGTACTTAATTTAGTTATACTAAGGTCAAAGTGCAACAGTGCAATGTTAAAAATTGGTGAAACAAGCATAAAGTTTTCTAAATATCAAATACATAATTTACCTGTAACTCTGCGACCTTACAGTGCCAAAGTGAGCTGGTCTCAGATTAAACAATGGCACCATAATCAAAGTGGTCAAGTGTATGAATGTTGCACAGCATTAGAAAATGGTTAAGGTGTAATAACAGGGTAATTAATGCTTGTATGGGATGTAATCAATCAATCAAAATCTTTATTTATCTAGGCGAACATCGTTGAGCAAGCTCATTTACAAGATGGACCTGGTTAGCTCCGGGTCAACTCGTACAATGCATACAGAGATATTTACAATAGAGCAAAATAACACAAGTAAAAAACAATTAATGCAAGTAAGTATTAATGTTACATCAGGCATATCAGTTCAGAGTGCTTCTGTAATATTTAAGGAGGACATAAGATGAGGCTTAGTTGAAACTTCAGTAGGGAGAAGTGATCGGCTCCTCTTGTAGGGAGCTGACGCAAGCACAGAATTTCAAAAGTAGATTAATCACACAGTATCTCTAAATGCAATACTCTAAACAGAAGGATAAGGGTCTAAACAGTCAAGGAGAAAAGTAATTGCAGCTCTTTTTTGGCAAATTTCGGCATGGAAATCAGATTTATGCTTGGTTTAGAACGGACACAGAAGCAGACTGCAGGAACCAATCGGAAGTCAACACCGAAGAATGCTCACATTCTGATTGGATGACTTCTAATGCCGTGCTTTGCTAATGGAGAGTCTGAGCTTAGGTTCTCAGGCAGTGGTAGAGGCAGCACCGACTGTCCGGTGCCAGGGTTTCCTACACCTATGGGCAGGGAGCCCGTGGAGAGCATATCCTTGGCAGGAGATGGAGGAAGGTATCGGTATTAAGTACTGGGCCATGAACAATGGAACATCTGAACCAGCGGGAGGACCAAAACAGCAGAACAACAGAACTGGGTATTCCTTGACGCCAAAACATTGGCCCAACCACAGACATTCAGAAAGGAGTGTAATCAAACAGAGTCCCAACTCTTGACACTATAAACAGGAAAAAATAGAGGTCATAACTGCTAAGCAATAAGTAAGTACAGCTCTTTTTTGTGCAAGTTTTAGACAGAAAATTAGACTTTAGCTTAGTACTGAGGGAGACACAGGAGCAGACTGCAGGAGCCAATCAGATGCCAGAGCAGAAAAGCGCCCACGTTCCGATTGGGTATCGACAAAGCCGCATCTCGTTAGTAAGGAGTCCGGTCTAGGTGTCTCAGTGGAGGCTATGGAAGCGACAACCACCTGGTATCAGCATTTCTCCCACCTGAGGGGCAGGGAGCCCCTGAAGGGCTAGTTTACAGCAGGAAAGAGAGTTAGGGGACAGAGGAAAGAGATAGTAAGAGTGGAATGCAGTGGAAAGGGAATGCGAAGATGAAATAGGGCAGTTAAATGGTACAGGGCAGGGGAATAAGAGCCACAGATTAAGCAATATGTGAAAGACAGCAGGGTGAGAAAGGTGTAGCGGCCATGAAAGTCATGAAGAGATAATAATCCTACAGGGATTTCTAGAAGGGAAAAACATTTAAGGCATAAGACGTTCACAGAGTTATGGTCACCAAAGGTTACAAGTGATAATAAATTCATTTATGCTCAGAAGGCAGCAGCCTGATGCTTTGGACTAAAATTAGGGGCTGGGGTAGCAATTGCATGGTTCACACACATACCGAGCATATAGAGATTTAAAGGTATTTATACTGTGGAGGCAGCTTAATTTCAATAATTTTTGTAGTGTTCCACAATGTTGGCAACAGGAAACTAATGGCCACTCTGCCATAGTGAGACGAAGACTTGGGGATACATAATGTGATGTAGGATGTGCTTCTTAAATGCTTAAAATGTATTTAATATTTATATGTAGTTTTGTAATTCTGCACGTCTTTGATAAATTTTACCCCTAGACCGTTAACCAGGTTATGTATTTTTTATAAGGTATCCCTTGAAAATGAATATATGTTTGTACTCAATGGGATTTGTCTACCTTGTTCATTTATAAATGAATAAAATCATTCTTACTTCATTACTACTACTACTACTACTACTACTACTAATGCTTGTACAAAGTTATTAATCATATGTAGACATATACAAAAATACTGAAGGTTAAAATCAGAAGACCTGATTCTGGACTCTGAAGTTTCCAAGCAATTCAATAGTAATGGCCAAATTAGAAACTGTTAGACCACCAGAAAAAGTGTGTGTGTGTGTGTGGGGGGGGGAGGGGGCAAGGAATGAGGAAAGAGAACTAAGGGAATATCTAGAGGATACATGATTATAGCAAAGATTGTTGTTAAAGGCTTAAACCAGTTCATGAACCAGGTAATCGGAGCACTGGTGTCAACATAGCTTCAGCGCATGTTAGAAAGGGTGCCAGTTCCATTCTATCATTAAGATACGGAAACTGTAACACTCTCAGTTTGAAGTTCTAAAATCCCTTATGTTTTATGAAAAAATTGCCCAAGTTACCCCCTCTGCTCCTGTGTCTACAAGTTCAATCCCTGTAAAACTAAAAGTATGTTGCTCTGTTAGTTTTTTTTTGTAGCTGTGCTAGCTAATGCATTACTTTCCATTTCATTTGTGATGTCACAGAGGTGCCCTCCAGTATGCCTTTTGAATAGGTGTATGGTTTTGCTGATATAGAAACCACCACAAGTGCAGCTAGCCATGAATACTACTGTAGTCATATTAAAGTTGATAAACTTGCTCATTTCATATACTTTTTGGTGGTCAGGATGTTTAAATGTACCGTTTCTGCTCACGGTGCACCCCTGCAGGTCAGCACCCTGACGGTGAAACACAAAAAAAGACCATTATGGCAACAGTCGCTGTAATGGTCCTTTTTTGATGCTTCGCTTTCCGCCAGTGTTCTGGCCCCCCGGACCAACTCTGACCTGGAGCTGATAGTCCTAAAGTCCGGGGATGGGGATACGGGGCAGAGCCCCCTACATGGGGGTTGTGGGGGCACCGCCCTACAGAAAACACTGCTTGCAGTTTGGGTACAATACTCAAGGGCTGGTATTGTGTCATTACTGTGGGGAGGTCGGCATTTTCACTGTTGACCTACCTTGGTGCTTCCTTCTGCTCACTACTCTACAAAATAAGCAATTGCCACATTGTTGGCTACCCTTGGGGGGGGACCAGTGTCTGGGTTTCTGTGTCTTCATATAGCTATGAACATTTCTGTCACCTATGTTATCAACTTTCTTATACACCATTTTGTGGTAAAGCTCCTGTGTATTTTTGTAGTACTGACTGAGCCTGTAATATGTGTTAGTTATTGCAGATCACCTGTGCAATTACCTTGGAATGTATGGAGTATTTGCTAATAAAATTAAGACATTGCGTCCTGTGTGTGTAGTACGTGTGGGATGAGGAGATCATCGCATGTTTTATTATTGGATTTTTGTCTTGTATTTAAACATGCTAATCCTTTTTGTATTGGGAGCTTTACAGTTTCTACGTCTAAATGATAGGCTGGAACTGGCACCCTTTATGATATGATCTCAGGTTATATTGAAACCATTGCCCCCATTACATGTTTGATGAATTGTTCTAAGCTTTAAACAATAATTTTGTATTATATTTGTAACCCCCACCCACCTGCCTTTTTGCAAATGACTGGTGGTATGCTGTTTGAATCTGACAGCAGTACCAAGTGGGGACTCGGTTCGGGGGGGGGGGAATAGGTTACTCGGCACAAGGGATAGGTTTGGCTACTCTGCACAGGGGCACCCAAGTAAATCCGAAGACAGGAAGCAATAACTGTAATGTCCAATACCAGGAATGGGATTCTAAAGTGAGGCTTTTATTCACATCCAAACTGAACAAACAAAGCATAGATGGACCCCCACGGGGCTACATTCCTGGTAATGCAGATTAAAAATCAAGAACACTTCTTCAACCTTCAGCCTTCAGGCTCTGAACCCACCGGGCACACAGCCCAGACTTGCACACTGCTTTGGGTACACAGCCCGAACCTGTACACTATTCTAGGATTTCCCTGGCTCAGCTCCCCTGCCGGCTACTCAAACATCTTCCATTTGACATGGACACATTTTCTGGTGGCTCCCTAAACCACCCAAGAGCCTTCAACTCCATAAGGGAAACTTCCTTTTAATCCCACATCTGGGTACTTTCTTCAGCACTGGCCAAGTGCCTGAGGGAAAGTAAAAGGGCCACAGAGCAAATCCGTAGAGGTGAATTTGGTTACTACTGGTGGGGGGTCTCCCACCTCTCGCTTTCACAACTCATACCCAGCCATTTCTCTGGACATTAAACATCTTTTTCTGTAAAGCTTGCCAATGTAGATTAAAGGGTAAACGCATAGCACATTTCCTCTACATGTCTTGGCTTTCCCCTTGTACTAGACTCGAACATACTTAAACATCTCTTTCTGAAAAGCTTGGCAGTGTAGATTAAAGGTAAATGCCTGTCACATTTCTTCTACATGTCTTGGATTTCCCATTGTGCTAGACTTGAACATACTTTTACTTGACTTAGCCCATTACTCTAGGCCTCTCACGTAAGCAGTCCAATCCCCACTTTACAACAGTTCAGGTGAAACATAGGCCCTATGTCAGAGCAGACTCACCCTTTGGTTGCAGGTACCCCACAGGTGATTCCTCACAGGAATTTCTTCCCCACAGCTTCTGGTGCTGCAGCACACTTGAAATTAGGCAGCTTCTTCCTTAGCTGGAACCAGGAGGGTTGCCCCTGGAATGACAGGCAAACCTTTCCACCCCCATCCCCTCAGGGATGGGGTACAGGGACTAGTAGCAGCGATCACCACCACTTCACAAACAGCTTACAGTGTTCCTCTTTTGGTGGAAACACACACCTCTCCCTACAGCAGCTCCATAACAGAGCTTAGGCTCAGAGAGCCTGTCCACAGACTGCTGTGCTGCTTCTCTCTTCAAGACTGCTCACCAACTCTCTTCAAAAACTCCCAACATTCTAACCTAACTCCCAACTGCAGATTCCTGTGTGGCTCATGCAGCTGCGAGAGTTCTATGGTGATGTCATCCCTCAGTCTCAGCTGAGGCTGAGAACAGAGTGAGACAGTGTGAAATCCATTTAACTGGAGTTTCACAAGCTGCCTTCCCTGCCTACCACTAGGTCTTACTGGGATTCTAGTAAACCCGGGTAACAGGGAGGTTACATATTGATTTATCCACTAAATATTCCTTTAGTTCTCCTTCCTTATTCCTTGCCCCCCTCCACTCTTTACAGTGGTCTAGCGAATTCTAATATGGGCATTACCATTGTATTTCTTGGAAAAGTAATACTCCAGAAGCAGGTTTTCTGATTTAAACCTTGAGCATTTTTGTGTTTTTGTATTTTTATACATGTGGTTAATGATATGGTGCAAGCATTATGTATCTGATATTTAGAAAATCGCATGCTTGTTTCACCAATTTTTAACATTGCACAGCTGCACTTTGACCTTAGTGTATATACACTAAACACCAATAGGGAATAAGCACCTTGACAAAGTAAAGAGTCTACACAAAATGTTGAGCTGTTTGTACTTCTGCATTGTTTGTTCCAGCATGCCATCATAAAACTGGTTTGTGCACCTGAAGTCTTGATCAATGTTGATTTCAAGTATCTGTGCTTACATTAGTGGCCGTACTGTTTGAAAGAAATCATTCAAATCAGACCTGTCTGATTGGAGTGTACTGCCTATCTGAATATGGGAGCTGTGGGAGTGCAATGCATAGGGGCTATGTGCATTGCTCACACAGCCTCTGCAGGAATATAGCCCCTTGGAGTGAATGGACATAGTCTGTCCTAAATGGAATAGTTCCATTGCTCCTGTGAGCCATATTCATCCACTGACATACCAAGAAGCCCATACTGCATGCAAGAGGCAAAGGGGACATTTGCACATACTTATGGGCTCATTAGTATCTCAGCATAATGCCACCATGGATGGCTATGCAGTCAGAGTGTGAGGGAGCACTAGACACTTGGGAGAACAACAATTACATACAGAATGGGGATCAGACTGGTAATCAGGGAGTCACTAGACACCAGGGAGAACATAACTATATACAGAATGGGAATCGGACTGATAACTGGGGATGTGGGGGATCACTAGATGCTAGGGATTATTTAGTGGAGTATATGTGTGATGATTGAGGGATGCAGGGATTCTAGCAAAGACTGACACTTTACCTGGCACTTAGGCAAGGGGTGAGCGGGATGGATCCTGCAGCACCACAGTGTGCTGTGGTAAGAATTAGGTTTTATCAGCATGAAACAGCACTGTAACAGAGGCTGTCAAGCACTCTCAAAACCTTTGATTATACCACTGCACCTTGTATGCAAGAGAGATCCCTCATTTGCATGCACCCAGTGGTATATTCTGAGCATGTGCAACAAGAGCCTTTACATATGGCCCCCGTCCTGTCCCACTATGTTATTCCAGGTGAGTGAGGCACTGTCATGGTTAATGATGCACTTACTTTCTTAATATGGGGCCTACAAGATTTGGTTGATGTATGCACCTTTAAATTATAACTTTTTAAGGTGTGGTTGAGGACTTGCTTGTACTACTTACTGGTAAGTTGATAAGGTGCTGCAGAGGTAAAAACTGCTGAATGTCAGGTTTGTAAGGTAAAGGGGGTAAAGATGAAGTGTACTTTAGTGAAAAAGTGCAAGTTTTGAAGGCACACTTAAGGTTCACTATAACTGTGAGATGTGTACTGTATATGTTTCAGCTACTGTGTACTGTATATACTATGTACACATCATACATGTTGTATACAGTACCTTGGTTTGGCCAGGAAAGCTTATATTTGATGAGCTTTGCAACTCTTGAATTACTGAATGACCTTGTTACTTTCTTTATGCTCAGTCCACCTGAGATGGCCATTTTATTTTAAGGTTAATCAAAGGAATGTTCATACTGCTTAAAGCAACGTTGACTGAAATGGGTTGATTGCCTTAAGTTACTTTTGAAGATTCCCAAGATTCCATAGATTTGTATGCCGGGATTTACTTTGTTACAATCTGGGCTGGGGAGCTCTATAGGCAATTGTGGTATTTTCAGGTTTTATTTGTGGCACTATAAATGGTGTTGTAGTAGTATTGAATGAGTACTTCTGTTCAGCCTTCACTAAGGAGAGGGAGGACCCAATGCCACAAGGGGGGTTGAGGGTAGGAGGGTGTGAGGAAGGGAGCAGAGATGGAGTCATTGATGTGGATAGGGTAAGAAAAGAGTTGTTAGCCCTGATGGTGGAGAAATCTGTGGGCCCTGATGGCATACATCCAAAGGTGCTATGGGAGTTGACAAAAAAACCTGAGGAGCCTCTGGCTGACCTGTTCAAGAGTTCACTAGAGTCTGGGGTGGTAGCACAGGACTAAAAAATGACACATGTAGTGCCACTCCTTTAGGGTGGTGTCAGAGATGACTCAACCAACTTCAGACCAGTCAGCCTGACCTCAAGCATGTGCAAGCACTTGCAGGTCATACTTAAGGAAAGGCTAGTAGGATGCCTAGAAGAGAATGGCCTGCAGGAGGAGTGGCAACACAAATATATGACAGATGATTATGCCAAATAAACTTAATCAAAGTTTTGACTAGGTAACTAAAATAGTGGACCAAGCAGTGGAATCCTGTACTTGGATTTCAGCAAGCCTTTTGACTGCACCCAAGAGGAGATTGATCAAGAAGCTGGTGGATCTGGGAGTAGGAGAGAAACTGACTGGGTGGGTGGCTAGCTGGCTGACATTCAGGACCTGGGGATGATTGATGGTTGGAGGGGGCTATAATGCCAGGGATGTCACCAGTGGGGTCCCACAGTGCTCAGTGCTTGGTCTGGTGCTTTTTAATGTCTTCATCAATTACATTTGAAAGGGCATAAAGGCAAAATTTGCTTATTTGCAAATGACACCAAATTCTGTGGGTGAGTGGATACAGCAGAGGGGATGCAGGACCTAAGGGAAGATCTGGCAAGGCTTGAGAGGTGGTCTGGAATTTGACAACTAGGTTTCAATGTGAAAAAATGCAATATTATGCACATTTTGGCTAAGAACCTTAAGATGAGTACAGCCTGAGAGGGGTCCTGGTAACAAAACCAAAGAGGAAAAATACTTGCGGATGTTGATCACTAGCGACCTGAAGCATTCTAAGCAACGCAAGAAGGCAGCAGCAAAGGCAAACAGAATATTAAGCTTCATCACTAGAAGGATTAACAGGAGATGGGAGGAGGTAATGCTGCCATTGTTTAGGTCACTGGTGAGGCCACACCTGTAGTACAGTGTACAGTACTGTCCCCCATACCTTAAGAAAGACATATACCTGCTGGAGACGATTCGAAAGAGGGCGACAAAGATGATTAAGGACCAGCAGGGTAGGACATACAAGGAGAAACTGGAGGCCCTCAACATGTACTGCCTGGTGGAGAGGAGGGAGAGGGGGGACATGATTGAGACCTTTAAGTATTTGAAAGGTACTGTATAAACAGAGTTTACAAGGAGAGACACTTTAGGCTCAGAGGGAACAAAACACAAGAAGACATTGCCTCAAGTAGGAGAGAGAAAGGTTTAGGAGAGAGACCATGAGGCATTTCTTCATGGAAAGTGTGGTGGCAGGCTGGAATGGACTCCAGGAGGAAGTGATATCACTTGAAACAATGGAGGGCTCCAAAGAGATTGGGACAGGATAAAGAGGAGAGTCAGGGTGAAGAGGATGGTAGGCAGAAAAGAAGGGGTGTTGAATAGGAGCAGAGTCCATAGCTGGCATTGGGGACATCACAATATGAGCAGTGTCGATAGACCAAAAGACATTATTCTGTTGGCATCTTCATAAGTTCATACATTTATTATAGCAGTGTGGTAGAGCCCCTATAGTTAGGGTTGAGTAGGGTGTTCAGTGTTAAACCCTTAACTTTGTACCTTAATAGCTTCGGCACCATTTGATGAAATCAGCTGAAATGTTGTATGTCTTGTCTAGGAGGCAAGATGTAAATATGTGGAAAGTTTTGTGGTGGCAACTTGCTCAGTTTCTGAGGTCTGCAGATGTCATTTTTCTGTAGACATCTAATTTTTGTTCTATACTTAACATGGGATTTTTTTGCTCTCACCTGCAGCCTACTTGGAATGTTTTTTTTTCCCCAAACTTTCAAAGTACAGGCATGATGTCCTAAGGTAGTTTAGTTTAGTTTAGTGTATTTATTTGTTAGAGAGCTTTATCTCATTGTGACTTTAGGCGCTTTACAAAACACCCTAAAAATGTAAACAAAAATTACAATGAGATATACATAAAAAGTAAAACTGAGCATAATAAATTAGAAGGAGGGGAAAGCTTTACTAAAGAAAAAGGTCTTCAGATCCTTGTTTTGGAGTGAGGGAGACAGCACTGGGAAGGTGGTGCCCCAGGTAAATTCAGAACTTATAAGTTAGTCAGGAAACCCATGCACTCACCATTCTTTCAGAGACACAATCCAAACCTCAGTTAAATATTTTAAAGATTTTTTCCATGTTTTTTTCAGCAAGTAAACAAACAGGTACCACTTGTACCTGTCTGTTTACTTGCTGAAAAAAACATGGAATAAAACCTTCAAAATATTCAGCTGAGGTTTGGATTGGGTCTCTGAACGAATGGGGAGTGCATGGTCTCCTGACTAACTTATGTGTTCAGATCCCTCTTGAAGACACCTACCCAGGGAGCCTCCCTAAGTGACCAAGGCAGTGAATTCCACAGGGTAGGCACTGCAACTGAAAAAGTCAGGGCACCAGATGATTGTAAATGAACTATGGGAATCACTAGGAGATACTTCTTAGATGACTGTAGAGGATGAGAAGGGTGGTAGGGCTGTATGAGGTCTTGCAGTTAACCGTGCCCTAGATAGTGTCTTTGAAATGTTTTATGAAAAAATATTAAATGGCTCCAGAGTGATGGAAAGTTTTGTGTTTTTCTGTTCTGAGCATTCTCAGTAGGGTCTTGGAATAATGTCTTGAAATTATACCAAAACTTCTGTGTTCCAGGACCATTTTTGGTTTCTAACCACTTGCTTCTCACATCAGCATGAAACATTTTTTTGTGCTTTGAGACCCAACATCTTATTTTTTTTCTCCTCAAACTAATAGGCATGGACATTACATAAAAATAACATCATTTAATAAAAAAACCAACACCAGAACCTAGCTCAACGGGACCCATTTAGCTAGATTCTGATCTCTGTTTCTTCAATTAATGGCCAGAGATACTTTTCCTGGGCACCCCCAAATCCTGGGTTGCCCAGGTTAGTGAGAGGAACCACTGATCTGCATTCTCTGTATGAGAACAGTGGGACTTTCTTAAGTTCTGCAGCTGCAGCTGGAACTTATGCTGCAGGCTGCTCTGAGAGCAGTGATCTGCCATGTCCCTGGTGTCTAGTGGCACCCCTCCACCCTGCCATTTTTATTTTTTTTATTTATTTAATTTAATTAGTATTTTGGAAAGACCTTTGAGCATGAGCTCTTTTACAAAGGTTCCACGTCAGGGTGGACAATAAGACAACACATATTCAGTGGTTACAGAGGCCTGATCATTAGGCATTAAAGGGCGATTACATGAGAATTAGACAAATAGGAGAAAAAACAGAGCAGTTGTAATAGAATACTAAGCTATTTATAATTGGTTGCCCTAGGTAGCACACCCCTGGAAACTCCAGATCCATTGATAGACTATGGCAGAGTAACTGCATAGGGTTTAACACTATCCCAGATGGCGAGAGGCTGAATGACAGTGAAACAAGGGGGATTGGGTTTGAACCTACCGCAGAGAGCGAGAGGTGGGGGGATAGTGAAACGGGGGGGCTGTGATAGGGCAGGGAGCAGCTCCAGAGGGCTTTGTAGAGTATGGTGTGTGTGTGTGGGGGGTTGGGAGGGGCAGTACAAAGTGCGTTTAAAGAGGACTGATAGTGTACTTAAGCCCTTGGCTAGGCTGGAATGGAGGCAGGGTTCTCTAGGTAGCCCTGCTGGGTGCTGCCTTAAGGGTAGACCTGTCTAGCAAGTGGGGCCTGAGAAGCAGGTGCATTTTGAGCAAGACATTAGGTGCTGTTTGAGGCCTGCTTTGAATTGAGACAGGCTGTTTTTTGTTTGTAATTTCATCGGGAGTTCATTTATCCCAAGGGCGGCCCGATAGGAGAAAGCACGCTGCCCTAGTGAGGTTCGGTGGAATGGTATGGACAGTGCTCCATTCTTCCTCCGTCTGGTGATGAGTGTTGAGAGAGAAGCCTCAAGCAGGTTTCCTATACAGGGTGGGATTTTTCCGAGGAGTGCCTTCTTTCCCAGGAGGCAAGTTTGGTATTTGATCCTGTCTTTTAGGTTAAGCCAGTTTGTACGTTCATACAGGGTGCAAGTATGAGTGTAGTGATCTGCACACAGGGGGAGGCGGCATGTCTTATTGAGTGCAATTTGGACCCTTTTGAGCACTGTATCAGTAGCAGCTCCATAGACCACCAGCCCGTAGTCTATCATGGAGAGTATGGAGCTGGAGACTGAGATTCCGAGTGCTTTCGGGGTGAGAGATTTCTTATGCCTACAGAGCACCCCGATCTTTGTGTTTACCACTCTGACAAGGGAGTCTGTGTGGTGTGTATAAGTGAGAGAGTCATCAATGGCGACTCTAAGGTACTTAAACAAGTGCACCTGCTCAATCTGCTCACCAGCCTTATTGGTGATTATGAGAGGAGCATGCCTGTGTTTGTTGTAGGGGCTGGATTGTAGCAAGGCCTTGGTTTTTCTTGTAATTTAGTAGCAGCTTTTGCCTACTGAACCAGTCCTCGAGTTTATTGAAAGAGTTCTGTAGTTCTGTTTGTAGGGCAACCTGAGAAGTGCTGCTGCTCAGCAGAATGGCATCATCCAAATACAGAATAAGTTTGGTGTCACAGGCTGTGGGTAGGTCATTTACAAAGAGGCTGAAAAGCTGGGACCTTAGAACTGATCCTTGAGGGACTCCTAGGAGTACATCTCTGGAGCTGGATAACATCTGCCTGATTTTGACTCACTGGCTCCTGTGTGTTAGGTAGTCATTGAGCCAATTCAGGGCATTAGATGCCACACCCAATCTTTGGAGCTGGAGTACTAGTAGAAGGTGGTTGACAGTGTTGAAGTCTTTGGTGAGGTCAATGAAGATGGACCCCACCAATTTGCCTTCATCCAGCGCCTTGTGTGCATAGTCAGTGTATTCCAGCAGTGCCGTGGTGGTACTGTGTTTTTGCCTGAAACCATGTTGGTTTGGGCAGAGCAGATTATACTTATTGAGGTATTCTGTGAGTTGACGTGCCACAATTTTTTTCAAAGCTTTGGATTGTGGGGAGAGGATAGATATAGGCATGTAGTTTGACACCAGTGCCTTGTCACCATTCTTATGCACTGGAGTTACCAGGGCTTGTTTCCATACCTCTAGAAATTTAGCTAGAGCTAAGGATTTATTAAATAGCATTGTTATGGGCATGATAAGAACATCAAGGGTGAGAGATAGTAACTTCATGTCTAGCCCATCACTCCCCAATCTGGTTTTGCCTAGGACTTTCCTGACCATCATTAGGGCCTCCTTCACCGTCACCTTCTTAAAGTAGAAGGCTGGGTGGTTAGTTATGAGCAGGTTGGCACAGCCTTGGTCCTCCACAGGCAGAAGGTAGTCTAGAGGCAGCACTGAGGACAGGTCTGTAAAGGCCTGGTTAAAGGCATCAGCAATGGCTAGCGGATCTGAGGAGGATGAGTTATTAATGTTGAGCATCTTAGGGTGCTGCTTTTGATATTTACCAAGGATGTTCTTGATGTAGTCCCAAAACCTCTTTCCATCTCCCCATGTGTTGTTAAACTGGGTCTTATGGAAATTGGCTTTTGTGAGCCTGATAAGTTTGGTGCACTGATTTCTAGCCATTTTGTAGCACTGTAGATCATGCTTGCTGCCTGAGTTTAAGGCTTTTCCCAGAGGCAGTCCCTCTCCTTTAGGAGGGAGAGGAGCTTGCCATCAATCCAGCCCTTTAACCTCCCCACAAGTTTTCCATTTTGTGTGTGGTGCATAGATATCACAGATGGAATTGAAGCCCTCAGTGAAAAAACTAAGGGTCTGGTCCAGCGTAGGTGCCTTGTTGATGGGTGACCAGTTATAGACAGACAGGGCCAATTTGAGGGATCCAAGTTTGCCTTTCCTCAGAACCCTGCTCTCAATGAGGCGGGGTGGTTTTTTGGCAAGTTTAGTGGTCCATATAAAGGAGATTGGGGAGTTGTCACTCAGCAAGTCTGGGAGAACCCTGAGTTCAGTGAATCGAGTTGGTGAGCTAGGTAAGACCCAGTCAATGTGGGTGCTGGTACCAGCCTTGTAGTTCTGCCTGGTGGGGTGAATTATGAGTTGTGTGAGATTGTGGGAGGTGATTAGGTCTCTAGAGGGTGTCTCCTCCTTACATAACCAGTTAATATTAAAGTCACCAGTCAAGATGAGTTCTGAGCCCTTTCTGAGTGTGCTAATTTTTTCCATAACAAGAGGAAGGCCTTCCTTGGCTTTTTTGGGGGGCAGATAGGTTGTGGCGATGGTAAGAGTCTTGTAGGCCGACTTGTATTTTTACCACTAGTAGCTCATAATCCTCCACAGCTTTGGAGATGGGGAGGATGGAGCAACTCAGTGAGTTTCTGGCATATAGGAGGCAGCCACCACCTTTCCTGCCTATTCTATCAAGTCAAAATGCTTGGAATCCTTCGATGGCCACCTCACCAACTTTGATCCTACATGGCAGCCAGGTTTCAGGTTTTAGGCAGAGTATGTCAGGAGCATGGATGGTCATCCAAGCCTGGAGCTGGTCAAATTTGGCAGTTAGGCTGCAGATGTTTAGCAATGCTATCTTTAGGCCATTCACTCTATGGACTCCCCTGCTCCTCAGGGTTGTTGGTCCAGGGTTTAGGTGAACATTGCCCGAGAGTAGCAGTAGCAGTAAGATAACCTTTCTGGCAGACAGGGTGATGTCTATCTTCCCTCGTGTCTTCCTCGCCTGCGCTTCAGGTGGGGAAGGTGTCTATATGCCTGTGGTAAATTAGGGGGAAGGCTAACCATTAAGGTTACAGTTTTGGAGGTTGGCTTGTTGATAACTGTATATGGGAGGTGCGGGAGGATAAAGAGCCTATTATTACCGGAAGTGGTAGTGGCCATGTGTATGCTTTTCTTCCAGCTTGCACCCAGTGAGGATTCAGAGTGGGGAGGCAGTGGTCCGAATTCGTATATGGTACCAGCAATGCCAAAAGAGATAGTGAGGAGTAGTAGTAGGTGTTTGCACCCCATGGTAGTTTGTTTGGTGTTGCTGGCCTGCTTTAACTGCTGGCTGGTTTATAGTTGAAAGTGTATATAGTCGAATTAGGGTGAGGTCCCTAACAATAGGGCAGGTTAGAGCAGTAATTGAGAGGAGTTAAATGAAGTGGCTGGAGAAAAAGTTGAGAGCAAATGTGTGATCCTGTGGGTGATACTGCTTTAAAAAGGGTCAGTAAGAAAGTGAGTCAAGTCAGGTATTGAGGACAAGGAGGCCAATAGCATAAAAATGTGCAGCAGTGGAGTGACCAATCAGCTGCTAGGCTGAGGAAAGGGGCGTGGGTCCCCTTATGTATGTAATGTTTTCTTGGTGTCCAGTGGCACCCCCTCACCATTGGATTGCTATCTCTGTATTTATGTAATGTTTCCTTGGTGTCTACTGGCACCCATACCCTCCAATCACTGTCCCCTTATTTATATTATGTTTCACTGGTGTCTAGTGGTGCCCTCTGCCTTCTGATCACCTTCCACTTATGTATGCTTGGTGTCTAGTGGGGGCCCCACCCTCTCATCATCATCCCCTATGTATTATAATGTTTCCTTAGGTGTCTAGTGGTGCCACCCCACCCTCCGAATACCATCCCGTTATTTAATATATGTTTTTTCCCTGGTGTCTATTAACAACCCCCATTCTCTGATCACCATCCCCACATCAGTGTTACCTATAATAAAGACAAATGTCCCCTGTTGTTTTTTTTGTTGTTGTTAAACCTGCAAAAAAATGGTCCCTTGCTGATCGGACCCACCCCACCCTGCTCTACCAATGAGCACCCACCACCCTGCACCATTCCATATCCTCCACACACCCTCACTTACCTGAACACATCCCAGGGCAAAAATCCGCTCTCTGATCGAAGACACATCTTGCTGCTGGAACCGCAGGCTGCAATATGAGAAACTAAGTTAAGTGTGGTTATATGTACTGCATTTCAATGGGATTTTTAACTCTTAGGTATAACTTTGTCATTTTTGTATATTTTTACCCCAAATTTTAAACAACACCTTTTTGGGATCCCACCTCATGACCAATCGTGGTGGAATTATGCAAACCAGGCCCAAAAAGTGAGTTTGTGGTCGCTTTGATGAAATCACCTTTCAGGCAGATTATAAAATATTTCACCACTCTCATTCATGAATTGTGGTCATAAGAAGACTATGCTGAACATCTGGGGTCAAAATATGTAATAATGGCAAAGTTATGAGCATACCTTGAAACTTTTCTATGCTCATTCATAACTTTGGTAATTTAAAATATCTTGACTCCAAATTTTTAACATAGACCTTTTTCATATCACCTCACATACATGACAGCTGTATTTTTCAAATCCTAGTCAAAATGTATTTTTTCACCTCTGCCATTATTTTTTATTATTTATTTATTTATTTTTTCTCAGATTAACACCTTTGAGCGCTGGCGCTCATTTACAAAGGTTCCATGTCAGTAGTGGGAGGGTAACATACAGACACAGGAATATTACTGTAAACTAAAATGACAAAAATAACAGTATAACTAAAATTATACATTGATAAATACATAAGAGGATAAATATAATTTAATTAATGATTACAGTAGCAGAAATGACATAAGAAACTGTACCTGGAATTGATAACAGTGTTGTATTCTCAAGTATAAAATATATAATAAATAGTGGGTGAGAGAGGCTAGAAAGGGGAGGTAGGATAGGGAAGTGTCTAAGAGGAAACGGTAAGGGGAGGTGCAAACCATGTAAAGACAAGCATACATACTTTAAGGGTGGGATGGGAGGGAGAGGGGAAAAGCAGGGGTTACTATCAAAAAGGAACGGGAGGTAGGGAGAGTGGGTGTAAGGAGAACCAAGGACAGGATGAGGCGGCAAGGTCACTGAAAAGTATTAGGCAGACCCTAGGGGTGCAAGGGGCAGATGTCAAGTGAAGCAGTCACAAGAACTGTTAGCCACAAGGGTCAGTTTTAGCTTGGTCTTGAAGGCACCCAATTTTTGTAGTGTTGAGTCTTCTTGTTGGAGCGGAAAGATGTTTTGGCAGGGATTTGAAAATTTTCACCTACCAGGTTCATGAGGTGGGTAAAAAGAAAGATATGCTGAAAATGTGTACATATATGGTAAAATGCCCAGGTTAGGAGTGAACATTTTAGTATTTCAATGTTCACTCATAACTTCACTAATTTTAAATATTTTGACTCCAAACTTCTAACATAGACATTTTCCACACACCCTCATAAACGTGACACATGTCATTTTCTTATATCCTGGACGAGATGTGTTTTTGAACTTCTGGTGTGAAATGACAATTTGTCTAATATACTATAAATGGTACATGTCATGTTTATAAGGTGAATCATAAAATGAATGTCCTGAACATTTTGGGTCAATTTAAAAATAAATAAAAACTTAAACAAACTTTGTGTGTAGTGTCATTCTTCACCTCATTGGGTATGCTTTGTGATCCCATGATGGTGAGCTGAGTTTGGCGGTGAGATCAGTGACCCAACTGGATAGGTGAAGGTGGATGGAATGGTATTGTTTTGGGACACCCCTTCAGTCAGGGAATGAAAGATGCAAGGTTGTCCACATGGACCCAGCTGACATATGGTGAAGACAACTGTTGTCTTGGCATAGGCATTCCATCTCACCCACCCTCCCTTGGGTGGCATAGAGCCCTGCACATTGGCTGACAAATGCACTATTTGCCCTGTTCATCTGTAGCTGCGGCTACATAGAAGTGCAGGGACCACCGGGCCCTGTGATTTCGCAGACTACCAGACAGCCCCATGAATTCTTTACATCTGTCATTGCACAGAACTGCAGGGCCCACAAGGGCTCTGCACTTCTGTAGGAAGATGGAGTCTTCCCTTGGCACACAGCATCTCCATCTGTTCATGTAGTTCTTAAATGGACCTGTGTAAATGAGGATACAATTTCACTATCTCAAAAAAGAAAGGAAATTCTTTGCGAAAAACTAATGCCCACCCTGTTTCCTGAGCAAAGAACATCACACATGTTCTCCTTTCTTCACTCAAGGCCCACAGGTCCCTGCATGAAGAAAAGCTGCAACAATATGTGTTGGTAACATGTGGCAAGACATAATTCTCTACATTTGAAGAGGCCCTGGCTTGGAGTGGTTCCTTGTGCTTTGGATTACAGGCTATGGGTTGGGGGCAGAGGAGACCATTAGGGTTGACAACCCCAAAGAAGACCCCACCACTGATTCGCCTAAACTCTGGGACCCAAAACACTCTTTTTTTTTCATTTTGCTGCTTGGAGGTGGGGGTGGAGTGGGGAGTTAGGGCCAGAGACCCTAATGCCACATTTTCCTACTTTAATGGCATTAAGTTACCCTAACTGGTGCAATAATGGAGTTTTTTCTTTGCAAAGAATAGTAATATAAACAATTTAACTGTGAGTCATACCAATGATTTTATTTCCTCCAAGCAATATTTTGAATGCCTTTTTATGTGAAACAGTATAGTCATTGCACTTAAATGGATTATTTGGTACACACTACAAAGAAGGTCCTTTGCACCTCTGCCTGCATTGTTGATTTTTGCTGTTCCCTTTGCAGTTGTCCATGTTTAAACAATTGGATCCTTTCTGCAGCACTTTATGGCTGAGTAGCAACTTTTCTGCAGTTATCTCAGGTACAATGAACTGAAATTCTTAATACTTGCAAACACATAATTTCTTCATCTGTAATACTCCTGCCATATATGGAGATTTTGTTGCACTGCATGCAAGATTCCAGTAAAAAAATATTTTATCTGTGATTGAAATGTTAGCTCTTAGTATTTACATTGTAAGCCTCATCTTTTCTCAAAGAGAAAGTTAAAAAAATAAATAGAAAGAGAGACTTGGGAGGAAGAGAGAGAGATAAAGTGAGAGAGAGAGAGATATGATAAAATGAACAGCTGTCCACTCAACTGAAAGGGTCAGGGCATCCACACTTGCTTTTGGAGATGCATGTCAATACATGTAAAGACAGTTGTATAATTACTTTTTGTCTATTCCCCATCCATAGTTTTAAAGTCATGTAGAGTGGTGAGTGTGACTTCTAAATTTAAATGTCATCAAAGAAAATTATTCACTCACTGAAAGCCGCAAAGGCATGTGACTGAAATAAGGAGCACCTTTCTGTTCACCTGAAATGCACAAAAGGATGAGCACAGCCATACCACCTGTTAGAAAACTACATTGTTTACCACTTTCCATACTGCATTTCTAGTAAGATACCTCTGTGGCTGGCAAGCTATTCCAGCACGGAAATTAATAGTTTATAATTGTTATGATGTGCCCAATGCTGTATGGTGGCAATATAAGGGATGTTACATCAATTTTAGGCAAGGCATTATTTTAGTACTATACATAGATGCAGTAAGTACATTGAAACATCTTTCAGCCAGTTATGTCATTCTACAATAATTGCTATAACTTTCTTCTGTATTGTTATATTTACATAGACAAGACTTACAAAGCACAAAAAACAATCTTACGTTAGTTGCAAATTGAAAACAAACCTCTCAGAAATGCACGTACTATTTTCTCTAACTGCTGCAAAACTATTATAAGCTATTAAATATAACTTGAATGCCATAGCAATGTGTGTGTGTACATGCATGATCCATTGATATACTGTATGATCTATGTATGCTCATAATGTGTGCCCCATGAACCTTTATTTTAACAATATCTTCAAGAAATAAATACACAGGGAAGAAAACTATGTCTGATACAGTGAAATAAGAAACGGGAAAGGAAACTACACATGCTAGATGAATTAATGTTTCAGCCATTAAGTGCTGGTGATGATGATGATGATGACGTAAATGTTCAAGCGAATGGCTTGTTTGGACACTGAAATAATTTCCTTTCTGCTGCATTGTTTGAACACTGAAGAAAGTAATAATCACTGGGGATACTCGGACCATACAGACAATGTTGCAAGAATTCATTTTTTTCTGCTTTCAGGAATATAAAAGAAAATAACAACAAAGCCATTTGGTAATTCAAGAGCTACAAAGCTCTTTAAATACAAACTCTTCCCTGAACAAACTAAGGTACTTTGTACCCTTGTATGAAGTGTACACAGTGGTTGGGATATTCAGAAATGTGCCAAAGGCCGGTGCAAGTCCAGAGCAGCACAAGTCAGGTGTGCCATGGCAGACCGGGTGACATATTCAGAAATAGCCCCAGCTGAACTGCGCCAGTGCACGTCAGCTGAATATGGCACTGGTGCACCATGGAGCAACAGGAGATGCACCAATGCAACCAGGGAAGCATGGAGCACACCTGTGCACAAACGCAGGGGTGCAGCACATAGACAAGAGGCCCAGGGACATAGCTGGGGAAGCACAGTGACAATGGGCATAGGACCCCACCAGCAGGGCACACCAGTGCACACACAGAGACAGAGCAGGAGGGAAGAATGCCCAAAACATGATGTGGCACAGCCACCAACAGTGGTCCCATGCACCACAGTGACCAGAGCCAGGCCACCAGCGGTGGACAGGTGCATGACCCTGAACCATACCCCAGACCACAATGGTGGCACAGCCAGCAGTTGACCAGAGGGGACACTGGTCAATGCAGGGCTGCCAATGGAGCCCCCCAGCCCACCAGCCAGCCGGCCATGGCCACTGTCACACTGCAATGGGTGTCCACCCCCATGACACCGGTGCCACACACACCCATGCCCCACATGCACACAGGCAGCCCACACACCAGGCAGGAACTGAGCCAGGGCCCAGGCAGAGGGCCAGACCCCACATTACTGGCTGCCCAACAGGAGATGCAGATGACCCCACCCCAGAGTGCAGACACGTCCAGCAGGAGGATCAAGACCATGTGCCACCCCCCCTGTGCACACCTACTGTCCACCCCTGACCGCAGCCCTACAGTGACCCTGCAGGCACAGAGCACACCTACCAAACTGGAAGATGGCCCCTACCACAACATGGCATTCCACTGTACACAGCTCTGAACCACAGGTGCACCACACAGCCACCCCCACTCCTGCGCAGACACCATTGACCAACACCTGACCACTGCAGCATGGCTCCACTCGCCACCTGCAAAGTAGACACAGAGACAGGCATGTAGCTGTAAAATGCTTTATAAAGTGTAAAACCAGCAGTACAAACCAATGTAACAGGGGCAGGGACAGGGGAGGGACAATGAAAGGTGGGGACAGGTAACATGGGCTGTACAATGGGATGGGGGACTGTAGGGGAACAGGAGCAGCAAGGGTAAGGAAAGATAAAGTACAGGGTTCCTCAATGGCGGTCACAGACTGCTGCCAGACCATGTCTCCACTTCCTCTGGTCTGCCACTGTTATCCTCTGCAAGAAGACCACAGCCACCAGCACCCTCCTCAAAACAACCAGTATCTGGTGCAGGAGCCTGGTGTGCGCCCCCCGAGTCCTAAGTACAGGAGACCATCCGACACCTATGGCATGAGAAAAGACAGGCAATCTGTGCAATGGCCCAGGGACATATACCCACCTACAGCATGCAATGGATGGTGAGATCACACATCCCTGAAGAGCCCAGAATGGACACCCATGAGGCGCAATGCCAGCCAACAACACGACACACCGCGGGGGTGCAGAGAGGTGGATGTAGCTGTGCAGTGGCCACAGGACAACACTGTGACAGTCACATGGCACACAGCAACAGCAGCACTGCAGCATAATTGGCGGCATCCATGTGCATGCCCACCCAACCAACAGCCAGTACACAGTGGCAAAGGGTTGGCATGCAGTGGCATGCATGACAGAGTGTGCGACACACACACAGCTGTGAAGACAAATGGTGTATGGCAGAGGTGGGCATGGCTGTGCCCGATCCCCACCACTACCCCACTGTGACTCTGAGAAGGAATTTGTCAATGCATATCTGTCCCGTGCTGTACAGCTGGAGCTACCTGCTGCCCATTTGACTGTACCGTGCTGGCCACCTCTATCGCCGCCCTGACCCATTTACGGTCTTCCAGCCCTGTGGAGGGAATGAAGAGAAGTGGATATCAGTTCACATACATTCATGAGGAGCCCCCCACCACAACACAGCCCGCCGTGCACTGGGTGTGTCCCTGTCTGTCTGTAGGCCCACACGCCAGCATGGCTGCCACCTGCATAGCAGTCATGCCCGATGCACATTACCCCAGGCCAGTGATGTACCCTGCTGCGGGACATGCCTCACAACCCTGCCAACACAACAGTATAACACCTGGCTATAACAGCAACATGAGCACACCTACCTGACTGTGGCTCTGAACCATGCAGGATGTGAGCCTGCAGGTGCTGCAGGTGGTCTGCTGCCCTCCGCCACAGGTCCCCATAATGATGCCTGCACTGCTCTGCCAAGCACCCAACACTGGTCTGCCACTCCAGGTCCTCTGCCACACGGTGCCACACCTCCACCCTGGCCTGCTGCAGTGGCATCTGGCCATTCAGCTGGCCCTCATAGGGCTGAACTACTGCCACCAGGTTGATCAGCTCAACTTCAGACCAGTTGGATGCCCTCCTGCTCTGCCTCTGCAACATGATCATCCACCGAGTTCAACAGGAATATGGCTGTGTATCAGAGCATGTGTCTGCCACGTGTGCAGGATGCTCGATAGGGTACACAGGGCCACAATTGAGCAGCATGTGGCTGCACAGTCACTGCACAGTACGGGTCCATAGCACACTCATGGGCATGTGCAGCATGCCGAGGCCTAGCAAGGCCTAGCGGAGTCACGACAGGACTCACGAGTCAGAGGTCAGCACCCCACCATGTGCACAGTGCGCAGGTGCATGATAGAGGCAGTGCACACATCACGATGGCATACCGGCACAGCATGCACCACACTGTGGCATCACGCAAGCTGCACAGGACATACGATAGCAGTGTAAACAATGCCACACACCTGCACACTGCAGGCATGCGCACCACGCATGCATGGGTATGGCACCACAGAGATGCTCTGGCGCAACCCTATTGCACACGGCACAATCACGCGATATTCAAATACCACATGCCCTGCACCTTAAAAGATGCTGTGGAACAGCACGGGCCAAAGACAGGTATTGCATCCATTCAGGTACGTGACTGGCAATATGGGGGGTCCGAGGCCTCATCACACACTGCAGCAGGGTGCTGCAATGCTATGTCCTGTCATTGACTCTCACTGTCATTCAGGTCCACAGGTAGAATAATTTTGGGAGCTGAAGGAGCAGAGAGCCTGAGGCCTGCACTCAAGCTCAGGCCCAACTTGACTGCTGCTGAGAGTACTACCCTCTTTGAAGCCTATATGGATCGAGAGGGCCTATTTAGTGGTGCAACGGGCACACCACTGGAGCATGTGGCAGGCTGGGAGGAGGTGGCCCAGTATGTGAACACCCGTGGGTACTACCACCACACCTCCAAGGAGTACAAGAAGAAGGTTGGCACAGACAGGAGGTGTATCAAGGACAAAGTTGCAGCCATCTGGGCATCCCGCAGGGTGACCGGTGGTGGGCCAGCAACAGTGCCACTGCTGACTGCCACAGAAGAGCTTGTGGAATCCACCATCAACACACAGCAGTGGATGGCATGCCTGGTGGTGGGTTTCAGATGGTTGGCAGCCCCTCACTGCATGGTGAATTTGTCCAGCCTCCAGGCATGCCTGTCGTGGGTGCATCATGCCGGTGTGCTTGAGGCCATGCACACTGCCATGTGCGTGTGTGGATGCAGACACACAGTGTGGTACAGTGGCAAGTGGCAACAGTGGCATGGGGTGGGGGGCTGGATGGGGGGATTGGGGTCGGGGGCTGGGGGAAAGAGTGTGGGGAGGATGGGGTGGTAATGGGGTATGCTGCTCCGCTGACACACTGTTGTTGTTTTGCAGCACCAGCATGCCTCCATGCAGAGGAACAGACAGAGGCAGCCGAGGACATGGATGCATGACCCTTAACCTCAACGGGCATCCAGAGCTGGGACAGGCCATGTCTCAGCAGTGTCTGGCATGAGGCCATACCTGACATGGGGTCGGATGACCCCTTGACTGGGTTCCTGCATGATGACTGGAGGTGCTGTGTGCAAAGTCCCAGCTCTGTGCGTTGTCCGACACTGATGATGACCTTATACTGGTACTGGAGAGCATAGGGGCTATGGTGCGCAACATGCCCCTACCCACCACACAGACACCGGCATGTCTCAGTGCTGTGCCTGCAGCCCCACAGTTTCCCCCATCCCAGCCGGTGCGGCTGTGTGTGACACCTCAGCCGTGTCCAGTGCGGGTGGCGGTGGTGCTGTGGGTGCGGTGGAGGTGTTGGGCACTGCCCAGCAGACAGTCGGACAGAGGCAGCAGGATGCAGGTGGTGGTAGGCAGCATGCCACGGTTCCCACTGCCGGTGCACCAGGCAACACTGTGCCCCCTGTACGGCCCACTATGCAGCATCCACCTGAGCAGGAGGCTGTGTAGCAGCATGCTGTGACCCCTTCCCCAGTCCAGTGGCCAGACCAGGAGGTCTGGGAGGCAGACAGGCTGCAGGATCACAACAGGTTACTGCGGGCCTCCGTGGAAAACTAAGCATTGCTAGCTAGTGAGGTGCGTGCACTGCAGGCAGCGGTGTGCTAGATGGCTGAGCAGCAGGACAGGGGTGAAGCGAGGCTTATGGACAAGCTCAACCAGATGCAGGAGGCCTCAACTGCAGCATTGGACCATATGACCGGTGCCATTGTGGTATCAATGGACCATGTGGCCGGTGTCATTAGAGCTGGGTCTGCATTGGTAGCGGCCCCTGGGCTTGGCCATATGCAGATGACCACCCACAGTGCACTGTCCGCTCCACAGTCCTGGTGTCTGGTGACAGCAGCATGGCAGATGCCGGGATCAGACTTCAGCATCCCAGACACCCCCAGGGCAGGTCTTTTTGGCCGCCAGGACACCCCTGCGAGGACTTGGTCATGGTCCCACACATCAACCCTTGGGGGGCATGTGACATGCCTCCTGTGACTGATGCACAGCAGGCATCTGCTGGTCAGTCCCAGCGCAGCCACCCCTGGTGCCATGGTGGTCATAGGACTGTGCAGTTGGAGTGACATGTCTGCTGCCCCAACCTGCCATCTGCTGCTGTCACCACACACACACATGGGGGGGTGGTGGTGCAGCTTGCATGTGGTGGGGCTCATGTGTATTGTGCTACATGCCCCCTGTGTGTATGTGGACCATGCTGCTGGGGCATGTGGCATGGATATGATGATGGCAGCCCAGCACCGGTGCTGTCTGTGCACCGGTGTCATGCATCTGATCCATGCCATGTCCCTCATCCTGTTCGTGGGTGGCTGTGTGTGTGTGTGTGTGTGTGTGTGTGTGTGTGTGTCTGTGCACATGCCACTGCTGCGTGTGTCTGTGTGAGCATGCCCGTGTTTTAGTGGCCCTGCCCTGTCTGATGTATGCCCCATCCCTGCATGCATACTACTGTGCCCATGCCATCTCCTGTGGTGTGTGCTGGGCCGTTTGGACCATGCCTGTTTGTCTGTGTACTCACTTGTGTTGTCCATAATACTCCCTTGTGATTATGTCACGGTGCTGCTGAGCCTCCTGCGCTGTTCTGTGATTCCTCCTGCCAAGAGGCACCTGACCACTGCCCTCTGGCCCATCACCACTATCGTCCCAGTTACTGTCACCCTCATCAGCCTCGACTACTATTCCACGGTCAAAGGCCATGTTACGCAGGATGCAGCAGGCCAGGAATATGTCACAGGCTTTTGATGGGCTGTATTGCAAGGCACCACCTGATCTGTCTAGGCAAAGGAATTGTATCTTCATCATGCCAAAGACATGCTCGATGATACTGCGTGTTTTGGCATGTGCCTCATTGTATCTTTCCTCTGTGGGGGGGCGATGGTCGCTGGTAGGGGGTGAGCAACCATGGCATTAGTGGGTATGCACAGTTGCCTATGTGGGAGACAAAATGGTTATCACTGCACTGTGCTGTGCTACCACCCGCTCCCTCCCAGCCACCACACACACCCCTCATCCACCGTCCCATCCTCCCTCACCCGCTCCTAGGGCAGTGTCTCTCTGCCACCCTGGCACATGTCCTACTCACCTACAAGGTGGCATGTAGGGATGTCTCCCCACTCAAACCTATGGCACAGCACAGAATTGTGCCATATGAATGCATCATGTGCACTTCTGGGGTGTGTGGCACAAACATTGATGGTGCGCCCTATGGCATTTCACACCACCTGTCAGTTGATGGATGGGTATCCCTTTCAGTTGATTTACACCATGCCTTCTGGCTGGGTGATGTGTGGATGCCAACATGGGTGCAATCTATTTCTCCAATTATGCCTTGCATGCCTGCCACCTGGTGGAACTCCTGCATGTTTGCTGTGTGATCTGCCTGTGAGCTGGGGAACTGGATGTATGCTGTAGCATGTGGCAGCAGAACAGTGAGGAACTGGGTGAGGAGGCAGGACATGGCCAACTGGGTGATGCCCGTGGAATCCCCCATTGGTCTTTGGAAGGTGTTCTTGACAATCAGGCACATCACAGCAGTCACCTTTGTCTCCACTGTCATGACATGACTATGTCTGGTGGGTGCCTGCATCTCATCACTGCACAGCTCACAGAGCTGCCTCAGAACTGCCCTGTACAGGCGGTACTGGCCCACAATCTCTGTGTCACTAAAGTTCTCATATGTGATCCTGGCATGGTACCACCTGTGTCAGCATACCACTGCTGGGCCCTTTGTCAGCCATGCCACTGTTCCTCCTGCCTGCCCACACACCTCATTATGGCATCCATCAGGAATGGGCCACTGTCCCTTGGTCGGGCACTGGATGTCTCCCTGGATACCACTCATGCTCTGTCCGTCCGTCTGTCTGCGTCGGTCTGTGTCATTCTCTCTCCCTCCTGTCTGTCTCTCTTCCTTTCTGTCTCTCTGTCTCTCTCTCTTTCTCTCTCTCTGTCACTCCCTCTCACTCTCCCTCTCTTCCACTGTGCTCAGCGTTGTGCATCTGCTGTCTGTGTGTTTGAGCCTATATTTATTGGCTCAAATCTCCCTGGTGCAACCTGGGGTTTGCTTCACACTTGTGCCATGCTCTGCAGTTGAATATGCCATTGTGCCACTTATGCATGGGTACTCCCCATTGCACTTGCACTGCATACATTATGGTTGTGCATTGGCGCACTGGGATTTGCGCTGTGCCGTGGCTCCCTTTCAATATCGTTTGGTGGCACATCTTATGACTTGCACCAGTACAGCTCAGTTGTGCCATGCGTAAGTGCTCTGAATATCCTGGCCAGTATGCACACCACACCTGAACCTTATTCACATCACGCAATTACAATGAACCTCAATTGTATATTTAAAACATGTACTTTTACTAATATACACCTTGCCTTCACTTTATAAATTTAACATTCAGCAGTATCGCATGCACCTTATGTTTACATTAAACAACTGACATACTTATAAAATATGTTGGAAATTTTCAATTTTCTAATTTGCTAAATACGTTCTGAGGCACATATGTTAATCCCCCAGAAATTAACAGGTTAAAACAAGTTCATGTAGTGGGATTTGGACTTTAGGCAACTCACATACAGAATTTGTGACCACTTCACTCACCAATGTTTGCCATCACAAACATGACTACAACTTTTACTAACTAAAAACTTTCAACAAGGTCCTAAAAATGAAACTCCATTCAATTTTGAAAAAAAAATTTAGTAGTTTTAATAAATCTTTATTTACCAGCCTACATTACCATCTTTTACAGGAATATTAAAATAATAAGTCATTACAATAAAATGACTTACACATATCACATGAATATGTAGTGCATACAAATATAAGCCTTATTTATCATATATACATGTCTATTAGCATTGGGATTTTTTAAGAACATTATAAATTTCACTTTTAATCTTCTGAGTGCAAACTCTACCCAGGAGAATAAGACAAACCTCTAGAAAGATAAATATTGCATGAGTTCCAAAGTCAATAAAACATGGAATTCTCAGCCTTTTCTTTACCATATTAACCCTGCTGGATCAGGAATTTTGTCATCAGCTTCCACAGCTAAGAATTTGAAAAGATTATTTATACAACACATGTCCATTGATATACAGCATGATAAAAAGTGTTATCTTGAACTAGCATAGCAAGATAACTAAAGTTAGTCACTGAGCATGCTCAAAAATGTACCTCACTCATTTTGGCCACAATGAGCATGCACAGAAATGTATTTCCACATTTGAGATACCGTTTATATTTGATTGAGCAGATAACTGAATGGTTAATCTAATGCTGAGCCATGGAACAGAAATCCACAGTTTACACATGTAACCCTTTAACCATTTCTATTCCAAAGTCACTTAAACACCTGTTAAATTAAATATGACATGGCATAACTTAAGATATCAGTCTTCATTTGAAGGTATTGATCTATTGTTATCACACATGTGGTTTCACCACACATGATATATCAACAGACCAATATACTTCCATGAAGGTAAAAATGATCTCTTAAGTCAGTCTACTGTATAACATATCCACTATACATTCAAACATGTAGAACCATAATATTTTCACTAATAGAAAAATAGTTATTATGGCTGCAGTGGGCCTAGCCCTGCAGAAACCTTGCTATGACAGTGGAGAAAGGGAGCTCTCCAGATTTCAAGCAGACTAGATAAAATTAGATGTTTTGTCAAATCACTGATCTAATTGAAGCAAGCAGTCTGCTGTGTTCATTGTGCTGAGAAGTTTTGCATGCACATATTTGTTCAATGTGGAAAGAATCCTCTTTCAAGAAAGAATCATAGCTCATAAACATGTCAACTAATCAGCCTTTCAACTGTAACTGAGATTGTTATCTCCCTCTCCTTCTAACTTTTTTCTCTTGCCTGTGTTGCACTGAGATGCACAAAATAGATGATTTCATAGTAGGCCTTCTCAAAAAAAAAACAGTTTCAGTCTACACATTAATGCCACAGTTTTAGAGAAATAATTAGCTGGGAAGCACAACACTACAGATGAGATGTAGCAGTGTGAAGGTCTCAAGCCACAAAAGTAAAACTATGCAGATATACAAGGTCATAAAACATCCATTGTTGAAGTCTTACTAAAGAGTAGAGAAACTGAATGACACACTGCAATTGCATTTTCAATGCTGGCACTGTGTAAACATGTTTCTTTCTGTAACTATGTGTTCATTTGTCAGTATTATTTGTGAATATTCAAGCTTGTACTATGTAAACATGTTCTGTCTATAACTTTGTGTTGTACTGAAAACTTAATATCTGATCTATATGGTTTTCTCTGTCCCATTAATACCATCTAACTACAATTCTGATATGTATTTCTTTCATATTACCATTTCTAGAAGGGTGGTGAAAGTTGCCGCTGAACACAACTTGCGCTACCTGCAACTGCGACAATGACTCTGTGCCCTATTTTAGAAGGGGCAGGGTCTCCATAACAAAGACCTGTGACTTGTGACATGCGCTACTGCACAGACATGCTCAGAAATTAATTTCTGGATGCATCTGTGCAATAGCACTAATACTGCACTCAGTTGACGTCTGGCTGTGGAAGTGAGAAGTGGGCTGTGCCAGTCGCTGGCTGGAGATGGGTGGAGGGGTGCTGGGTGGGCTGGCATGGCTGGGTGGGGGGCCACTAGACTACCAGGGAAATGGGGATTCTTTTTTATTAATGTACAGTTTGGGGGGGCACTAGACTACCAGGGAAATGGGGATCTCTTTATTGTATTAATGTACAGTTCAGGAGGACTAGACTACCAGGGATATGGGGTTTTCTTTCTGTATTATATTACAGTTGGGGGCCCACTAAACTACCAGGGCTGGCTTATTGCTGCATATGCAGTGGACGACTAGCGGTTCGGGGCACGGGTGGGGGATGGCAGCGTCACCCTGTGGGACTTCTGCCAATGGCTGTTTTGGGGGGGCTGAGGGTATGGGTATCCCTGTGGGGCCCCACTGCAGTGTGCTGGGCATGGGGGAGGAGGGAAACTGTGCACTGTCTTCTGGACAGCTGACGGGTCTACAGGACCCCCGGTGACATCCATAAGTTATACCACCTAAATGGTAGTATAACTTACATTGCTGGATCTCCTCTGGGGGTTCTTGTAGAATCCCAATGTGCGTACTTTGTGGCTGCCCTTCTGCTGCTGTAAACCCCCTAGCACCATGTTGCAGGGGGTTTATGTGGCATAACAGCTGTTCAGCGCAAGTGGAGAATCGCGCATGTCACAACTGCTGGTGTAAGTTGCTACATGCGCCATTCTGCTTGGTGCAACTGCTGTCATTCCAGGCATAACCCTTCTAGAATCTGGTCCACAGTCTACACACAACTTATTTTATTATCACACTTGCACTGATCCTGCATTTCTTTGCATTAAATCCCAGCTGCCATTCTTCAGACCATTTCTCCAGTTTTTTAAGGTTTCCCCTCATTCTTTCAACAACCCCTGGCATGGCCACTCTGTTGCATACCTTTGTAACATATGCAGAGGCATACCTTCCTCCCCCAGTCCCTCTGCAATATCCCCAATAAAGACATTGAAGAGGACTGGCCCCAACACTGACCCCTGTGGCACCTTGTTCATAAACTCATCATCTCCAGAGTACACCCTGTTTACCACAGCCCTCTGCCTCCTACCATTCAGCCAGTTCTCCACCCACAGAACAATTTTAGGATCCACCCCTAAGCCATACAGTTTGTTAAGCAGCCTTTTATAGGGGGAAGTGTTGAAGACCTTTCTTAAGTCCAGATAGGCCACATCCACCACACCTCCCTGGTCCTCTGCCTTAGTTACCCAGTCATGCCATAGTTTAGTACAATGAGTTAGTGCAAAACACAGTGCTTATTCCAAATACAGTATAAGTTAGAGTTAGATTTATAAGTAAATAAATGCCATATAAGGCAGTGTATTTATTTATTTTTAATTTGTTGGCAACCGGGTAAGGCCCACTAGGCACAGGTATCTGTTTTCAGGGGTGATCTGGGAGCACTGGATAGGTTGCAAGTGGAGACTGTGGGAATCAAATCCAGGCCTGTCTGCTGGATGAACCAAGCTCATTCACAGCCCATTACTCTAACCTCTAGGCTATACTGCCAGCCCCATGACCCTTTACCTACCTCTCTGTATCAGCTATGACAGTGAAGCACCGTTGGGAGGTCGGCATTATTAGGGAATAGGGAGGTCACTGGTGGCAGGAAGCTGTGGGATCTGTGGAGGTCAGAGGCATTGTGGTGGTGAGGTGCAGGAGATGCCTTGGGATTAGATGGAACCTAGGGAGAGGCCAGATGTGTTTTGTTTCTGTCCCCAGGGTTCTCACCAGATTGAGTGGGCAGGTAGCTAGAGGGAATGCATTGCCCACCAGTCCCCTGCAGACAGTGCTATGCAATGCCAGTTTAATAAGGAACAAGACCACAATTATGGCGGGCTTGATTTCCTTGGTTGATCTGACTTGGTTGGAGAAGATACTGGGCCAGTTTTGGAGGCATCTGTCACTGATGGGTACTCTGTGGTGCACTCCCCATGGTGGGAATGCGGGGGCAGTGGAATAGCCATTTGTTTTAAACCTGGCTTAGGACTCACTGTGCACCCAGTGGGGATGCCCAAGTCTTTTGAGTATGTGGTGGTGTGTGGAGATCTGGACACAGGATGCAGGATTCTCCTTATTTACCACCTGCTGGGGGCGGTGGTAGAACACCTGCATGAGGTGGCGGACTTCGTAGTTGATGCAGTGCTGGAGTCCCCCAGATGTTTACTACTGGGGGACTTCAATGCCTAGGTTGATGAAGAGGACTTGCTTTATGGTTTTCACCTCCTCCAGCTGATGTCATCACTGGTTCTGTTGCAAACAGTTACTTCCAGAACACACCAAAATGGCCAGATACTCAACCTGGTGTTCTCACAGGGGCTTGAGGTAATCAACCTTGAGATTGATCAGGTTGCATGGTCTGATCACTGCATGGTTAAGTTCTTGGTCAGGACCCCCCCCCGAGAGTCCCCCCTGTGGAGATAGTCAGCTATTGCCCTTTAAGGGGATTGTACTCTGAGGGACTATTGGCAGTAGTTGATCTATTGAGTGTGGATGCTGCATGTGCAGCAGGTACAAGCAATGCAGTGGCTACATATAATAGGGTGGTCTCCTTGGTGCTAGATACCCTTGCACAGGTCTGTGTATGACCAAGATCATCTCACTTGAGATCTCTTTGATTTGATGGGAATCTCAAGGTGATAAAGATCAGTGGTTGAAAGTTGGAGCATTGCTGGCAGAGGACCCAGGCAGATGTGGAAAAGCATACCCTTTATTCTGATTACAAGGGGGCAATCAACTGTAAGAAGGCAGAGTTCCTGTCCAGGAAGATTGCTGCTGGGAAGAGCCAACCAGCTCGGCTTTTTAGGACTGTCGAAAGACTTCTCCATCCTGTCTGTCTTCAGCCAAAAAAAACCTTTTCAATCACTTTATAAGATGAGCTTGCTCTGTTCTTCTCAGACAGAGTGTGCTCTATCTCATAGGGGATCCTGTAAATGAGCCGCAGTGCAACTTGCAGTGTTGGACATGCATGGAACAGGGACACTCCACCTGTCTTGGAGGAGTTTAAACTGGTGGAGGTGGCCAAGGTCATTGAGGTCATCTCGAAGCTGAAGCACACATATTGTGAACTGGACTCGGTTCTTGATGAGATGCATTGGTTCTGTTGGCCCGGTGTTCACCAAGATTGTACGATGTTTGTTGTCGGAGGGAGTCCTTCCACAAACCTTGAAAGAGGCTCTGGTGAGGCCTCTTCTGAAGAAGCCATCTCTTATCCCTGACATACTGGTGAATTACTGTCCTATCTCCAATCTTCCCTTTCTGGATAAGGTTGTTGAGAAAATAATGGCACTGCAGCTTGAGGAGCACCTCATGTCCATTGATATCTATGAACCACTCCAATCAGGTTTCAGAGCCAGGCATTGCACCAAAAGAGCATTAGTTAGGGTGCATAATGACCTCCTCTGGTCAAGAGATGGAGGTGACAAGTTAATTCTTGTACTTCTTGATCTCTCTTCAGCTTTTGACACTGCAGATGACATTGTGCTTCTTGATCACCTCAGAGAGTACTGTGGACTTGCTGGCATTGTCGTCATCTGGTTTAAATCTTTTCTGTCTGGCAGGAAGCAATGGGTGGTGATGTGAAATTACTCCTCCTCCCCTGAGCTCCTGCCATGTGGAGTGCCTCAGGGGTCAATCTTGTCACCAATGTTATTTGCAGTGTATATGCTATCCCTGGGTGAGGTCATTAGGTGGTACAGTGTGGGTTTTCACTGTTACACAAATGATACTTAACTGTACCTGTCCTTTGCATCTGGAACATCAGACACTGTGGAAGTGCTTAATGTTTGCTTTACTGCAATCAATGATTGGATGTCGTCCAGCTAGTTGCGACTGAACTCTGACAAGATGGAGGTACTGGTGATAGGGCCGGGTTGAGGGCATGATGGGCGTGCCTCCTACTGGGTTATTCCTGGGACCCATGTTGTTGACAGCCTCCCCTAGGGTGCCAGACAGGAACACGACAACACACTCCCAACATTTTGGCCCCTGACAATACACTCCTGGCAGTACACTCTGATGATGATTAGCTCCTATAATAAATTGCTCCTGCAACAATTCACTCCTACTCCTGCTCCCATTGAAAACTTCAACTTCAAGTACTTTAACCATTCAAATTTGGATTACAAATTAGACAGAATAGTATACTGATATATAAAATATCTTACCAGCCAGTCCAGCCTCCAATTCACCGGATGTGTAACTCGGATAATAGTCCAACAGACTGTTTTTCCTCACAGTCACAGGAAGTGCAGAGAGTACTTTTCAAATAGTCGAACCTTGGTAACCATAGTAACCATGTTGTACAATCCGATACCCAGGAAGCCAGGGATTTCATTCCTCTTGGTGAGTTAAAGACATTAACTCTATTAAATCAAATGTTAAAAACATGCCTCGAAAGTTGGACTACTAATCAAGAATCAAAGATGTGGGTAACCCGACGGAGGAATTCTTCAGTGGTGCGATCAGCACACTTCTCTAGTATACACGCCAGCCTTGCCACATTATCCCTGTAAACATGTCGTAAAACTGCAGGAGGGCTGCCAGCAATTATTTGTTCTACTTCTAAATCTCACTTTCTTTGCACCCCCAGGAGACCGTCAATGAATTTCCAGATTGTTGAATGTGCATGCAGAATATGCTCTACATCCCATGATGAAAGGCCTCAACAACGTTGTTAGTCTTGGCGCACCCATCGGAAACACTTTCAGAATTGTTCCACATTTCAAGAGGGAAATGCGGTTGCCTATGCCCTGTCCCTCTTCTGTTGCAGCTGCCAACCCAGACATCCTCAAAATAATCTATTATTGGGACAAGCTGTTCTGGGAAAATATTGAGTCTTTCTTCTGTAATGTCCACAAATTGGCCAATTACTTGTTCTGGGGGGGTAGAAAGCTAGGGTCGGGAGGTATTTGTACTTAAGTGCAAACTCTGGATCCTGTGCATATCGCACTGCCAGGCCTTCAGTTTGGATTTTTCTATACAAGCATTGTGTGAAATGGAAAAAGCATCTAACATGTTTTGCTTGTGGGAACACTGATTTAAAAGCTGCAATACATGCAAGCGCAAAATCCACCATAATAACCTCAGGGCAAAGGTTGGGGTTCAGTTCCTTAAGCACTGTCAACATCCTTTCATAGCAGTCCCTGCTTTTTCCTGGTAGAAGTGCATAAATAGCTGGTTGTACATTATCAAATTTTTCACCCATGATAATGTACAATTGTTTGAAGAGTGGCAGTGCTACACTGAATGTGCCATCTGTATGCCACTATTTACACCTCTCCAGGAATTTCAGGTTGTTCTCTGTACCAAACAGCAATATTCTATTGCTCCCAGGGCCACTATCATGCAGTGAAAACTGTACTGCTTCACCTCCTGAATCTGGCTTGTAGGAAGTATACAGTTCTGGGGTTTGCAACTCATGCAAGTCCTTTGGATTGGGTGGTGCTCCATGGACTCGCGCCCTTTGTATTGTCCGCTTTAAGTTCTTATCAATAATATTTCCCTGGGCTGTAAGTGACACATGTTCTTTGGCACATACTAGGACTTGAGCAGTTGTGTCCTGGGTTGAGCTTGCCCTTTCTTTGGCTGAGTTGACTGCTTCATGTTTCTCTACAGCGCACGGGTCAGGTGCGTGTGTATGTTGTGAGAATTGATGAATTATAGATGGGTTTTCATAAGACGCTGTGAGTATTTGTGCATTACACAGTTTCTGTTTTTTTGACAGCTAATTCACATTGCCAAACAGCTTTATCTTGCTGCCCCTTCTTGTGAAATGTGTATATACAGTTCTGGTCATCAACCAGTTTCTTCTTTGCCTTCTCAGACAGCAGAAATCAACCAGTCATTGTGCAGTTCAGTTAAAGTGTGCAGTGGCTTTTGGCGTTGAAGGTGTGGGATGTCAGGGACAATGAGGCTTACCTCTTACAGCAATTACCAGCCAATCACAGTATGTACTGATACTAATTAAAAAGCCAACACAGACTGTATGTACTGCAAGTAATCAGTGAGAGTAATCATGTACTGTACTTCTGTACTGCCTACATAGGTTATATATTACAATCGTTTAGTTCTTACATGCCTGTACTTAATGACTGGGAGTGAATTGACTCAGTAGAGAGTTGTTGCAGGAGCGAGTAGTCGCTGGAGCATACAGTTGGGAGCGAATAATTGGGAAGTGAAACATCGGGAGCAAATTGTCATGTACCTGTGTGAGACCTTGGTGTGATCCTTGATGACACACTGACATTTGAAGCTCAGGTGTCTACTATCGTCAGAAGTGTTTTTTGCTGCTTAAGGAATATCACCAGGATCAAGCCCCTAGTTCTGCCTGAAGACCTGCCCTCATTGGTACATGCCTTTGTGGCATCTAGACTTGATAACTGTAATGCTCTTTACTTCAGGATCTCTGGAGGTACCCTTCACTGGCTGCAGTTGCTGCAGAATGCAGCTGCCAGGTTGTTGACTGGCCTTTCCAGGTCTAGCCATGTAACTCTGGTGCTGCATGCACTGCACTGGATGCCAGTCAGGTGGAGGGTAATCTTCAAGGTGAGTTTACTCACCTATAAGGTCCTACACGGGCTCGGCCCTGGCTATCTGGCTGATCTCTTTACACCTGCCACCTCAATCCTCTCCCTCCATTCCTTGACAAGGGGCCTCCTTTAAATTCCAAGGACCAGATTGAGAACTTCCGATGACTGGGCCCTTAGTGTCACTGGACCGGTCCTATGGAACTCATTACCATCTGAATTCAGGGAGGCCCCATCAGTCAAGGGGTTTAAGAGAGACCTGAAAACATACCTTTTTGCCCTGGTCTTCGCAGTGGTTTGACTCTTGACCAGCCCCAAAATAATCATTTGCTGATTCTGGCATTGTCATTTTATTACATATTCTGATACTGTTTGTATATTTGTTATGTGCATCTGTATGATATTTTATAAATTACCCTGCTTGTTGTATGTTTTCATGTATAGCGTCCAGAGCATCTGGGAGTGGGTGCTTTAGAAATAAACTTTGCCTTGCCTTGCCTTGCCATGTTAATGTGTGTGTTGCAATGCTCTGTGTGTGTAGACAGTGCACTGCTACTGTATGTTATGCTAGAATATATATGTGTATATGTATTAGTCAGTGTGTGTGTATATCACAACAATTAAGAAGTGCAGTTAGGTGGCTCAGCAGGTAGTGCAAACATTGCAAGTTTACATTCCCTTGCTATTTATATCAGTTTAAGCCTTATGCATGTCATTGCTGATTTAAGTGAGGTGTCTAGTGGCAACTCCCCCACTCTTCGATGTCCCTTAGAGCCTGAAAAGAGAATACATTCCCTTGATGTCTTTTTTTAATCTGTAAAAAAAGGTCCATCGTTGATGCAACCCTCCCAGACCAACCTCCCACTGAGCACCTGCCACCCCACATGTCCCAGACTCCTCCACTCACACACCATCTTTCACCTGAACAGATCTCAGTGTGAAAATCCACTGTTGCATGGAAGACACATCTTGCTGCTGGAACCGCTGACTGCTATATGAGAAATAAGGTAAGTGCAGTTGAAAACCCATTGAAAAACACAATGAACCACACTTACCTTATTTTTCACATAGCAGTTGCTAGTTTCTGCAGCGACATGTGTCTTCAATGGGAGACTGGATCTTCACACTGGGACCTGTTCAGGTGAATGATGGTGTGTGGGCAGTCTGGGACTTGGAGTGGTGGGTGCTCAATGGGAGGTCGAGTTGGGGGTTAGGAACTGCATCACCACCCAGTCTACCCTATTAATACCTATCAAATGTGAGGCACCATGCCCAAACTAAGCTCTGAAGCCCTCCCTTGCCTCGAGAATACCCTTGTGTCTATCCCACTTCTTAAATTCTGTGGCTGTTTTAGCCACTACCACACCCTCTGGTAGGCTACTCCATTAAAAAATATTTTCTCACGTTTCCCTTGAGCCTTCCCCCTCTTATTTCATTTTGTGACCCCTTGACTTGGAGCATCTCTTACTTTGGAAGATGCTTCTCACCTGTACTCTGTTTATACCAATGATGTATTTATATGTCTCAATCATATCCATGCCCCCTTTCCTCCAGGGAATACATATTTAATTCCTATAGTTTTTCCTCATAGATCTTATCCCGCAGGCCCTACACCATATTAGTTGTCCTTCACTGCACTGCATCCACCATGTCTATGTTCTTTCTCAGATGGGGCCTCCAGAACTGGACCCAGTATTCCAGGTGTGGTCTCTCATGAGTGTCTTATACAGGGGCAAGATGACCTCCCTCTTTCTACTTGTAATACCCCTCCCTATGCATTCAAGCATCTGACTAGCCTTTCCAACCACCTTATCACACTGCCTAGTTTTCCTTAGATCCTTGGAGATGATAACTCCCAGGTCCCTTTCCTGCTTTGTGACTGTCAGTACCTACCCACCTACAGTAGTTTGTACTTTGCCGTTGGGTTCTTGTGCCCTATAGGCATGATCCTGCACTTCTTTGAATTGGATCCCAGCTGCCATTCTCCAGACCATTTTTACAGTTTTTCAAGGTCTTTCCTTATTCTTTCAACACCCTCTGACATGCCCACCCTATTACATACCTCTGTATCAACTGCAAAGAGGTACCTTCCCCTCTAGTCTCTCTGCAATGTCCCCAATAAACTTTTAAAAGAGGACAGGCCCCAACACTGACCCCTGTGGCACCCTGCTCATCACTGTCCCCTCTCCAGAGTATTCCCTGTTTACCAGAACCCTCTGACTCCAGCCATTCAGACAGTTCTCCACCCAAATAACTATTTTATGATCCACCCCTAGGCTGTGCAGTTTGTTAATCAGCCTTCTATGAGGGATGGTGTTGAAAGCTTTTCTGAAGTCCAGATAGGCCACATCCATCACACCTCCTTGGTCCACTACCTTAATTTTCCAGTCATGCCTTAGATTAGTACAATGAGTTAATGCAAAACACAGTGTTTATCCTAAATACAGTAAAAGTTAGGGTTAGCTGTATCAAATGGGAGGGAACGATCTCACCACCAAGATTAATCACTGATGGGGTTCACCAGGGATCAATACTTGGCCCCTTCTCTCTATTTATCAATGAGCTACCCCAGGACTGTAAAGGTGCCTTAGTACAGCTATATGCTGACAATGTCATACTCTATAGGTTCACCCTAGACCTAGCCCTGAATAAATCTCAACTAGCGAATGATTTTAGATCACTAGAAAATTAGTTTCTGGACAATAAACTCATTCTCAATGCCAAAAACACAAAAACCACATTATTCAGTCACAATAAACTTGTCATAGATAGACAGCATCTCCTTAAACTTATCAATCACAATTTTAAATGTCCTGGAGGTGTTCCAGACCTTTAGGTACCTAGGCATTGTTCTGAACCAAACCATGACCTTTGAGCCACATGTAGATGCACTAACCAAAACCCAAACCTAAAACTAGGGCTACTGTATAGATTCTCTCGCTACCTGACTCAAGAGACATGTTTTGCTATTGCCTGCAGCACCCTCCTCCTCCTTTTATTCCATGGTGCCCCAGTATTACAGTCTGTTCAAGAAGCCACCCACCACAGGCTTAAAACACTTCATCACAGAATTGGGGGGTTTGCGACAGGTGCACACCCCCAAAACTCACCATCGCTCAGTGCTTACCTCCCTGGGGTGGCCTTCATTTGAAACTAGATTGAGCTACCCCTCTTTTGCCTTAACTCTAAGATTCTGCTATCCACCGCCCCACCCAGTCTCCAGGGCATTATACAACAAAAGCAGTTTGTCAGACCTCTTACAACTGCAGCGCTCTTACTGCTGGAAATCCCTGAATTGCGATATGAAATAGGAAAAAGGTCTTTCTCATTCACTGCTCCACACTTGTGGAACTCACTGCACCCCGTGATCTTGACCTGCCCAACCTCTGCACTGTTTAAAAAGAGACTAAAATCCCACTTCTGGACCACAGCCCTATGTACAGTAACTGTTTTTGTTGATACCCTTTTGTCCTCACCCATATCCCCTCTGTTATTTTTTTACTATGAACTATGTTAAGCATGACAGTTTAGCCAGGTTTCCCCTGTATTGTAGTTATTCACTGTCACTGAACAAAAACTGCATGTATGTACTTATTGTATTTTGATATATTGTGTAACTAATTTAAACATGTCCATATTCACATGATACTATAAATCTATGTTCTATACTGTATTGTACTTTCATGTCCTTCATTGTGTGTAACTAATTCTGGGTCACCATTGAAAAGGGACTTCTAGTCTCAGAGGGCTTATCTGGTCATCAAAATTCAAATAAATAAATACCTATAAGTAAATAAATGTGTATAAGGTGGCACATGTGTGTTAGTGTGTGTGTGGCAATGCTCTGTGTGTAGACAGTGCATTGCTATGCCATACTTAAATATATATGCATATATGTGTATATGTATTAATCAGTGTGTGTGTGTGTGTTTGTGTGTGTGTGTGTCAAAACAATTAGAAAGTGCAGATCTTCTTTGGGGGTATCTCAGTCAGCAAGTCACACTGTAGGAACTTCACCATTGATGAAGCAGGATACACATGGAAGATTTTCAGCAGTACAACTAGGGCTGCCACGCCAGCATCATCTGCCGATGTCAACAACCCTATAAAGCCGTGAGCGGCCCTGCTCCCACCTCTGTTCTTTCCACCATTGACTCATTTGCATGGGTCTACACAGAAGCTCCAAATCAGTTTTGAGCCATTTTTTGCCTATGGCTTTTTTATACTTACTATTTTAGAATCTCTTTTTCTAAAGAGATTCCTTTAGTTTGTTTACGTTGAGAGTTAATCCTTCAACTTCTGTCTTCTGTCGCTGCCACTGTGGAAAGAAGACTGCCTCAGCAGACAAACTCTTTCTCTGTAACTGCTTCAGTGCAAAGCACTTAAAAATGCTGTGCAACAGGTATAGGTCATATAAAGAGGGAGTCAAAACACATGCTTCACGTAAAAAAAAGCTTTTTATTTCTCTCCTTTGAATTCAAATAGAAAATGTGCAAAACATGCAAAAATAAATGATTGTACACACACATAAAAATGATCTTCCCCAAGTCCAACTAGCCAGCCACCATTAACCCCACTGCTTCACCATTAGGCTTCTTCAGGGGGAGTGGCTAAAGCATCCCCTGTCATTACTTTTATACACTCCCAAAAAGTGCTCATACAAATTTAAAACTTAGATTACTTAATTAATTTGTCTCCATTATAATGTCATACATAGTAAGTGCCTGCTATGCTACAATAATATTAATAGCACAGATGAATTATTACAGTGCCATCACCAAAATTTCATGAACTTCAAAAAATAGCAATCTACATAACAAAGATATAAATATAATATTTGAATCAGTCCATTTAGTTTGTTGCTAAAAATAACTCTATGAAGCAATGTCCAATAAACTCATTTTCTTATGTGTCCTCCGGTGTCTTGAATTCTCAGACCCCAGAATTCATTGTTTCATCCTCAGGCACTACCATTCATCTGAGCCAATCTTTTCCGTAATGATTTTCATTCGAGCAGATTAAAAAAATATAAACATACGACTTGCATGAGTCACAAAAAACATTTTACCTCACAACTGAGATTCCTAAGGGCAGAACGCAGAATAAGTTCTCACAATAATAAGATACTATGAATAACAATTACACGTGTCATTAGCTCCATTAGATTTCAGCATATATGGACATGGCAACTTTGCTGTTACATCAAGGCCAAATTTCAATATACAACAGATAGAATTTAAGAGATAACACTTAAAATCCAGAACATCAATTAACCAGTTAGGTTTCAGGGTCTGCAAGCGCCAAATCCAAGCAGTTTCTCACTGTGGAAACTTAACACTTAAAGGTAATGTCTTCTTTTTACTGTTCCTAGCACACTCAAGCCCCCAACACTATATTTTAAATTCTTGGGGTTTGAGTTATGGACATCTCTAAAATGAATTGCAACTGGACTACTCCCATTTACATTAATTATGTTCCTAATATGCTTTTGGATCTGTTTCTTAACTGCCCTTTTTGTCATCCCAATGTTTATTTTATCACATGGGCAGACTAAGCCATAAACTACATATGTAGTACTACATGTATACCATAGTTCTTCAAAGTCACAGGATGTATGAAAAAATTCCATTCAACTCCATACTGGCATACATTACAGCGTCTACATTTCCTGAACCCTTTGGGGGAGGGGGGACCACACTGAACCATTTTTGTTCTCATCAGCTCTGAATTTACTGTGTACTAAATAGCCTTTAATATTCTTGGCTCCATGAAATGACACTTGGGGCTAAGCATGCAAGATTTCTTCTAAATAAGAATTGTTTTCTGAGAACCGGCCAATATTTATATATTACATTTCCTATGTGGCCTGAAACAAAGCAATGCTCTATACTCTACATTATCGGTTCATCCACTTTAGTCTCCTTTCTCAAATTACACAGCAAATCTTTTCTTTATTTTTGCAACACCTTAATCTTAGCATCCCGGAGTAATATAGAGCTGTAGCCTCTCTCTAAAAAGCATTCCATCATTCATGCCCATTCAGTCTCATTCTCTTTGTGTCTGCTGTGTTGGGCCTGTCCACAAAGTCTCTGATTGTGAGCTCTGCCAGAAGTTTAACCAAACAACCCTCAGGCAGCACAAAATGATACTTAAAACTGTTCTCATGGAGCAAGAGGTAGCCAGTTCCGGGCAGGGGACCTTCGGGGTCCCAGCTTCCCAGTTGCCGACAGCATCGTTGAGCTCCCAGGCCACCAAGGCCTGAGACAAGTCCTCAGGAAAAAGTCATAAAAAACACACAATCAGGACTGCTCTCCCCAGCAGTGATCCTGCTCCCCAATGACCTCTTCCTCCTCATCCAGGGGTATTTTATTGGCTACAGCTGCACCAATGCACAAATCTGCTGTCCAGGTCTTTGTTCTTACCAGACCCATATTGGCAGCACCCACACCTGATGTTAAGGGCATCTGGTCGTCAACATTTGGGTCGACTGCCCCTTCTTTGTTGATGATGAAATCATTGCCAACTGTTCTCCCATCTAGGCATGACACTTCCCCGGGCCCTAAGGCAATGTGTCCTTCTTGCTCTCAGGTTCCCTCTGGTGGGTCATCGCTTCCTACGCCATCCACCCCACTCCATCTGGGCAGTCTTCTACTGTAGTCAACCTAAATGAAATTTTTACTTAATTCACTTCAGTGATAGTCCACCAGTTAGGCACATATAGGCCTACATCACCTGCACCATCAATGGCTCCATTGTCATCGACACCAACTTGGCCTTCTTGGGCTGCCCCCTGAGGGTCATCATTAGCACCTCAGTCATCAGACGTAGAGCTAGAACAGGCCAACGTTGAGAAGTAGTGCCATCCTGATCTTATTTTTCCAGATGAAGAGGAGGAAGAGGAAGAACCCCTCTCCTCAGACAGATCCACATCTTCTTCAGTGAGTGAGGACCCTGTATAACACACTCCTAGGTGTCCTCCAAAGGACTCTACCTTCTTCAATATTATGAAGCAGTTGTCCTCAGCCATGGGCTTTCATACTGAGGAGAAGGATGCCACCAGAGAAGATCTGGTTGACTTTCTGGAGGTCCCCAAGTCTCCTCCCAAGATCATTCCTTCTATTTTGCCTGCTTTGAGGAATGCTGCTAAGGCAGCCTGGCACAGGCCTGATGTGGTGCCAGGCATGCCCCGCATGGCTGATAAACGTTATTATGCCACTCAAGGGTTTGCCATATTATGTTGCCCAACCTGAATCAGATTCAGTGGTCACAAAGGCAGCTCATAACAGGTCTAAGGTGCCCAAGCACCTTAGCTCCCTTCCCCCAACAAAGAGTCATGTAGAACTGACCTCAGGGGCAAGAGGCTTTATGCCTTCTCCACCCTGTGGCTGAGGATTGACAACTACCATTCCCATATGGTGAAGTCCCAGAATGCCAACTGGAGGAAGGGCAAGGCAGCTGCCCAGAATCTTCCAGGTGGTACCCAGAAGAAGAAGGTTCTAAAATGCTTACAAACCACTAAGAATGTTAGCAAGCACCTTTTGTGGCCCTCTATGATATGTCAGATACTATTGTCAGGGCTGCCATGGGCATTTGCCTCCATAGGCACTCCTCACTAAGGACCTCAGGCTTCACTGTGGATGCCCAGCAGGAGGTGCTGAATGTCCCCTTCAATGGCTCAAAATTATTTGGACAAGATGCCCAGGATATTATTAATGATTTGCAGGGCTTTGGTAGGGCTATTAAAATATGTCCATTCACTCTATCTTATTCAACCCAAGAGCAGACAATGCCCGCCCTTTCTTAAGGGGTCCAACAGGCCAGGAGCAGCCCCTCAGCCCCAAGGCAAATGCAGAGCCTCCACCACCTTGCCCACCCCCTTCAATGCTGGAGCCATGACCAAGTGTCCTAGAGAGGGATGGATTAGCCCCAGCATCTAGATCCACCTATGCTTGACTCCTTGCAAGATCCCCCCTCTTCTGGTCCTCAACCATGAGGTGGTGGTCAGAGGTTGGTTCTCCCTACATCCCAATTAATGCAGAACCATCACATAAGATGCATAGATTCTTCAAATCATAGAAAGGGTTCATACTCTGGAGCTTATTGAGCATCCTCCTGAGACTCCACTTCTGCCCTGTGCCTACCCCCAGTCCATCTGTCTGTTCAACGGGAGGAAGTACAGCCCCTTCCACAAAAACAGGCCATCAAACCTCTGGGGTTTTATTCCAGGTTCTTCCTCATTCTCAAGATGACCAGAGATCTGAGGCCCATCTCAGACCTCAAAGACCTCAATCTGTATGTCCAGTACAAAAAGTTCCAGATGATGACTTTGCCAGGCCTCATGCCCCTTCTCAAGCAGGGTGACTGGCTATGTTCTTTGGACATGTACGATGCTTACCTGGTCATCTAAGTGTTTCCTTCTCATAGGAGGTTCCTCCAGTTTCTTTTCCAGGGACAGCATTACCAATTCAAAGTGCTGCCCTTTGGTTTTTCTCTGTGCCGCTGGTCTTTACCAAGTGCTTAGCAGCAGTAGCTGCAGCCCTCAGAAGGGAGATGCTGTACATATTCCCATGTCTGAATGATTGGCCCCTAAGGGCTCCATCCAGGGAACAGCTCCTGTGCACTCTGGAGCGAACTTTTCAGTTATTTCTCTCCCTAGGCAGTATGGTCAATTTGCCCAAGTTGGTTCTAATCCCATCCCTTAGACTGCAGTACATAGGGAAGGTTCTAGACTCAGTGCAGGGAAAGGCCTTCCTACCTCAGAACAGGGTGGAGTGCCTTATTGTCCAGGATAAAGAAGTTGCTCAGAGCCATTATATCCCTGGCAGGGTGTGCCAGAGACTGTTGGGACTGATGCTGGCAGCCATTCGCACTGTTCCACTGGCAAGATTCCACATGCACATCTTCCAGTGGATTCTCTGAGTACAATGAGTCCAGTGCATGGACAAACTAGATCTGTTAGTGCTGATTTCCTCCCCAGTCTACAAGGTCCTCCAGTGGTGGATAGACTCACTGCGCCTCCTGCAAAGGGTCCCATTCTGGGTCTCCTCCCCCAGCAAATTCTCACCATGGATGTTTCTGTGTTCAACTGGGGGGGCTCATCTGGGTACCTATCAAACTCAGTGCTCCTGGTCCCAGATAAAAACATCCCTGCATATCAGTGTCCTGGAGATGCGGGTGCTTCTGTATGCCATGAAGGCCTTCCAGATCCATCTCCTTTTGGGACAGCTGTTGATTCAGTCCAACAACCTCAATGCCATATATTACATCAACAAGCAGGGGGTGTACACATTCTTATCCCTGTGCAGAGAAGCCATGAGAGTGTGGTACTTGGTGTTAAACTGCAGTCTAACTCTCTCAGCGGTTCATGTCTTAGGAGTGCTGAACACTCTGGCAGACAGCCTCAGCCGGACTTAGTCCAGCATGCATGAGTGGGAACTCCTCTCATCCATTGTAGAAGATCTATTCGACAGATGGATCCCATCTGTTGAATAGATCTTCTACGATGGAGTTGGTCCTTTTTGCATCCCCACTCAATGCAAACCTGCTCAGTTTTTATTCACTTGATTTAGGACCTGGAGTTTTCTGGTGAGATACGTCTTGCCTCTCCTGGAGCGGGAGGTTCCTTTATATCTTGCATCCTTTTCCTCTGATTCAGAGGGTGCTAATTAAACTGTAGATGTAGGGGCCAGCATGATTCTGATAGTTCCATTTTCATTACTACAGCAGCTATCAATCAACTTTATTTATAAAAAAGCACCTTACCAAAACTAAGGCACTTGTACATAATTCATTAAAATAAGTCAAACAATTTATTAAAGCCTGAATAAACAAGTTAAAACTCATGGCTGCAGCATTAAAAATTGGTATATGCCAGACTAAAAAGAAATGTCTTCAATGCTGCTTTAAAACTTTGGACGGTCTGGTAATCTCGCACCTGATGAGGTAGAGAATTCCACAGGGTTGGGGCCATTAGTGACACCACTGACTACCCTGTTTAACAAATCATGGGAGGATGGGGTGGTACCCGAGGACTGGAGGAGGGCAGATGTGATTCCCCTTCACAAAAGTGGGAGCAAGGCAGAAGCAGGAAACTACAGACCTGTTAGTTTAACCTCAGTGGTAGGGAAAATGATGGAATCACTTCTGAAGGAAAGAATTGTTGAGTACCTAGAGGCCAGTGGGGCACAGGACCCAAGGCAGCATGGATTCACAGCAGGAAGGTCATGCCAGACAAATCTGATAGATTTCTTTGACTGGGTGACCAAAGTAGTAGATCAGGGAGGGGATGTGGACATGGCCTACCTAGAGTTTAGCAAGGCATTTGACACAGTCCCACACAAAGATTAATATATAAGTTAGCTAGCCTGGGAGTGGGTCCCAAGATGACAGCCTGGGTAAAAATTGGCTGGAAAATAGGACACAGAGTAATAGTAAATGGAGTCCACTCTGATGAAAGGGGGTTACTAGCGGGGTACTGCAGGGTTCAGTATTAGGATCAGTCCTCTTCAATGTCTTTATAAGCGACATTGCAGAAGGACTGGAAGGAAAAGTATGTCTCTTTGCAGATGACACTAAGATCTGCAACAGAGTTGATGCACAAGGTGGGGTGGAAAGGATGAAAGGGACTTGGCAAGGAGTTGAAAGAATGGTCAAATGTATGGCAGCTTAGATTCAATGCTAAGAAGTGCAAGGTAATGCACCTGGGAAACAAAAACCCAGGGGAAGAGTACACAATGGGGGGTGAGATACTAACAACAACAAAAATGGAAAGGGACCTGGGGGTAGTCATATCAGATGACCTAAAGGTGGGCAAGCAATGTGAGAGGGCAGCAATGAGGGCTGGGAGGATATTGGGATGCATAGGGAGAGGCATCACCAGTAGAAAACAGGAAGTTATTATCCCTTTGTACAGACAGCTGGTCAGACCCCATCTGGAGTACTGCGGCAGTTCTGGAGACCCAGTCTTCAGTAAAGACATAGACAGGATGGAAGCTGTCCAGAGGAGGGCAACTAAAATGGTGCAGGGTCTGCACCAGAAGACATATGAAGAGAGACTAAAGGAGCTTAATATGTATAGCCTTGAGGAAAGGAGGGAGAGGGGGGACATGATAGAAACTTTCAAGTACCTCAAGGGAATCAACAAAGTCCAAGAGGGTAGCATCTTTCAAAAAAAGAGGTGTGCAAGAACAAGGGGGCACAATTTGAAGATACAGAGGGGGGCGGCTTAGAGGTAATTTAAGGAAGTATTTTTTCACAGAGAGGGTTGTGGATGCATGGAACGGCCTTCCGGAGGAGGTCGTGGAGTCAAAAACAGTGGTGGAATTCAAGCATGCATGGGACAGTCATAAGGCAATTCTAGGGGATGGGGGTAGGAAAAAGTAGGCTGCTGGTTAACTAGGATCTGCAGCTTATCCAGTAGGCAGGGAAATGGGCAGACTGGGTGGGCCAAGCGGTCCTTATCTGCCGTCAAATTCTATGTTTCTATGTTTCTATAAAACTGAAAGACCTGTCCCCAGATGTCTTTAAATGAACCCTGGGAATCTCTAGCAATCCCTCATCAGTGGATCGGAGAGAGTGGGAGGGACAGTAGGGATGAAGGAGATCTTGCAGGTAACCAGGTCCCTGGTCATGTAGGGCCTTATAGATCAGCAAACCGACGTTGAAGGTGATCCACCACCGTACTGGCAGCCAGTGCAGTCCGTAAAGTAAAGGCATTTTATGACTGGTCCTAGATGAACCAGTCAATAGCCTGGCTGCTGCATTCTGCACAAGCTGCAGGTGTCAGATATCAACTCCCGGTAACCCAAGGTAAAGGGAGTTGCAATTGTTAAGGTGGGAGGTAACGAAGGCATGGACCAAAGTTGGAAGATCGTCGGAAGGAACCAAGGTGCTTCACCCGGGCGATATTCCTTAGATGATAGAAAGAGGTTTTGACAACTGCCAACACCTGAGATTTACGTGTCAGTCATCAAACATAGTGCCCAGGTTCTGCACCTGGTCTGAGGTAGTTAGCTGCACACCCCCAAGCCATAAAACTGAAGTTGATCCCGTCAACAAACCCACCTCCTGATGACCTGGGTCCACAATCAACACCTCAGTTTTTTCTGGGTCTAACCACAGCCAACTCCCATTCATCCAATCTTGGATTTCAGCAAGACAGTTGTTAAAAACCAAAACAGCGCATCTAGCGGAGGAACCTCCGATCCCTCTCCCTCTCTGCAGGAACCTGCTGACCCTGGCTCATGGGACCCTGGTTCATCCCAACCTGAATTCCCCCATCCACATGCTTGGCTCCTGAGAATGTAGCCATTGCAAGATTTGGGGTTTCCAATCAGGTAGCAGATAGTCTAGTGGCTGCTCTGAAACCCTACATTTGAGCCACCTATGCTATGAAGTGGAAAAAAATTGACATCTGGGCTGGCAAGCATAATCTTGACCCTTTCACTTGTCTGGTGAACCAGATTCTGGACTATCTGTTATCACTGTTAAATTCAGGTCTCCAGTACTCCTTCCTCAAGTTGCCCCTTTTGGCTATCTCAGCCTTTCTTGAGCCAGTGGGTGACAGCACCATAGCTTAGCTGGATGTTTCCCGTACTTTTTTTTTTTTTTGTACGTTCGGTTTCTACACTGGAGGACCAGGGCATCTCTCAGGTGTACCCACTTAGCCTCGGCCTCTACTCTGTACCTGAAACCCCTTCCACTGGGAGTACAAGGGCTGAGCTCTGCTCTCACCAAGCCCACAGACTCTGCCAGTCCCCAGGATCTAAGCTCCCCCAGGGTGGGATCACCTCTTCTACTTGGCAATTTTTCTGCTATCTAGATGGTCAGTCTGGGGCTAGGTTGAAGGGCTCAGGAGAGTCGGCAGAAGGTGGTGGGGCATTGGGATGTGGGCTTCAGTTCCTGGGGTCATCATTGCCTCCCTAGGTCCTCCAGGGATTTTCCTTGATGTTTCACCCTGAAGACGTGGTGTGCAATGACACTGCATGGCTCCACCTTTGCAGCCGGCATCTGCCGATGTCTTCCCCCATACATCTGTCCCTGATCTTGTGTTGCCCCTGATCTCCATTGGGGCTGCTACAGATTGGGGAGTCCCCAGCAACCCACCCTGGGAGAGGAGAACAGTCCTTCAATTGCTCAATCCTCTCTCTCCCCTGCTGACCCCCACTGTCCCAAGTCCATTCCCTACCCGGAGCAGCCAGCATGGTGCAATATGTGGTATCCAGCGCCTCACCAATAAGTGCCACCGGGCCAGCCTCCAGTACCTCTTTGAGGGGCATCATGCACCTGAAACCCCCAATCCATTCCCGTGTCCTGTCCCATTTTGGGATTTCAGTTTTGTTTTGGAGAAATTGACCCTGTCTCTTTTTGAGCCAGCTGCGATTTGCGAGCTATGCTTTCTTTCCTGGAAAGCATTATTTTTGGTTGCTATTACTTCTGCTCAAAGGATTTCTGAGCTTCAGGCCCTCTGGTGTGAGGAGCCTTATTTGATTTTTCACAAAGACAGGGTGTTTTTGTGCACAAACCCTAAGTTTCTACATAAAGTGGTATCTGAGTTTATCCTCAACCAATCAATCCACCTCCCTGTCATTTTTCTGAGCATGCCAGTCCAGGGGAAGTACTGCTCTATATGTTAGATGTGCTCAGAACTTTGAAGTATTACCTGTTCCATACCAAGGAATGTAGAAAGTTTAAACTGTTGTTTGTTTCTTTCACTCCAGGAAGAGAGGGTATTTAGGTGTCTAAACAATGTTTGTCTAAATGGTTGGTGAATTGAATTGTTTTCTGCCACAACCCGTATGGCAAGAGTTGCCTGAAATGTTAAAAGATCATTCCGCAAGAGGCTTGCCTACCTCTGTGGCCTGTTTTCTTGGGGTCTCAGCAGCTGACATTTGCATGGCTACCACATGGAGTAACATCCCTACTTTCAGCAAGCACTACAGTCTGGATATTGCCTCAAGAGTTTGTTCAGGGTTTGGTAGGACTGTGCTGCAGTGCTGCCTGTCTTAAGTTTATGATTGGCCTTCCTCCCAAACTATCTTGCTGTACCTGCAGATGCCTGGGGCTTGTTCCTTAAGGCATGATCAGATGACTGAGATGCCCCTGAAGAAGACAGAACAGTTATGTAAGAACTTACCATAGCAGCAGATCTTTGAGGAGATCTTAGTCATCAGGTCTGTCTCTCCTTCCACCATCTCTCTTCTTGGAGCTCTCTACTGGAACTAGCTATCTGTTGTATCCAGCCTTTCTTAAAGGTATGGGCACCTCTCTCTCTTCTCAATCCAACATGGCTAGAGCTATGCTCCCATTTATCTCCGGCGGAAAGAAATGAGGAGGTTGTGGGGCCGCTCATGCTTCTATAGGGATGGTGATGTCGGTAGATGACGTCAGCGTGGGTGGCCCCAGTTGTACTGCCGAAAATCTTCCATGTGAATCCTGCTTCACAGATGGTGAAGTTCCTATGGCGTGACCCCGATGACTGAGAACCCCTTGAAAATCTACTGTTATGGTAAGTTCTTACTTACATTAACTGTTCTTTAGGTGGCTCAAAGGTTAGTGTAAAAATTGCTAGTCTACATTGCCCTGCTATCTAGATTAGTTTCAGTCTTATGCATGTCATTGATGATTTAAGTGATGTGTCTAGTGCCAAACCCCCACCCTCTGATGTCCCTTGGAACCTGTCTTTTTCTAGTCAGTAAAAATGTGTGTAGACAGTGCACTGTTATGTTACACAAGAATATATATATATATATGTGTATATAGTATGTGTATATGTATTAGTCAGTGTGAATATCACACCAATTAGAGAGTCCAGTTAGGTGGATCAGTAGTTAGTGGAGAAATTGCTAGTTTACACATTTTTCACTCCCATTAATGCCATACTTTTTGGGCTCTTGCTAGAGCTTGATAAAGAAGCTATATCAGTGGTAGCCCATGACATGGGTGTCACCGATTGAGCACTTGCAATAATGGTGATTTAATCCCAGTGCATGTCATGGGGGGCTACCGAAGAGATAGGGCGACCTGATGGGGTGGGTCAGCACATATAGCAATGGGATGTCGCTACACGTACTTGCACGGGGGGTGGGAGTGAGTATGCTCAGAGAGGGGCAGGAGGGGTTTTGAGGAGTAGTGCCATGGTGGGCTGCTGAGCTGCCCCTGTGGTGTGGGGAGTTAGTTCACGGCTTGGGTGGGCAGGGTGCTGGGTTCGGGTCTGGGCGCTGGTGTGTTTTTGCTGTGCCTGGCCCAAATTTTATTTTTAAATGTTTTGCACCCCCCCGACATGGGCACAAGGTCATAATGCCGAAAGACATTATGCTGCATGGCTAAATCACGCTGCCAATACAGCACGATTTATGCAATGCGGCATAACTCTTTTTTATGTGGGGGACTATGCCCCTGGACCCCCCTCCACTAAAGATTCTTAACTCCGGGTGGGGGTTCAACTCGAGGAGTGCACAAAGACTGTCCTAGACAGCGCTATTACGGGTTAGCTATAATGTTGTACGCTATTAGGTGTACAACATTATGACCCAGTAGGCCTGACATGCACCCTCCTGGAGTTGAGAATCCTTAAGTAGAGGGGTGCGGGGGGCACAGCCACCCCCCACACATGAAACATTAAAATGCAAGTCCCCAGCATTGTTTTGCTGTGTGCCAGGGAGTCAAAGTGCCAAAACTGATTTTCGATGCTCTGACTTTGCCATAACGCCAATCGCCTTTCAGCAGTCACCATTATGACATGTAAACTATATCAGCTATTCTGGCTTAAAAACTCCTTTGTCTATATTGCCATCAACTCTCCTGTACATTTAATTTTTATTATGGTAAAATTAATTACTAATGGTCCTGGCCGGTGACAAGGTTTGAATGACAGTACATCCATATACACACACACTCACACAAGTACTTGCATACACACTAAGGCTGTGCATGGGCTGAATAGTATATTTTTGAATACCACAAATAGTAGGTTTCCTAAATATTCAGACTGACCTCCTGAATAGCCCACTATTCAACTGCTATTCTCAAAGAACTATTCGGTGGGTGAGATGTCGAATCCTCGCAGAACATCATTGACCAATTGGATGCCATTTCTGTAGGTCACTGCCAGGAACACCATGTGGTCTTCTCTCTCTGACTTGGTAGAGAAGAGGAGACAGTTGTTCTAAGACTGGTCAAATAACTTCAATTGCCATTTTTTTATCCACAGGTTTCTTTTTAATCAATAACCAACTCTGATCACTCAGCATCAGAAAGCCAGTCTTGTTTTTTCTGCCTGCATTTTTTGGTCCCTATAACTGTGTTTAGCTACAGGAATGGAGAGAGAGAGAGAGAGAGAGAGAGAGAGAGAGTTGTTGACATCCCTCCCCCACTGCTTTCAGTTTCACATGGCTTCCTGCAGCTTGACACAGATCTTTTGCTGATGCACATTATCTTTTAGACAGTGTCTTTTTGTCAGGAATTGTAATGTTGGGCTCAATATTAACAAACAGTGAGGGCATTTGTTTTGCTGACTGTCCCATTCCTGCTTTGCTTGTACTTCCACACAGCTCCACTGTGTGTGTGTGTGTGTGTGTGTGTTGTGTGTGTGTTGTGTGTGTGTGTGTGTGTGTTGTGAAGAAATTTTATTTTTGTGTTTTTTTCTTGCTGTCATCAGGTTCCAGCCTCATACTAAGGGTCATACTAAGGTTTGTAAGAGCCAGGGGGCTTATGGGACCATAATGCTCTTTATCAAATTAATAGTAACTAATCAATTTGCCAGATAATATATGCCTATCCGGACGATTTTTAAACATAGTTTTAGAACTACTAATGACAATGTCCTCAGGCAATGAGTTCCAAGGATTTATAATATGCAAGGTAAAAAAGTATTTTCTTGCCATTAAATTGAAAGTTTGACCATATAGTTGAAGAGGGTGCTCTCTTGTGTTGTATGGGTTCTGTTTGAACTCAAGTCCAAGTTCAGTAATTAGGAAGGGGTCTTGAATGACATCATACACAAACAGAAGATCACCCCGTAATCGTCTAGCAGATAAAGATATCAGATTCAAAGATGTGAGTCGGGACTCAAAAGGATCATTATATAATCCTTTAATATGTTTAGTATATTTATGCTGGACCCTTTCTAATAAATTGATGTCAGATTTTTTGAAGGGGCTTCACAATTGGGAAGCATACTCCAAGTGAGTATGGACATATGCATGATAAGGAGGCATTAAAACTGTTTTGTCCTTAGATTTTATATTACGTCTAATAGACTGCATGACTTTATTGGATTTTGAGATGGACTCATTAATCTGCACTGATGAACTAAAATTCATAGAAATGTTTACCCCAAGATCCCTTTCATTCGATGTTGTAAAAATAGTTTTTCCTGCTAATAGGTATTTAGTCTGCTGATTTAATGTTCCCAAGTGCATAACCCTGCACTTGTCGGGATTCAATAGCATATGCTATTTGGTAACCCAATTTAATATTTTGTTTAAATCAGACTGAATGGTATCCATTTGGTCCAGGGTAAGACATAGTCCTCCAATTTTTACATTGTTTGCATATTCTGTTGACAAAGAGAGACACTCAGTAGTTAGGTCACATATGACAATTTGGAATAAGCATGGTCCCAATAAAGAGCCCTGCTAGACACCACTAATAAAATTGCCAATATCTGATAAATGGCCATTAATAATCACACGCTGGGTCCTATTTGATAACCAGTTAGAGATCCAGTTGATAATATGTCCATTGATGTTTAAGTTAGTTAGTTTTTCAATTAGGGCCCAGTGAGGCATGGCATCAAAAGCCTTGCAAAAATAAATAAAAATTATATTGTTGGGTATTTTCTGATCTAACAAGTAGCTGACATTCTTGTAAAAACACATCAAATTTGTTAGGCAACTACGTCCCTTCTTAAAGTCATGTCGAGTTGTGTCAGTACTATCAGAAATTGGTAAAATTATATCCTTAACTAGACTTTCCAATATTTTACAAAATGGTGATGTTAGACTAATTGGTCTGTAGTTCTCCCAATTATTTTTAGGCCCTTTTTTGTGAATCGGAATGACAAAGGCTGTTTTCCATGAACTAGGGACAAAGTACAGAGCTAAACATTTATTAAACAGGAACCAAAGTGGAACAATAAGAGAATCTCTTAATAAATATAAGTAATGCCCAGCTAAATGATCAGGGGAGGTGCTAGGTTTACCTTTCTGTAGGGATAATTTAGATAAAATATTCTCTTTTGAAATACTAACGGATAAGTCAGAACACGAAACTGAAGTCAGTTTAAGTTTATTTTGGGAAGTCTGAAATATTTCACAGAATTTTTTATTAAAGATATTTGCCATATCAAGAGATTCATTAATTAATTTATCGTTAAGTTGCAGGGGGACAACTTAACAAATAGTTTTTTTAAGTGAGTTAATGTATGAGAAGAAAGAGTTCCTGTTATTTTTATTAGCATCAAATACTAAATGATATTCCCACTTGATCTTAGCTTTACGTATAGCTCTTTTACACTTCTTCTGACTAAGTAGGAATACGTTCCAAGTTTCAACAGATTTATTTTTTAAATATTTGCAGTATTTATTATTTTTATTTCAATGCATTTTTGTAAAGTTTTGTTCATCCATTTAGGGCGGTGTTTGTTTGTAGAAGTTTTTACTTTATGTGGTATATATCTGTCTCTGAGACTAATCAATGTATGATGGAATATGTCCCAACCTACAAAAATAGGATGTGTATTAAAAATACAATCCCAATCATATTTATTAAGTTCTGAATTAATTAAATCAATATTTGCTCTGTCATATAAGTATACAATTGTTTCAGAAGTAGTGTGATGTGCTTCAATTTTCAATACAAAAATAATGGTGTTATGATCACTATTTCCTAGTGAAGCCAAGACTTCAATATTATCTAGTAATATATTAGCATCATGTACTACAATATCTAAAATATTGTCACCTGATGTATGCTTTGAGTCAATTATATTGCTGACAAAGATTTAAAAATGATCTGCCTTGACCATATAAGGCTGTTTGGTTCTCCTGTGATATATCCCAAAGATTAAAATCACCAATTAAGATAATTTCTCCCTGAGTGCAGGCTTCCTCAATTTCACACATCAGTGCCTCAAGTGTATCAGAGATGGATTGGGGTGGTTGGTAACAAACTCCTATAATTGAGTACATTCTTTCTATGGCCAATTTAATCCATATGTGTTCAGTAGAGCTTTCCGCTTTCTTAATGTTAGAGGAAATATCAAGGATTGTAAGGAGTTCCTAATAAAAAGAGTAGCCCTCCCCCCTTTTTATGATCTCTGTTTAGAATACAGGTGGTATATCCGGGCACCGTATTGTTCCAAATTAGATTTTTGATCACCCCAAGTTTCTGTAACTGCTAGTATATCAATGTTATCTGTTGCCAATCTAACATTTAACTCATCTAATTTATTAGTAAGACTTCTTGCATTTAAATATAAAAACTTCAAGTCGAGATGTCATGTGTTTATGATCAACAGTTTTTCCCTTGTTCAGAGAGGAAGGAATGTCCTTCCTCTCCCCCACATTAATTAGTTTAAATTTAAACAAATCTATCCCTCGGTTCACTGCATGACTGAGAAGGGTGTCAACTGACTCCTCCCTCCCACAGATCACTGTGTACATGTAGCCAGTGCATGCATATTTTTTTCTTTTTGTGAGTCTGCGCACCCTGGGTGTGCATGGCTTTCTAAACTGCTGCAGTGTTTCTCAGTGTGTCAGGCTTGACTCACTGAATTGTTGCTGATTGTCACCAGGTTCTGGGCTGAGTTCATGACACAGTGAGGAGGGTATTGGCTGACCCCTCCTTCACCTGCATCATAATCAGGGACAGAGGCAAGATGGTGGCCACGCTAGGCTAGCCCTTGTCAGCAGCAGCAGCAGCAGCAGCAGCAGCTCTTTAGTTTGTATTTATTTTATTTTATTTTTTTGTTTTGTCGTTTGATCATTCAGTAGTTTGTTTTATTATTTTTATTTAGTGTTTTAATTAGTGTTAGTGGCAGTTAATGAGGTGAACAAGCGAGCCAACTAGTCTTCAAATGCATTTTCAGGATTAGCAGACAGTGCTTGGAGTTTACTTGAGTTACTAATTTGCTCACAAAATCTAACTTTAACTCTAACATTACACATTAAACACTTGGAGCATATATTTTATCATATGGTGGGTTCTACCTGTCTGGTTGTGTTCGAGTGATGGAGTTTTCTGGATCCTGACCTGAATTTTCCTGGTGCAGCTGGTGTGAGGGTGAGAGGATTTTACAAGCATCTGGTCTGAAGAGAAACTTCTGTAGTGGGAGTTGTAGAGTCAATATATTGTCAGAGGAGTTTTTCGGTGAGGCTTTGGTCAGGACATCATCAGCCCTTTCTCTGAGATGGACTCTGTATGTGTTGGAAGCCCCTGAGGTGTAGTGACTTGCCAAAATATTATAGCCTGGTGGGTTATTTTGGGGGAAGTCTGCTTCGGCCTGCTCATTAGGGGGTCACTCGGGGCCAGGGCCATGCAGGAGACACTGGCATAGAGTCTTCTGAAGAGTGGACAAATTGTTGCAGTGTCTTCTAGGCTTCTTGGGGGTCTGCTGTAGGCCCTGTCCGGTCGAGAGTCACAGCAGCAGGTGCAGCTGAGTGGGGTGGCTACCTATTGGAGCAAGTGCTGGAGGGCTTTCTCTCTGTTGTTTCCCTGGCTGTTGCTCCTTCCTGCCACTTGACATCATGTTTGTGATGGCTGTGAAGGCAGCTGTCTCTGAATAGGTGCCAAAATTGTGGCTGGCAACTGTTAACAAACTGCACCAGAAGACCTTAAAGAAGATCAGCTGATTTCGAGGGTTGGACCTACGTGAAGGACTCTCTTATTCCAGCAACTGGTCTGACTATTATTGCAAACCTCTCTAATGCAAAATAGACAGTGGGAGTGCCTTCATAGCTTCAGTCCTCTATCATTTCTATTGGCTTCTACTGAGTCTATAGTGAGAGTTTGGACTTGGGGAAGTCGTACTGGTTTTATGTCCCAAAGAGGTGGGAGCTCTACAGGTCTTTTACAAATTCGAACTGAGAGATTCAAAGTGACCTTACTCTTTAATCTGTGGACTTACATTCCTGCCATAAGACTTTCTTCATGATTTACATTATTTTTGTTGTTTTGTTGTGGTTTTGTTTATTATTTTGAGATTCAGTGGTAGGGGAGGGTTGAGGGTATTATTAGTTGTGTTTGAAGTTTTGGGTTTTTTTGTTTGTGTGGTGTATGAGTGGATGAGTTTGGGTGAGTTTTTGTTTTTGTGTTGTAGTTGAACTGAGATGTGTTGGGGTGGTGTAAAGATGGTCAGGCACTATTCCCGCTCTAGGCTCAGGGACCTCCACACTTTTAACTGTCCCCCTTTACTAGCTGAAGCATATAGGAGATGTCGTGCTTTGGGGATAGTGAGAAGGAGGAAAGGGGGGGCCTGGTCTGAGGGGGAAATGGACAGGTGTGGGAAGATTGGGGTAGTGAGGACAAGGAGATGCTCTGGGACAAAATGGGACCAGGATAGGGGTTATCTCTGCCTGGTTCCCATACCCAAGGGCTCTGCTTCATGCAAGCAAGTTGCATGGTCTTCCTTGGTTTCCGATCCTACTCAGGTGGTGTTATGCAATGCCAGGTCTATTAAAACAAAGACTGCTGTGATAGGGGATCTTGTTGGGACATTAGACCTGGCTTGCATCACTGAGACCTGGCTGGATGAAAACGCTGGTCCAGTATTGGCATCAACAGTTCTGGCTTTGTACTCAGTGAGGTACTGCCTGAGGTTGGATCATAGGGGCGGGGGAGTTGTCATTCATTTTAGATTGGAACAGGGCCTTGTGAATGTTCCAGTGGGGATTACCAGATCCTTTGAGTGTATCGTGGGTGCAGGTGTGGGGTGCAGGATACTTCTCATTTACCATCTACCAGGTGATAAGAAAAAAGTTCCTGCAGGAAGTCCCTGACTTCATCATTGACATGGTGTTGGAATCCCTGAGATGGTTGATTCTGGGGGATTTCAATGCCTGGGTCGGCGCTGAACTCTTGCAATTTGGTCAAGATGTCCTCCAATTGATGACTTTGTTGGGTCTTACACAGAGGGTTACCTCTGTGACCCATATTCATGGTCACTCATTGGATCTGGTGTTCCTCCTGAGGATGGAGATCTTTGATCTTGTGGTGGGAGCAGTCAGGTGGTCTGACCATCACAACATAGGGTTCAGTTTCATGGTTCCCCCAAATAGGCCTGCCCCATGGAGATGTCCGGTACCACCCTTTAAGGGGTGTGACCCCAGATAGCCTGATGGCGGTGCTGGATCTATTGGGCATATGGAGTAAATTCTTGAACCCAGGGGATCTGGTACAAGCCTACAATAAGGCTGTGACAGAGGCCCTGCATTCCATAGCTCCTGTTCATGTTTGCCCCCCTCACTGTTTGCCCAAGGTCACCATGGTTTGATGGGACCTTGAAGAAGTTGTGGAGAGTGGGTCAAAGGATAGAGAGATGCTGGCAGAAAACAGCTCTGGAGGTTGACAGGCTTAGATTGACGAACCATTATATGGTCTATCAATTGACAATCACCCGTAAGAAGGCAGAATTCTTGTCCAGGGAGATTGCCTCAGCTCAAAATCTACCAGCTCAACTCTTGTGGACTGTTGACAGATTATGCAATCCAATCTGTCTTCAGCCTGGAGGAGCCTTTTCACAAGAGAAGTGTGATGAGTTTGCTCAGTTTTTTGCAGATAAGGTTGCCAACATCAGATCTGGGATCAGTCCAGCACTCTCTATTGGGTGTTGCGAAGGCTGGCAGGAGGTTGCGAGTACCCGGTATGCCTGATCTGATTTCAGCCAGCTGAAAATCACCGACATCGTGGGGATTATCCAGATTCTGCTGCCAACCTGCTGTATTTCGTACTTGGCCCAATGCACTGCCTTGTGGGGTTCATTAATGGAATTGGCCCAGTCCTAGCTGAGATAGTCTGGAGGTCACTGGTGAGGGGGGGTCTTTCCTGACTCCCTAAAGGAGGCGATTGTATAACCACTCCTTAGAAAACCCTCCCTTGACCCGTACTCCTTGGCCAACTATAGACCTGACTCTAACCTGCCCTTTGTGGGTAAGGTTATTGAGAAGGTGGTTACACTACAGCAGGATGACCATTTATCCACCCATGATGTCTTTGATTCTCTACAGTCCAGATTTAGGAAGAAGCATAGTACTGAGACAGCCCTTGTTTGGATGTTTAATAATCTCCTAATAGCAAGTGATCAGAAGACTCGTTCTATCTTGATCCTCCTTGCTCTCTCTGCAGCATTTGACACTGTGGACCATGGTGTGTTATTGGAGGATCTGCAGTTCATCTGCGGACTGTCTGGTACAGTTCTCAGTTGGTTTCAATCATTCCTTGAGGGTAGGATCCAGAGAGTGGTGTCTAGGATTTATTCATCAGCCCCTTTACCCCATCCTGCTGGGTACCGCAGGGCTCCATTTTGTCACCCATGTTGTTCACAGTGAACATGCTTCCATTGGGAGTCATTTTTAGGACTGTACAGTCTGAGTTTTCACTGCTATGCAGGTGATACTTAGCTGTACATGTCCTTTGTTCCTGAACAGGATGGAGTTCTCTCAGTCTTTAACAACTGCCTCTCTGAGATCCAGGACTGAATGAGTACCAGCTGGCTGTGGTTGAATCTGGCTAAAACTGAGGTGTTGGTAGTGGACCCAGATCATTGGGAGGTGGGTTTGTTGGCTGGACAACCCTCCAGGCTTTGGCTCAGGGGTATCCAGCTGACTTCCTCTGATCTGGTGTGGAACCTGAGTGTTATTTTTGATGATGGTCTGACTTCGAAATCTCAGGTGTTGGCCATTGTCAAGACCTCATTTTACCATCTGAGGAATATTGCCCGAGTAAAGCATCTGGTTCTTCCTGATGATCTTCCAACGTTGGTCCAGGCCTTTGTGACTTCCCACCTTGACTACTGCAATGCCCTTTACCTAGGGCTACTGGGGATCGATATCCGCCAGTTGCAGCTTGTGCAGAATGCAACAGCCAGGCTTTTGATGAGTTCTTCTAGGACCAGTCATATTCACCTGTGCTCCACAGACTGTGTTGGCTGCCAGTACAGTGGTGGATCACCTTCAAGGTTGGTTTACTGACCTATAAAGCCCTACATAAGCAAGGACCCCGTTACTTGTAAGATCTCCTTTGCATCTACTGTCCCCTCCTCTCGATCCGCTCCGACGATGAGGGATTGCTAGAGATTTCCAGGGTTCAACTAAGAACATCAGGGGCCTATTCTTTTGCTTTTGCAGCCATTACCCTGTGGAATTCTCTACCTCATCGGGTGACAGAGTGTCTGACCATCCAGAGTTTTAAAACAGTCTTAAAAACTTATTTATTCAGCCTGTCCTTTCCAGACTGCCCTTAGTTATAGGATTTCTGAAGATTTTAAGTGATAAGATTTTATAGATTTGTTGATTGTGACTTGATGCAGATTTTAAATTATTATTGTATGTTTGTTGGATCATGTACAAGCGCCTCCTTGATCGTGTTTTTAGCAAGGAGCTTTTTTACAAAGAAATATGATTTGATCACAACTCACCATTCGTATCCTACCTGTGCATGCAGTGCATTTTTCTGGAGGTGTGAAGCTGCATCCTGCCTATGCATGGCTGTGTGCATGCATTCTTTTAGGGTTTTAAAAACTTGCAGTTTCAGTGGTTCAGGTTTGACTCACTGAATTGTTAATGATTTTTGTCTGGTTCCGATCTTAGTTTCCTGTATTACTGAGGATGGTGTTGATGGACTCCTATCTCCTGCACCTCACTACACATGATTAGCCTGTGTGTGAGTGCTGTTGTTTTCATTTTTGTGAGTCTGTTCTCCCTGAGTGTGCATGGCTGTGTACACAAATGTTCTTTTTAAATTGCTGCAGTGTTTCTTGGTGTGTCAGACTTGACTCACTGAGTTGTGTGTGTTGGGTACCATTCCAAGCTTGTTTTTATGTTCCTTGCATGTGCACAAGAAACACCTTGTGGTTGCTTCAAAGAACGACATTTCAGAGGTGTGTCAGGGACTAGCCCAATGCAGATCAATCTACAGTGAGCTTATCCCTGACAGACCAATGACCACCCAAGCAGAGTATGATGGTGGTCAGAGTTTCAGAGCTGGAAGCATCCTGTACTTGAAAGAAATGAAGCACACCAATGAGAGCTTCATTTCTTTCATTTATATAAAGCCGGCTGAAAGCCTGCAATCCACTACCCTTCCCACCCTGCCTCCTCAGTAATAACTCCCCGCCTGCACTTCTCTGTCTCCAGCTCCAGCTATCTGTCCCTCTTTACTGTTGTTCAGTGAAGCTCCGTACCTCGAGTCCTTCTACCCATCCTTCTTAGTGTTACCTCCCTGCCTCCAGTGCTGTCTCCCTGACTCCTGCAAGCCGTCACTCAGCCATATGTGTCGTACCTGAAGTGGAGCTGACAGTGTCCCGCAAGCTGAGTGTTATATTCCCTTATTAAAAACTGTACAAAAGAAACACACAATCTGATTTTGTTTTAATCCCTGATCTAACAGCAGCAGAAATGTTACTTTTTAATTTTAAAAATGCAGTCTGTTTTCTGGCCACACCTTCCACAGTCACGTCTCCTCCCACTGTGGTTACAATGCTTCTTGGACCGTGGTTTAAACAAACAACAACAACAACAACAACAACAACAAAAAAAGCCCGCTGGGTCAACTTTTTGTCTTTAAATAAAACATGTATAAAAATCTTCCCCCACCTGCACACTTAACATACAGTTGCACTGGAGAGAAAGAGAGGAAGGAGAGGCCACAGAGACACACAACTGAAACAAAGTGTCTCCAAATCAACATTTATGGCCACAATATCTCCACAGCGTGGCTTCAGAGGAACTCTATGGGGTACCATAACCCCTTTATTGCAGACACTTTTCCAGCCTTTTCCAAGCTGTATGCTGAGTGTTTTGAGTGGCAGATCCTCCCCAGTTTGCTGGACAGAAATGAGATAGCAAAGTGTTACGAGTGGCCTGCCACACTGGGGTGTGGGGGTGTACAAAGGAGAAGTAGTGAGGCTGACTTGCTCTTGGTGTGGACAGTGTTGTGTATTTTGGTGCAGAAGAGTTATGGTGGGATAGTGTCAAAAACTAAAGTCGTATTTGCAAAATGTGAAAACTGGGGTCTATCTATATTAAATGTTGCTCTTTTTAATATGCTGAACCAGCACAGATGTAGAGTGAGAAAGTGTGAGAGGAGTACCTGAAAGTAACTTGTTAAGCAAGGTTCTCTTTAACTAAACAGTTCATCTATTTCAACATGTTTAATATATATTAAATGAAATTGAAGATACTCTCTACTTTGTTCTCCATTCAGAAGGCAAGTCCTGTAATGTAAAGTCTGATGGTCCTGCAAAGTTGATTTATGGCCCTACAGTGTATCACTCTTTTATAATATAGCCCATATGATTTCTGACTGTTGCTGTCTATCATCGATCTAACACAACTTTCTTCTACTTGCATATTGTGTGACCTTGAGCATGTCACTTAACCACCCTGGATGGACCTGGAAATGAACTTTGGCTCAGTGTGCCTTTCCTGGCCAAAGACTGTAAAATAATAAATAGTACAAAATATGGCATCGTGCTTAGCCAAGGCAATCAGGATTGTTTATTTCAACACATTCCAGGTACTGTTATAACCACAAGAGTGTGTCTCATGCACAAAGATGCAAGTGTCACCCTGTGCCAAAGAATGCACCCCAAGCTATTCCCAAAAGCAGCCTGAGACAAATGTGTACCGGGTCATAATGTCATATGCTGAATAGCATACAGCATTATGCGCGAACCCTGGACCTGTGCGCTCTCTGTGTTGGACCCCCCCGGAATTAGAATCCTTAGTGGGGGGGGTCCGGGGGTGCAGCATCCCATAACTGGGGGTGTGAGGGGCAGAGCCCCCCACAGAGAAAAATATTTAATTCAATCACTCAATGCAATTATTTTGCATGACATTCTGCCATGCATGGTATTGACCCCATGCCTGACAAACGCAGGCTGCTTTCGGCAAAGAGGGCTTGTGCCAGCCTTTCCCCATAAAATGGGCTGTCTCATGGTGCTAGGAGGTATATGGCAGATACAAGTTGCCACATTCCCTAAAATGGCATTCTAAAACCATCTGCAGAGGACAACTTTCTAAGTACATGTAGACCAGCCAGGAGCTGGTCTAAGTGTAACTTGGTGTCCTCTGTGGGTTGTACCAATGTGCCACCAGGGTCCTGATCCCCCCTAGTACATGCTGCCCCCCTCAACAGCCCTGATCACTGGTGATATTTACTCTAAGTGTCCTGGTGGCCTAGCGGACCCCCTCCACAAGCCCCAATCACCCGTGATATTTATTGCAAGTGCCCTGGTGGGCTAGCGAATGGCCCTGAACCCCCGGTGCATGATATCGTCAACATCCTGGTGCTCAAGTGGACCCCCACCCCGTAGTGCCCTACCAGCCTAATCCCCAACTATAATCCAGCCGGTAACTGGCATAGCCTACCGCTCACTACCGAGGCCAGGCGCCAACTAAGTTATGCATGAGCACGTACTGTACCTGGAAATGAGCTTTGACTCAGTGTGCCTTTCCTGTCCAAAAACTGTAAAATAATAAATAGTATAAAATATGACATCATGCTTAGCCAAGGCAATCAGGATTGTTTATTTCTACACATTCCAGGTACTCTTATAACCATAATCATGTGTCTTGTGCACAAAGACCCAAGTGGCAATTTGAGCCAAAAAATGCTCCTCGAGCTATTCCCAAAAGCATCCTGCAACAAACACAAGCTACTTGTGGCAAATGGGGCTTACACCAACCTTGCCTCATAACATGGGCTGTGTCATGGTGCTAGGGGGTACTGCATGTGGCAGACACAAGCTGCCACATCCCCTAAAATGGTATTCTTAGACCACCCACAGAGGACAACTGTCTAACTACATGTAGACCAGCCAGAGGCTGGTCTTAGTGTACCTAAGTGTCCTGTGTGGGTTGCTCCAATGTGCTGCCAGGGTCCTGATACCCTACTAGTACATGCTGCCCCAACAACAGCTCCAATCACCCATGATATTTACTGTAAGTGCCCTAGTGGGATAGCAGACCCCTTCCCCAAGCCCCGATCACCCGTGATATTTATTGTAAGTACCCTGGTGGGGTAGCGGACAGCCCTGAGTCCCCCCGTTGCATGATTTTGCCAACATCCTGGTGGTCTAGAGAACCCCACACCCTGCAGTGCCCTACCAGCCTGCTCCCCTAGCCTGTAATCCAGTAAGTGACTGGCACAGCCCACTGCTCACTACTGAGGCCAGGCACCAATTGAGCTATTCATGAGTGTATACTCTACATATTATGCACTCAGTGACTGACAGCACCTGTCAGTCACTGAGTGCATGCTATATACAGTACTCACCCATTCATAGCTCAGTCAGTGGCTGGCTGCATTGGTGAGTGGTGGGTTGTGCCAGTCATTGGCTGGGTTGGGGAGAGTGGGTGGTAGGGCACTGCTGACTGAGGGGTCCACTAGACCACCAGGATGCTGACATTATCATGCGCTGGGGGTTCAGGGCTGCCCGCTAGCCCACCAGGGAAATTTACATTCCTATTATGGGTGATCAGGGCTAGGAGGAACCTGCTAGCCCATCAGGACACTTCCAATAAGTATCACGGGGGATCAGGGCTTGGGGGGGTGTCTGCTAGCTCACCAGGACACTCACAAGAAATATCATGGGTGGTCGGGGCTGGGTGGTGGTAAGGCACCTGCAAGACTTCCTGTTGTGCCCTCTGTTTGGTGCAGGGCCAAGTTTACTACAAGCCATGGGACTTAGTTGCCAGGATCCTACCCAAAAGAAAATTGGTATGTCATCCCTGGTACATCGGCAATCAGCGCAAGTCACCTTTGGAGTGGCTTGCGCCCAACTTTTGAGAATCGGAGCCTTTGTCTTTAGGTCACAGATCATCTGGCTATGCCTTTTTAGAATGTATAACAGGCCTCCCATGGATTATTGTCCTCATTTTGGGGGGCTTTGAATACTGGTGATAGAAATAAGGCTGAAAACCGGATACCGGGAAAAACTACCAGGATGACAAATGGGCTTAATTTTTTTTATTTACTTGAAAATTGGTGACTGGGAAGGGCACACTGAGCTGAGGCCCCATTCCAGGTGCAACCCAGGGGAGGAAGGAACAAGGGGGTAGATAGTAACAATGAATAAGTAGCCAAGGATAATAATGCAATACATAAATAACACAATAATCAGACCAGGTACAAAAATTAAGTAGGTGCAATATACAAGATGTAATACTGTACTGCACATCAGTGCATCCCTGGACAATTCTTCTTTTTTATACAGATTCTTCTCTGTGTTCATCCCTTGTCTCAGTGGCACTTCCCAACCCATTTTGTGGACTTACAGGATGACCACCACTTAAACAGAGCCATTCTGGTAGGTGTCATGCCACATAGAGTCATGTGGCACCCGCGTGGGATGCTGAGTGAGCCGGGGCATTTTTCTTTGATTTCTTCTCTGGGGTATATGCATGTGATATACTCAAGTGTGTATGTATTTATGCACATACATGCAGCATCAGCACCCCTCTAAGCCTGCTGACTTCAGTAGTGCTGCCATCCGACATCTGCCAGGTGGCAGGATTCAGAATTTCCCCCCTCTGAGGGAGGAGACCCATCCTTGGGACACTCTATCCTTCCTCACCTGGCCACCACCCCAAGTAACCCTGGTCCATTCCTGAACCCAGATTGTCAGCGTGGCAGGAGGTAAGGTATCCAGCACCCCAGCCCTCCAAGCCACCAGGCTGGCTGCCCTAGGACAATTCTAATTATGTACAGAGGATAGGGTGGGCCAAACAACAGTGAACTGCACATAACGTGCTCTGAGACTGGCATTTGTAATGGGCATTAATTTCTTAGACAAGCCTGAAACAGCTGACAGCAAATGTGGTGCTTTATTCTGTACAACATGTCTGTCTGTTTCAAAATGCAATTGTGTTGTATAATCACAATAACACCCTCCCAAGCAGGAATTTACAGGGGATTAACAGCTGGTCAGTGGTTAATGACTCCCAGATGGACATTATTCTCCTGGAAAGGCCCATTTGTTTGGGTTTCAGTGCTTATTTATATACTGTGCAGTAGTGGATCCAGTTATGTAGCTTAGTAGCGACTGCTACCCACGTAGGCCAGCAAGCAGTAGCTGACTGAGCTCAATCTGACTTTTAAAATAGAATATGTTACCTTACCCCCTTGAGAAATCTGCTATCCTCTATAAAATAATTCTTGGTCATTAGCTGGCCCATCAGCAGTACAGTATAGCTACCTGCAGTGCTGGTGACATGGGTTTGCAAACAAACTTCATTCATCTAGTGTTGCCTGGGGAAGGGGGAGATTGACCATCCCAGCAGATGGTCTCCTCCACTGGGGGAGGTGGGGTCTCTGCCTTCACTGCAACACTGCCACCTGGGTGACCGTGGCTGGTACTGCAGCAAAGGCATCGTGGGTGGGGGGGCATGCTCTGCCAGGCTACACACAATGTATACTCAGCATGCATGTACATGAGGCTTAGTGTTTGCTGGATAACTAGAGGAAGGGAAAAGATTGTTTAATTGTTTAATTAGTATTTTGGAAAGACCTTTGAGAGTGAGCTCTTTTACAAAGGTTCCACGTCAGGGTGGACAATAAGACAATACACATATTCAGTGGTTACAGAGGCCTGAATCATTAGGCATTAAAGAGAGATTACATGACAATTAGACAAATACGTGAAAAAAAACTGAGCAGTTGTAATTGAATACTAAGCTATTTCTAATCAGTTGCCCTAGGTAGCACACCCCTGGAAACCTCCAAATCTGTTGATAGACTATGGCAGAGTAACTGCATAGGGTTTAACGCTATCCAAATGGCGAGAGGCTGGGTGACAGTGGAAACAAGGGGACTGGGTTTGAAACCAACTGCAGAGAGCTAGAGGTGGGGGATAGTGAAACGGGGGCTGTGATGGGAGGCAGCTCCAGAGGGCTTTGTCGAGTATGTGTGTGTGGGGGTTTGGGAGGGGCAGTACAAGTGCGTTTAAAGAGGACTGATAGCTTACTTAAGCCCTTGGCTAGGCTGGAATGGAGGCAGGGTTCTCTAGGTAGCCCTGCTGGGTGTTACCTTGGGGGTAGGCCTGTCTATCAAGTGGGGTCTGAGAAGTAGGTGCATTTTGAGTTAGACATTAGGTGCTGTTTGAGGCCTACTTTGAATTGAGACAGGCTGTTGTTTGTTTGTAATTTCATCAGGAGTTCATTTATCCAGAGGGGGGCCTGATAGGAGAAAGCACGCTGCCCTAGTGAGGTTCGGTGGAATGGTATGGACAGTGCTCCATTCTTCCTCCATCTAGTGATGTGTGTTGAGAGAGAAGCCTTGAGCAAGTTTCCTATACAGGGTGGGGTTTTTCCGAGGAGTGTCTTCTTTCCCAGGAGGCAAGTTTGGTATTTGATCCTGTCTTTTAGGTTAAGCCAGTTTGTATGCTCATACAGGGTGCAAGAATGAGTGTAGTGATCTGCACACAGGGTGAGGTGGCATGCCTTATTGAGTGCAATTTGGACCCTTTTGAGCACTGTATCAGTAGCAGCTCCATAGACCACCAGCCAGTAGTCTATTGTGGAGAGTATGGAGCTGGAGACTGAGATTCGGAGTGCTTCCGGGGTAAGGGATTTCTTATGCCTATAGAGGACCCCAATCTTTGTGTTTACCACTTTGACAAGAGACTCTACGTGGTGCGCATAAGTGAGAGAGTCATCAATGGTGACGCCAAGGTACTTGAACAAGTGCACCTGCTCAGTCTGCTCACCAGCCTTTTTGGTGGTTACAAGGGGAGCATGCTTGTGTTTGTTGTAGGGGCTGGACTGTAGCATAGCCTTGGCTTTCTTGTAATTTAGTAGCAGCTTTAAGATACAAGAAAAGTCCTGGTGCATGCAGAATGATCCTGGTGCACCTGGACCCTGTTGCCTCACTAGCTGCTCCTACACCAGAGGCTTCACCTGCACCCCTATTCAGGAGGGGGCAGCAGGTCTACTTGGCAGTGGCCATGTATACCACAGGGAACTGAAGGAAATAATCAAAGGGGATGAGGGGGGATAAAGGCATATACAAGGGAGAAAAAAGAATAAATTGAAAATAAATTCTGGATTTTCATCTGATACTCTGGATCTTGAATTACTTTATTTTTTGTATAAACAATAACAGTGCAGTAATTCAAGTTGCTGTTGTAAATGGCTGGCCTACATCTGCAGTGGTAGCAGTACTGCCTGCGACACCAATGATCCAGGTCAGGAATGAGCCCAGAGCACTGGAAGGTCAGACGGGGGAGGAGGATCAAGCATCTGATGGACAGCCATCCCCATCTGGGAGGTAGGGTTTTGGTACCCCGGCAGTAATCCAACCTCTAGCACTGGTGGGTGGACAGTGTGCTAAGAACCAGAGCTGATGCGGGGATTGCTGGAGTGGCAGACATCAGCACCTCTGACGCGAGAGTGCCTGATGCTTCTCAGCTGTCATTGCATGTCCATTCCACCTGAGAGAAGCAAAGCAGAAAATCCCCCTTGGTCACACTCCATGATGCCAGACTCTCCTTGGCCCTGCACCCACTAACCCATGGCAGGTCAGACTGTGACTCAGATTAGCATACTGCTTTCTCCCCTCTACCACCCAGAGGGGGACCCATTGCAATGGATTACTCATGGTCTCACTGGAAGTAACAGGCTGGTAAGTCCACAGGGAATCTGGGGGTGGGGAAGGTGGGGGTCCCTGAGAGATTAAATTGGGTAAATTCCCCACCGACCAAAGGAAGCCAAAAAGAGTAAAAAAAATGCTGCAGGTGTAAAGTGTGGACTTGGACTAAATTTTTATACTTTCTTGTTTCTATGTATTGTTTTATGTATTTTGCCATTGATGGCTGAAAATGGGAACTTGTAATCCAAGCCCGTTCTCCTGGTTTATCAAATATATCAAATCTAAGTCTATGGTATTGTTGAGAGGTCTAAACCTCACTTTCAGATTCTTGACGATATTGGGAATGCAAGTAATCACAGACATGTTGCATCAGAGTAATAAACAAGTTTATTACTATCAAGGGATAAATCACAGTTGCCCTAAGCAGTTCTTACCAATACGAACTGGGAGCCAGTGCTAAGCGTTCCCTACACCGCGAGGTTTCTCTGTTGTCTCTTGGGGTCTCTCGGGTCTCCGAGGTGTAAAGCTTGTGCATTACATTATATACCTATGATAATTACTATGGTTACCAAAAGATAGAAACATTTCTAGTTACAGAGATGAGCCCTATTGGCTAAATTAGAGGTGGCTCCACGGTCCAAGATAACAATATACAATTCTGTAAAGTCATCAGTTTGAGAACAAAAGGGTTCTTTTACAGAGTCTTACATAACTCAGTGTAGTAGTACAAATCACCAAAAGATGGCAATGCCGTCTTACATATTATAATTACTTCAAGGACACAGATGTCTTGGCATCTGACTAGTAAGAAATACACAGAAAATACATGGCAGAATATATGTGTATTAGCAAGCAAAGTGTATTACAACAATATGCATTCATATATATCCTGACATCTACTCTTATGCGGTAGATGCCCTTAGCCCTAAATATAAGTATAACCTATACCTAAGTGTTAGCTGTCCACAGTGTACCTCTGAGGATACCAATTAGGGTGCAGGGACCTCGTGTAACATTCCCCCCCTTGTTGCCTCCAAGGGAAACACAGGCAAATGTCTAAGGAAAGGAGAGGATCAGTGGTCATTTACAATCCTGATGCACGAGCCTTGTAAAGGAACTCAAGCTGCTCACAGTGTTGGCAGAGTGTGCGTCATAGGCAGCAAAGCATAATAATCAAAATGAAAATTAAAAGTGCTTGTATAATAACAAAACCTTTAAAAGTAATCTCTAACCAGGTGTTAGTTAATGCGTTATTCATATCTCCATCATTAATCAAGGCAAGAACAGCTTCATTGGCTTTGGTCATATTATTGCTGATGTGGATGAGGTGTGTGTCTTTCCTGTCTAAAAGTGATTTCAGTGTAAGTGTGAGTGGGTCTATGTGTATATTAAAGTATGGCAAGTATTCTGACAGTGTGAGTAGATAATCTGGGTTACCATCAATAATGTCTGCATCGAGAAGGGGGATGGGGGTTATAGCAGTATGTCCAATGACAGTCTTCTGGTGGGGGACAAAACAGAAATTGGGGTAATCAATAGCACAAGTAACAGAACCATATGTGTAGGTTTTATAGTTCGTAACTACTCAATATTCGCCATCGGAATTATACTGTGAATGCACAGTAGTCAGTCTCCACTTTTGCAACTGGACAGGGCAGGTGTAGGTCATCTTCGAAATCTGTGTTGACAGGCGATGAACCTCCTCATGATAGGATTGGTAGAGCTTGTCTGGAGACAAAGTTGAGTCGAAAGAGTTGGTGCCATTTGCAGTGATGTCATCATCCATAGTGAAAGTCCAATCAATGCTGTCTGGAGAGTAGCTACAAACAGGTTGTATAACATCAAACACATCACAGCGGCACAAGTAAATATATTGCTTTTTGGCACAACAGTCTGTGTGCGGAGCCACCCAGGCAACCAGGAAAGAATGGTAGACCAGTAGTGGTGGTAGATCCAGGTGTTCTCTGTAGATGTCTTCATCCAAATGCCCAATCGAATGAACCAGTGCAAGCTTGTCGAACAAAGCTGTAGTGGGATCAAAGCGTGGTAAGGAGACAGTGAAAGAAACAAACATGGTATCTGTTATGGAAAATTTCTTAGCAGTGAAACAAGGACCAGTATTAGGGTGTCTGGTCACAAACCCCAAATTCCTAGCTGTGGAAAGAGGAATAGTCAAAGTCTGTTGCATACACATGGAAACACAGCTAGTGGTTTTACACCTTGGACAATACCATTTGGAAATACGTCTATCATGTATAATGTCAGGAATTCTTCAAGATTCTAGATCACGGAAGAGGTTATTGATGGTAGTGATAATGTAGGAGCTGTAAGCAGAACAGAGTATCTCTCTCTAGCAACGTATTGTTTATCTGCTTCCTTGTTGTTCTGTTGTATGAGTGCGTTGATCTTATCTTTAGAATCAGTGAATGCCTTAGCGATGTCGTGCATGTTGTATACAGTGTATTTTTCTTCCTGACTAAGGCCATCCACACCATGCAATAATGGAGGTAAAATGTTATTGACCAAGCCAGTGGAGAACTTGGCAGAATGGCTTTTGATAGCAGCAATGTCTGCTTTATTCCAGATAGACAGCCGTACCAAAAAGACCTGTGACAGTACCTGTGGCATCTGTAACATCAGAACTGTCAACTTCACATCTGTTACATTTATGATTTAGATTATCAGGAGAGGGCTTCCTCCTGAAGTTGCCTCTATGTTCAGTAGAGTGGACCCCGCAATAGGGTCTTCATGATGAACTGAAAATGCAGCTAAACTATCAACAATAATGTACTATAAAATGATGATGTATTAGTATTGTGACACATACCAAACTCTTTCATATTCCAGTAAGTAAGATTAAACAAAACAGGTATATGCATAAACTGTAAGTTATTGATCAAAGAACCTGGGAGGGCAGTGGCTGTTAGACCACTACGAGGACCAGGGGTATGCTTTGGACATTCCAAAAGCTGCTTATCAGTGGGTGGTAACACAGAGAGGTACATGGCTGCAGAGGCCATGTGGTGTATAGCACAAAATCTTCGAGCGGAATCTTTGGACAAAGAATTACACTAAGAAGGATCTATTAAGGCAGTTATATTGTACAAACCAGAATGTCTTAATGCAGTTTGTAACAAGGACAGTGAACCATTTGGGGAAAATTTAGCATTGGGCCAACCCTGGAAAGTTCCTTTGGAGAGTTTGGCCACAGGGAGAATTTGTCATTGTGATGTGGTTTGCCACTCAATTTGAAGGGTAAATTTGTCAGGAGCAACAACCGAGGCAGTGAGGTAAGCATCAGAACCTTCCTGGGCAGTGATCATGCTATCTGGTATATTGAGGGATACTCCCTCTGGAGGAGGTGCTGGAGGATCGAGGTGTCGTAGGAGGTCCGGTACCATGCCTTGGATGCAGAGGATAACTCCTGAGAGGAGAAGATAATGGAACAAGATAGCCATCTTGTCAGTGTATCTGAAAAGGAAGATCAAAGATTAGTACGTTAGTACAATTCCGCCCAATGGGGTGAGGAAAAGTAATTTAAGCTCCTTTATACAGTTTCAGCTGGTTTGCATGTAACCATTTGTCAGTCAACTTGTTATTGTGGAGGAGTCTAACTTGATAGACTGCTGGACTGAGCTTGTTGACAATAGGGTATGGGCCTTCCCACTTGTTGGAGAAGGAGTGGGGTAGGATGTGCAAATTGAAGCACCATTACCTGATCTCCAACTTGCCAATCCACTTCTTGTGCATGTTTGTCAAACTGTATTTTGGATTGTTCCTGGGCCTTGCCCATGCAGTTGGTGGCATACAGGTGTGTGTGTATGAAGTCATTTCTGAGTTTTTCCACATATTGGTCCACAGCCACATGGTCTGCAGTGGGGGTGTGCAAGTCAAACAACAGGTGTTCAGGTAATCTCATCTGTCTACCAGTCATCACCTCAAAAGGTGTGAGCTGGGTGGTGGCTGAGGGTGTACCCCCTGATTGCCATAAGGAGTAAAGGCAATAGGGAATCCCAGGTTTTGGGATTGTCCTCAATGAATTTGGAAAGCATTTGCTTAATCCGTCTGTTGGCTCTTTCTACTTGACCTGAGGATTGAGGGTGGTAAGGTATGTGGAACTTCTGCTGAACTCTGAGGAGTTCAAGGGATTCTTTCATCAACTCACCTGTAAAACTGGTTCCTTTGTCAGAATCTACCTTAAGAGGTAGACCCCACCTGGAGAAAATCTGTTCCACCAGGATTTTGGCAGTAGTTTTCGCGCTGTACATGTCTTAGTGGGGAAAGCTTCTACCCACTTAGAGAAGAGGTCAGTTACCACAAGAGCATACTTATTATTTCTGCTGGTGTTGGTCAGAGGACCAATGAAATCAATTTTGATGGCATGCCAAGGTCCAGAATGTCTTTGTGGTAAAAGTTTGGCATTTCGTTTGGTAGAGATGGGACTGTTTTGCACACAAACAAGACAATTGTCTATGTATTGTTTAACATCTTTGGTGATACCAGGCCACCAGGCGGTGGTCTTGAGTCATTGGAGGGTATTCTCTGCTCCCCTGGTGTCCACCAGTAGGAGTATCATGAACTTGGTGCAAGAATTCAGATCTTAGGTGTCTGGGGACTACCCACAACTTGGTGGTAGAGTCTTCTGGTTGAAACCAAATGAGCTTGTCATCTGGTGACAAGCACAACCTACCTTCATGCCTCTGATAGGGGTTATGTGTGGGAAGTTTCTCTTCAGTACCTTTGTCAAGGAATCTGAACACCTCTTTGAGTTCAGTGTCAAGCTGTTGGGCTGCAGAAAGGTCCAAGGGGGGAAAAGGTTTAGATTTCTTCTTAAGTGCTGCAATGTGTATAGCTGCATTAGCCTCTGGGTGGTCCATCATCCAGACGTCCCCCCCTTGGGCCCCTTCCTTAGCAAGGGTGTCTTCTGTGTCATTGAAGGCATGATAGGGGTCATGGAAAGAGTGGACTTTAACCTTGTGTACATAGAGTTTGTGTACAAATTTCTGTGCCAGTGAATGTATGTGTATTACCAATTCTTTGTACTTCACTGGGCTGCTATCAGAAGAGAGGAAGGAATTCTTCTGCCAGAAGGGAAGAAATTCTGTAAGAGAACAACAAACCCAGTTAGATATGATGGTATCCTCGGTTCCATGTTGGATCAACTCGAGGGCACAGGCCAACGCTGCCATCTCTGCATACTGTGATGATGCTACACTACAGCGCTTAGATATCTTGACAGTGTTCCCATAAGGGTAAATCACCAAAATACCCATCCCTGCAATCTGTTCTCCCTGATAGTAGGATGCTGAACCATCAGTAAAGATATGGCACAAAGAGGTACTCTCGAGTATTTGTGGCGTGGCAGGGAGGAAAGGACCTGGATCAGGAAGATCAGGTGACTGTAGTGTACAGTCATGGGGTTCTCCCTGGAAAAGGAGGCCATGAGCTAACATAGATGGAACTTTAGTCAGTTGTACCTGTATATCTCTGTCCTGGAGAAGAAGTGACCAGTGCATCAGTCTGGTGTTGGAGACTGAGCCATCCTTCACTCTGTCTGAGAGCAGGAAGGTGGTTGGTGTATGGTTAGTGTTAATAATCAGTGACGAGTACCCAGTGATGTACAGGAAGTGCTTGACAGCCCAGTAGGTGGCCAGAAGGTTCCTTTCACAAAGGCCGTACTTCTGTTCCACTGGGGTCAAGAGCTGTAAGGCATATGCAATGGGTCTCAAGGTGCCATGCACCTTCTGGGCCAGCACTGCTGACATAGCAATGTCAGAGGTGGCACACTCCATATGGAATGGTAGTGCTGGATTGGGGTTCACCAGTGCTGGGGCTGAGGCCAAGGTCTGCTTCAGTGACGTCACAGCCTGGGTGTGAATAGGGCCCCATGTCCATGGTATATCCTTTTTGAGTAATTCATACAGAGGAGCAGCTTTCTGAGCAAAATCACAAATGAAATCTCTCGAATAGTTTACCATACCTAGAAACCTTTGAAGAGTTGCCACACTGGTAGGTAATGGCAAATCTTGCAATCCCTGTACCTTCCTCCAGGTAGGGCTTTGACCTTGGTCAGTTATTTTCAGACCCAGAAAGAGTACTTCTTTCTGACACAACTGTGCTTTTGCTGGGTTACATTTAAAGCCTGCTTTCTGAATGAGAGTCAATAGTTCATCCAAGAGATCCAAATGTTGTTCCTGTGTGGCTGTTGCCAGCAACAGGTCATCCACATATTGTAAGAGACATTGGGGGGTAGGGAAACTCCCAAGGGTGTCCATCATGTGGAGATGGAAGAGGGATGGATTGTTATGGAATCCTTGTGGCAAGCAAGTCCACGTGTACTGTCTTCCTTCAAAGGTGAAAGCAAACTTATATTGACTCTTAAGGGCCAATGGCAATGACCAAAAACCATTGGCAATGTCCAGGGCACTAAACCACTTCAAGTCAGGGGTCAGAAGTCGTAGCACATCTGGTGCTGATGCCACAGTTGGGGAACAACTGGGGGTGACCTGATTCAGTTTCCTGTAGTCAATAGTAAGTCTCCATGCTCCTGTGGGTTTCTTCACGGGCCACACTGGAGAGTTGGCAGTGGAAACACAAGTTCTGATTACTCCTTGCTTGAGGAGTGACTTGATCATTTCTCAAAGGGAAGGCAAGGCCTCAGTTGGGAAAGGATATTGCCTTTGCCTCTCATGTGCTGGGCCTGGCACTTCAATGATGGTGTGCATTCTACCACAGTCATGCTTGTTAACTGCAAACGCTTCCAAATGTCATTGCAGAATAGGTAGGAGTTTTGGAAAAAGTTCATGATTCTTGAACAAATCTATGACATCATACTCTTTGTCATTGGCAGATATCGTTGCCACAGCATGTGAATCAGGAATCAAGATGGTATGGTATTGACCCTGAATCTGTATCAGTAGCATGTTAGCTAGGTCCACCACACAGCCGTGTGGTGCAAGGAAGTCGATCCCTATAACACTAGGATGATCATGCAGTACCATTAGTTGGAAAGTGTATGAGGCCTTTAAGTTGCCTAGCTCTACCAGTAAGGGTATAGAATGGTATGCAGGTAGCCTAGTACTGTCGACTCCTGACATGTTGGTCCTCCGTCCAGTGGACAAGGGGATGTGTCTGGGTGTTCATCATGTAGCACAGATACAGCTGCACCTGTATCCAGCAAAACTACTAGTAGGCGGCCCCCGACCTCGGCCTCGGTGCAGGGCCTTCCATTTGTATCCAAGACTAGCTTGTTTACAATACAGACTGGGGCCTGTAATTGTCAATCTGTACTGCTGGAAGCATGCAGAGGTTGGGCCTGGCTCATGTGAATCACTTCACCATGCTGTACTGATGCTATATAGGGAGGAGCTTCTGGGTGCAGACCTGTGTGGGCATGAGGGCCTCTACCTCCGGTGTCCCCATGGCCAGTTGAGGCCTGGGCTGCTGGTTGTACCGCCACAAGGGCCTGTGCGGGAACCGCATCCACCACAGAGAGCACTTGTCCCAGGAGCTCTCAAAATTTCTGATTCTCTTCAGCTATCTCCCTATATGAGGGACCCGTTCTCTGTTGTGGTTTACCTCTACCCTTATGCTTCCTGTCCTTATGCCAATTCTGGTTTCCACCCCACTGCTGTTGTTGATGCTGTTGCTGTTGATGGGCCTGTTGGGGGTGTTGATTATCAGCTGGAGGGGCTGGCTTGTGTTGGGTCTGTTGGCGTTGAGCCTGCCCATCCACTGTGTAGTGTGTCATGGCCTCCGAAACGGGTTCCACGGCAGCTACCTTTTTGGAACCGGAGCCCAAATCACGGATATACAGTTGATACACTCTCTCGGTTTTCCGAAGAATATTGGCAAACCTATCCATATTTGGGTAAGTGGTTGGCTCTGCCTTTTCTCTTACTGCTGGAATCATGTTCCTAAGGAACAGGGTCTTATATTCAATAAGATCTACATCTGCAGCTTCTTGTGTCAGGTGTTTTCCTGCTAGGTAGGCCATCCAGAGTTTCTGGTGGTAAGTCACTGGACTTTCTTTTGCATTCTGCTTCACAGGATATGCAAGCATCACTCCTACTATACCTGGGCTGTGAGCAGAAATAAGCTCAGCTGCAACCTCGTCAAAGGTAGCATTCCCATCCTGGAGAACAGCTTCAGGGAGTTTGGCCCATAAACCAGGATCGATGGTCTGGTGTAGTATTTGGACCTGATATTCTGCAGTGAGGCTAAGCATCTCGCATTTAGAACGTACCTTCTCCAAGTGACAGCTGAGGTTGTCAGACGGATTCATCCGACCAATGCTGTCAGCAATCTGCTGAACAGAGTAGGCCATTTGTAGGGGATTAGTGGGCCGATCAGGCAAAGGTAGATTGTCTTGAGCACCATCCAAGGCTGCGTGAGCTGCAGCTTCAGCCGCAGTGCGGACAATACCTTCCTGAGTACCAGCTTCTTGGAAAAACTGCCTAATCTGGGTTTTAATAGCCCTTTTACTCCTTTCAGGAAGAGGAATTTTGCCTATCGCAGTTTCGATCATGGTTTCTGTCTCTTGCCTGTCTTCCACATTAATAACGGCTACCGTAGGTGCCATCGGGACTAGGCTTGGGCCTGCTCCCCCCCATCATGGGGGCCGCCATGTTGGCATCTCTTATGATGAGCATCACGACATCGCTGACGTGTGACATGGGGAGTTGGGGGCGGGGACCTGCCATGCTGTGGATGGCTGGGTGTGGAGTCTGGGCCATAGTAGGGGCGTGACTGGGCATTGGATTGTGAAACGTCATCATCAGACAACTCCCCTTTTGATGACGAATGAAAGGCAGGGGCTACGCCTCCCATTGCCTTAACATGTCCAGCCAGAACCTCTTGCTGATGGCGCAGTGTTGCCATCTTAGTTCTACATTCATCGTGATTCACACTTACAACATCCATATCAACCTGATCATGCTTTTGCTTTTGCAAAACTCTGTATGTGGCACTCAATTCGCGATGGTCCCTGTAAGCTACTTCTAAGTCATTACGTACCTGGTTAATCTCATCCTGCAGCTCACCCATTTCGTCACTCAACTGAGCATTCACAGCACTCAGCAAATCATTCATTTGCACAGCCTGACTCTTATCCAGTCTCAAACTTTCACACTTCTGCTTCAACTTACATATTTCCTGTTCTCCAGCCTGGGCTGAATGATGCAATAGTGAATCCTTTTCATTCCACAGAGTTTGGAGTTCAGACTCCAAGTTCTGCTGCAGTCTGATACATTCTGTTTCCTGCAAACCCATGTGTTGCTTAAGAGATGAAATCTGTAGATCAAGGGTTCGAAACCTCACTTCGGAGGCTTCCAAAGCAGCGTAGAGAGCAGCAACCATCAACCCTTTAGCGTGTCACTTATTGGTTGATTGTCTCATCTCTGCATACTGGGTTGAGATCCCCGGTATAGGGTTGTCAGATTGACTTGCATCCCGCGCAAAGTCAGCCCATCCTCCATGGGAGGCAAGGAAGCTCGAGACATCGAGTCTCAGTTCTGCGCAGATATCTGATACTGTGGCCATTGTATGGGATGGAACAAAAATTCAAATTGTGAAAAAGACAGCATGCTGCGTATTGATCCACAACACGAGTACTTTAAACACAGCCGGGCTACTGTATTAGTTGCAGGCTTGCAATTCAAAACTGCTATGGAATGGGTCGAGATGGCATCGACCACATCCGAAAAGTCAGCCAGACTTTGAAAGTGACTACAAACTGGTTTGAAAATGGGAGAGGTGATACGGGAATGTACACCTACTGTCCCCGTGGGAAAGGGAAAAAGTTTAAGCAACAAGTGAAAACTTACAAACACCAAATATCGCCTGCACACGGTCGCCAATTTGTTGAGAGGTCTAAACCTCACTTTCAGATTCTTGACGATATTGGGAATGCAAGTAATCACAGACACATTGCATTAGAGTAATAAACAAGTTTATTACTATCAAGGGATAAATCACAGTTGCCCTAAGCAGTTCTTATCAATACAAACCGGGAGCCAGTGCTAGGCGTTCCTTACACCTTGAGGTTTCTCTGTTGTCTCTTGGGGTCTCTCGGGTCTCCGAGGTGTAAAGCTTGTGCATTATATTATATACCTATGATAATTACTATGGTTGCCAAAAGATAGAAACATTTCTAGTTACAGAGATGAGCCCTATTGGCTAAATTAGAGGTGACTCCATGGTCCAAGATAACATTATACAATTCTGTAAAGTCATCAGTTTGAGAACAAAAGGGTTCTTATGCAGAATCTTACATAACTCAGTGTAGTAGTACAAATCACCAAAAGATGGCAATGCCGTCTTACATATTAAAATTATTTCAAGGACACAGGTGTCTTGGCTTCTGACTAGTAAGAAATACACAGAAAATACATGGCAGAATATATGTGTATTAGCAAGCAAAGTGTATTACAACAATATGCATTCATATATATCCTGACATCTACTCTTATACGGTAAATGCCCTTAGCCCTAAATATTAGTATAACCTATACCTAAGTGTTAGCTGTCTATGGTGTACCTCTGAGGGTACCAATTAGGGTGCAGGGACCTCGTGTAACAGTATCCATTTCCCTCTAGACTGCTTCACTTTCCTGTAACACACACAGAAATCCCTGCAGACCTCTGAGCCCTGAAGATGCTCTGTCACTGGTCTGGTTGAAACAAATGAAAAATAGTCTCAGGCGGGCTCTGCTTAAGCCATTGATAGTTATCTAAAGAACATAAGTCACCCCCTAAAGCAACTAGTCTGAATGGAAAGTGAGTTATTGCCAATGCGCAGGGCCACTTTCAAAACTGTCACCACATGCTAGGTCAGTAGTCCCAGACTCCCAAACTGTGCTGTGTCAACACCATGACAAGTCTACAAATGAGGCAGCATATATTCCTGCCATCTCTGAGTCCTTAATGAGCTGGTGGTTGTTTTCTGGAGGCCTGAGGCCCTCTCTTCCATGGCAGGTGTCCCAGCTTGCCACTGTTGGATGGAACTGTAGGTATAATGCTAGTAAACCAGTATTTTATAATTGCCTTCCTACCAGATACTAGGCAAAACAAAAAATAATCTTCATGTGTTAGGACCACAAAAACCCTGTGGCAAATCTAGACAAAGGGCTGTTCTATCCAAAAGTTGGAAATCGTCCCCAAAAATATCTCTAAGGGATTCTAATAGGTGATCCCAAAAAGAGTGAAAGAGTGGGCATTGCCAAAAAAAGTCCAAGTGTCACACAGGATTCTCCATAACTTCTCCAACACTATGTGCCTTTATCAGGTTGAAATTTCACTTACACACATAGAGTGTGGAAAAAATAGATTGCCATGTTCCACAAGGACTTGATCCATATGTAGGAGGGGGCCACATTGTGTGTATTTGCCAAGTATCCATCTCACTGTAGTATGTCTGTTTGTATGCCTAAATCTGTCTCCTGCCTCTGTTGCATTAGGTGAAATCTTAAGTTGTGATTCAACTAACACAATACGCCCCTGGCACATACACCATGCAAGGAAACATTTGGCATTGACAAATGCTTGTTAATGTATGACTTAGATGGTTTTGACTGACTCCATCTCTGTTCTTTGCCTATAGTTGTTATTTGAGTGATGTGTGTATTCTTATCATTATTGTGTTTTTTTGCAAGCAGCATCAACATAAACACTCAATAATCACCAATACACACTAATAAAGTTACAGATATACAGACACATGAAGTAGTGATCAACCATCTCCCAGAAATCCCATAAGCATGCTTGGTCCAGCCCCCACATGTGTCACCAGTCCCAATCATTCATTCATTCATTCATTTAGTTTTTGTTGACCGGGTAAGTGCACTAGACAGATTCTTGCATATTTTCAGACAAGACCCAGAGGAAGGGGAATACAGATGAAAGCCGACTTACCTTGAACCAGATTAAGTTGTTCGTGGTATTTTCAGTGAATGGAGGGAAATTTGGCCAGGGCACTGGGAAAAATTCCCCTACTCTTTTTTGAGAAGTGCCATGGGATTTTTAACATCCACCTGAACTACCTCCAGAACAGGCAGATGGGACCTTGGTTTAACGTCTCATCCGAAAGACGGAATCAGTGAAGGACAAGGTGATTAAAGGTCTGGGCATGTTTGATGTTCTAAAATCATTTTCTCCCCTGAGAAGCCTATGGCTACTACTGTCACTGGGACTGAGGATAGTACTACTAGCACTACTACAACCACAACTGCTAGTACTTGTACTAGTGTCAGTACTAGTACTGTATGTACTGGATTTACTGCACCATCATTTTATAAATGTAGAATGGCTTCACAGCTGACATCACCTGTCACAGAAGAAGAAGAAGCCACCCCTACCAGCAGTTGCAGTGATATTCCTACAACTGCCAGCATGGTGACTACATCTGCCACAAGTGTGCTCCTTCTCACCACCACCAGTGCCATGATTTCAACCACCACAACCACAGCAAATCTTTTATGCACTAGTGACATCACCACTGCCACAACAGTCTGCACTATAGTTTGTGCAACCTCCACAGCCACTGTAACCACAAGCTGTTCCATAACTGACATTGCCTCCACTGTGATTCTTGCTTGTACTGCTGTCACCACTACTACTGATGTCATGGTTACTATCATGTCAAATGTGTCTGTGAGCATGGGACCAGTGCCTGCTGCCCCTGAGACATTGACCATCACCATGCTAATTGTGCTGTCAAAATGTACTGCTGCTCAAAAGTGTTCACTTGACACATTTTCATTCACAGATGTAAAGAGTCAGTGAAGCACTCTAAATATCTACCAGAGCCACAAGAGTTGCAGCATAGTACATCATCTGACACTAGTAACAGTGACACCCACTTTAGTGAATTTGGTGATGAGGTAGAATATACAGCAAAACTCTATGAGAAGTGGGAATATGAAACTGCCAAACTTGCTACAGATGGTAGCTGGGGCAAGCAAGCTGGTCACCCTCCTCCTCCAAAACAAACAAACAATCCACCCTGGTCTTTCAAAGAGTTCTGCCAACTCCAGCAGAAACACAAAATAGTTTAAGTTCTTCTACAAATGCATCTCTTTTGGAGAAACAACAGGGCACAGCACTGTCTGCACCCAGGTCACATAAGGAAAAAAAGGGGCAAAATGCAGCCATGGTTGCCCTAATTGGGGCATGCACATCCACTGTCCATGGGGGGAAAAGTCCAATGAGGCAACATGTTAGCATTTTGAAAAGTGATGCAGCAAAGACTATGATCTTTGTGCAACTGTACCATAAGCCACGGTAAAAACCTTTTAAACCTCATGACAACATCAATGATTAATTACCTCTGCATGAAACATGGCCATGCACTGCAGGGATCCACAGAGGTTCCTCCCCTTCCCCAAGATGTGCCTGTCTGCACTTCTGCTGGTATTGGTATGGGTAGTGATACTGTTACAGAGACAGGTAGTGTGTCATTTACGTCTTCTACACCAGTTTCAGTTCATCCCTGTACAGGAGCATCAGTCAGCGTGCCACCCAGTAGTCAGTCAGTTATTATTCCTTCAACACCCTGCCCCATGGGCTCAAAGTCAAAATCAAAATCCCCACACTCCTCCACAGCTTTGACAACACCCATCACGTAGTTCATTCACGGGTTCACCAAATACCAAGCCTCACATTTGACAGCACAGTGGCTCACCAATTTAATGTGTGAAATGATGGCCTTATATCTGCAGCCATTCTCCACTGTCAAGAACACAGGTTTTCATTGGCTGCTGCAGCATTTGCACCAAAGGTATAATATACCTTCATAGACCATAGATGCCAATTATAAGGCGATATGCTGCTTCACTCACACACTGAATTTGGTATTGGAAAAGGCTTTGGCAACACAGTAGTGGCAGGTCAAACAGTCAAAGTCACCAGAAGCATATGTGATCACGTCTTCACTCTGTGAAAGCTACAAACTATCTGCATCAGCTGCAAGAATGTGACCAAGTGCCTCATCATCATCTCACTCAGGATATGCAGACCTTGTGGAACTCCACTTTTTACATGATGCAAAGCCTTCTGGAGTAAAAGCTGGCCCTTCATGAGCTAAGCATGGAAAGTGATATAGATGGACTGTGATTAAGGGTTTGGTAAATCCGTTGGCCCCATCTGAAAGAAGCCCTCATCACATTTAGCTCTGAGTCAGCACTGCTGAGTCAAGTCATCCAGCAAAGCAGAATCTGAAAAAAGCAATGAGTAGATTTACTAAACATGCTAAAAAATATCCAGACCAGACTCTATGAACAGTGACCGGCATTGTAGAACACCTCATCACAGAAATGGACATTCATTTCTCAGGTCTGTCTGGCAATAAAAAGTACATCATTGTTACTACACTGGACCTGAGGTTCAGGTGTGATGTACTGCACTTTATAATGCCCTCACACAGGGTTACAGAATTTTGGCACCCGCTTTGCTCTGAACTCAGCTTCTGCATGTGTGAGTTTGTGGGACGCTAAGGTAAACCTAATGCCGAGCTAGTGGCAGACTCACAAATGTAAGCCAATCTTGAAATCCTGGCAGAGGAAGGTGATTGTTGGGCTGATCTCAGTTCATCTCTACAGGCTGAGCAATGGAAGAGGACAGAACAACAGCCATTGTCAGCCACCAATCTTCTGAACTGCTATTTTATGGAAGTGCTGGAATCAATCACCATAACTCTAGTGGAGTACTGGATCAAAAGGCTAAAAACATCTTATTTTTCTCAGGTGGCCCTAAAATATATCTGTTACCCCCTTACCAGTGTGCCATCTGAATGAATGTTCATCACTACTGGGGATGTGGTGGAGCCTCATTGATCATCACTAGACCCATCACATGTGGAGCAATTAATTTTTATAAACTTAAATCTACCTCACCTTGGGTACCAATAAGACCATTATTAAAACACAATAGTTCTGTTGGTTTTGCTGGATCCACTAAATCCATGCTGTATCGATCACTGTTTGGCAAAGTACCACATTACTTATCATTCACTGAAACATTTTGAATATTACTATAACTCTGCTTCTCTTCTCTTGTGGCCTAGTGGTGCCACATTCCCTAGCTGTTGTTGCCACTAGCCCCCCCCACCCGAGACTACTACCTCTACTTCTCTTCTTTCCTGAACTGGTGGTGCCCCAATCAACCTATCATGGTAGAAGCTTTCCAGCTGCTGTTGCAACTAGACATCCCCCTCATGACTGGTGTTGCTGCTTCTCCTCTTCCCTGGACTGATGTTGCCCATATTCAATGTTATTGTCTGCTTACAACATTTGAAATGTAACACCACCAATCTCCAGGTTTCCAAATGTTTTCACTACTAAAATATGCCAGTTAACCACTAATGCACCACCAGTCTCCTGTCTCCAAATGTCTCCACTCTTGAAATATGCCTGTTAGTTACCACGGCATCACCACCAGTCTGCAGTCTCCAAATGTTTCCACTCCTGAAATATACTAGTTACTACAGCAGCACCACCAGTGTCCAAATGTCCCCCCCCCCCGAAATATGTCAGTTACTAGAGTGGCACCATCTGTCTCTAGTCTGCAAACGTTCCCACTCCTGAAATATGCCTGTTACCAGAGTGGCACCACCATTCCCCAGTCTCCAAATCTTTCCACTCCTGAAATATGCCAGTTTACACAGTGGCACCACAAGTCTTCAAATGTTTCCACTCCTGAAATATGCCAGTTGCCGACCCAGTGGTACTGAGGGTTGAGGCACTGGACACCACACCTCACGCTATGTCAGTGACCTGGGATGGGGAGTGAGCCTGGGTATTCTATGTGATAACAGTGACTGCCAAAGGGCGATCATCATTACAGTGAAGTCAGAGCACCGAAAATCAATTTCGGAGTTCTGACTCCCCGGCGCACAACAAAACTGCCCCAGAGACTTACATTTTTGTATATTTATGAGGGAGTCTGTGCCCCCCACAACCTCCCGTGGGGGACTTCACACCTTGCACTGCTCTAATTAAGGATTCTCAACTCCAGGGGGGTGCATGTCTGGGGGGATGTGGCAAAACATAAAAAAAATTAAATTCGGGCCAGGCGCAGCAAAAATGAACATGTGCCTGGACCTGAACCCATCACCCTAGCCACCAAAGTTATGAGCCGACCCACTACACCATGGGGCCAGGTCGGCAGCCTACTGCAGTGCTAACCCTCAAGTTCCCTTCCACCCCTCACCGAGTGTGCTCGCTCCCCCACGCATGTGTACTTGTGCAACTTCCTGTCGCTACGGTTGCCAACTCACTCCATCCAGTCAATGTAGCTGCCCGCTAGTCACTGTGCCATGCACCACAACTGAGTCACCCTTTCAGGGGTCACTCAGTTGTGGTCGTGCACATCATGGTATACCAGCCTTGGCCACCGGGGGACAGCTGTGGGGAAGGAAGGAGCAGGATTGAGTAGCACCATGGTTGCTCTCCTCTCTCAGGGAGGGATTTTGTTACTCCCCATGGTCCCACTGCCCCCATGTGGAGGCCTGAGGGTAATGCAGGTGGGAGGGTGGCATGCAAGGGAGGGCACCACAGAATCATGGCATGCACATGCTTCCACACGTGCGCATGGCCACAGCATGGGAGCAGAAAAGTAGGTGGAAAATGGGAGCTGGCAGACTCCATGATGGCCTGATGCATTCCCTAAACAAGCCGCCCCGATTTCTGGATTGTGATCGGGGGGAGAGAAAGTCAACACTCCCCACCCTGGCCCCACCATGAGGGGTAATCCATGGTGGAGCAGTGGGGTTGGCTGAGAAGGGACGATCGGGCTCAGAGCATGAGCCCCTCCCAGGGAGGGCTGGAGCTGCCTGCCAGCTCTGAGGAGTCAGAATAAACAAATAATGAAAAAAAAAAGAAATATGCCAGTTTACACAGTGGCACCATCAGTCTCCAAATGTTTCCACTCCTGAAATATGTCAGTTACCAGAGTGGAATCACCAGTTTCCAGTCTCCAAATGTTCCTCTTTTAAACATGGAAACATAGAACATTTTTGAAAAAAATACCAGCTGTCAGAATGGCACCACCAATCCCCAGTCTCCAAATGTCTCCAATCCTTTTTTTTTTCTTTATCCCCTGGCAGGACCACCAGGTACATTCTCCGCCCTGGTCATGGCCCCCGGAGACCTCTACCACCGCCTATTGCTGCAGAGGACCCTCGGTCACCCCCAGCTTGCCCCCAAGAGGGTGGGGCCGCTGGCCACCTTCATGACCCCTGAACTGTAACTGGTTGGGGTCCTGCAGCGGCGGTGGCGATGCGAGGCTCTCCAGGGAGGGCTTCATCTATCAGTGGTCTTGCCCGCCATCTTTTTCCTCCTTTTCTCCCCAGAGGCGGGGGCGTGCAATGGCGCCAGCGTCCGACACCCCTCCTCCCCCGTCAAGCCTCGGCTACGTGAGAACTCCCGGCCTCGCCAGGAGTCTCTAATGCACCGAGTGCAGCCCACCCCTCCCCAGAGAAGGAGAGCTGCCCAACGGACGCTCAATCCTATTTCCCCGCCGCCCTTCCAACGACCCGGATCCGCTTCTCGAACCTCGGTCGCCGGCGTCGCAAGCGGAAATCCCACCGCTGCGCCGACGGGCCGGCAATGTCTCCAATCCTGAAAAATACCAATTACCACAGCAGCACAACCAGTCTTCAGGCTCTGAATGTTTCCACTGTTGAAAAATGCCAGTGATCACTGTGGCACCACCAGTCACCAGGTGTTTGAGGTAAACGCATGCAGTAAGTTGCTGCTGCTGCTGCTGCTGCTGCTGAGATGATGATGAAGCTCTTTTGTCCAGACCAGTACCATTACTATTTAGCATTTCCATTCCACATACAATTATGAAGTAAATTCTGGATATTAATTATCACCACTGAACAAAAACTAGATGTTTCCAATCTTCAATTAACACAGTGGCTGAGATATTCAGACTGTGTCTGGCACTAGTGGGGGTGCAGAGCAGCTGAGATGTGCCGGGGCCAAGACAGGGTGATATTATGGTGCATCACCTTTGAATATGGCACAGAATGTGCATGGTGCAAGTACAATGCGCCAGCGTAGTCCCCACACAGGGAGGACTGGTAATGCACTAGCGCAACTGTAGGGGGGTAGCTGGGTGGCCAGGGGCCTTTGTGGGTGGGAGGGGTAGGGGGAACCACTAGACCACCAGGGTTATTATTTTATGTCACAAGCCTGCGATTGAGCATACTGGAGGGAGGGGGGGTAACACTAGACCACCAGGGATTACATTGCTCATACTACTGCCTGTAATCGGGCATATGGGTGGTTGGGGGGGAATGGCTGGACCACCAGGGGGGGTTTGGGTGCATGTGGATGGTGCCCCTGCTGGGCTGGTGGCCACCCATGGCTAGCAGGTGCTGTGTTGTACCCTGCAATACAGCAGACTGCCTGTGGGTGGCCAGCTTTGAGTCAGGATTTCCTGGCTCAACCTTGCACCCCGGTATGCAATGCATCTGGGGGTGTGCCAGCATATGTGCAGCACATCATGGACTGAATATCGGGATGTGCCGCATATGTATGGACACACCCCCTTCAGATGCGCTGCATACATTAGCAATGTGCCACGGCACATCAGGACTGGCGCTGCACAAGGCATCCCTTTGAATATCGCGCAGGGGTGCAGAGTTGCACCAGGTGCAATCCCTTTGAATATCTTGGCCCATGTGTCCTACCGGTTAAAGTAAGTAAAATATTTAACTTTTTTCTTTTTGGGGGGGGGCACAAGTCTCATTGAACTTCTGTCTCTAACTATTTTAGCTCCTGTTGATTTCTTATTTTTCAGGAATTTTATCACCAGGGAAATTAAATCCTGTTGCTGTGTTGCTTCAGCCTAGATCTGGTTAACAGAGGATATTGTTTTCCATATGTGAGGAAAATGGATCACATATCCAAAAATGAGGATTAATATATGATTTAACAGGAGGAAAAGTTGTTACTGTGGATGACAATGAACAACAAATAATTACTAAGTGGGATTACACAGTCATATCTGGATGTTTCTGATCTTTGAGTAACACAATGTGTCCTACCAAAAAAGGTAAGTAAGGTATTCATTTTTTTTTTCCTTTTTGGGAGGCGTAAATTTCATTGAACAGTTTATCTCTAACCATTTTTTGCTTCTGATTTTTCTTGTCTTTTTTGGTATTTTATCACCAAGGTGATTAAATCCTGTTGCTGTGTAGTTTCAGCCCAGATCTGGTTAACAGGATATTTTTTCATATGAGAGGAAAATGGATTACAAACCAAAAATGAGGATTAATATATGACTTAGCAGAAGGAAACGTTATTACATATGAACATACGAAGAAGCCAGCAGAAGAAGGCCATTTGGTATATTTAGTCTGCTCGTATTGCAGGCATCACAGCTTGAGCTACTGACCCTGCCCCCCTTCCCCATCCTCCCATCCTCTCTTTTCATGATACTTACCTTCCCCCTATGCCTATCCCGGACTCTCTTTAATCTGCCCACTTTCTTCAATGAGACCACCTCTTCTGGCAGCATGTTCCAAGTGTCCACCACCTTCTCTGTGAAGAAGTACTTCCTGACCTACCTGCTAAACCTCCCCCAGCCAGCTTAATACTGTGACCCCTTGTGTTATGGTTGCCACTCAGCCGAAACAGACCCTCCTTATCCACCTTATTTATCCCTTTCAAATACTTGAAGGTCCCAATTATGTCTCTCTCTCTCTCTCTCTCTCTCTCTCTCTCTCTCTCTCTCTCTCTCTCCTTTCCCCAGGGAGTACATGTTCAGTGCCCTCAACCTCTCCTCATATGACTTACCCTACTGACCCACTATCATCTTTGTAGCCCTGTTGTGGACCTTTTCTAGCAGGTTGATGTCCTTTTTGAGGTGTGGGCACCAGTACTGAACTCCATACTCTAGATGTGGCCACTGAGCTGTCAGTGAGTGCATACAGAATACAGTACGCCTTAGTATGACACTCATCGTGAGCTGAATCAGCAGGTGACCATGGTGGTGAGCAGTGGGCTATGCCAGTCGCTGGCTCGGTTTCGGGATGGGGGAGTGGGGGTGGTGGGGCACTTCCTGACTGGGTGGGGGTGCGCTATACCACCAGGAAAGTTTTCATATGGCATAATAGGGGATCGGGGTTTGGGTAGGTCTGCTAGACCACCAGGGATGGTTTACTTATTCAAAATGGGGGATCGTGGCTAGGGTGATCCACTAGACAACCAGAGAATATTTATATGATACAGGGATTGGGCAGAGGGTTGATTAGACCACCAGGGAATATTTATTTATTATGGTGATCTGGTGAGGGGAGGTCCACTAGACCACCAGGGATGTTTTAATTCTATATATTGGGAATCAGGGTTTGGGGGGTCCACTAGATCATCAGAAAAGATGGATCTGGGCTAGGAAAGGGGAACCACGGCACATTGCTGTAAAGTGCTCAACTTTCCCAGAGGGGAAAAAAGTACTTAGAAATTTGCCTCTGGGAGAGTTTTGAGAATCCTAATTTAAGGGATTTGGCAGCCTCTGCCTGCTGCAAGCCCCTAGCACCATGCCGGAGCCCATGTTGTGGTAGATGGACAGTGCAAGCCCCGTTTGGTGCATGCAGCCTGTGGTTAATGCAGGCTGCCTTTGAGAATCGCATCTTTTGGTGCAAGGAGCACTTTGCGCCATTCTGTGTGATGCAAGGCCCTTGCACCATGCTGAGAGCTTTGAGAAGCTGGCCCACAGAGTGTGAACTGCATGGTAAGAAGATGAAAGTAAGATGAAGATGTTCCTTTAATGAGCTCAAAGATGTGTGTTTGACATGCGTGTTAGTGCCTTGCTGTGCAACTGCATAAGAAAAGTCATAACCAGTACAACAGTCTACTGACTGCTCAACTACATAGACCACATAAATGATGCATGGCCAGTTCCCACAAAAAGGTAACAGCAATCTTGACTAGATTAACATAAAGCACCAAAGGTGCTGACAGGCTCCAAAAGAAAGGGATTTGTGTTATATAAATAAAATAATTCTGACTTGCCCTATAATATAAGTAAATGGGGATCATGAACTGTCTCTTGACTAATCAAGAGCATCTCTTAATGACTTCTTAGGGTTCAAGAACTGAGAAACAAAGCTGAATGGTTCTGGAACCCTACAAAGTTACAGAGGGATGCTCTTAATTAGCCAAGAGACATCTCTGTAGCCCCATTTACATTTTATCAAGCGTTTTTTCTAGCTTAAATCCGATTCCAAATGAAAATGCTGTTGCTTTAGAGTAAAGAGTAAATAAAAGAATTCAACATCATATAACTGTTTCCTCTGAAGAGCAGGATCATGTATACTGATTACTTAAGTGAACGGAATTCATTTTCTTTCAGGGTTTTAGACATTTTTTTATAAATTATGTTACTGTTTTTTTGGAAAAACACAACATTGTGTATTTCCAGTCATGCTAGTAGAACATCCAACCTCACACTAAACATGTACTTCAGTAGAAGTCAAAGCACTTATATTAAGACACAGCCATTTGAGCAACGTGAAATAGCATGCAGTCATTTGAGATGTATAACTATAAGGCAACAACTACAAATATGGGCCTGTGGTAGTACTGTACAAGATCTAGCCAGAGCCGATATGGCTGTGGTGAGCTTGAAGAAACTCCGAGAAACAAGCACCATGAGTACTGCCAAATGCCATCCTACATACACCATGCAAGGAAACCTTCAGCATTGACAAATGGTTGTTTTTTTGTTATCTTTGCACAGCTTAGAGCAGTCTAACTGAGATGGACATAATCTCTGATTGTACACTGCAGTCACTAAACATTTTAATATAATTCATCTTGCTCTGTGCAGTATATTAGAATGTAATCCAGTCTATAGTTTTAATTTCTGACATGACTACACTTACCCCTTGTACAAACCTGTGATAACAGAAAAATAATTTCTTCACTGTTTTAACTAATAGCATCTTCAGCACTAACAGTAGCAAGTCCAAATCTCACATCTGAAGTAACAAAATGTAGTGACCTGAAATGAGTCATAGAAAATATGACAGTAAAATGTGGTACATCAGATTTATGGCACAACAGAAAACAGTATTCTGCAGTCCTAGGGGAATGGATTTTCAAAGGGTGGCACAAGGATTGTATCAAGCCCTTTGTCAAATCTTTGCATCAGCGTAGCTGTGCCAGTCCTGACTGCCACAGCTGCAAACTATTTTACAATGTCGGGCACAGTTGCAATAGTTTCCACAACTTATGACAGCTTAAACCAAATACCTGGCACAAGCTCTGTAAAAACAGCCCCCAAGATTGCCGCAAGCTAGACCACAAAAAGTTGGATTAATCTGCAGCAATTGCCACATGGGATAGAAAATCCTATTAGATTGTGGCAAGCCTGGTATACCAAGGGGTTTTGGCAATCTGAGCCATCTGAAAATCCAGCCCAGGGTTTTCAGACATACTTCCTTTCTTTGGTACTGCATATTATGCAACTAGGAACAATCAAGAAGACAGGTGGATGTTTGGTGCAAGATTACATGGTTAACTTGGTTACTCGATTTTAAAGGACAAAAGAAAGCTGAGGCTAATTGAGATTCTCCCCCACCACAATGGTGGGAAAATTTGTTAACTATGCCCCTGTATTTGTTGCCTGTAGTCACAGGCCTAAACCTTTTTTAAATGAATAAAAAGAGGTATTATCGACCAGATCTTGTGGCAGATTATTCCATAATCTAGGTCCTCTGACTGTGAAATAATTTAATCTTTTGTTAGTTCTAGATTTAGACACATCAATCTGTTTATTGTGAAGTCATGGAACTATCTTCCTTTTGGAAAACTGTAACCCACATTGCTGCATTAAATCCTGGGATTTATGGATCTTGTACATAAATAACAAGTCCCTTCTGCTTCGCCGAGTCTGAAGGGAATGGAGCCCAGTCTCCTGCAGCCTAACAAAATAGTCGCTCTTTGCCAGACGGGGAACCATTTTTGTTACCCTCCTCTGAATACTTTCAATCCTATCAATGTCTTGCCTCAGGTAAGGGTTCCAGAATGGAGACACATAATCGGAATGGGGCCTTATATGGGTCCTATAAAGCAGAATAAGATATTCCTCAGTCCTTGAGACAAATGTACATTTAAATCAGGTAAGCAAGGCATTTTGTTTGTTTGTTTGTTTAAAAGTTTATTTTTATACAGGCTGATTTGTTGGAGAAATAAATCCCCATTTACAACAAATTCCTGTGGCACATACTTGTAATTACAACAAAACAGTTTAATAAATACATACAGAGCAAAAAACAACATGTAAACTAAAAACAGTTACAACAGACTTTCAAGTAATCATGCAATTTAAGTTTAAATATGTGCAAATCAAGAATCTCAGTTATTTGAGTTCGTTCCAAGTCTCTGCTAAACTGTTTTGAAGAATTATATCCCCCATCCGATTCATAATTCGGATCATGGGCAATTTCCTAGATGTTTTCCTTAGCCTATCTGAATATGTCAAATTTAAGCTCAAACATATTAAATGATTTAATGGATGCAGTTTTTTATTTTTGGGATAAACTAAACCATGACATACCACTGCCCATAAGTACTTCCTCTGTGCTGTCGGATGTAACCTGTCAAGTTCCTGGTAGACCAGACATTGATGAACCCGATATCTATTCTGTAATATATAGTTCACCATCCTATAATACATCTGGTCTATCTTATCCAAAGACTTATGTTAAGAATGCATATACAATGGAAATCCATAGTCGAGTACAGGCAGCAGTAATTGTTTTACTAGTCTAATTTTAATTTCCCTGGTCAGACATCCTGACAACCTTTTTAAAGCTCTCAGTCTTTGATTAACCTTTTTGTCTGTAGTAAAATGTGTTCAGAAAAGGAAAACTGGGAATCAACAAGGACTCCCAGATATTTATAACTAGGTACCATCTGAACCTTAGTCCCGTAAAGAAAATTAATCTGTAAATCTATAAAATCCTTTTTTCGTGTGATCCCACTGAAAAGATCATATTCTGTGTCTTTCTAATACTCATTAGAAGGCCTGAGTCTCTCATCCAAGTCTCGATATTAAAAAAGTCTGTCTGGAGCCACTGTCTCAGGTCTCCGGGACTATTTGCAGATGCAATTAATACAATATCATCTGCGTAAAGCCTGATCTCAGTACTACTTATATGAGATACAAGGCTATTTATGTATATGTTAAATAACACAGGGCCCAAAATAGAGCCCTGTGGTACACCTCTAATTAAGTCCAGGAGACCCAAGACAGCAGCACCACAGACCACTCTTTGCCTACGATCAGATAAGTAGGATCTAAACCATTGCAAAGATTCCTGTTGCACCCCAATATCCAATAATCTGTGCAAAAGAGTCTCATGATGTACCAAGTCAAAAGCCTTACTTAGGTCCACAAACACCGCCCCAGTTATTTACCTTGATTTAGTGATGTTGCCACCAAATCACCAAAATCAAGCAGAGCCGTGTTTGTGGACCTACCCTCTCTAAACCCATATTGGTACTTAGTTAAGATCCCTTCTTGTTCAAATAGTGGGCAAGCTGGTAATTTACCAGCTTTTCCAAGATCTTTGAAAGAGTCGGAAGCAAGGTTATTGATCTGTAGTTAGAAGGAGCTATAAAATCTCCACCCTTGTGTAAGAGAACAATTTCTCCCATTTTCCACTGTTCAGGTACAAGAAAAGATTGTGTACTCCAATTATAAAAATATGTAACTATTGGGGCTATAATGTCAGAACCTAACTTCAAAAACCTAGGATCGATACCATCTATTCCTGCTCTCTTTAGCACTTTCAAGTTTTTTAATTCTTTGACTACATCCTGTACTTCAATTTTTTTTTATTTAAATCCCTTATTGTTAACTATAGAAGTAACAGAGTGTGTTTGTGCGAGATTAGCTATTCCTAATTTTGGTATTTCCAAGTCTGGTATATCCTTAAAATAACGATTTAACAGTTCAGCTACCTCTAAAGGATTATCTATCAACTTGTCTCCCTGTACTAGATTAATAGGGTTTTTAGACTTTGCCAGATTTTTTAGGTCAGAGATATTCTTCCAAAATTTGATTGGGTCTTGCATCTTACCAAAAGATTTCTGATAGAATCTTTTTTTGGCTAAGGCTATCATTCATTTATATTTATTCCGCCAGCATTTAAAAAAGTCCCAGTCTTCCGCTAATCTTGTTCTCTTAGCTTTTTTCCATATTCTATTCCTTATACATAGCTGGGTTTTCAATTTCTCACTGAGCCATGGTAAGTCTTTGGTATTATTGCTCTTTTTTATTTTTGGGGCATGGAACTGGACAATATCCAGGAAGGAATCCGGAAATTCCTGGATAGCCAAGTTTAAGTCAGGGATCAAAGATACTCTTGACCAATCAAAGTTTCTAAGACTATCCCTAAAGGATGATACATTAAATCTCCTCAAGTCATGTACCCAACAATCATGTTTTCCACTTCCCCAAGTTTTTTGTAAAAATAGAACACACAGAATTGGGTTATGGTCCCCCAGATTTAAAGGAAGGACTTTACAGCCCTCCACCTTCAAATCTTGTGAAACAAAGAACAGGTCCAGTATAGACCCAGTAGTTCTATTATTAAGACTTCTTGTTGGTTGATGGATTAATTGTTGAAGTTCTAATACTTCCAAACTTGCTTTCAGTTTATTTCCTCTAATTTGCCCCCACTCTGCATTGAAGTCCCCCGTTACTAACACACACTGATCTTTTAATATTTCCAGTAAAATGTCAGACAAAACATCGAATGTACTTGTTTTAGTCTTAGGAGGAGCATAAAAAACTCCAACTATTATTTTTAATTTTAACAGCTCTATAACCAAACAATCAATCCCTTCCACATTTTTAGCTAATAGTGACTGGTATGGACCTAAGGTATTTTTCACATAAAGCAGTACCCCCCCTTCCCTTTTCCCTCTATCCTGCCTTACTAATCTATAACCTGCTAGATCTACCTTCTGATTAGAAATACCAGAATGAAGCCAGGTCTCAGAAATGGCCAAGATATCATGAGACAATCCAGTAACCAAAACCCTATATTCACCCATTTTATGTATGAGACTTCTAACATTCTCATGGGTAATTGTTATCCCCTCTTGATGTTTGGGCCCTGGTTTTTTTTCCACATCTCCATACTGTGTCAGTAAAGCAAAGCAAAATAAACTCATAGCTCTACAATTCACCAAATCAAATGTTCCTTTTTCAGTTTTCAGGGGTCTTAATCGTAGTTTCATTAAGTTTGTGAAAACATTACGTCTCTTAACAATCATATGTTGGTGATCTTGTACGTGTCCCCTCGTGGTCATAAAAAACACACCTTTACTAATACTGTTACAATTAGTTTCAGAAGTCTGAAGATTAACCAACCACATTCCCATCAGTACCCACCACCCTATCACATAAAATAAATGCATAATTACCAAATTTTGTTGTAACACTTATAAAATCTCCTTACCCAAACCTACTGACTTTTCTTCACAAAGTGGTGCTCATGCCACTCACAATGCTTGCTCCACAGCGCTTGCGCCTATGAGCGGCACGGGCTTTTGTAGTTGTTATAGCCCCGGCTGATTGCAATTGTCCCGAACCTCCACAGTCACAGGCAAACAGTACGTAAATGTTAAAGTCACTGCATAAGAAGTCTGGCATGATGTTCAGATTGCAGCTCTCACCTGCTGCCTCAGTAGTACTTCTCCCGGTTGCTTTGTTGCTCCATATGTGGAAAAGAATGCAGTCGGGGTGGCACGTGCTTTTGTAGTTATTACAGTCCCAGCTGACTGCAATTGTCCCGACCCTCCACAGTCACAGGCAAACAGTACATAAATGTTAAAGTCACTGCACAAGAAGTTTGGTGTGATGTTCAGATTGCAGCTCTCACCTGCCGCCTCAGCAGTACTTCTCTTGGTTGCTTCATTGCTCCGTATGTGGAAATGTGATGCTTTGGCTATCTTAATGCATTGATCAGATGGGGATAGTTTATTATTAACAATATTTCCAAAAGCCCGCTCATTAACTGAAACTTTGAGAGGAGTATTATTCAAAACGTAAATCTATTTAGGGTTATTTTTGCCGAAGTGCAGTACTGCACATTTGTCAGAGTTAAGCATTATTTCTTTAGTGGTTGCCCATTGTTCAATGGTGTTTAGGGTGTTATTAAGCAAGGACCTGTTGATATCAGTGTTAACGGCTCCCCCAAGTTTAGTGTTGTCTGCAAATTTTGAAAGAAAAATGCCTGAATTTGCCTGCATATTGCTAATGAAGACATTAAACAAAGTTGGTCCCAGCACTGACACCTGGGGCACCCCACTGGTCACACACCCAACATCGGAGAGGATGCCATTTATTCTAACTTGTTGTTGTCTATTAGACAGCCAACAAGACACCCATTTAACTAATGAATGGGAAAAACCCAAACACATCATTTTATTTTAGAGTTTATCATGTGGCACCTTATCAAAGGCCCTGCTGTAATCAAGCAGGATTACATCCATAGGTTTTCCAGCATCAGGTCCCTCACTTATATGGTTATAGAAGGATACCAGGTTAGTTGTACAGGAAAAACCCTGTCTAAACCTATGCTGTGTATGATCGATAAGGTTTTGAGAAATTATTTCTGTTTCTATAAGGTCTTTAATTATTTTCTCCATTAATTTACATACTGCTGATGTTAAACTTATTGGACAATAGTTTTCTGGCTTTGAGTGGTAGTCTTTTTTAAAGATTGGAATAACTATTGCTTCAGACCAGTCATGAGGAATGAGACTTTCCTGGAGAGATTTATTAAAAATGAGGGTAAGGGGCTTTACTAAGGCCTCAGCTGTTTCCAGTAAAAATCTAGGGTTGACATTATCGGGTCCTGGACTAGATGTCTTTTTTATCGAATGCAGAACCTTGAGTACTTCGACTTCAGAGATAGAATACACTGTTAACTGTATGTTGAATAAACTTAGGGTCCTTTTTTTTTTTTAGAAAATACCAAACGAAATTGCACATTAATGGTGTCAGCAATATCTTTATCAGAGGATATAATGAGTTGTCCATTATTAATGGGCCTATATGTCTACAGTTCCCTTTTTTATTATTAAGATAGGAAAATAGGGATTTATAACTGTCTTTAGAGTGTGCCAATCAGAACTCCAAATTCCTTTTAGTCTGTAAGATAGCAGATTTTAAGTTTTTTACCACTTTTTTATATTTGTCTAAAACCTGTTCTTTAATAACACCATCACTTTTTTTTAAACGAGAGAAAAGCCTTTGTTTACTTTTAATTTGTTTCTTAATAGTTTTACTTAACCAAAGAGGAATTATCCCCTTATTATGATTAGCAACTGCTTAGCAATTAAATCACAAATTGTATTGAGAAAGAACAATGACGTAGTAGTAAGTAGTAGTAAAATGTGTTATTCATCATTTATGATTAAGGACATCCACATTGAGCTGACATTCATTTTCAATGAGTTCCATGAGCTTAAGAACTTTTAGCAGTTACAGATACTGTATGTATAAAAAGACAATTATACTTTATATTATTAGTTCTACAAATCATTATCTAATGCACATACCAAAATCAAATGACAATAGCAATCTAATCACAAAAATCAATAAACATCAGTGAAATAATGTACAATATGCAAGCAAACATCAAACCATTCACCAGTGCATGTTATTGTATATAACAATCTGTATATGATTTCAGACACATTCACGAATGTTTGTCTTTGTTGTGCATCAGTCTGCATAGGTATTCTAATTTAGTGCAGATCCCACCATACACAGCTGCAGCTCCTACTGAAGTTGTATTCAAAGACACAAGCTTCAGCCAAAACTAATGACATTGACTCTTACTAGCAATTTTTCTTATACAACAAAAATTATAGTGAAAACGATAAAATATGTTCTACTCTGAATTGAACCCAGGCCACCTGAATATGGTGCTACTGCTCTACTACTGAGCTACAGGTTTACATGAGTGGAGACAGGGCCCAGCTTTTTAAACATTGGGAATTGTTGCAAGCCCCAGCTGCATCAAAGATATAGTGTATGGGGCTTGTAGATTTATAATGCATGTGGCACATTTGTATTGTATTGACTGATTTTAGCCTAAGGTATTTATTCAGTGTATTTATTATCTTTATATTTATGGAATAGATGGGTGGGCTATCTGTGTGTGTTCTTTGCACTGTCTTTTTAAATCTGACTTTTAAATACCTTTTCATTCCAAGTCTTGTCACCCTTGAGAAAGTGCTGTTGCATGAAAACGTTTGGTCCTGTGCCAGACTGTGTGGGGAGGGGTTCACTCTGTGGCCTGTGACCATTTTTACCATGGATGTTTTCACCTTTTTGGATTACTAAAGAACTTCCTGATGGAATCTATTGTTCTTGTCCACTCCATCTTAAGATGGTGATTCGGTCATATTTGTAGTGAGTTGAGCTCATGTTGCTGACTTCCTACTGTGAGTACTGTTCTGCTTCTGTTGGCACCAGCCTACTACATTGTAGCCACCTTGTTTGTGGTTTTTATTGAGTTGTTTTTGGTGTGCTCTGTGGTCTGTTTTCTTCATTTTTGCCTATATAACAAAATGGCACAACAGGCTATACAACAAACGGTGGAAATGAGTAGTGATACCCCTCCCCCATCTCAGGCATCTATGAACTTTGTAGATTCCCTATTTTTTCAAGAGGGCCAAACTAACCCTTTGCTAACAGAATGAAGGAATGTATGATCAGATGTGACCACTGCACAGCCAGTTATTAATGAATGAACTGTGGACATTAGAACTGCATTTGCGTTGTTAGAATGTGTTGTTTTAAAAGCACAATGTATGTACTGGCCTATTTAGCAGAAAATAGAGCACCGAGAGTGCTGAGATTTACATTGCAACCTGCCTTTGTTACGGAAAGAGATTCTTTTTTGAAAGGATGACAACAAAAACTTCTAGAAAATTCTCAGGACATCATACAATACATTTTAGCCGATGGGGAATTACAACAGGAGGCTCTTAAAAAAGAATTATTGGATAAGGAAAAAACAGTAGTTAGTTTCTCTCAGCATCTGGATTATCAGTTTTTTAAACAGCAATTAGATGCCAATATCAAAAAACATGATGAACGAATTAAGAAAATCAAAATGAATAAATTTGAATGAGATAAGAATGATTATTTACCAGGTAGAATTTTTTGCTGGAAAAAGAATCGGGCCCCAAAAAAATCAATATTGAAAAATAGCACTTTACAACAGTTGGTGTTTATGTGCCAAAAGACACTTACACGAGTGAGTCAGAATCTGATACTAACATAGGGAATAACTCAGACCGTTTTTTAGATCTCAGTAAGGAGGATTTTCCTCCAAATCAATAGGCCCTCCAGGGACACAGAGTTATGACCCTGACTCGATCCAGTCAAGACATTATTTTTCCTCCACATGCTACTCCAGAGTCACAGCTGAGGGTTTCCCCACCCCAACCCACACCCCCATTGACATCAGTACAATCCATTCTGGTTTTGCCTGAATGCCCATTGAGAAGGAGTCCCAGGATAGCTTGATTTCGAAAAGAATCATCAGAAAAGGCAGCAGAGGAAAAGGGAGACGGAGATGTTATGAGGGGGAGAGGCAGAGGAAGGGGGTGAGGTCAGAACTGGAGGGGCAGACAATGTCAACAACAGAAACAATGGAGGAATCATGCAGAACAGACTTTATACAGACAGAGTATGCTGAGGGATTATTATGGCCCCCAGGAGAGCCGATGCAGGTCCAAAAGGGGAGGCAAAAGGTATTAGATAGCTCGGATACATCTGAAAAAATGGATTTACTGGTGGTTAATATTTCTGATTATTCCTTATCCGAAATTGAAACAAAAGTATTGCAGAAGGGCCTATCTTTTATTCCTATGAGGAATATTAATATCTTTGACACTGTTGTGGACATACATAAATACGCATAGAAGTTGCATTTAAGGGCCTTTTTTTCTAAAGAACCTCAGGAACGGAATGAAGTAGATACATCTGCGATGTCTGGCTTTAGGCAGGACTCCAATGAACTGTTGGCTACGATGGGAGTGTTTAAGCCTAAATCTTCTCTCCCCCAATCCCACAGTTTCTGTCTTTGAAAAGGCATGTTTAAGAGATTTGGAATTGTTCGACATCCTTAAGATTAGATATTACAATTGCACTAAAGCAGAGAAAATGGCATTGGAAAAACTTAAAGAGAATGAACTGATTATTATAAAGCCAGCGGACAAGGGGGGAGCTATTGTTGTGTGGCCTAAGACAGATTACGAAAATGAGATGTTAAGCCAATTAAAGCATCCTGAATATTATGAAATACTAGCAGAAGATCCTACAAATATCTTTAAAACAGAAATCAATATTGTACTGTATGATGCATTGTTATGTGGGACTATTAATCAAAACACCTTTGAATTTTTGAAAGTGAAATTTCTGGTCAAAGCAGTCCTGTATGGACTACCAAAAAGTCACAAACATGCTTACAAACCAACTGCAAGGCCAATAGTAGTGAGTAATGGCTCCTTGACAGAACCTCTTGCTCTTTTTGTGGATGGCCATATTAAACAAATAGTGCAAGCATCAAGATCATATTTAAAAGACACCAGACAGTTATTGTCTCTGCTAGAGGGTATGGAACTACAACCAGATTGGTTTTTAGTAACAATGGACATCAAAGCATTATATACAAATATCCCACATGATGAAGGACTGGAAGCTCTGAGGAACACCCTGTATAAAGAATCTGCCCTGTCATCAGATCTGATAGAATTCATTCTCAATTTAACAGAAAAGGTACTTTAATGCAACACTTTTCTCTTTAAGGATTACATGTATACCCAAATGAAGGGGACGGCAATGGGAGCAGCCATGGCCCCCAATTATGCCATTATTTACATGGCCGCATGGGAACAGAATTTTGTCTATAGTACAAGAAATAATAAGTTCAGAGACAAAACTGACTTTTATAAAAGATACATCGACAATCCCTTTTTCATATAGACAGGGACATCTGAAGAACTGAGTCTTTGTGTTGAATATCTCGCATCAATAAAGGAATAATGCATGACAGGGTGTGTGTCGTGCTGGGAAAATGCCACGCCTGGGAGAGTTGGGCACGAGGCCACCGGTCAAGTGTGTCCAATGCCCCAGGCATGGCGTTATCACAAGCGACACACACTCTGGAGTGCATTAATCCTATTATACAATGGCTAGTTGCTATCCAAAATAAAAAAAATAATAGTAAAGATGTTTTTGTGTGGAAAAACATTTTTTGTTTTTAAAAGAAGATGAAACAATCAATAAAAAGCTTCATCAAATGCTCATCTACATGGGTTCACAGTGCTGAGACTAGACCTGTGGCGTCGTGCTGGGATAACTCCATGGGTCCAGCCCCAAACTGACCAATCACAGTCCAAGATTCTTTCTTGCCATTGTATAATTAATAATAATCTTCCTTTTGAAATAAATTATGATCTGAAGCAAGTTAATTTTCTTGATATAACAAGTATGAAAACCTCAACAGGTACCCTGTCTACAAAAATTTATAGGAAAGATATGGAAAGAAATTCGTTGTTACATTTTGAAAGTTGTCATCCATCCCATGTGACAAAGAACATTCCAGTGGGTCAATACCTAAGGTACAAACATAATTGCATGATGGAATCAGAATATTAAAAACAAGCACAAGAACTGACAACACTTTTTAAGAATAGGGGGTATAGTATGAACACCTTGGAGAAGGCCAAGAAAGAAGTGGATGTGATTAACAGAGAGACCCTATTGCAAACAAGTACCTCTAGGTCTGGGACACACAATGTTGATAATAAAGTTTCTCTCTTCATTACTACTTTTACTCTGCAGGCACATTTGGTAAAATAAATTTTCCAAAGAAATTGGCACATTTTAGAATCTGAACATAAATTAAATACAGTTTCCACTGCTACACCTCCAGTAGTATATAAAAGAGGGGAAAATATAAAAGACATATTGGTACACAGTACTTATTGGGAGAAAGCAGAGACCAAAGTAGAGAGAAGTCTAAACCCTGGAACTCACAGATGTGGGAATTTGTTCTTTCTGCCAATATATACTTTTAGGTGCCACTTTTCAACATCCTGTTACTAAAGCAGTGTACAATATATATATCACTTTATCACTTGTGGGACTCAGAATGTCAACTATCTGGCTAAATGTACTGTGTGTTTAGCTTTTTATATTGGAAAGACCAAGAGGAAAACGAGAGAGAGAATTGGACAACATTTGCGTAGTATTCAAAATCATGATAGTATTAGTGCACTATCACAGCATTGTCAGTCTGCAGGACAAAATCATTCCTTCACCTTCCAAGGGATAGAGAAGGTTACTTTATCTGTCTGTGGAGGTGATTTGGATATGAAAACTTTGAGAAAAGAGACTTTTTGGCAGTATTTTTAGAAATCACGTGATTGGCCAGGTCTCAATGACCATTTTCAACGTGCACCCTATTTGTAAATTCAGTGTCATATATATATATATATATATATATATTAGAGGCAAAAAATTCTGTTTAATGCATTAGTTAGGGTTGTTCCTAGCGACAAAAGTGAGGAAATTCGGTGTTAGGGTTGAAAACCCCTTGGACCCCAGCCCCACCCCCAACCGGCATTGGGGTGTGCATTGGGGTCGATCAGTCCTAACTCTCACCCCATCATATGTGTAAAGCAGGAAGTATAGGAGAATGGGGTGAGGATTGGGACCGATATTGTCCTTGTCGATGTGGGGGTAAGGGATTTTACAACTATGTTCCTCACTGTCGCTAATAGTAACTAATACGTACATCGTTTTGCCTCTAATTCCTTCTTTTGAGCATGATAATGAGAAATAGTGAATGTAATGCAGCGGCGGGACCGCGGGGCCAGTCCCGCCACATGATGTCTTGTGGCATAGTTATAGGAACAGCAACGGAAACAGAAGTGCTAACAGTGGAGCACATGGTAAAGCAAGCGCGAATGAGAACAGAAAGGGTAACGCACACGGTGGCGTAGACAGGAACGGTCTGCCACGTGATGTGTTGTCACATAGTAACATGGTGCCTGCAAACAGAAATGTCAATGGGCATGGTGACACAAAGTGAAACAGAAAGAGAAACAGTACTGTAGACACAAATGGCAAAAAATAACAGAAACGCAAGCGCAAAGGAAAACGCAAAGGATAACACACATGGTGGTGTAGACATCAAAGGTAAGTGAAACGAGTACGGAACCACAAGTGGAAAGGGCAATGGTAACAGTAATGTAAGCACACAGGCTGGTTTTCCCCAAAAGCTGCATAGAGAAATACAGTGAGTACAAAGAATGTATGCATAATAATGGGTATCGGAGCAGAAAATGAGGACTTGGAATACTAAATAGGTTATATCTGAGGAACCGTACAACGTAGAAAAAAAATTTAAAAGTCATATGATTTACGACTGTCCTGGCTAGTTTTCTACTTGTTTTTCCGACGAAAAGTCTGTATCTCGCACCATTTCTGAGATACGGGCCCTGAAAGGCGTGGCGAACGCCATAATGCTATCCTATGGGAAAAGAAGAGAAGTTCGGAGTGCTATAACTTTGCCTCCCCGTAATATTTTTTCACCAAACCACTGAAAGGCACATCTGTGGGCTGTTGGCTGTGTTCCCTCCAAATTTCAGGAAAAAAGACCAAACCGTTATTTTGCAGCAGGGTGCCAAAGGATTCCTGTAATGCGTCGGGCACCGTAATGTTATCCTAAGGGAAAAAGCATCAACTGTGGAGTACTATAACTTTGCCGCCATGCAATATTGTTTCAACAAAACACTGAAAGACACATCTGTGTGATGTCGGCAACATTCCCTCCAAATTTCAGCCCCAAACTCCAAACTGTTCTTTTGCAGCGGAGTGCCAAAGAATTGCTGTCATTTTCCCACAGACTAGAAAAGTACTGTCGCAATTTGCGAAAGCTTTCACAAAAATTTGTGACACTTTCGTGAGCAAAGTACTTTGTGAAAGTACTTTTTCCAGAAATTTGAAAAACATATTTCTGGGGTGTTTTAACCCAAAATAAAGACATAGCTAGCATCCTCAGGGTCCGACTAGGTGAATACAAAGAATTAGGTTGCTAGAGGGTCCCAAATTTAAATAGCAAGCATTTTCTGATCACTAACTGAAAACAAGATGGTGTATTCTTGAAATAACAGGGCCATTTTGAAAGTAAAAATACATTTATGGCACTGTCGAACTTTTGTTAACTTTTCCCATTGACTTATAATGGGAAATTGTTTTTTGAATAACGTTTGAACCGTTTAATATTTTTTCACGAAATCTTCAAAAGACACATCGGGGATCCCGGCCGCACATTCCCTGAAGATTTCGGGCCGATTGCATAAACTGTGCGACCTGTAGGCGCAACCGTAGAATTCCAGAAAAAGCGTAAACGCACAGGCAGATCACACTTATTAACTCCACAGCCGTGTATCTGACCAGTACGAAACTTGGCAGATCCCAAGGTGTGTGGGTCTTGATTGTGCTTTCCAAATTTCAGGCAAATCCGTCAAACAGTTGCAAAGTTATTAAGGTGCAAAATTTTGGGTTTAACATAGAAATGGTTCCTCAACCCTAACTATGGTAGCACTACCATGCTACCATTATATATATATATATATATATATATATACACACACACACACACACACATACATACATATATATTTTGTTGTTGAAAGTTTGTGAAGGGGAGAGGCACACTGAGCACCAGTCCCTTTCAGAGTGTGTGGGGGGGGGTGGTGGAGTGGAGGCAAGGGAAGGGGAATATTTGTACAATGTAAACTGACTTACAGAACCAGATTAAGCCATTGCTGGTATTTGTTTTAGTGAGTGTGTGTGTGTGTGTGTGTGTGTGTGTTTAAAGCAACACAATGTGTGTAACTTAACAAATGTTGTGAAGATTAAGCCTGGCTGGTTATTTCTAAAAGTGGGGCCCAAAGGAGGTGTGCATTTTGAAATCGGGATAATGCCTTACAGTCAGATCCTGGATTCAAATGAGCTTTCTTTTAATATATTTTTGGGCAGGTCTAGCCAAGGTAACGCAGCTTCTTCTTGCTTTATAGCTTTTCTTGCACCTGTCCATTTAATTTACTGAAGTCTGTTAGCAATGCTTGATTAAACAATCCAGTACCGGTCTTATATCTGCCAATTTCTACATACTAAATCTGAAATATATACTTTCAGAAGCACCTGCGTGAAAGAGGGAGACGTTTTATTAGGACAAACAAAAGAAAAAAAAACTGCAGGTAAGTTGCCCAGTCTGTTTCTGTGGATCACTTTGCATTTCATTGAACTCAGGGTGGGTGGGGAGTATATGTGGTCATTTAAGTTCAGAAAGGTGTGATGATAGCAAGTCAGTTTACAATTTCAAACTGAATCTTTAGTGGGTATGAAGGGGGTCTATTAGCATATGTCAAGAGGGCTTATATGCATAGACGGTGTATATATAAACAGAGGCTAATCTGCTCGGGACACAGACACAACAGCACAGGCTAGAGGTTTGCGCAAGCAGTGCGCTCTATCTGTGTACAGAGCTCTGGAAAGGGAAGGCGGCTAGGAATCTATTGCATTTTTCTCTGACAAAGGTTAAAGTGCAGACTGTACCATCAGGCTTGGTTAGGACCTGAACTTATTTCCTTCTCTTCGTACTGGGGCATTTTAAACAGCGGGGACCTGATGGCACCAGCTGAGCTGCTCAGGAGCTACTTTGGCGGTCTGGAGGGGTTTGGACAGGTCCACAGCATTTCCTCTTGCCTCCTGCTGGGGATAACCCAGTTCTACTAAGTGATCACCTCTCTCAGACTGACAGGCTGTCCTGAAGCACATCCACGGATTTAGTCCACTTGCAGGGCATACTTCGTAGAAGGCAACTCTACTGTAGGACCAGGTTCCATCTGGAGATCCTCCCAAATGGCACCATGCAGGGAACAAGGCAGGATCACAGCCGTTTTGGTAATGAATTTGTTTTTACTCTATTCTGTCATTGCTTAGGAATAAAATAAGCAATTTGATCTGCATGCAAAGCAGTGTCGGGAACCCCACACTGTAGTCGCACAAGAACACGTCTGTGTGTGTGTGTGTGTGTGTGTGTGTGTGTGTAACATTTTATGTGATAGTAAAGCCATGAAATCCTGTTTTGCATACTGTACCTCTCAACCCTGTGACAGTGAAACGGAGCGCTGCTATTGAAAACCGGGGACATTAATTGGCTCTCATAATATGGGACACATCAACCACGGAGATGCAAAGCTCAGGTCATCATGGAAGCTGTGCATTTTATGTGTGAGAGTTTTAATTTTGATTCAACACCCTAGAATGTTATGGATGTTTCCTCGACTGCCTTAAAGTCGGAGTTTTTAATGTGGATTTAATTGTCTATGTCGGCAGCATACTTTTTTTTCTGGTGGCAGATGTAAGAGGGAAGAATTCCTCTAAATCTGGGGAGTTGAGGGTTATACGGTTATGATGGTACCCCTTCATAGCTGAAAATACTGTATATCGTCAGTATCAGGGAATTCCTGCCTCCGAACTAGGGATACCACCTGTCCTGTTTTTTGCAGGACAGTCCTGATTTGGGCAGCTGTGTCCTGCAAAAAAACATGAAACGTACTAAGTGTCCTGATTTTATAGTAGAGAAAATATTTTCTGGCTTTCCACTAAATGTTGCAGAAAACTACAATACCTTAACTGAAATACCTTAAATGACAAGGAACAATAGACACAATTAAGAAACCACAATACTCAGCCTCAATGCTGATTATATAGAGAAAACAAATCTTTTGCATAGGTCGAAGTTACCTACTGTCCTGTGAAAAATCGTGTTTTAGTAAGAAATGTCCCACTTTGGGCTTCTTAAAAGGTGGCAACCCTGGATAAATACATTTCATGACTTAGTTCAGAAAGACAAGAGAACCTTTGTTTCTTTTCAATATTTAAGAGATCAACATTCTTTGCCCAAAGAATGTTTCTGGCAATATTTGCAGCTCCGAAGCTTATATGGTGTCTGGTCTAGAAATAACTGTAAGTGTAAGAGTTGAAAGGGTCATTTAGGCCCCTCTAAGGAAATACTCCCAATCTCCCGATGGTCTAAACAAAGCAAAGGGTTATCAGGTATGATTCAAAAGTGGGTTAGAGACTCTGTTGCAGATCCATCTTTGCCAGCTAAAAGCAGGTGGGAAAAATGCTTGGCATTTCAATTACCCCTCAGGAATGGTCTAATTGTTGGCAGCTTGCACACAAGGCCTGTGTGGACCAGAGGAGCCTTCTTATTAAAACTAAAGTTTTACACCTCTGGTATAGAACCCCCTTCCAGTTGCACAAAATAGGGTTATTACCCAGCAACCAGTGCTGGAGGTGCCAGGCTCCTGGGGCTGATCTACTACACATACTGTGGAGCTGCAAACCACTGCAAGGATTGTGGAGGAAAGTGATTCACTTCTGCTCCCACACCTTGGTATGCACCTTGCCTCACTCCCCTTCTTTTTGGCTACTTGGGGTTGTTTCAGACAGTGGGCCGATGACTAAGGAACAGATGATATGGCTCACACAGGCTTCGGTGGAATTTCTCCGACTTATTCTAATGAAATGGCGGACACCAAGCCTTACAAGTTTCCAAGCATGGTTAAAAGCAATGGAGACATTAGTCTCTCGTACTGTCTTATTTATTTTGCCAAAAAGACAAGCGCAGCCTTTGTTAAAATCTGGGCTCCATATATGGCTCGTATCACAAGTCCCACTCCCACCCCGGTGGTATCCAATAGGAAGGACTTATTGAAACCCCCCTGAACTGTCCTAGCAACCAGCTTGATACTTTACACTGTTTGGACTAGTATGCCGGTCTCTATACTATGATATGCATATACAAGTCATTGTTATGTTCCTAAGAGTTTAAATTCTGTCTGCCTAATTACAAGAAATGTAAAATGCACTGATATGTAAACAATTCATGCCTTGTGTCCTCTGCTGCTACCATTGTATTCACTCCTCAATAAAGTAAAAAAGATTAACTGCAAAAAAAAGTACAAATTAAGATAATTACAGTAACACTGTTCATGAGCAGAGGTCCTAAAATGCCTATGTTGAAAGTTTTGTGACGATCAAGTCCATAAAATGAGTGTGTTATGAGTGTGCATTGCGCAAGTTTCATGCACGCTTGTAACTTGGCAAATTTGCAATATTTTCACTCCAGATTTTCAATGTTGCCATTTTTCCACTCCTCTTTATGAACAGTACAGCTGTCATTTTTCACATCCTGGCTGAAATGTGTTTTCACGCTTCCAGCACAGAATAGTGCAGTCGCTTTTGGAAATCAGTGTATGGGACAGATTAGGATCGAGTGAGTGAGAGAGGGGGAGTGACCGAGCTCAAGTGAGCTCTGTTGGGACTGCTTTGGATTTCTTTGTGGGCAGAAAAAGGCATCAACGCAGGCAGGAGCCCAGTACAAAAGGGTAGCTTGCAGCGCCGGGAGAAACAGAAGGAGCTAGTGGGAGGGGGTGAGTGAGCTCAACGGAGCTCTGTTGGGACTGCTGAAGATTTAGTTGTGGGCAGAAAAAGGCACCAATGCAGGCAGAAGCCCAGTACAAAAGGGCAGCCTGCAGCGCCGGGAGAAATGGAACAGGTGAGTGAGAGAGGGGGAGTGAGCAAGCTCAACAGAGCTCTGTCAGAACTGCTGCAGATTTCTTTCTTGGCAGAAAATGGCGCCAACAGAGGCAGGAGCCCAGTACAAAAGGGCAGCCTGCAGCACCAGGAGAAACAGAATGAGCGAGTGAGAGAGGGGGAGTGAGCGAGCGACCTCAATGTCGGGACATCTGTGGATTTCTTTGTAGGCAGAAAAAGGGGCCAATGCAGTCAGGATCCCAGTACAAAAGGCAGCCTGTAGCGCTGGGAGAAACAGAATGAGCGAGTGAGAGGGGGGAGTAAGTGAGCTCAGTGCAGCTCTGCCGGGACTTTACAGTTGCCCACCTCCCTCCCTCCCTCCCTCCCATTGTCCTCTGTGGTCCTATATTACAGCAAGGTCTCTGGGTGGAGACAAAGCAATGATTGGATACTTTAGGATTGCTGTAATAATACAGATTAAGTTGTTCTGTTTATTTCTCTAACTGAGCTAAGTACTGAGCTATACTGTTATGATTGCTGTAATAATACATATTTATTTGTTCTGTTTATTTCTCTAATCAAGCTGAGTAATACTTGGAGTGCAATAGGATTTCTAACTGGGCTAAGTGAAACCATACGAGAGCTGAGAACAAAAAGTATGGTAGCTGAGGGGTGAAAAATGGACAAGGAGGCTTTAGGATTGCTACAGTCAGTACGTATCTAACAATGAGTTTGAGACTGAATTACCCCAATTGGCAAGGGGTCAGTAGGTGGACTACTGTGGGGGGGGGCAGACAGGATTTGAGTAAATATGGGCCTAACAGTTGTAGTAGGGTACAGAACCTGGGAGTAAGAGTCCATAACACAAGATGGGGGCCAAAATGGGGCAGGTGCCACATGTCAATAGGGCGGGCATCTTTGGAAGGGTGGAGGGGTGTACAGGGTGTGAGTCTGCCATGATCCTGGACTGGGCTTGGAGGATGGAGGGTGTATGGTCTGTAGATGACTGCCTAGTTTGAGGGAGGAACTGTGCAGGTTAGGGAGGAGTCTAAGTGGCAGGGCAGATAAGTATGGTAGGCATCCTGGGGGGGGAATAGGGATGGCAAAGGGGGACGGAGAAAGAATAACTAGGGGCTGAAACTGACCCCAGTATCAGAGTCACTAACAGAAAAGACAGAAGGAAGGGGGTGCCCGGGGCGAGGGTGGGGACTCCTGATGGGGAGGGAAGAGAACACGAGGAGTACCAGGGGAGAGAGCAGATGGCTGCAGGTAGGGAGGGACCAGGGGTGGCATGGAGGGGAACAACTAGGAACTGGGAACTGATAGGGGGAAGAGATGTAGGACAGATATCGAATAGGAATAGATTTGAAACTCTGCTATTGGACAGAGAGGGAGCAGGAACATATTGAAGGGGGGGAGGACAAGCGGGGCATGAGAGGGATGGCAACAGGTAGGGGAAGACATAGCAAGGACAAAAGGGTAGAAGGGGGCTAGTAAGGAAGGAGGGGTGGTGACTGAAGGAGAGAAGGCTACGGGGAAGGGGGAAGGATGGCAGGGGCATCACTGTTGGGGTAGAAGGGAATGGGGGCTCTAAATCGACAACAGTGGGGATAGGAGAGGGGTTGGAAATCAGCAGGGGAGGTCGACATGGGAAACCCAGTAGGAAGTAGTCAGGCTGGGAAGGGGTTCAAGGGGGATGGGAGGAATAAGGCAGAGAAAAGGGGTGTGTTACAACTGTTGTATCTCACATTGTAACCATGTCTACCCTCCCTGTGACGAGATGCCTTTGTAAATGAGTCCCTGTCTCAAAGGTTGTAAATCCGACTTTCAAAATAAATAAATAAAAAAATAAATTACTTGCTCAAGGTCACACAATATTTGGCTGTAGTGGGGTTTGAACCTACAATCTACAGGTTCCCATGCAAGTGTTCTAACCACCACACATCCCTGCCTCCTAGCAGTGTTGATATAAAACTATAAATATTGTAATAGTATAACAACATCAAGGGTAGAGCCAGATTTTTTTCAAAATAGTAGCAGTTTTGTCAAGCGGGTACTTCTTCCCCAAAATGTGAAATGTTACCTTTTGAAGTTCAGAGTAGGTTAAAACTGCTATTTGTGCTGGCCTAAGAGAGTAGTGGGTACTACTTCACTCCCTAGCTGGATCCACTAGTGAACGGTGTTGATTAGGGGTGTGTGTTCACTAACAGTTATAATACACACATACAAGAGAAAAACTGCACCCATTTCCCATAAAAGTAGAATGCTAGTTATTGCAGGATGCTCTGCTTTCTATTGATAGTAACTGAATCCAGTTTTACATTGTTTCTACTTCCAGGAGATCTCTGGATATAGAGGCAAATCCTGCAGCTTCAGGCACTATAACTCTTCCTTGCCATTTGTTTATCCCTCGTGCTCAATATTTGTTTCACTATGTCCCTCAGATCTGGTTAATATTGCATACTAAATACAGTCCTGTGGCTTGGTTTTATTTATTTATTTATTTTTAACTAGGAGTGGCACACTAAGCTGAAAGCTTGTTTACAGGTGTGACCGGGGAGCACAAGGAAGTTAAGTGACTTGCTCAGGGTTACACAGTATGCAAGTGGGGGCTGTGGGATTCAAACCCAGGTCTCCAGGTATGCAGCTCAAAGCCTTAAACCACTGTGCCATGCTGCCTGTTATTTATTTGATAACTGGGTAGGTACACTGTTGAGAGGACAATTTTCAGGAATGACCTGGGCTATCAACATGGCAGACACAGTAAAATGGGAATGGGATTCAACACACAGTACAAAAGTAACAACTTACAATCTGAGGGGGAAAAAAACAATAACATTTAGTGAAACAGAGTCATACAGTAACCAGTACAATGGCATCAACATTCAGGTGGCGGTGATTCATCCAGTGTGTGTAATGCTCACAGTCCAACAGCACCTACAAATAACCAGCATGTCAGAAACACACAAACATACGAAATCTGCCAGCAGATAAAGGCAGCCTAGAGGTCTATCAAGTCTGCTCGAATGTGCAGCTAGCATTCCTTATTCTGCAGCTGCCCCTCCTCCACCCTCCCCTCCCTTGATCCTCCCCTTGTCCTGCCCCATCCCCTTTTGAAGCAGCCCACTGTTCTATGTATGTTAATACATCCCCCGGAGCCACTCATTGCTGTATCAGAGTGGTTTTACTCACCTTCGGCTTTAGTGAGAACAGTGAAGCAAAGATGAACTGTTCTGGCTCAAACTGAAGGCAAGTGAAACCACTCTGATACAGGGAACGAGTGGTGATGGGGGACATATTAATATATTATTGATCAAGAGTGATCAATAATATATATTTTTAAAGTCCGAGAATGTGCCCATCTCTAGGGCACCTGGGCATGAAACACTCTTCACAGAATAAGAGTGTCTCATGCACAGGGGAAAGGAGTGCTCCAATTGGTCAAGAGTACTCCCTTGATCTAAAATACTGGATACCACTTCTGCCGGTAACACATTCCACCCAGCTACCACCCTATCCATAAAAAAGTGTCTCCTCATCTCTCTCCTGAACCTTCCTCCCTCCAGTCTCATATCATGGCCCCGGATGTCCCTCCCCTCCCATATTTTGAACAGCCCCTCTGTACCTATCTTGTTTATTCCTTTCATATACTTGAAGGTTTCAATCATACCCCTCCATCCCTCCTGAAGAAGGGTTTGTTACCCGAAGCGCCGAGGCGATGCAGTTTGTTGTAACACTGGCTGATTCTATTCACAAACTAATAAATATAATTCAGCAAAGTTCCATGAATTACGGCTTGTTGTGTTTGTATGTATGAAGCTGCGTGGACATGTTAAATTGTTTGTGAAGCACATATTCGGGACCTAATATGAAGTACTAGATATGTGCAACTTTTCCTGTTTGTGTTCAATTGCCTAGTTACCCAGTCATAGAACTCCACCAGGTTGGTTGGGCAGGATCTGCCACTTACAAAGCCACGCTGTCTGCCATCCTGTAGCCCTTTGGCCTCAAGAAGGGCCACCAGCCTCTCCTTCAAGATAGTCTCCATCAGCTTACCCACAGGGATGTGAAGCTCACTAGTCTGTAGTTCCCTGGTTCATCCTTGGGGCCGCTTTTGTAGAGGGGCGCCACATGAGCCATCCTCCAGTCCTGAGGTATACACCCTGAGTGTAGTGAGGCATTGAATAGGTCTGCCAAAGGTTCCACCAGGACCTCTGCCAGCTCCTTCAGTACCCTGGGGTGGATGCCATCTGGGCCAGGAGCCTTGTCTACCCTCAGTGTTCTCAAACCCTCCAGAACCCTGCCCTCAATGATTTCCCGATCTGTCACCCCCTTCCCCTCCATTTCTGCCTTCCCTCCCCCCCTTGGGTATCATCCCCCTTCTCCTTAGCAGATATCGAGCAGAAGTAATTGTTTAGTGCTTCTGCCTTATCACCCCCTGCTTCCAACCACCTTACTATATGGTCCTTACAGCTCCTTTTATTCTCAATGTACCTAAAGAAGTTCTCTTCCCCCTTCTTAATGCTCTGCACCAGCCTGAGCTCCTTAGATGCCTTGGCTGCCCTTATTGCCCTTTTCATCTCCTTTGATTCCTTCAGGTACTCCTCCCTGTCATCCCCACTCCCTGTTTTTTTGTGTCTCCTAAAGGCAGTTATTTTCCTCCTTACCTTTTCCATGACCTCCTTGCTCACCCAGCAAGGCTTCTTTGCCCTAGCCTTCTTGCTCTGGGCCTGGCTGCAGGTTCTGGTTGCCTCCACTATCCCCAGCTTTATGAGCTCCCATCTCTGGTTAGTGCCCATACTGGGTTGGATTCTGACCAAGTACCCTTTTACCACTTCCCCCATCCTCCTGAAGTCCAGCACCCTTGTGTCGGATTCCACTCCTTTCTTACCCATATCCAACATGAACCATACTGAGTGGTGGTCACTCCCCACCAGTGGTTCTTCCACCCTCAGTTCCCTCACAAACTCCCCATTTGCCAGCACAAGGTCAAGGGTATTCCCTAACCTGGTTGGTTCACTGACCATTTGTTTCAGGAAGCTGTCCTGGAAGGCATCCAGCAGTACCTGATCCCTTCTATTCCTGGTTGTTGGGGTACTCCAGTCCACTCCTGGCATGTTGAAGTCACCCACAATCACCACACTACCCTTCTTGCAAGTCCTCCAGATCTGGTCTGCTAGTTATCTGTCTAACTCCTCTGTCTGAGAAGGTGGCCTGTACACCACTCCCAGCCTGAAGTCTTATTCTTGGAATCCTGAATTTGCATCCATAATGACTCTGTACTACCCTCCTCCCCTTCCTCCCTTACACACTTCAGTCCTTCCCTCGCATATAGTGCCACCCCCCCCCTCCCAATCACGCTATCCATACGAAATATTCTGTACCCTGGTATTGACAGGTCCCAGTCATTGTAATGGGTGGGCCATGTTTCTGTAATGGCCACTATGTCCACCTCCCCTGCCATGAGAGTCTGTAGCTCTGCAGTTTTCTTCCCAAGGCTCCTAGCATTCAGGGTGACCACCTTCCACCCCTCCCTATCCTACCCTCCTTTACTAGCATGGCCACTAGTACTTGCCCTTTGGCACTGTTATGGGGGTAAGCTCACATGTTTTCCCAACCTGTGGTCTCTGCATGTCTCTTGCCCACTTGCCACCCCCCGCTCCTAGTTTAAATTCTCAACTTCCTCTATGTACTCCTCCATCCTCTGTTTCAACACTTTCTTTCCCTCCTTGCTCAAGTGTAGTCTGTCCTTGGCATATAGACTACTGTCCTCCCAGGTCCCACCAGCCCATTCCCTTTAGCATGACTGCAGGTTCTTAGACAGCCATTAAATTTCTCTATTCTCAACTTTCTTGCTGTGCTTGCCCTGGGCACTGGAAGTATCTCTCAGAAAGTTACTGATCTTCCCGCCTCTTCACATAATTGTCCTAGTTCCTCAAACCTCTTCTGGACAATATCTATCATCTTGTCAGCCAGGTCATTCATCCCCAGATGCATAATTTAATGAGGCTTGCCCCTACCCCTTCTAGCATATTTCAGAACAGATTGTCCCACCCTTTCCACTGTTATTCCTGGCATGGCCTCCGCCCAAATGCGATTATGCTTCTCCCCTTTGCTACCCCACCTGCCTCCTCTTAGTATTGAGTCCACCAGCATGAAGATTCCACCCCTCTTACCAACTGCTTGCTTCCCTTCCTCCCCATCTCTTGCTCTCAGCTCCTCTTCCTCCTACACAGTAGTTCCCTTGTCTGCCCCTGTTGTAATTCCCCCAGCAGACTTCCCCCTCTCCAGTTCATCATACAAGGGGAGGTACTTGTAATCCTAGACTCTAAATAAATAAAAATAAAATACAATAGATTATACAATGAAAAGAACATTTCCTCTGCTCTGATTGGTCAGTGTGTACCTGGGACAGTGATGTTTTCTGAGTATAACACCACCGTATCAAGCTCAGGCACACACATGACCTGATTACATGAAGACCACATGTAGAGATAACTACTCACTTGTGGGTCAGCACCCCATCCTGTGTCTCCACTGTCACAATGACATTTTTCTGTTCTTCACTATCTTGTGACTCCACAGCACTATGAACGTTCTCACAGTTCCCTGACTTAATTTGCAAACAGAAACAAAAAAAAGAAAGTCATTTCAAGCTTCTGCCATTGGCTGCATTTCCAATCAGCTTCTCACCACTTGTGCCATCCCTGCCCCCAGCACCACGGTTTTATGCTCTGTAGAAATGTGCCCTGTAGTTGTACTTCTGCAATGTTCAATGCAGTGTATGTGAAACTAATTGGACTTGTTATTCTACATACACATTAGATTATTTCACAGGAGCCTTTTCTTATTACACTGCATTACAGAGCAGGAAAAAATATTGTCATACTGTCACTGTGGCTTATTTATTAGAATGATGTGCTGCCTGCCATGTTCTGCACTGGCCTCCACAAAGCACTGTACAACGTCATAAGCACACGGCCATATAATTATGTAGGAAACATTTTCAGTTCACCTTTTGTTCCATCTCTGTCCTTACAAAGTATGATTTGCCGATGTAGCTGAATGCGCCACACAATTATGCATCACACAATTTAATCAAATAATATAGTAAACTGAACGTACCCAGTACCTATACTTCTGCGATATTTAATGTGGTCTGTGTGTAAGTAATTGGACATATTATGCATACACACCAGATTATTTCACAAGAGCATTTTCTTATCACACTGCATTATAGAACAGAAAAAGTACTGTCAGAATCTGGGTACGTCATCATGGCCTGTCCCACCCTTGTGTGGCATCTCCATTCTCCACATCACTGGGTTCCTGTGCAACTGGCCATTTCCTGGTGACACTTCCATGCTGTATGGTGCCCATCAGCAGCTGTGGCACACCCTGAAAGGCACCACTGGGCATGGCATCTGTGCCTGTTGGGCTCCTGTGTGGGGTGTGTCAGATGCTTCTGGGTATTTCTCTGTGTACTCTGTCTGTTCACTTCTTCTGCTGTGGCCACTCTCAGGCCCTTTGGCACTCTGGTTGGTCCCTGCCGGTGTGTTCCCCTGCATCCTTTGTGCCACTGCAGTCTCCCCCTGTTGCTCCTTTGTCCCTTGCTGACTTGCTCCATATTCACTGTTACGCTGCTGTGGGTGCTTTGGTGCATCCCTGTTGCACTGGGGCATCTCACGTGCCATGCTGCATCTATGCGATTCACAGTGGGGATGCACACAGTGCCTCTTGCGACACATTCTTTGGTGAATTACACTGGGGATGGCGCATCCCAGTTGTGCCAGCGCACCTCATTTGCGCGCCCAGTGCATCTGCTTTGTGAATCCTGCCCAATGTGTCTAATGCCACCCTCCACCCTATCAATCTCTGTCACCCTTTTCCAAAAGATATATATCTGGTGTCTACTGGCAACCCCCCCCCTTCAGATTTCTATCACCTGAAATATAATATTCCCTGGTATGTAGCGACACATCCCACCATTCTGTTCTCTGTTCCCCATTTGAAAAAATATTCCCCGGTGTATAGAGAACCCCTCCCCACCCACCACCTTGTTTTGGATTGCTGTACCCCCCATGGAAAAAAACAAAAAAAACACTCTGTATTGTGGAACAAAAAACACTAGTGTTCATTCTCACTCTCTCCTCTCTCTCTCTTTCTCCATCTCTCACCAACATGCAAGTCCTTTTATTTGAACCCATGATAATTACCGCTTACATTTCACAGTACAGTAATTTGTTTAGAATGGCTGCACGTACTATATCGTTACTTATATTCTGCTTACTTGCACTTTAATATTTGGAGCAATCTTAGACTGTGTACAATATCTTGTTCAGATATTGAATCTTTTGAGAGAGACAGAGAATGCCGAGACAGTATATTTAACAGTATCATGGGAGATGGGGGATTGATTAAAACACATCCTTACGGGATAAACATTGGAGAAAGGACGGGATGAAGTTAACGTGTACAGGCTCAACTGTAAGGCTCTTCCACATGGCACACAACCCAAACTCTTCTGATTACTGATTGCGTTATACATTCACACTACATTATGTCAGACCGGCGTTTTCTTATCACAGCGCATTAAAGAGCAAAAATAAATACTGTCAGACGCATCTGTGCCTTATTTGTTAGAATACTCAGCCAGACTAGGGCTACAAAAAAATGCAAGAATTTCCCTGCAAAGGTCGCTAATAATAGACATGATTGTTTAAGTTCTGGCACGGCTAGGGCCTTTCTACATTTTGCTACATTGTTTCATAAACATTCAGAAGCATCCCATTCTTTGAAGGTGTATATCATATTGCTTGTACAGTATATTATGCTTTACTGATCATATGTTATGTTGATTGTATATTATGCAGTGCTGAGTGCACAGTAACACTTTCTTGCTAAGCCATTTTTCTCACTTACAAGATCATTATGCAACGATCGTATTAAAACGGCCGCTTCAATAAATAGGATAATGTCCCAGCCATTGTACTGTTCTATAAATATTTTAATAAACTTATAAAAGAACTCAGAATACACCAAAAATACAGAAAATATATACTGTACAATAGGCTCTCATGTAGGACAACAGTACCTCATACAAACAACGTTGACAAGTACTGGAAACAACCTGGGAAATAGGACTGAAATGTATGGAGGCGCATAGTATAAAGGAAAGGGACGGATGAAAGGTAGGAAGAAAGAAAAGTGCTACTAGTATCACAGTAGTGGCAACAGTACTATTAGCAGCGAGAAAAACACTTACTGGGCTCAGAGAAGGATCTTGCATAAAACGTTTTGAACTCCGCAAGATAACTTGTGATAACCAGTCTTAATGTTTTTTGGGTTATCTATGTTTCGATTCATAATGCTATGAACTTGTAGTGGACGTGGTTTTCATCTCATACCTTAAATGCCTCCCAGCAGAGTTATAAAGTAGCAACATTATGTCAAAGCAAATCTCAGTTTGCCTGTTGGCAAATAGCAATATCAGTCCAGGGGCAGCTACTGTCAGCAGAGCGGATTTGACTATTTAGAATTTTCTTCTTCAGTTCTTGTGTCTCCTGACCATCCAAGTCTGGACCAACACAGTGATCTGGAAATGCAAAAGCAAGGAGGCTACAGTCAGACCACACCAACATACAGTCCCTTGCACACATGAACTGGACTTCAGGTGATTGGGCAAACAAGCAAGATAGCATGGCTGGTGGGCAGGTGGCTTACAGTTACTGGGACCATCAAGTAACTGTCGCAGCACAGCATTCATTGAAACATGGGTCACCAGTCCTGGGAAACTGAACAAAATAAAAAAAAAAAAAAAAAGTGTTTAAACCAAATAGACCAGTGCAGGCAGATGCAGTCAGAGTCAACGCACAGTGCAATCATCTCAAAGTTAACCAGCAGCCACAACAGAGCAAAGCCAGGTTAGCAAGGAAGGGGTCGGGAGAAATGGGATCAGGATATGTCTGGCAGGTATATTGCTACCTTTATAACCCCTTGACTTGCTAGCCTGGCTTTTCAAACCCAGAACTTCCGCAGGAGTTGGCAGGACATTCAAATAGAAAAAAATCCCAAATTCCAAATGTTGCTGATTAAATTGGTGCAAACCTAGAGGTGCCAGCCCTGGAGGCAGGATCTATCAGCTTAAGTGTTCTGGCTAGCTAGGTGCTAAATCCTGACTCCCGAAACAAGAGGTGTTAAGGGCTACTGAAATTAACTATTTTCTTGTCCCTGGGGTCCTTAAGTGCTGCCGTTCCCTCTGCTGGTAGGAGAGTTCTTTTGTTGAGTTCTGCAATTTTGGGATCAATTTTCAGTGCGGTGCACCAGATTTTTGTGTTGTCCTCCTGAACTGGATACAATCTATCCATAGATCGTTTTTTGGGGATCCTGGCCGGCGAACTTACTATGCATACCTTTGCACATCTATGACACTATAAACAGTGGCTCTAGCGTGTGTGCTAAGTAGTTTCAGGCTAATCTACTTCAGTGAGCCCCTTCATATAGCTAAAACTCTGATCATCATTAAACTGGATTGTTTTGCTGCTGCCCTGTTAAATAATGGCACTTCGGAACCAATTGTACTTCATAGTTTCTGTGTGTTTTCGGTGTGAGATTTGCACACCTGGTGGGTGGGACATACTGTATGGATGGGAACTCCTTTGCTGTCCTCTCCCATCTACCGTTACTAATGATCTGTGTACTTAGGCAGCGTTATGTAAGCTCAACAAACCGGCTATTGTTGGGCACCGTGTTCTTTGCAGCTCCAGTATTGATCTGGCGCCGGCAGTGGTGAGACGTTATTAACGATTTGTGGGTCAACTTTCAGATTGCAGAAAGGGTCGATCAAACAGACCCCACACATAGGCAAAGCTGCAAGGATGTGAGTCTGAATCAGAGATCACTGTAAGTTTAAAAGTAGGCGGCTATTAATAAAGGGGAGTAGGGAACGTGTGAGGGAAAACAAGCACATTTCCACCATAAAGCGCAGTCCTGTCCATTAGCAGGTGTTTGGGGGTCTCAAAAGGAAAAGGCTGCCGCACACCATCACCACACCTTGGCGGCGGCGTTTCTTCTTTTCAAGGCTCTGATACCTTTCTTCTGCCCCTATATTCTTTCTCGTCGAGTCTGTCTGATGTGGTCATTCTGGGGGTTGACTCACCTGTCTATTATGGGCTTAGAAGACATTCACTTTGAAACTATTTCAGCCTAAACGCCTCCATCCATACACTTCAAATAGTGCTTAAATAGTAAGCTGTCTGAAATCGGGCCATCATGCAGGGTGTTTATTAAACATCTCCTCACTTGACACGAATCCTTTATATCTTGCCCCAGCTCTGAAATGATTAACTCATACCTGCGATCCTACTCGTTCGTAAAGATGTAAGCCCATTCAATAGACCTGAAGACAGAAAGTGAGAAAAGTAGAACATTTAGTGGCTCACTAACAGCTTTCAATCAGCCGGGGCTTCAAGAATGAAGCCTCATACTTTCCTGGGATCCATTTTCCATCAGCTCAGTGATATGGAAAAAAGGAGGACATGGGAGAAAATGAGTTCGAACATGGGGCAGTCTTGTTTAGTATGTTGCTGTGCAGGAGGCCACAAGATAATTAATTAGTTGAAAGTCAAGAATTACTGTTATTTTGGGCATAGTGTTGCAAAGTAGTGTCGCAATTTGCGAAAGCTTTCGCACAAATTTGCAACACTTTCGTGAGTGCGACACTACTTTGCGAAAGTACTTTTTCCAGAAATCTGAAAAACATATTTCTGGGGTGTTTTACCCCAAAATAAAGACATGGATAGCATCCTCAGGGCCCGACTAGGTGAATACAAAAAGAATGAGGTTGCTAGAGGGTCTCAATTTTACATGCCAAGCATTTTTCTGATCACTAACTGAAAACAAGATAGTGGATTTGCGACAGTAACAGGGCCATTTGCAACAGTAAAAAGTGCATTTGCAACACTGTCGAACTTTTGTTAACTTTTCCCATTGACTTATAATGGGAAATTGTTTTTTGTATAACTTTTGAACCGTTTAATATTTTTTCACGAAATCTTCGAAAGGCACATTGGAGACCCTGGCCGCATGTTCCCTGAAGATTTTGGGCAGGTCGCGCAAACTGTGCGACCTGTAGGTGCGACAGCAGAATTCCAGAAAAAGCGTAAACGCATGTGCAGATCATGCTTAATAACTCCACAGCCGTATATCTGACTGGTACGAAACTTGGCAGATCCCAAAGCCTATGTTTCTTGATCATGTATTCCAAATTTCAGGTAAATCCGTCAAACAGTTGCAAAGTTATTAAGGTGCAAAATTTTGGGTTTAACATAGAAATGGCTCCTCTACCATAATATTTCCCTTTTGGTATGGTTGCCATCAGATTGGGAGCAATATGCTCCTTAAACAATATATCTATACACACACACACACATATATATATATATATATATATATTAGAGGCAAAAAACTCTGTTTAATGCATTAGTTAGGGTTGTTCCACAGCGACAAAAGTGAGGGAATTGTTAGTTGAAAACTCCCTTGGACCCCCTGCCTACCCCTATCACGGCATTGGGTGCGCATTGGATCATCAGCCCTAACTCTCACCCCATGACATGTGTGAAGCAGCAGAAGTATAGGAGAATGGGTGAGAGTTAGACCCACGATCCCAGTGCACCCCAATGCCAGTTGGGGTGTGCGGGGGTCCATAAGTTCAACCCTAACAGCTAATTCCTCACTTTTGTTGCTGTGGAACAACCCTAGCTAATGCATTAAACTGAGTTTTTGCCTCTAATTTCCTTCTTTGAGAATGATAACGAGAAATAGGAATGGATGAGTGGTGGAGCGGCCATGGGCCCTTTGGGCCCCACGCCCCACATGATGTGTTGTGGCATACTAACAGGGACAGCAACGCAAACAGAAATGCTAACAGTGGTGCACATGGTAACACAAGCACGAATGAGAACAGAAAGGGTAACGCATATGGTGGCGTAGACGGGAATGGTCTGCCACGTGATGTGTTGTCACATAGTAACATGGTGCCTGCAAATAGAAATGTCAATGGGCATGGTGATGTAAAGTGAAACAGTAAGATAAACAGTACTGTAGACAGAAATGGCAAAAAATAACAGAAACGCAAGCGCAAATGAAAACGCAAAGGATAACGCACATGGTGGCGCAGACGTCAATGGTAAGTGAAACGGGTACGGATCTGCAAGCGGAAAGGGCAACAGTAACAGTAATGTAAGCGCACAGGCTGGTTTTCCCCAAAACCTGCATTGAGAAAGACAGTGAGTACAAATAATGTATGCAAAATAATGAGTATCAGCGCAGAAAATGAGATCTTGGAATACTAAATACATTATATCTCAGGAACCGTACAACGTAGAAAAAAAATTTAAAAGTCTTATTATTTACAACTGTCCTGGCTAATTTGTATCTTAGCCCGATTATGGGGCTAAGAAGTTTTCCGATGAAAAGTCCGTATCTAGCACCGTTTCCGAGATACGGGCCCTGAAAGGCGTGGCGAACGCCGTAATGTTATCCTACGGGAAAAAAAGAAAAGTTCAGAGCGCCATAACTTTGCCTCCCTGTAATGTTTTTTCACCAAACTACTGAAAGGCACATCTGTGGGCTGTTGGCTGTCTTCCCTCCAAATTTCAGGAAAAAAGACCAAACCGTTATTTTGCAGCAGGGCTCCAAATGATTTCTGTTAAGTGTCGGGCGCCGTAATGTTATCCTATGGGAAAAATGTCAATTTTGGAGTGCCGTAACTTTGCCGCCATGTGATATTTTTTCACCAAACTACTGAAAGGCACATCTGTGTACTGTTGGCTCTCTTCCTCCAAATTTCAGGAAAAAGACCAAACTGTTATTTTGTAGCAGGTGCCAAAGGATTCCTGTAATGCTCGCTGTAATGTTATCCTATGGGAAAATTGTCAACTTTGGAGTGCTATAACTTTGCTGCCATGTAATATTTTTTTCAATACAACACTGAAAGGCACATCTGTGAGATGTTGGCTGCGTTCTCCAAATTTCAGCCCAAAACTCCCAACGGTTATTTTGCAGTGCAGTGCCAAAGAATTGCTGTCATTTTCCCACAGACTAGAAAAATTACTGTCGCACTTTGTAAAGCTTTAGGATTCTATACACTTTCGTGAGCACGAAAGTACTTCATGAAGTACTTTTTCCAGAAATTTGAAAACATATTTCTGGGGTGTTTTACCACAAAATAAAGACATGGCAAGCATCCTCAGGGCCCGACTAAGTGAATACAAAAAAATTAGGTTGCTAGAGGGTCCCAAATTTAAATGCCAACCATTTTTCTGATCACCAACTGAAAACAAAATGGCCGATTTGCGAAAGTAACAGGCCCATTTGCGAAAGTAAAAATGCATTTGCGAAAGTGTTGAACTTTTTGTTAACTTTTCCCATTGACTTATAATGGGAAATTGTTTTTTGTATAACTTTTGAACCGTTTAATATTTTTTCACGAAATCTTCGAAAGGCACATTGGAGACCCTGGCCGCACGTTCCCTGAAGATTTTGGGCAGGTCGCGCAAACTGTGCGACCTGTAGGTGCGACAGCAGAATTCCAGAAAAAGCGTAAACGCATGTGCAGATCATGCTTAATAACTCCACAGCCGTATATCTGACTGGTACGAAACTTGGCAGATCCCAAGGCCTATGTTTCTTGATCATGTATTCCAAATTTCAGGTAACCACAAACAGTTGCAGTTATTAAGGTGCAAAATTTTGGGTTTAATATAGAAATGGTCTTCACTATAATATTTCCCTTTGGTATGGTTGTTATCAGATTGGGAGCAATATGCTCCTTAAACAATATATCTATACACACACACACATATATATATATATAGATAGAGGCAAAATCTTGTTTAATGATTAGTTGTTCAGCGAGAGTGAGTGACTTTCAAGACAGTTGATCCCTTGGACCCCTCAGCCACTCCTCACCGCATTGGGCGATTGATCATCAGCCCTAACTCTCACCCCATGACATGTGTAAAGCAGCAGAAGTATAGGAGAATGGGGTGAGAGTTGAGACCCACTCATCCCAATGTGCACCCCAATGCCAGTTAAGGGTGGGGAGGTCCAAGGGGTTTTCAACCCTAACAGCGAATTCCTCACTTTGTTGCTGTGGAACAACCCTAGCTACCCATTAAACTGAGTTTTTGCCTCTAATTTCCTTTCTTGAGAATGATAACGAGAAATAGTGAATGGATGAGTGGATGGGAGCACGGGCCCTTGGGCCCCACGCTCCCACATGATGTGTTGTGGCATACTAACAGGGACAGCAACGCAACAAAATGCTAACAGTGGTGCACATGGTAACACAAGCACGAATGAGAACAGAAAGGGTAACGTACATGGTGGCGTAGACGGGAATGGTCTGCCACGTGATGTGTTGTCACATAGTAACATGGTGCCTGCAAATAGAAATGTCAATGGGCATGGTGATGTAAAGTGAAACAGTAAGATAAACAGTACTGTAGACAGAAATGGCAAAAAATAACAGAAATGCAAGCGCAAATGAAAACGTAAAGGATAACGCACATGGTGGAGCAGACGTCAATGGTAAGTGAAACGGGTACGGATCTGCAAGCGGAAAGGGCAACAGTAACAGTAATGTAAGCGCACAGGCTGGTTTTCCCCAAAACCTGCATTGAGAAAGACAGTGAGTACAAATAATGTATGCAAAATAATGAGTAACAGCGCAGAAAATGAGATCTTGGAATACTAAATACATTATATCTCAGGAACCGTACAACGTAGAAAAAAAATTTAAAAGTCTTATTATTTACAACTGTCCTGGCTAATTTGTATCTTAGCCCGATTATGGGGCTAAGAAGTTTTCCGATGAAAAGTCCGTATCTAGCAACCGCTTCCGAGACACGGGCCCGGCGTGCTGGGCGTGATAACACCGCATGTTATCCCCACGGAAAAAGAAAAGTTCAGAGCCGCCATAACTTTGCCTCCCTGTAATTTTTTTCACCAAACTACTGAAAGGCACATCTGTGGGCTGTTGGCTGTCTTCCTCCAAATTTCAGGAAAAAGACCAAACCGTTATTTTGAAGCAGGGCTCCAAATGATTTCTGTTAAGTGTCGGGCGCCATAATGTTATCCTATGGGAAAAAATGTCAATTTTGGAGTGCCGTAACTTTGCCGCCATGTGATATTTTTTCACCAAACTACTGAAAGGCACATCTGTGTACTATTGGCTCTCTTCCCTCCAAATTTCAGGAAAAAAGACCAAACCGTTATTTTGTAGCAGGGTGCCAAAGGATTCCTGTAATGCTTCGGGCGCCGTAATGTTATCCTATGGGAAAAATTGTCAACTTTGGAGTGCTATAACTTTGCCGCCATGTAATATTTTTTCAATACAACACTGAAAGGCACATCTGTGAGATGTTGGCTGCGTTCCCTCAAATTTCAGCAGCCAAAACTCCCAACGGTTATTTTGCAGTGCAGTGCCAAAGAATTGCTGTCATTTTCCCACAGACTAGAAAATTACTGTCGCAATACTATGGAAGCTGCGGTGGCTTATGACATGTGAGCACGAAAGTAATTTCATAGTACTTTTCCAGAAATTTGAAAACATACTTCGGGGGTGTTTTACCACAAAATAAAGACATGGCAAGCATCCTCAGGGCCTGACTAGGTGAATACAAAAAAATTAGGTTGCTAGAGGGTCCCAAATTTAAATGCCAACCATTTTCTGATCACCAACTGAAAACAAAATGGCCGATTTGCGAAAGTAACAGGCCCATTTGCGAAAGTAAAATGCATTTGCGAAAGTGTTGAACTTTTTGTTAACTTTTCCCATTGACTTATAATGGGAAACTGTTTTTTGAATAATTTTTGAACCGTTTAATATTTTTTCATGAAATCTTTGAAAGGCACATCGGGGACCCTGGCTGCATGTTCCCTGAAGATTTTGGGCAGGTCACACAAACCGTACGACCTGTAGGCGCGACCACAGAATTCCAGAAAAGCGTAAACGTGCGCACAGATCACACTTAATAACTCTGCAGCTGTATATCCGACCAGTATAAAACTTGGCAGATCTCAAGGCCTATGGCTCTTGATTATAAATTCCAAATTTCAGGCAAATCCATCAAATGGTTGCAAAGTTATTAAGGTGCAAAGTTTTGGGGTTTAACATAGAAATGGCTCCTCAACCCTAACTATGGTAGCACTACCGTGCTACCATAATATATATACTTTAAGCCTTATCTGATGATGTTTATCCTGTGTGTATTAAGAATATAGCACACAGAAAAGCAATAATACATATTTTTCTATATTTTTATCTGGAGGGTATATTGCAAAAGAGAATATTGTTATTTTTTCTACACACAAGTGTTCTTAATATTTTTCATGGGTGGGCATACATACTTGTAGTGAATGGAGCTCATGTTGCCGACTTCCTACTGTGAGTACTGGTCAACATTTTTGTAACTATCACTGTATATGGCTCTGAGTGGACTCAGCAATGTGCAGAACTTCTGAATTTTGGAAAACTTTGGCAGTAATCTAGAGTGCTGCATTTTTCATTGTTTGTGCTTATTAAAGCACAAAGGAGATTACGCAAGTATTGTCTTAAATTATAGGAGTGTTTCCAAAATAAGTTTATCTATGTTCATTTACTGTATGACCTCTTGTTTTTATGTTGTTTAGGATCTCTCAATACAGTTTATAGAATGGAACCTACCGAATCTATAATACATACAGCTCATACAACTCATTTCATTTGAGCTACATGTAGCTGGATTTTATTGTTTTTGACTTTTTGAGTAGCTACTGCTATATAGAGTTATATTGGGATTAAATCCAAATAAATATTATGTTTTATTTCATCAAGTTTTTATGATTTTACAAATTAATTTTTAACCTGAGGCAGTTGTATTTCTAATTGGTAAATTTAGCACACATGCTGTTAAGTTAAACCATTTTGTTTAAAGGCAGGAATTCCTCACAGGCCTGATTTACTTCTTCAGTTAATTTGTATCTGCCCTTATTTAAGCAGTAAGCCATGAGGAGGTGTGGGTTATTAGGGGATTTACCACGGATGGAGTGGTTTGCCCACAAGGCGTACCCGAGTGGGTAAATCCATGCCAACCATGGTAAATTCCCCGATAACCCACCCCCCCGAGTGGCTTATTGCAATTATACCATCACATCTTGTCATGGGTGAAAGTTTAAATTCTTTAATTTTCTTTTTTCCTGTGGAAAAAAGTGATTTTATTAAGAGACATCCTTCTATGAAAAAAAATAGTCCTTGATTTTTAATGCAATTCTTTATTTAAGCTTTGTGAAGTGAGTGATAATAACAGATAGTGAGGTTTTCAGTGACATGAATTGAGGGTTTTAAGTTGTTAACCAGTAGTAAATTGTTAAAATAGATCATGATATTACGAGTCTGAGAAGCATTTTTTTTTTTAAATACAGACAGGAGCAAGAGAGGGAAAGGAAGCATGACAGAGGTGATTTTTTTATCAAACTGCATGGTTTAGTTTTTGTCACTGAGCAGTGGGCTAGGTATTTGAGCAAGAGACACAAATGAATACACAAAAAAAAAAGTGTTGCCCATTCTGTTTGTCAGCTTTTTATTCACTGACAGTCTTACTTGTGCTGTTTTTACTTTTACCGCTAAGTGTCTCTTGCTCCAAGCATAAGGTTTCATCTGTGGAAAAGGGGTATGGTGGCACAGAGGATCAGTTGCCCAGGATACAGAGAGCACAGAGATTGTGAACAGCGCAAATGAAAGGAGGGAAGGGGGAGAGAGATACAAAAGTTAAACTGGGAAACAGGAGAAAGTGTGAGAGCGAGCAACCGCTAAAGCATGTTCTTTTTTTACAACAGAGTTCTGTCTCTGTCTCTCTCGCTGTTTCTCACTTGTGCCATGAGATAGAGAAAATGTATCGGGGTGCTAAGGATCTCATGAACAGAGGAAGAAGTCAACCGAAAGCCTGGGTCTGAGACACTTTCTCGGGAAACTGAGACAGGAAGCGTGAGTGCTCTGTGTGAGAGAGAGAGATAGAGAGAGAGAGAGCGAGAGAGAGAGGGTTAGAGAGCCAGTACTAAAGCAGTGTTTTTTTTTCTTCTCTGTCTCTCTCTCTCTCTCTCTCTCTCTCGGTTCTGGAGTGGGTAGTGAGAAATGGAAAATGCAGCTGGCGAGAGTGAGCTGGCTACATTTGAAAACTGCCGTGGTCCGCGAGTTTATGCGATTTCATATTCAGGGGGGCAGTTGGAATGATTTTGGTGTGAGTGTCAGATGCGACCATTCTCACTGGTCAGTGTCCGAGGTCCATGGTATAATATATGATAACTCACATTTATTGGAATTACTCTTGGCATTATATTGGCTTGATTATCCCTAATCAAAGTGCTATGTGCTGCAATATCTCTATTTGTATTTCTGTTACTGCTTTTATTGGAACCTGTTAAGTGGCTGGGCTCAGTGATATTAATTAAGTGAGTCTAAGTTGTATGATATTAAATGGCCACATCTGCAGCTTATCAAAAAAATAGTTTTCTACAGTTCCATTTAATTAAGACATTAGGATAAATGTAATGTGCCCTCAAGCTCTGTCAGCTCTTCATTTCAGTTGGTCCTCTGTAGTTGAAGCAGCAGCTTATTCCTGTCTAGCTTTTTACTTGGCCCTTACCATTTTTTAAATGAGGTAACATATATATTTTTTTTTATGTATAGTGCTCCTTATGTTAGTTTTACTTATTTTTACCTTTATATTGGAGATTTCAAATAATTATATTGTTAGTGCTATTTTGACAATTCTTATTTGAGACCTTTTTTACTTTTAAAGTTTTTGTCTTGAATTTTACATCAAACTAGTCTGCTAGTTTCTGCCACTGCTTCTGATTCTAAAACTAACATTAAGGTGTGCTATGTAGAACAGTGATTGTTCGGGGAGCACAGATCTGAATAGAATTGACTAAACTGGTCCTGGGGTGAACTTTTCGAAAACTAAATAAGCTGTTTGTTTCATTTAAGCTGCACTTGTTTTTATTGGTACTGGAGAGTAAGTGCATAAGTATACAAGCAGTCTTTTGTTATTTAGGTTGTGCTTTTAGGTTCTGTATATTTATTGTATATTATATATTCATTGAACATTTATTCACTTAAAATGATAAAGTTCATATATATAGAATATACATACATTATTCAGTGATGTTTTGCTGTATATAGGAAACTAGAATTAGAAATTGCTTAAATTTCTTTGTTTTATAGTACTTATTCAGAATTAGTTGTCAAACCTGGTTGAGTGCTGGGATCAAAGAGAACATCCAATATTTTAAAAATCCCACATTCACCACTTCAAATAAGTTCTGCTCACACCGTCTGCTTGTGTTGATAAATCTTTATTAAAGTGCTGGTGGACCCACCACTCCACATGCTTTGATGTGATTTGTATAGTCTTTTAACAAAAAGTATGTGATACACATGTCAGATGCATCTTAAATTCAAGAGGTGACGTCATTAACCATGGACACAACACAATTACATCCTAAATGAAGTGCAAAACAGTGTATGAAAACATGGATTAATATTACAATTAATTAAAAAGATAAGTTAAATACTAACACAAGTTAAATACTAACTAGTACCAGGGCATATGGGCTACATAGAGTGATTATTCAATGCAGTCAAACATTTTAGTGTGTCTGATGACAGCATGTTTCAGATAAGCAAATACAAAATAATAATAGAAAAAAATATATGTAAGAAATCTTGAGATTAAATTGTCTTGTGTCCATGGTTGATGATGTCACCTCTTGTATATAAGACACATCTGGCATATGTATCACATGCTTTTTGTTAAATGACTATCCAAAACATGTCAAAGTATGTGGAGTGGTGGATCCACCAGCACTTTAATAAAGATTTAGCAGCACAAGTAGATGGTGTGAGCAGAACTTATTTGAGGAGGATTTCCCCACCCCTAGGATCTAGGGTGAAGGGGAAATTAGCTACCTTAACATTATCTACATATCCAGATAATTTAATTTCAGTAATACATTATCTTAGTAACACTATTGAGGGACTTATGAAATTGGTGCTGGCCAACTTGCTTGATGTAGGAAAATCTGGACCTGGGAACATAAACAATCTGTCACCAACTCTAGAGCTAGTGCCAGCAAGATCAATCCTTACTTTGCCTCACAATTCAGTGGGTAACGACAAGGAGCATTTCACAAATGAAGGATATTTTGTATCATCCTCTTTTTTGTCTAAGGGCATTTTGGAAATTATAAAAAAATCAATATTATACTAATATAGTAATATTGGGGAGCATGTGGGCTTTGAAGGAGGAACTACTGAAACTCATTGCAGATACATTTTATAATCAAGCCCTGTTATCACAATTTAAGAATAAGACTCAGGGATAAACTGAGAGTTTTACTGAAGATTGCCAGGTAGATAAAACTGTCTCAAGAGAAAATAAAAGTAGTCAGGTTAAACTTCCTTCTCCTTTTTCAAAGGAAAATTCTATTATAATTTTAGATTTAAAATCAATCCAGAATATGCAAGAAAATAAAAAAAATCTAATCCTAGGAGAATTAAAAAGAAAAAATATGACACAAACACAGGGCACTTAATCCAGGGACAAATTCCCTGGTTTTTACAAATTTGATTTGGAAGGAAGTGATACAGTAGTATGGAATCAATACTATCTTACATAAATTTATCAGCTCATTCAATTATGACAGAAATAAAGAACAATGGCCTCCCTTTATCTCTGAGACTAATATTCCAGAAGTTATCCAAGGGGAGACTGAGAAGCAATTTCCTCATAATAGAGGTGTTCATGATAAGCCTTGGAATTATGATCTTACTTTCTTTGATTTTGATAACAATCAGCCAGAGATACAGCTAGAGTTTTTAATTGGAATATGTAGCAATAATAAATTAGATGCTGCAACTCGTGAAAAATTTACAAAATGGATTTGTCATCTATTACATATCCCTTCTAAGTCTGACAGTATTTTTGTTACTCAGCCACCTAATTTACATTTTTCTGATGGTGTTTTGCTTTACTGTAGATCCTTTACAATAGCATCTTGTATTTGGTCCCAAGAAGCGCTGCTTAAATAGCATTAATATTTTACCCCCTCATAAAGTTCCAGTTAAATCTGAGAGTCAGGCATCTATGATATGCAAAAGGGACCATGAGGAAGATATTAGAAGGGCAAGAAGGATCTCTAAGGTCATTTCTACATTCATAGGTGCTCAGTCACAAACATGGGAAAGTAAAACTCTCCCTTTTTGGTTGGAAAGTCTCTAAAATGAGCCAGTTGCTCTGATTAAATGTGATAGTGCTTCCTTTTTGTCCCATGCCCTTAGAATAAACTTAAAATGAAGTGTAATTGAGTGGATCACAATACACAGCAGGATTTCAGATAGTCCACAAATTGATATAACTTTCAGGAATCCTAGATTTGCAGCATCAGTGTTAGATGCCTCCCCAGCACTGGTTGGACTTAGGGTTCTTATAACCAACAGAAATACTATGGGGTTTAATAAACAAGCTACTTCCAGAAATAGCTTGCAGAACAGTTTGCTAGAGAAGACTACACATTGAAATACATTAGTAAATAAGGATAATTCAGAAATAGTGATTAGCAATCATTTTTCTGCACTTCAAAATGTTACCTCTCAATGACAAGAATCTGGTTTCAGTATTTCTCAAATGTCTAATAAATCATTGGCAATGTTTAAAAAAACACAAATTGCACATACCCCAATAATGCAACACATCATGGGAATCAGATGCAAATGCCCATTAATTAATTTGGACTGGCTCAACTTTTAGCAAAACTGCATGGTGCCAGAAGGCCTCACAATACAATCAGCAAAGGCTGAGAACAGCAGACACTGAGACATGTTTCATCCTTATTTGGACTTATCAGGGAGACATATCTATATCTCAGCCCAGGGAGAGGGAGGCAGCCACCCTATAGTGGATATTATTTGTTTGGGTCATGGGCAGCCCAAAGTAGAGAGAGACAAGAACTACAAAAGAACCCCAGAACAAATGCACTAGAGCATGAATTATCCCAGAGGATATTGACCATACTACCAAATTTTAAAGAAAACACAAATTGCACATACCCCAGTAGTACAAAGTGTCAGGGGAAGCATATGCAAATGCCCATGAATTAATTTGGACTGGCTCAACTTTAAGCAGAATTGCATGGTGCCAGAAGGCATCACAATACAATCAGCAAAGGCTAAGAACAGCAGACACAGACACATGTTACATTCTCATTTGGACACATCGGTGTGCCATATCTATATCTCAGCCCAGGGAGAGGGAGCCAGCCACCCTACACAGGATCTTATTTGTTTGGATCATGGGCAGCCCAAAGTAGAGAGTAGAGAACTACAAAGCCTTGCAAGCCCCGTACCACCTTCTGAAAATATGGCTGTCTTTCGAGACAGGCTTCATTTCTATAATATTGCATATCTTGCAACTAGATATGTTGCCAAGTTTTAACTCACATGCAGTGTCATCCCATTTAATATGAAATCTACCTGTTTTAACTTCACATAAACTCTGTCTTCATGTTGCCTGAAAATGATCCCTTCCACTTTGCTTTTAGGTTGAATTTTGGTGAAGTTTTCTCAGATCAAGGCTACTGGTAGACAAATGCCTCTAGATCACATGGAACAGCTTCTGCAGGTCACGTGCCACAACTCTATAGAAGCAGTGTGCATCAGTTTCAGTTCTGCAGTCTGTGTTAGTGAGTGTAAGAGGTTATAGGACTGCTCTTTTTGGAGAACTATAGAGCAATATATATTGAGAATTTACAGTAACTTAACAGTTTATGTTTAATAATGTAGGCATTCTTATTTGAATCATAAGATTAGTAGGATTTATTTTGTTGTTTTCTCTTATTTTCTCTATATTTTTTTACTTATATCAGCATCTTTCTAACAACGAGCTCAACAGAGATGCCATACACACTGCATCATCTCCATGTTGAGATGTTGCCTCAAACATTAGAATGGTGCTGTGTAATCAGAACTCCATTCAAATGTTATTATGTGGTCATGCTCCCTCTAATGTCACATATGTTTTTTCCACTGAAGAGAACAGTCACCTCAGAAGAGACAGGTCACCTTAGAACCAGGGGCATGTCTAGAATCAGTGAACAAAAAGGGGCCAAATTCCTCATAAAACAACGAGGGTGTCTGGTCTCTGGGCATGCCCCGGAAATGTTTTAAAATATCACTGTAAATTGTGCATTTTCCTGGATTTTAGAGCTAGGTAAAATACATTAACAGACCACCAGAATGACATGTTCTGTGACTGTTCTTGTTTCCTGCAAAAATGTAAATCAATATATTACACTATCATAATTCCATTCTAATCTGTTCAATAGTAAAACATAGCTTCTGCAGTGTATTCAAGGTCCTGTTGCAAACTTACAACCCATTCTAATAATATAGCTTTTAGTCCACTAATTCCAGCCATGAATGTTAGCCCTCAGTGATCTTTTTAGCACACTCAATGTCTTGTACATGCTGATCTATATAAAAGTAGTATATCTTGAACAAGAGAAAATGGCTTCTGACAATTCCAGTCAGTGTTGATTATGCATACCTATAACATATTAGCCAGAATTTTACTCCACACCTCTTTTGCTTGCTGCTGCGATGCTCCCAAATGCCTTACAGTGCTCAGTTCTCTAGCTCATGTCACATCTCCAGTTCACCACATCCAGGACAGTCCTCCCTGACTCTCCATGGCCATAGTCAGCACAGCACTGATGGTTTTCTAGTCCATTCTTTCCCTTACTCCCAACTGACCCAATGATCAAACAGATCAGACCTGACTGAGCCACCTGCCCTCACTTGTGAATGCTGTCCAGGTGGCTGCCATGCACTACTAAATTTCAAACACTCTACCCATGCACTACCAAATGCCAGCCCCCCTCTCGATAGTGTAGACAACTCCTGAAGCCCTCCCCAGAGTCAGCTGCAGAGCTGCTGAACTTCTGAGCTCTTGTGATAAGCTTTTTCTCTATTACCATATGGTACACCACTAGAATTTATTTGGCTTCTCTGCTTTATTTTGTTTGCTGTCTCATGTGTTTTCTACAATATAAGAAGTGAAAACCACACTTGGTGAGTATTTCTGCTTTTTTCAGCTTGGGGGTTTGGGCTTGAACTATCTGGTCCCCCCCAACTCAGAGGTGTCTTGCAGCTCTTGTGGCTCTGGGAGAACCTGTGGATTATGAAAGTGAGGAACAGTATCTTTCTATGAAGGCTCAGAGATTTTGAAAATGAACACTACTACAGTGGTAGTTACAAAAAAGTTGACCGGCACCACAGTATTTTCCGTCAACTGCAGAAAAAAAATACTGCAGATTTACCATATACCGTTAAAAAAAACAATGTTATTCAATGTGTTTTTCTACTGCAGTATTTTTTCCATGGCTGAAGGAAAATACAGTGGTACCGGTCAACTTTTTTGTAACTACTACTCTACAGTATATGGCTCTGAGTGCATTCAGCAATGTGATTTTCTGAATTTTTCAAAAACTCTGCCAGTGATGTAGAGTGCTGCATTTTTCATTTTTTGTACTTATTAAAGCACAAAGGAGGCTTACTGCAATATACTTTTAAATTGTAGGAGTGTTTCCAACATACGTTTATTTATGTTCATTTATAACCTCTTGTTTTTATTTTGTTTAGGTTGTCTCAATACAGTTTAAAGGATGAAATCTATAATACATACAGCTCATACAGCTCATTTCATTCAAACTACATGCAACTGGATTGTATGGTTTTTGTATTTTTTAGCAGCTACTGGTATATAGACTAATATTTGGATTAATTCCAAATAAATATAATGTTTTATTTCATCAGGTTTTTATGATTTTACAAATTCATTTTTAAACTGAAACAGTTGTATTGATAACTGATAAATTTAGCACACATTCGTTTAAGTTAAACTGTTTTGTTTAAAGGCAGGAACTCCTCGCAGGCCTGATTTACTTCTCAGTTAATTTTTATCTGTCCTTATTATATTATAACTCACATTTATTAGAATCACGCTTGGCATTATATTGTCTTAAATATCCCTAATCAAAGTGCTAAGTGCTGCAGGATCTCTATTTGTATTTCTGTTACTCTCTTTTATCAGAACCTGTTAAGTGTCTGGCCTCAGTGATATTAATTGAGTCTAAGTTGTATGATATTAAATTGCCACATCTGCAGCTTATCAAAAAACTAGTTTTCTACAGGACCACTTAATTAAGACATTAGGATAAATATAATGTGTCCTCAAGTTCTGTCAACTCTCTTCATTTCAGCTGGTCCTGTGTGGTAGAAGCAGCAACTTATTCCTATCTGGCTTTATACTTGGTTCTTGCCATTTTTTGAATGAGGAAGCATAAGTGTTTTAGGTATAGGGCTCGTTATATTTGTTTTACTTATTTTTTCCTTTATTGTAGAGATTGCAAATAATAATATTGTTAGTGCTATTTTGACTGTTCTAATTCAAGACCTTTTTCACTTTTAAAAGTTAAATTTTATATCAAACTGGTCTGCCAGTTTCTGCCACTGCTTCTGATTCTAAAACTAACATTAAGGTGTGCTATGTAGAACTGTGATTGTTCGGGGAGTACAGAGCTAAATAGAATTGATTAAGCTGGTCCTGGGGTGAATTTTATGAAAACTAAATAAGCTGTTTGTTTCATCTAAGCTGCATTTGTTTTTATTGGCATTGGAGAGTAACTACATAAGTATACAAGCAGTGTTTTCATATTTAAGTTGTGCTTTTGGGTTCTGTATATTTATTGTATATCATATATTTATTGAACATTTATTCACTTAAAATGATAAATTTAATGTATCTATAGAAAGTTTAGAAATTATTAAGTGGAGTTTTGCTGTATATAGGAAATTAGAATTAGAAATTGCTTAAATTTAATTGTTTTATAGTACTCATTCAGAATTAGTTGTCAGACCTAGTTGTGGTGCTGGGATCAAAGAGAGCATCCAATATTGTAAAAAATCCTGCACTCACCATCTCAAATAAGCTTTGCTCACACCATCTGCTTGTGCTGATAAATCTTTATTAAAGTGCTGGTGGACTTACCACTCCACATGCTTTGATGTGATTTGGATAGTCCTTTATCAAAAAGCATGTGGTACTTATGCCAGATGCATCTTAAATACAAGAGGTGATATCATTAATTTTGGACACAAGACAATTGGATCCTAAGTGAAGTGCAAAACAATGCATGAAAACATGGATAAATATTACAGTTAATTAAAAACATAAGTTAAATACTAAAATAAGTTAAATACTAACAAATACTAGGATATATGGGCTAGAGAGAGTGACTATTCAATGCAGTCAAACATAGTGCATCTGATGACAGAATGTTTCAGATAAGCAAGCCCAAAATAATGATAGAAAAAATATGTATAAAAAATCTTGAGATGGAATTGTCTTGTGTCCAAGATTGATGGTGTCACCTCTTGTATTTAAGATGCATCTGGCATATGTATCACATGCTTTCTGGTCAAGGACTATCCAAAACATGTCAAAGCATGTGGAGTGGTGGATCCACCAGCACTGTAATAAAGATTTATCAGCACAAGCAGACAGTGTGAGCAGAACTTATTTGAGGAGGATTTGCTCACCCCTAGGACCTAGGGTGAAGGGGAAATTACCTACCTTAAAATTATCTTCTTATCCAGATAATTTAACTTCCGTAATACAAGATCATAGTAACACTATTGAGGAACTTAAGAAATTGGTGCTGGCCAACTTGCTTGATGTAGGAGAATCTGAACCTGAGAACAGAAACAATCTGTCACTAACTCTAGAGCTAGTGCCAGCAAGATCAAGCCTTACTTTGTTTCAGAATTCAGTGGAAAATGCTAAGGAGCATTTCACAAATGAAGGATATTTTGTATCATCCTCTTCTTTGTCTAAGCAAATTTTGGAAATTATAAAAAAAATCCATATTATGCTACTGTAGTAATATTGGGGATAATGTGGGCTTTGAAGGAAGAAATAGCGAACCTCATAGCGGATGTAGTTTATAAGCAAGCCCTGTTAACACAATTTAGGAATACATCTCAGGAATAAACTGAGAGCTTTACTGAAGATTGCCAGGCAGCTCAAACTGTCTCTAAAGAAAATAAATGTATTTAGGTTAAACCTCCTTCTCCAATTTCAAAGGAAAATTCTATTATAATGTTATATTCAAAATCACACCAGAATATGCAGGAAAATAAAAAATCTAATCCTAGGAGAATTAAAAAGGAAAATATAACATAAAAACAGGGCACTTAATCCAGGGACAAATTCCCTGGTTCTTACAAATTTGAGTTGGAAGGGGGTGGTAATATGGAATCAGTTCAACCTCATATAAATTTATCAGCTCATTTAATTATGGCAGAAATAAAGAACAATGGGCCTCCTTTTTATCTCTGAGGCTAATATGCCAGAAATTATCCAAGGGGGACTGAGAAGCAATTTTCTCATAGTAGAGGTATTCCTGATAAGTCATGGAATTATTATCTTACTTTCTTTGGCTTTGATAACAATCAGCCAGAGCTAGAGCTAGAGTTTTTATTTGGAATATACTGCATTAATAAATTAGATCCCGATACTCCTGAAAAATTGATAAAATGGATTTGTCATCTATTACATATTCCTTCTACATCTGACAATATTTTTATTACTTCTCCACCTAATTTTACATTTTCCTGATTGTGTTTTGCTTTACTGTAGATCCTTTAGTACAGTATCTTGTATTTGGTCCCAAGAAGTACTGCTTAAATAGTAATAATATTTTACCCCCTCAAAAAGTTCCAGTCAAATCTGAGAGTCAGGCATCTATGATATGCAACAGGGACTGTGAGGAGGATATTAGAAAGGCAAGAAGGATATCTGAGGTCATGTCTATATTTATAGGGGCTCAATCACAAACTTGAGAAAGTAAAACTCTCACTTTTTGGTTGGAAAGTCTGTAAAAATGAGCCAGTTGATCTGATTAAATGTGATATTGCTTCCTTTTTGTTCCGTGCCCTTGGATTAGACTTAAAATGTGGTGTAGTTGAGTGGATCACAATACACAGCAGGATTTCCGATAGTCCACAAATTGATATAACTTTTAGGAACCCTTAATTATCAGCATCAGTGTTAGATGCCTCCTCAACAATGGATGGACTTAGGGTCCTTCAAACCCACATAAATACTATGGGGTTTAATAAACAAGCTGCATCCAGAAAAAAAACTTGCAGAACAGTGTGCTAGAGAAGACTACAAATAGAAATACATTAGTAAATAAGGAACATTCAGAAATAGTGATTAGCAATCATTTTTTGGCACTTCAAAATTTTACATCTCAATGACAAGAATCTAGTTTAAGTGTTGCTCAAATCTCTGATAAATCATTGGGAATGTTAACTGTTCTATCCTGAAACATAGAGGAATTTGCATATACACTGGCTCATGATGAAATGAAAGAGTTTCCAATGACCTTTGCTATTTTGTGTCTACAGGAAACATGGTGACAGGATGTCACAAGTTTACAACACAGTACAATTTAAAATACATTTAGAATACATTTGAAAAGGACTACAGACAATCTGCAAACGCACAATTATCTCAGTTAAAGGCACATACTAATCAATGTCAGAGAGTGACACAGAAATGTGTATTACTTCAATCTTTGATTCTTATGTATCCCTTCCAGAAATTAGCAAGGCATCCACATATCTTACAAAACTATGACCACTCCAAATTCTGCTCCACAGTCAATTAGTCATGTCCAAACATGATTGCAACCTTTGATTTAGATGTTGACAGGTACATTCTATTTGGTTGTAATACAAGTTGGCCATTAAGTGGCCACACATTTTAGTTTAAAACCATTACCATTCCTCCAGTGAAAAACATTTTCAAACAGCTCTCATTTAGGTCCTCTGACGGTCAACTGCAAATTCAGATTCAGGGTTGATACAGTATTCCCAAGAAAGATATGCCCAGCTACTTCCCTGGAAGCCAACAATACAAAGCAAAGGTGAATGGAATTCAGGTGCAAAATGTAAACAGCTTTTCAGAAGAAAAATAAATTTAACTACTGTATGATCCCTGATAGAGATCACAGTGTTGCTCTATTTGTTCCAATTATTTCAAAAGTGAGGCTGAAGATTATCAGTTGTCATTAAATCTCAACAGTATTCCATCAAACTAAAACCCTATTGAAGGTTTAGTTATTTTGTTCATCTTATAAAATGAAAATTAATTTATAGTAAATAAAAACAAACCAATATACAAACAAGCATGAAGCTTCCTCACTTATGCTATGTACATACAGTTGCTTCCTAAAATGTAACTATATGAAGACAATATACCTGATGACCCCTATGCCATCATAATAGCGTAATAAATGTATTTATTTAGTTAGTTTCTGTTAACCAGGTAGGTGCACTAGACAAGAGTTTTGCCTATATTCAGGCACAACCCGGGAGAGTTCCATAACATGACAGTGGAACAGAAATGCACAAGCAAGCATGTTGGAGTGAGGTTTTGATAACAAAGCAGTGAGTAAAAAACTGATAACAAGGACATTAAGAACAGAAACAGGTTACAATTAAATTAAGTGCAGTTCATACAAAATGCTAGCAAAACATGCAGTAGTACATGGGGATCAGTAGGTGCAGCAAAGCAGGCAGGTTGAATCGATCCAGTATAGAGGACCCCGAGGGACCGATAGGGCAGAAAAACTATAGGAGTAAATTACAGAGTATACAGGTTAGGAGCTAGTACACAGTCAAGTATAGCAATTTTAGATAGGATAAGTGCTGAGAAGGGCCGGTATAGCAGCTAGGAGAGAGATTTAGTAGAGGCAGATCAGGAGCAGATGTTATTGTCAGTTAGATAGGATTGAAGACCTTTTTTGAAAACCTGGTGAGACAACGAGTTTAACATGGCGAGGGAGGGAGTTCCAGGTTTTTAGGAGCAGATACTGCAAAGGAGAGTTCCCCCATGTTTGTGGAGCATCTGGGGATATCCAGGGTGGATAGTTCAGAGGATCTGAGTGGATAGACTGGGTCTGAAGAGACTAACAAAGTGGCTAGGGTCTCAGGGATACCAGTTCTGATTATGTTGTCAATCAGAAAGCCAGCAGCAAAGAGTTGGTACGATGAAGGTGAGAGCCAGCCAAGTCAGGAATAAAGATGGCAGTGGGTGAGTCTGGGTGTGGAGAGGGCAAATCTACATATGTTGTTATAACAAGTGCTCCATTTTAGGAAGGCCCCTTTGCTAGCAGTGAGATAGGCAAGGAAGACATAAGTCAAACAGGGGTGAAGATATCCTTGTGCAATAGCCAGTCTGGCAGCAACATTGAGGGAGGACCTGATTTTATAGGCCAGCCCCAGTTGGGTATTCACCACCTTACAGGTCACCGCTATGTGTAAGTTAAAATCAAGGGATGGGTTGAGAATTACCCCGAGATACTTGAAGGAGGAGACCATTTCCAACAGGGAGCCATCTGGACCATGGATAGAGAGAGAGAGCAAAGGAACAAGACTTGAGTCTTGGGGGGGAGCCAAAGAGCATGGCTATGTTTTTTGGGGAGTTTAGTATCAGCTTGTTTTGCAGTAGCCAGGCATATGTTCCATCAAAGTCGGTTTTAAGATTGGAGTTTATAAAGAGCAGGTCTCTGTCACATGAGTAGAGCACCATGTCATCAGCATATAGGATCATGGAAGAGGAGCAAGGCAGAGATAGTGGGTTACTAATAAAGAGAGAGAAAAGGAGGGGGCCCAGTATAGATCCAGAGGGGACTCCGAGGTTATTGGATACAAAATCAAGGAGACAGATTCTATTTGAATTAATTGCTTTCTGCCCGAAATGCTTTAAAATGACAATAATTAAGACATTTTCCCCAAACTGACACAAAGTCTCCATGAATTTAAAATATCCACTACTTTCCAATGCTTAAATCTCTGTTAGAGTCAAATAACCTGTAGAGCAAAGAGTATAGAGAGTTGAGAGGGCTTTCCATTATTCAATTCAAAATTCAGCTCCATACAAGGATTTCCATTTTGAGTGGTAAGAAAAAATGGACTTTTCCCTCAATCTGAAGGTTCATAAATTATTGCCAAGTATTCCATATGGGTAGTTTGGGAATGAACCCTTATGATTGTCCAAAGCAAAACATAAAACAGCAGTTTTTTTACAAAAAATACTAACAGGGACTTTTTCCCTAAACTTAACCAGGAGCATACACATCCATTCCTTTCACTGCATGCTGCTCAGTTTCTGCCTCAACAAATTTGCCAGCATACTGTAGGTTCCTGGAATCAGGTCACTCTGTGTTTATAAAGGGGCTTTAAAGGCCCTTAACTCTCTTTCACTCTGCTGGAGATAGTTTAAATGAAAGATAAGTCCCAGCCAAACATAAACTGAGAACTGCAAAGCTCCATCTGGGTACAGGAGTCTTAGCATGTTGTTTAACACTAATTTTCAAGTTCCAAAGAAATGTGCAGTTAATTGCTGGGGACCCGTATGAGCCTGAACATCAACACATGCTTAGTTCAAATAATCCACCAAACTCAGAAAAACTGACAATCACAAAATATTAAATGCAGTATAACCTCGATTATTCGGACCTGTTATCCGGACCTAGCGATTAACCGAATTCTAATTGTGTCCCCCGAGTTTTTAGCAAGATTTGCAATTAAACAAGTCACAGTCAAACAGTGGCCACTTATTGTAGTCAAGGCATGAACAATTAATCAGTTACATCTGTTACAGCTGCAGTTACTTAAGCACGTGACCACTTAAGCAATTGTTAGTGAATTAGATCGCACCTGTTAGCTACTTGTTTATGACCTTATCGTGGCAGAGCGGAATGAATGAAAAAGAAAATGGAGCGTGTTGGATATCAGTCAGAAGATCAGGATCCTTGACTGCCTCAAACATGGATAGAAGACTGTGGATGTTGCTAAGATGTTATGAATTGGCAAGTCCACAGTGTCTGACATCAGTAAATCCAAAGAAAAGCTGCAAGAGTATGTAGCTTCTATGGAGATCAGCCAAGGAGCAGATCAAAGAAAAAACATGAAGAAGTGTCAAGATGAGGAACTGGATAGGGCACTGTATTTGTGGTTTGTTCAAAACAGGGTATGAGGCACACCAATCTCAGGTCCAATAATAAATCATAAAGCTCTGCAATTTCATTAGGACATTAATAGTGAAGACGACTGCTTCACCACCAGCGAGGGGTGGCTACAGTGATTTAAGGCTTGTCATGGCTTTCTGCAGCTATCTGTAGCAGGAGAACTGCTTTCCACTAGTGATTCCTCAGTCACTTCATTCAGGGACAAACTGTCTGTGCTAATGTCCGATGAAGGTTTGTCACCTGAAGCAGTTTACAATGTAGATGAAACTGGTGTTTTTTTGAAGATATTAACTGAGAAAACACTGGCTAGTGCTACAGAAAAGTGTGCCCCTGAATACAAAAAAACAAAAAAAACTAAGACCGATTGACCATTCTAGGTTGCACAAATGCAACAGGTAGCTACAAACTTAAATTAATGGTCATTGGAAAGTCATTGAGGCTGCAGTGTTTTAAACACTGCAATATGGACAACCTGCCAGTGTTGTATTGAGCCCAAAGCAATGCATGGATGTTGGCCACCCTATTTAAATCTTGTTTTTTCCAGAACTTTGTCCCTGCAGTCAGAGCACTCCTGCATGCTCTCGGTCTCCCGTTAAAGGCTATCTTGTTGACAGATAATGCAGGAGCACAATCTGATGCTGACACTTTAAGGACTGATGATGGATCAATTTAGTGCTTGTTTTTACCTCTGAACACCGTGGCTACACTGCAGCCGGTGAATGAGGGGTGCTCGCTGCACTAAAGTGCATTTATCATGGAAAACCTTTGAGCCAGGTGTTATCAGAAGAGAATGGTGAGCTCAGTCTTACTGATATCATTAAGAAACTGACAGTAAAGGATGCATGTCACATGCTGGGAGAGGCTTGGTCTGCAGTGCGTGATGACACAGTTGAGAAATGCTGGCAGAGATCTCAAGTGCCAATACCAGCCAGTAACACTGTTGATGTTGATGTTCAGCAGCAAGAGGAAGCTACAGCAGACTTACAGGCAATTGCTTCAACCCTTGATGTGGGAGAAGAGCAGCCCAATGATGGCATGGGGTCATAATGTCACAAGACATTATGCCGCATGCATATATTGTGCTGCTAAAACAGTACAATATATGCCATGTGGCATAAGTCTTTTTTTTAAACCAGTCCCAAATGCATTGCCTGCTTTCCTTACTGCCAGTGGTTCACTCCATCTAGTCATGGCAGCTGCTCGGTAGAACCTCGTCCCAGCAGAGGTCTTATCCTCTGCCAAGGACAGTCAGAGGGTGCAGTACCGCACACAGACCCATTTGCGATATTGCACTTTCTTGCTGTGTTATACTGAGCTGTTGCAGTTTTGGGGTTTTGTCATATGCTATTAAGTGTATGACATTTTGACCTGGTAGGCTCAATAACTGATTACTGTCTGACGCCCACGATGAGGGGTACAGAGATCTGTCTGACACTAACATTCTCGCAGTTGTTACAGAAGAGAATGACAATGTCACTGAACACCGGGACCGGGATGATAGCGATGAAGAATGCAACTCTGTGGTTGTGTTACCGACTGCAGGTGAAGTCGTTGCTGCCTTTGAAACCTGCATTCTGTGGTTAGATAGTTAAGCAGGCAGTGATTACCTGCATACACTTTTGTTACAATAGTTAACACAGAAAGCCATAAGAAAAAGAAATGAATGCTCAAAGCAGAGAGCAATAACTGACTTTTTTAAATAAAATAAGTTTTCTGTTATGTTTTCTGTTATGATTTCTGTTATGATTCTGATTCTGCCTTGTAATAATGGAACTTGTAAATGTTTTAATTATGAGCACTGCCACAATAAAGCTCTATTACTAGGAACACTTGTTTGCGATTCAGTGATGCAGCTTTCATTGATAAAATGAACAACCTCATTTATCTGAACCTCTCAATTTTCCAAACAAAATGGATGTCTCTGCAACAGTTCAGATAAACGAGGTTATACTGTATTTGTGTATTTGCAGAAAGCAATCACTTTTTAAAATAATCCAATCTGTGGCTCTATGCGGTACCACTACCACCCATTCTTTCCCTTTTATGAAAACGGTTGCAAACTGCACAAACGAGCCATTGTCCTGATCAATGATAAATCTCATCTCAAGGTTGTCTGTTTTTCACCAGCCCAGTGGCACTGAGGGTTGAAGTGCTTGATGCCACACCTCATGCCATGCCGGTGATCCGGGTTCGGGAATGAGCCCGGACTGCCGGGGGTCGGCAGGGGGAAGAGAGGATTGAGTGTCCAGAGGACTGCTCTACTCTCTCAGGGGTGATCCAGGGTTTTCCCAGCACTGCAGTGACCCACAGTAGAGACTGGAGGCACTGCAACACTTTGGGGCATGCTTAGAGGGCATGCAGAGCCATGACAGATGTCCCTGGCATCATTGCATGCTCAGGCTCTTGCACAGGGGAGGGGGAGGGAGGGTATAACCACAAGCAAGAAAAATCCCCATTCCTGGGGACAGACAACGGCACCACCTTCCACAGACACACTCCACTAGCTGGACTCTCTCCGCTCCTGGACAGAGCCCAGCCCAGTCTGAATTGTAGATAGAGCTCCCTAGGAGGATAGGGCGGCCCTACCTTGGGGGGCTCAGAGCTGGGGGGATAGCCGGGCTGGTACCAGGAAGTGGAGGAGTTTCAGGCTCGGAGGTAGAGCTGGGGACCAGTGGATGCCTGAGAGAGTTCCCCGGGTGACGGTTCCATAAAAAGAGTTACAAAAAAAAAAGGTGGTCTGTTTTTTAAGAAATAAGTTTATAAAATATGAAATGAGATCAAAAGAGTACCTCAAAAGGAAAACTTCCAAGACCAAGCACCTTCCATACATGCAAGGTTATAAAACACCCCTTAATATCTCTGTCAACTCAGGGGTCATGAAACAGATAATACTCCAGGACATATATCAAAACAGGGCATATATCAATGATCATCCAAAAGAGTTTCTGCTTTCAGTTTTATAGGGCTTCTGACACATCTCCTGCTACGACGTCTTTGAATATTTGCTTCCTACTCTCTCTCTCCCCTGTCAAAGGTCCACTCCAACAGAAAAGCACACCTGTGGGAAAACAAACATATTGCTCTACTTAGTGCAGTAAAGTTTTAGGACCCCTGTCCCAGGCAACAATGGCATACCTTAAATAAAATGAAGAAAAGTCCTTCAGCACATTCTGTGCAACTCAAGTTTCTCTTCACTCATTTTCAGATTCATCTACAGTCTGGGCAGCTGAGCACTTCTCCATTATAATTCAGCCATGAAATTGAGCTGAGCCTCATAGCACGCTGCTCTAGCTAAGAGTACTAAACAAAGGCTAGCAAAGTGTCCATCAGAATACTTCTTTCAGACAAATTAAACAGTTACTGAACTCAGTTCTGCAGATCCAATGACAAAATAATGTCAGTTTAATTCATGAAACTTATGAATGGAGCTTGGAAAAAAAGAATTAAAATCTGAAAATGCTAGTTTGGCGAGGTGTGTTGTGGAGCAGAGCAGCAGCGCAGCCATATTGCTGCTCTGCCTCTGCCCCGGCAGAATGTCATGCTTCCACTGATTCCTGAATACACCACCTTTGCTATTCCAGCCATAAAAACAAGAAATGTGGTAGAAATCAGGCTGGTATAGCCACATAGCTTACGACTTCCCTAAATTACAAAATTACTGTTCTGGATTGTCAATTGTCATCAATACTTCCTCGAATTTGGAGAGCAGTAATATTTAAATGATTTTTCTCAATGTTTATTTTCCCCCTACAACTAGTTCCATTTATTCACCTACTATTTAGAAGCAGATTTCTGAATTATTAGATGATATAACAACTAAATATGGAATGTATGCTTTTCTTGTTATTGGTGAATTTAATGCCAGAATCTATGTCAATAATCAGATGGAAAACCCTTATAGTGAGTTTTGTTAGGGCCTGAACAAGGTTAACCCTGAAGTAATTAATGTTAGAAACTCCCAGGATAAGAAACTTTATCATCAAGGTAAGATATTGTATAAAATAATGTCAGACTTGAGTTTATGTTTGGTAAATGGTCATTTGCCTGGTGATTTGGAGGGTGAATATACTTTTATTGGGCATATGGGATCGTCTATTATTGATCTAGTCTGAGTTAATCAGTAAGCCTTAAAATCTCAGTTTGACTTTGAGGTCCAAGATTCTCCTGATTTTTTTTTTGTACTTATGATTTTTTTTGAGGGGGGGGAGCTGACAAGGAGCTCCGGTTGTTCCCTAGGAGGGACTCATTCTCTGACTCAATACTTGGGTCATCACGGACCCTGTTGGCTCCTGTTTTTTTTGTGCGGCTTTGTCCCCGGGCCCATGACCATGCAATGGGCTGACCAGCTGCCTCCACCTCTGTGGAGGCAGCCTAATGCCCTAGACTTGGGCCCTTCCCCATTATTGGCAGCATGCCTGTGCTGACAGCCAGCCATTCCTGGGTGTCAGTCTGCTGCATGTTGCATGATTCCCCCCTCCCCCCTTCCCAAGGAAGGAGAGCTGTCTACAGATGCTCAATCCTTCCTCGCCCCGCTGACCCCCAAGCAACCCAAGTCCATTCCCAAACTCACGTCGCCGGCGTGGCGCAAGGTGTGGCATCTACCACCTCAACCCTCAGTGCCACCAGGCTGGCCAATTGTCCTGATTCTGCTCATTCACCATTACTTATAACTTTTCAAACAACAAGAATGAGTAGCAGCTTTACCCCTTTTGCTAGTAATTCAGGTAATCTGGAAATTATTAATTCTAAAAGTATTAGATGGCAAAATGAAGCTATCAGTCCATTTTCAGAACTGTTTACATTGATCCCTAAATATGTTAATGCAACAAAATAGTTTCAGCTTCAGATAATCAAATTGTCAGTAAATGGCTGGAAATTATTAACTACATTAAACCCTTATTTAAAGCCAACAGGATAAGGGAGCATTTCTGTCCGGCATGGTTCAATAAGACCTGCCAAATAGTCAAACATAAATTAAATAGACACATTAGATAACAAAAACAAAAAGCCAGGAAAAATTGTTGTTCTCCTCATAAAGCAAGGAAGGAATATAGGAAATTATTGGACCTTGAGAAGGAAAAGTACCAGAAAAGTATGTGGAACAAATTAAGAAGGACAGTTATAGCTGAAGACACCTAAGCCTTCTCGTCTTTGGTTAGCCATGGCTGTAATCAATATTCAGGGGATATGGAAACATATGTTAAACCACAGTTATAGAAGTGGCATTCTCAATCTGTTTACTTCTGCCATACAGAAGATATTGGAAATTTTAATGTCAATAAACTGAGGTCTGAAACTCTTTTGCGTTTCTCACCACGGACTTTCTGTATATATTAAGAAGAAATTAAGCACGCTTTGTCCTTAATTACATCCAATAAAGCTCTGGGTCAGACCAAATTCTATTTGACATTTACAAAATGTTTCCAGATTGGTGGCTTCCTATCTTTTTAGTAGTATTCAATAGATTTGTCCAAGGAGAACATTTTCCAGATAGCTGGAAGGGAAGTATCATCTTTCTTATACATATACATACATATATACAGTATATATATATATATATTTATATAAATGGTCAAGCTTCTGACCCAAGTTTGTATAGACCCATTAGTCTCATTGATACATCTCAGAAGGTATTTTGTAAAATAATATTGCAGAGGTCACAGTCCAGGATCTATGAAAATTAGCTATTGAATAAGACACAGCATGGTTTTAGGAGTGGATGATCTACTATTCAACACTGCTATGCTTTGTCACGTCTTATTTATATATACACATGTATTAAGAAATCAAAACTTTATTGTTGTTTCATGGACCTCCACTCTGCCTTTGACAGTATTAGCCATACATTATTATGGCAGAAATCACAAGCTTATAATATAGACCCCTTCCTGTTGGATATTATAATATGGTTATATTAAAACACCTGGGTAAGAGGACAGTACAGTCAGTTTGGATGATTAATATCTGTTGTTAGAACTAATCTCAGAGTCCAACAAGGATTTATTCTTGCCTCCACTTTATTTAACTTGTATATCAATACTATAATAGAACGGTTGGATCTTCCAGAATTTCATTCTCCAAGTTTGTCAAATAGGAAGTAAAGGAAAATGAATAATTTTGTTGCATTATGCAAGGATAGCAAATTGATTATCAATATAGATAAAACCAAATTAGTAGTTTTTGGCAATATAAATAGATGGACTCTGAGGCTATTTATAGAAAAAATTCAAAGATCAAAACTCTAGATTATTATAATTACCTGGGAGTAAGATTCCCAGACAATTTTTGATGGAATATCCATCTTTCACTGACTGAAGCTAATTTAAATATAGCATTTAATGCATTTAAAAGATTTAATTGTAGGCTGGGAAAAGGTACAGTTCTGGGTATATTCACAGTTATTAATGCCAAAATAAAAACTAGTGCACTAAATGCAGTTGATATCGGGGCCTTCGCTAATAAAAAAATCTTTGAAGAGTGTATTAAATAAGATATTTCGCTATGTATTGTGTGTCCCTCAGATAATTCCTGCAGATGTTTTCAGATTGGAACTTTGCCAATTCTCAATTTCTACTCTTGTCACAGAGAGGCATCTGCTTTTTCTTCTTAATCTTTTCCAATACTTGAGGAGAAACTTCTTAGGTAATGTCTGGAAGAAGAAACTGAATATTTGAGGAAAGGTTTCACTTGTGCAATGGTTAAAACTATTAAACAGAACTTATTTCCTCTGGGTTTGGGACATTTATTATACGAAATTTATTACAGACCAAATTTTTATTTCTCCAATGAAGAAAGGGGTTAGAGATACAGCTATTTCCAGGGACTTTCTTCTAGTTTCTTCTCTTCAAAATTTCAAATGCTATAAGCATCTTAAAACTATACACTATCTTGAACCTTTCTTAACCTGTCTATCTAGTCCTTTAGATTGGAAACTTCTTACTAGGTTCAGAATGGAACTTTATGTTGCAAATTATATAGATTTCAAACACAGATGACCTGGTATTAAAACTTCCATTGTAAATGTGGGATGAAGGTTGAAGATGGCCATAAGTATATAACATTTATATGGCCCATGTAGTCAAAGAAAAGAGATGATTGGTTAGGCCCTATACTTGCTAATCTCAATCTTCTCTTGGATCAATTAATCCTGGTGTTGCACAGTACTCGAGAGGTGTCAGTTTTACACAGGTTATCTGGCTTTTTGTCATCCTTGAAACTGCAAATAAAAATAATTTAGACAATTATATTCTATAGGGGATATAAGAGACTTACTTCTTTTTTTGCCACAAATTGACTTTTTTCCAACATTCAATAGTTTTTTGATTTTGCAATTTTGAGATTACAAGCATGATACTTGGATGGGGTGTAGGTAACCAGATATGAACCCATCCAAGGACTGCTTATTCCTGTTTCAGAATTGCTAAAGATTGTTGCTTCCTCAATCCCCTTATTTCCTACTTCTTTTTTCTAAAATTTATATTGGTAAACTTAGATCATTTGTGGCATTTATAGATAAATGCTCAAATTTCAGATGTTGTTTTATATGACAGAGATTTCCCCCTTTTCTGTGAATTTTATGTCTAGGTGATTAGTCACACATTATGGCAGACTATATTACCCTTATCTTTACATCATTATCATATATACCTTTAAGATAACAATCTAAAATTACATTTACCTACTGTATACCCTGATTGTAATTTTGCTGACCTTTCTGCATATTCAGACTATTCAGTGTTATATTCTAATTGGTACTGGACTTGCAAGTGTGCCTATTTGAAAGTGGTCCTTACAAATAATTTGTTATCTAAACAGAACCTATTGCTGATTCTGTGATGTCTTGTTATGAGATATTACATGTATTTTAAAACTTTTAATATAATTGTACAAGTTGGTGCTATTTCAAATGTTTTGAACTTTTCTTGTAAAGGCTAAAAGCTGAACAATAAACTTGAAACTGGAACTGAAATCTCTTCAGAGTCAGACTGCTAGTGTGATAGCAGGGCTGGGCTCTGCGCTGTCTGCTTTGTTACTTGCATTTCCACAAATGCCCAACCTTAGTCACACAATCAGTCCAGGCCCTCTTCTGTGACTCTGTGCTCCCAGTCCACTGCTTGACCTCTACATGTCAATGCTGCTGATCTGCTAGCTCCCATTCTGACACAATCTCTCATCCAACCTCCAGGCAGGCTCAGTTCTTCAAGTCTTCTGACCTCCATTTTATGACACACTGGAGAAATGGCACCAGAATCTGGGGCACTTTCTGCAGACATGCAAAACAAGAGGTGACAGTGGAACTGATAGGCAAAAACACCTGGAGGGCAGTGCGGGTGGGACCATGGTGGTGGGGTTACAGTGTGACATCAGTGGCTCAGATCAACCCACTTCTGAGACACAAGCAGAGAAAAATAATAATAAAAAGTCAATGCTGTACGTGTGCATCACAGAAAGACACTTCCAAGGGTGCCCCTAGAAAACGAGGGGCCTACACACTGGCGTACTTTGATTAACAGTAAATACAGTCTTGGTCCTGGCCAAGTCCAGCCAACTCCCAAATTAAAAATAAAAATAAAATTTGGTTGGAGGATGACTTTTAACATGGGTGGAGGAGCGGGGCCAGTCTCAGCCCCCCCCCCATGCTTTCCTATGCTCAGAGCCCTCTCCAAGTCACTCAACTAAGTCCTTTATTTATTTTAGTTTATAAAAACTCCTATTGTTTTTTTCTATTTAGTTCTCTATATTTGCATTAGCTAGAGAAGTTATTTTATCTAACTTTTGATATTCTAGCAGTATTCTCTGTTCCCTGGAACTGGAATAAGAGTGGCATCAATTTTGCGTATCCTGCTTAAATGCAGTAACAGGTATTCTGGTTGAACAAGTAAATTAAAAAGAACCATTTAATTTACAAGATTTATTTAGCAGTTTATGAACTGTGTTGTTTAAGGAATGGGCAATACTTCTTGGTTATATTCAGCTGATTGGTATTACTGTAAAGCCTGAGAACAGTGCCTACAGGATTTAAAAATTATCAATCACAAGATCCCAGCAAGATCAGACTGCCAGGATCTGTGTTTTGATTGTTTCGGCCCTGACCATGTCTATTTAAAATGTGGTTTCTGTAAACTTTTTTGCCCTAAAGCCCAAAAGAAAAGGGCAGAACTGAGAGATTCACAGATTTCCACTGAGTCACCTAGCAGCTCTTCAAAAATAAAAATGGAGGGGAGCACTTCAAATGGTGAAAGACACACATCTTCAAATACCTCTCATTAAAGAAAATGTAAAGTGGCATAAAACGCAGCATTCTCTGATCAAAGAGACAGACAAAGCTGCCAAGCCATCGTCCAGCTCAGAGATAGAGCACAGGGCAACTGATGGGGGAACCAGGATGCTAAGGATGGCAAAAAGGAAAAAGCTACAGATTCTCTTCTGCCATCAACACTAGCTCAGAAAAAAAGAAAGAAAAGCATTTGATTGCATCTCCCCCAACCAGAAAGGGACCAGGAGCCAGCAGTAGAATAGAGAGCTGTGCCCTCAGCAGAGGACAGCAAATGTGGCAGTTTTTGCAGGGCTTTCATGCCATGGGAAATCGTGCTGCTATTCCTGCCCCATACCCCAATTTCAGGCATTTTGTGAACCTGTGCTGAAGAAGAAGGAGGAGGAGGAGAAAGAGGATGAAGGAGAACTGACTGAATCAGAGACAGCCCCTGAACATGACTTTGGTTCACCACCCAGCGTAAATGAGGATTTGATTTCATATTCCTCTTTTGTAAGGCGTAGGGTTGAGACTCTGCATATGCCAAGCACTGAGGCTGAGGATGATGTAGATGAGGCAGAACTTATGAGTATGCTGGTATTGATCTCATCTAAAAGGCTCATAGCACCCATTCATAAGTATCTCAAAAACAACAACAAAAAAACACTAGAAACATTTCAGAGCATCCAAATTCAGCTCCTGACATTGCTAAAAAAAGTGGAAAAGAAATATCAAGTATAGAAGTAGGGAAATCATTCTTATATTTCCACCCTTATCATAAGAGAGTTGTACAGGCAGCTGTATGTGAGAAATTTGAAGTGTCACTAGCTTCCCTTTCTCCAGAAGAGGATTCCAGAAAGCTTGATTATATGGCAAGGAAAGTATACACTTCAGCCAACCTGCAATTAAGGCTGGCTGTTTACGTGACTAAAACTGCACAGTGCCAAACAGCCTTGTGGAATACCGTACAAGCCCTAAGCGAAAAGGTGGGTATTGAGAGTGGCAGTGATCTAGCAGGAACCTGCAAAAGACGCATTGGAAACCAGCAAGTATCATTTCCAATGGACTGGATTCAAATAGCACAGCCTCAGGGGTACCAATGCATGGAGTAGCTCTGTAGAGGTTTGCCTGGCTCAGTGCAACCACCATCCTGTCAGAAGACACAAAAGCAAAGGCGATGTACTTCCCATTCATGGGACCCTCCCACTTCAGGGATAAAACAGACGCCTACTTAAAGACTATATAAAAAAGGTTGATGAAGAAAAAAACAAAATTACAAGAATCTGAATTAAAATGAGACAGCTAATAGTTCCCTTAAGTCATATGGAAGGAGAGGTAGGGGCAGAACCTACTATCAGAGTTCTTAGTCCTATTATGGCTATCCTCCTCAGTATCCTCCTCAGAGGAGTGCCCCAAGAGGGAGAGGCAGGAAAGGTACAAGGTTGAAGAAAACACCAACTCCAAAACCACAAGAAAAACAAGATCCTTGACATTGTTCAGATTGCCATAGAGAGCCTACCAGTGAGAAGTGGCCTGATTCATTACTTCCAGGAGTGGAAAACCATCGCCACAGACAAGTGGGTCTTGGAACTGGTATGTCAGGGTTTAGCTCTTCAGTTCACAGGCTTACAAAAACTAAAGAGCCCAAAGGTTTTTCCTCCACTCCAACTTCAGGGAAAAATGTAATTGAAGTTGGAAGTAATGACATTGCAAAAGGCATAGTCCTTAGAAAAGGTCCCTCCTGCAAAGAGGGGAAGAGGCCTCAAGACACTTTCACACAGCAAGAAAGATGGGGATTAGCAGCCCATTCTGGACTTAAGATTCCTTAACAGGCACATAAAAAGGAACATTCAAAATGGTAACACTAGAAACAGGTATACCATCCCTGAAGAAAGGGGAGTGGCTTGGATCACTGAATCTGAAAGATTCATACTTTCATAGTCCTGTGAGACACTCCCACAGAAAATACCTATGATTCAGGCTAGGAAAAGAGCAATATCAGTTTGCCACCCTGCATTTTGGTCTAACCTCAGCTCAAAGGGTGTTCACAAAGTGTCTAGCAGCAATGGCTGCATTTCTGAGAAGAAAATGAAAAATGGTGTATTCCTAATTGGATGACTGGCTAGTCACAGGAAGGATAAAGCAAGAGTCACTAAGTTCCCGTGCAGTGATGAGAAACACCCTGGAAAGCCTGGGCTTTCTACTGAACATAGAAAAGTCCCATCTGGACCCCAGCCAAGTGCTGGTTTTCATAGGAGCAGAGTTGGACACTACTCAAGGAATAGCACTCTTGCCCCAAGCAAGAGTGGAATGCCTCTTGTCCTGTGCAATATCTTACAAGCCAGGTGAGCTAAGGCCAGCAAGGGACTTTGTGTAGCTGATTGAGCACAGGTCAGCAGCAACAGCTGTGGTGCTCTGACCCACTTAAGAACGTAAGAACAGAAGAATTTGCAGGCAGAAGGAGACCTCTTGATCCATCTAGTCTACACAGAATACCTACCCCCTCCTCTTAGACTATTTCCTTTCTTGCATGTACTGTTTATCCACGCAAGTTTGAATTCCCTTACATTTTTTGAGTCTACTACCTCTTGTGGTAGGCTATTCCAAGGGTTGCCCACCCTCTCAGAATAAAAGTACTTCCTGATGTTTCACCTAAATTTACCTCCTGCCAGTCGTAGATTGTGGCCTCTTGTATAACTCTCTGATTTCATCTGAAACAGGTTTTCCTTCCGTGCCATGTTAATTCCCTTCATATACTTAAATGTTTCGATCATGTCCCCCCTGTCTCTTCTCTTTTCAAGTGAGTACAGCTGTAAGTTAGCCAGTCTGGTTTCATATGGTCCCTGGTGTAAACCCTGCACCATCTTTGTAGCCCTTCTCTGCACCACCTCCAGTCTGTTGATATCCTTCTTCAGGTGTGGCCTCCAAAACTGGACGTAATATTCCACGTGCAGCCTGACCAGTGATCTGTAGAGTGGCATTATTACCTCTCTTTTACTGCTAGTTATACCCCTTCCAATGCATCTAAGGATGCCATTTGCTTTCTGCACTGCCCTTTCACATTGCTTGCTGGTCCTAAGGTCATCTGTAATGATTACACCAAGATCCCTCTCCACCTGTGTTGCTTCAAGCTGGTGTCCTAGCAGCATGTATTCCTTCCTGGGGTTTCTTTTACCCAGATGCTTGACCATGCATTTTTTGACATTGAACTTCCATATCCAATTTTTGGACTATCCTTCCAGCCCATTCAGATCATTTTCCATCTTCAAGACTCCCTCTTGGGTGTCCACCAGGCTGCAGAGTTTTGTATCTTCCACAAACAGCATACTTTCCCCTCCAGCTCATCAGTGATGTTGCTGCTGAAATGTTGAAGAGGATAGGGCCTAATACTGACACCTGTGGCACTCCACTGGTCACCTTGCCGTCTCCTGACTGAGTTACATTAACTAAGACCCTCTGTGTCCTATCCTTGAGCCAGTTTGCAATCCAGTTGACTGTCTTCTGACTAAGTCCTGTATTCTCTAGCTTACTCATAAGCCTTCTATGGGGTGTGGTGTTGAAGGCCTTGCTGAAGTCTAGGTACACCACATCCACCACCCCTTCCTGATCCACAGATCTGGTCACCCAGTCAAAGAATTCTGTCATGTTTGTTAGGCATGATTTTCCTGCCGTAAATCTGTGTTGCTTGGGGTCAAGCTTTCTGGATTCTTTTAGATAATCCACTAATTCTATCTTTCAGCAGGGTTTCCATAAGTTTGCCTACAGTACCACTGAGGTCAGACTGACTGGGCGGTAGTTCTCAGGCTCTTCCCTACTTTCACTTTCATGTAAGGGTACCACCACAGCCTTTTTCCAGTCTAGTGGTATTATGCCACTTTCCAGTGACTGATTAAAAAGGTTAGTAAGCGGTGTTGCAATTTATTCCTGTAACTCCTTTAGAATCCTGGGGTGGATTCCATCAGGTCCCATTGCTTTGTCTACTTTTAGTTTGCTAAGCTCTTCTAGGACTCTTTCTCTTGAGAAATGGAAATCATCTGCTGTTCTACTGTTGCACACTGCATTTCCCATAGTAGGGCCACTGCCTTAGTCTTCGATGGTGAAGACTAAGCAGAAGAATTTATTTAGCACTTCTGTCTTGTCTTCATCCTTTTTACGTTTGCTTGCGTGCATGCGCAAGGAACATTTTGGGAGAGTAGCACACTTGGAGGTGTGCCTCTCCCACCCAATGCACTGCTCCCTTGAGCAGGCATGAGGCCCTGCACCAATGGGTGCAGGAGCTCAATATGACAGCGGTGTTTCTCTGCTTCAAAGGAAAGCACCACTGCCATACTAGCGCCATACCTGCATCACTACCTCCCCCACAGCGCCACGTCCGCCCCCCCAAAGCTTTGGTGCCGTTTTGAGCCCACCCCAGCATGGCAAATGTTGTTTGCTGATGGGGTGCCCAATCCCGTCGGCTCCACGGTCCCCCAAGCCATCCTGCTGCCACGCTGGAGACTATCCCAGCGTGGCAAACCGCCGTTACTTTGCCGGCAGGGGTGCCCAATCCCCCGTCGGCTCCTCGCCCCCCAGTGTAGTTTGCCGATGGGGTGCCCAATCCCCATTGGCCCTCGGCCCCCAGCCATCTTCTGCCATGCTGGGAGCTCACCCCAGCGTGGCAAGGTCCCACGTTGTCTTTTTTTTACCTGGAAAACAAAAAGCGGTCCCAGCAGGCGTCTCCCAGCCCCTCCACAACCCACACCCACCCTGCGCACCCAGCCTCCCCACACCCCCCTCAACCCATACTTACCTCTGGACTCCGGCGCGATGATCTTCGGTGGACCGGGAACACGTCTGCACTCTTCAAAGCTGACCGCAAACTGAGGAAATGCCGGTAAGCTGTATAATGGGTTACATAGGGGGGTTTCAACTTTATTGCATATCTCAGTCATTTTTTGGAATTTTTGCACCAAATTTTCAACATGGGGTTTTTGGGACCCCTTTTCATGAGTGATGTCACTGTCATGGCATTATTCGGGCCCGACGGGTGATTTCGCAGGCACTGCGCAGTCACTGTGCAAAATCACCCTTGGCCTTGAATAATGCCATGACAGTGACATCATTCATGAAGGTCCCAACCCATGTTGAAAATTTGGTGCCAAAATTCCAAAATGACTGTTTTACGAGCGTGTTGCGCAGTTCCTACGCAGGCTCGTAAGTTCGCGAATTTTCAATATTTTCACTCCAGATTTTCAACATTGCCATTTTATCACACCTTCTTATGAGTTGTACAGCTGTCATTTTTCACATCTCACCCAAAATGTGTTTCCGCTCATGTAGTGCACAATGGCGCAGTCGGTGTGTGAAATCAATGTATGGAACACATTAAGAAAATCACAGTCACACTATTCATGAGCAGAGGTCTTAAAATGGCTATGTTGAACATTTGGTGAAAAAATTCCTAAAAATGACTGTTTTACTAGCGTGCGTTGCGCAGTTCCTACGCACGCTCGTACATTTGTGAATTTTCAATGTTTTCACTCCAGATTTTCAACATTGCCATTTTACCACACCTCCTCATGAGCAGTACAGCTGTCATTTTTCACATCCTGCCCAAAATGCGTTTCTGCCCATGTAGCGCACAATGGCGCAGTCGGTGTGCAAACTCAATGTATGGGACACATTAAGACAATCACAGTGACACTGATCATGAGCAGAGGTCTTAAAATGGCTGTGCTGAAAATTTGGTGAAAAAATTCCTAAAAATGACTGTTTTATGACTCTGCGTTGCGCAGTTCCTACGCACGTAGAAGTTTGCAAATTTTCAATATTTTCACTCCAGATTTTCAACATTGCCATTTTATTACACCTCCTTATGAGCAGTACAGCTGTCATTTTTCACATCCTGCCCAAAATGTGTTTCTGCCCATGTAGTGCACAATGGTGCAGTCGGTGTGCGAAATCAATGTATGGGACACAGTAAGAAAATCACTGTGACACTGTTCATTAGCAGAGGTTTTAAAATGGCAATGTTGAAAATTTGGTGAAAAAAATCCTACAAATGACTATTTTATGAGCGCGCATTGCACAGTTCCCATGCACGCTCATAGGTTTGCGAATTTTCAATATTTCCACTCCAGATTTTCAACATTGCCATTTTACCACACTTCCTTATGAGCAGTACAGTTGTCATTTTTCACATCCTCCCCAAAACGTGTTTCCGCCTATGTAGCGCACAATGGGGGTAACAACAAGGTCATGCTGACAATTTATTGTGCAAATACCAGCAATCGCACAGGGCATTAGGGTAAAGCACCATACATGCCAAACACCTCTGCAAATACCTGCAAGCGAACGTTCGGCATTGACAAATGCTTGTTAACTATCTGTCCTTCAGTTGATTTTAGCCTGATTATCTCACCCTTACTCTTTTTTCTTTCGCTTATGTACCTAACAAATGTTTTGTCCCCCTTTGTTACTCCCTGTGCTATTTTCTCCTCTGTCTGGGCTTTGGCTATCCTAATAGCCTTTCCCACTTCTCTCAGCTTTGATATGTAATGCTACCTGTCTGTTTCTTTCTTTGTCTGCTCATACTGCTCGAAGGTCCTTTTTTTGTGTTTTACTATTGTTCCTATTTCTTTGGAGAACCACAGCAGCTTTTTTCTTCTTTTTGACTTGCTGATGTGCTTTGTGCACTGTTCAGTAACTTGAAGTAAAGAAGTCTTCAAGTCTTCCCAGCTTCTCTCCACGTCCCATGAGTTGTTGATTTCCAGCAAGTTTCTTAACTGGGTTTTCATGGTGTTGAAATCTGCTTTGTGGAAATCAAGTATTCTGAGCTTTGTGTGACTTGATTCTGCTACCCTTTACACTGTTAACCAGATTGACCTGTGGTCGCTAGTTCCCAGATTTACCCCTATGGTTATGTGTGAGATTCCGGTGCTGTTTATTAGCACCAGGTCCAGGATAGTCTGTTCTCTGGTGGGGGAATGCACCAGCTATTTAAGTCCTGCCCCCTTCAGGGCAAGTAGGAACTCTGTGCTGTGTTCAGATGATGCCATGAATGAGGACCAATCTACATCAGGTAGATTGAAATCCCTTACAAATAACAGGTCACCCTTGTCGGCCTTTAGGAAGATGTTTTCCAGGAGCTCCTTGTCTATGTCAGAGTCTCAGGAGGGAGGTCTATATATGACTCCCACTCTGATGGGGGTTTTGTCCCCTGCTCCTAGGGTGACCCATAGAGCTTCTGGTCTTCCCTGTTTTACTTGGACTTCTATTGCCGAGATTCCTTCTCTTACATATAATGCCACCCCTCCCCCCTTTTTCCAATGTGGTCCTTCCTAAAAAGTGTATAACCTGGTATAGAGATGCCCCAGGTATGCTTCTCCATAAACCAAGATTCTGTGACTGCTACCCAGTCTAATTTGGTTTCTGACATTAAAGCAGAGAGGTCAGAGATTTTAGTTGACAGACTACATGCATTGACACACGCATCCCTCCATCCCTGTTTTGGGCGCCAAGGTGAAATAGTAGAATCGTTATGCTGTACATCAATGTTGCTACTCTTGTGCCTATTATGCTTATCCCTTTGCCTGTTATAGGAAGTGTCTTGAAAACTACAGTACAGAGACCCCTTAAAGAGACCTGTGTCAAACTAGCTGTTGGTGGGGGAAGGGCTCCTGACACCTTCTTGCCATGAGGTGTCCTTGCTGCTACTCCCCACTAACTAGTTTAAATGATCTATGTGCACGTCGAGTTTTTGTCTGAGTGTCCGAGTTCTTTGTTTGTTTAGGTGCAGACCATCAGATTTGTAGAGGTCCTGCTCCCAGAAGTTGTTCCAATTGCCAATAAAGCCATGTCTAGTTTCCTGGCACCATTGTTTAAGTCAGGCATTAATTTCACAGATGTCTCTCTCTCACTGATCCTGTGCCTGATTCTGCCCTTTTCTCATACAGGCAGGATCTCTGAGAAAGAGAGACTGGATGAAAGAGAATTAATTTTGCTGGCCAGATTTGTTATGGTTTCTTTAGTCTCTTCTACCGTATGAGATACTATGTCATTTGTGCCTACTTCGCTTGGACTTATAGATGAGAGATGTTCAGTACCACTTAAGAAGGCACTGGCATCAAAGATCAAATCCTGAGTCAATTTGTAGCAGTTGCAGGCAGACTGGTTAGGGCTCTAGAGTGGTGGAAAGAAATGGACGATCTCATAAAAAAAAAAAAAATTCCGAAAAATGTCCTTAACACTCATTCTGACAACAGAGGCTTCCCTACTAGGCTGGGGAGGGCATCTGGACAATCACTCAGATTGTGGAGTCTTGTCTCCACAAGAGGAACAGGGGCACATAAACTTAATGGAACTCAGGGTTGTTCTTCTGTCTCTACAGCACTTCTTAGACCTGGTCCAAGATCAGTTAGTTCTGGTAAGAATACTACCACAATGTACTACAGAAACAAGCAAAGTGGCCAGCTCCACAAAACTATGCACAGAGGCAATGAAGATCCAGAACCTGGCATACCCCCTAAGCACAGAAATCACTGCTGTACATCTGTCAGGAAAAGATAATTTTCTGTCTGACTCTGTACACCAAATAAGTCATGGAAGCCAAGTTGATACTGGACCAGCATGTGTTTCAAACCTTATTCAGAAGCTGGGGAGTACCAGAGGTGGACCTGTTAGCCTCAAAGGATAATTACAAGTTACCATGATTCTGCTGTAGGCCATGCCGCAGGGGGATTCTACCCATAGATGCTGAGACTCTCAATTGGGAGGTAATGTTCCTTTATGCTTCCCCCATTCTCTCTAATTGAAAGAGTGTTCTGGAAATTGAGGAAAGAGTCAGGAAAAATTATTCCAGTGGCAGCAGACTGTGTGCAGAAATGATGCTTCTCTCTCCTACTGTTCCTGTTAGACAGGAACCCCAACATTCTCCCCATAAGACATGACCTTCTGGCTTTGTTTCAGAGCAGGGTAAAATTCCCTAACCTCACAGCACTGAGGCTGAAGGCTTGGGTTTTGAAAACATGGAGAACTCTAGCATGAACCTGTCAAGCAGAGTACTAAACATTCTGAAAGTTGCAAGGGAACAGTCCTCAAGAAAATCCTATTCCTCAAAATGAAAAAAAGATTTTCAATTTGGTGCTTAGGTAAGGACGCTTCTTCCCTGGAAGCTGATTTAACAGTGATTCTGGATGATTTAAAACATCTGCGCACATGTGGATTAAGGACCTCATCACTGAAAGTCCACTTCGCAGCAGTATCAACCTTCCCATCTGCAGGGAAGCCAAAATCTTTACTCTCACACCCTGTGTTAAAGAGAGTCTTCAAAGGCCTTCTTCACCTGCAACCCCAGTTAGGGAACCTGTTCACCATGGGCCTCAATATATGCCTGGCACAACTAGTTCATGCCACCTTCAAGCCCATGGCCTCTGTGGACCTCAGGTTTGTGTCATGGAAAACACTCTTCCTTATAGAAATGACCTCTGCTAAGAGAATCAGTATGCTCCAGGCCCTGTGTACAGAGCATAACTACATTATCATGCACAGAGACAAAGTTGCCCTAAGGATAAACAGGAAATGTCTCCCTAAAGTGGTATCAGAAATTCTTCTTAACCAGTTGCTCTACCTGTAGTTTTTCCATCCTATTCCAGCCCAGGTGAGCAAAATTGTACTATCTGGATCTCAAAAGGGCACTCAACCACTTTTTTGACAGAACAAAAGAGATACAGTAAGATCTGAAAACAGCCAGCTGTTTGTCAACCATGTGGTGGCTATCAAAGGCAAACCCACTGCAAGAAATTCAGTTTCAAGGTGGCTGATCTCTTGCATACAATACTACTATGAAAAAGCAATTATGCAGTCCCACAAAAGGCTTTGAGCACTTTCCACAAGGGCCAATTCAGCCACAGTGGCAGCCTCAAGAGGCATCCCTCTGGCAGATATCTGCAAAGCAGCCACCTGTAAAAAAATGACGAAAAAGTACATTTAAAAGTATATTTCTTCTGTTTTTTTAATGGGTAAGTATACTTTTTTTTTTTTATCTCCACTCTATTCCTCCTCGCGCCATGCGGCCCCCATCAGACTGAGTCCCACAGCTCCGTTCCCTGGAATTTCCAGGGCTTACCTTACACCCGGTCTGGGAGCAGTGCCTGCGGAGAGTTGGTCGCCATCCTGCCACCGGCTGCTTTTCCTGATTTTCTCCCCTTTTTACCTGAGGACCCCAGGAGAAGGACACATGCATATGGAGGCACGCATGAGCCTTACTGCCCCGGTAACGGCCCTCTTCCACCCATCCCATTGGCCTATCTCCAGCACCCTCACTTGTGCAGCCCCTCGGCCTCCACCAGGGGGTAGCTGAGAGTGAGGGATGCCACCCCACCTCCCCAGAGAGGAGAGCTGCCTTGCAGCTACTCCATCCTGCTCCGCCCACCCCCGACCCCCGATGACCCAGGCTCACTCCCAAACCCAGGTCGCCGGTGTGCCACGAGGTGAGATGTCCAGTGCCTCAGCCATCTGCGCCACCGGGCCTGCACATTGGGTAGGTATACTTTAAAAAATAGTGCTGACTGACTGCATTGGCCAGTAGGTGGAGCTGCTGTTACTGTGGCTCTGCAGTCTGCCACACTAACCCCTCTCTGTCCTGTCCCTGCGTGGATCTTTATGCTGCCCTGTTGTGTAAGTAACACATCACCCCCCCCCCCACCACCACCACCACCAGAGTGGGCAGTTTTGAATTAGAAGAGCCATTTATGATTTGCAGATATGCCCCCAATCAGTATCTTGGCTTCAATGTTCAATGGAGAAACTGCTGAAGAGGTAAGCAACTGAAGCTTATTCACCTTGTTCAGAGACCAGGAGAGACTACCGTGAAGTTGATTGTAATGACGGCTTATGGAGTGGGTGGAATTGTTTTGTGAGAAATGTGAGCTGGATATTTTTGGGGTCTGACACAGTGGGAAGGAAGATTTACACTTATTTTCAAATTCACATGACTGAAGAGAGGCACGCGTTGCCTTTTTGAAAACCAAACAGCTGATCGCGGGTTAACTGGAGGGGATCACACTGACGGCTTTACTTTTCTGTTTTTTTATGTGTGCCTAAAATGGAGATATGTTGTTGTGGAGTGGGGGAATTTCTGTCTGGGAAGTGCAGTGGGATATCTTTTTGGTCTGAGACTATAGGAGGGAAGATTCAGTGTTGTTTTAGAAAATCGGAAAGCACTGCCAAGGAGCGGGGAATGATTTGAAGCTGCTCACAGTGATAGAAGACTGAGGGAGGGTGGCATGTGCAATGATTTTTAGCGATGTCATTCAGTCATTTGTATCCTGGTACTAGATCCATGATGTTATGCTGGGATAACATCATGGGTCCTGCCCCAGACTGACCAATGAGAGCCCAGCATTCTTTCTTGCCATTGTATAATAAAGAACTACTTACAGTTGTAATCCCTGGTGTTTCTTATTGGTGATTATGGAAAAATCTTCCTCCTGTACTTAACGTATTTCCAGGGCAGTATCTACTGCTTAGCCTGCCACAAATAAAACAGAGACTATAGCTCCATATAAGGTGTTCTGTTGTTTGTGAAGGGGTGAACAATGTGACAGAGGGAATCTGTAGCTATTTAAACCCCTGTATTCCATAATAAACAAACATTCAGTATACTGAATGTGTTGAAAGACAGATAACTGACCGGTGAGGAAAGACTACATTTTTCAAGTTACTTTTAACAAAAGAAAATACCTGTATTTATTTGCTGTTTAACTGTTTATTGTCAATTGTCCCTTTTTTTTTTTACAATAATGAAATCAACCTAATCCAAAAGGGAAAACTGTAAAAGAGTTGTTGGTTATGTAGACAACTCGACATCAGAGCAGATGAAGGATAACTGTTACCAATTAATAGCTACTTACCCCAATACATGTGACTCCTAACTTTAAGGTGCTGGAGAAGCAAGGCTTCCATGCTCCATACTTTAACAACATGGGGCTCTTTGTGGATTCGGGTGTTGTCTAGGCTTCTGACACCCTTGCTAAAAACAAACACAAAGAACCACTATTCTATATAATATTCAGTGCAACTATATACAGTTGGGGATGGCAATACAATACATCATATTCCTACATTCACGAATAAGTGAGTATTAATAAATCCATACATATATTCCTGATACCTGGCAATAGTCCTAATTATAAAGCCTTTTAACACATTCCCATTTTGGGGATAGCATATCTGGTAAAGGGGGTCCAGCATTTTTCATAAATTCCTAGGGAATTATTTACCAGGTGGGAGAGTTTGTCCATACTGGCAATATGAGCCATAGATGTGAGAAGATCTTGAGCACCTGGAATCACTGTAGTTCTCCATCTACAAACAAGGATTCGCTTTGCTTGCATAGCCCAGAGGGCTAGCCAGTGATATTCTAGCTCTCAAAGGTGGAGGGCTTCTGATTTCATACCCAGGAGAAGTAGGGGGAGGGACCGGGGAATGTGTTTCATCAGGACTTTAGCCCCTATCTCACAGACATTTTCCCATGTCTGTTGTATTAGGGAATAGGACCAAAGGATATGGAGCAAGTCTCCAGGTTGGGAATTACACCTTCAGCATAAATTGGAGCTTAATACCCCTGCCTTATGTAGTATCACCGGTGTACGGCACCATGAGTGGAGAATTTTATTTTGTATTAATCTGCTCCTTGCATCTGTAAAATATTTTTGGGCCCCTTTCCAGCATTCTTTCCACTGTAGGGCCGTAAACTCAAGGTGCAGAGCCCCCTCCCACTTCTGCTTGGACTTCTCAGTTTGACTGGGCAACGTGTTCCGGAGGGCAGCATAAATGGAGCTAGCCAGCCCCTTCTCTTTTGTTAACCCAGAGGGTATAATCTGGATGTCTTCTTTTGCTATGTGGGATATATATTTCTGGGATGTACTACGCAGTTGTAGGTATTTCCAGAAATCAGAAGTGGGAAGTGACCATCTGGTTTGCAGGTTGGCAAAGGTATCTATTGCCATAGAGGATGGAACAAGTATGTATCCCAACTTGGTGGTACCCCTGTCTGCCCACCCCTTCCAATACACAGGTCTTTTATCAATACACAGCTTCTCATTTCCCCACAGTGGAGTTAATTTGATTGGTGTCAAGCCCATTTTCAGCTTTCTCCTTATTTTTACCCAGCATTGTAAGGAGGCTGCTATGGTGGGGTGTGCTTTGAGGTTTGTTGGGGGGTTATTATAGACCAGAAGTGATAAGGAACTCTTCTGACTTACCGCCTGTTCTATATCCACCCATTGAGGTTGAGGAGTAGTTCCTATACCCAGCCAATGTAAGGATTGAGCCATATGAAAGGCCCACTTGTAACCTTCGAACCAAGGAAGACACCGCCCTCCTAGGCTCCAGTGTGCCCTAAGTGTCTTCTTATTGTACCTGGGGGGGGGTTCCCTTCCCATAGAAATCTACCAACTACCTTATCTAACTTCTGGATCCAGCTGTGTTGTAGGAAAAGGGGAATATGTGCCAGGAGATAGAAAATTTTAGGTTTCAAAATCATTTTAATTGCAGCAATCTTGCCTGCTAGGGTTAAATGGAGTTTAGTCCATCTGGACATATTCTCCTGTATATCCAATAGGAGGGGATGGAGATTGTAGTTTCATAGTTTAGAGAGTTCGGCAGAGAAACAAATACCTACATATTTCCCCCCCCATTTCAGACCAGTATTTCCCAGTACTGTCGGTTGACACCTAGACTTAAGAGGGAGTACTTCAGTTTTGGTGGGATTAAGCTGAAGGCCTGACAGTCCTCTAAAGTAGCAGAGGGTATTGAGTATTGAAGGTAGTGCCTCAGGCACATCTGCTGCAAGGACCAGGAGGTCATCTGCATAGAGAAGAGTGGTATATTCCTTGCTATCAACAGGGATCCCCTAGATAGTCTTATTATCTCTAACAGTGGCAGCCAGAGGTTCCACAGCCAGCACAAATAGCAAGGGAGACAGGGAGCAGCCTTGTCTAGTGCCACGGGCTAGCTCGAAATGGGGGGATAAGGTTGAATTAGTCAATAATCAGGCTGATGGGGAAGTATATAGTGCTGTTACCACTAACGAAAGCGAGGGCCGATTCCCAGTTTTACCAAAACAACATGGAGACAGTCCCACTCCAAGGAGTCGAATGCCTTTTAGAAATCTATAGCTACTACAGCTGCCGGGGTCGACAATTGAGAGGTGATTTGGGTTAAGTTAATCAGGGTCTTGAGAAGGTCTGCACTGTACCTACCGGGGACAAAGCCAACTTGGGAGGGATGTATAAGCTGTGGTAATAAGGGTCCTAATCTTAATGTCATGGCTTTAGTACATATTTTACTGTCCACATTGAGGAGTGAGATTGGGCGGTAACTACCTGGGGAGGTGGGGTCCTTCCTTTTCCTGGGCAGCACTGTAATAACCACCTCTCTTAATGTGGGAGGCAAAATTCCTTGCATTTCAGCCTCAACATAAGTTTGTTGAAGAACTGAAGCAAAAATGTCAGTCAGGGCTTGCCAAAATTCCACTGAATAACCATCCCCACCCAGGGCCTTCCCTGGTTTAAGGGAAAGCAGGGCCTTCTTCACTTCTTCTATGGTTAGTGGGGTATCTAGTTGTTCAGCCTGCTGTGAGGTTATAGTGGGAAGGTGTAGTGAGTAGAGAAAGGAGTGGATTGCTTGGGGATCTGCCTGTCTAGAAGCGGCATACAGAGATTTATAGTATTCTGCCATAACCACATTTAATTCCTTACTTTTGGTATGCATTACCCCTGAGGTATCTCTTAGCCCGGCTATATAGCGGTCCATTTGCTGCTTCTTCAACCTATAAGCTAATACATTCCCCCTTCCCCCCCTTCCCAATATTTATGTTTCAGTCTCAAGGTGGAGAGTTCAGCTTTTCTCGATAAGAGAGTTTATCTCTATCTCGAGACCTAATAGTGTCCTACGAAGGGAGTCATGCCCGGCTTTCCCTCATTGTGCTTTATGTTGCTGCTGTGCTGCTTTAAGCTCATCTTCTAGGTCTTTCAGTTTTTGCTCCCTACATTTCCTCCTGGCTCCTGCATAGGCAATAATCCTACCTCTCATGGTAGCTTTGAATGCCTCCCATCTGACCTCCGCTGTGGCGTCCTGAGCTGGGTTATCCTGAAAAAACAGCTGTGCCTCTGCTTTGGCCCAGACCAAGAACTCCTCATCTTTTGTTAGCAGGGGGTCTAATCTCCAAGAGGTAGAGGTAGGAGTATGTGGGCCCCATAGAATAGTCAAGTCGGACTGGAGCGTGATCTGAGATTACTATGGGGAGTATACTGGACTCTGTAGCTGCCTGTGTAATCTGAGGGGATGTTAACAGAAAGTCAATATGGCTATAAGAGTCATGTACTGGAGAATAAAAGGAATAATCCCTCCCCCTGGGATTCAGTACCTGCCACACATCTGTCAGTCCTTGGTCACTCATCCAATTCAACAAGGCTCTCCTTCCTTTCCCATGTATATTCCCTTTTTTTATCATGGTTTTGTCTAGCATAGGATTGAGCACTAAATTAAAATCCCCTCCCAAAATGGTAGGCATGTTGTCTTTATTCATATTAAGGAGAGTTTGAGAGGTCTGATGATAAAAAGCTGAATCGTCTTCATTTGGCCCATAAATATTCCCCAACAGAATAGGCCCTGTAGGGGTCTGAAAAATTCCAAATACCCACCTGCCCTGTGGGTCAGCCCTGGATGTGATGAGAGACCAGTGTAGCTGCTTATGTATTAAAATAGCTACACCACGCTTTTTCGTCAGGGCTGAGGCATGAACCTCTACTCTCACCCAGTCCCTCTTAAGGAGTTCATGGCCTTTTCCATTAAGTTGCGTCTCCTGCAGGAAGGCCACCTGGGCCTTAACCTGCTTCAGATATGGCAGTGCCTTCTTCCTCTTCACCGACATGTTCAACCCCCTCACATTCGAAGTAATACAGATTAAGTCAGCCATAATCATAACCCTCAGGGGATAGTGGAGCATAAAATAAATATAAATCACCGGTGCAGGAGAGTAGGCAACGTCCTGAAAAAATTGAATGAAAATGGCCTATCCTAGGTTCTTCTTCCAAATGTAAAAGGCCTTCTAGGACCACCCTATCATGTATAAGTGATCTACCTTTGCTTAGGACCTTCCCCCGGTCACCTATGTGCAACAGGGTTTCACTTAGCTGATCTTTAGATGTATGCCGCCCCTTAATCCAAAACACAGACATATACAAAAACCAACAGTTAAACATATTTACACAATACACTTCCATGCTCCATTGGAGCCACCCTGCATATATGATCCCTTGCCACCCTTGGAAAGGCAAGATCTGCAGATTGTCTCCTGAGGACGTGGCAGCCAGGCCAGAGTCCGGCCTATCTTTCTTCTGTTTCCCAAACAGTTTAGCAACTGGGGGGAAGGGGCTGGCGGCATGCAGAGATAGTATGCATCAGCCTGCACCAACCTCGATTATATTCTGCATTGTTTAATGACCATTTAGTAAAACAAGGGACTGTGTCTGGGGATATACCAGTTAGTATGGGAAGGGAGCTTAGGCTGTGGGCCCTTGTGGCTGGAAACCTTCCCGTGCCCGAGGGATGTAAGGTACAACTATAGGAGAAAAGGGGGAGCCCCTAGTCCAACAATTGAGCTACCAATGGGTTCTGTTTGTTGTAAAAGTAGTACCCCCGAGGCGTCCACCCAATGACAGCACTGATAACCCAGAGCCACCACGGCAATGAAGTGCACTCCAGGGCATCCCCTTCAGGTTAGAAACTCCCAGTCCAGGGGTTAGGCCGGATTGAGCCTTGTGCAGAGCAAAAAGAGCATGACCGCTCTCTATAGTCCCTGCAATGTGCACCAAAATGCATGTTTACCAAGGCCCGAGGTGCTTTCACTAATTATTTCTACCCGTATCTCTCGCCCTCTGCCTCAACATCTCCTCCCCCTGTTAAATACACAAGGGGTGTCAACTGTAGCTTAGAGATCAGTGTACCCTGGAGGGGTATATGTCCCAATGTTTCGAGATCTCTAAGCCAAATCGGCTGAGTTAAACATTAGCCCAGCTGAGAGGCAGTATCAACAAAATAAATACCCCCCCTGCATTGCATAGCGAAAATACATATAGATTACTTATCTAAAGATAGCTCAGGAGGTTGCTTCAGCGATCTCGGGGCTCTGAACACTCACTGGTGATGCTTCTACGGCCTGGTTTCCATCGTGGTCTTTGGGTGCTGCGCCTGGGGAACACTTCTCCTTCTTTAGGCCCATGTCATCTCTGCAATTGAGTTCTTCATCCAGCGACATATTCTTGGTGGTCTGGGAGGCTGCTTCCATCGGGGGGAGTCTCTTCATATAGAGGATCTCTGGAGGAAGGCGAGGAGGATCTCAGCCCTTCATATGGATTTTGGGTCATGTACTGCACTAGGGTTGTACTTGCATCACGCTGTTTTTCCCAATCTGCTGTCTCTGAATTAGGGTTCGTTCTAATATGGGGATGCTCTCTGCGCCTATGGCTATCCTTTGCCGTTCTTTTCCTGCTGCGTCGAGGAAGCCCATCAAGGGCCTCGGGCTGAGTTTCCAGATCTGTCAGCATTCCTTCAGATTCTGGGGGATCTGAGTAAGTGGTAGGCCTGGGGGGATCACCTTGGTGCCTCATCAAAAAGTCTTCCAGGGCTGCTGGTGTCTCAAAGGAAAGTGGGACCCCATTGTGCATTATACGCATCGTGGACAGGTACCTAAGAGAATATTGGATGCCTATTTTCTGCATCTTGTGGCACACTTGTGTATAGTCTCGTCTTTTATTTGATAGTTCTTTTGAAAAATCCTGATAGATTGAGATCGGATGTCCCTGCCAGCTTAAGCATTGCTTCCTATTTGGCATGCAGCAGTGCCTGCCGTGTGTTGTACGCCAGTAGTTTAATTAAGATAGCCCTAGGCTTCCCCCATTTAGCCGGCATTTGAGTGAGAGTCTGGTGTGCTTGTTCTACCTCCAACCGAAAATCTGCTTGTAGGACCAGGATTTCAGGAAGGGCCTGTTGGAGAAATCTGATCGTATCACACTTTTCCACTCCCTCCAGAAATCCTAACAACTGCAGATTGTTTCTTTGACTGCAGTTCTCCAAATCATCAACTTTAGCCAGAAGTATGTTAATTTTGCTTTGCTGGTCCCTCTGCATTCCCCTAATCTCTTCAATCACCGATTCATGCATCAGCATCTGCTGCTCTACTTTTGCTATGTGCCCAGTCAGGTTTTGAATAGCCGCCGTTGTGTGATGAGAAGCTTCGGTCACCTTGTCCATACGGTGTAAAAGCTTCTTGAAGAGAGCATTAAAGTAAGTGAGGTTGAGCGTTGGGCCGGGCGCCTCCACCATGCTGCAGGCCATAGACATTGAAGGGGCTCTCTCAGTTGAATCTCAGCTGTTTCACAGCTAAAAGGTAAAGATAAACACCCAGAGTCCTAGCGATAATAACAGTTACTGTGATCCGCGGTCTGTTATCGTGTTAGGTACAGGAAATGTTGGATTAATTCCTCTGCATGTAGCAACTCAGAATTTAAGCTACCATTCCACTCTCTGGTTAAGCCACGCCCCCCCCCAAAAAAATACCTGTATTTAATAAAAAAGTTGTATTTTTTGTTAAGTTTTTTCTCACTTTACCTATTTTACAAGCACAATAAGACACTTCAGGGCTAGGTTCATAGATCTTTGCCCTGGTGCAAACCCAGTTTTGTGCAAGCAAACCAGATTTTGCTCCAAGTTGGTATTCATAAAAGCCCAGTTAGTGTGCTCAAATCGGGTTTGTGCTGGGGCAGTATGGAGGGGGCACAGTTCAAATGAAGGAGAGGATACCTGCATATTGACCTAATCCAATTCACAGATCATTTGCTCCACATAAGGGCCTTTTGCAGATCCCTTTGCACAGAGCAAATACTGCTGACTGAGGCCTTGCTTTAATCCCCCTCAACCTTAGTGGCTGGTGGAGGTACTGCAGTGCCCCACCCAATCTCTGTCAAGATTGAAAAAGAATACTACGCTGGTGGTAGTGGTTCCCACCCACAATCGCTGATAGTCTGACTGATATAAACATATTAATTTACCTGGTGGTAGTGGACCCCCCCCCCCTCGATCACTGGTAGTGGTCCCCCCCGATCACCTGTAGCTGCCTGACATTTAAAAAAAATAATTTTTCTGGTGGTAGTGGTCCCCCACCAATCACTAGTTGCTGCCAAATATTACATAAATTAATTTCCCTGGTGGTAGTCCTCCCCCCAGTGATCACCAATTGCTACCAACATTAAAAATATAACTTTTCCCTGGTGTCCAGTGGTCCCTCCCACCACCCGCACTCATGCCCAATCTTTATTACATATTCTCTGGTGTCCACTGGTCCCTCTCCACAGCCACTGCCATGCCTGACTATGTGTTAAGCAATCCCTGGTGGCTAGTGGTCCTTCCCCCACCTGATGTCCATCCTGGTGAGTTTCTAACATGTCCCTCGTGTCCAGTGGTCCCTTCGCCACCTGTTGCCCCCCCCATCATTTTGAAACATGTTTTGGGGTACAGTGGTCCCTCTCCTTGCCCTCCACCAAGCCCGACTGCGTTGAATAATCTCCCTGGTGGATAGCGGCCACAATCCCACCTGCACACATGCCTGTCAATAGAATTAGTATGCCTTATTGTCCGGTTGTGCCTTCCCCATCCCCACTGTGACAAGATCCCCCCACAGTTCAAACAATCAATCAATCAATCAAAATCTTTATTTAGTCAGGTGAACATCATTGAGCGTAGCTCATTTACAAGATGGACCTGAGTGGTCATACAAATAAGAGTACAAGTATTTTTACATAGACAAGAATAACATAAACAGTAGTACAATGACATAAAGTGATAATATACAACAATTTACATATATACAAGGCACAGTTCACCTGCCGCTTCAGCTCAGAATCCTCCCTCTGAACACTGGGTCCCACCCCATACTAGAAAAGTGCTCCATGTCTCCTCCGCCTGGCCGCTCATTGGTGATAGTGCCCCCCATGGCACCAACACCTACCCCCAGTCCCCCATACCTTCAGGTCAGTGAAGTGGTCTCCATGATGGTGAACAGCAGAGTCCACCCCACTCCAGCTCAGCTACCTGCCATCTGAATGATGCTGGGAGCATGCTGCTTAATTATATGGCCATCTACCCTACAAATAAGCAGCCTGTTCGCAGCATCTTTTGGATAGTGAGTGGCCGAGGTGTAGTGTGGTGGGCTGTGTCGCTCACTGTCTCGGAGACTGTGGCACTAACCTGAAGGTACGAGGGACCAGGGTGTGTGGGTGTCAGTGCAATGGATGGGAGGGAGGGAGGAAGGGAAGGAGGCCACTACCACCAATGAGCAGACAGGTGGGGGTGGTGTGGAGCACTTTCCTAGTACAGGACAAGGGCCCTGTGTTTGGGGAGGAAAAATTCTGTGCAGCAGAAGTGGGCACCATGTGGAGGCTCTTGTCACAATGGGGATGGGGAGAGGGACCACTAGACACCAGGGCATATTGACTCTATTGATGGGCATGTGTGTGGGTGGGGCTGCAAGCCACCAGGCTGATTTTTCAATATAGCTGGGCATGGCAGTGGGTGGGGGGTGGGACCACTGGACACCAGGGACATGTTGAAAAATTACAGGTGGTTTCAGGTGGGGGTAGGGACCACTGGACAACAAGGATAGTTTCATGAAATGTTGGGATGGGCATGAGGTGGGGGGAAGGACCATTAGACTCTGGGTACATGTCTTGCTGATTACTGCTGTGGGATCAGGGGTAGGGGAAGCCACTAGCAGCAGGGATAGCTCCGTGTCCATGCAACTTTCTGTGCAAAACAGCCTTGCACGCCATGCAAATGGGTCCATAATGGGCATTCTAATGGGCCCTTTGCATCTTGTATATCTTGTATGCTCAATGGGCTCATTTGAATAGTTGCTTTTGTAAATACTGAATAGCACAGCTGTGCTATCAATTGCCCAACCGCATTCCTGGATCTGGGTTAGAGCTGCACTAGGGGAAGTTAGCGTTGCACTACAGCAGTTAGCACTGGCTCAACCTGCCCCTATTCACAGTCAGATAACGTGGTGTGCTATCCGGCTGTGAATAGCAACCTCGGACTGCTGGCCACACTTAAAGTGCAGTGCAAAATATTGCACTGTACTTTGCTAATTTTTGTGAATATGGCCCCATGTTGTTAGCTGTCTGGGTTTCCACATGTTAAAGGGCCTCGCCACAAGCACTTAGTGTCTCACTGCATAACTGGCCGTGCATTAACCCCAGACAACTTACAATCTGTTGTGTCTTATTGATTACATAGTATATACCTAAAACACACCTAAAATTTTTAGCATTTAGCAAATACGCATGAACCACACCCTGAATTCTTTTGATATGAATACTTAAAACCTTACGTTACTGACATGAAAGCTATCTTATTTTGTCCTTGTAGAGGCACAGTTGACAGGTTTGATCTGAATTCCTTTACAGTAGTTTCTATTTCACTTTCAGCAGTTGATCTACTGTCAAAATGATCTCAGGCAGCAGTTGAAGCTCTGTGGCCCGGATATTCAAAAGGGTTGCGCCATGCACAACAGGGATGCACCAGCACAAGTATGGAAATATGCCATTGTGTGATATTCAGCGGAAGGCCGCTGTGCAGCGCAAGTAGCAATGCGCAAGAGCGCAATAGTAATGAATAAATGCGCAACCAAAGAGGGCGGAACCATGAATAACATGCGCAGTGCGATATTCAACAGCATGCGCCGTGCGCAATAGGGGAGCTAGCGGAAGTTGCGCGACAGTGGAAATGATCCAAAATAAAAGTGAGCAAGAGAAGGGTGCAAGAACGCTAAAGGGGAGCCACAGGTGGGAGCGTGATGACAGACACAAGGGCAGTACAGAGGGTAGCAGTGAGCAGGACTGGGCAGGAGTAGGACAGGGCACACCTGACCTGAGCCAAGAACAGGATTGGAGTGGGGAGCCTGTGCCACTGTGCAGGATAGTTAGTGAAGTGCCACAGTGGACTGAGGGCAGTGTTAGGAGGCAGGACAGCCACAGTCAAAGGCCGGAGGTGTACCTGGTGCAGGGGGAGCATCAGAAACGGACAGCGGGGGGAACGGGATAACAGCCGTCGGGGGGGGACACCAGCCAGGGACATGGCCAGCACCACCTTCCAGATGGAAGCAGTAATGAGGGGTGTGAGAAGGCAGGCAGCAGGGGGGCTCGGCCGTCGAAGGGCCCGTTGGCGGTACACCCAGAACAGGCAGTACTGAGCCCGCACCAGCTTCGAACACTACTCTGACACAGAGATTGTGGGCCGGTACCGCCTGAACCGGGCAATCCTGAGGCAGCTCTGTGAGCTGTGCAGTGATGAGATGCAGGCACCCACATGACAGAGCCATGCTCTGTCAATGGAGATGAAGGTGACAGCCAGCATGTGCCTGCTCACCATGGGCACCTTCCAGAGACCAATAGAGGACACGACAGACATAACCCAGTTGGCTGCATCATGCCTACTCACACAATTCCTCAGCACACTGCTGCCACATGCTGTGGAGTACATCCATTTCCCCAGCACACAGGTGGAGTGCACAGCACACATACAAGAGTTCCACAGGGTAGCACGGTTGCCTGGTGTGCTCAGGGCCATTGACTGCACCCATGTGGCCATCCGCATGCCACCTGGCCTGGACGGTGTGTCATACATCAAACAGAAGGGGTATGCAAGCATCAACTGCCAGGTGGTGTGCGATGCCAGGGGGTGCATTACCAATGTCTGTGACATGCACCCTGGGGGAGCACACGATGCCTTCATCTGGCACCAGTCTGCACTGTGCCACAGGTTTGAGAGTGGGAACATCCCCACTGGCCACCTAGTGGGTGAGTATGCATATCACGCAGGACAACAAGAGCAGATGTGGGGGGTGCATAGTCAGAGGTGCCATGGGTACCGGCCATGTTGGACCATAGCAAAGCAATGCAGACCACCATACTAATGTCCACCCTCTACACACAGGTAACAGTGGCTACTCACTCTGTCCCTGGCTGCTCACACCAGACTGGCACCCCAAGACCCCATCGCAGCTACTGTACAATAAGGCACACACCACAACCTGGAATGTCATCGAGCAGGTATTCGGGATGCTGAAGACACGTTTCGAGTGCCTGGACACATCTGGCGGTACCCTACAGTACAGCCCCTTGAAGGCCTATGGGCTATTTCTGGCCTGCTGCATCCTGCACAACATGGCCAACAACTGTGGGATAGCCATAGAGGTCGAAGATGGGGGCAGTGGTGGGGACGATGAGGACCCCAGTCCAGCCGGTGATGGGCAGCCACCCCCTGGGTGAAGGGACCCTCACCTGATCCGGATGTCACAGCTGCACCAGGACACCATTACAGAAGAACACTTTGGTCAACACAGGTAGGTCACGGGGCCATGCGCAACCACCAATGGCAAGGGCACAGCCCACAGACAGGCAGGGAAGAACACCAGGGGCAGATGGCGGTAAGGGAATGGGTCTGAGTGTGGCATCGCACACGGCGTCAGGGATGGGCAGGGCCGAACATGACACGTGCACACACACACACACACACACACACACACACACAAACACATACACACCAGAAGGCATGCACAAGGGGTTGACGGCATGCCAACCCCAATTGCCACCCCTACCCCCACACAGGTCCACACATGACCACACCCAGTGGCCATCACTGTGCGTGCCTCAGACACTGGGCACCATTGCACACTGGTGGACAGTGCAACACAGGCATCGTCATGCACACATCACAGTGGCCAGCAGCCGGGAGGGTGTGCACAGGGACCGTGTGTGTGCAAGGCTGGGTACCCCACCCGTGCATCGCACGATGCACAACACACTGCACATAGGGCAGTGGTAGACAGTGGCCATGGTGGGAGACAGGTCAGTCACACGGCACAGTGTCACGGCCACCATGGATGCGTGGTCGGCCCCGCTGAGGCCTGCCAGCAGTGCCAGGCTGATCATTGGCCTCATGGGGTGGCACCAATGGCCCCCCAAGGGTGACACTGTGTGAACACGACCATGTTCACTCAGGGGTCTGCAGCCCACCGAATATGCTCATGCCAGGCGTGCTCGGTATGCCCACAGCCGAACCTGGTGTCGACATAACAGGTGTCGCACAGTGCCGGGAGTGGGGGTGGACATGACACTGCGTGGTGTCTATGGTGGATGGGCACTGAACTGGGTGCCCAATGTGGCCATGACAGCTGTGAATGCATTTGTCTGCCTGTTAATGGCAGCGGTTACATTACCTGCTACCGGGCCATCTCTGCCAGGAGCAGACCATGGTCTCTGCTGTGCCATTCCTCTGCCTGGCGCAGAACTGCACTGAGTGCATCCACTGCAGTCACAAGCCACAACTGCTGATCTACTGAGGCCTGGAGTAGACGGCTGTACTCGTCAATGAGGTCATCCGCCGGTCCGGCATGCTGTCCCTCTTGGTTTTTCTGGCCCTACTGGCCAGCACCCCTTGACGATGGGCACTGCACACCAGAGCCATGCTGCGGCACGTCCACATGTATGCACTACCACTGCCCCCGACACTGTCCCCCCATCGCCATTGGCTGACTGCTGGCACTGCCCCTCTGGCTGCCGATCGCCAGGGCTCACCGGCTCCACCACAGCAGCTGCAACAGCCCAACTGCCCTGGACGCACACCAGTACTGCCCCACTGGGGCATACAGGCACAGGTTGGGACCATGATGTTATGCAGGCCTCCACAGTGGCACCACCCACAGCAACGCCTGTGCCGTTGCCTGCTGTGGGACTATCCTGCTTCCCACACATATCACTGTCCAGGACATGTGATCCCTCATCATCGGTGCTGGATCCGGCACCAATCCATGCCCCAGCACACTGGAGACTGCAGGCTGTGTCATGCTGGGACACAGGAAGGGCCTCGTCTGCACCCGCACCACCCTCTTCAGTCCGGACAGACAGGCAGGTGTGCACTGGTCCAGTCCCTCAGACACCTGTGGAGGTGGATGGGTGATCCTCCGTGTCCAGGGCTTCACCCTCGGTGGACACACCCACCACCACTGACCCATGTAGATGCTCAGGAGCTGTAAGGGAACACATTAGCGCTAGTGGCTCCGCCCTACCCTGTGGCATTCCCCCCACTACCCACACAGTGACAGCACAGGACCTACCATGCAGTGATGGGCTACCACCCATCTGGAAGCCACCACCAGAAATGCCCTGTATGGCACAACACCACATGCTGCTGGCCACCCACTCCTCCTGTGGCATCAGGTGTGGCACATCCGGCTGTCCCCCACCGGTGGCAGCACGTGCTGCCCTGATGGCAGCCACCTTATCCTTGATCCTCCTCCTGTCTGTGTCGACCTTTTTCTTACACTCCTGCATGGACCGATGGTGGCGCTATGCTGGTTCATGGCACGCGCCACCTCACCCCACGCAGCAGCATGGGCCAGTGGCATTACCCGCTGTCCATTGAGCAACGGTTCCCTGTCGAGATATGCCTCGAACATGGCATCTGATTCAGCCCGGGTGAAGTTGGGCCTCCTACTTCTCCCCCATCCCTGTTCCTCCTCATCCTCACGTTCGGTCATGATCGAGCCTGTGGGAATGACAGATGTTACCTTTGACTGTGCATTCACATTCAGCCCTCACAAACCACAGTCCCCACATCCCAACAGCATGCAACCCACCACAATAGACTGCAATACCAAACTATGTTCTCTGCAGTCCCTTGTCGCATTTATATAGCGCAACGCATGCAAATGAGGTGAGGCATAACTGTAAGTGGATGCTAATGCAGAGGTTGCGCCGTGGAATGACTGATGAGCTGATTTGCATATGCTGGCTGAAAATCATGCTGTTGCACCTTGCGCAATGTTGTTGAGCGTGCTCAGGCTATGGCGCAGCTCTGTGATGTGTGCAGTAGGCACCGCACGGCGCATACCCAGGGTGCTGACACTGAAGCGTGCAGCGCTGATGACATGCTGTGTGTGGGAGGCAGTGCAGGGCACAGCCACCACTGTGCCTGTGGTGCTAGTGTGCTGTTCGTCTGCATGGCGCTGGTGCCCTGGTGCGCCGTAGGTGCCATGGAGCCACAGCTTGGTAGGCCACTGCAGGGCGTCACACACAGGCACCCTACCGCGCTACATGCAGGGCATCTCAATAGCACTGTGACACTCTGTGCATGGACAGACCCTTGACCCTATGGTCAACCTTTGCCCCCTAGGCACCATGCGTCCGCATGGGTGCACCCCTATCACACAGTTCAGTGATAGCGCAATGGGGAATGGCAGCGCAGTACCGCGCAGCCTCTGCACATGGGGAATGTGTGCTACAGAGTACCACTTTGATAGCGATACTCACTGCAGGATGGCACGGAGGTGAGCACAGCAGTGGAGCAACATAGAGCTGGCCAACCTGGTGGTCATTGTTGAGCCCCATGCTGGGGCCCTGTTTGGCCAGGACCCACTAGACATGCCACGCAGTGCTGAGTTGGCAGAGGTGGCTGACAGCCTGGAGGAGGCCACCAGTATTGCAAGGTCTGGTGAGCAGTGTCACCACAGGTATGGCGACCTACAGTGGAGGGACCCTGACAGACTGGGGCATCTGCAGGCACATGCCCAGTGAGTTGCCATGCCACGGCCAGGTAGGTGCTCCATCCATACACTGGTAGCATCCGTCCGTCCGGGTATCACAGTGTGGTCCATCTAGTGGGGGCGGTGGTGGTGGGGGTGCGGCATGGCTGGGCTGTGCAGGCACGCACACACCAGGGGGGCTTTGCTACTGGTTTGTACTGATGTTCCCCTCTCCATGTTTGCACCCTAGGCCTGGAGGAGCACCATAGGGTGAGGCAGGCCCATTCCAAACAGGACAGGGTTGGTGTGCTGCGGCTGCAGCAGGGACATGGTGGAGGGGCCATGGCCAGCAGCACCCAGCCAGCCTGGATGCAGGTGAGTGCCGTTTTTCCCCTTACATCTGTGCATGCTGTGTTGCAGGGTTGGCGGCGGGGCATGGCCACCAGCACTTGATCCCACTGCTGTGAATGCCACACAGTGCACTCAGCACTGTCCTGTGGCACTGCATGTGTGGGTGGGCATCGCTGGTGGTCCGTGCGTGCACTGGGTACATGGCTGTGCCATTGCCTTCATACCGCATAGCCATGTCACTGTACGGCCACGGTGGTGCTGTGCGGGACGTGGGCGGTGGGTGTGTGCAGTGGTCTGCATGGCTGTGGGTGCCTGGGTAGGTGGGTCATGTGGGTGCGGTCACTGTGGGTGGTCACATGCCATCACAGGGGCATGGCCCACGGCTGTATGCCATGCACAATGGGTGGGCTGAAGGAGTCTGGCCAGTCATGAGTAATGACTCTGCTCCCTTGTCCTAGGTGGATAATGCTGGGCAGCACTTGAAAAAAGTGTGCAGGAGCTGCTGCAGCTTGCCAGGGCCACCCTCGAGCTCCTGCAGAGACTGTAGCAGGATGGAGGATGGCGGCACAGAAGACAGCACAGGGACAAAAGTGGTGAGAGGTGCCAGTGATAGGCCCTCTATGCCCCTGTTTTATATTCCCCCCTGGACTAACCCTCACACCCCTTTATCCCTCTCCCAGTTGTTCACCCCTGCCACATGCCCACCCCCACCTGGTTTGTGGCCCTTCCCCCCATTGTATATAGCTGTATATATGTTTTGTATTTCATGCACCTTTTTTATATACATTTTGTTAGGACAACTGTGGTGGCCTCTGATTTGCAGCAGGCTAATGGTGCTTGGCTGCAGTGGTGTGCATGGCATCGGGAGTGGTGCAGATCTGAGCGTGTGTGTGTCCAGCAGGGAGCCGCCTATGGTGTGGGCGGGGGACTCAGTCTCTGTATGTGGTATGTGTGTTGTTCCCTGTGCACTGGATGTCTGTGTGCAGTGGTCCCTGGTGTGTGCACTGTGTCCATGGCACCCCTGTCAGTATGTCCATGGCCCATGCAGCTAACACCCTTGCATGTCTGTGCTATGCACGGTCTGCTGGCATGTCAGTGGTGGCTGTCCATGCTGGCCATGCTCTGGGCCCAGCGCAATGGCGGCTTGCCTCCTGTCACCGGTATGGTGCACTTCTGCTTCGGGTGGCACTGTGGCCTCTGCTGTTGTTGTCCCTCCTCCATGCTGTCACTAGTGTCTGTTGCAGGGTCTGTGCTCCGATGTCTGTCACCTGTGCTCCGGCCACATGCTGGTAGCAGACAGCTTCATGGTGCATGCGCAGGTTGGCTGGTACACCTGTGCCATGGTGGGGTGCTGGCCGTGGGTACACAGCAGCTGTGGTCACACACCAGCAAAATTTGTTGCCCGCTATTGTGTCCCTGTGTTGGGGTGCCCATGGGTCTGGGTGGGTGTTTGTCCATGCCCTGTGTTGCATCCTGTGTGGCGCATGCCTCCATGCACCACTGTGGGCATCTGTACTGGCTGTTGGGGCCAGTGCTGGGACAGGGTGTGTGCTTGGGTGGGTGTGCGGGGTGCTCTCCTGCTGGTGGTGGGGTCCAGGGCAGGCCCTGTCACATGCGGGGTACCTCTGGTACCGACACAGGGTTGACCTCTCTGCTGTGCTATGGGGGGGCCATGCAGGGAAGCACTGTGTCTACAGTTGTTGTGTCGGTGGCTGGTGCCGCCTGCTGCGGGATGCTCATGATGGGGCTGCCATGCATGGCTCCATGGTGCACAGGGTTGCATTGTCACAATGGGGGTGGTGCCATGCACTGTTGGGTGCTGCTCCTGGGCAGGGTGTCTGGGGATCGCTGTGCAGGGTGTGGTCTGCATTGGTGGGATAGGGTGGCACTGGGTGGCTGGACCTCCTTGTGTTGCAGTCACTGCTTGCCAGGGGGTGTGCTGGGGCACCATGCCCCAGCTGTGGATTCGGTGCTGGTGTTCATGGGCTGGTGGTTCATCCAGCTCACCACAGGTTGTGAAGTTCATGGGGTGCGGGGGGGTGCTGTCTGGTCTGCTGTGTGCTCCTCTGCCCATGTCTTCCATGGGTGGTGCACCCCTGCATCCTGTCCCTGCGCATCCCTGGTTGTGCTACTGCACAGCTACCCTGATCCACTGTGCATCCCTGGTTGTGCTACTGTGCATCAGCCCTTCTCCACTGCACATCCCTGTTGCGCCATGGCGTGGTTGGTGCAATATTCAGTTGTGTTGCGCAAGCACACTTTGGCCTGTGCTGTGTTTGACTATCACGCGTGTTGCGCATGGGCGCACTACACTTGCGCCTGCTCCTGCTATTGCACTACTTTGTGGCGCAGTTTGAATATCTGGGCCTGTATGTGTAGCCTGGCAGCATTAGCAAAAAAATATTTTTTCAAAGTAAGACATTTCTTTGTTTATGTTAACAGTTCTTGCATGTTGACTAAAGTGGAAAGTTAGTACTATCATGTGTGAGATAGTGGGTGGGTGTCTTTTGATGTATGTGTATGTGTGTGTGTGGGTGGGTGTCCAGTAATTGAAATCTCACTAATCTGCATACAATCAAGCACTTTATAAACTGTTCAGCTATGCTACTCACTTGATGTTCATTATTTAATTACTCAGAAAATGTATTTTAGAAAATAAGTAGGGAGGATTTTTCTTTCTGATTGGCTAATGCCACCAAGCAACCAGTCCAGTATCAGGCAACAGAGACCAGGAAATAATGAGTTCCAGTCTCTGGCTGCCTGATTACATTTGCATATCACTTTCAAGAGTTTTCTCTAGCAATTTTTTTTTCTAGCTTACCGAGCGAAAGTTACTGACTGATATTGGATGGACCCCTTCCAATCTTGCAAAACCATCTGTCCCCTTTTTGTAAAAAAAAAAAAAAAAAAAGTGGCACAACAGCTTTTGTTGCCATGACATTTCAATTTTGTGTAAACCATACCTTCTTTGGATGAGAAACTCGATCCCTGCCTTGCCGCCTGCACTGTCAGACACAGCGATCTGCCTAACCAAAAACAACATGCCATCTTCTCCTACAGCAGCTCCCACAGTGGCAGCTTCCAAATTAAAATACAAACAAACATCCAGTCCAACATCAGGTAAAAGAAGGAGAATGAAGAAAACTATCCTCAACTTAATTGCAAAATAAAAACAGTAGTAAACTTTGCATTCTTTTGCCTCTTCCCTTTTTTGGATACTTCCAGGTATCACATCATTTGGTCACGTATGAGACAATGGCTGTGTCTTCTTTCCGGCAATAAAAAAGCAAACAGGACCTCTAGTAACATTGTAAAACAAGTTGCAAAAAGTTATCACAATCACAGACTTAAAAAATCAGGATTGAAAAGGGGGGAGCGCAACTTCTGCATCCAACATAATGGTTACAATGCTCTCTACTGCCAATACCAGCACTATGCAATGCAAGGACTACTTTACACAAATAGGATTTTTTTATTGATTTTTCTTTCCTTTTTCACAGCTTTTATTTTAATAAAAAAAAAACATTTTATTTATATCACCCCAAATCCATTTTTTAAGTGCAATAATGCCCTCCAGGGTGGATGGTTTGGGTTATACATTCCAGGGCTATAAGGCCCTATACCTGAGGCATCAGGCCTCATTACACCCCAGGGCAGTCTGATATAGCCCAATACTGCCCACCCTGTCAGGTGTTATTGCTTGAGCAGTGCCCAATAATCTTATCACATTTTGCAATAGGGTAGTAGTGTATACAGTATATACAATATTTCTAAGCAGTTTCATTCTTTTTATTTTCTACTTGTAAGTATGTGTTGAAATAATTTTTATATGTAACTTGGCTGTACCATAATGCTGTGCACCAGGATCAATCCTTCATATGTGCAGATCCTAGAACAAGTCAGGGATAGTTCATAATAAATTGTATTACATGCTTTAGAAATATTTAGTGAAGCCATCATAATCAAAATAGAGAAGGCAATATACTAAAACATATTATGTTGGTTTCTGGTAGAGTCATATTACTGAGAATAACTTGATAAATGGTTTCCTTGGGGCAACAGAGAGATGGTATGTGTCCTTGATGATGCTGCTGCAATTGTTAATGGCACGTGGCACAGTTCAGCACAGGGTTCCTATTTCCCAGTTGATATACCTGAGACGTATGACAGAAAGGGTCTTCAAGTGGATTTGACAGTACTTGACTGACTGAGTTCAGAGAGTAATGATGAGCAGTTTTTCATTATCAACACTGTCACTTATGCAGCAGCAAGCCATTGGACTACTGCAGAATGTACAAGAAAAGGAGTGCAAAAACCAACATCTCTAAAGGAGTGATGTCAAACCAAGCTGGCAACACTTACAGAAAGAAACAAAAACAGTGCACACAAAAATCACAGATTTGGAAAGCTTTACTACAGTAGCTTATCTCAGGATACTGTAGAAAGACGCTCCTACATAGTGCCTCTTGTTTGAGGCTTCATCACCTGGGAGGCAGTGTCTGCCAGTAAAAAATGTACATATTAAATGCAAGTACATGAATAGTCAGTAGCCTATTTGTATACATCCCAGGATGTCATGTTTTTGTACCCTGGCTAGGTTTCAACAGATAACTTGTTTAAAGTGATAGTGCATGATGAGTGGTAAAGTGCAAGAAGTGAATATAGTGCATAATTATAAAAAGTGCATACATTAAAGGGAAAAGGGTCAAATGAACCAATTCTAGTGCAAAACGCTACCAGTTGAGCATGTTATTCCTGTCAGCTTACAGGAAAATTAATTCTAACCCATTCTTATTGGAAATGTCCCTAAACCTGGAGCTCAAACACTGATTTATGTATGTATGTATGCATTATGTATGTATGTATGCCTGTATGTATTTTTTTTATTGAATTTTGGTAACCGGGTGGGCCAACTGAGGCCAAAGTTCCCTTTTTCAGAGGTGACCAGAATTAGTTACAAGAAAATTACAAATAAATTACAGGCAAAGATGCAGACAGTAAAGGTACTTGATATACAATCATTCCCATGGGATGGATTATTACAGTTCGATATACAGTCAGTATAACTACCAAACATAACAATTAACATTTATCGGGGAGTAGGAGTAATTCAATCATACAGAAGAATCATAGAGAAACTACCTCAACTGCCAAAGCAAGACACCTCGAAAGAAGTCTCTTACAATTCAGAAAATGTGTAACTTTCAAACTTAACACCTAAACATGAGAGAAATAAGATGCTTGTGTTGCACTCATCTAAGACCTGACCACAGAATTGATGCCTGGGGTACAACAGTCATAAAGCAGAAGAATAGAGCACTAGGACCGAACACTATGGTGTTTCAGTCAAGTCAAGTCCAGCGAAGTTCAAATACACAGCACCTGCAGTCAGGATGCCACATAAAAATGGTTTTGTTATAAAAGGCTTACTGTTTATTGTAAAAACATAGTGCAGTGCAAAACCAGCACCCACTTAGATGCGGAAACAGACCACCAAATGCAACAAAATGATGTCACGGCCACCACCGCAGATTGTTGACATTTTGCTTGGGTGGAACCAAGCTTACTCAGAGAAATTTATTCCACATAGAAGTGCCCATCAATTTATAGTGATTGCTATGCAAATAAGGAACCATCACCCAATCATGGCAAGCTAAAATACTTTGCATCATATTTAAAAACATACATATGAACATATGACTCTGCCAGCAGAATTAGGCCTCCAGGTCTATCTCGTCTGCTGGAAATGCAGCTCACAGTTCAGACAACTGCTGCTGCCCCCCTTCCCTTTTCATCCCTCCTGCTAAATTTTCCCTTCCTGGGTTCACCACCTTTGTCAATTCTCTCTCAACTTGTACCTTGCCCATGGATCTGTCCCATCCCTTCTTAAAACTCCCCACTGAATCCAGCAAGATCACCACCTCAGGTAGCACGTTCCAAGCCACCACCACCCTTTCTGTGAAGTAATGCTTCCTCAGCTCCATCCTGACCCCCGCCACCAGTTTCATTTTATTTTGCCATGGTCCCTTCCCCTTCAATTTAAACATACCTTCAGTGCTAACTTTGATTATGCCCTTCAAGTGCTTAAAGATCTTGATCATATCTCTTCTGTCCCTTCTATCCTCCAGGGAGTGCATGTTGAACTCTCTTAGTCTCTCCCCATATAAATTCACCCCCATTCCCTCAATCATCTTGGATGCCTTTCTCTGTACTCCCTCTAGGAGCCTGATGTCCCTCCCTAAGTATGGGTGCCAGAACTACACACGGTACTCCAAGTGCGTCCTCACCCATGATCTGTACAGTGGCAGAATAACCTCCTCCCTCCCTGAAGTGATCCCCCCAGCAATGCACCCCAGCATTCTGTTTGCCTTTGCTACTGCTTTTCTACACTGTATTGAGTGATTCATATTCCCGGTGATCACCAGGCTCAGATCTTTTTTCTCCTCAGATACAGATACTCCCCACAAAGTGTTAACCATACCCTGGGTTCTTGACCCTAAAATGCAGTACACTGCACTTCCTAGTATTGAACCCCAGATGCCATGTGTTTGACCACTGTCCTAGTCTTTCCAGATCCTCCTGGAGTACCCTCCTGCCTTTCTCGTTGTCTACCACCGCACCTAATTTGGAGTCATCGGCGAACAGATTCATCTTGCTCTTAACTCCCTTTGCTATGTCTTCTATGAAAACATTAAATGGCAGTGGACCCAAAACTAATCCTTGCAGGACTTCACTAGTGACCTTCCTGGGTGATGAGAACTCCCCACCACCACCACCCTCTGCTGTCTGTTGCTCAGTCAGTTCTATATTCACTGTATCAGCATCACCCCTGCCCCCAGATACCTCAGTTTGCCCACTAGTTTCCCATGTGGCACAAAGTCAAATGCCTTGCTGAAGTCCAGATACAGAAGATCAACTGGCCAACCTCCACTTAGAGTTTTTGTCACTCACCCAGTCAAAGAATTCGACCAAGTTAGTTAGACAAGATCTTCCATGCATGAACCCATGTTGCCAGATGTCCTGAAGGCTGTTTACTTCCAGGAATGCCACCAACCTCTCCTTTAAGATGGTCTCCATTAATTTCCCCATTATGGATGTAAGGCTGACTGGTCTATAATTTCCTGTCTCATCCCTGGGTCCACTCTTATGGAGGCGCACCATATGCACCATCCTCCAGTCCAGTGGTACATATCATGATCAAAGAAAGGTGTTGAACAACTCCGACAGAGGTGCTGCCAGAACCTCTGCCATTTCCTTCAGCACTCAGGTGGATTTCATCCAGCCCCAGTGATTTGTCTGTGCACAAGGATTTAAGGCCTTCCCACACTCTCTTCACTGGGATCTCGCCATCCGTTATTCCCCTCCATCAACCCCCCCCCAACTCTAACATTACTCTGTGGCATTGGCCCTTCCTTTTCCCGAAAACTGAACAGAAGTACTCTACCTGCTCAGCTCATTCCTCTGCCCACCCACCATCTCTCTTTACCCTGGTGGACTGGCCCCTACAATTTCTCCACTCTGATGTACTTAAAAAAATTATTTCTCACCATCCCTGATCCCCTGTGCCAACCTTTGTGCCTCTATCAGGCCCAAGTTAAAGATGGTCCATTTGCTTTCTGTATCCATGTCTGGGCTGATTGTCGCTATGTGCCCCTCAGATATGGCTGCCATCCTTCTGAAGTCCTCACCCCTAAAGTCAACTACCCTCATTTTGTTTTTTTAAATTCAAGTTTATTAGTTTTACATCCATTACAGAGCAAGACACATTCCAGGAATACAGCATATATTACACATTTCATGACATGAAAAAGAGTGAGACACTTCTTACTCCCCTCTCTCTTCCCCAATCCCCCACCTTCACAGGTAACATTAGTGATAGAATATTATCAGGGTCTTCATTAGTCATAATCAATGACCAATTCCAACCTCCAGCTTACAACCAACTTATGCCATGCTACCCAGATGTTTGTGTCCCTGTTTGAAGCAGATATAGTGTGTGTAGTTTTTCCCATATTGAGACATACCTGTAGAAACAATGCCTCCTACTTGCCCCAAATCTTTCCATGTTCAGGTTGAACAGCAACTCCTGTAACTATTCTGTATAAGTTACTGGGAAGTCGTCCATCCAGTGTCTCAGTACCACTTTTTTGAAGGAGGATGAAATCATGGCCATGTAATACCTTCTAACTTTTACCTTAACATTGGTATAGTCTCCCAATAAACACACCTCTGGAATGAAGTGTTGTTCAATCCCAAGCAATAGATCCACTTTAGATTGAATCTTTTCCCATAATTCTTTTACTGGAGGGCACTCCCAAAAAATATGATATAAAGTCCCCTCCTCTTGGTGGCATCTTTTACATAAAGGGTCAGATATACAACCGCTTTTATATAATTTAGATGGGGTCCATTACAAGTTATTTAAAAATTGAAACTGCATTACCCTTAATCTATCCTGGGTAATATGTCGGTAGGTATGTTGCTAGATTTCATCCCATTTTCTTTCTTGCTCCCCTAATTGGGCTGACCAATAATGGGGCTTACCAGCAAGCTCCGCATATGCTTGATTAAATAATAGACTAAATAGTTTGGACACCACATGTGGTTCCCAAACAACCTGAGACAGGGACTGAAAAAATGTTCCGGAAGTCATTTCCTCTCTAAACTTATCCTGTATTTGCACCAAAAAATGTCTTATCTGGTAGACCTTAAATATTTGATTGGGCCCAGTTTGATACTTGTTGAGAAGGACTTCAACCGGATAGCATTTATCTTTCTATAAGAAATCTTTAACCCTTCAATTGAGGTAACCAGGAATCTAAAATAATTTTTCCGCTCAGTTTTTAAATCAGGGTTTTGACACATCAGTTGATGCCTGTCCTTGCTAGGAGAGTATCTTAAAAAGGAACATAGCTGTGTATGAATTCTTAATGAGAATGTTATTGGGGTAGATGCCGATTTAGGGGGGAGCATCTTCTGTGTAAAGTGAAGAAGGGAAATCGGATGAGAACTGACTGCTTTGATCAATTCAATTTCTAATTTGACCCATGAGGGAATGTGGGGCAAGGCTAGCTCCTCTGTGGGGGTCAATAACCATTTGAGATATTTACTGGCACTACTTGCCTAGTAATATAGACCCAGATGTGGCAATCTTAAACCAGCCTTTTCTCTGGGGGCTGCCAATTTATGGTCAGCTCTATGAGGGGTTTTCCCTCTGCCAAATAAAGTCTGAAATTATTGAATGTACTTTCTCGTACCATTTCAATGGTAATCAGATGTTAAGCATATTAAGAGGGTAAAACACCCTTGATAGCACATTCATTTTAATTAAATTGATCCGCCCCCAGAGAGATATTGTAAGTCTACCCCACCTTGACAGATCCTGTTGAATCATATTCCTAGTTGAATCTAAGTTAAGTTTTACAATTTTGGAGTCACTCCTTGCCAATACGATTCCTAGATACTTAAGGGTATGTGGGCTCCACTGTAAACCTAACTCTGTCACTTCAGTTTTATATAATCTAGAGATAAGCAGGAACACCAGGGTTTTCCCTACATTTATTTTATAATTAGGCATTTTACTATACTCATCTGTAAGTTCCAACACTACCGGAATGGTTTGCTGAGGATGGATCATATGGAAGAGAATGTCGTCTGCATAAGCAGAAACTTTATATTTCTATGATTCTATTCCTATTCCTTGAACCTTCAGGTCTTGCCTGATTCTGGTAAGAAGGGTCTCCAGGTAAAGATTAAAAAGAAGGGGTGAATGGGCACCCTTGTCTGGTCCCCGAAAACAGGGGAAACAGAGGAAAAAAAAAAACATTACAGTATATCCTTGCACTAGGCTGGTTATATAGGGAGAATACACTCTCAATAAAAGAGAGGGGAAATCCAAATTTCTCCATAGCCAAGGACAGAAACTGCCAATAAACCCTGCCAAATGACTTCTCTGCATCCACCGACATCAACCCACATGGAATATTGGAGTCCCTGGATGCAAAGAAGACATGAGACAGTTTGCATTGTTGATCAGAAGCCATTCTTCCTGCCATAAACCCTACCTGATCCTTAGTATTAGTAAGGGCATGACTGTAGCTAATCAAGTTGCCAAAATTTTTGCCAGAATTTTGACATCATAATTTATTAATGAAATAGGCCGATAGCTGGAGACCTTGTCTGGATCTTTTCCTTCTTTGGGGATAACTATTATAAGGGCTTCAAAGAGATGTTTATCCACTTTCTCAGAATTAAGTATGCTGAGAATTTCAATTCAACTTTATTTTTTATAGCGCCTTTCAAAAACCAAGGCGCTTAACATAGTGTCAGTGGCTCAGTGTCAGTGGCTCAGTAGGTAGCATACTCACCTCTGAGGCTGGGAGATCAGAGGGCTGTGGGTTCAGTTCCCACATCTGGCACTTGGGTTAATATCCCAGTACTGACACTGTAGTGCAGCGTGAGAGGGGTGCTGCACTTCTGAGGTGCCGTCCTTTGGATGAGACATTAAACCGATGTCCCATCTGCCTGGATTGGTGGTAGTTCAGGTGGATGTTAAAGATCCCATGGCACTTATCAAAAAGAGTAGGGGCAATTTTATTGAAATAAACGCATGAAAAAGAATAACATAAGAGAAAATGGGAATACATAACACTCAAAAAACAGATAAAGGACATATTTTACATTGTACTCCAAATGTAAAAATAGGAAAAAACATAAACCTGCCCACAAAACCATAACAAAAACATTCACCCCCCTACCCACTCATTTGAGCTCCTAGGTGAGATATACACTACCCTTTATTATAAGTCCACAGCTAACTATTAACTTCTTATTTAATTTCATATTTAATTAATTAACTGGTAAAGGAAAACAACTCTATTTGTATTTAATGATGTGAGAGAAACCTTTCCACCACGCCCTAACTTTCTTCACATTATACAATTGTGAATCTGAAATAAATATCTTATTTAAAACATTTGTTACATATTCTCTAAAACCCTGAGCTGAAGGCTTCTTTTGATGTAGAACCCATTGGCATCTTGTTTGCCATAAGCAATATCTAAGGCTAGCAAAGAAGACCCGTAAAGTCCCTTTTTCATACTTCTGTAAACATAAAGGAAAAGATCCAATTACCAAAATATCATAAGTAAACCTTGCCAACCATGGAAAATTCCATGCTTTAGCCAAATATTCCCAAAATTTGGATGACACTGAGCACTGTAGAAAGAAATGTTCTATTGTTTCTTCTTGGTTTATACATTCTATATAAGGACAAATTCTCTCTTCTCTGGCTTTATATTTTGCTGTTCCTCTAACATTTAATTTTCCATATAGTGTAAGCCATTGCGTTTCCCACATATATCCTGGTAATCTCGGGTTGTTTAGTTGATTCAAAATGTCCTCATTCCGGTCAATAGGACAATTTCTAAAACAAGGGACTGCCGAATAGGTCGCAGCCATTAACTCTTTATATAGTGACTTTGAAGAACACCTTAAAATTTGATGTTTTGTTACCTGCCACTTAAATAATTTCTGTGCAGCCAGTTTGAAGTAATCTGGCAAAGATAAATGGACGGACAGTTTTGGAGCACAATGTAACCAGGCAGTAAGGTAGCGCCTCATTAAACTTGAAAAAAAAGGGGCCTCCTGTTTGCTTGACCCACCTAAAACATCTTTTAATGAGCAAGAAAAGAAAATCGAGAAACAGAAAAAACTGAGTCCACCATTCCAACCCCTCTTTTTCTCTAAGTATGTAAAGCACCTTTTAACCAGGTTTAGTCTATTCCCCCAAAGTAGCTGAAAACAAATATTATAAAGTCTAGTATCATATTTAACTGGTAAGGGGAAAACTGCTGCTATATACTGTAGACTGGGCAGGATAAATTGTTTTAAAACCTGGATTCTTTTCATTTTGGAAAACCTAAACCTTTTCCATCTGTTAACCTTGCACTCGATGTTATCCAACACCAATTTCCAATTATCCTCAGGACAATTCTGTGGACTAAACTTTACTCCCAAAATTGTTAAAGGTTCTACAGTTATATTAATAGAGTTCCAGACAATCGGGTTTTGATAAGTCCCTCCTAATATTAAACCCTTGGTTTTATTCAAGTTAATCTTTGCATTGGCTACCAAGGCATATTCTTCAAATTTTTCCAAAAAAATTTTGAGTTGTGAAATTTCTGTAAAGAAAAGACATACATCATCTGCATATGCTTGGATAGTAATTGATGAATTAGACTCCGGAAAACACTCTTGCCACAGAGGGACAGAACTCACAGCTCTTAAAAAGGTTCTAATGAAAGTTATACAACAGGGGCTTAACGGCAACCCTGTCTTCCCCGAATTTACCTGAAACCCTCGCCAGTTCTCCTTTAATGTATGGAAAAACCTTACCTGAACTATATAGACTTTTGATTAAATTTATAAATTCGGTGGCACTTTAAAAAATTCCAAGTTGGAAAACAAGAAAACATGACTGACTCTGTCAAAGGCCTTTTCTAAGTCCAAGGTTAATAAAAAACCTTTTTCTCCTAATTCGTTAGTTTTCTCAATTAAATCTCTAATTAAACACAAGATTGACTGAATACTTCAGTCAGGAATGCCGCAATGCTGCACTTGTGTAAAACTATTTTTTGCTAATTCTTTAAGTCTGTTATTAATTAGAGACATCAGGATCTTGTAATCAGAGTTAAGTAAAGTAATAGGTCTCCAATTTTGAAAGACACACTTATCCCTGGACTTAAAAATATGAATTTGTAACCCATCAGAAAAGGAATCTATGCTGACTCCTATATCCAAGAAATAATTGAACACTAGTTCTAAACAGTGACTAAGTTCTAGTTGGAATGTTTTATAAAATAAATTGAAAGGCTATCTGGCCCTGGGGCACATTAGGTTTTAGTGAATTAAGGACTTTTTTTATTTCCTCGGAAGAAAAGGGTTGTTTTAGCATGTTGAGTAAATCTGGCTCTAGGCCATTCTCTATGGGAGGGCCCAGCAAATTTTTAATCTGAGTTGGGGAAGGGATCTCTCGAGCCTCTAACTCCCTAAAATGTTTATGTATTATTTCCCCTATCTCTTGTATTGTAAAAACTTTCTTAGTTCCCTGATTTAACGAATTCAGTAACACATGCTTCTTAACCCCTTTACATAGCTCAAATGGATCACCAAACACCGACTTCCTCATATGGTTTGACATAATAGCTTGTAAAGTTTTGGCTCTATCATATTGAAAGGCTTTCATTTTTGTTTTAATTTCATCTATTTGAGATGAAAAATTGTCTCTTGAGGTGTTAGCTCTTGATAATAATAATTGCAACTGGTTTCTTAATTTTAGGTAATAAAAAACTTATTATTTTGACATACTTTACCATGTTTTTTCAACCACTGAATGCAATCCTCTTTGGTTTCCTGCCACCATTTCCCTACGTCCTGATATAGAAATCTCACTGATAATCTTGCTTGTAATATTAGTTTTATAGAATTCTGAACCAAATTATCCTGCAAAATAGAAGTATTAAGTTTCCACCTAGACTTCTGTCTCCCACTGTCCCTCATAAGACCTATGTTGACCCTTAATAAAGCATGATCTGAAAATTCAACCGGAATTATCTGTAAATGGTTGAACAAAATATTTTTTGAAACAAAAAGGTAATCTATAGCATACCCTTTCCCTTTTTTATAAAATGTACCTTTCGGCCCAGTCGCCCTATTATCTATACAAGATGTTAAGTCTGCAGTTTTAATGATATCTTTTAAGCATGCGGTATCACAATAAATTTTTTTTGTTTTTCTCGACTCCTTTTCTGTTTGCATCTATACCACAATTAAAGTCTCCTCCCCAAAGGATGGGAATAGTGGTCACTAAGTAAGGTTGTATTTGTTTCATGCATAGTACTCTACCAGCCTTGGTTTGAGGGTTATAAATGTTTATCAAACGAAGGGTATAGGAACCATTTTCCCTCTATGATTAACGTTCTCCCAGGACACAAATCAATTAATTTATGCAGAATAAAATTATATGAATTAAAAGGATGCCCACGTCCTGCCTTTTCCTCCCAAAGGACCAATAAGACGGCCCCCAAGGCCAGTCTTTAGCAAAGGTAGTACACTGTTTTTTAGTAAACATCCAAGTTTCTTGTAGAAAAACCACTGAGATTTTTAGATCATGAATTAGGTGAAAAACTGCTTGTCTCTTCAGAGCCTTTAATAGGCTATGAGTGTTTAAGGTAGCCCACGAAAAGTTTAAATCCATGCTTATACTTTCTAGTACCTAAAAACCCTTATTATTTTTTTCTTCTTTTCTTTTTTTTTCCTTTATAATCTTCTCTAGAAAGCACTAGGCCCTCTTGAACTGAGACCTGTGAATCTGTATCTGCCATGTCTACTTCTGAATCCCCCCAACATAGGGCCTCATAAGAATTTTTGGTTTCAATACCTTCAGGTTCTGGGGGCAACTGGGGTTTTAGGGATCTACTTGATCTTCTAAGAACCAGTGGAGGTTTTAAAGGTGCATCTGATTTGCCTAATAATACCCCCTTTGACTCTGTATAGCAAACAAGCTGCAACAACTCAGGGATATTTTTTTCCATTTCCTTTCTCTTTAAATCAGCTAGACCTGTTTCCATATCATTAGTGTCTATTACACTCAGTGTAACTGCAGTGCTCTGTGGTACTAAAAGGGAGTTTGTCAAGGTCTTCCCTATCTCCTGGTTCTCCCTAGCATCCTGTGCTTTTTGGATAATTAACTCTGAATTCCCACGTATGTTCTTATTTTGTGCAGCCCATGGGCAGTCCCTGAAGGCATGATTTTGTTCCTCACATAAGTCACACTTAATAGTATTAGTACAAAACATGGTTACATGCCCCACTTCTCCACAATTATCACATTTCGGCTGATCGCTTGAGCTTGATAAATGTGTTTTAGCACCACACCTGTAACATGCCCTTGGCTGTCCACTGTAGAACACCACCCCCCTGTCCCTACCTAACATAAAGGAGTTAGGAATGTGCTCAATACCCACTGCTGTTTGGCGTAATTTTACTTTAAATTTCCACCCTCCCGTCCAGAACTGTTCAGAATCTAGAATTGGTTCTGGGTCACTCTGTACTTCGCATTTCTGAGACAACCAAAAAACAATGTTCTCAACATGTACCCCTTCGTTCCTGAACATTACCGTAACATATTTAATTAGGGGCTTCGATAAAGGGATGACTAAAAAGGGTGTCCATAAAGGGGAGAACTTAACTTGGTTATATCTTTCCCAGAAAAGTTCTAATAAAGCAGGGGATCGAAAACTTACGTCAAAGTTATCCTCTCCTGAGATATTAATAAAAGCAAATACATCACGAGGTGAAAACTTTAAAGATCCTTTTAGTAATGATTTACCCACGAAATATCTGTCAGGCCTGTCCTTTAAACCTCCCTTGTATCTAATGCGGACAGCATTCCTCCTGGGAGCTGCTTCTCTTTTACACTGGGAAAAAAGGCTGGACATAAGGGGTTTCTCAGACCTACCCTTCTACCTTGCCTTCCTTATTTGGATTTTGAGATACAGGGATATCATTCTGTATAGTTTTATTCTCCCTTGTTTTCCCACCCGTAAACTCATTAGAAACAGAAACTTTTTCAGATGTGACATTTGATTCTTTACCCCCAGGTTGCCACTCTAGCCCAGTTTTGTTTAAATCTAAAGAATTATCCCATGCAGAGTCTGGTGTCCAGATCCCTTTGCCTAATGTTTTCCACCCTGCAGCTGTTAAAGCTGCTTGAGGGGACCAGTTTTCATCATGTTCCAGACAATGAGGGGTTGAAGAAATCTTAAGTGTATCACTGCACTCCGACTCAATGTTTTCTTAAGATTTTTTGGTTCCTTTTTGTTGTCTGCAAAATAAAAGTCTGTTACCCCGTCTTGAGAGACCGACTTGGTTTGGTAAATTACCGGGGCTTTAGTTTCTACTCCCACGTATTCAATTGTGGGAGGCTTAAAGACAAACCCAAACTCTTTTTGAAGTTGGAATGTGGGGAAGGTAGAGAGACTTTGCTCAGTACTTACAGCCCCATTTTGTGACTCACAGCTCTTTCCAGTGCTAACTTCACTATTTGCCTCTTCTGTGCGATGAAACCACTCTTTCCGACGGCCTCTTGTCTGATACTGCGCTTTATTTTCCCAGTCGAACAGTTCTTTTTCCCTCCGAGGGATTCCTGCTGCTTCCACTGCCTCCAATGCCAAACTCGATAAACGCTCCACTGTCTTCCGGGTTTCGCGCTCTTCCACCATATCGGACGCTCTTTCACGCTCCTCAGCACAAATTAAAGGCACAGATGCAACTTTTTTACTGACCCTGGGATTCTCTGCTGAAGTAGCAATATAAAGACTCCCAAACTCGTTCAACGAAATATGGTCACTCGCCGCTTGCTTTACTGAATTAGTCGCATCATCCATAACCACCAACTCTGAACCTAGCAGCGGTCTGGCGTTTACTTTCTGAGACGTCCCTTCTCTGAGGCGCCAGCCAACACCACCTCCTCCTCCTCCTCCGATGCTGCAGTGGCCATGTCTGACCCTTGCGCACCCCTACTGGCCGCCAAGCGCCAGCAGAGTAGGGGAGTTTCCCCGGTGTCCTGGCCAAATTTCCCTCATTCACTAAAAATACCACCAACAGCTTAATCTGGTTCAAGGTCAGTTGGCATTCATCTGTATTCCCCCTTCCCACGGTAGTGCCTGAAAATAGGCAGGATTTGTCTAGTGCATTTACCCGGTCAACAAAAGCTAAATAAAAATAAAAATAAATTAAAACAAGAACAGCTGATATAAATAACATTTAAAACATAAAATTTACATTATCCATCACTAGGGAAGGCCAGATCAAATAAATAAGCTTTAAGCTCAATTTTAAATCTACTGATGGTTGGGTATTTTCTCAACCGATGAGGTAGAGAATTCCACAGGGTTGGAGCTGAAAAAGCAAAAGCTTGAGAACCAGACATCTTTAATCGTACCCTGGGAATCTCTAGCAATCCCTCGTCGGTGGAACGGAGAGGATGGAGGGGGCTGTAAGGTACCAGGAGATCTTGCAGGTAGCCGGGTCCCTGATCATGTAGGGCTTTGAAGTTTAGCAAGCCAACCTTAAAGGTGATCCACCACTGAACAGCCAGCCAGTGCAGCTCATGGAGCACAGGCATAATATGACTGGTCCTAGATGTCCCAGTCAAAAGCCTGGCCACCACGTTCTGCACCAGCTGCAAGCGACAGATATCAACCCCTGGAAGCCCTAGGTAGAGGGAATTGCAGTAGTCAAGATGGGTCATAACAAACGCGTGAACCAATGTTGGAAGATCATCCTAGGGAACCAGATGTTTCACCCAGGCAATATTCCTCAGATGATAAAAAGAGGATTTGATGACAGCTGACACCTGAGATTTTAGGGTCAGGCTATCGTCAAAAATAACACCCAGGTTATGCACCTGGTCTGAGGTAGTGAGTGGTACACCACCAAGTAATAAGCCTGATGGTTGTCCAACCCCCAAACCAACTCTCGGATGACCAGGGTCCACAATCAACACTTCAGTCTTGTCTGGATTCAGTCTCAACCAGCTGGAACTCATCCAAGATCTGATCTCGGCAAGTCAACTATTCAGCACGGAGACTGCATCATTCTGTCAGGGCAGAAAGGACATATACAGCTGAGTATCATCTGCATAGCAGTGAAAACTCAGACTGTATCGCCTGATGATATCTCCTAATGGCAGCATATACACTGCAAACAACATGGGGGGCCAATATAGAGCTCTGCGGAACCCCACAAGGCAGTGGGTGAGAACCAGAGGAATAAATTCCAGTGGCAACTCTCTGAGACCTGACTGTGAAGTTTGAATGGAACCAATTTAGGACTGTACCAGACAGTCCACATAAAAACTGCAGGTGCTCCAGTAGCACACCATGGTCTACAGTGTCAGATGCAGCAGAGAGATTGAGAAGGACCAGAATGGTACATGCCTTTCAATCTCTAGCCATTAGGAGGTCATTCAATACCCAGACAAGAGCTATTTCCGTGCTGTGCTTCTTCCTAAAACCAGATTGGAGAGTATCATAGACATTGTGGGTTGTAAGATGATCATCAATCTGCAATGCAACCTCCTTTTCAATAACTTTACCAACAAATGGCAAGTTAGAGATAGGTCAGTAGTTAGCTAGACAGTCTGGATCCAAGGAGGATTTCTTAAGGAGTGGTCGAACAACTGCCTCCTTGAGGGAGCCAGGAAAGACTCCCCTCTCCAAGGACTTCCAGACAATGTCAGCAAGGATTGGGCAGATAACATCTACACAACCCACCAAAAGCGGTGTGGGGCCCAGATCCAAACTACAACTGGTTGGACATAATGTTTGGATGATCTTCACAATGTCATTGAACTCCAGTTGGTGAAATGACCAGACAGACAGAGTGCCAGTCACTTCCCATCGACCACTGCAATCACTCATAGGAGAGGATGAACCGATGGCACACCTGATGCTGGCAACCTTATCTGCAAAGAATTGAGCAAACTCCTCGCATCTTAGCTGAGAAAAAGCTTCTCTGGGCTGGAGACAGATTGGATTGCACAATCTGTCAACAGTCCAGAAAAGCTGAGCTGGTCGATTCTGTGCAGCAGAATTCTCCCTGGACAGGAATTCTGCCTTCTTACGGGTGATTTCTGATTGATAGCTATCGTAATGTGCCATCAGTCTAAGCCTGTCATCATCACGGCCGGACCTCCACCAAACTCTCTCTATCCTTCGACCAACTCGCCTCATCTCCTTCAAGGAGCCGTCAAACCACAGGTTCCTTGGGTGAAGAGTGAGAGGCTGAACATGAACAGGAGCAATCTTGTCCAGAGCATCTCCAACTGCCTTATTATAGGCTAGAACAAGATTATCTAGACTCATGCATTCACTCAACAAGCCCGAGAGGTCCAGTACCACCGATAGGTCGCTGGGGTTAATCCCCATTAAAGGGCGGTACCGAACCAAATCCGTAGGGCAGACCTATTGGTGGGATCCTGAAACTGAACCTTATGGTGTGATGATCAGACCAACTGACAGGTTCCACCCCCAAATCAGCAATCTCCATACCCAGAAGGAAGATCAGATCCAATGAATGACCCCCTACATGGGTTGAGGAGGTAACTACCTGTGATAGGCCCAGCATCGCCATCAGCTGGAGGAGATTTTGACCAAAATGGGAGAGTTCATCGTCGACCTAGGCATTGAAGTCCCCCAGAATTATCCATCTGGGTGACCTCAATACCACCTCGACAATGAAGTCTGCTATCTCCTGCAGGAATTCTCCACCATCTCCTGGTGGACGGTAGACGAGGAGAATCCTGCAACCTATACCCTCACCCAGAATATATTCGAAGGATCTGGTACTTCCCAATGGCACATCCACAAGGCCCAGCTCAGTCTTAAACATAATGGCCACACTTCCACCCCTTCGATCCAGCCTTGGATGATATATCACCGAGAAACTGGCTAGAGTTGCCAAGGCCAATACAGAGCCTGCATTTTCATCCAGCCAGGTCTCGGTGATGCAAGCCAGATCAGTTGTTGCAACAAGATCAGCTATAACAGCTGTCTTGTTTTTAATCGATCTGGCATTGCCTAACACCGCCAAGGCAGGATGAGCTGTTGAGGAAGACCTCTGCACCTGCCCATTTATATCGGAGCCCTTGGGTATGGGGACAAGACAGGGAGGACCCCTATCCTGATTCTATTTCACCCCAGGGCATCTCCTGGATCTCACAACTCCAATCCTCCCTCCCCTTCCTGTCCCCCATCAGGCCCAACTCCTCCCTTCTTTTTTTTGTTTTCTAAGTGTGCCCAAAGCTCGACACCTAAAATAGGACTCAGATGGCAAAGGGGGGCACTCAAAGGGGCATAATTCCCTGAGCCTGGTGGGGGAATAATGCCCAACTGACACTAAGCCTCCCCAACACATTGTAAAAATAAAACCAATAATTAAAATCAACCGGCCCAGCTAGAAAGGTGAATCAAATCTAATAATACTGCAAGATTAAATATACATTAATACCAAAAAAAAATAAAAAAAAAATAATTATAAAATAATAAACAAAGATAAATGAATAAAACAAAGACCAATCCACTCTGAGATGGCAGATAATTCCTTCTTTCACTCTGTCTCACAGACTGAAAGAAAGAGAGGGAGAGGTCAACAAACTATAGTCCCACATACTGTCTCTCACATAGAAGGGCAAAACAAATAAAACAAAAAAAATAAAGCAACTGAAGTCCAAATTCAAAGTAATTATGTCCAGTACTTCTTTTGAGCAGGAGCTCACACCTCCAAGGATCCAAAAGCAACATTGTTAAGTCTCTCCAGTGGGCTCTCACCTCCACCTAGGACCAACGAACAAACAAAAGTCACAACAGACAGTTGGTTCTACAGCAGAGAACCACTCCATAAATCAAATCCATTTGGCTAAATCGCACATAGTCTCTCCCTACACTGACCATCGATACACAGGGAACAAGGCAGAGCAAGAGCAGAGCAATCAAAAAGCCAGCCTCAGTTTCGGCAAGTTCTTCACCCAACAGAAGTCAGGCATTTACTCCAGTACAGGCACTCGGGTTATTAAATCCTCAGCCAGGCGCTAAGAGAGTCTCACTCAGCCTCGAACCCCCCAGACCCGTTCGTTATCACAGCTGCTCACCAGCCACAGAGCAACCAAGCAGAAGTATCGCAAGACAGCCACCCAACAGCAACAAACCTTACCACACACCACTAGGTTTGGGCCAGGGCCGGGAAAACTCCTCCTCAGCAATTCGCCCAACAGCTGCCACTGGAGAGTCTTCTTCCAGGTCACCTCTCAGTCCTTCAGCCCACACCAGATCAAGAAGCCGACTCTGTCTCTTCCTTGGAAAATCCTGCAAGACCCTGCAAGATCCTTACTCCTTCATCTAAACTCCATTTCTTGCTCACCACAATCCCATCTGCTACAGGACTGCTGCAGGACTCCAAATGCCACAGGTAACAAATTATCCACTTTCGGCTTGTTTAATAAAAGATGCATAACGAGTGTAGCATAAAATAAATGTTTAGCAGAAGGCAGTTGGGATATGTTCAGCAGAAGGCAGTTGAGATGATAGACTACGCCAACTATAGCTGAGAGTGAAAATGACATTAAAATAGCATTAAAATGACTGCTAAAATGACCGAATAACAAAAATACCGAAGAAATAAATGACATGAAAACCAAATTAAAATAAAAAACACATGAAGTACAGGATAAAACAACCAAACTTAAAATAACTGCAGCAACACCTCACTGCTGTTTACAGCCTGCCCAGCACGGCAGAGAAAGGGAGAAACAATCTTTTTAACCCTGGGACCAATTGTTTAGTGAAACATTTATAAAAATGTGGGGAAAACCCATCTGGCTTTGTCCAGAGAAAGTGCCTGAATTGCCGCTAGAATCTCCACCTCAGAGATAGGGGAGGACATTCCATTCCTCATCTCATCCGGCACCAAGGGTAATTGACAGGAAGAAAGATATTTCTCCACCTCTTCCCTCCTAGGTCAGAGATTCATAGCACTATACAAATCCCTATAATACTGTTCAAATTCCAGAACTATGTCTTGAGGAAGTACTTTAGTTGTCCCATCCCTCTGGGATGTAATACTCTGAATTATTTTAGAGGATTCCTCCGCATTTAACCGCATAGCCAATAGGTGATCTGACTTTTCCCCTTGGTCTAAATACAGTGCCTTAGTTTTAAGAATGGCATATTCAGCCTTCTCTCTCAAAATTTCCCCATATTGATTTCTTAATTCAATCAGTCTCTCCTTAATCTCAGCCGGGGTAGTCGCCAAAGGAGTTTGTTCTATTTCCCTAATTTGAGCTAATTAATGTTTTGCTTTACGCTCCCTCTGTCTCTTTCTGTTCGCTGCTAATTTAATTAACTTCCCTCTTAGTATGCATTTCAGAGCTCCTCATTCAATATCTCCTTTACCTGTTGAATTAAAATTTTCTTTTTCATATTGTTCTATTGACTGAATAATGCTATTTTTTATTTGGTTAGATTTCAATAACTGATTATTCAATTTCCATATAGTCTGCCTGGGAAGGTTAGGGGAAAGATCTATGTAGCATCTGACCATCGAATGGTCTGAGATAACCCCAGGGATTATTGTATAATGCGATAGTCCTGGATGTACCGATAGACTTATCAAAAAATAGTCAATTCAAGATCTAGATTTATGCACTTCTAATGTGAAGGTAAACTCTCTGAGAGAGGAGTGTAAAACCCTTCATGGGTCACATAGACCAGCATTATTAGGCAGTTCCCTTATTTTTTTTTTCCTGGCAGGGCCACTGTCAGTCCTCAGCCCTGGTCATGACCCTCAAGACTCCCACCATCATCTATTGCCACTGACTCCCCCAGTTACCCCTGGCTTGCCCCCCAGAGGATGGGGCCATGGCAATGGTCCCCAATCCATGCCTCGGAACTAGTGACTGGTCGGGAGAGCGGCGATGATGGCTAATCAAAGTCCCGAGGAGGGCTTCACTGAGACAGTGGCCTCCGCCCGCCTGTTCCTTTTTTCTGAGTTCTTTGGAGGTGGGGACGTGCAATGACGCCAGCATCCACTCCACCTCCCATGAAACGAGCACAGGAGTGTGAGTATCTCCCAGCCTCTGCCAGGAGTCCTCAGTGCTCCAGGCACTTCCCCACACTCCCTCCCAGAGAAGGAGAGCAGTCTGTGGAATGCTCCATCGTTCTCCCCACAGCCGGCCCTCCGATGACTCATGTCCATTCCCGAACCTGGGTCGGCGGCGTCTCAAGCAGAAATCCAACTCCTGCACCAGTGGGCCGGCCCAGACAGTTCCCTTATTGCTCGTAGAGCTGGAGTTAGACTCACTCTCCTTTTTCCATCTTTATCCACCTCTGAGGTAAAAGGCAGATTCCAGTCTCCTCCCAAGAACACTGGGAGGTGGGAAAAGGGGGACAAGATCTTAAGTAATTCTACAAAAAAACCCTGGTGTATCTACATTAGGACTGTACACACTCCCAATTACTACCCTCGTCCTAAACAAAAGATATTGAATGAGAATGTAACGTCCACTAGTATCCTTAATAATTTGCTCACAAACAAAAGGAATAATTCTTGCTATTAAAATAGCTACCCCTCTACTAGCTGTACTATCTCTAGCCAGAGAAACGTGCCTTACAAATTGGCGTCTAAACAGGTTAGTCTCCGTTTCAAGCATATGTGTTTCTTGTAGATGTATAATCTGCCCTTTTTGCATTTGCAAGTGCTTAAAAACTTTGTATCTCTTTGTTTTATTCCTAGCCCCTTTAATGTTCCACGTAATGAATTCGTAGGAACAACCCATTTGACATATAAACAATGTATATCACTGATATAATAATGCTTAAATTACTACACACTACTTCCACTATGATGAGATTTCTCATACGATAACAGCCTTTAATATCTGTTATCATGCGCTCAAGGTCCCCACTTCCCCTCTTCCACTCCCCCCGCTTCTCCTATTTTCCCTCTCCTCTGTCTGCCCATACCCCAATGCACTAACAGAACAAACACCCCAATCCCCATTACAAAATCCCCTTCCCCCCCCCCCAACAAAAACACATTTGGCCCATGACAACAAAAGTTCCAACCTTCCTGGTCTCACTCCAGGCCTTCCCGCCCCTTATAACTAATACTTGTAAGGCAAATTTGCCCAAAACCTACATTAAACAATCAGAGCAATTGACTATCCCAACATCTATCCCCCTCTCTGCTCTTGGGGAACTCCCCAGAGAAAAGCAAAAGTATCAGTTATCTCCTCTAACAAGAAGACCACCCCCTTGTGTTGTGTGGAATTTAAAGTTAAGATGGCCCAGAATGGGTCCAGCACAAAAAACTTAGGACCACTTTGACCGTTTAAATTTACAACGGGCAGTTATATTCACTGTGCTCTGCTATCTCATCCATACCTTACTGCAGGGCAACTTAAAATAACCATTATGAGGTTCCTACTAGCTTAATAGCCCCCTCTAAGTTGAAACTCCCCATGCAAAAACATACCCATATGCTTCTAATAGTAAATGCTCCTTCTATAATGAATAATTGGTGCATATGTTAAAATACTAGAGAACTTTCAGTAAAGTGTGTCTATGTAACAGCTGGGTCCCTTAAAAACTGACTCAGACCTTATCCAAAACCGATACTATAGAAATAACATAACAGAGAGAAAGAAAACGTATTAATAATGTCTTGAAATGCTTGAATCTCCATCCATAAGGATAACAGCAATCTCTCCAGATAATCAAAGGGAACGGGCTCCCTCTAGTGGTAGCACATAGTCTGCTGCAAATGAAACCTGGATGTTGCACATAATTGTGCAATCCTACATTGGGGTAATAATAGCCCGGCTGTTACTCTCTCAGCTATTAGACAGTTCCTCTCTGGTTGCATCCCCTCCAGATGTAAGTGCAGTTTAAGGCAGCTTCCCCCAAGTCTCAGCATTCCACTTCCCGGGTTGGCCAGAATGAAAAATAATATGAGATATACACATAAACTTTGGTGGCCTCTGATGTTATATGAGACCAAACCTTTCAGCACAGTAGAATGTACATTTTTCTTGACTGAAGCATGGGGTAAAACAGGATCACCTCCCTTAGGCCACATGAATCCTTTCCCCCAGATAAATGATTTTAAACACAGCTGTGTTTCAATTCCTATCAGCCTTGCTTAAACAACTCTGGCAAGGCCGCTTTCAGTCCTGCAGTCGCTGCTTCAGCATCTTTGTAGCTGACCCAGACACCCAACAGCAACACTTGTAGCTTCGATGGATACCCCATGTGGAATCGGGTACTAGAGGCAATCAATTTAACTACTAGCAGATGCTATTCTGCTCTCTTTTGTCGAATGGACAATGGCAGATCCTGCGTTATTCTCAAGGCAGATCCCTCCCATTTAATCTCCTTTAGTTCTTTAATCTTGATGAGAACATGCTGCCTTTCTTGATAATTCAAGAAACAGAATATAAATGTGCATGGTGGGACCTCAGGTGGTGGCATTGCTCACAGAGCCCTATGTGCACGATCTATCATATAGTTAGTCCCGAAGGGTGTAGGGCCTTCCAATTTCAGCAGAAATTTCTGCATGAACAAAATTGAATCAGCTCCTGCTTTTTTCTCCGGTAGGCAGATAATAATAGCATTATTGCGCCTATGCCTCCCTTCAAAATCCTCTCTTTTGCTCTCCATTCTGGTCATCTTCTGCCATAGGGCTATGATCTCCGGTTCCTGTTTAGTAAAGCAATTTTCTAATGAAGTAATTCTGACTTCACTATCTCCAGTTCTTCTTGATAACTCTTCCAAAGCCTGAGGTACAGATTTCAGTTCCTCTGTAGCCAAGAGAAGTTCGGCCTAAAAAGGTTTAAACTCAGCCAAAAACTGCACTAATGTTAAGGGTTCATTTTCTGTGATTGCAAGTTCAGTTTCCGAATCCCCTGTAGCTAGCGAGGCCCTCACTTTTTTGGGGGCCTTCACCTGAGTGACTGGCGGAGTATGTCTTGCTTGAGTTCTCCACATTTCAACTTCCATTTGCTTCCGAAGTTCCTAATACTGCTTCTAGATGCCTTCAACAAGTTGTTAGAATAGAAATCTTGGTCAGTTCCCTGTTTTGAGCACTTAAATAACCATAAATAGGGACAGGAGTCTGGAGCTACTTGATCAGGCTATTATTCAGGAACTTGCATCACGTGACTCCCAACTACCCTCAATTTGGTATATGCATGATGAGGCAGCTCAAACTTCAGAAGAAAATCATAAAACAACTAAATAATATACTGAAAACATTATTGCAAAATTGTCCAAAAGAAGAATTTAAATAATAAAAATTCATAGTATCAGGGACACAGTGCACAATCACAGTTTTTCAGCATATTCATATACTGTAAAGGAAGGGCATGTCAATATCAGGCACAAATCTTAATGTGACAATATGTGGCATACCAAGACCCAGTTCTATTTACTGTTAATCAAATAGTCATTTACATTTAATTAATGTTAAAACATTATGTATGCATCTGGCATTCATCATTTTTTCAAAATGGCTGACAAATCAATATTATCATTGAGACCGCACTCACCCCTGGCACATAGCTCATAAAGCCAGTAACTCTCCCTCCTTCCTATTAGTTTTTCAATGTCATCCCCCCCCCCACACACACATACACTTGGTCCAAGCTGCTCCTTCTCAATACCTTCTCAAACATATTCAATTTTGTGTTGAATATCAGGTGCACTCTTGGCATGCTTCACTATTGCCATGTCTGAGTGGGTGTTGGTTTTTGCACTGCATTATGTTTTAACAATAAACGGAAAGTCTTTTATACCACAACTGTTTATGTGTGGTTTCTTGACTGCCGGTGTTGTGTATTTGAACTGTGCTGCACTTGACTATTGAAACACCATGGTGTTCAGTCCTAGTGCTCTATTCTTCTGCTGTACCACTGTTGTTCATTTTTTGAGCACAGGTTTCCATATATGGGAGTAAAACAATTAGTCACACTCCTTTCCAAGGGTTTTTAAATTTGATATTACCTTTGTGTGATTGTGGTTCCACACCCCTCAGTTCGGGAAACCTAGCCTGGTTTGCCCGGTACCATTTCTGATTTTATCCTGTGGACACCTGTTCCTTATCTGGGTCCATGAACATTTCTAATGAGGATGGAGGAGAGAATCCAGATGCAGTATTCAACAGTATGACTGTTGGCTGTGCCAGAATTATTTTTTTAGTGACAGACAACATCAATCCTATTTTAGCTTCCAGCGATGGCTCATGAGATGCACCTGAGTTACTAGAGGCGAAAACTATCTACAAGGAACTTGAGAAGTCGGTTATGAAAGGTAGACATATGTTTTGACACAAAGTCATTCTAGAAGTTTATTTACAAGTGAAGTGGGTCGGTCGCATGAGGTTTACAAATTTTACATAAACCCTCACATGGAACAGATGATATCAATTTCATGAAACTATGGCATGCTAATGTCAACCCAATGTTATCTGCATTACTGAATCTTGGCTCAAGCCAGCTGTTAAGCTGCATGAGATAGTTCTATCTAGCTACAATTGCTTCAGAAAGGACAGGGTAGGTATGAGGGGGGGTGGTGGTGTTCTTACTTACACCAGGTCTCACTTGGACACTGTTGAACTCCCCATACCTGACCCTGCCCCCCCCCACTGTAGAAGCCCTGTTCCTCTCCCTAATGCTCAGCACCATGAAGAAGGTTATCATAGGGTCCACCTATCTACTGTCTAACACTGATTCACTAAGCCTTCCCCCTTTCCTAACCTCTCTGGCCAATCTTCCCTGCCACAACCTCATACTATGTGGTGACCTCAATGTTGACTGGCTTCTGTCTGATGCTGATAAGGTGAGCTCTACTCTCACAGATTCCAACTTGGCACAACTCATTCAAGATCCCACGCATATTGATTGCAAGTCTGGCAAGCACTCCCTGCTTGACTGGGTGGTCACTAATTGCCCCCACAAGATCAAAGTGTCGGGTGTTCTATCCAATTGCTTAAGTGACCATTCCTCTACATTCTGTATTTGGCAGAATAATTGCCCTAACCCTCCTCCTAAAATTTCTCTGGTTCATGACATGTCCAGGTTTGATGCCAACAGTTTTATCACTCCCAACAGTAACACTGATTGGAGCCCCATAAAAACCCTCCCTGATATAAATCAAGCCTTGGATTTCTTCATATCCTCCTTTACTGGTATTGTCAACTCCCATGCTCCTTTACAAAAATGCAGGTCCAAGGGAGTTAAGGCTCCTTGGATGACTAAGGAAATTAGGATGCTCATGTCACTCCACAACAGAGTGTGGCAGATCTTTAAGCATAGTGGTCTACCATCTGACTGGCAAAAATATAGGCATTTATGAAACAAATGTAAAAATTCCCTGAACAAAGCCAAACATCATATCTACAAATCCCTACAAACTAAGCACCTTTGTAACCCCAAGGTATTCAGGAAACAGGTAAATTCACTGGTCAAAGGGGAGGTCGCTGAAATCCATAGCTCCATCAATGCTCAAGGAACCCCCCTTTCAGACCCACCATCCCTCACCACTGGTTTTAATGTATTCTTTACTAATCTCCACAAATATAACTCTCTTTTCCAAAACTCCCCCTCATCCTCCAACTCTACTTCTATCCCTCCCCCTCTGAGCTACATTGGGACTTGACCTGCTTTCCATCTAAAGTTGGCCTCTCTTAAAGAAGTCCAAAGACTTCTCAGTAACTTGAAAGACAAGAGTTTTCCTTGTCATGCTACCTTAGAACCCAAATTTCTCAAGCTGAGAGCCACTGCTCTCACGTGGCCTGAACAAGACCTTTCCAACTGTTCCTTCCTTACCAACACAGTCCCTGATAAATTGAAGGTCATGATAGTCATACCTGTACATAAGAGGTGACCTGAAAATGTTGTTGAAAATTTCCAGCCCATTTCTATCCTCTGCACCCCGGCTAAAATCCAAGAGCGCATTGTGTATAACCACCTCTTGAGCTACTTGGAACATCACAATCTGCTGTCTCCCTGTCAACATGGCTTTAGGAGGAATCATAGTACCCTTACTGCTTTGTTAAAAGTTACCTGTGATGTATTCCAGGCAATGGACCATGGTTCCACTACTAGTGCCATCTTCATCGATCTAACTAAAGTGTTTGACCTGGTAAACCATGGTCTTCTGCTCAAACAGCTCAATATCATTGGCCTTGATACCAGTTACCTGGCCTGGATCAAAAGCTATCTGCCCTGTCAGTATCAACAGGTAAAGTGGGTAGGCTCCATCTCGGATCTCACACCCAGCACAGTTTTTATCAATAGGCTAAGTAGGTTGCAGCCTAGGGTCACCAGCTGTTAGGGTGCACCTGAGAAATGAGTCACGGATGTCTTTGTCAACTGGTTGACAACAGTACTAGCAGTAGAGGTGCCAGCATCTACCACACTAGAGAGTTGAGAGAGTGAGCACTCACAGCTGGGTCTGGATGGAGGTCAGAGTGAGAGTATGGTGGTTGGCGTAGGCTAGGGTACAGTCCAGAGACTGGACCTGTCATGACTGTCAAGTTCCTCTTGCTCAGACTCAGCATCATGTGTGTGACTGTCTTCGGCCACCTCACATCTGACAGGCCAGCGGCCACCACGGACAAATGGCGAGACTACTTGAGTGTCTGGGAGAGCAATGCTCATCAGTGCCAAATCCCTTCAAGGGATGAATGAACGAGAGGAGAGACCACACCAGATCAGACCTGAGATGGTGAGTGAGGTGGAGGCTGGGTCGCACCAGCACTGGGCGACAATGAGTGTGAGTGAGATTTGTGATGACCACCACAGTCAGTAGTCAAAAAAATTGCCTAAAGTGGAATGTGGTCCAGATTGAAACCTAAGGGGAGGCAGAGCCAGGGGCCCTGCCCTGCAGGCTGCCCTGACCAGTGCCACATAAACTTAGGCTGGAAACTTCAGGTGCCACCCCTCGGCCAGACATCGCTCAGTTCAGGGTATGGCAACAACACATTCACAAAAGTACAATTAAACAATTAGAATACTGACTTTTGTTGTACTTTCTGTTTATTGTCATTTTAATAAAAAATAACAATAGACAAAATCTCATGCAGGAATCCGCATTTTAAACAGAGTACTGCTGTCACTGTAAAGACGATTAATGGAAAAACACATTATTTTCCTATCCTGCAACTAGTACAAGAGGAGATGGGGGATACATATAAATTCTACAGTCCAAAGAATGCTAAGAATGTACTGCACCATTAAAATTTTGAGTATAAAAGGCTGTTTCAGTAAACTGCACTGTACCCCTAGTTGAAGCTTTCAAGCAAGGTGAAATGCTGAGGTGTGTTTGTCTCACCAGGCAGCATAATTTGGTTCATTCCTGCAATAATTAGCACTGTCTGAATTTATGTAATGAAATACATACACCTCCAGAATATGTAGACATGCGTTCTTTATAGTGTTTAGTCTTTGCCCAGGGTCAAGGCTATCTGCTGCACCAAGCCGTTTCTGGGATCTCTCCCCACCCCTGCTTTTGTCTGTGTGCTTCTGAAGAAAGATGGCAGAGTGCTGCAGGTTTGGGATGTGGACTACTGAACAGCTAGAATAAATTGTCTATACTATTCCTCATTATAAATAAGGGCGCAGGGCAGAGCCCTGGGCTCCCCTCCTTTACTAAGGTGGTCATTTGGGGCAAGATGGAGTCAAGCTAAGGAGACGGGGAGGCTTGTAGAAGACGTTATTGGCAAGTGGGAAGGTGTTGGCAAGAAAGACACCGGCAGGAGATTTATCAACATATGATTGCATAGGAGGACTTGGGAGTGATGACTGCGGGGACCAAAGGAACAAAGGACTAGCCATGGCTACCCAGAGAGGGCTAACAGGTTATTTTTCAAGCTTTTTGTTGTTGTTTACTATTTTTGTATAAATATTCTGAATAGTTCTTTTTTTTTTTTTTATTCTTTTGTAATCTGTTAAGGACCACTAGACACAGTGCCTGCTTTTAGTGGTGACCTAGGAGCATTGTTGGGGTGGTTAAGCAACTTGCCCAGAGTCATACAGTATACGAGTGGAGCCGGAGGCTATGTGAATCAAACCCTGATCTGCTGGGTGTACCAAGCTAATTCACAGCTCATTACTCTTACATCTGGGATATATTGCCAGCCCAATAGTTACTATTGTCCAGTCCCAAATAATAAATATAGACCATTATTTGTAGTGTTCAGAAATTAAACAGAGAATAATGCATAGGAGGCAATGTGGTATATTAGTTTTCCCTGAACCAAAAACTAGTTCTCCTTTATTGTATCTGCCTTTTCCTCACTTCTGACTCCTGCCTCAAGATTGCTACAGCATCCCTCCTACCGCTCCTCACTTATCGTGCTTCCATGCTCTCACACAATTCCTCCTCTCTGTCTCTCCTCTCTCAGGCCTACCACAGGGTGGGTAGATTTGCCCTGGGGGTTAATGTCCGCCACTACCACTGTGATGTTCTTACCTCATTGGGTTGGCTGCCCTGCAAATCGAAGCTGAGGTTCATCACTTTATGTTTCATGCATAAGCTGATCCAGAAATTCACCCCCCTTTGCCTCAGTGAGACCATACGCCTTAGTCAAGCTCCCAGAACCCTCAGATCAGCCTCCTTCCCTATCCTTATAAAACCCTCACTGTGATTGGCTAACGCCCGAAGGTTCTTCTCATTTGCGGCTGTGTCTGACTGGAACTCCCTTCCCCCCTCTATACTCTCCTGTTCTTCCCTCCCCAAGTTCAAAACTCAGCTGCTGGCCTCCCTGTCAACCACTGCACTTTGCTCATGCTTCCGCTGAGGCCCTCATCTCTTCCCTCCTTCCTGACCTCTGCTGCTTCTACCTCTAGCTCAACCCCTCCCCCCCCCCCACTTCCTACCCCTTTAGGTTCCTGCTGACTGAAGTACTACATAGAATTCAATGTGTAGTATTTTATCTTTTGTATCTCATGTGTTTTGTTCTGACTTGGTCAACACTTCCTGAACTTACTTTCATCTTTTTATTGTTGCATTGTACATTTGTACCTGTACTCTTACTGTATAATTTATTTTTGTTCTTATCGTCTATAAATGTTCTTCTAATGTTCATTTTTTATTTGCTTGTGTAATTACCCGGGTAGGCCCTGAAAATGGGACTATATTTGTCTCAGTGGTCTTACCTGGATACCAAAACTAAAAAAAAATAAAATAAAATAATATGGAGGCAGCTTCATTAAAGAACATTGAACTTATATTAACCCATGCTAAGCTTATCAGCGATCAATTGACATTGGAAAATGCCAGTTCTGAAGACTTTTTAAAAACAAAAACTACTTCTGAAAAATGTATTAAGTATAACAAAATATTGTTTGATAAAATATCACACTATGACATTTAATTAAAGAAACAGAAGCAAAAAAAGTTTATTCAGGATGAAGATGACTATAAACTCGATAGCGTATATGACTGGCATGCTTAACCAAATAGTGATCCTGCACAAGAGAAACCAAAATCCATTTTGGGAAAAAAAAAACAGCTGGGGACACTGCTAATATAGGTAGAACTGTGCTTGACTATACTACTGGACCCTCAGATATGGAGGACTCTGAGTTAGAAGTTTTTTTTAGAAAAGGAGGCAGGGACATAGAATCACCACCATACAGAGGTGGTGAGACACAGACTATGGAAAACATGCTTTCAGGAGCCCTACCAATACTGAGTAGGAAGATGGGGGGTTGGGGTATGGAGGAAGGAAAAAGTGCACACATTAATTCAACAATGTTTTACAATATCTGATGGAGGATCCTCCCCACCCCACATCAATTAGATCTTATACCAACTGTTAACATCTTAAATTATACACTTACCAGTGCAGAGGAAAGTGTCCTTGGTAAAGGTTTGTCTTTGCACCATCAGATATCAACTTTTTTTCTGTTACTGTAGATTTGCACAGGTTTGCATGAAATCTAACTTTTAAGTGTACATATGCTAATACTGATGTGAAGATGCTGATGAGGAAATTGAAACAGCTGGGACAAGGGATAGTGTATTCAAGACTAGATCTCAGTATTGCCCCACATATAATTCTGTTGTGTCCACTTTTGTAAAGAAATGTGAATTCGATCTTGAACAATTAATATATATTCCAATGACACAAACTATGCAAAATTGTACTAAGAGAAGGAAACACTTATTAGCTTGCCCACCAATAGTGACATAGTAATTAAGCCCACAGACAAGGGGGGGATCAGTTGTCATTATAAACATGGCAGACTATGTGGGAGAAATTGAGAGGCAGGTATCAGATACTGTATTTTACATCAGGGTTAAATGCCGCTGACAAAGGTGGAGCAGTTGCAATTATAAACATAGCAGATTTTGTGGGTGAAACTGACAAACAGGTATTGGATATTAGATTTTACACCAAGGTTGATAGCACTTGTATTTCTGATTTTAAAAACCAAATTGATGATTTGCTCAGCCTGGGTTTCGTTAAAGGATATCTTACAGAGGAAGTGTTTAGACCTCTTCAGGGGAGTAGCTACAAGGGTGCAGGGGGTGCAGTCGCACCCGGGCCCATGAGGTTTGAGGGGCCCAAATCATAATTTTGATGTCTATTCAAAACCAGGGGGGCCCTATAACACACTATTGCACCCAGGACCTCTGGGAATTGGCTACACAACTGGACCGCTTACTGTGGCTCACCCCATCACTCCTGTTATGTTTGTTCTCCCTAAAATTCATAAACACAAACACAGATACCTCCAGGGACACCTATCATTTCTGGTGCAGGATGGGTCACTGAGACACTTTCTATGTTTTTAGACTGCTAGCTGCAACTGTTTGTTAAAAATCTTCGTATGTGAGGGGCTCCACAGATAATATAATGGAAAACCTAGTTATGGACCAAAACTGTTTTTCACAACATTGGATGTGGAGTCCTATATACAGTTATAGCACATAGTGAGGGTCTGGCAGCCTTATAATATTTCTTGGAATCAAGAGCAGAGGTGGAAAGGGTGGATCTCCTCATATGGTACCTACTTGAAATGGCAAAGTGTGTGCTCAATAAAAAATTTTTCATGTCTCAAAATAAACATATTTTACAGGTTAGGAGCACTGCGATGGGGGCCACCTTGGCCTCCAGTTATGTAAATGTATTTGTTGGGAAATGGCAGATTGATGTACTATATGGTGCCGCCACTAATCTAGCGGTATGGAGAGGAACTGGGGAGCAGTTCTCCTTTGTGTCTTGGCTGGAAAACAAAAGCAACTGTCTGTGCTTTAAATACATCATACATCCCTGGGAAATTGTGTTTTTGAACCTAAGGATATATAGAAATGAAAAGGAAGAAGTGTGTGTGCCATGTAACACCAACAGCCTACTGATCGCAGTAGTCTACTTAGATATGATAGCAGACATCCTCATCACGGTAAGTTTAATATAACAAAGGGACAACTGGTATGTACATTGAGCAACTGCACTGAAGCAGCTGAGTTCCATAATAAAAGAGGCACGCAGATTCAAAGGTTCAAGGACAGGGGTTACAGCAATCACAGCATAGCCTCAGCATTAGAGGTGACTGAATGTACAGACACAAGTGACACATTGGTTCCTATGGGTAAAGATGGGAGAGCTCCACATGAGTGCCATTCATGACCATGTATTCCACCAGGTCCAATCATTCAGATACATGAGATTGTTATGGGGAATCGGTCTATCCTGAATCTGGAACCCACACTGAAATATTTGGTGGAAAAAGGTCCACGAGTTGTATTCTGTTGCCCTAAATCCATCAGAGACATGGTAGGCTCTAATGTTCTCCATGGCCCTGAACCTGTTAGGGAGAGTTTGCTCTTCTTGGGGAAATTCAGATGTGGTAAATGTATTTACTGTACATATGTAAAAAATGTAAACAATTTACACATCCAAGAACTCAGAAACAGGTAGATATTAAACAGGTAGATATTAAACAATTATCACATGTAATACCCTGGGCATAGTATATTTGTTGATGTGCAGCTGTGGGGCATTCTATGTGAGTAGCACAACTCATCAATTTGAACTGTGTATAGCGGAGCATATATGGGCATTGCAGAGGGGAGATAAGTCCTATGCAATAGTGAAGCATGCCTAGAGTGCACCTAATATTCAACATAAAATTTAATTTGTTGGTATTGAGAAGGTGCAGCTTGGACCAAGGGGGGGTGGTGGGTATCACTGAAAAACTAATAGGAAGGAGGGAGAGTTACTGGATTTATGAGCTAGAGGCCAAGGGTGATGGTGGTCTGAATGATAATATTGATTTGTCAGCCTCTTTGAAAAAAGTATGAATGCCAGATGCATACATGGGGCTAGATATTCAAAGGGGTTGCACCTGGCACAACTGAGTTGCACCAGCGCAACCCCTGCAATGCGCCCCGGTGCAATTTTCAAAAGGGGGACTTGGGCAGCACAAGTCCTGATGTGCTGATGTGCATTGGTAATGTATGTGGCGCATCTGAATGCGGCGTGCCCATGCATATGTGGCACATCCCAATATTCAGCCTGGGATGTGTGACACATCTGCTGGCACAATGCCTAGATGCGCCGCATACGGGAGCACAAAGTTGAGCCAGAAAAGAAAGGCTCAAATGCTGACCACCCACAGGTGGGCTGCTGTATTGCAGGTTGCAGCACAGCAGCCACCAGCCATGGGTGTTCACCCGCCCAACCGGAACACCGTCCACAAGCACCCATATGGTCCCTGGGAGTCTAGTGGTACCCCCCTCCATCTTGTTAGCCCAATCATAGTAATAATGTATAAAATCCAGCCCAGGTAGTCTAGTGGTAACCCCCCTCCCTCCTGTAACCCCGATCATGGTTAAAATGATGTAAATATAATCCCTGATAGTCCAGTGCTACCCCTCTCCCTACCCATAGCCGCAATTAATGGTAAAATGACTTACATACAATCCCTGGTAGTCTAGTGGCCCTCCCACCCTGCCCGGAAGCCCGATTAAGGGTAACACCTACAGCTCATAATTCCTGGTGGTCTAGTGGCACCCAGACCCCTCACACACACACAGGACCCCCTACCCACCCAGCTCCCTCTCCATCATTGGTGGGCGGCTACAATCTGCCCACATACCACCCAGCAGCCTGCCAAATGACAGCTTACAGTATGGTCTGTAATTCCATTGGTCCACAGTGTGGACTAATGGGTTTGCAGACCACACTGTAAGCTGTCATTGGCAGGTGGCCGGGTGGTATGTGGGCGGTTGCAGCCACCCACCGATGATGGGGAGCAGGGTGAGAGGGATCCTGGCAGGAGGGAGGGGTGAGGGGTGCCACTGGACCATCAGGGATTACAAAATATGGGTGCTATCCTGAGATTGGGTTCCGGTGGATGGGGCCACTAGACTACCAGGATTGCATTTAAGTCACTTTACTGGTGATTGCGCTATGGGCAGGAGGGGGGGTACCACTGAGCTACCAGGGATTACATTTACATCATTTTACCTGCAATCGGGGTTACAGGAGGGAGGGAGGTTACCACTTGACTACCAGGGCTAGGTTTTATTCATTATTACTGCGATTGGGCTATGGGGAGGGAAGGGGGTTACCCCTAGGCTACGAGGGCTGGATTTTATTCAATATTACCATGATCTGGCTGACAGGAGGGAGGTGGGTACCACCAGACTACCAGGGATGAGTGTTCTATCATTTTACTGGCAATCAGGGTTATGGGGCGAGGGGTGCCCCAGGACCCTCTCTGTCTGCACCACATGCATTTCGCTGGGCTTCCCTGCTTAACTCATGCAAATGGGGCCATAATGACATGCAAAATGGCCCCATTTATGCCTTGCATACATTATGGCTCCATTTGCATGCCCAAGTCCGAAGATCTTGAGAAATGCGCCCAGTGCAACTACAGTTGCACTGGAGCATTTCCAGTCCTCCCTGTCTGGGGAATGCACTGGTGCATTGTATATGTGCCATGCACATTCTGAGCTATATTCAAAGGTGATGCGCCATAGCACATCACTTTTGAATATCTCCCTGTCTGGCCCCAGGTACATCTCGGTTGTGCTGCACATCCACTTGCGCCATTGCCTGACTCAGTCTGAATATCTAGTCCATAATGTTTTAATGTTAATTAAATGTAAATGACTATTTGATTAGCAGTAAATAGTACTGGGTGTTTTTCTGCCACATATGACCACATTAAGATTTGTGTCTAATATTGGCATGCCCTTCCTATATATGAATATCCTGAAAAATGTTGATTGTGCTCTGTGTCCCTTATATTATACATTTTTATTATTTAAATTCTTCTTTTGGATAACTTTGCAATAATGTATTCAGTATATCATAGTTGTTTCATGTTTTTCTTCTGAGGTTTGGGATACCTTATCATATATGTTTTTAAATATGATGCAAAGCATTTTAGCTTGCCATGATTGGGTGATGGTTCCTTATTTGTATAGCAATCACTATAAATTGATCGGCACTTCTACGTGTAATAGATTTCTCTGATGAAGCTTGGTTCCACCCAAGTGAAATGTCAGCAGTCTGCCGTGGTGGCCGTGACATCATTTTGTTGTATTCAACGGTCTGTTGCTGCGTCTGGGTGGGTATTGGTTTTGCACTGCACTATGTTTTTACAATCAACGGTAAATCTTTTATACCAAAATCATTTTTGTGTGGCTTCTTGACTGCGGGTGCTGTGTATTTGAATTGTGCTGGCCTGGGGTACAACAAATAACTTGAGCACAATATTTAATTTTTAGAATTCTGAAATACCAAACATAAAAGCTGAAGTTTTAAATTTTTGAGAAAAGGCTTATATAATCAAGATCTTCACAAAGACTATTTGGTATTATTGTGACTAATTTACAAATCCATTATGTTTCTGTCTGAAGAAGCAGCCTCATTCTGTGGTCAGATGCACACAATCTGAATGTGCTAGTGCTGCAGCCATGATAAAGCCCCAAAGTGGGCTCCTATTGCACTGTCCTTATTGCCAGAACAAATGGCACTGCCTTGTTCTTGTATTTACTTTTCTAACGGGCAAATAGTTCTGCCCACATAGAGTTTGCCACAACTGCAGCCACCAACATAGACAACAAATCGGGTTCTGCAGCGTACATAATGCTTGATTGCAAATGTTTGTCCTGTTTGTGGTGTTTAAAGTATTGCCCACATCTGCAAAATTGCAGACATTACATTTCCTGCAATTAAAAAAGCCAGGTCTGTTTTATCTCTAATTTTCATTCTCATTGATGTTGTAACTAATTTTTAGGGGTGCTTGGATTCTCTGGAATCTGGAACCAAGTGTGCAAAGATGGAATTTAGAAGATATTGAATCCAACTCCATTTCTGTTCTGCATCCAGTTGAGACATCAGAACAGAATTGGAGATGGAATTGAACGTTCAGATTCCACATCCTGATATCATCTCTATTACCATCCTACCTGGCAGGTACAAAATAAAGCAGCAAAACCTGTAAACAAAATTCCTCAGTACCACACACTTGTAGTTTGCCATTCCTTCCACCCCTGTGCCCCCCAATCTCTCTCCAGGATAACTCAGTCCCTCTACCACCTGATGAATGCTGTGGTACTTGTAATGCTGCTCCAGACTCCAGATAAAGCCTGGTGGAGGGGGTCCTTCTTCTCCTTCTGTGTCTTACTGCTGCTGCTTGGTCACGCACTTGATTGGATGGTCCACCAGAGCTTCTGTCCATGTCTCTTAGAGTCCTCATCCTCTTGCACCCAACCAGACCCAGCAGCGGGTATGTCATCCCCCGTGTGACTCTTCCCAGCTCACTCTCCCTCATATTCTACTTGACCACACAGCCGAGGCCTGACAGTGACCCATACCTTTTGCAACCCAAATATCAGGCTAGCCTACATTGTCAAATGGCTAGTAAAAAATCTGTCATATAAATTCACAATCACAGGCATCAGGACCATGGCACAGTACTCTATGTTGCTCCATCCACCATTACTTGATGTTGCTCTGTGTCTGTTGACATGGGTGTGAGTTGAGGATGGAGGCCCACCTGTGCCAAACCCTGGCTTAAGCACCCCCAAATCATATGAATTCAATGTCTGTTGGCTTAAAAATTCTTGGTTTGTCATAAGTAATCCACCCCCTTCCACAGTCACTGGATAGTAACAAACAAGTAAAGTCAGGAATAGTTGGTGTGGTGGCCAGGAAAAGGTCTTCCATTCAGTGATTGGTCAACATCGGTGTCTGTTGTACCGGATTGGTAGTACCAGATAGTGGGTCGGTTCATTGGCTCGGGGTTGGTGGGAAATGAACCTCCCTCCTATGACCATCACTGATGGGACTGTAAGGATGAAGAGGACAGGCATGGATTTGTCTCTGCTGGCATGGCCATGGGATTGTGGACACCACAGTCAGGAACATGGATTCACCTAGGGAAGCACAGCGGTAGGACCAGTAAACAACATCATTGACCCGAAACTGGATGACTAGAGGTGACCAGATAAGGCAGGGACTGGGAGGGAGGGATAGTAGGTTGGAGGGACTGTAGAAGGGGCTGGGAATCACAGTGCATGTAGGAGGTTCTCATTTACAAGTGAAAAAGACAATTAACATTTAGGACTGCTTACTGTAATACTACTGCAGGGTCACAGTGGGAGGTTTCACAAAGAGGTGGAATCAGAATTGGATTGGATTCTGATGTTTGTTTTTTTTTAGTCAGATTTTAAGTGCTTAATTCCAAAATTTCAAATTCTAAAAAATGGTTGGAATCTGATAAATCCCATTCTGTTCAATGGATTCTGAGCAACCCCATTACTGGTTAAGTGTTCCCTCAAACTTTAACCTCTCCTGAAGGTTATGTGAGGTATCAGACCCATCAAATCCCTTAGTTCTGAATCTCCAGTCAATACCTGCCATCTGTTTATGATTATGTTGCATATCTCCATCACCTGATCATTCTAATCAAGCTCACAGGTAATACTGGGCACTTGCTGAGGCTATTTTATGTTTGGATTTAATAGGAACCCCCTGTTAACCAGTTCAGTGTTCTGATAAGCTTTGTTAATTACCTCTGCAGAATAGCCCCTTTTCTTCTTTATGTTTGTTCCAAAATACAACTTCTTATACTGTAGGGAATGCCGTCGACCAGACCTGGGTTGGCATACTATGCACATAACAAACTGTTACCCAAATGTGTTATTCTATAGGGTGAGCACATTAATTATTCATCTACTCCAACTCCCAATTTAAAATCCAGTGACTCAATTTCTGCTTTGTCACTGTGATGTGTACAATGCAGGTTACAGTCATTGGTATTCAGCCAGTGGATAAATTATTCAATATTATTAGAACTCCCACCCTAGACACAAATAATGCCATCACCAGCAGATGCCACCCCTGATGAAGCCTCAAGCAAGGGATACCACCAAGGGGTGAATTCCCACGTTGCCCTGAAATAAGTCTACAATGCTTACCAAATCTGTTTTCATTGTGTGTGCTTTCTGTCACATTTTCTTCTAACTGGAGTACTACAACACTTGAATTTTTCTTTAGGCTTTGGAATTAAATGGTCACAAATCTGTATAAAGCCAACATGTTCTTCTGTGATTGGTATCTCTGCAAAAAGTGTTATAGCGTTCAAACAATGACAGAAAAACAATGAAGACCATTACAGTGACAGAACTGGCTGTTCGCTGTAATGGTCTGCTGTTTGTCCAACACTGCTGTCTCCGGGGAGTTCACCCCCCGCCCTGAAATAACTCTGACTCAGATTTAGCAATCTGTATTGTGGAGGGTTCAACACTTGTGTCCCCTGATGGCACAATGCCAACAGCTGGCATTGTGCCATCGCTGTATTGTCACTTGACGGAATTCCTGTTGATGTGGCTTGGTGGAATCGGAAAAAGTCATATGCTAGATTTAGACACTACATAAAAAATAGTCTACTCTATTAATTTCTCTCTTTTCTTCTTTATCTATTGAAGGAATGGTACAGACCCTTCAAAATTATGTTTCTCTTGGACATTTGTCTTTTCCCTTCTTTGCACTCCATTATGTTTCAATTACAAAAAAAAATAACTACTTGCTGAAGCCGGCCTTCCTTGAAGGTTCATAATCTAAATTCATAAAGAAACATTTTGTTATATAAATCTGCATATAATATTTAGTCAATTTCTCAATTCTGTGCATTTTATGTAAATTGTTTGAATTCAGATCCATTGCTCTATATCTACTGTATAATGAAGAATTTGATGTGTCTTCCCTCTTCTCTGTTTCCTGTATTTTGATACAGTATTGTATTTCAATGCCCTCAGTCTCAGAAAGGCACTGATTCTACTCTACTGCTGCTTTTCTTCTCTTCCTCACTAACCCTCCACAACACCCACTGTTCTTTCCCACCTTCTACCTCACCATCCAACTCTGACTCCTCTGTACTGTTGCACTCACCACTCCCACTCATGTATTCCACTCTATCATTTCCTGCCATGAAACTCTCCATTTCTTCCTCCCTCCATGTCCTTAATCCACTACCCTACTTCTTTCATGCTTAACACCCTTAACATGCCATGTGTCTGACCCCTCCCTCATTGACCCTGAAGCTGTTTTTAAAAGGCTATGCCTGTAGTTCACTGGGGTGAGCAACGGGCCATGCCCCCTTCCTGTGCTATATAAGCAGTTCCTCCCAGCCTCTTTCTGAAGTATTTTTTCTTTGCTGGCTAGAGACTCTGTTGGTCTGTTTTCTCCCTTGGGGCCTGCTGGAGCCTTGCCCCCCTCCCCCCAACAGCGTTGCTTGTGCTTTGGTCTTGGTTTGTGCTGGATTCTGTTCATGTGTTTCTCCTGCTTTGGTCAGTATTTATTTTGCCTCTGGCTGCTGTGTGCTTCTTAGTGTGCTTGTTTTCCCATTCTCCTGTGTTTGTGTTTTACCTTTTGAGTTTTCTCTTTTGGAGTGGCTTTCTGGTTTTCCTAGCATCCTGTTGCCCTTTGTTTATATTGTGTTAATCCTGCTCTTGTGTTCTCAGGCTCCAATTTACTCACCAGATTTTGCAAACCCTGAGTTCCCTGCATTGTTATCTGTACACTTTAGCTCAAGTTCTTCTTCCCTGCCTCACAATCCTCAGTCTTCCTGCAATTGGTATGCATGCTTTAGTTCACTCTGCTGTTTCTCTGCTGTCTGCTTGCTTCCACCTTATTGTTTGTACCTGGTCTAGTCTCATATTGCTCAGCTAGCTGCCACTCCCTATGGCTACATTTGTTCTTCAGCTCTGCTCTTAATTCTCTCAGTGCTAGTTCCACTAAGCCAATTGCTGCATTGCTATATTGAAACTTTCAGCTATTACATTAGTTGCCTGGTCTCTGCTTACAGCTGCAGGCACTTTGGCAGTATGTTTCTGAATTTAACTATTTGGAATATTTCAGTTATTAATTTGCTTCCCCTGTTCACATTACTCTGGCAGCCTGCTATCCTATGATTCTGTCCTTAACTAGGATCTTGCCAGTAAAGGCACATCTTTTGGAGGTTCCTACCCTACCAACATTACAGTTGCTGTTGGTGTCATGGTGCTCAGCTTGTGCCTTCCCTATTATTCACACAGCAGGAGACTGCAGTGTCAAGGTGGGGCATTGTGGGTCAATTAGCAGGAGCATGCTTTTATGTAAGCTATATGATTTTGCCCTGCTCCTTTGCCTACATGGCTTTTCAGCTATTCATGCATAAATGCATTAACACGGCAGCCTACATGGCTTTCACAATATTCATTGCATTCTATTACTGCACTGCAAATGCTCCTTACTGGAATAACCTACCTCCACTTTAATGGCACTTCAAGTATTCTTGCCAACCATATCAATTCACTATTCATACTGAAACCATAGCAATTGTCTGCTAAACTCATCTACTTGAATTATGCTAACTCTGATTGATTCAATCACTGGCATCACTGCCTCTCACTGCCTAAATGCCTCTCACTGCCTAAACACCTACCTTCTATGTCACCATCAATTCAGCTTCCATAATGGAACTGGTTGGCTTTTTTTCTGCTGGTTGATACTACCATCAAACCACAAAACACTGGCTCACACTGCAGCTTCCTACTTCACCCAGACCCTGCCTTGATAGTTCTTTTTGTTGCAAAGTTTGCTTGCAACCTATCACAGGCTCAGCCTTTGGTAGTTCTCATGTTGCAGAGGTCATTTGCAACCTCTCGAGGTCGGCCTTCTCATTAATATCTACAGCCACTGGCTTCAACCTGCCACCTTATCAATAATCTGCTACCTAATCTATTGCCCTATGGGCAGGCAGCTAGAGGACCTACAGCCCACACCACCCCCTCCAGACAGTGTTGTGCAACACCAGGTCAGTGAGGAGCAAGACCGTGATTATGTCACACTTGCTTTCCTTGATCAACCTGGTGTGCATCATGGAGACCTGGCTGGGAGATGATGTGGGGCCAGTTTTAGAGGTGTTGGTCTCAACCATGTACTACATGGTATTCTGCCTGAGGAGGTATCACAGGGGTGGGGGTGTAGTCATCTGTTTTAGATCTGACTTGAACTTCTCTGTACATTTGGTGGACTGTACTATGTCATTTGAATGTGTGGTGGTGTGTGGGGATCCAGGTGCAGGCTGCAGGATTCTCCGTCTGTACTGCCCTCGGGGGACAGGGGAGAATTTCTACAGGGGGTGGCCGACCTCATCATTGACAGGATGTTGGAGTCACCCAGATGGCTTATTCTGGGGGATGTCAAAGCCTGGATCAATGATGAATTCTCATAACTAGGCTCTGACCTTCTCCAGCTGATGACATTGCTGGGCATTGCACAGGTAGTTGCCTCTGCAATCCATCGTCATGGTAACATCTTGGACCTGGTATTCTCACTGAGTCTTGAGGTCACTGACCTCAAGATCAATCGGGTTGTTTGGTCCAATTATTACACAGTGAGTTTCATGCTCTGAGCTCCCCATGTTGGTCCCTCCCCTGTAGAGATGATCAACTGCCACCCTTTAAGGGGATCATCTCCTGAAGGACTGATGGTGGTAGTTGATTTTTCTGGTGTCAATGCCGCTAGTGTGGTAGGCTTGGGTGAGTTGGTTGCAGCTTATAATAGGGCTGTCTCCTAGGCACTCAATGCCATTGCACCTGTCCATATTGTTTAATTGTTTAATTAGTATTTCTGAAAGACCTTTGAGCGTGAGCTCTTTTACAAAGGTTCCACGTCAGGGTGGACAATAAGACAATACACATATTTAGTGGTTACAGAGGCCTGATCATTAGGCATTAAAGAGCAATTACATGACAATTAGACAAATAGGAGAAAAACACTGAGCATCTGTAATTGAATACTAAGCTATTTCTAATCAGTTGCCCTAGGTGGCACACCCCTGGAAACCTCCAAATCCATTGATAGACTATGTCAGAGTAACTGCATAGGGGTTTAACGCCATCCCAGATGGCGAGAGGCTGGTGACAGTGAAACAAGGGGACTGGGTTTGAAACCAACTGCAGAAGGCGAGAGGTGGGGGATAATGAAACAGGGGGCTGTGATGGGGAGCAGCTCCAGAGGGCTTTGTCGAGCATGGTGTGTGCGTGTGGGGGGGGTTGGGAGTGACAGTACCAAGTGCGTTTAAAGAGGACTGATAGCTTACTTAAGCCCTTGGCTAGGCTGGAATGGAGGCAGGGTTCTCTAGGTAGCCCTGCTGGGTGTTACCTGGGGGTAGGCCTGTCTATCAAGTGGGGCCTGAGAAGCAGGTGCATTTTGAGTTAGATATTAGGTGCTGTTTGAGCCCTACTTTGAACTGAGACAGGCTGTTGTTTGTTTGTAATTTCATTGGGAGTTCATTTATCCCGAGGGGGGCCCGATAGGAGAAAGCATGCTGTCCTAGTGAGTTTGGTGGAATTGTATGGACAGTGCTCCATTCTTCCTCCATCTGGTGATGTGGGTTGAAAGAGAAGCCTCGAGCAGGTTTCCTATACAGGATGTTTTTTTTCCAAGGAGTGCCTTCATTCCCAGGAGGCAAGTTTGGTATTTGATCCTGTCTTTTAGGTTAAGCTAGTTTGTATGCTCATAGGGTGCAAGTATGAGTGTAGTGATCTGCACACAGGGTGAGGTGGCATGCCTTAATGAGTGCAATTTGGACCCTTTTGAGCACTGTATCAGTAGCAGCTCCATAGACCTCTAGCCCGTAGTCTATCGTGGAGAGTATGGAGCTGGAGACTGAGATTCGGAGTGCTTCCGGGGTGAGGGATTTCTTATGCCTATAGAGGACCCCAATCTTTGTGTTTACCACTTTGACAAGGGAGTCAACATGGTGCGTATAAGTGAGAGCGTCATCAATAGTGACTCCAAGGTACTTGAACAAGTGCACCTGCTCAATCTGCTCACCAGCCTTGTTGGTGATTATGAGGGGAGCATGCTTATGTTTGTTGTAGGGGCTGGATTGTAGCATGGCCTTGGTTTTCTTGTAATTTAGTAGCAGTTTTTGCCTACTGAACCAGTCCTCAAGTTTATTGAAAGAGTTCTGTAGTTCAGTTTGTAGGGCAACCTGAAATGTGCTGCTGCTCAGCAGCATGGCATCATCTGCATACAGAATAAATTTGGTGTCACAGGCTGTGGGTAGGTCATTTACAAAGAGGCTGAAAAGCAGGGGCCCTAGAATTGATCCTTGAGGGACTCCTAGGAGTACATCTCTGGAGCTGGATAACGTCTGCCTGATTTTGGCTCGCTGGCTCCTGTGTGTTAGGTAGTCAGTGAACCAATTCACGGCATTTGGTGCCACACCCAATCTTTGGAGCTGGAGTACTAGTAGAAGGCAGTTGACAGTGCTGAAGGCTTTGGTGAGGTCAATGAAGATGGACCCCGACAATTTGCCTTCATCCAGTGCCTTGTGCGCATAGTCAGTGTATTCCAGCAGTGCCGTGGTGGTACTGTGTTTTTGCCTGAAGCCATGTTGGTTTGGGCAGTGCAGATTGTACTTATTGAGGTATTCTGTGAGCTGATTTGCCGTGATTTTTTGCAAAGCTTTGGATAGTGGGGAGAGGATAGATACTGACCTGTAGTTTGACACCAGTGCCTTGTCACCATTCTTATGCATTGGAGTTACCAGGGCTTGCTTCCATACCTCTGGAAATTGAGCTAGGGCCAAGGATTTATTAAATAGCATTGTTATGGGCATGATAAGAATATCAAGGGTGAGAGATAGTAACTTCATGTCTAGCCCGTCACTCCCCAATCTGGTTTTGCCTAGGACTTTCCTGACCATTGTCAGGGCCTCCTTCACCATCACCTTCTTAAAGTAGAAGGCTGGGTGGTTAGTTATGAGCAGGTTGGCGCAACCTTGGTCCTCCACAGGCAGAAGGTAGTCTGGAGGCAGAACTGAGGACAGGTCTGTAAAGGCCTGGTTAAAGGCATCAGCATTGGCAAGCGGATCTGAAGAGGATGAGGTATTAATGTTGAGCATCTTAGGGTGCTGCTTTTGATCTTTACCAAGAATGTTCTTGATGTTGTCCCAAAACCTCTTTCCATCTCCCCATGCATTGTTAATCTGGATCTTATGGAAACTGGCTTTTGCGAGCCTGATAAGTTTGGTGCACTGATTTCTAGCCATTTTGTAGCACTGTAGGTCATGCTTGCTGCCTGAGTTTAAGACTTTTTCCCAGAGGCAGTCCCTCTCCTTTAGGAGGGAGAGGAGCTTGCCATCAATCCAGCCGTTAACCTCCCCCCGAAATTTCCATTTTGTGTGTAGTGCATAGATATCACAGATGGAATTGAAGCCCTCAGTGAAAAAACTAAGGGCCTGGTCCAGCGTAGGTGTCTTGTTGATGGGGGACCAGTTGTAGGCAGACAGGGCCAGTCTGAGGGATCCAAGTTTGCCTTTCCACAGAACCTTGCTCTCGATGAGGCAGGGTGGGCTTTTGGCAAGTTTAGTGGTCCATAGAAAGGAGATTGGGGAGTGGTCACTTAGCACATCTGGGAGAAGCCTGAGTTTAGAGAATCGAGTAGGTGAGCTAGCTAAGACCCAGTCAATGAGGGTGCTAGTACCTGCCTTGTAGTTCTGCCTGGTGGGGTGAGTTACGAGTTGCATGAGATTGTGGGAGGTGGTTAGGTCTCTGGAGGGTGTTGCCTTCTTACATAACCAGTTAATATTAAAGTCACCAGTCAAGATGAGTTCTGAGCCCTTTCTGAGTGTGCTAATTTCTTCCATAACAAGAGGAAGGCCTTCCTTGGCTTTCGTGGGGAGCAGGTAGGTTGTGGCAATAGTAAGTGTCTTGCCTTTTAGGCCGACTTATATTTTTACCACTAGTAGCTCATAATCCTCCACAACTTTGGAGATGGGGAGGACAGAGCAATTCAGTGAGTTTCTGGCATGTAGGAGGCAGCCACCACCTTTCCTGCCTATTCTATCAAGTCGAAATATTTGGAATCCTTCAATGGCCACCTCGTCATCTTTGATCCTACCCGACAGCCAGGTTTCAGTTAGGCAGAGTATGTCATGGGCATGGATGGTCATCCAAGCCTGGAGCTGGTCGAATTTGGCAGTTAGGCTGCAGATGTTTAGTGATGCTATCTTTAGGCCGTTCACTGTATGGACCCCCCTGCTTCTCAGGGTTGTTGGTCCAGGGTTTAGGTGAACATTGCCAAAGAATAGCAGTAGCAGAAAGATAACCTTTCTGGCAGATAGGGTGATGTTTATCTTCCCTCGTGTCTTCCATCGCCTGTGCTTTAGGTGGGGGAGATGTCTATACGCCTGTGTTAAATTAGGGGGAAGCTAACCATTAAGGTTACGGTTTGGAAGGTTGGTTTGGCGATAACTGTGTATGGGAGGTGCAGGAGAATAAAGAGCCTATCGTTACCGGAAGTGGTAATGGCCATGTGTATGCTTTTCTTCCAGCTTGTACCCAGTGAATATTCAGAGTGGGGAGGTAGAGGTCCGAGTTCGTATATGGTACCAGCAATGCCAAAAGAGATAATAAGGAGTAGTAGTAGGTGGCTGCACCCCATAGTAGTTTGTTTGGTGTTGCTGGCCTGCTTAACTGCTAGCTGGTTTATAGTTGAAAGGGTATATAGTTGAAATAGGGTGAGGTCCCTAACAATAGGGCAGGTAGAGCATAATTGAGTTAAATGGAGTAGCTGGAGAAAAAGTTGAGAGCATGTGTGTGATCCTGTGGGTGGGACTGCTTTAAAAAGGGGCAGTGAGAAAGTGGGTCAAGTCAGGTATTGAAGACAGGGAGGCCAATAGCATGAAAATGTGCAGCAGTGGAGTGACCAATCAGCTGCTTGGCTGAGGAAAGGGGTGGAATAAGGGTCTATTTAATACTGTGTGGAGGTGGGGGTGGGCAAAAAATTGGTCCAGAACACAGCACAGAAAGAGATTTCCCTGAGATCAGGAAGCGCCAGGTGTTGGAAAATCAGCCAAGGAGCAAAGTTTGCCAATCAGTGCCTGGCTTCTCCACTGGGTGTCCAGTCAAAACAGCGGCATTCAAAACCATGAGTTTCAGAGGTTCTTGTACCCGAGACCCCCCCTGGTTTGACGAGGATCTCAGGGCGATGAAGACCATGGGTCAGAGGTTGGAGCATTGCTGGCATAGGACCCAGCTATAAGAGGATAGACTAGCTTTGAGAAATTGCTACAGTGACTATCAAAGGGCAATCAACCAAAGAAGGCAGAGTTCCTGTCCAGGGAGATTGTGGCAGGGAGGAATAGACCAGTTCAGCTCTTTCAGACTGTGGACAGGTTGCTTCATCCTGTCTACATCCGAAAAAAGCTTTTTCAGCAACATCATGTGAAGAGTTTGCTCTATTCTTCTCTGACAGGGTATTCTCTATTCGGGCCAGGATTTCGCCGGTGGGATTTGACCAGACCCGCAGGATGGGGTCCAGATGGAGCAGAGGCACTCCTATTGCCTGGGCAGAGTTTCGATCAGTGGGGGTAACTGAAGTCTCCGGGGTGATTTAAAAGTTGTAGCCCACTTGCTGTGAACTGGACCCTGACCTGATGCCTCTGTTAGTGGGATGCATTGAAGTAATTGGTCCAGTGTTCACTGAGATAGTTGGGTGTTCACTTTTGAAGATGGTGTTTCCTGATGCCTTGAAGGAGGCACTAGTGAAGCCCCTTCTGAAAAAACATCTCTTGACCTTGATGTCCTAGTGAATTATAGACCAATCTCAAACCTCCCATTTTTAGGGAAGGTCGTTGAGAAGATAATGGCTCTGCAGCTTGAGGAACACCTGGAGGCCTGTGACATCTTTGAGCAATTTCAGTCTGGGTTTAGGGTGAGGCACAGCACAGAGACAGCGCTGGTTTGAGTCCACAATGACCTCCTCATGGCAAGAGATCAAGGAGAGTGGTCAGTTCTTATTCTCCTCAATCTGTCATCAGTATTTGATATTGTGGACCACATCATGTTGCTGAATCACTTTAGAGAGTGCTGCAGACTCACCGGTGTTGTCATCAACCGGTTTGAGTCCTTTTGTCTTGGGTGGAAGTCAGAGGGTGGTGATTGGGAATTTTTCCCCCTCTCCCCTACCTCTAACCTGTGGAGTCCCTCAGGGTTTGATCTTGTCACCGATGTTGTTCTCGGTATATATTCTGCCATTGGGGAGTATCATCAGACAGTACAGTTTGAGTTTCCACTGCTATGCACATGATACTCAACTGTACATGTCTTTTGTACCAAGGACAAGCGGTGCTGTCTAAGTGCTGAATAAATGCCTTGCCAAGATACAGGACTGGATGAACTCTAACTGGTTGAGACTTAACCCTGACAAGACCAAGGTTCTAGTGATTGATCCTAGCTGTGGGTGTGTCAGGGACACCTCTGGGATGACAACAGGCTTAGTCCTGGGGTCAACACTATTGATGGTGTCCTCCAGGGTGAGAAATCTGCACGTGATCCTCGACCACAAGCTGACAGTTGAGGTGCAGGTGTTGGCTGTCATCAAAAATAGTTTCTACCATCTGAGAAACATTGCCCATATTAAACCCCTTATTCCACCTGAGTACCTGCCGTCACTGGTGCATACCTTTGTGACATCAAGACTTGATTACTGTAATGCTCTATACCTCAGGGTCAGTGGGGAGAACCTCTGTCAGCTACAGCTAGTGCAGAATGCAGCAGCCAGGCTGATTCTGTCATGTGACCATGGTCCTGCGGGGTCTTCACTGGCTGCCAGTCAGGTGGCAAGTTCTCTTCAAGGTGGGCTTGCTCACCTATAAGGACCTATATATACTTGGCCCTGGCTACCTATCTGACCACCTTACTCCTGCCATTCCAGCTCACTTTTTCTGTTCCTCCACCCAGGGCCTCCTGGCAGTTCCAAGGACTGGGCTGAAAACCTCAGGTTATCTTTCATTCAAGGTGGCCAGCCTGGTCCTCTGGAATTTGTTTCCAATATCTTTGAGGGAGGCCCCTATGGTGGAGGCATTCATGAGGGGCCTAAGACCCACCTTTTTTAAATTAGCCTATCCAGCTGACATATTTTAAATTGTGTTTGAAACTTTTTTTTTAATTTTATAGATTGCTTTATGTTTTAATTGTGACTCTGTCTGATTGTTTCCTTGTATGGAACCCAGAGCCCCTGGGATTGGGCGCCTTAAAATAAATCTTACATACGTACTACTTACTTACTTATCTGGTCTCCTCCTATCTAGCACTCGAAGTTGATTCATGCTCTCATTCATAAATCAGAGTCATGCCAACTATGTCTATTACCTTTTCTGGCTTAGGGCTTGCCCTGTAAGCTGACAGTCTTGTTCTGCAGTCATGAAGTCTGCATCTTGAGCATGTGAACATCTGGGTGGGGTCCTTCTCATCTGGCCCATTTATTTATTTATTTTTTTAATTTTGTTACCTGGGTAAGGACACTGGAGTAAGTCCTTTTTCAGGTCTGACCCAACATAAAATACATATACACACAAATACAAAAATGGACCCATAGTGGGAATGTCCTTGCTCTTGGTGGAGCTTTAGCATGCAGTCGTATAGCTAACCTCTTAATACAAAATTTAAGACTTCAGTTACCAAGTGGTGGTGCCTTCACAGCCCAAAAGTGCTCCTTTGGCCATAGATACACCATGTTACCTTCGAGAGCTATACTACCTATGACCACCTCTAGTTCACCTGGATTGTTTTAGTCAGCAGGCCAGCTGAGTTCCTCAGTGGTCATCTCTCTTCTTCTCTCATTTTGGGGGTCCACTTTCACTTCAGAGTACATATTTTTGCAGAGACCTCTTGTAACCCTTCATGGTGCTCCCATTAAAGGGATCATGAGAGCTTTCTACCCAAAAATAGGACCATCTCCTCCCCTTGATTGGGTTTCTTTATCGCAGTAGCATAGCCATCACTAAATAAACTACCCCCAGCCTGGATGGAAGGCAACCTAGGCCTTGGATCCCCAGAGGTTTCTTCCTCTTACAGTAAAAAGGCTTTTTCCTCCCCATCATGCCAAAGGTCATAATATGTAGTTAAGTGTTTATAGTATATTCCCTAGTTTCCTTTGCCGAGTTTCCGCTGTTGGAAGGAGATGGATGGTTGCCCTACTCATCGTTCCCTCTCTCCTTAGGAATCCCCCGATGTCATCAGTTCCATCCATTTTACCAGTTTTATCCTGACAACCTGTGACTCTCATTTGTGTTTTATCAAGTTGTTTTGTTGCTGTCAGTCTGCTTCTTTACATTGTAGTCAATGTTTATTGCTTAATGTTCTTTTTGGGGCTCCTTCCTAAGGTACCTTAGCCAAGGGAATCTTCCCACAGCTCCTCTAGGGGTGGAACCCTCTCTGAGTGTTCCTTGCCTTTGGTCTCCCTACAGGGTGGTAATTCCCCATGAAATAGAGAGTGTGAACAGCCAAACACTTATCACAGTTCTCCTACTACTCTAGTTGCATAGGCCCATAGAACCATCATTTGTATGCCTGATCCTTCCAGCCTCCTTTTATGCAGCCCCACACACATCCTCCACCACAAAATACAACAAACAAACTGGAATTAGTTCCCAAACCTTCTTCCCTTACTTGTGTTTTTAAGTCTACCTTTGTCCTGACTTATCGCTCTCACCCCATAACATTGATTCCTCCTTTTCTTCTAAGTTTGTCATTCTTTACCTTCCTCTCCTCTATCATATCAAGGCATTTTCATGAATGAATCTCAGACTCTCTATGATCAACTCCATCATCAATCTAAACCACCTTCTTCTCTGAGCTCTCTGATTAACTCTGTGTTTCAGCTCTTTTTCTCTAATGTAATAGTCACAGGTGATAGTAACTTCCATGTTGAGGACACCTACAAATATTTCACTTCTAACATCTTTGGCATGCTTGATTTTCTCAATCTCCTGTGGTCTGTCACCTCATCTACTCACAACTAAGGCTGTAGTATTAGTTTCATTATCATTATCTCCCAAGCATTCTAAACTCGACCTTAATATTAGTTTCTAGTTACTCACAATATCTAATATTAATATTGCCAAGCTGCTGAGCTAACACTGCCCTCTCATGCTACTCTCTTAAATAGCACAGTTCCTTTTGATGCCCATTATTGCAGCTTCCTTTACCTCATACTTTCCTCTGCCAACCCTTAATGCAGACAGCAGTGGTTCTGGCCTTACCACATTCCTGGACAAATTACTTCCTGAGAAGACACATACTATTCCATGGTACACTAGATCTCTGTGGTATAGTGATACATTCTGGAGTGCCAAGACTTGGTCATCAACATAAGAGGCAATGGTATTTTTCTGGACTCACTGTTGACCATAAGGACTGGACTGCCTCATCATTTCTTCTTCAGGGCTTCTGTTGAGGATACCAAAACACAACAGTATGCTTCAAATATAACCAGCATATTAGCAGCCCCTCCCAACATTAACTCCATAAACTCCCTTTTCCATTCTGTTGTACCATTTCAGTTCTCCTTTTCTTCCTCAAAGTGTGAGAAATGTGCAGTTTTCTTCCATTTGTAAATCACCACTATTTGAGTCAAAGTATTCCCCCGCCAGAGTCTTGATTCATTTACTTCTGTCTTACATATTTCTCAATTCTTCCACTCGCCACTTCATCCCCACAAATACTATTCTTTTTTCCTTATTTACAGTATATGCAACTTGGACAGAACAAGAAAAAAATGATTTTTCCAGTTCATGAACAGAATCATAAAAATCCATTATTGGGAGATGGTGCAGTTACGCAATATGGAATTTATGAAATGGAGGGCCCAGAGTTACAGTAGCACCTTCTCAATCTTTTAAAACCAATAATTTACAAGAATGTCTACATAGAAACCACTGTAGGTTTAGGACATGTTCTACATACATATAACAAACTTAATTTGAAACATTTGGATACAGCCACCTGAGTAATAGTATTAAGTGTCAACACATGCAATGATGTGTCTAAAGAGACTTACAACTATTAAGACAGTTAAACAGAGTAGCATCAGTCAGAAGATGTTTGCTGAAACTAGCATGGCAAACTTAAATCCAACTGCAAAAGAATAATTTAATCAAAAAAGCAGAACCATGCCACTACATACATTCCACTGGCAGCTTAAGTTAGGATTTTGGGTTAACATTTAATGAAAACTGAGAGCTATACTGGGGTATCTTATTCCTAGTTTTACCATAAGTTTTTATTGCACTTTGACTCCAGTTGTAGCCTTTGCTCTGGTGTATATGGCTCAAATGATGGTCCATTATACAGCAGCTGATGTCTTTTTGAAAACTTTTGAAAACATAATATTTAGACACAATTCAGTTTGTATTTCACATATCTTCTCTAGATTTCTCATCACCATTATTTATACTGAATAAATAACCATAAAAACAAGATCTTTATCACTTAGAGTTCACCTACCTTCATAGCGTCTTCCCTACTTCAAATTATAATGTTCTGCTGTGACATCAGTCTGTTGCCATGGGAATAACTGTAGCATCACAAGCAGAGTAGTATGACATCAGGTTGGGAAGAAACAGTAGTAGCTGATGAACCCTCAAGGAGCAATTATTATGTTTTCATGCAGATTACCTCATTAGTAAATAATGGGGATAAAAATAACTCAGCTAATGATCAATAAAGGCTGAGTTCTGTCCAAATATTTCAGGCATCAGTTGCACTTTAAGGTGTAAGTAAAATTGTGATTTAAAGCTACTGCAGTTAGGAACAAGTATAAGGTGTTCATTTATTTACAAACTGGTAACCAGTAACAGCTCAATGAGCTAACAATTTATTCAAGGTGTGACCCCAAAGAAGGGCAACAGGAGGAGTATAGGAATGGATAGTAACAACAAATTTAAAAATCTTAACATGTATTGGATAATACATATTAACATACTAACATACTAAAAAGCCAGCAGAGTAGGCCTCATGGTTTATCAAATCTGCTCGGGAGTTAATATCCTGAACTGGTATTGTGCAAAATAAACAATGCTCAATAAAAACATACAGCATACTATAAAAAATACATTTTAAAGTGGCTAGAACCACAAGAATACATAGAGCATACTGTACAAAATACAGCATACAGTGGTTAGAAGAAACTCAGCAATGTATACTGCACAGATATTCTAAATGCAATAGCCAGAGCAGACTGCGTAAAAAGATGCACTAAGGGCAGTATACAGGTAGATGCCCAAAAGAGAGAGGGTAAAGGAAGGGGCCAATAGCATGTACAGAAAAGAGCAATGTATACATTGATGAGAGATCTGAGGGAGAGGTATGAGGCTGATAGGTGGATGTGAGTGAATAAGCAGCTCCAGATATTGGTAAGGTAGACAGAGTGAGCAGATTGGCCAATGTAGGCTCTGTAGTAGGGGATAGGGAATGAGAGAGGGTCAAAATAATTGAGAGTATAAAAACACAGGCTTGAAGCAGAAAGAGGAGTGGAGAAGTCAGGGTGGAGGGAGGACTGCAAAATGTTTGGATGGAGGGATGAATGCTGAGAAAATGTAGAGATTCATGGGATGAGGGAAAGAGGTTCAGAGGTATTGAGAGTGATAGGCATTGATGGGTTAGAGGCAGAGAATTAGTGGAGCAGAACCAACTGAACATCAGGATAGACAAGTCTGCTCCCACCAAATTATCAAAGATGGGTTGGGCCACCATATCAAAGGCCATAGCAAGGTCAATAAAGACAGCAACAGTAATCTGTACTTGGTTAGTCCCTCTCAGGATGGAGTTAGTAACATACTGGAGGAAGGAGATGGTGGAGTGGGTCTTCTGAAAGGGGATAAGAAAACGGAAGGGTCCAGGTTAGACATGGGCAAAATAGCGAAGGTTCATTTTGTGAAATAATTTACAATATTGGCAAAATGTGTGAAGTGCGAAGTGTCAGCTTCGCAAAGTTTTCAGCAAGGGAAGTTGCCCATTTGCTCTGTGATCTGACCTACATTCAGTGTCAGTGGCTCAACAGGTTGCACATTCACCTCTGAGGCTGGAAGGTTGGAAGGCTATGGGTTCCACCCACACACTAGGAACTTAGGTTAAATCCCAATTATGACACTGTAGCACAGCATGAGAGGGTGCTGCCTTCCTGAAGTGCCTTCTTTTGGAAGAGATGTTAAACCAAGTTCCCATCTACCTATTATGGTGGTTGTTCAGGTGGACATTAAAGATCCCATGGCACATCTAGAAAAGAGTAAGGGAATTTCTCTGGTGTTATGACCAAATTTCCCACCATTCCCTAAAAACACCACCAACAGCTTAATTTGGCTTAGTGTCAGTTGGTTTCCATCTGTATCCCCCTTCACAGAGCATAGACTGAAAATAGGCAGAATCTCCTACTCCTCTTTTCCCAAGCAACAAAAACTAAAACATATATACATAAATAAAACTTACTGGCAAAGCTCCTACTTTGTCAAAATGCAAAAAGGCTGCTCCAGTAGATGCTGTGCATAGACAAGAAGAATTCACGAAGCACAATGAAGTCAGCACCAATGCCAGTAGATTATAAATCAAGTCCTAAGATTTATTCAACAGGGCTAGGAGGAAGTGTTTTTCATCACTGGGGCTGGAGGAGCTGTATACATTATTGTGTTGAAGAAATCACAGAATTTGATTTATAATCTACTGGCGTTGGTGTTGACTTCATTGTGCTTTGAATGCTTCCACTTTGCCATAACTTGATGTGACTTCACCTGAAAAAGTTCCACTTTACTAGGAAAACGTATTTCAAGGTAGCAATGTGGTGAAGTTAGAACTTTGCAAAGTAATTTGTGGAGTCATATTCCACAACTTTGCTGAATCTTTGCCTGTGAAGTGAAACTTTGCAACATCTCTAGTTGTCATAGTAGGGTTAGTGGACAAGCATGAGCTTCTCTTCCAGTTATGCCAAGATAGACAGGACAGAGATGGCATGTGTGTCCCTTAGGGAATAGTTGTCACCCTCTTTGTAGAAGGGGAGGAACTAGGCCTGCTTCCAAGCATGGGGACTGGCTCAAGTTGAAAGGCGAGGTTTAAGAAAGTGATGAGTGTAGAGCAAGAAAAAACAGGAGCAGATAGGTGCAGCAGTTTGGACTCAAGTCCTTTGAAGCTGTGACAGTTAGTAGTAGGAGTATTTATTGCAACCAAAATGAATCCCTGGATTAAATATACAATACATGTACATTGCAATACAATATACAGTATATCATCTTGTTGCTGTAAACAATGTCATTTAGGTCTTTTATATCACATATTGTATATTTTGTTTGTAAATGCTTGTCACAGTTGATAAAGAACAATTTTGCTCAATATGCCTTTCCAGGGTAAATAATACAATGAAATAAAATGAAATAAAGAAAAACGAGTTGGATATATATTGTACCTTGCAAAGAGGAAAATTTTTTTTGTACATGTATTCATTCAATTTCACATACAGTATCTATATCTCCAAATATTGTATGTTCTGATGCAGATAATACAGATAAAGACAACTGATACCAATTAATTACAGTAATTGTAAAATCCCATGGTGGATTTTTTACTTTTAAGTGCACGTGCATGTTGTTGTTTTACTGAAAATTTCAATAATAAGATTAACTACAAAAAAATTCATAGGCTATAAAATGGTAGTGATAATGCTTCAAACTAAATTTAATTCAATATGCTTTCCAGTGAACCAAAGACTTTTTGGTGCTGCTAAGCAGAGTCACTGTACTTAACAGTGCATTGAGGTCTGTTATAAAATGGGTAGATAAAAATGAAGAATATTATTTGTCAAAGGCATCACCTGACCATGCATCAATTGACAATTAATGCACAGTTGAATGGCTGAACTGCACATTTTGATTGACAAGTGAGCTGAAATATTGAAATTGCTCCACAAAGGGAAATTTGAAAACATTTAACAGCCTTTTTGTTCCCTGCTTAGCAAGAACAATACTATTCCCCTTAGTCAGTTTTCCTCTCTAATAACCCTTCCCGAATTGTAAAACCTTCCCTTTACTGACGATCTTCTTAGCTGTAATTACCATCAGTCTCCATAGATGTAGTAACATAGAAACATAGAACTTGATGGCAGATAAGGACCTCCTGGCCCACCTAGTCTTCCCATTTCTCTACCTATTGTATAATCTCCAGATCCTATTTGATCTGCAGCCTACCTCCTCCCTCCTACCACTAGTTTTGCCTTCCATTTGTCGTCGGCACCTTTCTCTCAGCTCAAGATGCTCCCCACTCTACAAGACTCCCACCAATGTCTAAACTCACCACAACAGTCCCACAAACCACTTCTATAAATAAAGAAGTAAACATGTACTTTACATTCCAAAAGATTTGTACCATATGAAACTGCTGCGGCTGTGCTCCCTTCATTCTCAACTTTGTAATTGGTACTGTTGCTCCAAGTTCTAATGCAAAACTGCTGCCACCATTTTCTATGCCCATTGAGCTCTGTAATGAGCCATTCTGCTCTGTGGATGCTTGCTCTGTTACGAAGAACACCCACAAACTAGTTGCTGTACAGTACAAAAATGAAGTCCATAAAACAGTGAAAAGTAAAACTGGAACAGATGCCAACAACCACAGCTATGTAGCTCTCATTAGAACATTTCCACACAGAGAACCACATGTGCAGTGTCCTCATTAGAACACTTTTATTCATGTAGCAAGATAGGTCCAGCATGCGGAGGAACTATTTTAGGACAAATTGAAAATAAAAAGTTTTATCTTTTAATTTTAGGAACATGAAAAATAAAGAATAACAGTACCCATCCTATAAGCAGAATAACACACTCCTGGGCATGGGTTCATTGAGAATTAATGTACTTCCAGGGTGTCTGAAAGCACTTAGCCTGTGGCCTAATGCCTCACAACATGCAAGAGACACTTTTCTTAAATGAATATTGCCTCTGAGGAAGCATTGCCTCAGAGGCAGATGACATAATCCCACCCTCCACTGTGTCTCATTGGTTAATACCTTCTGAAGGCAGTAACTGAGGTTGCTGCCTGTTGCTGCTTGCTGGTTATTCATTTGGTCTCAAAATGAACCTCCCACATGTTTTTTCTTGCTCTGACTGGGTGACACACAGAAAGCACTTTTTTTTAAGACACGTTTTTTGAAATGAAAGTTGTCTCCAAGACAGATCTGCCTCTGTGGCAGCCCTGCCATTGAGGCAGGAATGGATAGGGCTGTCTAACAGGCAGGGCTTTAACCTCTATTGCTAAAGACCCAAGCTTCATTGCTATGCTAGCTTGGTGGTGTAATGTAAAGGTCTACAGCCTGATAAACAAGAGGTTAAGAGTTTGAATCCACACGGCGTCCCTTCAGTTCTCTTTTGTCAGAATTTCATTTGAGTGGTGATTCATGGCAGCATGGTGTTAGAACAGTAAGTACAGTCAATTCCACTTGTATGCCATTTGGATGTATGCCTTTTTTGGCTGCATGCCCGTTTTTACCAGGTCCCGATTCCTTTCCTATATTTACAATGATACTTGTTCCGTTTGTATGCCTGTGTAATTTTGCTTGTATGCCTTTTATTTTGGCAAGAAGGTGACTGAATTGCTACTCCTGATTACCTAGCTAGGTGTTAGTTGCCTAATTGTCCATTAATTGTTCTTTAGCTGTTGCGATCTGTGATTAAATGGCAGAGCTTAACACCTTGCTAGTGTCTGCTGAGCACCTCAGTTCAGCTCTTACTAGGAAAAATATGACTGGAATTGACGATAAGGATGAGGATGAGGTAAAGGAACTAGATCCTGTTGCTAGAATCGCAGAGATGTACAAAACAGCTGCCTATAGAGAACTGGCTAATGCAGACTACGAAGAGGAATGAGGAACTTGCTGAAAGTGATGCTGCTACTGCTGCCACCAATAGTGCTAACAATGAATGGTAACAGACACGCGTGTAGCAGACATGCCGTATTGCACTTTGAACTGTTATAGATTTGCATTTTATGATTTGGCTGAAATGCAGTCAAGGAATGCTTTTTTGTACAAATAAAGTGTATTTATGGCATTCTTACACATGGAGAGTTTGTTGTGTGACTTTACCGATTGGTGTTAGCTATGTGTGTATAGCAAAGTAGTGTTCCCACTTGTATGCCGTTTCACTTGTATGCCCATTTTACCGTGGTCCGGAGCATAGGCATACAAGTGGAATTGACTGTATATAAGAAAAGGGACTTACTGTAGCTGTGAGAAAGAATAATTACAACAATAAAGTTTTGCAATGGAGGCAGTTCGGCAACATTTTTCTTAAATTCATAATTCTTTATGCCCATCAGAAACTATGTGACATCATCTTCCAGACAGTGAAGGGCTGTCCTTTTGCACCTCTGCACAGTTTTTAAAAATCTATGAAAATTGTCCCGCTACAGCTGCAGCCTCACCCACCACCCTTCCCTCAACTGTCTGAGTCCATATATGCATAGAAAATGTTAATAACTACTGAAACTTTACACTATACAGTACTATGTGATCTCCCCTTGCTTCCTGAAAACATTACATCAAGCCCACACTGCCCACGTCTGCCCCTCCTTAACTTTGTCCATGTCCTCTAGTTCTCCCCCCACCTCTCACTCAGTAGCCATTCTGTTGTATACTCACCTTGTGAGAATTTATTGCACAGTATTTGTACTGTTCCTGTGGCGCTGTATTACCACTGTCTTTAGCAATATCACTTTTTTATTTCTCTCTCTTTCTGTTAAATTTCCGCTTGACGTGACTTCCACAAAACAAGGTGCAGTGGTGGGGGAGTCTCATTCAGATGAGGGAGAGCACCAGAACATGAGGGCACACAATGAAGCTTGTGGGGAAATTTAAGAGGGATAAAAGGAAGTACTTCTTCATAGAAAGGGCAGTGTACATCTGGAACAGACTACCAGAAGAGGTGGTGAGAGTGAAGACAGTGGGAGGCTTTAAACATGCACGGGATAGGCACATAAACATAATAAGTACAGGAATGGGAGGAGAGAGAGGCACCTGAGTCCAAATAAGGTCTAGGGAGTAGGAACAGGCAGGGAAATAGGGCAGACTAGATGGGCCTACTGGTCCTTTACTACTGACAGTCTGTTTCTACTTGTAATTTTTTTGTATACTGTATTTTGACCTATCAGTATTTAGTACAATGTTCTCTGATTTTCTCACTGTTCCTCCCCCATCGTCTGTCTGAGCTTTCTTCCTGTTTTACCTACCCTGGACCCCCACCTGCCATCCCTTGCCATCCCCCTCTCTAGCTCCCTCCAACTCCCTCCCCTCCATTCTCCCCCAACACCTCCCCTTTCTACCCACTCTCCCCCCAAATATTCTCCTTCTCCCAATTCCTTTCTCTCTCTCTCTCTCTCTTTGTCTCTCTCTCCTTCTCTCTCTCTCTCTCTCTCTAATCAACCCCTCATTCGCACTCTCTCCCCTTTCTTTCTCCTACCCTTTCCGATACTCTACCTTGACAGGCATCCCCTGGGGCAGCTATGCCATATGTTGCTAATTGAGAATCTCCTCCTGCTGTTTAATTTCAGTTGTCTAGGTTACTCAAAAGTATTATTTATCTATTTTATGTATTACATAGCAATCTTATATTTTGTGTTAACTGTCAAGTTTTTAACTCTCTGCTGTTTTACATTTTGACGTGGACCCTTTGTGAAAGAGTGTGTACTCAAAGGTTATATCCAAATTAAGAAAAATTAAGAAATAAATAAAAACAAAATGTTCACTTTTATTATAGTTATTGTACCTTAATTCTCTCACACTTTGTGCATCCCCCCCCCACACACACACACAGCTGAACCTGCAAATAAGCCTCAGCTCAGTGGACCTGTCTCGGTTACCATTTTCTAAATAAATAAATCAATCACTATCACAGTTTTGTCTACTGTAAATAGATTTGTGCCTTCACAGCTAATTATCACTCTATCTGCTTCCCTGTGTTCCTCCTCCACTGGATGCCTCTGGAAACAAGCTGTGCATTGCTTAGCATGCCTTTTTCAGACAAAACTCTTTTAATAAATAAGAGGAAGGAAGGAAGGAAGGAAGGAAGGAAGGAAGGAAGGAAGGAAGGAAGGAAGGAAGACATGGAAGTGCTCAAGACTACTGGTTGCTTTTATTCTCACTTATCTAAAGCCTTTACTCCTTGCACTCCCCAGCATAGATTAATTTAAGATGCCAAGAAGGAACAACAGTTAGCACATTCATGTCTTTACCTACTCTGCTCCAAATAGTAGAACAAGCCTCATTAGCCTTGTCTCCTTTCCCTGCCTCCCTCCCAAATGGACTTTGCATTTTAAATTTAAACAAGATGAGTGAACTCCCTAAACTGGACAAGCTCAAGTTGTGGTTACTGAAATACCTCACTGATGTCCTGGTCAGCACAAATCCTGGCCCTCTGCTAGGGATGCTTGATACTAACATTGGGATTCCTTGATATGCACTCCAAAGACAGAATCATGAAAAGAGGGAGTAAAGGGTGGTCTATATTACTCTCAGTCTCACCTGTGACATCGTACTCCATTCCTCCATCCTCTCCTTCCATGAACTGCTCTGTGTAAATTCCCAGTCCAAACCCTGATTTTCACTTTGCTAAGCACTTCCTCATGGGTTGGGTCCTTTCAACTTACATTCATTGGATCCATACTGCTACCACTCTCTGGATGCCTTTAGGGACCATCTAATGATGCACTGAATCTAGAAAATCCTCTTCCCTAAAATTTCTCCTTGAAATATTCCTGTACCATTCAGGTCCCTCAACCTGTCCTCTTTTCTAGATGATATTCATGATACTGGCTGGTGGCTTCTTGCTGTATCCATTGATATAGGTGTTGCCCTTTCATTGTTCTTCTCTGAGTTCACATCTATCTAGGACATGCAGGCACCTCTTACAGTCACAGCCAAAGACATAGTCAGATATTTCCTGAAATTTCTGTGATATTTCTGGAAAAATTTCCTACTTTCTGCATTTCTGCAGTAGGGTCAGCAGAGAGGAACTCTGTAGAAATTTTGCAAAATATCTGGAAATAGCTGACCGTGTCTGTGGCTACTACGGTAGGAGGTCTAACATGAGATATGGATCCCATTTTCAGCGACACACAATCCAGTGCACAAAAGGTAAATAGCAAATTCTGAGTGTGAAGGCTGTTACCAATGTATATTCAGCTGGAGCACAACCAGATTTCAAAATGGCTGAGTATGCTGACTTCAGCAGATAGCATGGCCAGCCTGCAGCCACATCAGAAAGATGTCAGAAAATAGCAGTGCGCACATCAGGGCCAGCATGCACAACCACACAGAGTGCAGCACACATGTCTGAAAATAACAGTGCCCAGCAAACCCCCAGCACAAAGCACCACAGAGTGTAGTGCAAACATGGCCTATAACACAGTGCCCAACAGACTCCCGGTGCACAGCACTACAGTACCTAGTGCAAGTTTGGCCAATAACACAGTTCCCAGCAGGCCCCCAGTGCATAGTACCACAAAGAACAGTGCAAGCATGGCCAATAACAGAGTGTGCAGCAGGCTCCCAGTGCACAGCACCTCAGATCACAGTGCAAGTATAGCCAATAACACACTGCACAGCAGGCCCCAGTGCACAGCACCACAGAGCATAGTGAAAGCAAGGCTAATAACAAAGCACACAGCAGGCACCCAGTGCACAATACCACAGAGCATAGTGCAAGCATTGCCACTAACACAATGAGCAGCAGGTCTCCAGGTCTAGTCACCACACAGTTCAGTGCAAGTATGGCTATTACACAGTGCCCATCAGGCCCCAAGTGCACAGCACCACAGAGCACGGTGAAAGCATAGTCAATAACACAATTCACAGCAGATTCCCAATGCACAGCACCACAGAGCACAGTGAAAATATGGTCAGTAACACTGCTCAGCAGGCCTCCAGTGCACAGCACCACAGAGCATAGTGTAAGCAAGGCTAATAACAAACCACACAGCAGGCCCCCAGTGCACCATACCAAAGAACATAGTGCGAACATTGCCAATAACACAATGTGCAGCAGGTCTCCAGGGCAAACCACCATACAGTGCATTGCAAGTATGGCTGATAACACAGTGAGCAGCAGGTCCCCAGTGCACAGCACCACAGGGCACAGTGCAAGCATTGCCAATAACTCAGTGTGCAGCAGGCCTCCACTGTGCAGCACCACAGAATACACTGCAAGTATGACCAATAACACAGTGCCCAGAAGTCCAATGTGCACAGCACCACAGAGAGTAGTGCAAGCATAACCGATAATACAATGCGCAACTGGCCACTAATGCACAGCACCACAGAACACAGTGCAAGTATAGCCAATAACACAGTGCCCAACAGGCCCCAGTGCACAGTACCATAGAGTGCAGTACAAAAAATGCTGATAACTCAGTGTACAGCAGGCCCCCAGTGCACAGCACCACAGAGTGCAGTGCAAGTTTTTCCTATGTAGAATGCCTGACAATAACACACTGCAAGGTATACCACCCCTGTGCTTGAGCAATTAACAAACTGCCTAATTTTGTTTGTTCCACATTAACAGATGTGAGATCAGATTTTTTCAGTACTACAGTGCAAAATTTGCAGTGACCACATTGAAAATAGCCTTTTGGTTGGGGTGGCAACCAATGTCTGTGGGTCCTAATGGTAGGCTGTGGTGAATGTACTAAGTGATCAGAAAGATTTCTATCCCTTTTAAATACTCTTCTTGGCAGAAGGGATGCCTACTTTTCCAGTGCTGGCTCAGTTGTTAAAATGTGCCAGTTTTTGTGGATGATTTCTTTTATTTTCATTGAATTGGGACCATATGTGGTGATGAAGTTAATGTTTTCACTATCTACGTTCAAGTAGGGATGACAGTGGTATGCCCTCTGTGTTGCCTCCTGTAATACCTGTTGTCCAGAGCCTCTGTCTCAAAATCTAGTGGTCATCTCCCCAAGGCGAATGTGTATGTCAGAGTAGCTGGTGCAGTTACATTTAAGGTGTATAAATTGTGATCTGGGGATGTTCCTGATGGTGTGGCAGGGATGGCAGCTGGTAGTATGCAACATGGTATTACTTTCTGTAGCTTTTCTAAATAGGTCTGTGTGTAGGAACCGTCTTCCAATTTGGTTATACTAAAATCCAAAAAATACATTTTCTTAAAATCTGCCTGTACTTTGAATTTTTAATTTGGATTTGTCCTGTTTAAGTATTCCACAAATAATTCAAGTTCCTGTCTGGATCCCCACCACAGCATCAGTACATCGTCAATGTAATGTCTCTAGAGGTCTATTTGCTGAAAAAAAGGGTTGGTAGTTTGGTCTTAGATTGCCCCCCTCTCCCACTGTCCCAAGTAAATGTTTGCATAATTGGTAGCAAAGATAGCCCCCATTTCTGTGCCTTTAACTTGGTGATAATATTTCCCTTCAAACCGAAAACATTACATTTCAAAACAAACTCTGATACTTTCACCAAAAAATCATTTTGCCCTTGCTCCAGATCAGTTGCAGAATCCAACCACATGTGTAAAGCCCTCAATCCCCCATCATGGGGTATGTTGGTGTATAGTGACTCTATGTACAGTCAGACAAGGAGCCAGTACTGTTCCATTTGGAGGTCCCCAGGAGACCTAAAACCTCAGTGGCGTACTTGATAAGGAATGACAATTCCTTGACAATGTCCATGATATGAGCATCTACATATTGAGAAAGGGGTTCTACTAAACAGCCCTTCCCCACAACTATACCTGGGGGCCACTGCAAAACTGTTATGGATTTTTGGGAGTACGTATATGGTAACATGCACTAGGTGGGCTACTTTGAGGAATTTAAGGTTACTTTGTGAGATGGTTCACCCACTGCAGTGTGACTTGAATCTGGTTGCCTTAAATTAGAGCAGCAGAAACATGTCGCCCGCAATGACCATGACACCACATTCTGCAGCAAGACAGTTCAGCCAACAACTGACACTAATGGAGCGTGGTTAATTTTTGCAGGGGGCTTCCCCCCCCAACACCCCTCAACACTAGATATAATCACCTCCGGGTCTGGGCATGAGTGGATGGGAGGTGAACAGTGTGGATGACGAAAACATTGTGAATGCAGGATGCTGTGAAATCCTGAACACTCCTGTCACACACAACATTTCCCATTGCCCTAATTGTGGCACCCTAATTGAGTTGCCCACCTAAGGGTATATGTTGTGGCAGATGTCTGCAGAAAGCTTCATCAGCAAGTTATCTCTGAACTTCTTTAATATAATCCACAGTATTGAAAATGACAATTGCACCACCCTTGGTAGGTTTAATTGTTATTTCCTGATTTTGTTCTAGTTCCTCCAAGGCAGTTTTCTCTTCATTGGAAATGTTACCAAAAATGTTCATACTCTCATCTATTGGTGCAAACATGTCCTCCATTGCATTTACCCAGACCCATTCAAAAACCTGGATGGTCATATCTGGGCAGGGGAGGGGGATTGAAGGTTGATTGGGCTTTAAAGGCTTTAAGCCCAATGTCTATGTTGGAATTCCAGCTAGTTACTTTCACTGGAATTTTCAGAGGTTTGGCAGGTCGGTAGACACATGTTCAATGGTTGAAAAAACTTTGATATTTTCTGGTCAATTTTTTGCTATCCAGATTCCAGAAATGCCTCACATTTGCTTTGTTTAAATGTGGAAATAAAACTGAATCCTTTGTTAAGGACTGTAATCTGTGGTAATGTTAATATCGTATATGACAGATTCAACACATTTATTTTGTTGTCTTCTTATGTCTCAACTCCCTGTGGGATGTTTATTGTAGCTTTCTTTCTGTGCCTTCTCTGCCCCCGTTCTCCATTGAATCTGACTGTTTTCTCCAATGTGCATGGTGGGGAATTCTGTCCTGGGGCCTCCTCCTTGAAAAAAGGGTCTTCTTACGATTCTAGTTCTGAGTCAGAAGTTGAATGAAAGCTGGTGTTATATTTTTTAAGCTGGATTGTGGTCCTTTCTGTCTTTTATTGTGGTTTATACCAGAACTTTTCTTTTCAGAGCCCTTCCAGGTAAAGGCATGATTTTCAATATAATCTTGTCAGTCCATTTCAAACTTATTAAGTTTAACGGCTTTATGTTTGTCATCCTGCTTTTTTTATTGAATCTCGCAGTTTTCCATCAAAAGCAGTGAACTCTGGATTCATTTTACATCTTGTGAACTCTGATTCCTTCTCCTTGAGAAGTGGCTCCACTGCCTCCTGTTGCTTTTTGTAATCCCTTATGATACACCCAAGAAACAACATAGATGCATTTTGGATCAATTCAGTCCAATCTTGCATGATATCCTCAAGGTCCAGACCATAGCCTGGCCACTTAAGCGCACATAACCCAGGGGGTACTCTTTGGAGTTTTACATATGCCTCTAGGCTTGTTATGTTCCAGTAAATGCATTTAGCCCTCAAAGCAATATTTTCCAAGTCCGGGAAAACAGTATTTATGTTTGTCACAGGGCTATTAATGGCCTCAGTACTGGTCATTGTGTTAGCCGGCGTTTCTAGATCAGAATCCAGGTTATCACTTAGAAATGGGCTCAAATCAGCAATGCCTGAAAAAATAGCACTTGCAAACGAATTGGTGCTGTAACCCATGAGCAGATCCTCTATGTTAGGTCCTGTTCACACTGGGCTACTTAAAACATTTTATTGATTGTAAAACATTTTAAGTACCTGCAAGCATGGTTTGCATTTACACTGAACACAACTCCTGAACCATTTTTGTAAATCGTGTCCAAACCCTGATTCGAGGTAGGCTCGAGCACGGTTTAAAAAATGGTTCCGGATTAAATCCGAACTTATGGACAGTGCAGATAGGATAGCATGGCTTCATGCAGCTCAATGCTCCATTCTTCCATGATGCAATGGGGCTCAATCCCATCATGCTGCAGCACAGAGGTTTGTGCATGTGCAGGTCTCCAGACATGGTGGGAAATTTAACTAATGGTGATTCGAGGTGGACGGTGATCGAAGGGGTTTGTTATTCCCTTCAGCTATAAAAAAAAACAGTCCCTGTTCTGCTGTTCTAAAAACTGTCATTGGATTTTAGTGCTGTCCAACTGGAAAACTTATGTGTTCTGTGAGGAAAGGAGGTGAAAGAGAAGATTCGAGGTGACACACAAGATTTAACTTTGTGCACTGCTGTCTTTCTGCACTGTACTTAACCTGGCATTAGCATCTCTTGACTTGAAAATGTCTAGTGACAGAGCAGCAAGCTGGGCCAATCATTCCATCAAGGCCTTAATAGACTACTGGTCCACTGAGACAGTTCAAAATGAGTTGCACAGTGTGCACAGGAACACCAAAGTGTAAGAATGTGTTTCATAGCACCTTACTGAAGTTGGCATAAAAGGACTGCCAACAGTGCAGAGAAAAAAATCAAGCAATTGAAGGTGAAATATCATTGTGTGAAGGAAAAAAATAAAGTATCAGGTGCCAAACACACAGTGTGCCCCTTCTTTGATGAGCTTGACAAAATTCTCAGTACCAGGTCAACTACAGAGCACACTCTTGTAGTGGAATGCTCAGAACAGGCACAGGATACAGGTGTAACTGCGGCCGAAGATTATCCTGTGGAGAAGTTGCCATGTTCAGGTAGCTATTATCATGTTTTGGGTGACTGCAAAGCTGAAGTGTGCAATAAACACACTGCTTCACATTTCAATCACTCCCCCCACCCTTATTTGGCATTGGTATCATAGCACCAAGTACTTACACAGTGACTGCTGAAACTGTGCCCCCCATTGTATGCCCTACATGCTGTAGCTTGGACCTGGACCAACTTTCCTGATATTGGGTTGTCTTGATGTTATCGGTCCAGTACTAGCATGGATAGTTTGGTGCTCCTTGGAATCTGGGGAGTTTCCAAACTTTCTGAAAGAGGCGGTAGTGATACCACTCTTGAAGAAATCTACTTTGGACCCAAACTGCCACGCCAACTACAGGACAATCTCAAACCTCCCTTTTTTAGGGAAGGTGATTGAGAAAGTAGTGGTGGTGCAACTGGAGGACCATTTAACCATCCATGACATCTATGAACGCCACCAGTCCAGGTTTCGGAAGACACATAGTACCGAGACAGTGCTGGTTCGGGTGCTCAATGATCTCCTGATGGCGAGGGATCGGAAGAACCATTCCATCTCGGTTCTTCTGGATCTATCATCAGCATTTGACACCGTGGACCATGGGCTGTTACTTAGCCATCTGAGGTACATCTGTGGTGTAACTGGATCTGTCCACAGGTGGTTTACATCATTCTTCACTGGAAGAACAGAGAGAGTGGTATCTGGAGTGTTTTCTTCAGATCCAATGTCTCTGTCTTATGGGGTTCCTCAGGGTTCAGTTTTGTCACCCATGTTGTTTGCAGTGTACATGCTACCCCTCGGAGACATTGTAAGGAGGTATGGGCTGAGGTTTCATTGTTATGCCGATGATACCTAGCTCTACCTTTCTTTTGCACCTGACCAGGGTAGTGCTCTCTCGGTCTATAATAACTGTCTCAAAGAAATCCAGGAGTCCAGGAGTGGATGGATATGAGCTGGCTGAAGTTGAACTCTGGTAAGACTGAGGTGATGGTTGTGGAACCTGGTCGCTGGACAGAAGGTTTGGGTAGGGGGTCACCCTCTGGACTTGTTCTTAGAGGAGTCCCGCTCCCGACATCTGACCAGGTGCTAAACCTGGGAGTGATATTTGATGAAGGGCTGACCCTGCAATTGCACATGTCGGCTGTCATCAGATCTTCCTTTTACCATCTAAGGAATATCTCTAGGATTAAGCATCTGGTTCCGTCCAGCGACCTTCTTGTTTTGGTTCATGCCTTTGTGTCCTCTCGCTTAGATTACTGCAATTCCCTATACCTAGGGCTTTCAGGGATGGAAATCTGCCACCTGCAGCTGGTGTAGAACGCAGCGGCTTAGTTATTGATGGGAGCTTCTCGCTCTTGTCATATTACACCGGTACTGCGCGAACTGCACTGGCTGCCAGTTCAGTGGCAGATCACCTTTAAAGTTGGCTTGCTGACTTTTAAGACCCTACACGGACTGGGCCCGGACTACCTGAAAGAGCTGCTGGTCCCCTACTGCCCTGGGCAATTGCTTTGCTCGGCCAGCGAGGGGTTGCTAGAGACTCCTAAGGTGTGTTTGAAATCTTCGGGAGCCAGATCTTTTATGTTCGCGGCTCCCACATTATGGAATTCTCTACCTCGTCGGTTATGGGAGTGCACAACTGTGAAAAGTTTTAAATCAGCCTTAAAGACCTATTTATGGCACCAGGCCTATGGAAGTGATTAGTTGACTGTAACAGTATATTGTTGTTGGTTTGGTTTAAATTGTTTTATTTTGATCTGCTTGATTTTATTTTGTACAGCTCCTTGGTTTTTGAAAGGAGCTTTAAAAATAAAAATATTACATTATTATTATTATATTATTATTATAACCTGTATTCTTATGTTCTTCCTATTGCAGACTGCGAGAGGGAAATGGATGAAGAGCAACACGAAGAAGCTCCTGCGAATACATCCTCTGGGTCTGAACAAGCTGTTGACTGTGACAGTCTGCTGGACACCTCTGACACCTCCACAAGTCATCCCAGCACCAGCACACAGATGTCTGCAGGTCAGAAATGTTCTGCTGTGTGTGAGCCACTTCAGAATTTACATAGGAAGAAAAAATTGAATAGACTACAGGAAATAATGGAGGCCCTGTTTGAGCCCACACATATGCTCATGATTGACCAACATCAAGAAATGATGAAGGCAGAACAAGAGTGAACCAAGGCTGAACTCGAAATGGAGGAGCACATGAGAAAAGTGGAGGCAGAGCAATCTGCTACCTTCTTTAGTAACCTGGTGCAAGTATTCCACTCCAGTCAACAACCCCAACAGCCCCAACAACCACAACATGCCCAACATCCCCAGGTGCCATGTCAACCACCTCAAACCCCAGTACTAATGATGGTTCCACAGAGCAATGCATATGGTGCCATGTACAATGATGCTGGTCAAAGCAGCATGACCATCGATGTATTGGGTGGCAATGACATTGCCAGTCCCAGCTCCACAACATGGGCCACATATTATGGTTCAGCAACTGCAAACCACAGTATGACTGATAAATTGTTCAGTGACGAAATGACTGCAAGTGTTAGCATTAATATTTGCACCTTATGTTACGTTTGATTCATATTGTTACATTTCACAGTTTACCGGTAATAAAAACAAGCATTTGTCAATGCTGAATGTTTGCTTGCTGGTATTAGCCTTGGAAATGTAGGAGGTAGACAGATGCAGAATAGGAATGGCAGTGAAGTATTGTACTTCACGCCAACTCCATCTCCATCCTGTAGAGATGGACAGGCATTGGGGTGAGTGTTTGAGTCGTCACCCATGACGTTCATGCTATGTCGTGTTAGTGTCTCAGTTGGTAGCACACTCGCCTCTGAGGCTGGGAGATCAGAGGGCTGTGGGTTCAGCTCCCACATCTAGCACTTAGGTTAATATCCCAGTACTGACACTGTAGTGTAGCATGAGAGGGGTGCTGCACTTCTGAGGTGCCGTCTTTTGCATGAGATGTTAAACCGAGGTCCCATCTGCCTGGATTGGTGGTAGTTGAGGTGGATGTTAAAGATCCCATGGCACTTATCGAAAAGAGTAGGGGAATTTCCCCGGTGTCCTGGCCAAATTTCCCTCATTCACTAAAAATACCACCAACAGCTTAATCTGATTCAAGGTCAGTTGGCATTCATCTGTATCCCCCAACCCCGGGACGTGCCTGACAATAGGCAGGATTTGTCTAGTGCACTTACCCGGTCAACAAAAATTAAATAAATAAATAAATGTCACCTCACCCTATTCTGCAGACACTGACACATGTTGAGGTGTGTCTTGGGATGTTTGGCTTTACAATCACCCCATTCCATAAGGACAAACGCTGAAATGGGTGCAGCATAGGAGAACGGGGTAAGCTGTGGGGCTGAAGAGTCCAAGGTACACCTCGATGCCTGTCACTGGGTGGGGGTGGGATGGCATGAGCAGTACAGTCGGCAATCCAAAGGCACACCCTGATGCCTGTCAGTCTGCACAGGGTGGGACGTTATGGTTAGAAACCCTAACGCACTGGGCATTTGTTAGTATTTGCACTACAAATTTTCAACATGGCCTTTTTATGACCCCACCTCATGAACGCATTTGGGACCTCTTCTCATGAAGAGTGGCAGTGTGAGTTTGTCAATGTGTCCTGAACTTTGACTTTCAACAGTGACCATGCCATTCTGCGCCACATGTACAAAAACACAGAATGGGCAGGATATGAAGAATGACAGCTGTACCATCCACAGGGAGGTGTGAAGAGATGACAATGTTGAAAATCTGTAGTGGGAATAGTAAAAATGCTTGCACTTCCGAGCATATGTGGAAACTGCACAAGCATGTAAGTAACACAGTCATTTTATGGACTATCATCACCAAATTTTCAACATAGGCATTTTAGGACCTCTGCTCATGAACAGTGTCACTGGGATTTTCTTAATGTGTCCCAAACACTGATTTCTCACAGTGAGCATGTTATTCTGTGCTGGAAGTACAAAAACACATTTTGGCCAGGATATAAAAATTGACAGCTGTAGTTTTCATAAGAAGGTGTGGAAAAATGCCAATGTTGAAAATCTGGAGTGAAAATATAACAAATTTGCGAAGTTACGAGTGTGCGTGGGAATTACACAACACATGCTTGTAACACAGTCATATTATGGACTTTCATCACAAAATTTTCAATAAAGGCATTTCATGAACAGTGTCACTGTGATTTTCTTAGTGTGTCCCGAACTCTGATTTCCCACAGTGACCTCGTTATTCTGCGTCGGAAGTGAGAAAACACATTTTGGCCAGGATGTGAAAAATGACAGCTGTACTGTTCATAAGGAGGTGTGAAAAAATGGAAATCTTGAAAATCTGGAGTGAAAATATTGCAAATTGGTGAAGTTATGAGCATGAGTAGCAACTGTGCAATGCACGCTCGTAAAACAGCCATGTTTTTGATTTTTCCCACCAAATTTTCAACATAGACTTTTTGAGAGCCCCACCTCATGAACACTGGCACTGTCATTTTGTTAATCAGTCCCGAAAGTTGATTCCATGCAGTGACCGCAAAATCACCGTTATTAACGCCATGACAGTGGCTGAATTCATGAGGAGGGGGCCCAATAATCCCATGTTGAAAATTTGGTGCCAAAATTCCCAAAGCCACATATGCACCAAAGTTGAAAACCCTATTTATGACATTATACAGCTTACCTGCATTTCTGCAGTTCACGGTCTGCTTTGAAGAGTACAGACTTGTTTCTGGTCCACGAAGATCATTGCACTGGGCCCGGAGGTAAGTAAGGGGTGAGGGGTGGGGAGGCAGGGTGAGCAGAGGGTGGGTGCAGGTTGCGGGAAGGCCACCAGACTCGACGAGGGACTGTTTTCTGTTTTACAGGTTAAACAAAAAAAAAAACATTGTGGGACAGCTTTTCTTTTACAGGGTCATTTAGCATGCTAGGGTGGGCTACCAGTGTGCCACCCAAGTGATATTTTGGGGGGGCTGTAGCCGACGAGGGACTGGCACCCCCCTTGGCACATGGGGGGGCAAGAGCAGATGGGGAATTGGGCACCCCATCGGCACAAACTGAACGTTTGGGGGGGAACCATTATGCCAACAGGGAGTGGGCTCCCCCATCTGAAAATTACATGGGGGAGAATGAAACTGACGGGGATTGGGCCCTCCATCAGCAAAACAATTTTCTTGGGGGCACATGATGCCGAGGGGGATTTGGCAATCCCTCGACATGGGGGGGTAATATTGTTTGTGAACATGGTGGTGGCTTGCTGATGCATTCACAAACAATATTACAATAGGCAACATTCAGCCCAGCAATGACGGGTTGCTCCCTCGTTGCAGTGGAATGGCTGACGCTGCAATGACAAGGCGGTCCCTGATTGCTGCGGCGAAAACGTTTCAACTTGGTGGCACTTTTGGAGACCAGTGTCATCAGCACGCTGTGCCTCCATTGGTCCACCAGTGACAAGTCCCCAAACATAGTGCCTCAGTTGGCTGCTACAGTGCCACTCCTCTACTACTTGCTTCTCTCCTAAGCTGCCACATAATGTTTCTTGCACATAAGCGCAAGCAAACATAAAAAATTAGCCTGTTCATTAGCTCAGTGAAACTGTCTGATACTGAAATATTGAATTCTCAAAATATAAAACAGGGATAAGATATTTGAACTCTGTTTAATAAAGTTATGCAAATTTTTGTGATGTTGTATGACATATCCATTTCAGAAAAACTGTTCTTAGAATTTAATCACATAGTTTCTTAAAGCAAAGAACAATACATGAAATTCATCATTGCATATATAGTTGTTGTTGCAGTCATTACTGATTAGTTACATGGAAAGTTTTAAAAATGAAACAGTGTTTTAAATGCATTTTTAAAACATTTTTAAATGTGAGAAACTGTCAGTTTATGTTGTTGCTGCCATTACTGATTACAGCCTTAATGTTTTTTAAAAGTAACTTTGTGGTTTAAAAGTAATTTTTAGAAAGCCTTAAAAATGTAAAAAAAACTGTCTGCAAATAATAAAACCACTTTATAAAGTATTACCACATAACGTATTAGCTCATGAATCCAGAGGTATGTTCTATTTGTTAAAGTTAAGAAAATGCCAAATGGCAATGCATTTAGCAAAAGGTTGGTTTTAGAAAGGTAGATGACACAGTTATAAATATTATTTGGGTTAATTTTTACCATGCTGTTGGCAGTTGTAGTTTGCAACAGAATGAAACACATTTAAAAATGTTTTTAAACTTTGAAGTACTACCCCAAGTTGTTAAGAACATGCAACAAAATAATTTACGATAAAGAGAAATTACATTGGGGCACAATATATGGTATGCCATTTCACTGATATGCATATAGGTACAGTATGATTTACAATGTTTACTGGCATTATAATTGTTACAGGTCACAATGCACAACTAATGTGTGTGTCTGTAGTCATTAGTCTTTCAATAAACACTTTTTTCTGAACATATCAGACTTAAGATGTATTATTCACACCAGCACCACGCACAATCCTAAAAGTGATACAGTACTTCATGCATAGTCTAATGTGAAGACCAACATCCAATATTGCATAGTGGTGCACAGAAAGGTGGCTAGTGCCTCCCTGATGGAATGTGCCTGACAACCATTCTCTGCAATCGAGGTATCCTCTTGGTTCGGTTGGTCATTTCCTGGTTGCTGGAAGACTTCTGTTTCTGGCATCCATGCTGGCAGGAAAACCTCCCTCTTTGCCTTGCACAAATTATACAAAACACAGCAAGCAGTAATGATGACTAATATATGTTCTAAGGAGAATTCCATGTGCTTGAGAAGGCATCTCCAGCACCATTTCAATTTCCCACAGGTGCATTCTACCACCATCTGAGCATGACTTAACCTGTAATTGAAGTTCTGCTTTCTTGGGACACTGTAATCTGAACAAGGTTTCATAACCCAGCTTAGTTTTGTATGCTCTTCTGCATCTCACCTATATTGTTCACTTAAATGCCTTGCTTTGTATGCTCTTTTGTATCTCACCTGTATTGTTCTCCACTGTCTTGCTCCACCAATATGTTGTCTCCCCTCCCTGTGACGAGGTGCCTTTGTAAATGAGTCTTTGACTCAAAAGTTTGTAAATCCTAATTGTGAAGAAATAAAAAAAAATAAATAAATAAATAAAATAAAGTATAGGGTATGTTGGAGTCCCAATTAGAACTACTCGGACAGCAACATCTCCAATGACCCTTTCAGACACACGGAACAAAATGCCTTTCTGACCCTTTCTAAAGAGAGCACTGTTCTTAAGGACTCAAGCATCATGCACCCTGCCTGGCCACCAAATATTGATATCTTGAAAGCAGAATTTATGGTCCACAACTGCTTGCATTACTATTGAATAATAGCTTTTGAGGTTGAAGTTTTCAGTGGCATTTTATGGTGGGCATATGATGAGAAAATGGGTGGTATCGATCACTTTGCCACAGCAGGGGAAGCCCCATTCCTTTTCAAACGTAGCAACAACCTCAGGAATATTGGCAAACTGGATGACACATGACATTAAAACAGTCACTATGGCGTGACAAACTTCACAGGCAATCTCACAAACGGTTGACCACCCCACACCAAAAAGATGGCTCAGGGTGTGATATTCCACATTGGTGGCAAGCTTCCACAGCATGATCGCAACATGTTTGTCAAGGGTCACACATTTACATAACTGGGTATACTGCTTCTCTATGACCACATGAAGTTCCTGGCAAACTACATAAAAAGACCCCTTTGACATTCGGAAATTCCTAATCCACTCATCATCTTGCCAGGTGGTAAGCACAACATCATTCCACCACACTGAACTCCTATGTTTGCACCAGATCCCCTTATCCTTGCTTAGACCCATGTACTGTCAATATTATATGATACATCAGTAAAATTAATCTCATAATTTTCTGTCTAAAAACTTGCATTCCTTTACGCTTTCTTCTTAATACAGCTAACCATCTGGACAATCTCCACTATCACATGTGTTTTAAGTAGTTATTGTAGTAAGAAGTGACTGACAGCAGAGCTGATTCACTCAGCCGTGCCATTCGTAAAAAAATGGCTAGCAACAGGTTTTGCATTATGGGACATTTAACTTCACCGCAAAGGATCATGGTAAGCAGCTGTCGGCTGTCACGGGTGCTCTACATAGCACAACAGTGGAAAAAACATCCTGAATGTGAACGCACAAGAATGGATCTGCTGCAAGACAGAACACAGTATGGAACATGGTTTTGGCAGTGCAGCCACTGTGACACAGTAAGCTTTAATCCATTTCAAGAAACAGTTGCTTAACTTGTGTTACGGTATCTTACAGTGTAAACAGGGCCTTAGAGGACATGACAGTGAGTAACTAGGTTTGGCCAGATATGTCTCCAAAACACTAAACTCACTGTGCACTGATACCAGTGTTGCCCCAAGCCAGGCGCAATATAAACAACAGTATGCAACAGAAGGGGTGGCTCAGGGAAAAGATAAACCTTGTTCAAACATGGCAACTGCAGGCAAAGGCAAAAAATGGCCCCATCTACCAGTAATAATGCAAAAAACAGGTTTATTTACTCACAGTTCAGCAGTAAACATCCATGATGCCACAGAGTAACACACACATATCAGCCCTCACAAAATACCCGACCAGTTTTGCATGTGCGTGAATCATCAGGGGATGGCCTTCCGATCTTACACTTTACAATAAATAGAAAAATTCTTAATGTGACATTACATCAGTATAGTTACTAAAGGAGTGAAAGTTAAAAAAAAAACAGCGAGTTGTGATATACTGGATTTCAAACCTGGGTATTATCAAATTAATATTAGGATTAAGCATAAACCAATCAGATAATTGTTATCACAGTTAAATATTATTGCAGTTAGCATTTGGTTATTAAGAGTGCTAAGCTTCTCAATAGGACATTTAAAACCTGTGAAACCTGATTGGCTGACAGGGGTACGTTAACTTGCAGTGAGAGCCCTCTCGATAACAAGTACCACACTATAGTGTCCCTTTGCTCATTGAAGTATCCTAGTGCCCACCTGCCCAGCTTTCTAACTGGCCAAAACAATCTAATCTGAAAGTTAAATCAGCACCATTTTTTTCTCACTTAGAGAGACATACTGTCTCCAATGCTGTGTGCTACAAGGTGCCTCACAAGTGACAACCTACCGTACGGCAACTTAATTTTTTTTTGTAATCTAACATGGACACGCCCAAGTCTGTGAGAGCTGACTGCTGTCTCTCTCATTTGTCCTGCAGGAGGCCACTCGCTCACCCACAAAAAGAAAACTGACCATGTGTTGCACAGGACGCATGAGTGAAGGCAGCCCACCCCCCCCATACACACACACACACAAGTCATCTCTCTTACTTTTAAAATAATTTAAACAAGACAGCAAACATAATAATACAAAAAGCAAAACTGTCTGAGTCCACCTATTGGCTTTACCAAACTGCATCTCATTACTGCGGTAGTTCTGAAATTGAAATGTACAGAGCGCACCTCTCCCTGGCTACTGTAAAAGCAGTAATCTATTTACTGGGATCGGTGATTGGGTGCTGAGCAATATACCTTGACAGATTTCCTATCTGTCTCCTGCATTTGCCTATCATTTCAACTGACAAGACATTTAAGAAAAAACACCTAAATTTTCACCAATGGGGTGGCAAAAACTAAACATAAAAGGCACGGAACAATGGGGGGGGGTGCAGCACTCTACCACAGGGATTACTTTATTCCCAAAAAAGAAAAAATGCATCTGCAGTCATTTTTATACAATTACTTCACATTTTCTTTGTAATCCTATAAAAAGTATACAGTTAGCACATTTTCTAAGCACAATAATACCCTCCAGGGTGGGTGGTATGGGCAATACCAGACCTTCCAGGGGCTACAAGGACCTCCGCCTACAGCATCGGGCCTCATTTCACCCCTGGGAGGTCCGGTGTGCAAGCAATAACACACGACGAGGTGTGATTTATCGCCTGATAAGAGCATACCCAGGGGTCCACTAAGGCACGAGGCATTTGCACCGAGGGCCTTATGCCACTGGGCATGCTCTTATCAGGTGATAAACCACATCTTGGAGCGTGTTATTGCGATTATAAAATGGGTCCCCCCAAATGGGTCCCCCCCACAATAAATCCACTTAGTAAAATATATATATATATATATATATATATTTTTTTTTAAAAGTAAAAGTGTTAAATATGCCAAACATAGAAAAATAGTCCTTCTGTTGTGCAGATATGACATGCAGCCACAAGAGGGTATTGGAGTTTGTATGTCTCTCTCCACGTCTCCTCTCAAGCCTGTCTCTTACTAACACAGACCTCATTTTTTATATTGTTTTATCATTTATTTTAGTTTTATTTAGTGTTTGTTTTGAACTTGCAGCCAGCTCCTCCTCAAGTCTGAGCAAGTGTGTGCCTTAGTGGTTGCCGGAGCATAGCTTCCCATTTTACGTTTTTGTCCCTGTCTTCTCTCAAGATAATTTCTCCCTTAACTCACACACTTTTTTTTGGTTTGTTTTTATTTGGTTGTATTTACTGTTGCAGTTGGAGCTAGCTGCCCTCTTGACTATGTGCAAGCGTGTGCCTTATGTCAGTAATCAGCATATCTCCTTAAGCAAGCCAGGGCTTTCAATGGTAAGCCCTGAGTTAGCATTCTGGCAGCATGTGGGATGCCCGTTTAATCTCAATCAGCTTTTTTAGCCTCAGAGCAGCACAGTTAGTGGGGGTAGTTTCTGGTCACTGACTGGAAAGTCGGATTCGTAGGAGAGTGGCTTTTTTTTCCATTTTCTGTCACATGGTCTGGTTGGGGGAGGCCGAGGAACCATTGTGATGTGGAGATGGGAGACTGCAGCAAGTGGGAGAGAAGAACACAATGGGGAACACAGCCGCAGGAGCAGTCCATTGGAGAGCCATGGATAAGCGACCTGTCACAAATTTCTCAACAAAAGTGACAAGGTCAGATTTTTCTTGAAAGAAACTGCATTTCTCGGGGTGGAGTTTCATTGAATCAGGGAACAGACCATTTGGGGAGGGGCTGTCAGTGACCGTAGATTGCCAACACAGCAGCCTCAATATTTTTGTTAAACTCTTCTGGCATGTATGGATTTCCAGATGTGCTGCATCCTGACTGGCTGAAGAGGTGCCAGTTGGCACATTATGCCCTGATAAGGACACAGTCAGAGGCACCTCTCAGCCAATCAGAATGCAGAATTCTTCAGACCAATTTTATAATGCCCATTACTGCACTCCCTGTTGGGTATTATTACTTGCATATCAAACTGCTGTCAATCTGCTGGCTATCTTTGCCCAACTTGTGCAAACCTTTACTTGGGCAAGTGGGAGAGGAAGGCAATCTACAGTACAAGTCATATTAAACTGTTCCCTCAACTCACTGGTGTAGCATTGTTCAATGAGTTTCCTAATTTGTGCAGGGTTTAATTCAATGAATTAGTAAAAGTTTAGTATTGGTTTGCAACTAGCTGTTAGAACTATAAGCTTTATTTTCAGCTGAGTGCTTATGAGTTTCATTTTAGAAGGCAGACTAAACAACTCTTAAGGAATGCTGTGATATTTATAAACAATGCTCTTAAGGAATGCTGTTATAGTTATAAACAATGCCATTAAAATGTAGCTACTGCCATTTCACTAAATAGTTACATGTGAGCTGATTAGGCAGTGAAGGATGGTTGGAAAAGAGTTGAAAGCTTCAAGAGTTTGAGTTGCCAATCCAGTAGCATCACAAAAAAACAATTCTACACAAGCAAGTTGATGGAACAGTTTAATGTGACTTGTACTGTACAAACAAACTACTAACCCTTTCTTTCAGCAAATAGACCTCTCGAGATGTTACACTGATGATGTACTGATGGTGTGGTGGTGATCCAGACAGGAACTTGATTTATTAGTGGAATACTTACACAGCACAAATACAAATTTAAAATTCACAGTACAGGCAGATTTTAAGAAAATGTATGTTTTGGACAGTAGAGGACATAGCACAGTCATCCCTACTTGAACATAGAAACAGACAAAATGAAGATAGTGAAAACATTAACTTCATCACCACATATGGTCCCAATTCAATGAAAATAAAAAGAAATCATCCACAAAAACTGGCACATTTTAACAACTGAGCCAGCACTGGAAAAGGAGGCATCCACTCTGCCAAGAAGAGTACTTAAAAGGGATAGACATCTTTCTGACCACTTAGTACATTCACTACATCCTCCCATTAGGACCTACAGACATTGGTTGCCACCCCAACCAAAAGGCTATTTTCAATGTGATCACTGCAAATTTTGCACTGTAGTACTGAAAAAAAATCTGATTTCACATCTGTTAATGTGGATCGAACTTTTGAAATTAGGCAGTTTATTAATTGCTCAAGCACAGGGGTGGTATATCTTGCAGTGTGTGTGATTGCCAGGCATTCTACATAGGAAAAACTAGCAGAATGCTTAAACAGAGAACTGGTGATCACCGGAGTGATATTAGATATTCTGATGAAAATAATGCCCTCTATAAACATATTAACCAGAGTGGATCTAGTGTAGGACACAAATCCAGCTTCTGTGGAATTGACAAAGTAACTGTGGGACCAAAGAGTGGGGACCTGGAAAACAAACTGCTTTGCAGGAAGGCATTTTGGATCTATCAGTTGGGTGCCTTGAAAATCACAGGCCTTAATGATAGTTTTGACATTTCATCCTTTTGAAGAAAAAATGAAATTCCCCATTCCATTTTTCCTCCATGTGTCTTCTGATTATCCTCCCCTTATTCTTCCGCTTCCCTTTTTTATTTTTATATTTACCATCCCTTCCCTTATTACCCCTCTGTTTTTGTTTTCAGTCTATTTCTTCCCTTGGTACTTGCTATCCATTCCACCTCTCTTTCCTTCCCCTAAATTATAGCTCCTTCCTGTTTTGCTGGGACATTTTAACACTTGTTTAATGTGTTTTTAAATGCAGTTTTTTTGATTGCTTTGTTGCCATTTGAATGTGTTCTATGTATGATTTTCTGATTTTCTCATGTTCTCAACTGAGCCACTGATTTGAACTTTTTCTTTATTTAGTTCTGATTGCATTGCCATTTATTCCAGAGATGCCCAGGCTAAGGTGAAAAAACTTAAAGACAGAGCAGGTGAAACACACTTTTGCTCATTTTTATGTTGGCGTGCTTGCGCAGCCAACATCTTGTGGTAGTGCAGATTTGGTGGTGCGGTCACTGTTGGGCGAATGCAGGGCACACATCAGTAGGTGCGTCCCTCATTCCCCAATCAGCCTGGATATGGGCACCACACCATGCATACTAATGTGGCGAGCACATATAAGGAAAGGTCCGCTGCAATCCGAGCAAAGCTCATCAGATGCAGTGGACCTCCTGACATGCTCAGCCACATTGTAAACATGGCAGCCACCCAACTGCCGACTTCTGGGGTGCCCATTCCTCCTGATGGCTTACCATGGTCCCAATGTATGTGCCGACGGGGAAACCCACTCCCCGTCGGCATAAAATACTACCCCCCATTTGTTATATGCTGAGGGGGGTGCCCAATCCCCATTGGCATAAATTAACCCCCCCTTTTGTTGTGTTTTGTGAAGGTGCCCAATCCCCGTCGGCTGCAGTACACTCCCAAACAGTTAGATGGCATGCTGGGAGCCCACCCCAGCGTGACAAATTCCCTGAGGAAAAAAAGTCTCACAATGTTTTTTTTAACCCTGTAACACAAAAAACAGTCCTCGTAGTCTCCTGCCCCCACAACCCACACACCCACCTCTGTACCCAGCCTCCCCATAACCCTCACCCCATACTTACCTCCGGAGTCCGGTGCAATGATCTTTGGTGGACCGGGAACACGTCTGCACCCTTCAAAGCCAACCGCGAACTGAGGAAATGCTGGTAAGCTGTATAGTGGAATAAATAGGGGGTTTTCAACTTTGATGCATATCTCAGGCATTTTTTGGAATTTTGGCACCAAATTTTCAACATGGGGTTTTTGGGACCCCTCCTCATGAATTCTTGCACTTTCGTGGCTTATTTGGTCCTGAAAGTTGATTTCGCAGTCACTGCATGGAATCACCTTTCAGGAGAGAGGAATGAAATGACAGTGCCAGTGTACATGAGGGGGGCTCTCAAAAAGCCTATGTTGCAAATTAGGTAGAAAAAATCCAAAAAATGACTGTTTTATGAGCGTGCATTGTGCAGTTGCTATGCATGCTCATAACTTAGCGAATTTGCAATATTTTCACACCACATGTTCAGCATTGGCATTTTTCCACACCTTCTTGTGAACTGTACAGCTGTCATTTTTCACATCCTGCCTGAAATGTGTTTTCTCACTTCCGGCGCAGAATAGCGCTGTCGATGTGGGAAATTAGTGTTCAGGACAAATTATGAAAATGACAGTTACACTGCTTATGAGCAGAGGTCCTAAAATGCCTATGCTGAAAATTTGCCGACGATACTCCATAACATGACTGTGTTATGAGCATGTGTTGCGCAGTTTGCACGCACGCTCATAAGTTCATGAATTTATAATATTTTCACTCCAGATTTTCAACATTGCCATTGTTCTGCACCTCCTTCTTAACAGTATAGCTGTCATTTTTCACATCCTGACCAAAATGTGTTTTTGCAGTTCAGGCGCAGAATAGCGCGGTCACTGTGGAAAGTCCATGTTCAAGACACATTATGAAAATGACAGTGACACTGTTCATTAGCAGAGGTCCTAAAATGCCTATGTTGAAAATTTGAGGCCAAAAGTCCATAAAATTTGTGTTTTACGAGCGTGCGTTCGCAGTTTACACGCACGCTTGTGACTTCGTGCATTTGTAATATTTTCACTCCAGGGCCCAGATATTCAAACTGTGCCCAAAAAGTGCGAAATAGCAGGAGCAAGTGCAAGTCCATTGCGCCCATGTGCAACAGATGCGATATTTAAAAAAGGAGCAGGCCAAATTGCGCCTACAACCAATGTCTGAATATCGCACAAGCTGCGCCACAGCATAACTAGGGAGGGGAAGCTGAGCAGATATGATGCGCTATGGTGCAACAAGGGATGCTCAGCTGAGGCACCATAGCGCAAGCAGGGAGCCCCCCAGCTGCAGAATAATATAACAGCACAATCAGGGAGGTAGGGGGCCCACCACCCATGCCACAGATGGGCACAGGAACACACAGTGGAACAGACATCGCCCCCCCACCCCAAGCACTGCACAACCAGGGGAGGGCTGGAATAGCCACTGGTCCATGGAGTCAAGCAACCAACCCACAGCCTGGCCATTGTGCCCCATCACACCTACTGGCAAGCTGTGACTGGCACACAAGGAGGCAGACCACCCTGTGCCACATCATCCTCCCCAGTGCACAGCACACCCTGCACGTGACCCCCAGACAACCCCCCATGAGCAGTGACCAGCACTGCAGGAATTCCCATGCATGCCACCTCCCCCACAGTGGCAATCTAACCCTGTGCACCACAGAACCATGCAAGCCAGCCCCACCATGAGCACCCATCAGCAGGTTGCAGCACACAGCAATGCAACAATGGCAGACAAAGTGCCACCACACACAGTCCCCCGAGGTACTGCTGAGAGACCGACCATGTGTTGGCACAAGAGTGACCCCATATTGGATGGTCGGGTAAGTGACACCTCCCCCAGTGGTACAGCGCTCCGCATAGTATTCCAGTAACACACCCCGGCCCACCACTGGCCACAACAGCCAGCACAGACACCCACAGTGGTGCATGGAAGCATGCACCACACCAGATGCCACACAGGGTCTGGACAGACACCCACCCATACCCAAGGGCACAACAACACAGGACGCAGTGGGGCAAACCAAGCCCCATTGTGGGCCCATGTAAGCCATGTACACACAACCTGCAGTCCACCATGGCACTGAGTGCCAACCACCCTGCGCCAGCACCATGGACCAATACCCCACCATGAGTCACCCAGAGCACAAGCCACAGACAGTGGGGCACATCCCCTGCAACACACACAAGCCACAGCATGGAGGGGGGACAATGACCGTGTTGCCCACAGTGTCACCTGAGCCAGGCATGCACCACACCAGTGACATGGGAAACCCAGCAAAGCGACGGGTACAGTGTCCGCCATGCAGGGAATGCCACCACTGACATGCCAGCAGATCATGCAGGTCACAGACAGACATGGGTGTCAGCTGCACAGGCCATGGACGGGCCGATGGGTGCACCATGGACACAGAGCACACGCCATGGACCACTGCACACAGTCATCCAGTGCATGGGGAACAACACACACAACACAGACACTGACTCATATCTACCCCCATACCATAGACATCTCCACACGGACACACACACATACCCATGACTGCACCACCCCTGATGCCATGCACACCACTGCAGCTGAGCACCTATAGCCCACTGCAAATCAGACACCACCATGGTATTAATAGAAAAGTCAAATGTATTATAAAAATAAATAAATCAACTATTTACAATAGCAACAACTATATACATGTGGTTGGGGACACAAAAAAGGTGGGGTGGGCAGGGGAAGGGGTGGTCAAATGGGATGGGATAGGAGGGTGAGAGGGTGGGGCGGGGGATGAGAGGTCAGGGACAAGGGACTAATGTTGGCCATGCAGGTCCAGGATCTGGCTACCCCTCGCTCAGCGCCTCCTCAGGACCCCCGCCTCATCGATCCTCCAAAGGATGGTCACTGTTTCCTGGACCAGGGCGAGTAGCTCCCTCAGGGTGTCTCTGATCTCCCTCAGATGTCTCGCACCTAGGACAAGCGAGCACAGTCAATAGGTGTGAATACACAGCCCCATACAGCCCACCCACTGTGCATGGCATACAGCCATGGGACATACCACTGTGATGGTGTGTGACCAGCCGCAGTGATCACGTCCACAGGACATGCCCACCCAGGTGCTTACAGCCATGCAGAATGCTGCACACACCCACCAGCTAAGTCACGCACAGCACCACCGTGGCCGTCCAGTGACATGGCTATGTGGTGCAAAGGCAGTGGCACAGCCATGGACCTGGTGCACACATGCACCACCAGTGACGTACACCCAGGCATGCATTACCACCGGACAGTGTTGACCGTAACCAGTGGTGTGCATGGCAGTGATGTCAATGAATGGTGGCCATGCCCCACTGCCCACCTTATCACACAGCATGCAATATTAATCATGGATGTCTGTCACTCACCCTCATCGGGATGGTCGGGTGGCCGTTGTGGACCCTCGGCCCGCCTTGCTGTGGCTTCCACCGCCCTCCCCTCTGCCCTCAAGTGGTGTACCTCTTCCGGGCCTGTGGGGACAAAAAGGAGAGAAGAACATCAGTGCACTTCCAAAGCAAAGTCCCCCTGCCCCAAGGAGTGTGCCCCCCCACCCAGCCAGACCCACACACCCCACACCCTGTGAACACTGCCACGGCCAAACCCAAACAGTCCCTCCCCTATGTGCTGGACACAAACAACAATGTGACTCATATGGACGATAACAGTGTGTTGATGGAACCCCTACCTGGTTGTAGTACCATGCCCCTCCTGGCACGTGACCATAGTCTGGCCAATAACTCCAGCTCCCTTCTCTGCAGGTCACCATATCAGTGCCTGCACTGCTCCACCACCCTGCCCCTGCTGGTCACCACCTCAAGGGCTGTGGCCACCTCTTGCCACACCTGGGACCTAGCCCTATCCAGGGGGGCCTCCCCAAACAGAGGCCCATTGTGTGGCTCCACTGTGGCCACCAGGTTGGCCAACTCAATTGCAGACCAGGGAGCAGCCCTTCTCCATGCCATTGTGAATGCTATAGCAGGCAATATGGTGCTATGCAGCGCGGTACCCCACGTGCAGATGCTGTGTGGTACAACGCTGCCATTCCCTATTGCGCTGTTACTGAACAGCGCGATAGAGGTGCACCTATGCCTGACGCATGGCACCAAGAGGGCAAAGGTCGGGCACATGGTCAAGGGTCCCTGGTGCAAGGCCAAGCACAGCGCCATCAGATGACAATGCGTGCAGTGCGAATGGCTGCCTGTGTGCCAGCACCATAGCGGACTATCGGGCAGTTGCGCCATTGCACCTATGAAGGCCCATTGCCACAGTGCCATGTAGTGACCTTCGCTATAGCACCACTGCCACAATTGTGGCCATGCCCTGCATTGCATACCGCGCACAGCACGTCATCAGCATGGCCAATGCCTGCACCAGCAACCTGGGCATGCGCAGTGAGGTGTACTACGCATGCCACAGAACTGCACCATTGGCTCAGCGTGTTCAACACAATTGCGCAAAGCGCAACAGTGCGATATTCAGCCGTCATATGCTAATCATCCGATCAGCCATTCAATGGCACAGCACCATGATTTGCATCTAATTAAAGTTGCTCCTCATCTAATTTGCATGGATTGCGCTATAAAGGTGTGACAAAGTGCTGCAGTGGCCATAGTCAGTTACGGCAGTTTATTGGTGAGTTGCATGCTGTGTGGGAGTGTGGACTGTGGATTCAGGGACATGCATGGGACTGCACAGTCACAGATAACAACTGCCATCCTTACAGGCTACATAATGACCGAGCATGTTCTGGGAGAGGAGGGCAACAGTGGTGGGTGGAGGAGGAGGTCGAATTTTACTAAGGCCGAAACCGAGGCCCTTTTCAAGGACTACCTGGCTCAGGAGTAACTGCTCAGTGGATGGTGGGGCACCACTCAGGCCTGTGCTGCTGCATGGGAGGAGGTGGCACATGCCAAGAACCTGCATGGCAGCCACCAGCGCTCCGTGCAGGAGTGTAAGAAGAAGATGGGTACAGACAGGAGGGGAGTAAAGGAGAAGGTGGCCGCCATCAGGGCGGCACGTGCTGCAACAGGTGGAGGACAGCCAGAGGTGGTACAGCTCACTCCAGTGGAGGACAGGCTTGCTGCAAGCATGCACTGAAGTGCCATAGAGGGAGTTCCGGGCAGTGGCTTCCAGACGGGTGGTGGCCCATCTCTGCATGGTAAGTCATGGTCTGTCTGGGGGGGGGGCCGGGTAGGTCACGCGCAGTAATGCATCTTTGCTTTTCCTTACAGATCCTGAGCATCTGCATGGGTCAGCGGTAATAGGCCTGTCCACTGCGGACAGTTGGACGGAGTCAGAGGTGGGACCATCCATCTCCACAGGTATGTGTGGGTCTGTACGACAGTGGGGCCGCCTGTCTGTCCACACTGATGTCATTGAGACAGGTGTGGAGGAAGCCCTGCCTGTGTCCCAGTGTGCTGGCATCCATGGATGCCAGCACGCTGTGACTGTGGCTGGGGCAGAGTCCGGCACCAGTGATGACTTGACCGTCATGGGCAGTGACACATGTGTGCCACAGGATGGACACACAGCAGGGCAATTCGCGCCCATGGCTGTGGCTGGTGCAGCCTTGGGGGGCCTGCATGTCAGCACAGTCCCAGGCTGTGCCTGTCAGCACCAGTGGGGCAGCACTGGTGTCTGTACAGGACAGTGGGACTGTTGCGGCCACTGCGGTGGCACCACTGAGCCCTGGTGTGTGGCAGCTGGAGGGGCAGCATCAGCAGTCACCCACCAGGCCTGGGGGTACGGGGTTCAGTGGCAGCATCTGTGCACCACCTGTGGACATGCCCATACCTGGTCCTGGTGCGCAGTACCCACCCTCAAGGGGTGCTGAACATCAGGCCCTTGCACACCCTGAGGGACAGTATGCCGAGGAGGCTGATGACCTCTTGGAAGAGCACATCCGCCTACTCGAGCATTGGTCCAGCAGCAGATGTGGCTTGCGACGTCCATGGAAGCACTGTGTGTGGCTCTGGAGTGGGCAGAGGAGCGTCGCAGCAGGGACACCGAACGGATCCTGGCACGGATGGAACATTTGCGGGAGGATGTGACCGCTGCCATTGACAGGCATGCACAGGCGTTCATTGCTGTCATGGCCACAATGGGCACACAGTCAGGTGCCGATGCATTGCAGACACCATGCAGTGCACTCTCCACCCCCCGTTCTCGGCATCGTGTGACTCCCACCCTGTTGATGCTGGGTTCAGCTGTGGGCATCCCCAGCACTCCTGGTGCAGGCATGTTCGGTGTGCTGCAGACCCCTGCATGGGCATGGTCGTGTTCACATAGTGGAACCCCTGGGGGACCATCGGTGCCACCCCATGAGGCCAGTGGTCAGCCTGCCAGTGCTGGCAGGTCTCAGTGGGGCCACCCACGCATCTGTGGTGGCCATGGCACTGTGTCATGAGACTGACCTGTCTCCCAGTGCAGATACCTGCACACCCTCCAGGCTGCTGTCCACAGTTACGTGTGCATGATGATGCCTGCATTGTGCTGTACACCAAAGTGCAATGGTGCTCAGCATCTGACACATGCACATGGACAGGCAGTGGGTGTGGTGGCCTGTGGACATGTGTGTTGCTAGGGTTGGCGTTCTGGGTTGGTGTGCCTCCTGCCCTCTGTGCACGTTTAGTGTTGTGTGTGTGTGTGTGTGTGTCCATCCACATGGCGTGTTAATCCTCACCCATCCCTGGTTGTGTGTGTGCTTCTGTGCCCTGCCACTTCCCTTGATGGCATGCACCCCTGGTGTGTGTCCATGCATATTTGTGGGTTGTGCCTTAGCCACTGGTGGTTGCACATGTCCCCATGACTTACCTGGGTTGGCTGAAGTGCTCATCCGTGATGGTGTCCCGGTGCAGCTGTGCCAGCTGGATCAGTCAGGGTCCATACCGATAAGGGGGGCCGCTACCATCATCACCGGCATCCTCATCGTCCCCATCACTGTCCCCCTCTTCGACCTATACGGCTATCCCACATTCGTTGGCCATGTTGTGCAGGATGCAACAGGCCAGGAATATCCCACAGGCCTTTGAGGGGCTGTACTGTAGGGCACTGCCAAAGGTGTCCAGGCAACAGAAACGTGCCTTCAGCATCCCGAACACCCGCTCTATGACATTGTGTGTGGTGGCGTGTGCCTCATTGTAGCGTTGCTGCAATGGGGTCGTGGGCCTCCGATAGGGTGTGAGCAGCCAGAGATGGAGTGGGTATCCACTGTCACCTGTGTGTAGAGGGTGGAGGTTAGTTTGGTGATCAGCATTGGCCTGCCCCAAGCCATGTAGGCCACTACCTATGGCACCTCTGGCCATGCCCCCCAGGCCCTAGATTTGTCCATTTGGTTTGCATACTCACCCACTAGGTGTCCTGTGGGGATGTCCCCACTCTCAAATCTGTGGCACAGTGCCGACTGGTGCCAGATGAATGAATCCTGTGCTCCCCCAGGGTGCGTGGCACAGACACTGATGATGTGCCCCCTGGCATTGCACACCACCTGGCAGTTGATGCTGGAATAGCCCTTGCGATTCATGTATGCAGCCCCCTCGTGGCCAGGTGGTGTGCATATGGCCACAAGGGTGCAGTCTATTGCCCCTAGCACACCAGGCATATGTGCTACCCTGTGGAACTCCTGTATGTTTGCTGTGCACTCCTCTGCTGTGCTGGGGAAATGGATGTACTCCTCAGCATGTGGCAGCAGTGTGCTGAGGAATTGGGTGAGGTGGCGTGATGTGGCCAACTGGGTTATGCCTGTGGTGTCCCCAGTTGGTCTCTGGAAGGTACCCGTGGTGAGCAAGCACATGCAGGCTTTTACCTTGGTCTCCACTGACAGGGCATGGCTCCGTCGTGTGGGTGCCTGCATCACATCACATCACTGCACAGCTCACAGAGCTGCCTCAGTATTGCCCTGTTCAGGCAGTACCGGCCCACAATCTCAGTATCTGTGTACAGCTTAAAGCTGGTGTGGGCTCGGTACTGCCTGTTGGGGGCATACTGCCGAAAGGCCCTTCCACGGCCATGTCGCCCTGCCACCCGCCTTCTCACCCCCCTCATTACGGCCTCCATGTGGAAGGTGGCACTGGCCATATCCCTAGCTTGCATTCCCCCCCAGCAGCTGTTACTTTATTCCCCCCGCTGTCCTGGCTGCTACCTCCCCTGCACCGGGTACACCTGCCTGTGCTGGCCTCTGAGCTGTGTGGCTCCCCACAGCTTCCCTGTGCCTGTCTGTTGCTGTGGCCTTTCCCAGGCCTGCCCTGTTCCTGCCACTTGCCCTATCTGTGCCTCTGCCTCTGACACATGTGGCTTCCCTGTAACGTTCTTGCGCCTCTTCCTTGCTCCTTTTTATTTTGGCTCATTTCCGCTATGGCACAACTTCCGCTTGCTCCACTGTTGCACATTGCGCAAGTCTTTGAATATCACACTGAGCCATTTATGCATGGTTCCTCCCCCTTCGGTTGCACATGCCTTCATTATCATTGCGCTGTTGCTTAGCATGATTTCGGGGGTGCAACTGCCTCCTGCTGAACATAGCAGAATGGCGCAAATTCGGACTTGCGCAGGCGCAACCCTATTGCGCATGGCTCAACTCTTTTGAATATCTGGCCTCAGATGTTCAAAATTGGCATTTTTCCACACCTCCTTATGAACAGTACAGCTGTCATTTTACATATCCTGGGTGAAATGTGTTTTTGCACGTCCGGCGCAGAATTGCACGGTTGCTGTGTGAAATCAGTTTTCGGGACAGTTTGAGGAAATGACGATGACACTGTTCATGAGCAGAGGTCCTAAAATGCCTATGTTGAAAATTTGGTGCCAAAAGTCCATAAAATGACAGTGCTGCAAGTGTGTGTTGTGCAGTTTCCATGCAGCCTTTTAACTTCATAAATTTGCAATATTTTCATGCCAGATTTTCACCACTGGCATTTGTGCACACCTCCTTATCTACAGTACAGCTGCCATTTTTCACAGCCTGACCAAAACGCGTTTCTACAACTGTGGTGCACAATGGCGTGCTTGCTGTGGGAAATCACCTTTTGGGACACATTAACAAAATCACAGTGCCACTGTTCATGAGGGAGGTCCCAAAATACCTATGTTGAAAATGTGCCTAAAAAACTCTGACAAATAATTGGGTTGCAGACGTCTGTTGGGCAGTTTGTATGCATGTTCATTGCTTCACCAATATTTCATATTGCCACTCCAGATTTTCAGCATTGCCATTTTTTACATCTCCTCATGAACAATACAGTTGTCATTCTCCACATCCTGCCCAAAACTGTGTTTTCGTCCCTCTGTCGCTAAATGGCACAGCCACTGTGCAAATCCACATTTCAGCTAACAAAGTGATTGTGCCGCTTTTCATGAGGTGGTCTGACAAGCAGCCCATGTTGAAAATGTGGAGTGAAACTATTACTACATGCCTATGGTGTTAGGGTTTCCAACTGTGGCACCCCACCCGGTATGGACTGACAGGCGTCAGGGCTGTGACTTGGGATCATCGGATGTAATGCTCACACCATTCCACTCCCCACACCCACCCTGCAGCCACTGACAGACATCGTGGTGTGTCTTACACTGTTCAGCCACAAACCTCACCCCACACTCCTATACTGCACCCACATCAGTGTATTTCCTTATGGAATGGGGTAAGTATAATGCCCAAAGACCCCAAAGCACACCATGACACTTGTCAGTGTCTACAGGGTAGGGTGAGGTACAGTGGCATGAGCATTATAGCTGACAACCCAAAGGCACACCCCAATGCCTGTCACTCTCTACAGGGTGGGGGTGGGGTTAGCGTCACTTCAATACTTCACTGCCGTTCCTATTATGCATCTCTAGCTCCGCCACTGCCAATGCCAATGCCAGCGCGACAACATTCGGCATTGACAAATGTTTGTTTTCTTGAGACATTGCTAAATTAAATTTACATACATGTTTGACAGCAGTTCAATATGGAAACATTTCAATGTCCTATTGAAAAACTTAGCACGCTTAATAACCCAAATGCTACTTGCTATAATATTTAGCTGTGATAACAATTTTCTGGGTGGTTTATGCTTAGTCCTGATATTGATTTGATAATACCCAGGTTTGCCATCCATTATATTGCATCTACCTTGTTTTTTAACATTCACACCTTTTGTAACTGTATTGATGTGATGTCACTTTACAAAAGTTTTCTATTTAATGCAGGGTGTAAGACTGGAAGGCCATCTTCTGATGAAGTGCACATGCATGAAACCGGTCGGGGTCTTTTGTGCAGGTTTTGGTGTTTGTTTTATTGTGTAGCACTGTGAATGTTTACTGCTGAACTGTGAGTAAATAAATCTTTTTCTTGCATTATTACTGGTGGACAGTGCTGTTCTTGCCTTTGTCTGCAGTTGGCAGGAATGAAGCCCTGATTGCTGGATCTGATCAACAGGCATTTGTGTTGCAAACTTGGGAGAGAGATTCCAAAGATGAGTGCAGAAAGCAGATCGGACAGAGAGCTGGGGAGAATCTGTGTGTTTTGGTGTGAGCCAGGGTACAGTCTGGAGACCAGCATAGAGATGCAGTGAATTTAAATTCCACCAGCGAAGTGAATGTGAACTGGGCACTTCGCATTGCCACTCCGCTATGTGGAATGGGCAATGCAAAGTGCTCACTCCACCTTGTCATTACCACTTCACGTTAAGGCGGAATGGCAATGCGAAGTAAGGTGAAGTCATTGTTTCTAATGGACTTTGCATTCCTCATTATGGTTCTAAGTGATCTACTTGGTGTTTCAGATTTGGCAGCCCCCCCACACATCACGTGGCTTACAGTACTGTAAGTCACATGCTCTTTAGCTAGGCAGGAAGAAAGCGAGTGATACAAGCAGACACTTTTACTTTCTCCTGTGCAGACGGAGAGAGAGTAGTGTGTTTTGTGACTCTGATACTTTCAGATAAGAGTGAGAAGGAGATTTAAACTTTGATTTAGACCCAACAGTTTTTTTTAAAGCTACTTTTTTTTGTCTTTTCTGTACTCTTCTTTACTTAATTTGTTCTTTCTGTAAATTTTATTTTTCTTACCTTTATAAGTGGTTAGTTGTTTGTCTGTGTCTGTGTGACAGTGTGTGTGTGTGTGTGTGTGTGTGTGTGTGTTGTGTGACAGTGTGAGTAGTGATTGCTCGGACTGAGGGAGCTCATTGGAGAGATGGACCAGGGTGAAGGAATGTCTGGGGCAGGAGCACCTCTGGGAGAGCGTGGTAGTGGTAAGTGTCATACCATACGCATGTGTGGAGGGCATGGGTGCCCATTCCTGTTTGACCACTCAAACTTGTGAGTGTCCCCCCCAGAAGCAGGACCAGCATCGCCTCCTGTCCTGACTCTGAGGCAGTTGAATCACCAACACCAAGTCCAGCACCAGGTCCTCTAGAGCAGGATGTGCCTGTTCCCCCGGGCCCAGGTGTGGATCCCCTGCCTGTTCAGCACTGTGACCAGCTGGCTGCCAGTTCATCTGGCCATACCCTGCCTGTGCCTGGTCCTCCCCACACCCCTATTGTTTGGCAGTTTTTTGACTGTGTCAGAGGGACAGCAGTGTGGTCAAGTGCCGCCTATGTGAGGTGGAGGTGCACCATGGCCCCCAGGGGACACACTTGGGGACACACCTGGGGACTGGGAGCCAGCACACCCATATGCTCAATCACCAGCAGTTGGAGTGGCAGGCTGCCACAGAACGGACCATGCCTGCACCTGCTAGCCAATGGCCATTCTGTGACAGATAGTGCAGCTGTGCATTGCAGCATCCCTAAGAAGAGGAGGGCCACAGCAGCACTTGTTGCTCCACCAGCACCCCCAACCCCACTACCACCACCACCAGCAGGTCAGCCTATAGAACATGTGGACCCCAGAGAACTCTGTGTAACACATGCTGACTTGGCAGTTTTCTGGAGTACTGTCAAAGAGAACAACTAGAAGGTGAGTGCTGTGGAGCAGTGGCTGGATCACACAGAGGGACATCAGTTGAAAATTATGTCCATGCTGAAACTGCTGCTGGATCACCATCATTAGCTTTTTTTCTCACACCATGTGCCCCCCCACACCTTCCTTGCTGTGTTATAAAATGTATTCCTCCACCATCCCCGACCCTTGTATGTAATTATGCCCCTTTTTTGTTGTCTTCCATATGTGTGACACTTTGTATTCTGAGCAGCACAAGTATACTGTGCTAAACTGCATGTGTGCAGTCAGTCTTCTTTCCAGTCTGTGTATGTACTGCAGACACTATCCAACTCCCTGACTTAAAAACAAACATTAATGAGTACAATGGTGGGGTGGTGAAATATGGAGAGATACTACAAAACAGGCTTACAATACATCCAAGTAACTATAAAAAAAAAAATAAATGTTGTAATTTGTGACATGATCGTAAATTGTGATTTGTGACTGCATTTGTGACCGTGATGATGAAGAAACATGAATGCCTACAGCTGTACTTCCCCGGGCCCCGATGAGGTGTGGCACAAAATTCCCTGACTTAAAAACAAACATTAAGGAGTACAATGGTGGAGTGGTGAAGCATGGAGAGATACTACAAAATAGGCTTACAATACATCCAAGTAACTATTAAAAAAAATTAATGTTGTGATTCATGACATGATCGTGAATCGTGATTTGTGACCGTGATAATGAAGAACGTGATTCGGTGTCGATGATGTGAGCTAACCAGTATGAAACTGTATTGGGAACGTGAATGCCTACGGCTGTACTTCCCTGATGAGCTGTAGCTTAAAACTCCCAGACTTAAAAACACGTATCAATGAGTACAATGGTGAGGTGATGAAGCCTGGAGAGATAATGCAAAACAGGCTTACAATACATCCAAGTAACTAGAAAAAAAATTTATGTTGTGATTTGTAACTTGATCGTGAATCATGATTTGTGACTGCATTTGTGACCGTGATGATGAAGAACGTGATTTGTATCACGAGAGACTCATGATGATGGTCCTGACTTAAAAACGCATATTAATGAGTACAATGTTCATGCAGAATTAAGCACCACACCTGTCCAGTACTCTGAAGGGAAGCCAAAGAAACAACTGTGACTTAAGTTACAGATGGAGTTTGGGCCCTAAAGAGAAGCAAATGCACAGACAGATTAAGATTGCGCTGTGCACTGAAAAGATGCAGACACAAAGGCACAACACCTAACTAGTGCTTGCCATCAGAAATTCAAATCTGGAAAATAATATTTTTGCCGGTTGGGGCGGGCCATGAGGGGCAGTGTACTGCACTGCTGCAGTGACAGTCACTAGTACTAGTACCAGTAAAGATACCACAAAGAAGTACAAAAATCACACAGTTGCAGTGGATAGCAGCTTCACATTGCTGAAATTATTATGTGGCACAAAAAAGGTGTCTGATTTGATGACACGAGTCACACACATGCTCACACACACACTAAGTAATGCATAGCAAATTGAAAACTTCAGTAATGTAACCACATATTTTAAACACACTAAAATTATGCACTGCTGCAGTGACAGTCACTAGTACTAGTACCAGTAAAGATACCACAAAGAAGTACAAAAATCACACAGCTGCAGTGGATAGCAGGTTCACATTGCTGAAATTATTATGTGACAAAATAAAAGGTGTTTGATTTGATGACACGAGTCACACACATACTCACACACACACTAAGTAATGCATAGCAAATTGAAAACTTCAGTAATGTAACCACATATTTTAAACACACTAAAATTATGCACTGCTGCAGTGACAGTCACTAGTACTAGTACCAGTAAAGATACCACAAAGAAGTACAAAAATCACACAGCTGCAGTGGATAGCAGGTTCACATTGCTGAAATTATTATGTGGCAAAATAAAAGGTGTTTGATTTGATGACACGAGTCACACACATACTCACACACACACTAAGTAATGCATAGCAAATTGAAAACTTCAGTAATATAACCACATATTTTAAACAAACTAAAATTATGTACTGCTACACCACAACAATCAGCAAAAAAATGGCAAGAAATATTGAAAATATTACTGTGTGTACATTAACACAGTTATACAAGAAAAATATCAACAAAACAGAAAGCACTGTCTTTTTCTCCAGGTTAATCTACCTACACCACAGATACGCCCCTCCCCCAAAGCACAGTTCCACTGTCTCTCAGTACACAGACTGAATGTTGTACATTAACATTCAAAATCCATACACAAACAATATACGCTCGATGATATGAGCACAGGAGGGTTTCCTATAATCGATGAACTAAAGTTTCAGCAAAAAAAATGACTCAAAATGGCTTTTTTAACAGCTTTTAGAAGGTCTGAATTGCAGAGAGCTCTCAGAGCAGATTGTCTCCTACAGCTTGCTACACACACTACCCCAGACTGAGGCTGTGCAGAATAATCTAGAGCCCATGTGACCTGAAATCCCATGAATCACTGCAAAATTCGCCTTTAGAGCTTAAAAACAAGGTGAAGTGAGGTGAAGTACATTGTTTTCAATGTACTCCGCCTTAAGAATTGGGGGAGTAGTGGTTTGAGAAGGCTGAGTAATGTGAAATCATTGTTTTCAATGGAATTCGCGTTACCCATTATAACGCGAAGTGCTCTGTTTGCATTGCGGAGCACTCCACGAATTTGCCTTCACTCCGCGAATCACTTTACAGAACAAATTGGGGCCACTTCACCCATCACTAGTCTAGCAGGATTGATTATCTTTCTGACAAAGGATTCAGGAATAGCAGAATCAGCCCAGCTGACTGGTAGGTGGTAGTAGGCCTCGTGTTAGGTCCCCTGGATCCATCCCCAATCTCATCCCATATACATAAACCATAGAGGTCTACCAATGGTACAGTGAACCCATGTGCACAAAGACCATCACAGTGGCAGGAATTGGCTGATAACCGTGCTTCACTGTGATTGTCTCTGCTGGTGCTGGGACTGCCTCACCGGTGTATTGCCCTCTCCCTCAAGACAACCCCAACCTGGAGTAAGTAATCCAGAGTCAGGGGGTGTGGGTGGCGCAGCCCCTGATAAAACAAGGATGCATTCCTGACAGTGCAATGCTGACACTCGGCATTGTGGCTGTCGCTGTCAGGGATGTCAGCGTTGTGGATGTCATAGAGCCATAGTAAAACCCATTATAGACCTGTTCAGAAGCCCCATCAATAGCTCTGGTCCCCTTTCCCTCTGTCCAATAAGACAACAAAAGTGGGAGCAAAAGGTTTGTTTTCACTAGAGATTTGCCCGCGGATAGTGTTTAGAGATGGGCAAAGTGGCACCAATTCACTCTGCGAAGTGAATCGTGAAGTAAAAGCGAATTTGTGGAGTGCTCCACAATGCAAAGCGGAGTACTTCTTGTTATAAAGGGTGACTCGAAGTCCATTGAAAGCAATGACTTTGTGTTACTCTGCCTTCCCAAACCACTACTCCACCAATTCTTAAAACGAAGTACATTGAAAACAATGTACTTCGCCTCACTTCACCTTGTTTTTAAGCTCCAAAGGCAGATTTTGCAGGGATTCATGGGATTTCAGGTTACATGGGTTTTAGATTATTCTGCACAGCCTCAGTTTGGGGTAGTGCGTGTAGGAAGCTGTAGGAGACAGTCTGCTCTGAGAGCTCTCTGCGATTCAAACCTTCTAAAAGCTGTTAAAAAAGCCTTTTTGAGTCATTTTTTTAGCTGAAATTTTAGTACATCGATTGTAGGAATCCCTCCTGTGCTCATATCATTGAGCTTTAATTGTTTGTGTATGGATTTTGAATGTTACTGTACAACATTCAGTCTGTGTATTGTGAGACAGTGGAAGTGTGCTTTGGGGGAAGGGCGTATCTGTGGTGTAGGTAGATTAACTTGGAGAAAAAGACAGTTCTTTCTGTTTTGGTAATATTTTTCTTGTATAATTGTGTTAATTTACATACAGTAATATTTTCAATAATTCTTGCCATTTTTTTGCTGATTGTTGTGGTGCAGCAGTGCATAATTTTAGTTTTTTTAAAATATGTGGTTATATTACTGAAGTTTTCAATTTGTTACGCATTACTTAGTGTGTGTGTGTGTGAGCATGTGTGTGATGTGTGTCATCAAATTAGACACCTTTTATTGTGCTACATAGTAATTTCAGCAATGTGAACCTGTTATCCACTGCAGCTGTGTGATTTTTGTACTTCTTTGTGGTATCTTTACTGGTACTAGTACTAGTGACTGTTACTATAGCAGTGCTGTACACTGCCCCACACCCATGGCTCACCCCAATTGGCAAAGATATTCTTTTCCAGATTGGAATTTCTGATGGTGAGCACTGGTCAGGTGTTGTGCCTTTGTGTCTGCATCTCAGTGCGCAACGCAATCTTAATCTTAATATGTCTGTGCATTTGCATCTCTTTAGGGCCCAATCTCTGTCTGTAATTTAAGTCACAGTTGTTTCTTTGGTTTCCCTTCAGAGTACTGGACTGGTGTGGTGCATATCTCTGCATGAACATTGTACTCATTAATATGCGTTTTTAAGTCAGGACCATCATCACTAGTCACTCATGATACAAATCACGTTCTTCATCATCACGGTCACAAATGTAGTCACAAATCATGATTCACGATCACGTCACAAATCACAACATTAATTTTTTTACTAGTTACTTGGATGTATTGTAAGCCTGTTTTGTAGTATCTCCCCAGGCTTCACCACCCACCATTGTACTCATTAATGCGTGTCTTTAAGTTGGGAGTTTTGTGCTCCAGCTCATCGGGGAAGTACAGCCGTAGGCATTCGCGTTCCCAATACAGTTCCATATTGGTTATCTCACACCGTCAACACCGAATCATGTTCCTCATCATCATGATCATAAATGCAGTCACCAATCATGATTCACGATCACATTGTGAATCACAACATTAATTTTTTTACTAGTTACTTGGATGTATTGTAAGCCTGTTTTGTTGTATCTCTCCAGGCTTCACCACCACACCATTGTACTCATTAATACGTGTTTTTAAGTTGGGAGTTTTGTGCTACCGCTCATCGGGGAAGTATAGCTATAGGCATTCACATTCCTGATACAGTTCCATATTGGTTATCTCACAGTGTTGACACCGAATCATGTTCTTCATCATCACAGTCACAAATGCAGTCACAAATGACGATTCACCACCACACCATTGTACTCGTTAATACGTGTTTTTAAGTTGGTGAGTTTTGTGCTACCACTCATCGGGGAAGTATAGCCATAGGCATTCGCATTCCTGATACAGTTCCATATTGGTTATCTCACACTGTTGACACCAAATCATGTTCTTCATCATCACGGTCACAAATGCAGTCACAAATCACGATTCACGATCATGTCACTAATTACAACACTCATTTTTTCACTAGTTACTTAGTTGTATTGTAAGCCTGTTTTATAGTATCTCTCCAAGTTTCACCACCCCACCACTGTACTCATTAATAAGAGTTTTTTAAGTTGGGGAGTTTTATGATACAGGCTCAGCTCATCAGTGAAGTACAGCCATAGGCATTCACGCTCCTTCCTGTACAGCATGTGAATTACAGTACTGTAAGTAGTGGTGGGTGAAGTGGATCCAATTCGCTCAGTGAAGTGATTCATGGAGTAACGTGGAATCCGCGAAGTACTTCACAATGTGAAGTGGAGTACTTCACTTCATAATAAGAAACACGAAGTCCATTGAAACCAATGACTTTGCATTATTCTGCCTTTCACAAACCACTTCTCCATCAATTTTAAGGTGAAGTACATTGAAATCAATGTAATTCACCTTACTTCACCTTGTAATTGAGCTCCAAATGAAATTCAGTAGTGATTCATGGGATTTCAGGTCACATGGGCTCTAGATTATTCTGCACAGCCTCAGTTCTGGCCTTGGTAGTGTGTGTGTAGTGGTAGCTGCAGGCAGTTTGCTCTCAGAGCTCTGCGATTCAAAACCTCTAAACGCTGTTTAAAATGCTTTTTTGAGTGATTTATTTTGCTCAAAATTTAGTATTTAGATTGTAGGAAACCCTTCTGTGCTCATATCATTGAGTGTTTATTGTTGTGTGCGGATTTTGAATGTTAATTTAGAACAGTCAGTCTGTGTACTGTGAAGTGTGCTTTGGGGAGGGGTGTATTTGTGGTGTAGGTACATTAACTGGGAGAAAATGGCAGTCTTTCTGTTTTGTTTATGTTTTTCTTGTATAACTGTGTTAATGTACACATAGTAATATTTTCAGTAATTCTTGACTTTTTTTGCTGATTGTTGTGGTGCAGCAGTGTATAATTCATCTGTTTAAAACATTTGGTTATATTACTAAAGGTTTTTAATTTGCTACGCATTACTTGTAGTGTGTGTGAGTGTGAGTGTGTGTGCGATGCCTGCCATTAAATCAGACACATTTTATTATGCCACAGAGTAATTACTGCAGTGTAAACCTGCTATCCACTGAACCTGCATGAATTTTTTATACTGCTTTGTGGTATCTTTACTGGTAGTGGATTGTTATTGCCATGCACTAATCCCCCCAACTGGCAAAATGTATTCCTTTTCAGATTTGGATTTGTGACTTGAGAGCACTGGTTAGGTGTTGTGCCTTTTCATATGCATCCCTTGTGTGGGCAGCACAATCTTAATCTGTCTGTGCATTTGCAGTGCGCCATTGATTCTGGGAGACTGCATGTAAGCAATAAGACACAACGGGGTGTGCATTACGGTGTGATAACCGCACTCCTAGGGGCATATTTAGGCATGAGGCTGAAGGCCGAGTGCTGGTCGTCCCTAGGAGTGCGGTTATCACACCGTAATGCACAACCACGGAGTGTCTTATTGCGCTTATAAAATGGCCCTTTATTTTTAGAAGCAGTTTTTTTTATTTTGAAACACATTTTTAAATAAGTAAAAATGTGAGTCTGTGCTTTTTAACATAAAATAGTCCTTCCGCCTGTTGGTGCTAGATTAAAGTAGTGTTATACAGTGTGTGCCTCCAAGCCCACTTAAGCTTCATATTACCCTGCCAGCCAGAACAATTAACAAATACTGTTTTCCTCATTCCAAGTATGACACATAGTCCCCTTACTTTATTTCATTCTCTTCTCTGTAGACAAAACTAAAAGGAAGCCATAACAGAGGCTTCTCAGTTGCCTGATGCTGCAAGCATGAGCATGGTTCAAAACTGCCACACTCACTGACAGCACCATGAACTGCTTGCTCATTTACAACCTTTTCTCTTTGTTTATATAGTATTATTGCTTACTTTCTTCATTCTGTTTTTTTTTCCTCTGTGTTTCCCCACATTCAAGAAATGGAATGTTGATCATGGAATGTTTACCTGGAATAGAGGGATTCAGAATTCTCCTCAGTTCCACTGGCAGCATGTTCCTCTTCTAACATACTGTATACACACACAAAGGCCTTTTCTAAAGCCACAGACTCAATTATCTCACAGTCATGGAAAGCAGAAGAGATTTCCCTGAAGAGCATGGTAAAGATAGAAGGGGGATTTTTCACTGTCAGAAAAGAAACAGCTATAATGAAAACTATAAGCAATACTTATTGTTTCTAAATTGTTTATGTGTGTAAGGAGAGTGTGATGATCAAGGAAAAAACATTTAATTTATTTGTTTTATTTGTTATTTAAGGTAGTTTTATTTTTAGGGCCCAGTTGAAGGTTTTTACAGTGTAAAGGTACCAGCCACATTTGTGATGGAAAATCAGTTCTAGTTATAAGGGGACTGATGAAAGATAGTTCTGGTTGTAGGAGGACTGATTTGCTTATCGTGTGATGTGGTTTAGGACCAGGATGACTGTGCGTATATAGAGATTTAATGTATGGTCAGCTGATGTCTCTTGGCCAATGACATTTCTAGATTTTCTCATGCCATTTTATGATTCTTGTTACGCTCTCATTTCACTTCGTCAGCACTGGGGAATTTTCTGGACACAAGACAGTAGCATTTCGTTAGCACTGGGGAATTTTTTGTAAACACAAGACAGTAGCATTTTGGGGATGCACATTAATTCTAGTGACTCTGTGTGTGACTACTGCGCGAATGACTGAGTGCCCCATTAATTCTGGGAGACTTTGCATTTCTTGTTATGCTCTCATTTCACTTCGTCAGCACTTTAGGAGTTTTCTGGACACAAGACAGTAGCACTTTGGGGATGCACATTAAATCTGGTGACTGTGTGGGTGGGGTGCTGCCAATATTGTTGTCACTCCACCTTACTTCACATTTAAGGTGGAATGACAATGCAAAGTAATAATAACAAGGTGAAGTGACCTGTCTTTTCTTTGTGATCCTACCACATATTGTGGTGGGAGCTGCCCAGATGCACGCAAAACGCCGGGCGATGGAGGGAGAAGGAAGGCCATAGGCCTGTCGCATCCAGCGCGTGCTGCACCGCGAGGTGTAGGTGTAGAGAGGCCATGGGGCCAACCAGTAGTGCAGGGTGGAAGAAAAACGAGCAGAAAGCTCCCAAAACATGGTGCAGTAAACCGCATACTTCCCCTGTAGGCTTCAGGAAGCCAGTGGAGCATTGCCTATTGCACTTAACATCAAATAGAATAAGGCTCTGACGAACATGTAAACACTAAACAATGGACCAAGCTGTTTTGCAGAGGGACCTTAATCTGAAGCCACAGTATAACATAAAAAAATTTGTGTTTTTTTTTAAAATAAACCTAGCGCCGCATTTTCCACTTATCTGGGTGAACAGCAGACATCTTAAGGTTAGGAAAGGAGACAGTTATGGCAAAGCACTGTAATCTTGAGCCTAAGTTAGGAAAAAGCAACAGTAATGTATGTTTTCCTTGCTCAAGAGAGCTATATTTCTTTTCCTGATTCAGGGCTAATTAAATATAGCAAAAGGAACTATATCAACAAAGTCCTTGCTGAGAAAAACTATACTCCCATTTGGGGACTAATATCATTTTAAACAACTGCATATATGGTAGGATGCATCTCCTTGAATCAAGTTGAGCAAATCAGCTAATTATAAGAAGGCCTACCTTGTAAAGTGGAACAAACAGGGATCCTGGTGTGCTTGTAGCCTGATCAGATGCACGATTTGAACTGGGGAGCAGGGGTTTCTGAGACCTGGATATACAAGAAATTTGATCCTAGAGTCATGTGCATCACCTAGCCTATCGGGTGGGCTAAAACCCATGAGGTAATGTCTGGAGTGCCATGGATGGTCAACCAATCACAATTCTAGTGACTCTGTGTGTGACTACTGCGCGCATGACTGAATGCCCCATTAATTCTGGGAGACTTTGCATTTCTTGTTATGCTCTCATTTCACTTCGTCAGCACTGGGGAGTTTTCTGGACACAAGACAGTAGCACTTTGGGGATGCACATTAATTCTGGTGACTGTGTGGGTGGGGTGCTGCCAATATTGTTATCACTTCGCCTTACTTCGCATTTAAGGTGGAATGATAATGCGAAGTAATAATAACAAGGCAAAGTGAGCCTTTCCTATGGGGCACTCCACATAGTGAAGTGCCAACTTCACCAGTGGATTTTAAATTCAATGCATCTCTAATAGTGGTTTCCAGTGCAGGCCTGGAGTATAGGCATTGAATGCTTTTTGAGGTAGCAGTTAAATAACTTGAGGGTATGCCTCTCTCATTCCTTTCCTATCTCCTAGTAGTGCTTAGGGATTGGATTCTGGAGCAGAGGTGTGACTCTGGAGTGTGGCAGTATGCCGCCTGGTGTGTGCATGTGTTCATTATCTGGCGAAGAAATAAATACATAAAAAAGAGGCTGTGTTGCAGTCTGTTGCTAATCCATCTGTAATGGAGGTCCACATATTGTTTTCACCTTATAGTATTATTTGGGAATGACAGGGACTCTTTAAGGAAGGTGCTATTTTTAGTTCATCGCTTTGATATCATTCATCATGTTCATCACCCAAATATGTGACAAAGCGTGTGACAAATGGATAAATGTGTGACATTTCAAACATGGCATTGCAAGCACATTGCTCTGTGTCTATGAGTGCACTAATGTTTATAATGAGCATCACAGATTATTATGAAACTGTGCTTTAAAGTCTTAGTGGGCTGTCATGTGGGACAGAGAGTTTCTAAGGTAGAATGAGTGTTGTACCTTCTAATATGTGACAGTTGACAGGTATGGACATATGCATGAAGTGGTGATACAGGACTATGTCAGAGGACTTGGCTGGGGACAAAGTACAGTATATAGACATAGGTGAAAAATATGATTCTTGCCTTAGTGGAATTTCCCTGAAATTTCACATTTGCTCATGTTTCTGAACTTCCACCTGTGGTGAACTGGGAATCTTCTGAATGTGTTTGGGTGAATTTTCTCCCTGTCAAATATTTTTCATGGTGCCCAGTGCCCCCCCCCATGCTGGTCCCCGGACTTACTAATCATTGCCTGATGTTAAAATTTAATTCACTGGTGGCTAGCGATTCCTCCCTCCTACCCAATTACCTGCCCCACATGTTTAAATAAAATGCCTGGTGGCTAACAATCACTCATTGACAGCTCAGTGGGTGGCAGACCAGGACAGAGAAAGAGAGAGAAGGGCTATTCTGATCACCTGCTCGGGTTCGGGATCAGGGGACCAGGATGGTGAGACACTGCCTGCCAGGGTGCGGGGGTTGGGGTGCACTAGACCACCAGGGATATTATTTGAACTCACAGGCTGGGGATTATGGATAGGGAAGGGAGGTCACTAGACCACCAGGAATGGGAAACATTTATTTTTGGACTATACAGGGATTGGGAAGGGGGAACATTACACTGGACAGATGTCCTCATTGGGAGGGTAATTGGGTGGGGGAGGGACCGCTAGCCACTAGGTATTTTATTTAAACATACGAGCTGGGTGATCAGGTGGGGAGGGAGCACTAGCCACCAAGTATTTTATATTTTATTTAAACATATGGGGTGGGTGATTGCATTGGGGGAGGGACTGAGAGCCACAAGGTATTTTATTTAAACAAATAGGGTGGGTAATCGGGTGGAGAGGGTGACTGCTAGCTTCCAAGGAATGCAATCTGAACATCAGGCAGTAATCGATGAATCCATCGACCTCCACTAGAGTGGTGAGGGTGGACTGTAGGATGCACGGCAGGTGGAATTTCAGCAAAAGTTCAGAAATGGATTTCCGAACATTCATGGATGCAATAATCTGACTTTTGCTACAATTCCACCAGCAGAAGTTTTTTTTCACACACCTTTAACAGTATATTGCTCTAGTGTGTCATGCAGTGTGTATGGGTTGTTATCCTGGGCTTTAACATGTCATGGTGTCAAGAGAGTTGACAGGATGAGTGTCAGGGATGCATGTCAGTCAGGTCTATGTCATAATAGTGAACGTGAAATGGTGATCTCTATTGTGCCGAGTGTATATCACCAAAAAGCAAATCAGCGATAAACACTTACTGGCAAACCGACACCCGGCATCCAAATGTATTTTTGCTGGAATGGCTGTGCCCCCCCATAACCTCCCTCTCGGGGGCTTTGCCCCCTACACACCCGTGAATTAGGATTCCTAACTCCAGGGGGGTGCACGTCATGGAGGTGGCACAGTCTGGCTTAAAAAAAAATTAAGTTAGGGAGCTGCTGTCAGTGGCAAAATTAGAACCCTCCCATCCCCAGCCCCGAACGCAGTACCTGCCATGCTGGAGCCAGCCTCCTTCACCACCACACCACATGGCTGGCTCGGTGGCAGCAGGCACACTTCCACCAGATAACCCTCTTCCCTATCCCTTCCCTTCCCCTCGCAATTTCCCCTTTCCGGTCACCTTCCCCTACCCTAGCGGCAAAAGTTGTCACTACCGAATAAGGAATCACCATTTTGACGGCTGCCCATATGTGGTCACTATTATCACAGCACACCGTGTACGTCAGTGTGTTGGTCTGTGAGAATGCCTGTTGGGCCTATGGTTGGGTGGCTACCTTTTTTTTTTTTTTTAGTCTTTTGGTAACCAGGTAAGGCCCACTAGACACAAGTGCCTGTTTTCCGGGGGGTGACCTGGGAGCACTGGGCGGTTAAGTGACATGCTCAGAGTCACACAGTATGCAAGTGGAGGCTGTGAGAATCAAATCAAGTTCTGGTCTGCTGGATGTACCAAACTCACTCACAGCTCATTACTCTAACCCCTAGGCTACCTAACATACTTTGAGGAGTGGCATGTTCAAAACATTTTGACAACCATTTAAATGCATTTTTTTTACTTTGAGCAGGCATGCTGGTCTGTAAGAAAAGTGCTACAGTTTCTTAGAGCATTGTTCCTAACTTTATGAAAAAAGCCGCGGGGGGGGGGGTAGATCCATAAATGACTCTTTGCATTTGTATTTAAGGGGTGTGATTTTTTGGCCAAGAACAAATAAAGAGGTTATTTCTGAAAAGTGTAGACAATCTAAATGGAAGGGATTGTGAGAGCCATCAGAGGAGGTGCTGTTCCCCTGCATGACTGAAAGTTAACCAGTGCAGCGAACAAAAATAAAAAAATAGAAAAATGATATAAAATAAAACACTCACTAGAAAACATCTCAGCTATAAAGTTTCTTGATATGTTGTTCAGACACTGCTACCTTAAAGAAGCAGGGATTTCCAGGTGAAACTTTGGCACACTCTAACAAGTCAGAAGATATTTTGGCTTGAGCGGGTATTCTTTCCTACTGTTTTGGAGTATCTTGTGAATATTTGTAGGAATTGGATTCCTTGCTTTGTTATTTTACCTTATAGGTCATGCAGCCAGGAGGGCATCACTTGTTGGTATAGACGAGCATACTCATGAGATCAGCTGGTTTTACTATGCAAGCAAGCATGCAAGCATATTCATTCAGAAGAAGGCAGTCAGCTGTGGAGGACGATTGGCTGTGTCAGTCGCCTTCTTCCATCTTGCAGGTCAGAACTGGGTGCAGGGTGTGCAGGGGGAGTGGAGGAGGGTGCTCCTACTGAAAGGGGTAGGAAAAGGTAGGAAAATAATGCATACTGGTGACAGTGCACTGTAAAGAGCTGAAAGTCTGTGGCTGGCTATAGGGGTCAGCAGGTTGTGCTCATCACCCATCATTGCAGTTTAAATTACACAAATAGCATTTTATTATCAGAATGTGGGTGCTGGGGGAAGAGGGAGGACTGGGATACTTAAGGGGGATGGGGGCTTATATATTTAAAAAAATTTGGGCTAGGAAAGAAGGTGGAACTAGGCACCTGCAAAAAACTAAATCAGCCTCTGGAAAGTCTGCGAAAGTGCAACTTTCGCTATCATGAAAGTTCAGAAATCACTTTGGCAACTTCCATAGAAATTCCACCTTAAAATGGTGCAAAAATGTGCCAACTGTGGGTTAATACTGTATTAAACTGCGGGCCAAAAAATCTGCAGAACTGATCACTGTCAGTGGTCAGATTTAAGGCTTTTTTGCCTGCAATTTAATACATTAATTAACATTAAGTTGCCCCCCACCCACCAATCATTGGTCCCATTTAAGTTAAGAAGCTCCCTGGTGGCTGGTGGTTCCATCCCCACCTGCCAATCATGGGTCCCATCACATAACCCCCCTAACTCCCTGTTGGCTAGTGGTTCACCCCTACCCGCCAATCACAGGTCCCATTATAATAAAAAAAAACCAAAAGCAGCTCCCTGGTGGCTAGTGGTCCCACCCCCAACCGCCGATCGTGGGTCCCATTATGATTAAACAAAAACTTAATAAAGCAGCTCCCGCCTCCCTGGTGGCTAGTGGTCTCATCCCCACCCACCAGTTGTGGCCCCTGAAAACATTATAACTCCCTGGTGTCTAGCGGACTCCCCTCCCTATGAATCCCTCCCCTTAGTAAAACAAATGCAGAGTAGATAGTCCATCATCTTATTCCCTGGTGTCTAGTGGAGTCCCTTCCCAATCCCCGATCCTGGTAAAAAAAAATGTAATCCCCATTCTCTGGTGTTTAGTGGACCCCCACCCCGACAGTTAGTCCACAAGCACCCTGCCCCCTCATCCCGACCTCGAGTAATTTTTTTTATGTGATGGGACCTGAGATTGATGGGTGGGACCACTGGCCATCAGGGAGCTGCTTTATTCTTTTTTATTAAAATGGGACCCATGATTGGCAGGTGGGGGGGACCACTAGCCACCAGGAAGCTGCTTTTTTTTAAATTATAATGGGACCCGCGATCGACGGGTGGGGGTGGGACCACTAGCCACCAGTGATTTCTTTTTTTTTTTTCCCTCTACTTTGGGCTGCAATCTGCAGGTGGGGGAGGGACACTAGACAGCAGGGTGGGGTTCAGTTTCCATATCAAATAATTAATCTAATCTGTGGTTGGAATAAATTCCACAGTTTAGATTAATTATTCCACAGTTCAGAAAAAAGTATGTGGAAGGTGGCAAAAATCTGCTGAATATCCCAATTTCGCCAATAGTGAAAGTACGAAAAATTCAGAGAAATTTTTGAAATTTCAAGGAAGTTCCGTGAAAGTGGAATTTGCAACTTTCGCCCACCCCATGGCAGACTGTTTCTTTTTTTTTGTCAATATAACCAAAATAACAAATACTGAATACCTAATACCTGAATATTTTGGGGCCAAATAAAATATTCAACCAAATATTTGGGATAAGGTATTTGCCCACCCCAGCACTCTTGTTGATTATATCTAATCTAAACATCCAGAAAATGTCTCACTTTTCCATTTCCCCCTTATTTTGCTCCTGTCCTTACCTCTCAAGGGTTCTGGCACTAATACTATGTCTCAGAATCTTAGTGAGGCCAAACTGTGGCCTGCTGCATTGAAATGATTCACTGCTGACAAACTTTATTAAATTGTACCGGATGGTACATTTATATTAACTAATCTGATTTTTTAGCGGTCTAGTAGATGTGCTTACATAATACCTGAAACCTGGACATGGCAACATATACACAATGTAACTACTGTCACAGCTAATTGTTCCCTTGATTTGACATTTTGGTTCATCCTAGGATGTTTAAAGTGATCTCTTTTACTCATATTGCCACACTGGCCACACCTCCCACAAAGGGAATCCCAGGTTTCAAAGGGCCAAGTCTGTTGGTCCTCCTGTGCAGCCCCTATTGAACAGAATGGCAACATGTCACCTAGATGGGTGCATAAGCTGCAACCCATCAAACACACAGGCCACCCAATTGTGCAGAACACACATGTGCAATCATGGTGAACAGTGTCCAAACAGACATGTGTGTGCAGCTACACAGGGTGGCAGTGGCCACACAACCAGAGACATGACTACTGATATTTCTGTACCAAGGCAGCATACAGGAAGCCAGCCCTGCCCCCAGACATGGTGACAAAAGGACACACTAAAGTTAAACCAACCATGGACCAACAAGGAATATATCCAGCATATGTGAGGTACACGCAGTATACACAGTAGTGTATGTGAGGCAGGCACATAGGTACAGCTGAGTCAATGAATGCAATGCCATGAGAATTCAAGAAACACCACAATGGGAGACTCATGAAGTTACACTCACATGGCAGGTACTGTATATGCAATGGCAGACACCGATGCCAACACACACACACACACACACACACACACACACACACACTCACACACACACACAATGACCTTGAGTGTCTGTAGTGTCACAGTGCAGACTGTGCGATTTGGTTCATGTGGCAAAATCTACAATAAGGCACAAAAGCAGATGTCCACTAAACAGACTCCATGGGAAACACACAGGAAAGAACTGGCAGTGGCAGCGCCTCATGGTGGAGGTATGCCATGCAATGCAGCGGTGACAGCAGCATAACTTAAATGCAAACAGTCATATACCATGGCCTATAGAGCTGCATGCACAACTGCACATTGAGTACTGGAGGATATTGACAACACAGTCACTGTGCACTGTATACTGACAGCACACAGTATGTAGGTCTCAAACACATGGAGAACTGAAGTAGTATGTGACAGCACATAGTAACATAGTAACTGGTGGCAGATGAGGACCACTAGGCCTATCTAGTTTGCCCTTTAACCCTGCCTGCATCATCAGCCGCTGACCCTGGTTGGTCATTGGCTTTTGCCCCTCTTCCCCGTCACTAGGGTTCATGTATGTCTATCCCATGTATGTTTGAAACCCCCACTGTGCTAGCTCCCACCACCTCCTGGGGTAGGGCATTCCAAGCATCCACTCCCCTTTCTGTGAAGAAAAAACCTCCTGACAGTTCCCCTTATCCTGCCCCCATTAATCTCATATCATGCCCCCTTGTCCTTGTACTTCTCTTATACTGAAAGATGTCCCCCACCTGGGCTCTGTTTAAGCCCTATAGATATTTGAAGGTCCCAATCATATCTCCACTCTCCTGCCTCTCCTCCACTGTATACATATTGAGGTCTTTCAGTATAGAAACATAGACTTTGATGGCAGATAAGGACCACTTGGTCCACCCAGTCTGCCCATTTTCCTACCTATTGGATAAGCTGCAGATTCTAGTTAACCAACAGCCTACTTCCTGCAACCCCCAACTATAATTGCCTTATGTCTGTCCCATGCATGTTTGAATTCCCCCACTGTTTTAGACCCCACAACCTCTCCAGGAAGGTGGTTCCATGCGGCCACCACTCTCTCCGTGAAAAAGAATTTCCTCACATTACCGCTGAGCTGTCCCTCTAACTTTAAATTGTGCCCTCGTTCTTACACATCTCTTTTTCTGAAAGATGCTACCTCCTGGACTTTGTTGATTCCTTGAGGTACTTAAAAGTTTCTATCATGTCCCCCGTTCCTCCTTTTCATCAAGGGTATACATATTAAGCTCTCTCAGTCTCTCTTCTTATGGTTTCTGATGTAGACCCTGCACCATTTTAGTTGCCCTCCTCTGGACTGCTTCCATCCTGTCTATGTCCTTGTGTAGATGAGGTCTCCAAAACTGTACGCTGTACTCCAGATGGGGTCTCACCAACTGTCTGTATAGAGGGATAACCACTTCCCTTTTTCTACCTATGATGCCCCTCCCTATGCATCCCAGTATCCCCCGGCTCTCCTTACTGACTTCTCACATTGCTTACCCACCTTTAGGTCATCTGATATGACTACACCCAGATCCCTTTCCATTATTGTTGTCGTTAGTACCTCCCTGCTATTGTGTACTCTTCTCCTGGATTTTTATTTCCCAGGTGCATTACTTTGCACTTCTTTGCATTGAATCTAAGTTGCCATATGTCTGACCATTCCTCCAACCTTGCCAAGTACCTTCTCATCCTTTCTACCCCCTTGTGTATTAACTCTGTTACAGATCTTTGTGTCATCCGCAAAGAGGCATACCTTTCCTTCCAGACCCACTGCAATGTCATTTATAAAGACGTTAAAGAGGACTAGACCCGGTACTGAGCCCTGAGGTACTCCACTAGTAACCCCCCTTTTTTCAGAATGTATTCTATTCACTATTACCTTCTGTGTCCTGTTGTGCAGCCAGTTTGCTACCCAAGCTACCACCCTGGGACCCACTCCCAGGCTGGCTAACTTGATTATTAATCTTTTGTGCAGGACTGTGTCAATTGCCTTGCTAAAGTCTAGGTAGGCCATATCCACAGCCCCTCCCTGGTCTATTACTTTGGTCACCCAGTCAAAGAAATTGATTAGATTCATCTGACATGACCTTCCTGCTGTGAATCCATGCTGCTTTGGATCCTGTGCCCTGCTGGCCTCTAGGTACTCAGCAATTATTTCTTTCAGAAGTGATTCTATCATTTTCCCCACCACTGAGGTTAAACTAACAGGTCTGTAGTTTCCTGCTTCTGCCTTGCTCCCACTTTTGTAAAGAGGAATCACATCTGCCCTCCTCCAGTCCTCAGGTACCACCCCATCTTCCCATGATTTGTTAAAATGTGTGGTTAGTGGTGTCACTAGGTCCTCCCTTAGCTCTTTTAGGATTCTATGGTGAGTCCCGTCAGGCCCCATTGCTTTGTCCACCTTGAGTTTTATGAGTTCTTTCAGTACTCTTTCTTCTGTAAATGGACTGGTGCCAACCCCACTATCCAGAGTGCTTCTACTGTTTGGTTTAGGTAACTCCTCCTCTTCCTCTTTTGTGAATACTGAGCAAAAGTATTTATTCAGTATCTCTGCCTTTTCATTGTCTCCCTCTGCCCACCTCCCCTCTCCTTTATTAATCTTCACTATCCCTCCCTTAACCTTTCTATGCTCCCTAATGTACCTATATAAGGTTTTATCCCCCTTCTTAACTGAGTACGCTATCTTTTCCTCAGTGTGGGCCTTTGCTTTTCTGACTGCCTGCCCCACTTCTTTCTGCTTTAATTGATACAATTCCCTGTCATGCTCCGTCTGTGATTCCTTATACTTTTTGAATGCAGCCTTTTTCTCCTTAACCTTCCCTGACACCTCTTTTGAGAGCCATAGTGTTTTTTTATTCCGCTTTGTTTTCTTTATTTGTTTCACACAAAGACTTGTTGCCTCCATGATGGCAGTTTTGATTTTTCTCCATTGTTCTTCCACACCTCCTTTCTGGCCATTTGCTAATGCATTCCTCAGGTATTCACCCATTATGCCAAAGTCAGCCCTTCTAAAGTCCAGTATCCTTGTCTTTGTATGGCTTGTCTCTATGGTTGTGTTTATTGTGAAGCACACTGTGCAGTGGTCGCTTGTTTCCAGATGTCTACTGACTTCTAAGTTTGTGATCCTCTCTCCATTTGAGAGCACCAGGTCTAATATTGCTCCCTCCCGAGTGGGTTCCACCACTAGCTGTCTAAGGCATGTTCCTGTAGGGCATTGAGAATGATCCTGCTCTTGGATGTGGCTGCAGTCCATGTCGCCCAGTTAACATCTGGCATATTCAGGTCCCCCATCAACAGTATCTCCCCTTTTTCAGCCATTTTGAGAATGCCCTCTATCATTTTCTTGTCCATTTCCTCCCCTTGAGATGGGGTCTGTATACAACCCCTGTGCGGATTGTGATGCCATTCCCTGTCTCCAAGGTGACCCAGAGTTCCTCTTGTCCTCCCCCTTTACTTTTTAGTTCTGTAGCTTTGATCCCTTCCTTTATGTAGAGAGCTACTCCACCTCCTCTTATACCCTCCCTGTCCCTTCTGTAGATTGTGTACCCTGGTATGTTGACATCCCAGTCATGGTTCTCCGTGTACCATGTTTCTGTGACTGCCACAATATCCAAGTGTTCCTCTTCCATCAGGGCTACTAGCTCTGGAAGCTTGTTTCCAAGACTATGGGCATTGGTACTCATTGCCCTCCATTTAATGTTGGCTTTATCTGGTGCAAGCCCTTTAACATTTCTAGTTGTCCTTCTCTGGACTGCTTCCACCCTGTCCATGTCTTTGTGAAGATGTGGTCTCCAGAACTGCACTCCATACTCCAGATGAGGTTTCACCAGCGTCTTGTACAGTCACATTACAACATCCCTTCTTCTGCTAGTAATCCCCCTTCTTATGCACCCTAACATCCCACTAGCCCTCCCCACTGTCTTAATACATTGTTTGACCACCTTTAGGTAATCTGAGATGATTATTCCTAAATCTCTTTCCTCCCTGGTGACTCTTAGCAGCTCACCCCTCTCCACATCCTGTAACTCTCTGCAAGGTTTCTGTACCCCAGGTGCATGATTTCGCACTTTTTCTGCATTTAATGTCAGTTGCCACATTTCAGACCATCTTTCCAGCTTACTTACTGTAGGTCCATCCTCATTCTCTTGACCCCCTCTAGAGTGTCTACCCTGTTGCAGATGTTGGTGTCATCTATAAATAGGCATACCTCCCCCCCAGCCCTTCTGAAATATCCAAACTGAAGACTTTGAAAAGGACTAGCCCCAGGACTGATCCCTGAGGCACCCCACTGGTCACCCCACTTTCTTCAAATTTTATCCAATTTACTACCACCCTCTGCTTCCTGTCCATCAGCCAGTTTCTAATCCAGTTCTCTACTTTCTGGCCTATACCCAGGCTACCCAACTTGTTTACCAGTCTTCTGTGTGGAAACGTGTCAAAGGCCTTACTGAATCTGAGGTAGGCAATATCCATCGCTCCCCCGGATCCACCTCCTTTGTTGCCCAGTCAAAAAAAATCTACCAGGTTTGTTTGACATGACCTTTCTGCTATGAATCCATGCTGCCTTATATCCTGTGCTCCACGGGATTCCAAGTGTTCCACAATCCTTTCCTTAAGCAGCGCTTCCGTAATCTTGCCCACTACTGAGGTGAGACTGACAGGCCTATAGTTTCCTGCTTCCTCCCTGCTACTACTCTCGTGAATAGGGACCACATGTGCCTGCCTCCAGTCCTCTGGAACTACCCCTGTATTGAGTGGCTCAATGAACAGGGCTACTAGTGGTGCTGCTAGCTCCTTCCTAAGTTCCTTTAGTATCCTGGTGTGTATACCATCTAGTCCCATGACTTTGTCTTCCCTTAGTTTCCTGAGTTCTTCCTGGACTCTCTCTTCTTTTAATGGACTGGTGTTTATCCCCCCCCCCATTTCTGTTGCCCAACTGTGGTCCCTGCCCCTTCCCCTCCTCCATGAACACGGAGCAGAAATATTCATTCAGTACTGATGCTTTATCTAGGCCTCCTCCACACACACCCCCCTTCCTCCCCTCTAAGTCTTATTATTTCTCCCCGGCCTTCCTTCCTTCTTTCTTTCACTGATGTACCTATAGAAAATCTTGTCCTCTTTTTTTATCATCTGTGCCATTCATTCCTCAGTCTTCACCTTCTCAATCCTTACTATCTTACCTACTTCCCTCTGCCCCTCACAGTACACTGCCCTATCATCCTCTTTCTGTGGGTCCTAGTATTTTCTGAAAGTCACCTTTTTGTCCTTAACATTTCTTAACACTTCATTTGAGAACCACAGTGGTTTGCTCCTTTTTTCTCAGCTTAATGGACTGATTTGTCACCTCCATTATGGCTCCTTTAATATGTGCCACTGCACTTCCACTCCTCCTCCTGCCTCCTTGCTTGCTGTGACTTCTTTGATCCCCCTCTCAATTGTTGCAAAATGTACCCTCCTGAAATCCAGGACCCTTACCTTTGTGTGGCTCACCTGTGATGTTGTATCTATCTTAAACCACACTGTATGGTGGTCACTGGACCCTAGGTGATGACACTGTGCACCATGACATGGGCATGGATGCAGTTTCATACAATGACCATCATTTCTGCATGAAGCATAATAGCAAAAGAAGGAAGTCCAGAGTATGGGAACTGGGAAAAATGCAGATTATATACAATAAGATAGCTTGATTTGCTACCAAATCCCACCTAAGGTGTCACCACTGTGAGGTACTGGCCTCCTTAAATTGGCCCTCTCTCTCCAAATGGCTTCAATACCCTCTCCTGTGCACCACCTACAAAACAGTAAATGGCTCACAACTAACAAGCCTAGCTGGGCTGCTGGTCCCTAAGCAACCAGGCAGATTGCTCCGCATCTCTGCTGGGACGCTCTTGGAGGTTCCTAGGGTAACGACAACAGCAGGCAATAAGTCCTTCTCCCATGCAGCTCAGATCCTCTGGAACAACCTCCCAGACCATCTGCAAACTGCTGGCTTGCTGATCACCTTTAGAAAAGGACTTAGAGCCCATCTACTAGAAAACAACAAATGCATGTGCTAGGGATAATCCAGGATATAGACCCCTAGTAACCTTACCCTACCATTAGGTAAAATGCCCCAGAATAATAAAAGCACATCTACACAAACTGACCAGTGTGGTAGCTGGCCAGTGAGGTTTTATGTCTGTTTCCTGTAAAATTGTAACTTGTACTAATACTCTGTCCCTCTTGCTGCTTCCTCCTGCCTAAAGGAATGTGTGCTGAAATGCCATGGAGTGCAGTCATAATGTGATTAGACCTCTGGATTCACCATGATTGTACCCAAAACTTGTCTTGTATCACCAAAATGTTCTGTACCCAACAGGCTTCTACGTAACTAATTCTGTCTCGCCCCTGAAAAAGGGACCATTTTGGGCCCAGTGGGCCTACCAGATTAACAAAATGAAATAAATAAAATAAATAAATAAGCAGGCTGTGTTACTGTACTGTCAGTGTAGCACAATACACACAAACATAGAAGGGCACAATTCCCCCAACTGGCCTGATGCCCTGCACTGCCCTGGTGGGTAGAGTAACAGTGGACACCTAAGATGTTAAACACATACAGGGCAGTTTGGAATGTGTGCATATATGTGAACTTTGCAGACCCACCTGGATAGATGCCAGTATCTGGGACACAGCTGGAGTACCACAATACTAAGGCTGCAGACAGTGCATGAGTAATAATATTCATACAGTGATGTAAGAGCAATGGCACCCCAACCCACCAGATCTATATGGTTCAGTTCAAGTTTGCATTGTGCAATACATACTGTGGGAACAGTGTCACAGATGAAACAGTGGAAGTACTGTAGCACTATAGTATATGTAGTGCAGTGCTACTATCAACAGACAGGTGTGTATGTTGACAGACGTGTCACAGCACAACATCAGCAAAATATAGCTGTGTCATGGCCTGCCAGGCAACATTAGTATATGCAATGTCACAGCCAGCACACTGATTTAATACAGCAGTAACATAATGGCCTACACTGCATGACCCTGTATACATGTCTGTGGTACATACAGCACCACTGTACATTGGTGTCTACAGTCCTTATGGCTGCACACACACTACAGTACACAAACAATGTACTCACTAGAATGAGTGTGGCATGGCAGAGCCTCTGACTCCTCATCAGCCTGCTGCTTGCTGTTGGACCCCCTCCTGGTCCTGGAGTGGGACCTGTCCTGCTGCCACTCCCATCTTCCTGCTCCTCCTGGTGTTGATCTTAGGTGCTGGCTGTGCACCTCTCCTGCCTGCCTCAACTCTCTGTCTCCCTGGACCCCCCTGCTGACTCTCCTGGACCCTGCACCTGTAGAATGGGATGAAGGATAGCATTATGCAGAATGAATGATGGTACATTACAGCAGAAGAACACACAGGTCCACTGTGGAGCAGGGAAAAGTGCCCACAGCTCATGCACAGAACCTATGATAGTACTGCACATATGAGTGGCATGTCCAGTGTCTACTGTCCCCTTGTCACATATGAACAGGATGTGTGACAGTATGGGCAAATCCCCATACATTCAGCACTACCTGAGATTCTTCTTGGTAGCACTTGCCACTCATTGTGTATTCGGACTACAACTCAATAGTATATCTTTGCAGGTGTGTGTTTTGGAGGAGCTTTGGGTGGCCACAGTGGGGCTACACACAGCACAAAGAGCATTTCACAGTGTGTGGGTGCAGATACAGTAGTAAATAAAGCATACAAATGCATGTCAGTGCATTGTGCCCTGTGGTGACCCACCAGGAATGTGGAGCACCACATGAACATGTTTGTACATTGCAAGGTTCTGCCACGCAGGACAGTGTAGCACAATGTTCACAAGCACCCTTCTGTGACCCATGGGCATACCATGGTGCAGGTTACACATGTGAACACCTTTGGTACAGTCAGCATTACCCCTGCTATGGGCATGAACATGTGCGTCTCTGCCATGATATGATCTGTTGGCTCCCCCTCCTCATCATACCCAGAGTCACTTCTGGGCATGCGTGGCTATGCAGGTCATCCACACATGCAAAACTACCACCACACTCACACCTGCAACAGTTGCATGCAATGCTATGCACACTCCACACACAATACATGGAGACTTGCACTAGACCACCATGAGGGCCAACATGACACATGTTCCTTACAGATACCTACCATCATGTGTTGCCCCACAGCCTCCACACTCTTATGTAGCTGTGCCAGTATTGATTCCTCCCTCTGGCAGAGGTTATTGCAGCAGTGATGGCACGGCACAATGGTGTGAGTGACACTAATGTACCTAGTCATCCTTCAGTCCAGACCTCCATGCGATTCGCCTAGGTTTCCCATCAGCAGTGGGCCAAAAAACAGCAGTGCTTCCCTTGCCTACACCAGGGTGACAAGGTGTAGGAGCTCATCACCTGAGAATCACTGGCCTCACTGACTGCCATCTCTCCTGACATTCTTATTCTTCTCCCTATTGCAACTAATGCAGACTTATTGATGCTGCCAGGTTGTATTGCATTATTGTGCTGTGCATAGGCATATATGGTGCTGCTTGTGCTGTGCAAACAGTAAGTTTTGGTTATTATATGCAGAGGTAGTCATCCTAATCTTTCACATTACCACATAACAGTTTACCCCATTAAGGTAAGGCAATACAGCATTTCCCCATTACCACAGTATCATTCAAGGTACCTCATAAGCTAAAGTGTTACCTTATTGTACCTTGCACAGTTAGCTAACACTTCAGCTATTGTGGTATGCAAGCAGTGACACACTACGAGGTGTGGGTTATCACCTGATACAAGCACACCCAGGGGTGTACTAAGGCATGAGGCACTTGCGCCAAGTGTCTTATGCCCCTGGGCATGCTCTTATCAGGCGACACCTCAGAGTGTGTTATTGTGCTAATAAAATGGGTCCTCCTAGTAACTATTTAAGAATTTAAAAAAAAGAAGAAGAAACTAAGGTTTGTTAAAAAAGTAGTAAAAAATACAGTAGTTCCTCTACTAGTAATTGTTGATGGCTAGTGAAGGGTGCTACTCCCCCCCTTCCCCCACCACCACCACCACGACACACAGATACTGAACAGGTTATTGTTCTATTTGCTTCTGACACTGTATTTCCTACTGGCACATATGTATTTATTTAATTAAGCATGTCTCTGCTATGGAGGAAAGTGGGTGTTTCTTTCAGAGTGAGCATCCATTTTATTCAGACCAAGTGAGTCCCTTGCCAGGTATCGTACTTATCGCTTCTAAAATAGCGAGTAGTAACATCGGGTGCCTGTGTTGCTTTAAAACTGGAAATGTGGATATTTTAAAATGAATGGTTTGGTTGAAAAAAAAAACAATTAAGGACAGTGAGTGAAGGAGCGGGTTCCGACTTTCACTCAAAAGATGGGTAGTAGCTGCACATGTTGTCATTTGGTTTTGTTTAGGCTGCTTTTCTTTTTTATGCGAGGTCAGAATTTTTTGGGGAGTGTTTTTTCACTTTTTAAACTGTAATGCGCTGTGTTTGTGTGTGTGTGGGGAGATAGGCTGCCGAGGCGGGGTAGTGAGTACAGTAGATCATATAGAAATGTTTAGCAGGTAAGGCAGGGTAGTGAGGACAGTGAGAGCAGAAAGGTTCATCTGGCAGACTAGGCACAGTTATTTCTCCTGTGATGCATTCTGAGTGGCTGAAGAGGTGCCGGTTGGTACAATATGCCCTGATAAGGACACGGCAATTGGCAGCTCTTAGCCAATCAGGACGCAGAAATATTGCAACCCATTTTATAAAGTACTTTGAATAATACTGCCATGAGGGAGAAATGCCGTATTGCCTTACTTTAATGGGGTAAATGGTTTTGTGATAATGCAGAAGATAAGAATGGCTACCACTGTACTTCTGTTGCTGGGTGGTGATATGTCCAAACATGGGGGCCTATGCACTAAGGTACGGCCAGTTACATGTGATTCACATGTATCCAGTCTACATAGCTATGCACCTGGGGACAGGCACAGGGTGCATGACAAGCATAGCTGCGCACACCTACAGGGTGCATGTTCTTGGCAGTGCCCCCCCCCCCCGTGCACAGCAGTGGGGAGCAGTTTGAGGGACATAGGCAGGCATCCATTCAGATACCCCTCCTGGGTCTAGAAGTGGATTCCCTCCTCCATGCAAACAGGAGATTCTAGGATGGCATAGGGTCAGGCTTTTTTGAAAGTCTAGGCAAGTGCCCAAATGGCTTCCCTCAGCCCTCTCTGTCAGCCCGGTGGGGTGGGGTAGCCCAGTGGAGGGATTTCCTGATCCACCGCAGCCAACAGGTGTCATGGGGGTGCATAAAGGTTACAGCATGGTCCCTGCTGCTGCATCCAGTGCCCATCTTGCCTGGTACTCCATCCTTTCATGAATGGTGTGGAGTGTGGGCAAGCCTACAGACATGCCCTTGGCCCAACTGCATGCATAGCTGCTCAGCTGACCAGGAAATAGGGTGCAGAAGGGTGAGTATCCCCTTCATGCATGCTGTAGGTATACATAGGACCCCCAATGTGCGGCTCAGGGATGTAGAATTTGTGGCATGTAGGTGATCCTCACCTTTGTGCATAGGCCCGTGGACATTACATATGCCTCTGTGGCCAATGAAGGCCATGCTAGCAGGATAGTATGCTGTGCCTACACAGAGCAGTAGCCTGTCATCACAGCACTGCACTAGATGCACCATGATGACATCACGTGCAGTGCTCAGTGTTAGTGCATTGTGATCTGTGAATAATGCATCACTGCTGTATTAGCACACTACTCACTGTGTGCCATATTGAGCGATAATGTGCAAATGGACTAATTGCACAGTCAGTGTGCTAATACATCATCAACAACTCACAAATACTCATTCACTATACAGTTTGCAAAAAATCATGCAGAAAAGGGCATAGTGCAGTGCCACTGTCATTGTCAGGATCCTGAAGGTACTACACTAGAGTCCTGTAGGTGAACCTCATGTGTATACATATTGTCATTTTATGTTGCAAAGTCTATAGATAAGGTTGCAGAGCATGACTATGATACACACATATGTGTACACAGGCAGCCAGTACTGTACACATGTGTGGCACCATTTAGTACCTCATACATGTAACATACTTTATGCCCATTTGGCACAATGTAACTGTACTGCTGATAGTTTGCAGGGCAGTACAGCAATATGCTGTGGCCCTAGCTGTATTCAGAACTGCAGTGTGTGATGTGGATATCACTACATCCTGTATATTGTTCCTATGGGCCAGGTGACTCAGGTGAACAGCACATTGGGCAACAAGGAAGATGATTATCCAGGCTGTGGCAGTATGGAGGTTAGAGGCCGAAGGGCCCAAGGGTGGAGGCCTTGGACAGTTGGGAGTGTACACCATGTGACAATGAGACTGGTGGTAGTGTAGGTGCTGTTAGAGGAAGCAAGAGCCACACAGGCTACTCAGCCAATGGCATACTGTTGTTACACATCATAAGTGACAGAAGTACAGTTCCTTGTCATGAAGACAGACGCTGACATCTGAAAATCACTGCTGTAGAGCTAAATGTCCTCAGCCAGGAGTACATAAAGAGGGTGGAGGTGCTGAACCAGTATAAGGCAAGGAATCAGTGTGGCAGGAAGTAATAGTGACAGTCAAGGCAGACAGATGGTTGGACCGCACTGTTGCAGAATGTAAAAGGAGGGATAGTGGGCTATGGATTCAGACCAAAGAAGACCTGCCCATCCTGCACAATAGCCACTGTGCTACAGATGGGTGTCTAGCAAAGTGGATCAATTCACATCACTAGAGAATCTGATGGCATACAACATGAGGAGGAAGCCATTGAGGATGTGTCTGGGGCAGATGAGACAGGCGTGGATGTTTGAGGAAACTGAGTGTACACTCACTGCCACATCTGGTGTACTGCAGTGTTTTTCACTCTAGCAATTTCCACCAGACTATGTACTGCAATTGACATTGTCCTGTCCATGCTGTGTCCCACATTTAGGTTGCTGTGTGTTGGTTGCTGTATTGTTCAGGCTGCATGTGGCACTGGTATTGTGAAAGGCATGATGCACATGTGTGCAGCTCTGGGACAATGGTGTGTGACACTGCTCCTGTGTGGCACTTTTTCAGTACCATCCATTCCCTCTGCTTTATGCATTTTCAATGATTTCATTATTTAAGAACTTCTTTAATAGCAATGTACATAAATCTAAATATGGGTTTAGGAAGCACATCATTTCAGGCCTCTGTGTCGCTGTCCACCTCATAGAAAAGGTGTATTTTAGATGTTGATATACTATTAGCATGGTTTGAAACTTCAGCTTCCTGTCTGCTCAGATCCAAATCTGGCAGTTTAACAAAATAATGAATTAAAATCTTCAATTCCCTGAGTTGATGACCTGTAATTGTTTAATTGCCTATCAGTTCTACTTGTATTGTAGAGCAGAATGGATTCTGAAGTTTGATAAACTTCCAGTAGTTTTGGAGATCCAGTGTTTCATCAGTACTCTTTTTGTAAAACGTACTTTTCGCTATTCTAATTTGATTTGTACTTTGATTTCTCCATTTTTTAAAAACTTCCCAGTCGCCTAAATTGTTCACCTAGGCTTCCTCTAATTCTGGTTTTCAGAATAGTGTTGACCTGTCCAATATCCATGGTAAATGATTTTCACAGTAAATTGTTTGAATTTGAGCTGCATGAAGATCATACATAGAAATAAATGTATGGGTAAAAATCCTGTATTGCAGTATTAAGTTCAGGTTTAAGCTTGCTTAGCAAATTCTGAGTAAATCAAGATAGTTGCTGAGCTCTGTTCGGGAGGGGGGTGCAAATAGTATGATCTTGTCTCTAAGGTGCAGGTATCAGTCACAATTAAAAGACGTGGAAATTACTGTTTCTATATCTTTAGTGCTTCGGGTCACAGTTGAAGTGACCTTGAGGGAACACAGTTCAATTGTAGCTTGATTCCAGAGACAAAATAAAGTGCATTTTAAATGATGACTTCTGTGCAAGTTGTTAGAAAGCCGAGTTTAAGACGGGGCTAAGGAGCATACCTGAACTGCCACTCCTGATGTGACCCCCACCCACTTGTGTGCTGCATTTAACCACTGCCGCTTCCTATGGGGAGGCACCCTTTGGGCACACACCTGCCAGTACCTTATCCTACATATTGAGACATGTCCAGGTACTGGGTGGATGGAGGACACACAGCCACAACCAGTACACATCACTGTGACCTGGATATGTGACACTTTTACTACATGTGGCAGTGTCTGATCTGAGTAGAGTTTATTCCCCTCACCACCCCCATGCTGAGGTTCATATGCTTTTTTATTTTACTTACCCCTTGGACTATATTCAGGGGTCCTTTATTATCCCACCCTCCCATATTGATGTTGTTTTTGAGTCTCTCCCATTTGAGTCCTCCCCCAACATAGAGTTACTATGCAGGAGGATGTGTTATCCTGGTCCTGGCTGTGTCAAACAAGTCCCATGGGTAGCTGTGCCTGTATGTTTTGCTCCCTTCTCTGTGTTGCATATGTGTTGTTGTTCTGTCCCTTCCACGTACAGTAGGTATGGTTTTATGCTGTCTCCCCTGTGCATCCAGTTAGTATGCTTTTACTTTGTTTCACCCCTTGAATATGGTTGGTATGTCATTACTGTGTTTCACCTCCACCCCCCACATATGGTTAGTATGCTTTTACTTTGCTTAAACACCCCCACACCACCCTACATGCAGTTGGTATGCTTTTACTGCGTTTCACCCTTTTGATGCCTCCCCCCTGCATATGGTTTGTTTTACCCCAACCCCGTGCATATGGTTAGCATGTTTTTGCTTTGTGTCCTCCTTTCGATGCCTCTGTTGCTGTATCTGTATTTCTGTGTTCCTTGCTGTTATCCTTTCATAGTACACCTTTTGAATGCATACCTGTGTCCTGTCTCATTTTTCTACATCTCCATCCTCCACAGTCAGTTTGGCTCTGATGGCTCTGGCACATACTGCCCTCTGCTGGCATTGCTTTTGGAATTTATCATACACTCCCTGCTCCATAGCCTCTGCATCTGCCATGATGTCCCCATGCTGGCATTGTAGGTGTATTCCATGAGTTAGTGCAATGTTGTGCAGGACACAACATGCAAGGAAAATCCTTCATACCTTAGAGGGAATTATACTGTAGGGTACCTCAGGACCTGTCCAGACATCTAAACTGCATCTTGAGTGCTTCAAATGCAAGGCTGATGACAATGCAGGTTGCCCAGTGTGCCACATGTTAATGCTCTTCTGTAGCACTTGCACGATGCAGCACCAGTATCATCAGTCATAGCTATGTGGGTAGGTACTGTCATCTGCAGTTCAGACACAGTTACCATTAAGCTCAGCTTGTTAGACCCAATTATTGCTTTAGTACTGGATTGTGTATGTTCTTACAAAGGAGGAAGACATTAGGGATGTCTCCCTACTTGAAATGATGGCACACGATGGAGTTGTGCCAGATGTAGGCATCAAGTGATATAACTGGTACTGTGCTAGCAAACTAAAGATGCATCAATTGGCATTGCACACTGCTTGCATATACTTGGAGTGGAGGCTTTTGCAGTTTATGTGTGCACTGGCTCCATTCCCTACAGAAGGGACTTGTATGGCTGCATCGTGGCAGTCAATGGTCCCTATCTTAGAACAGACAAATGTGCACTCAGGGGATCATAAAATAAAACAAACAGAGGCTAGATTGCCATGCTGCCAAAATGTTTCATTTCATGACTGCCTGAGGACAAGCGTGCCCAAGTGCTTTGACTGCTGGTCTCTGTCATGGGCTCTACAATGCTGAGTTGACAACGAACTCATTGACCAGTGTCGTAGTGCCAAGCTCCCTGTTGACTGTGATTTGCAGTCAGCGGGGAGCCATGCAAAGCAGGGACTGTGTTTTCTTTACCAGCTCCAGGTTGGAGTTGGTTCGGGGAGGAGGTGCAGGACGGGAAAGTGTTGCCCAGTCCCGAGCACAACCCCTACAGCGACTTGGAGCTGTTGACGGCAGCTACATATGTCACTGTAGACATTTCACAGTGGGAAGTGCATACCCCTTTGATAGGGCATGTCCCTTGTTATTTACTCATTCCTTTTTAACCATTGTCTTAAAGATACAGTACCTCACTCACTTACAATTTACATATAGGCAATACTGTACAAAAACATAAAATACAATCACATACGAATGGGTGAAAGGGGGAAATGAGAAAAGCAAAAAAAATGACCTTTACAAAAATAGAGGATGCAAAGGAAAAGGAGTGACAGAAGGGGCCGTGGCGAGCACAAGCCACCAGAGGATACTGAGTGTCAAAACAAAATTGTAGTGGATATTTCAAGCATGACACTCATTGATTCACAAACTAAAGTGTTTTAAAGGGGATTATCATTAATATCCAGCCTGGCTGCATACATTTTCAATATTAAGGTTGATATTTTGAAATTTACAAGAAAGCTGAAATTACGATACTTCTACATCACTGAGGAAAAGCAAACTCCAAACAACATGGGCTTTTCAGAAGAAGTGACATCTTTAATAAGAGTGTCAACAACCAGCAACCAGCCTTCAACAACCACTGGTGCCTTGGACAGGGGCAGGCAGGCAAAAAGTCTTGGAACTGTAACTTCAGAACCTCAAGGATAACATGGAGACAAAAGAGCAGCCTGACTGGGTAATGCCACTGGATAAAGAGGATACAACTGTTTCAGGAGAGGTCAATTTAATCAATAAAATTAGACCTGGAAGAAGTACTTGGGGATATTAACATTTCTTTGCTTGGTGAAGAAAACACTAGTAATACTGACATGGAAACCATGGGAGATAGAAAGGTAAGAGTTAAACTCAGATCTGTGTTCTTCCTGCCTGTAAACATGGTGATTGGAGACATTGACAAACTTTTTGAAAATCATTATTGCAATAAATATGGCAACCTCCCCTTGTCTAAGCAGTAAGCCTTACAACAATTGGAGGAATTAAAAAATGTAGTGATTAACCTTCAATAAGGCCCAGTGGCAGTGAGGGTTGAGGCGCTGGACACCTCACCTTGCTCCACGCTGTTGAACCAGGTTCAAATACAGGCTCGCAGCACCTGAAGTCGGCCAGGGGAGAGGGTGAGGAGCTGATTGAGCTGCCAGCTGGTAGTTCTCATCCTCGGGAGAGTTCTGGGGAGCTTCCTGGTGTTTGACTGCCTCCTGGTGAAGGCCAGGTGGCAGTGTCATGCACAGGAAGCCCTGGCGCTAGACCAGGTTTTTGCAGAAGGGACTGTGGACCAGAGCTGCAATGCAGATGTGTACCTCCATGTGCATGCGCTATGGCTGCTGGGGCCTCGGTATAATGGGGCAAAAATGGGAAAACAGTGCAGGGATCACAGCAGTATGAATCCTCCAGGTTGGCACCAGAGAGCCGCCAAGTGACACATAGCACAATAAGAACCCGAATGACCCCGGAGTCCAGGAAAATTGGCCAACAAGAGCAAGCGGTCTGCCAAAGGAGGATAAATAGAATGTACAAAAAAAAAAAAGAAACCTTTAATAAAGAAAGGGAATGTTGTTGTTATGAATGAGGTTGATTATATGACAAAAGTATATTATTTGATACTAGGCAGCAATAAATATGAAAGGTTGTCTAGAGATGCAGCCATTAGATACAAAATTGAGCTCTTTGATTAGATAGAGGGAGCAGTGTGTCATAGATGGATCACGGAAGAGGAGGAGGAGATGATGACAAAGAGAATTTGCACTCAGAGTCTGAAATTAAGTAGATACAGCAATGTTAAAGTGAAAAGCCAACAAATATATTAACCATTTGAGAGTGTAGCTATTTCTCCTGTGTCATCTTCGTCTCTGATCCATGAGTATGCACTAGCTGAGCTCTAGGTGAGCAATTGGCTCTGTGTTTCCTCAATGAGGAGGAGGCCTCATTTTTAAAAATGGATTTCTTTGTGACACCTACAATCTATAAACTCTCAAATATTCACAAGAATGTAGTGGATCCTCCAGGCAGACCAGATGTCTCTGGTGTGGGATCTTTGACCCAGAACATTTCATAACTATAGACTTGATTTGCAGTCCTATGCTCTGGTCTTAGATCCCACAGCAGAGATACCATGAATCTCCTTAACAAGTTGGACAACTTTGTCTGAGAGAATGACATGTAGTGGATAGATCTGGTTAGCTTGTATATAAGCATTAAGCACCTGAATGGATTAATGGGGGTGGAATGTTCTTGTGTACACCTTGAATGGAGGACATGGTCCCAGTTACCTTCCTTTTGCAAGCCCTAGAGTGTATAGATTTTTTTCATACAAAAATGTGGTACTGGAATAGGGAACCTCTATTGCCCCCTGGTATGCCAACTTATTTATGGGGCTGTTTGAGAAGTGGTTTATTTATGACCCAAACTGTAATAAATTCCATGGAAGCCAGAATATGGGAAAAAGTTGGGGGGGGGGGATTGAAGTTCAAAATAACACTGGGTAAAAAAGGTGTTTTTTGCAAGCCACTGTTTTTTATGCACAGAAACACTGTATTAACACGTGCAAAACATTAGGCAAGGAAATGCAATTTTATTTTGTGCCCTTTCCAATGGCTCAGGGCATTGTACAACTCTAAAAACAGCATAAAAAACAGTTTAACTAAAAAAATAAATAACTATAATAAATAATCAATAAACAATTTTAATAGTCTGAACTGCATAGGCCTGTGCAAACAAATGGGTCTTCAATTGATTTTTAAAGGCCCCCACCATACAAGCAGATTTTACAACCTCTGGCAGGGAGTTCCAGAGTACAGTGGCAAAAACCACTAGGGTTCTGTCCCAGATGTCTTGAGGCAGACACGAAGGGACCTGCAACCACCAACCCTACCTGATGGAAGATGGCTGCCAAGAGGAGTGCTCTTTAAGAACTGAAGAACTGCAGTACTACTTTTGATTATGCAGTATGCTATATCTGTTTTTATAAATGGTAAGCCATCTGTGTTAATCTGAATACTAAGCCATTTTCCCTAATTTTTAGCCTGTGCCATGGAAAACACTATCTTGGAAAGTTCTCTTTTCCTGTAGTCCCTTTCTTCCAGAGTTGGAGAACACCGGAGTTCAGTGTCATCTGGTGCCTGCTGGCTTGTGTCTGCCCCAGAAGACCGGAGGCACCATGAAAGTGCTGCAGCTACACCAGATGGAATGGCAAGACCACCGGAGGATTTCATGTGACCAGAGAGTTTGGAGAAAGAGAACAAGAAGCCTGGAGGAGTCTAGAGGGGGTTCTGGGGAGACCATGTTGAGTGCACAGAGAACTGCTGAAGTCCAGCGGTGAATCCTGAGTGGCAGAGATTGAGGCTGAAAGAGGACTGCTGTTCTTGTACCAGGACTGAGAATCACACCCATGTATTGAAGAATTCCTTTCAACCCGCCTCCCCATCCCCCCTCCCCCCTTCTCACCTACCCTCCCCCCTTCTCAGCTCATCATCCCTACTCCATCCTTTCCCTACCCCATCTTGCTCTCCTATTCCCCCCGCCCTAGCCTGTTACATCTCCCTTTAGCTCAACTTCCACTACTTGCACTCATGCTATGCTATCATTACCCCTGTTATGAAACTTGCACTTATGTACCTCACGCTGCCTCAATGTGTACCATGTTTTGTATTCCAAACCCTATTGTTCATGTTCAGCTCTGTACCTAACTCGCTGTGCACCAAGACCCTGTTTACTCGGTAACTGTTTGATATTGTGGCGTACTTATCTGCTCTCCCTATGTATATGCTCAATTGTAATCCTTTCCACCTATGCTCTGTCTCTGATTGTATTATTGCTAAGCTCAACCATTTATATGTTTACTTGCCTCCTCTGTAACCCCCCCCCACAGGTTGCACCGTGAGACGAGCATCTTTTAGCTCAGTGTGCCTTTCCTGGTAAAACATTTTCAATAAATAAATAAATAAAATTGAGTTAGTGGGCTCGATTCACAAAGGTCAGTGCAAGCAGCCTTTGCCAGTGTGCCAGGGACCCTGTGCCCTATTCACTATCAGGCAGGGTCCCAGCAGCAAAGTCCTGCTGCTTGCAGCAACCTTGGTCATGTGCTAAACAGATGGCACATCTGAAAAGTGTGCCACAAGCTGCGGGGTGGCCATGCGGCAATAACACCATGGACAGCAGCCCCTGGTGGTTAGCACCCCCCCGCCCCGATCCATTATAATAATTATTTCCCAGGTGGTTTTGTACCTCCTCCACCCCATCCCTTGTTCCCAGAATATTTTCTCCCTGGTGGTTTAGTGGACCTGATCCCCTGTCATTAAAATATATATCTCCCTGGTGGTTTAGTGCACCATTGCACCATTCCTTGTGGTGCAAGTGGCTTGCATCATTAAGGAAGTTTTGTGAATCGGGCCCACTGTCTGTAAGTTTTCTAATTCTGCCCTGATGATATGTAGCCAGTGTTTCCTTTCTTATATCATTGTTATTTAATATTATCAAGATTTTATGAAGCTCAAGTAATCAGGATTTGGAGTTTAGAAAATTTATTAGCATTCTCTAGTGTTGTGAACATTGATATACCACATTACTGTTTAAGCAGTGCATGTATGTAATGTGGTAAAGAGGTTACTTGAGATACGTGAGGACTTTGTTTATCTTATGCATTTTGTTTCTGTATTTCTCTAGTAATCACAGTGTGGATATCAGGTTCAACTGGTTCAACACACTATATCAAACTGGAAGGCAGTTCTGTTTTTTGATTAAACATTTTGCTAATATTGGGATATCTTTAATCTAAAGAAGTAATGAAATAACATGCATCAGGATACTTTGATATAGGATTTTATCAGGGACTTTCAGCTGTATTTTGGTACCCTTGAATTTAAATTTGGCAGTAAGCCAATCAGAGCCAACTACTTTGATGTCACACTATTTTGAGCACACAAAAGGAGAATACTTTCACCTGCTAGTGAAGCACGGAAATAAGAGTAAGTACACACCGCAGCATCCAAGATGCCAAGAGCTTTCTGTTTCTTTCTTCTCAGCATTTGTACTGGTATAGCATTTAACTAAAATTTGCGTCATTCTATTTATCTACAAAAGGATACTTTAAAGCAAGAACTGATAACACACCAAATGTAGTCAGTTGTTTGTATTATATCTGTTTGAACAAGTATTAATCTTCTGCTGAAATGACATCTGATCATACTTTTCAACTGTACCACATTACGAAGAATGTTCCTCATTTTATTTCACAAAAGCTCCCTGTTCCACATTGTGAGGACTTGTCCCACATTCAGTGTTAACATTTTAAAGCAAAAATCCATAGTAAATGATGCAAAAAATATATTATTCAATTAATAACAGTCTTTATGAACATAAATGCAAACATTTTAACAGTGTTCTGAGCTTCTTAGGTAAAGATTTGATTATGTGTTCCACATTTTGCTCATTTGTTCCACATTTTGAGAGGCAATATTCCACATTTGGGGGACAAAAGGTTGAGAGGTATGCATCTGATGCAAGGAAGGAAAAATAACTGAGTTTTTAGCAGCAGTATCAAATACTGGCTGAAGCAACCAGAATGCAAGAGTAAGTTTGTTCCCATTTTTGAGACAACTAAACCCCTGAATTGCTATTTATTTCAGCAGGTGTAATAGTTTCTGCCTGTTATGTTATCAGTGCAGCACATTATGAGCATTTATGTTTCTGCTGCTATTTACATTTTTACCATGTTAATGCACATTAACTAAACTTATTATAGAACAGTTATACTTGTGTGCACTGTTAGGAACCTCTTTAACCAGGTGCAACCTGCTTGCTGACTATTTTTTGGTTTCAAACATAGGGTATTGAACTGTTTCTACATAATGGGCCCTATGCACTAACAGGCTGTAAGTACGCACAATACCTGTGTACCCAGCCCATGTAGCTCTGCACCCATGGACTAGCACCTGGTGGCCAGCATTCATTACCACTGTTTGTCTATCCACAGCCCTGTCCCCATGGTGTGCAGCTACATGGGGGCAAATTGCAGGACACAGGTGGGCATCCAGTCAGATGCCCAGTCTGGGTCCAGAAGTAGATCGCCTGCTGCAGCAAGCAGGGGATCCTGGGAAGGGCTGGGACCCTGCATTTTTAGAACTAATTAAGTAGTATCCAGCGTGAGCAAACTCGTGGAAGCCTAATTAACTAAGCAATCTGTCCAAAGTAAAAAAAGCATCTGAAAAACCTGCAGAGGTCTGAAGCAGCACAGAATCACTGAATTCATGAGATCAGCTGAAAAGCCACATGTACTAAAAGGAGATAAAGATCTATATTTAGAAACTACCACCAACCTTATTAGAGGGAGAACAAAAAAGGGCTCCAGAATTAATAACAGTGATATTTTAGAAGTTTCAAATACATCAGATTTTAATTTCTCAGTTATATCTATAAATCCATCTAGCAATGACTCTCTAACCACAGAAACTTTAATAGACTTAACAGATACAGAAAACTGGCTGGGCCAAAATGTCAACTGCTGAGCCAAATGATTTGAACATAATAAGCTGGAATATTGCTGGTATTAATCACAAATTGGAAGACAAAGTTCGATTAGATCTTGTCAGCAAAAATTAAATTTTACTACTACAGGAAACTTAGGACACCAGGAGTAATTTAACTCTCTTAGAAGGATTTCAATAATGGGTTGTGCCTGCTAGCAGAAAAAGTAATTTTGGTAGTCCCTGTGGTGGCTTGTCTAGCTTAATAAATATCAGGCTAGACTTTGAGTGTATAGGAGTAGAACATCTGGATTACAATATCCTGTGTGTAATTATTTGTTTTGCAAAATCTGTAACATGTACATGCATTAATTTTTATTTCCCACCAAAAATCACCCCATTCAATTTCATAAAAACATTACACAAATTAGTGGAAGATACAAGGACAATTAAAACTCTATATCTGAACATCATCATTCTTGCAATGGGAGATGTAAACACCAGAGTAGGTGAAGAATATGAGGTAAAAGCATACAAATGGAATGTAAATGATGATCTAGAAATTATGATTCATAGTTCTATTGATACATTTAATAAGAAGGAACTAATCCTCTTAAAAAGTATTTCTGATGTATTTCTTAGAGTTGTAAATGAAAAGTTGTCCCAGGGCCCATTACGAAAAATGTACATTTCATATAGTTGGGGGATGGTCAGTACTGGATCTATATCTCATTGTATATATATTCATTCCAGAAAGCAGACAGAGTCAGTAACATTGAAATGTGGGAGAGTGACCACTTCCCCATTTTTGCCAGTTCTGACATGCGTAATAATGAAACAGAGAAAATATGTATCTAGCTGATGTTGCCAATAAACATATGAGTACTGTTAAGAAAAAGGCATTTTCTGATCTGAATATAAGGTCTACTTCTGCTGTTAGATTATTTGGAGTTTTAACTTTAAGCAGAAGCTCTCTGGTTTGTCCAGCTCTATGTCAAGTGGCCAGTCCTTGTCAATCTTGTCAATCTTTGTGTCTATCATAATAATAATGTTGAAAATCTGATAAATTTACCTAGGAAGCTACAGAAATGTCATGAGGTGGAACAAGGGCTTGGTTTGGCAAAGATTATATCAAGTTAAGAAAGACTGTAAAAGAAGCAGGAGAGTGATAAAGAATATATATATATATATATATATATATATATATATATATATATAGGAAAGCTTCCATCAGTCTAAAAAAAGAATATAGAAAACATAACATAGACTTCAGCATTTCTTTTGCTGACTAGTTAAAATATATAGAGTACAAGAGTGTAATAATACCCTCAGTATTTCTATTATAAATGAGGGTTGTAGGCCTGTAGGTTATGATTTAGATCCTGCACCTTGCCTTCCCCAATAATAAAGCAGAAGTGAAGCAGGTCATACTCCTTCAAAAGAGAAATAAAGCCCCTGGGCTCAATTTTCAATGCAGGATGCAGGGCTTGCATCAAATGCTGTGTCACAACCCTGTGATGCAACTACACCTGATTTTAGTACATCGGGTGCAGTTGCGACACTTTCCTCATTTTATAGCAGCTGGTGCCAAAGACTTGGCACAAGCCCCATAAAAGTGGTCCCCCAAATAGTGCAAGTTAGACCAGGGAAAAGCTGGTATAACTTGTTGTTTTTGATGTTCAGGACTGAAAATCCTGATCACCGACTGTGAGAATGCTGCAAGCCCTGTGCACCAAACTATCGGCAGAGCAGGGACTTGCAGCATTGTCAGGGCTTTGAAACTCAAGCCCTCTGGCTGTGTTGGGGTGTCAGCAGTACTTTACCATCGTAATGCAGACTGGTGGGCAGAATTACTTACACTAATATTTGTAATAATAAGTAACTAAGGTATCCTTCCTGATTTTTAAAATACAGGGGTAATAGTCCTATTGTTTAAGAAAGGCCAGTGATCAGATTCAAAATGTTACCACCCTATTACTCTTCTGTCAATTAAGCTAAACATTTATACAACACTTATTTCAAACAAATTAGAATCATGTACTTTAGAGAATAACTTTCACTCCTCTTTCTAGTGTGGCTTTATGAAACAGAAAAGAACCCCATATCTTATTTTCATGTTGAACTATACTTTATAAATATTTGTTGTTCAGAAAAGGGTAAAATATATGTGTGCTTCCTGGACATAAAGTCAGCTTTTGACACAGGTAACCTGGATAGAACTATTCTATGACAAATGTTATTTAATTATGGTATAGAACCCAGATTGCTGCTAATTTATAAAAAAAAAAAAAAAAAATTCCACACTACTATGTTTGCCAGGATTTGGTGTAGTAGACACAGCGCTCTTACTGACCCATTAAAAATGTGTTATGGAGTTAAATAGGGCTGTCTTTTGGCCCCTATAATGTTTAACTTGTATATTGAGTCTTGTGTATGCAGCCCTAACAAAATATATACATTTTCTCCAGTTATAAACAATGTTCACATACAAATTCTGCTTTATGCAGCTAATGCTGTGTTTCTGTCATGTACAACTTTGGGGTTAAGAAAATGAATACCTTTTAGATTAAGAAGGGGTATTTGTACTGTTATGTCACATCTGTCGCAAATTGGCTTGGAATGAAATATTGAGAAGACAAAACTAGCTACCTTAGGTAAACATAGTAATAATGATAAAAATTGCTGTATAAAGTATTTGGGTGTAACATTTGACAATTTGTCACATAGAAATCTCACATAGAATATATTAAAGAAAACGCTATAAAATGTTCACTGGCCATAAACTGTTTTTGCTCAGAAATTTTGAGGAAATTATTTCAAGCACTTGAATCAGCATTTGATGCCAAACTGAAAAGCCAAACTATGTACAACCATGAAGTAAAAGAAAACAGTAAAATTAACAACAGTCTAGAGGTGATACAGAACACATTTCTTAGAAATGTTTTCAGTCTTCCTTGAACTACCCTGAGTACTTTTCTTAGAGTAGAGACTGGTTTATTACCACTTGAAGCAAGAATATTCATTTGTACTGTTACATACTGAAAGCATATTTTGCCCAAGGACCTGGATAGACTGGCCAAATAATGTTTAGAAGATGCAATTAAAAAGCAAACAATCAATGAGTGGCTGGTTTGCTAGACTAAATTATCCACTGAAGAAAGTAGGTCTACAAGAATGCTGGGTTTCCTATGTTGCTATTAATCCGTCTTCTTATCAGTCAGAGTCATTACAAAGAATTAAAGATACAGTGGTTCAAAGAGATCTTGAGAAAATTCACTTGATAGATAATAGTAATATATAAGGTAGGATACAAATATTCATTCAGGGTTGAGAAATATTTGCTGTACCATGAGAACTAACACATAGATCAGCCATGCGTCAATTAAGATTGGGGGATTTTGGTGGGTCCTCTTCCTAGCATTCCATATCATTTCTTGAAAAATAACCTCACAGCTAAATATATAGTTGTGAAAGTTTTATACCAGTTCAGCATCTGTTTTTGGATTGCCTTGCATTAGATAAAGAAAGAAACACAAGGACTGCACCTATCTTAAAAAAAACAAGTATTCCTTTAAAAACAATACTTTACAATTTCTAGTCTCAGATACATCAAATGTAATTGTAAATATGGTTGCCAGTTTTGCACATAAATTATTCACAATGTTTGCCAGAAATTCTCAAAAATCTAGTACTCTTTTGTTATTGCATTCTACTATTAATCTTCCAAATTGCAATCTGTAATAAGACAGACATCTGATACTAACTCTATTTTCCTATATTATGATATGTATCTGTTTGTTAATGTAAAATGTTTTAAACCATACCTTTTGCTATATGCACGCTGTTGTGCTCTTTTTAAATATACCATGTCTTTTCTGTGTTGTATATGTTGTGCTCTCTGTGCGATCTTTTACATTTTATGAATAAAACCTGAACCTAAAACCTTAGTAAACAATTTCAATAATCTAAACTTGGTAGGCCTGTGCAAACAAATAGATCTTCAACTGATTTATAAAGTCTCCACTATACAATCAAATCTTAATGCCTCTGGCAGGGAGTTCCAGAGTAGAGGAAACATAGACACATAGCAGTTGATGGCAGATAATGACCACAAGGCCCATCCAGTCTGCCCATTTCTTTTTCTACCTTATAAATGTGCCATCAGCCTCTGCTCTGTCAATGGCCTATCTATTCATACTCATCTGTATTGCTCCCTTATGCCTTTCCCATGCCTGTTTGAAGCCCTGCACTGTATTCGTACCCACCACTTCCTGAGGTAGGCCGTTCCATGCATCCACCACCCTTTCTGTGAAAAAGAACTTCCTCAAATTACCCTTAATCAGCCTCCCTCTAACCTCATGCTGTGTCTTCTTGTCCTGCTATCTTTCTTATATTGAAACATATTAGACTCTTTCACCTTGTTAATGCCCTTAAGGTGTTTGAATGTTTCGATCATATCACCTCTCTCCCTCCTTTGCTCTAGGGTATACATATTGAGCTCCGTTAATCTGTCCTTATATGTTTTCTGATGCAGTCCCTGCACCATTTTGGTTGACCTTCTCTGGACTTCCTCAATTTGGTTAATGTCCTTGTGATGGTGTGGCCTTCAGTACTGCATGCAGTACTCCAGATGGGGCCTAACCAGTGTCTTGTAAAGAGGGATTGTTACCTCTCTCTTCTGACTTGTGATACCCCTTCTAATACACCTCAACATCTCCCTAGCCTTACCTACTGCTTTAGTGGTCTGCTTGGATGATTTCAGGTCATCAGTAATGATGATGCCCAAGTCTCTTTCTTCTCTTGTGACTGCCAGCCACTCGTCTCCCAGCCTGTAAGTGGCTTCAGGGTTTCTCTTCCCTATGTGCATGATCTTGCACTTCTTTGTATTAAACTCTAGTTGCCACTCTTCAAACCATTTTGCTAGTTTATCCAGATCTCTTCTCATTCTGCCCACCCCATCTGGATCATCTACTCTGATGCAGATCTTGGTGTCATCTGCAAACAGACAAACCTTACCCTCCAGTCCATCTGCAATGTCACTGATGAAGATATTGGAGAGGACTGGTCCCAGGACTGATCCCTGAGGTACCCCACTTGTGACTTGCATCTCTTCTGACTGAAAACCATTTACCACCACTCTCTGTTTTCTGCCCGTCAACCAGTTTTCCACCCAGTTGACCAACTTCTGATCCACCCCAAGCCTACCCAGCTTATTAATCAGTCTTCTATGTGGAACAGTATTGAAAGTTTTGCTGAAGTCAAGGTAGGTGACATCAACTGCTCCCCCTTGGTCCACCACTCTGGTTACCCAGTCAAAGAAATCTATGAGATTAGTTTGACAGGACCTTCCTTTTGTAAACCCATGCTGTCTTGGATCCTGTGCTCCTATGGATTCCAGGTGTTGCACTATACTTTCCTTAAGGAGTGCCTCCATAATCTTGCCCACTACTGAGGTAAGACTGACTGGTCTGTAGTTCCCTGCCTCCTCCCTGCTACCACTCTTGTGGAGCGGGATGACATGAGCCCTTCTCCAGTCTTCTGGGACCTCTCCTGTGCTCAGAGACTCGCTAAACAGTTCTGATAATGGCTCTGCTAGTTCCACCCTTAGCTCCTTTAGTACTCTGGGATGTATGCCATCATGTCCCATTGCCTTGTCCACCCTGAGCTTATTGAGTTCTTGTAGGACCCTTTCTTTTGTGAAGGGACTAGTGCTCACCTCTATCCCCCCCCCCGTGTCCACGGTGCTGAGCTGTGGGCCCTGCCCTACCTTCTCTTCAGTAAATACTGAGCAGAAGTATCTCTTTAGGATAGATGCTTTTACATGGTCTTCCTCCTCACACACACCCTTATCTCCTTTGATCTTAGCAATACCCCCTCTGGACTTTCTCCTTTCACTAATGTATCTATAGAAAGTCTTGTCACCTTCTTTTACTGTTTGTGCTAGTGTTTCCTCAGTTTGTGCATTTTGCCTTACTGCCTTCCCTGCTTCCCGTAGGGAAGTTTGTGTATCTCTTATCTTCATCCCACTGTGTTCCCTTATATTTCCTGAAGGCCAGCCTTTTGGGTCTGACCTTTTCTGCTACTGTTTTTGAAAACCAAATTGGTTTCCTTCTTCTTTTGCACTTCCTTTTCTCTCTAACACAATGGGATATTGCTTCAAGTATTGCATCCTTAATGCTTGCCCATTTTGCCTGTACCCCCTCACCTGTATTTCTCTTTACCAGGGCTAGCTTACCTCTGTTGGCCATCTTATCAAAGCCAGCTCCTCTGAAGTCCAATATTTTTGCCTTGGAATGGGATGATTTAGTTGTAGTGGCCAACCTGAACCATACCATGTGATGGTCACTGGCCCCCAGGTGACCTTCTACCTGGAGATCTGTGATCCTTTCCCTGTTAGTCAGTACTAGATCTAGGAAAGCCATCTCTCTTGTGGGTTGTTTTACCAGTTGTTTGAGGCCCTCTCCCTGCAGGAAATTCACCATGTGTCTAGTTCTGGCAGATGTTCCTGCTGGTATTGAGGGGAAGCAACCCCAAGGGATCTGTCCCGAAGTTGTTTGAGGCAGGAACAAGGGACCTAGAACAAGCCTGCATCAATAGTTCAGTAGTGTGGAGCAGGTGTGTAGGACACTGAAAGGTCTTCCAGGTAGTTTGAACCCAGTTTATATAGGGCCTTGAATGTTAACAAACATATCTTGAAGGTGATATGCCACAGAACTGGCAACCAGTGCAGATTGGGCAACACCTGTGAAATGGGGTCCCTCCGAGAAGTTCCCACCACTATCTGGGCAACAGCATTCTGGACCAGCTGCATGCAAGGCATCATGCCTCCAGGCGACAAAGGCATGGACTGTTGTCTCCAAACCAGAAAACACTAGAGGTGACTTGATCTGGGTGATATTACAGAGATGGTAAAAACTGTTCCTGACTACCACTGACATCTGGTGGTTTAGTGTTAGCTTTCAGTTGAGAACAACTCTCCAATCCTTCACCACATCTACAGCTTAAAGTTTCTGACCATTCACAGATGGTAAAATTACATTATCACTTGTCATAGCTGACCCATGCCAGCTTGGAGTGACAGTCATAAACTCTGTCTTGCCTGGATTGAGACACAGACAGTTGGAACAGTTGGAAGCCATCCAGTCATTGTGTCCTTGTAGGCACTTTCCAGCTACCAAAACAGCACTCAACACATCAAGGAAGTAAGACAGATAGAGCTGAGTATCACCTGCATAGCAATGAAAATATATGCCATACTATCTAATGATCTTATCAAATGCAACATGTACATGGTGAACAATATAGGTACCAAGATCAAGCCTTGTGAAATATGAAATACCACAGGAAGACTGCAGCTGTTCCAGAGATGCAGTTATTCATAGCCATCTGCTGTGATCTCCCAGTAATGTTGGACTCAAGCCAGCACATAATCCTGCCAGTAAGTCCTACTAGTTCCTAAGGTGACCAATCAGCACACCATGTTCCGCTGTGTCAGATGCCAATGAGAGATCCAAAAGAACCAAGATGGAAAAAAATGCCCTGGTCTCTCACCATGATGAGATCATGCAACATCTGACAAGAGCAGTGTCAACATTGTGATGAGGCTAAACTCCTAACTGGAGAGTACTGTAGATGTTACATAGCACCAGTTGAGCCTCAGGCTGCACTGTAACTGCCTTCTCGATCACCTTCCTCAAAAGTGGGATTTGAGACAGGCTTCTAGTTAGCAAGACTGTTGGGGTCCAAAGATGGTTTATTAAGGAGAGGTTTCACCACTGCTCTTTTCAGAGTTGACGGGAAAGAAAGCTACCGTAACACACTTACCCACAAAAGCAAATTTGAAAGTTATTGTGGGAGTCTTTGGTCCCATGAATTCAAATGGAAATGAAAAGTGAAGCTTAGCATGCCATCAAGGCAAAACCAGCAGTTACTCTGGCAAAGTGGTGAGCTTGGCCATTTATTTATATTGAATTCATGTGACCAAAGACTCCTGAAATGACTTGCAGTTTTGCATGTCTTAATGAAAGATACTCAAAAACTGCATTTCAAATACACATTTGTATTTTCAGAGAAGAGGCTATTTATTAGTATCTAGCCCACTGACAGAAAAGAATCCTGTAAATTCTTTTGTAAACTTAATTACAACAAGCAATTGTCAATGGCGAACATTTACTTGCAGGTATTTGCAGTGGTGTTTGACACTTGGACATGGCTTAAAAAAAATCAGTGAAAAAGAAGTAAAATGAGGGAGACAGTTTAACAATTGGTTCTATCCCCTGAAGCAAGCAGCGTAAGAGTATCGTTGTAAAATACTTTGCAGAACAGCAAGTCTGTAATTCTGTTTAACAGTATTGTGAGCATATAGTATACCAACTGTTCAGTCACAGAAACACAAATTTTAGGAGGGACAGGAACATTCTGAGGCAAAATCAGGGACTTCCCAGAAAATCAGGGAAAGCTGAGAGGTGTGGTCCATCTTTCCCCTCTCTCTCTCTTTCCCCCACTGTCTCTCTCTCTCTCTCTCTCCCCTCCCTATTATCTTTCTTTCTCTCCCTCTGCCTCTCTCTCTCTCTGTTTTTCTCCCCCTCTGTCTCTGTCTCTCTCTCTCTCAATTACCCGTCTCTCTCTCTCTCTCTTTTCTCCCCATCTACCTTTCTCTCTCTCTCTCTCTCTCTCTGTTCTCCCCCTCTTCTCTCCCTCTTCTCCCCCTCTGTATCTCTCAGCAAACAAACATTTGTTGGGGGATCACGTGATGCTTTGGGCTGCATAGCTGTTTCCTTGAGTGCTCCCTCTGCTCCCTCCTTTAGCTCCCATTTAATTTCTGTTTTTAGCAAAAATCTACCTGCCATAGAGCTGCATCAGTGTGGCTTGGTTCCCAGGTATAGAAAGAAAGCAAAATAGCAGGGAAACTGCTTACCATGGAAGTGAAAATGCGCACAGCTCCTCTGTACCACACTCCACCAATAATGCCAGAAAAAAGTGGCGAAGAAAGCAAAGGCCCAGTCTAGCTTGATGACCCAAAGAATGCTCACCATGCCAGAAGCAACTTCTCTCTGGAGACATTTTTTGAAGAATGTCATCCCTTTAGGGATGAGGTCCGCTCGCTGACAGAAGAAGTTAAAGCGACTACTAGCAAGCTGGAAGACCTGACACAACATATTGCGACTGCGAGGTGTGAATCACCTCTCTGGAAAGGAGAATAGATAAAGTTGACCCTGCAATGCCAGTCGCCAGGCAATGTATTGCAAAACTGGGGGCCAAGGTCGAAGACCTTGAAGGAAGAAGCCACCATAATAATGTTGTTGTCATCAGGCTCCCAGAGCATGAGGAAGGCTCCAATGCTGTCCTTTTTGCCCAGAAGTTAGTTAGCAAGCTTGCTGGCCCTTCCCCCTTTGGCCCAGAGTACATCATGGAAAGGACCCACCACTCTTTAAGGCCTATGCCGAAACATTTATTTTCAAGTTCCTTAATTATAGGAATGTCAACACCCACTGTCAAAAGTAAAGTAATTAAAAGAAGTGCTTTGGGAGGGATCCCCAATTAGAATTACACAAGATCTCCCCCATCAATGCACCAGAAGAGGGCTGAATATCATGGTGTGGTGACCAAGTTGCTAGATGCTAACATCTGATTTCAAATGTTGTACCCTGCAAATCTACAAGTCTCCTTTTCTCCTTTGAAGGGAAATGGATCTCCTTGGAAGACTTAAAATCTGCAGAGATGGAACTAAAGAAAATATTCCCGAACCTTTTCCGAGATAGGTGACGCTTCAGCTTGGAGTTCTGGGGTGATATTTCCAGTGTTTACTATGGGGGTAGTGAGTATGATTGAACAGCCTTACAAGTAAATGCAATGGAGAGGCTATGCCTTTCTGTCTCCCAGTTTCTGTTATTCCAGTTGGAATGCAACTCCTGGTATGAGTAGTTATGAACCAGCCATTTAAGTTAAAATGGATCTCTTGGAACTCAGTGAATATATGCTTCCATGGGGACTGATATTTTGGTGGCATGGGAATTATAACGCAATCAGAGCAAACTGAGAATGACAAAGCTCTGCTCATGCCTTTGAAGAGGGGATTTAGGGAAAGTAGGGCTTTTCATAACCATTGGGCGACAGGGGGAATTTTGCAGGGGGCAGGGAGAGGGGGTTGGTTCAGCTTGGCACTTTGGAGCCTGGAGACAATAATCAATAGGTTACATGGTCTGGCTTGGTTACTATATTTTTCTCTGTTCGGAATGGCAGGTATTAAAAAATTTGTGTCTTGAAATGTACAGGGGCTCCATTCTAAATTCAAGCAGCAGCAGGTTTTGAAGCACATCAGCTTGCTTAAAGGAGGAATCATATTTCTCCAAGAGACCCATCTTTTGGATTTGGAAGGGACTGTTCTCTGGAGGCAATTTGTGGTCCAAGTTTTTAAAGCAGGGGACAGCACACAGAGCAGATGGGTGGCCATTTTAGTGGCTAGGCATATATCCTTCAAACCTGAACAAATTATCAAAGACCCACCAGGGTTGCTATTTGCTCATTAAAGGGACTCTGAAGAGGACTGCCATTTTATTGGGCTGTGTATATGGTCCCAATAGTGACTCTCCCTATTTTATATTAACTTGTTACAGGTTTTGGTGCCCTTTACAGCTCTTCCATGTATCATAGGTGGGGACTGGTATTTACTCTTTTCTCCTGACTTAGACAAATTGGACCCCAAAAGACAAGGCCTCTCCCCAGCACAATGTGCAATAAGTGAGATGGTGGATCACCAGGGGTTAGTTGACTCATGGAGAGTCCTATACCCCACCTTAAAGGATTTCACTTTTTGGTCTAGCGTACATGGCTCCTCATCCAGGATTGATTACTTTTTAATTAGCCAGTCAATGTTGCAAGGAGTCGTGTCTGCAGGAATAACCCCTGGGGTAATTTCCGATCACTCAGTGATATCATGTGATATGATCTTATCAGCAGATACGCTGAAGGACTTGCTGTACAAGTTAAATAATCAGCTCCTCATAGAGGATAAAATTGTCAGTCTTATTATTCAGGAAATTGAGGTGTATAACATGCTTAATCTAAATTCCACAACAAGATCAGATCTTGAATGGGGAGCTTTGAAGTATGTTTTGTGGGGAGTCTTTATTAAGGTGGCATCACGCAGGAAGAGGGAAAGGGAGCAAAGGGCTCTCTCATTACTATCTAGAATTCGCACCTTAGAGGCCTCTGTATGCCCATCTGCCTCTAATGCAGATAGAGACTTACTGCCTGGGTTGAGAGATCAGTATAGTTCACTCCTCTGACAGAAAGCAGAGTATGCCATCTTAAAAACAGGAGTGAAGTATATCGATCAAGGTGAGAAGGCAGGTCACCTCCTGGCTTTGAGATTAATGAAGGTAGAATCTTCTCGAATCATGCAAAGTATCAGGTCCCAGCAGAATGGTGCTCTTTGTCTCACCCCTAAAGAAATCACTGCAGAATTTGTAGAGTATTACAAAGACCTATATAGGTCCATACCTAATAGGCCCACCCCCGAAGTTGTACAGAACTATCTCCACCCACTTGCCCTTCCAACTCTTACTGAAGCTCAACAGGATTTGTTAGTGGCTCCCATCTCGGAGACAGAAATTCAAACCACCATATCTTCATTGACAGCAGACAAAGCACTGGGCCTAGACGGGTATTCTCCCAAATTTTATAAAGTTTTCGCTAAGCAAGTGACTCCCTGGGTGAGTCGTTTATATGAGTGGATTCTGGAGGAGAGCCCAATAGACAGCTTCCTGTTGGAGGCTATTATAATTGTTTTACATAAGCCAGATAAAGATCCTGAGTTGACAAGTAGTTACTGTCCAATATTGTTATTGAATTGTGATATTAAAATTGTAGCAAAACGTCTTGCTAATACACTGAAGCTGGTACTCCCAGGTATTATTCATGCAGGCCAAGTCAGCTTCATGGAAGGGAGACACTCAATGGATCATTTCAGAAAGCTAGCACATGTCTTCTCCGTGTCTAGAGACTCTGATATGCCAGCTGACCTGTTGTCTCTGGATGTGGAGAAGGTGTTCGACCATGTGGATTGGCAATTCTTGTTTTTAGCCATGCGTAAATTTGGATTTCCTGCTAAATTTGTTAATTTGGTATCATCTTTATACCAAAACCTCCAGACTAGAATCTATTGCAATGGGATCTTATCAGAAAGATTCTCTTTGCATTCGGGAACCAGACAGGGTTCCCCCCTCTCTCCGCTGTTATTTAATATCTACCTTTAGCCATTGCTATTTAGGTTACGTGCTCATGACAGGGCACAGGGGGTCACCATAGGGTGGCACTTTTTTAAGTTATCGGCTTATGCTGATGATGTGCTTCTTCACCTGATTGACCCAGCTAAATCTTTTCCAATAGCTTTGTCTATCATTTCAGAATTTGGAGCTGTTTCCAACTACAAAATTAATTTAATAAAGACTACTGTTTTTCCCCTAAACCACAAATTTCACAAACAAGATATTTCTCCACTGGGTATTCAGTGTAGTTCTAAGAGTATAAAGTATTTAGGACTGATGTTGTCTAGAAATGAGGGGTTGATGAAAAAGCTGAATTTTGACTCCCTTTTAGACACTATTCAACATGATTTTAAAAGGTGGCAATCTCTTCCTTTATCTCTTTAGGGGCAGATTATCATCATTAAAATGAATATATTACCAAGAATATTTTACCCCCTTAATACTTTAAACTTGTGGCTACCCTAGTTTGGTTCAAGAAACTGCATGCCCTTATTTCTTCTTTCATTTGGGGAGGGGAATATCCCAGTCGGGCCTACCTGAAATTGGCAGCATCTACGAAGGCCACGGGACTTAAACTCCCACACTTTGGAATGTACTATTGGGTGGGTCAGGCAGCTAAATATTTGAGATGGTTCACACCCCAAGAAGAGATTGCCTCCTACACTTATATACTGGAATGGCTAATTCTGGAAAGGGAATTAATTTCTAACCTGAATATCTCTAAAGGGGGCTCTCTTGTACATCCCTATCAGAAATATTCCCACTGAATTGTGTAAATCTCCTATGTTATTATCCTTCCGGGCACATGGTCAGTTTTGTACCTTCCTTAAATACCATCACGTTAAGGACCCCAGGCAACCAATAGTGGGCAATCCAAATTTGAAGATCTGGGGTAAAATAATTTCTCCACTCTGGCTTCCTCTGATTAATGACATCAATGTGGGGGATCTGTTTATAGGGGGATTTTGCATGGAGTCTGACACAATCATGGCCTGATACTCCATAGATAGAAAACACGTTTTTAAAGTTTGACAGTTACAGCATCTCCTGATAAAGATTTTTCTGCGGGAAGTGAACTTTGAAGGACACTGCAACTGGTTGGAATCCTTGATCCCACTATCTGGAAAACCCCATGTGGTTTCTAAAATATACTCATGCCTTTGAGAAAAGATGCTTGATACACTCAGTGGGTTCCCTAGGTACTGGAATTCCCATTTTCCAAATTTGTTTGAAAAATAGGAATTCATTCAGTTAAATTTTCACCAGTATGTATCCCAAGATAGACTGAAGCTCATGCAATATCAACTATTAAATGACATGTATTGGACCCCCATTAAACTTAAAAAAGTGGGAAAGTCGGTGGATGCACTCTGTTTCAGGTGTCAGAATGCCAAAGGGGACCTTGTTCATATTTTTGGGGACTGCCCCTCGATTAGAGACTTATGGGAGCTAATTAGGGCTAGGGCAGACCCCTTGTTGGGCCTTGCTGAATTATTTACACCTGAGATTTTTTTCTTGAAAGATTTTTCTATGATAGCAGTTAAGATCCTTAAGTATCATATGGCCATGATATCTCTTACTCTTAAAAAGTTAGTATTGGGTCACTGGATGGATGCTCATATCATCACTTGTGATGAACGGCTGTGGGACTTTTTATTTAATCTCCATGCTGAACAAATGAAAGCTAGTCTTGGTAGCTCCCTGAACTTTATAAAAAGATATGGGAAGGTCTTCACACTCTATACCTTCTCCAGACTGGGGCCTCGCCACATTAGGAAATGTATGCTTAAAATCCTGTTGTATATGGTTATAATTAGTATGCCATTCTGGTATTATAACTGGATATGTTCTGTCTCAGTCTTATTACCTGCTTTTCATGATTGGGCTAGTGCCAAGCTGGGGGATGGGTTATAGGGAGGGAGGGAGGGGTAGGGGCTTTAGCATGGAGTTGATTTTTAAATTTGCTGCAGCTGTATCAATATTTATCAATGCTTCATGATAAAGGATGTATGGAAAAAAGCTCAATAAACTTTGAATTTAAAAAAAAAACAAGCATTTGTCAATGCCAAATGTTGGCTTGCTGCCATTTTCATTGGTAGTGCAGGAGTTAGAGAGCTGTATAATAGGATTGGCAGTAAAGTATTGAACTGATGCTGAACCCGGCCCCACCCTGCAGAGAGTGACAGGCATTGGGGTGTGCCTTTGGGTCATCGGCCATAATGCTCACACCATTTCACCTCACCCTACCCAACAGACACGAGAAATGTGGCAGTGTGCCTTGGGATCTTCGGGCCTTATGCTCTCCCCATTCCATAAGGAAATATGCTGAGATGGGTGCAGTATAGGAGAATGGGATGAACTTTGGGGCTGAAGAGACCAAGGCACACCTCGATACCTGTTACTGGCTGCAGGGTGGCTGTGGGGTTGAGGGTTGAATGGCATGAGGATTACAGCTGACAATATTCAAGTCACACCCTTGATGCCTGTCAGTCTCTACAGGGTGGGGTGTTATGGTTGGAAACTCTAATGCCCCAGGCATGTGTTGGTATTTTCACTTCAAATTTTCAACATGGTCTTTTTCTGACCCCACCTTATGAACAGTAGCACTCTGAGTTCGTTAGCTGAAAGGTGAATTTGCACAGCGACTGTGCCATTTGGCACCACAGGTGTGAAAACACATTTTGGGCATGATGTAAAAAATGACAGCCGCACTGTTCATATGGAAGTGTACAAAAATGGCAATGTTGAAAATCTAGAGTGAAACTATGAAAAATTGGTGAAGTCAGGAGTGTGCATAGAAACTGCGCAACGCAAGCCCGTAAAGCAATTATTTTGAGGATTTTTTAACCAAAGTTTCAACATAGGCATTTTGGGACATCCACTTATGAACAGTGTCACTGTGATTTTGTTAATGTGTCCTGAACATTGATTTCACACAGCAACCGTGCCATTGTGTGCCACATGCACGAAAATACATTTTGGGCAGGATGTGAAAAATAACAGCTGTACTGTTCATAAGGAGGTTTGAAACAAGTGGCAATGTTGAAAATTTGGAGTGAAAATATTAAAAAATGTCAAAGTTACAAGAGTGTATTAAAACTGTGCAACGTATGCTCCTAACACAGTCATTTTTGGGGAATTTTTCCACGAAATTTGCAAGATAGGCTTTTTGAGACCCCACCTCATGAACAGTGGCACTATTGTTTCATTAATCAGACCTAAAAGGTAATTCCACGCAGTGACCGCAAAATGACCTTTTGGAACAGATTAACAAGATGACGGTGCATGTGTTCATGAGGTGGTGACCCAAGCAAGCCATGTTGAAAATTTGGAAGCAAAATTCAAAAAAATTGCTGAGCTATCCACCAAAGTTGACCCTCCTCATTTATGCCATTATAGAGCTTACCAGCATTTCTTGTTTGTGGTTGGCTTTGAAGAGTGCAGATGTTTTGCTGCTCCACCGAAGATCACGGTGCCAATCTCAGGAGGTATGTATGGGATGAGGGGGATGTGGTGAGGTGGGCTTCACAGAGGGTGAGTGAGGGTTGGGGGAGGGGACCTGACAGCGAGGGACTATTTTCTTTCTTTCAGGTAATTAAAAAATAAAAAAAATGAACACTTCGGACAGTTTTCTTATTTTACAGGTGTAAGAAAAATGTTGAGCACACTGGGGTGGGCTCCAAATGTGCCCCATGACTTTGGGGGGGGCTGTTGGTCATACTGGGTTAGGATCCCAGTGTGGCCCACAATGGGGGTGGGATAGGGGCAGATGCATGCCAACACTGTCAGCATCCTTCCAAACACAGAGAAGCACACTGGGGTGGGCTCCCAGTGTGCCACACAATCTTGGGGAAGGGGTATTAAACATGTTGACAGGGGGATTGGGCATCTCCGAACTTGTCTTTCTGGGGATTGTGTTTGGCAGAGGGCAGCAGCAGCCGCCACCTTGTTTATTTAAATGCTTCACCAGGAAATGTTCGTTGGGAGACATGTCATCAGTGCTGCTGCATGATGAACTTGTCTCTGATTACAGCGGCACTTTTCTTAGAAGTTGTGTCCTCTTTGCATAATACCGGAGTCACTGCTAGCATGCTGGCTTATTGGGGAATGAGGGACGCACCTACTACAGCATGCCCTGCATTCGCTAACACGGACACAGCTCTGAAATGTGCTATTAGCACAAGATGTTCCTTGCTCAAGCGCACAATTGAACACAAAAATAATACAAGGGGAATCTACAAACAAGGCATCAAATCTCCAGACTCAACAAGATAGGCAGAGTTATTCAAATCAAAAGGGACAGGTATCCATCAGGCAAGGCAAAGAACATTATAATAAATTGCATCTTGATTAACAGTGGAAACATATTTGAATAAATGGTCTGGGAATGGTTGCTTGGAAAGTTGCAGTTTTTTTAATTTTTCTTTTAATTGCAGATATAGTAAGAAATGTGCAAGAGATTCTAGTGTGCAGAAAACTGACCCCCACATTCAAGAATGGATATGCAGTAGCAAGCTGAGAAAATATTAGGAGTGCTGGACAGGAGGAGGAGAGGGGGGTATTTTTAGGAGTGGAAATAAATATTTAATTGTTGTACTGACAAACATTTTTATGAGTTTAACTAATTAAATAAAAAGAAACAGACATTTTGCCAGATAAATATTTGCCAGGTAGCTTTCAGCAAGATTGCTTGACAAAAATATCAAAGAAACATTAGTGTTTGATTCTGATAATTGAAGCAAAGATACTGTATGTTATCGCTTGTAGGTAGTCAGAAATTCATTCTAAACAAGAAAAATGGTGTTACTGTAAATGTTAAATAAAATATATGACATCAAGAAACTGACATGCATTCTAAGACTGCTGAGGGAAGCTTTTGACAATAAATGGGCACTATGAGTTGCATTTATCACCTCATAACTCAGCACTGTGCTGCCACACACACTTTTTGTAACCATATGGAGTTGAGGGCAAGGAGAAGCTAATTGCTGGCCAGACTGGCCAATCCTGCACTGATTGTCTGGGGGGTATAGCAGCTACAGACCTCTGAGAGGCAGAAACTGCACACCCCTGGCATCTTTCAGGTTTCTATGTAGCATGAGTTTCTTTACATCCCACCCTCATAGTTAGGCCAGTGAGTAGCTATGCAATCTTAAAGTGGACTGAGTGTAGAAGGAGGAGCACACTGATTCATGACAGCTGTGGTGTCACCTGCATGGCACAGGGGAGCCTTCCTGGTACTTGCATGCTCTATACACCCATATGGGGATGCATATAGGGCTTCATGGATTGGGTTCTTTGAGTAACTTTATGGAAGTGTTTTGAGCTGCCTGCTGAAGTGTGGACGTTTTTTGCAACTTGCTGTGGCAGAGACTCCTACTTTTTGTGTGTATAACATGGGTTAGCTTAGAAAGACCTGAAACAGACCAGCAATTGGCCAGACAGTAGCACCTGACCATGAATTAAATGGCTGTATATACACCATTGGAGTAATACTTCCCACAACAGGATCCCAGAGCAAAGCGGGACTTGTTATGTGGGGTAAAACTCAGATAAAAAAGGCAGCCATTTAAAACACTGGCTAAGTGAGGAAGTGCTGCACAGGAGTCAACCGTTTGAAGAACCACAGGGTTGGCCACTGTTTGCATGTAAGGCAGGGTCACTGCGGTGTACGGTATCAAGACCCATTGTGTGTGTGTTATCAGGGGCTGACATACTGTAAGGTGCACAGCCAGTTGTTCTGTAGCTGTCTGTCACATCTGTCCCTTATTGCAAAGCATTGTAAGTGTTCTGCACAGTTACAAAAGTAGACTTGCGGTGCTTGCCGTGACAGATAGAGAACTCCTCACTATTGTAAGCTGCCAGCATCCTATAGTGCAGGACATCAGACAGTGGATTTGTGACCATACAGAGTAGAGTGGCTAATTCCATGTAGGAACCCAGCCTCCATCAGCTGACTTCTACACCTGTCACTCAGCCGGTCACTCAGTCATGAAAGCGGGCACCCCCCCCCCATGGACCACCACTCCGTGGGCCACTTGTGTGCTACCGATTGCAATAGTCAGAAACTTAGTGATGGAAGAATAAATTAATTTTTTCAGTGCAGTAGGATTCTGTGAACAGGTGGTGTGACTGGGGCCCTATAGTAGAGAAGTCATGTAGAACAAGACACTGACAGATGGATCACACACATGAATAATGAGAGAGAGAGAGAGAGAAAGACACACTGTCACCCAGCATCTCCTAGCAATGTGACAAGGTAGGAAAGTGAGATACAGCAGCAGAGTGGTAGTTAGAGCCCATAGCAAGTATACAGTAGTGACAGTGGGTCAGATCTATGCAGTGCACTATATAACAGTGAGAGGCTGGAAGGCAGCACTCAGACACACAGGACAGAGTGAGGGAGAGAGAGAGAGAGCATTGGTAGCACTCCCCCCCCCATACATAGACACACCACAGCAAGCCCTTGAGAGAGCGGGAGTGCTGAAGTGTAAGTTCTGTTCACTGTTCTAGTGAGGCTGTCCCACAGTACTGTGTTGATAACATACCTGACAGTGTCTCAGAGAGCGAGAGAGACAGCAGGACATTTCATTCAGCATTCCTGCACTGTCATGTCTCTCCCTCTCTGTATGTCTGTACCTGTGCAGTCACCGCAAGGGACATTTCCATGTCTCCGCTCAGGGTTCCTTGTGCTTGCAGGCTGAGACAGAGTGCGAGAGAGCAAGAGCGACACAGTGACACAGACCTGGACATGCATAACAGTATTCCTAGCATGTGTCTCTCTCTGTGTGATCAGCAGCTGTATTGTGATGGGACACTCTGATCGTAAGTACATGTTACCTGCTGGAGCTGCTGCTCATACAGTGTCTGTGATCCCCAGCTCATATCCCTCGTACAGTGTTTGTGATCCTCAGCTCACATCCTACATTGTTTTGTAAAAGTAATGGTACAGATCATGTCAGGGGTGTGTCTGTCACACTTCTACGTGCATAACAAGAAAACAGTATGCATGTTTTCTTAGGGACTATTTCTCAAGGTGGCAGACTACAATCCCTTTTGTCACTTGAAACAAGCTGAACAGATGCTTTTTGGGGGGGTTGTACACTGTTCTCAACAAAACCCATGTTATAAGCACTATAATCCACTCCAGAGTATGGGGTTATAGGCATTTAATCCATGCCTGGGGTGCTGTGAGGACACTCAGCCTTCGACATCGTGCCTCACAATGCACCACAGGCATGGATAAAGTGCCTATAACACCATACCCTGTTGTGGGTTATTGCTTACTTATTCCTGCTGCATAGATGACTGAAAATATTAATTGTTTAATTGGGGGAGGTCTAAAGTACATTTAAAGCTCATGGATGAAAGTGTGGGGGAGCTACAGCCACACCCCTAACCATTGGTTCTGGCAACTATGACAAATTCTCAGACAAAATTCTAAGCTGGTATGCTTCACTGATGACAAAATCTGCATCTGGCGGGGTACTGAAGAGGAAATAAATCAATTTATGCATTATCTGAAATCATAGAAACATAGAATTATTGACAGATAAGGACCACTTGGCCCACTCAGTCTGCCATTTTCCCTACCTGTAGAATCACCCTAGACCCTGCTTGATCTCTGGCTCCTTTTCCCTCCCCATTTCTTTTCACTAACATCCCCTTTTGCATATCCCATGCATTCTTGAACCACATCACTTTTTTCACCCCCATAACCCCAGCTGGTAAGGCTATTCCACAAATCCACTACCCTTTCTGTGAAGAAATACTTCCTCACATCTCTCCTGAACCTACCCCCACCCAGTTTAACAGAATGCACCCTTGTTCTTGTGCATCTTTTTTTCTGAAAATACTTACTTCCTGTACCTTATTTACCCCTGTGAGGAATTTAAAGGTTTCCATCATAACCCCGTTCTCCTGTCTCTCTTCAAGGTGTACATATTAAATTTCTTCTCTCTCTCTCTTAGTAGGGCTTGTGATGAAGACCCTGCAATATTTTGCTCTTCTCTGGATCACCTCCACTCTACAATATCCTTCCACAGATGTGGCCTCCAGAACAGTACACAGTATCCTAAGTGAAGTCTTACCATTGATCTATACGTCAAGTATTAGCAATATCAAACTTACATTTGAATATAAAAACAGAGAACTAAAGTCTTTGGAAGTACTCCTTGAGCTATCACTAGGTCAGATTGGGTCATCATCAAGATTCAGGATGCCTAATGCTGTCAATTCAGTTCTCCAAGCCAATAGTACCCACACAAGCAAAATAATTATTTCTATCCCTTTTGACCAATTGATTAAAGTTTTCAGAAACTGCTCATTAGAGGTGGTTTTTGAACAACAGGCATCACAGATGTTTGGGAGATTTAAAGAAATGGGGTATTGGAAGAGAATTAAAGGACCTCACTAGAAAGGTGAAGAAAATTCATAGGCATTACCCTTCTCACACAAAAGAACAGGATTGAGAGTGGCCAACAACCCATAACATTTGCCACCTAGTACAACAACCTAGCAGGGAGGGTGGGCAGTCTAATTCTTGAATATTGGTTCTTCCTTCATGGGTACAGCATGCTTAAAATGGAGGTGGGTTCAGACAGGCTGATAACCTGGGTGATATATTGACTGCTAGTCACTTGTAGCCACCAGAAAGCAGCACCCATAGATAAAATGGTTGGCAGTTAGGCCATGAGGATTTTTTTTTGTGTGAAAATTGTAATGTTTATGAGTTTGTCAAGAAAGGAAAACAATACATCCATGACAATGCTGCCAGAAGGATTAACATTAAGCAGTTCATATCCTGCATTACATAATTTGTGGTGTACATCATTTGGTGCACCTTCAATAGCAACTATGTGGGAAGGACTATACATTCCTTGAAAGTGCACATCCAGGAAAATATTTGAGCAATTGTAAACCAAAATGAACATAATACCCTGCATGTGCACTTTTAGGTAGCCCACATTTCTAACCTAGAACATACAGTATGTCATTCATTGGTTTACAGTATGTGCCACCAATGAAGAGGGGAGGTGACAGTTTAAACAAACTCCTCCAGAGGGAGGCCAGATAGATGGTTTATTTGAATACCATCCAGCCCCATGGTCTGAATGAGGAGATTGATTTTGTAAGGGTAGTAATGTAAAGCACCAGGAAAATGTAATGGTGCTAAGGCAGCAAGGGTAACCAAGAAGAAAAATACATAGCACCCACTACGAAAGAGGTCCAGACAAAAAGGGATAAATGTCTCACTGTTAAATAATCAAGAAAATGTTCAGTATGCATCCCAAGTCAGCAGTGGCAGAAAAACTGCTGACTTACAACAGTAAAGTCACAGACAAGCTAACACCATGCAGTTATGTTACAGCATATGATTAGGGCTTATTGTATATGGAAATCAGTGGCTCTCAAAAAGCTGTTGTGCACATTCTAAAAGTCACGTACATTCTAAAAGTTATATTGCATATTCTAAAAGTTGTTGTGCACATTCTATCATTACGTGCACCTGTTTCCTTGTTTGAGCTGACTCTCTGGCAACTGCTTTCACTTTCACGCACCATGATTTCTGCAGGTCATGTCTTTGCAACCCCACTAATGATTTGTGATGCCTGCCCTCAACAGGTCTGAGGGGAGTCCCCTGAGCACGATAGTGCTTACTATGCCGGGTCACTCCTCAGTTCACATTCTCTCTCTCTCTCTCTCTCTCTCTCTGTACTGGCTGTCACTGTTGGACTGCTACATGAGGTTTGTATGTTCTGGGCTTTGATAAAGTTGGGGGGGGATGTTCCTTGGATTTTTATTTGATACAGTATAGGCAGTAAATGACAATACATACAAGTAGTGCTAACTCAGCAGAGCTGCTCCTTGGCTCTCACACTCTCTCTCTCTCTTTCTCACTCTTTGCTAGTTCCTTCTACAGAACCATATACTATAAAAAATAAAATATGGTTGACCATGCACAACTTGCCTTGTGTTTCCATCGAGGGGTTGAGATAACAGCATGGACCTCGAGATCTAAGTTCTCGTGGTCCATATGCTGTTATCTCAACCCCTCAATGGAAACACAGGCTCATTGTGTATGGTCACTGATACATTATTCATTATTTTGTGTGGACCTCTTTTTGCAGTGGGTGCTGTGTATTTTTTTTCTGGATTGATTTTGTATCATTTTTGAAAAACTAGCTTACAGTATTAGATCCTTACTTGTGTCTGTTCTTCCTTACAAATTTCCTGCTCCTATATGGATCCAGTAAGATTTTGCAGTTCATATTCAAGAGTATGTGATTATTATGCCCAATGGCCATTAAATAAGCTTCGAAATATGTTGTGTCTCATATATAAACATTGAATATTGTTAATAGATATTTTGGCATATTCATTCCTGAAATGTAAAATGTAAAACGTTTTTATACATGCACTGGCATTTCCTAGCACCCTCTATTTTTGTAAATGTAAAATGTATGAATTTCTACTGCATTGATCCCCTTCCCTTTTGGTTTTCTCATTTGCCCGTTTCACCCTTTGCCATGCGATTGTGTTTTGTGTTTTTGTATCGTATAACCAATATGTCAGTTGCAATAGTGGTGCTGTATCTCTAAGTTTTGGCTTAAAAGGAATGAGTAAACTAATAAGGAATACATCCTCTGACGAGAACAAATAGTAATCAAAGCACCAGGGTATTCTTGTTCTCAGGGAGTCATGAAATCAATCATTTTTGCAGCATGGCAATCTAGCCCCCATTTTTTAATGGTTCCCTGAATGCAGAATTTGGCCATTCTGTGAGTATTCAAGGCTTGCTGCTTTCTTCTTGCACCACTTGACCTCCTAGATGGACTGAGTTTGTTTCACTTCCCATGGCCCATATAATGGCTAGCATGTGTGCTATCTATATGTGGTAGATCTGTTGTGCAGTCACTGTTCATTTTGCCTGGATGCTGGGAAGGTGATGTGCAAAGCTATCAGTGTCAGTGGCTCAGTAGGTACCACACTCGCCTCTGAGACCGGGAGATCAGAGGGCTGTGGGTTCAGTTCCCACATCTGACACTTGGGTTAATATCCCAGTACTGACACTGTAGTGCAGCATGAGAGGGGTGCTGCACTTCGGATGAGATGTTAAACCAAGGTCCCGTCTGCCTGGATTGGTGGTAGTTCAGGTGGATATTAAAGATCCCATGGCACTTATCGAAAAGAGTAGGCGAATTTCCCTAGTGTCCTGGCCAAATTTCCCTCATTCACTAACAATACCACTCACAGCTTAATCTGATTCAATGTCAGTTGGCATTCATCTGTATCCCCCTCCCCCGGGTCGTGCCTAAAAATAGGCAGGATTTGTCTAGTGCACTTACCCGGTCAACAAAAACTAAATAAATAAAGCTATCCCTAGTCATGCTATGCTGCTGTTTTTTGTGACGTACCTGTTAGTTATCATTGTGTTCTGCTGGCTTTGTTGGTTTTGCCACTTCTGAGGTCAGCCTTTTTTATTTATTTTGATCTGTACATTGTTACTTTGTGCACATTGAAGGGAGTCTGAATATAGCATAGTATTTAGGTGTCTGCACTTACTCCAAATAGTGCATACATTATTTTTGGGCCTAGGTGCAATTAGTTCTGCATGGCATGAGCCATGGCTTTGAATATGGCCCTCTCTTTTTCAAGGCACTATTATTTGGACTGTGACATGCTATTCCTTTTTGCATGACACTAACCATCTGAAAGTGTGGGCCATCATTTTGTCTAGATTGCACACACTGAGGCAATATTTGACCCTATCATGTGTACTAAGGTTAGACTCTTTGGATGCTTTAATATGTATTACATTTATATGTCTAGAAAGAGCCCATCCAGACTTTTAGGTGTTTGCACCATAGTTGATTTGTTCTAGTGCCAAAATGTTATACATTTTTTATTTCAGGGACTATCAAGTTTTCTCTCAATGTGTGATTATCTAAAGACTATGCATTCCATTCCCAATCACAATGAAGAGTGTTATAAAATATAAAATAATGGATGGGTAGGTGGTTATAATGAGGATTGTTCATGCTCCCGAGGGGTGGGATGCCACCTAAACCCCGAGAACGAAGCTTGAGGGCTTTACTAAGGCATCTCACCACAAGGGGGGGGTGTAAAATCCAATTTTTGACCACCTACCTATCCTTTATTTTGTATAATTGCTGGGGAAAGTTTTTTCACCACAGCAATTATACAAAATAAATTGGTTTGTTTTAAGCTGCAGACCACTGGGATTTCAATGCGGTCCATTGAGGCTTGTAGTGTTTAGTATTTTTTTCTTCTGATGGTTCTTTTCTATCTGCAACATAGGTGATGGATGAATACTGCACTTTTTTAATAAATAAATGGTATGCATTTCTTAAACCATTTTAGTGTTGTCCTAATCTGTGGGTGATTATTGAATATATTGTTTTATGGTTGCCTTGAGCTTTTAGCACCACAGTTACTTCTCCTGGTGCTCATTTTTTACTTGCTTTGTACTTTATGTGTTTTCTATGAGCACAGGTTGCCTTAATAATGGCTTAAAAAAATGGACACACCAGTTATATGGCTTTTTGTGGTGTTACAGCTGTATTTTAGTGCAGGTCCTCACCGGTTGCTTTTTTTTGTAGCTTACACACATACTGTGTGTTTAACTTAGATGTTCAGCATATGTTTTCTGTATGTCCAACCCTATAATTGGTATCTACATGGCTGAGGGTGTTTCAAGACCGAACGGGGAAGCCACTACTTCAGATGGGGGCTTTGCCAAGATAGTGTTCTCAGCACATGAAGGTATTAACCTGATCCTGTGGGATCCAAATATCACGATGAATACCCTGAAAGTGGTTCATATATGCAATCTCTTTAGGAGTCTGGAGAAAGTGATTATGAAAGGATGCTGCATGTTCTGGCATAAAACAACATTAGAGGCATACTTATCTATAAAACGTGTCCCAAGAGATTTGAGAATCCTGAATAAACCTTCTTATGGTAAGGAGGTGCAAGACTTTATGCTGAAATGGAGGACAGACATGGAGGAGGCTTCTCTAAAAACATCCAGCTGATACTTGATAAAGCACAACTGGTAATAGAAGTACTTTCCCTCGATATTGCCAACACTGAGGACACTCTTTAAGACCACACAACACCTGATGAATTTGCTAGATTTAACCAATTACTTGATAAAATAACTAGATATGACACACAACTTAAGAAACAAAAACAGAAAAAATTCATCAGAGACAAGAACGATTATAAATTCAACAGAGTTTTTGACTGGCAAGAGAAAGACAAGCAGCAGAATACACAGCTAAAGTCAATTTTGAAAAAAGCAGGGTCACCAACATCACACAGGATGGAACTGCTTTGGACTATACTACTGGACCTTCAGATACTGAGGGTTCAAGATTGGAGTTTTTTTCCGAGGAGGAGAGGGGACCAGATAGACAGACTCAATCAGAACAGTAAACCCAGATGGTGCGCAGGAGTGAGTGCACCATGAGGTTTCAGGAGCCTTACCAATGCAAGGGAGGAAAACGGGGAGGGGGTGGCATGGAGGAAGAAAAAGGAATGGGAGACAGTAAATAAATTCATTACTCACACAGATGATCCAGCTACCCCTACCACCCCAAGTACTAACTCCCCAGTCATAAATCTGTCTTGATATGTACTTTCAGAACATGAACTGAAGGTCCTAAGTAGAGGATTATCATTTGCACCTACTAATGATACTAACTACTTTTCCACAATAGTTGATTTACTCAGATTGGCTAGGAATTTCACCTTTAAATCTATGTATTCTGAAACTGTGATAGAGAATTCAGAAATGCAGTTCGGAAACACTGTTCCTTCCAGTGCTGTCCACCCTAGATCTCAGTATTGCCCCACATATAACTGAGTAGTTGCCACTTTCTTAGAAAAATGTGAATTTGATTTGGAACAATTGAAAAGTGAGATAAAAACTAAAATAGTGAGTAATTATAGTTTTCAGGAAAAAAAGGCATTACAAAATCTGGCAGACAATAACAATTTTGTGATCAAGCCCATGGATAAGAGCAGAGCAATCATGATGATGAATACTGTGGATTATGTGAGTGAAATTGAAAAACAACTGGTGAACAGCACATTTTACCAAAAAAGCAATAGAACCATGATTGCAAAGTTCAAAGGTGAAATTGACTGTCTGTTAAGCCAAGGATTTTTAAGGGGCTATATCACAGAAGATGAATATATAGCACTCACAGTCACACACTCAGTGGTGCCAGTAATATATGTACTTCCAAAAGTCCATAAGACTTTGCAGAAACTTCCTGGTAGACCTATAATTTCAGGGAAAGGATGGCTCACTCAGCCTATTTCTATGTTTCTGGATGTGCATCTGTAGCACTTTGACAAAAGCTTAGGTCTTACATCAGGGACTCCACTGATGCAATTAACATCATGGAGAACCTAGATAAACAACCAGAATGGCTATTTGCAACTCTGGATGTGGAAACACTGTATAAGATATTACCCCATGAAGGGGGCCTTGCAGCTCTTGACTATTTTTTTAGAAGAGAGAATGGAACAAGAGAAAATAAATTTACCAACATGGTATTTGATTAAACCAGAGAAGTGTGTGCTAACAAAATACCTGTTTGTGTTTCAAGATAGATTTTTCCTACAAATAAGGCACCCAGTTATGCCAACCTATTATATGTTGGCTGGTGGGAGAACCCTGTCATCTACAGTGCCGCCACAGAATCACCCCTTTCTGGCGTGGATCTATGGAGGCACTTTATTGATGATGTTTTAGTTGTTTGGTGGCGAAATGAAGCTGAATTTGCAAATGTTGTGCTATGGCTGCAACAGACAAATGAACATGTTAGATTCAAGCACACTGTGAACCGAAGTGAAATGGTTTTCTTGGACCCTAAAATATATCAGAAAACAACAGGGGAAGATTGTACAACCTTGTTTCAAAAAAATACAGACATGTATAGTCTCTTACTTTTTAATAGCTGCCACTCACACCATGTAAAGTGTAATATACCAAAGGGAAAGCTAATAAGAACTCATAAAAACTGCACAGAGAATACTGAATTTATGAATAAACAAAGTGAACAGATCTTGAGGCTTAAAGAGAGGTCTTATAGCAACAGGTGCATTTGCTCAGCAATAAAAACAGTCCATGATTTGTAAAGTTCTATGACACTGATTCCTAAAGTTGTTTGTAAGAAGGAAAATAAATTTGAATGCTCCTTTGTTAACACTTTTTCTACACAACATGACAGGATTCTGGAAATAGTCTATAGTAATTACCCAATCTTGAATTTGGAACCAAAACTAAAAACTGCTGTGAAGGATGGACCCAAAATTGTATTTCACAGAACTAAAACAGTCTCTGACATGGTAGTGTGCAGTATGTTACCAGCAACTGAACCAACACATATCAATTGGTTACCCCCCCCATTAGGCACCTACAGATGTGGCAAGTGTCTGTACTGCTCTTATTTAAGGCAGTGTAAGCACTTTATACATCCTAAAACTAAAAATTTAACATTTAATTAATTGTGCCACTGAGGGTGTTGTCTATTTGTTGTCTTGCAGCTGCGGTTACGTTTATGTTGACTGCACCATGAGACAACTTAGACAACAAATGGGCAAACATGTACATGCTATACAGTATTCTGATATGTCATATGCTATTGTTAAACACATGAAAAGTAAACCATATTTGACCCATACAATTGATTTCATAGGAATTGAAAAAGTGGTCTTAAATGCAGTGAGAGGGGGTCTGAAGAAACTGATTGGCAGATGAGAAAGTTGGTGGATTTATACCCTAGAAGCAAGAGGGGATGAAGGCATGAATGAAAATATAGATTTATCTGCCTTTTTAAGAAAACTGTAAAATAGAAAGCAAGAAATGTGACTGTATCTATGTACCAAAGGGTCACTGCTTTTTATTTAGCTGTTAATGATGTATCTTGTGTTGAGAACAAATGAATTTGAAGTCTGTGCCTGATTAATTGTTTGAATTGAGCTTTGGTCATCATGCATTCTTTAATATATACTCTAGAATGTTAAATCATGTTCAAATAACAATATATGTCTACAACAAAAAATGTTTTGTGGATACTTGTAAATGGTTCTATATATATATAAGCATATGCCTTTAAGACCAGTGACCATGATGATGTCAGCACCAATGTTACATTCATTCATCAAGTTCTGAGTATATATATAGTGTCACTGAATAACTCTCTGTGATTGGTTGTTTTAAATGGATCATATGCAGTTTGTAGTATTTATTGGTACTTGTTGAGCTTCATTACTCTAAGGAAGCCTGAAGTTATCAGATGAAAACGTTAAGTCTGCTTGGCTAGACTTAACAGACTTAATCTATTTTCCTTGGAAGCTCATCAATTACAAGGGGACATATTGTTTTTATATTATATAATTCAGGACCCTGAACTAATGACCAAATTGGGTCTCGAATTTAAAGATCATAGGTATGACAATAGAGGTCATCCACTTCAGTTGATAAGGAAATCACATAACTATTTACGCTGAAAGTTTTTTTTCACACTTAGAAGACCTATCAACCCATGGAATAAACTTCCCCTTCATGTTATTGTTAGTAATAATAAAACTGAATTTAAAGCCAGACTGGACGCCTTTCTATTATTAGATACTCAGCTATCTTATTATAATTGATTAGTATGGGAGCTCTCATGAGCCATTGGCTCTCTTGCTCTCTAAGTAACCTTAGTATGAACCTTGGCTCTACACCGTCTATCATTTGTATGCCTTCTGAAGGTTCTTTTCTATCTGTAAAATAGGTGATGGATGAATACTGCACTTTTTTATAAATAAATGGTATATATTTTTTTAAAACCATTTTAGTGTTTTCCATAATCTGTGGGTGCTTATTGAATAAACTGTTTTAATGTAGATTCTGTGCCCAGTAATATTTTCATTAAAAAAAATAACTTACTGCCACTGCTTGTGTTGGGGAACTGGTGCGGGTGCAGCGCTGAGCAGCAGGAAGGTGGGGAATGGCACAGAGAAGAGGAAGATCACGATTCGTGCATGTGTCGAACTAGGGAAACTGGGCACATTGTCATCATTATAACCAGCTGGTTATAACAACAACATTATAACCCTGTTTCCCTAAGGAAAAAAATGAGAGACAGCTATTACACAGGTCTTTTTCAGCCACTCAATTGGGCTACACAAAGTTGTGCTGCAGAATTGTGATACACAAAGCAGGGAGCACACCATGAGAGATGAGAGGCTCATCTCCTGCTGTAAGTGCTGTGAAATTTAAATTACTGATGAGTTCTTACTTGAAATAACACTTATTAACATTTAATGCCTCAGAAAGCCATTATAAATACTGCACATTGTAACTATTGTGCATCACCTCTTTTGAGGTGATAACCCTACGTGGTCTTGATCCAGGCATTCCCTACTGTCTAGCTGCACTCCCAAACTCTTTTTACTCACAGCCTTTTTACCTTCCACCACTAGCAGTCCTACCTTACTTATTATTGTGATCCTACCACCCCACTTACTGTAGCGATCTTATCCTTGCTTATAAGGATGCAGATCCCCTTTCTCTCTCAGTTCCAGTATGACCTTTCCTGGCATGAAAGGGTTAACCCTTCCTGTCTTCTCTCCTTCAGCCAACTGACCAGAGCTCAAATGACTGCAAAATACCATTTATTAGACAACAACTGCTTTCAGAAGGCAGCATGTTTGGGAGGGTGCAGCAGCCATGCAAGATGCAGTACAAAAGCCACAATGCAGTGACAATTGTACATCTAGCATTTACATGTCCACATCTGTCAACATCCCAGGACACTTGCAATGTACTCTGTGGGTTCCCAGGAAACATGTTGGACCCCATTGAGTATCACTCAATGAGATAGTGAATGCAGCATGTGCAGAAAGTGGTCTTTGCAATCCCATTGTGCCCATATTTGCTGATCAGACTCTGACCCATGGTTTATGTTTTGACTGGGTTTAGGGTCAAGTGGTTCTCTGTAAATCATGATTTAACATTGATGAAATAGGAGTGTAGGGTTCTAGAGATTAATATAAGAGCACTAGTCAGTTGATATCATTGCCTGTGTGGAAATCTATTATGTTTAGTTTGTCTACCAATGATTCTGTATTTTTCTTTAGTGTGTGACATGAGTTTTTATCCCCTGGAGTTGATTTGCATTTCACCTGCTACATTTATACTGCTTGCCTTTTGATAAATGCATACTATATAAGCTGTATTTTTGATGCTTACTTGAACAATTGTAACCAATATATGATTATATTTTGACATTCTCCCATGATATGTTCTGTTATACAATCATATTATTTATAGTATATGAATTACTGCAACATCAATCATACAGTAATTGTTAAAATGAGAACATCTTGCACTACTTTTTCTGCCTTACCAGTTTTAATTAAATAAATTTACTATGTTTGACAAAGCATTGTTTTATAAGTAAAGATAAAATATTTCATTACACATTGGGCCTAATTTCCTAACAATTCATTTTACTGTACGTCAAAGCCACAATAGTTTATCCCTGCACTGTGAAATATGCAATATTTTATAATCATTTATTTAGGCTGGTTGTGCATGTCACCACCTACACATTCTTCCTAGTAATTATATGCATGGTTGTCTCTAGACACATATCCTGCACCACTAATCTCAGTATGTCATAATTTCCAGCAGTATTTAGCGTCATTCTCAATGGTAGTCATCTCTAGGTTGCTGCCTTGTGTTGGAAGTTTTCAGACTCCTGATCTGCCCCAGCTGTCATCAGTTCATATGCTTTATTTATTTACAATGACAATGCCAGCAGCAGGCTATGCTATTTCCGTGCAAAAATCATAACACCTCCAGTTATTTGGTCCAACTGGGGAAGGGAGACTCCTTATCACTTGCCTTGTCACCCAAATGCATGAATCCACCCCCAATTAAACAGACCTTGAAACCCCCCCATGGAGAGACAATTATGATCTGATCCCAAGCTACCCAGAAGTGCTTGAATGCAAGCCTTCAAGTCATCACATGCTGTATGAGTACTACTGCATCCTTGCAGTTTGGTGAGTTATAGTATGTGACTGGAGCTGGCTATTATTTTCAGGGCTATTTAACGTAGTCAAGCCCAGGTGTATAATGCTGACAAAACTGTGAAATTTAATATGCAAGGATTTAATTAGTGATATCTAAAACACAGATGGCAGGTTTGATTGTATTTCTAATTCCTTAATTGAACTACTGTGCTATATGCGGAATGACAGATTGGGGAGTCATAAAATACAACATGTTTCTGTTGGATGATGCTCTTGGATCCTAAGACATAATATACATGATAATAGGAAACTAGTTAGAGCATGCAAGAATTCAGCAACAACATCTCATTTCCACAATTGTCCTGGACAAAAGGCAGTATAGCCTAGAGGTTAGAGGAATGAGGTGTGAACAAGCTTGGTGCATCCAGCAGCCCAGACCTGAGTTTGATTCTCACAACCTCCACTTGCATACTGTGTGACTCTGAGCAAGTCACTTAACTGCCCAGTGCTCCCAGGTCGCCCCTGAAAACAGGCACTTGTGCCTAGTGGGCCTTAACCGGTTACCAAAGACTAAAATAAAAAAAATAAACAAAAGAATACAGTATCCATGCAAGATTTATATCTTCTCCTGTCTAATCTAGGCACTGAAACATCATCTTCAGGATGTCTGTGTTCTACTCAGTCACTGACCTCATTAAGAGGAATTCTTCATTGTGGATTCTCTTCACCATGCTGCTTGGGTTCAGGATGCAGGCAAAGATGTAACTCCAGAAGGAATAACCAGTATCTTTTACAAACATAAGAGCAGAGGTGTTGACAAATAATCATGGCACACTTCAGCACTTACACATATACTGTACATATACATCTATTGCATTTTCCTAAGAAGTCAGCCAGTTTCTCTGGGCATGCAAAGCAGCAACCATTTCAGACAACTGCCTTCAAGGATGGAGGAGCCAGAGAAGTAGCCTAGGGATTACAAACCGAAACTGGTCTTAGAAGCTTAGTGGTAAGATACTGGAGATAGCATTGCAGGAGATAGTCATAGGGGTATGAAAACTTTGACCTTGAAGCCATCTGAACAGTACTCAGCAGTAGCCAGTAAGACCAGGGAATAGTATAGTACATTAACATGGTGTGAGGAAAAGTAATGTTGTGTGAGAAAGGAATCTATAATTTTAGCAGTGTGTTATTTATTTATTTATTTATTTGAAAATTGGTAAATGGGAAGGGCACTCTGAGCCAAGGCTCATTTTCAGGTGCAACTGGGGGAGATGGGAAAAGGAGTACAGAAAGATGGCAAATTATAAAAACTTCAATAAGAAGTTACATAATCATTTTTGCAGGTGCAGCTGAATAGGCAGATAAACAACAGCATTGCTCTTAGCAGATGAAATATATACAGCATGTAGCTAATTATATAAAGTGCACACGGACATTTCATGGCGGGATGACAGGATGGGGGGAGGAGATTCATAAGTGCAGTTGACAGAGCAAGGGGTAGCAGGGAGGTGCTTTAGCTGATATCTAAGGGCAGGGATTGATGGGGAAAGGTGGATGGAAAAGGAACGCAGATTGCAAAGGGACAAAGGGAGGGGAGACAGTAGGAGAAGGCAGATTGCCCAGCAGATGAGTGGGGGTGGGGAATGGAGAAAGTGCAGTGATCCCTGGAGTGGAGAGAGTGGGAGGAAGATGGGATGGTGGAAAGGAGTGAGGAGAGATAGGAGGGAAGGGACCCAAACCATTATTTAGCAATCAAGGAGGCACAGTGAGACTGGTAAAGTGGAACTACTATTTGTGTGTAAGAAAATGGAACCCCCCCAAAAAAACACCCCTTCTCTTTTCTCTCTTTACTCTAATTGGCAATAGCAAGGCACCATGGGTAGCTGGAGGACCTGCATCCAAATCAGCAGTCCCAGACATCAAACAGACAGCTCTAACCAGGATCTGGAGAACACTGAGGGTTATATACCTTATCTACAAACAGTAAACTCCCTCTAAAAGCATGAGAAGTGGAATATTGAGCCAACAAGCTCAAACTTTGGTAGATTGGCAAACTGGAAGTGCCAAGGTGTGGCACTTCCAGTTTAACCAGGAATATAAACAGATGCCTAGTAAGCATCCCAGATGAAAGACAGGGGTGTGCGAGAAAGGAACCTCTACTTTTAGCAATGTGTGTGTGTAGAACAAACATTTATTTGCTTGTAAAAAATAGAAAGAAAATGTCCTAAAAATTCTCCAATCCTCTGTCTTCACTCTCTCTCTCTCTCTCTCTCTCTGCTATCATTGGCACTAGCAAGGCACTGTGGGTAGCTGGAAGATCTGCTTCATACCCAAAAGTCACTTACTTCATAGACAGTTCTAACCAAATCTTGGGGAACATTGAGAGTTATACAGTATACCCAATATACAAACAGCAAACTCCCTCTGAAAGCCTAAGGAAAAGCATTTTGAGCCAAGAACCACAACCTTGGTGGATTGCTAAACTGGAAGTACTGATCTGGGGCACTTCCAGTTTTGCCATATATATAAACAGACACCTAGTGAGTATCTCAGAGGAAAGGTAGGGTTGTGTGAAAAAGCAAGTTTGACCTTTTGCATTGTGGGGGTTGAATTACCTTTTATTTGCTTGTAGAAAGAAATAGAAAATCTCCACAAAAATATTCCCTACCCTTTCTCTTCTCTCTATCAACCTTCATTGGCAATAATAGGCACTGTGGGTAGCAGGAAGACCTACCGCCAACCCAGAAATTCAAACATAACAGACAGCTCTAACCAGGATTTGGAGAACATTGATGGTTATATACCTTATCCACAAACAGCAAACTCCTTCTAAAACCCTTAAGAAGGGAATTTTGAGCCAAATACCACAACCGTGTATAGATCACCAAACCAGAAGTACTGACCAGCAGCAGTATTGGTTTTACCAGATATATAAACAGACACCTATTGAGCATCTCAGATGAAAGGTCAGGGCACGTGAGAAAGGAATCTTGACATTTTGCTGTGTGTGGGTTGAACTACCTTTTATTTGCTTGTAATAAATCCAGTCTCCATAAATATATTCCCTAATCCCTCTCTTCTCTCTCTCTCTCTACTCACATTAGTAATAGCAAGGCACTGTGAGTAGCTGGAGGACTTGCCTCCAACCCAGCAGTCCCATACCTTGTAGGCAGCTCTAACTGGGATTTGAGGAACATCGAGGATTATATACCCTACCTACAAACAGCAAATTCCCTCTAAAAGCCTAAGGAAGGGAATTTTGAGCCAAAATCCACAATCTTGTGTGGATCACCAAACCAGAAGTACCAACATGCAGCACTTCTGATTTTGCCAGGTATAAACATAGATGTCTAGCAAGCCCTGGCAATGCATGGCAATGGCAAGCACCTCTGCCTGTGGTGTTGAGGAGGACAAGAGGAAGTCCACACAACCCCCTCAAATTTAGTTCATCTATTTCATGGTAAGATCAAACCAACTTCCTAAAACAACATGGACCAAACAGAAGATATATTAGAACTACTTTGTAAAGAGTGTTCTATAGTAAAATGTAACAATGCCATATACACATTTTAACTCTCTCTTATAAGTTAAGTGACCCACATACATGTGGCAAATGCATTGCATACATATCCTTAATCAAAGAGTTAAATCATTTTCAAACTGAACTTGAGACATCGTGAGAAAACAATGACATAGACAAAACTAAGCTCTTTGTATCTGAGGAAAATCCAATTATGGTTACCAAAAAGAAAGACAATAAGAAAAGAAGCATAGGTGAAGTAGAAGAACTGGACAGTCCAACACAGGTAGAAATAAACTCAAAAAGCATTTGTCAGCATTGAATGTTGTCTTGCTGGTGTTGGCATTGGTAGTGCAGGAGTTAGAGAGGCACTATAGCGCAGTGGTCTAAGGCTCTGAGCTGCAAATCTGGTGACATCCAGCAGACAAGACCTGGGTTTGAATCCCACAGCTTCTACTTGCATACTATGTGACCCTGAGCAAGTCACTTAACTTCCGTGTGCTCCCAGGTTGCACCTGGAAACAAGCTCTGGCTTAGTGTGCCTTTCCTGGTTAAACAATTTCCCCTTTCCCTTTCCCTAGAGAATTGCATAATAGGAATGGCAGTGAAGTATGGCACCGACATCAACCCCACCTCATCCTGCAGAGAGTGACAGACATTGAGGTGTGCCTTTGGGTCATCAGCCATAACGCTCATGCCATTTCACCTCACCCTACTCTGCAGCCTCTGACAGGCATCAACGTGTGCCTTAGGGTCATCAGATCTTACGCTCACCCCATTCTACAAGGAAGTACTTTGAGATGGGTGCAGTATAGGAGAATGGGGTGAACTTTAGGGCCAAAGAGCCCAAGGCACACCTTGATGCCTGTGAGAGGCTGCAGGGTGGGTGTGTGGGTGCAATGGCATGAGCATTATAGCTGACAATCAAAAGGCATTCCCCTGACGCCTGTTAGTATGTACAAGTGGGAAGTTATGGTTAGAAACCCTAACGCCCCTGGAGTTTGTTGGTATTTGCACTCCAAATTTTCAATATGGCCTTTTTGTGCCCCCACCTCATGAAAGTATTTGGGACCTCTGTTCATGAACAGTGGCGCTGTGATTTTGTTAATCTGTTCGGAATGTTGATTTCTCACAGTTACCGTACCATTCTGTGCCACATGTGAAAACACAATTTGGGCAGGATTTGAAAAATGACAGCTGCACATTTCATAAGGAGGTGTGAAGAGATGGCAATTTTGAAACTCTGGAGTGTAAATATTAAAAATTCTTGAAGTTATGAGAGTGTGTGTGAAAACTGCGCAATGCACACTCATAACACAGTCATTTTTTGGAATTCTTTCACCAAATTTTTAACATAGGCATTTTGAGACCTCTGCTCATGAACAGTGGCACTATGATTTTCTTAATCTGTCCTGAATGTTTATTTCCCACTTTGACTGTGTCATTGTGCGCCAGATGTGCGAAACCACATTTTGGGCAGGATGTGAAAAATGTCATCTGTACTGTTCATAAGGAGGTGTGCAAAAATGGCAATGTTAAAAATCTGATGTAAAAATATCAAGAATTCACAAAGCTATGACTGTGCGTGGAAACTGTTCAATGCACGCTCATAACGTAGTCATTTTGTGGAATTTTGTCACCAAATTTTCAACATAGACATTTTGTGATCTCTGCTCATGAACAGTGTTACTGTGATTTCCTTACTGTGTCCCAAACATTATTTTCCTTCAGCAACTGTGCCATTGTGCACCGGAAGTGTGAAAACACATGTCAGGCAGGATGTGGAAAATGACAGCTGTACTGTTCATAAGAAGGTGTGAAAAAATGGCAATGTTGAAAATCTGGAGTAAAAGAGTTAAAATATAAAAAATTCTCGAAGTTATGAGTGTGTGTGGAAACTGCGCAACACATACTCATAAAACAGTAATTTGGGGAAATTTTTTCACTAAATTTTCATCATAGGCTTTTTGGGAGCCTACCTCATGAACAGTGACACTGTCGTTTTGTTAATCAGTCCGAAAAGGTGATTCCACGCAGTGACCGCAAAATCATCTTTCGGGACCAACTAATGAGATGACAGTGACTGAATTCATGAGGTGGGCTACCAAGAACCCCATGTTGAAAATCTGGCGCTAAAATTTACAAAAATGGCAGAGAAATGCACCAAAGTTGGAAAAAAAAACAACAAACACATTTATGGCATTATACAGCTTACCAGCATTTCTTCAGTCCATGGTTGGCTTTGAAGAGTACAGACATGTTCCTGGTCCACCGAAGATCGTCACGCTAGGCTCCGGAGGTAAGTATGGGGAGTGTGTGCGTGGGGAGGTGAGGTACACAGAGGGTGGGCGCGGGTTGGGGAGGGGCATCAGACACGTCGAGGGACTGTTTTCTTGTTTTTCAGGTGAAAACAAACAAAAAACCCATAAAGACAACACAGGCTGGTTTTCTTATTTTGCAGTTGTGTTTTGGCACACGGGGTGGGCTCCCAGTGTGCCACCTGTATTTTAGGGAGGGGGACCGAAGCCAATGGGGATTGGGCCCTCCGTCTGTACAGAAATGTGTTGGGGGCATATGATGCTGAGGAGGATTGGGCACCCCCTCGGCACACAATGTAAATGATAAGGGGGCCATTATGCCAATGGGGATTGGGCTTCCCATCGGCAAACTGAACTGGGAAGAGGGTATGCCAACAGGGGGGTTGGGCACCCCCGACTTTGGCTTGATTGGGACTGTGAGATGGACAGCGACAGCCGCTGCCATCTTTTATTGAAATGTTACAGCAGGCAAAGCACGCCCTGCAATGAGGGGAAGCTCCCTCATTGCAGTGGCTAAACTGTTTCAAGTTGGTGGCATGCTTTTGCACTGCTGTCATAGACAGCATGCAATCTAATTCATGCCATGGAGCCCAGTCCAAAAAAGCAGTGGTGCCACTTGCCACAAAACCACCGCGCCTCCTGCTATTCCAAGCTTCCCCAATATGTTGCTTGCATGTGTGCAAAACAACATAAAAAGGGGAAATTAAGAAAGAGACAATAATGATGAAAGTTGATGCCTAGTCACTGGAACACAAAGAAAAAGGAAAGGAAGAAGGACAATAAGCCTAACTGACCACTTGCCAATCTCAAATAGATGTGATGTACTAAATGACAAGACCATAGCAAGCATGACAGATACAATTAGTTGGATACCCTTGGGGAAAAACATATTAATTACTGTATAGGTGACTCTATAATCAGATACACTGACTACTATATGCAGCCAAGACAAGGAAATTACCATAGTTACATACCTCCCTGGGGCAAGAGTCCATGATGTGGAGAAAGTAGTGAAAAAAAATTTGGCAAAAATGATTAAAAAAAATCAGTTATGCTACATTCTAGTACTAAAGATGTTGGAACCCTTACAGAAATAATTATATGAAATGTTTTCATCCTGCACACATAAAACTACCCGAGTGATATGTGTGCTGCAAGTATGATTTAAATGTCAAATTGGAACCAATTGCATGCATATGGCATGCGTGCAGCAAGCAAGTGTGGAAACCATGATTTTTATGTTAAATTGGGAAAAACTGCATGCATGTAGCATGTGTGCAAAAAACAAGTGATCACTGAACATGTAAAAGTTAAGTGACTTACTTAGGATCGCACCATACACTAGTCAGGGTTGATGAGATTCAAACCAAGTATTCATGCCTCTAAGTCTCCTGACTTGCAGTTCAGTGCCTTTAACCATTGAGCCATACTGTTGGCACACATATGGCTCACTTTTACTTCAATACAAACTGTATCTGACTACATCTGCCTCATGCGGCATGCTTGTAGCCACTGTTATGCTTTTCAGTTTTCTTTTTCTTCTCTTACTCATCTCAGTTTCACAGTTAAACTACAGCACACATACTGTAAGCGTGTGGGTTCAATAACAGACACCAGTAACAAAATTGAAGTGCATAAAAAATGCTGGCATAGCGTTTATCATTTTATTTCCAGAAAAAAAATATATTTACAGAAAAGAAATAGGTTAACTTTCACCAAAACAAAAGTAAACAAAAACCCAGGCAAGTCTTGCAGTCAGACTCCCTGCTTTTCTCAGTATCCAATACTTCCAAGCTAGTATATAGGCATACACACTTCCATTCCTTCACCTGATCAGAAGGCACTGATCAATCTCCTTCCTCTCCCTATCTGACAAGGCCTTCTGGTGGAGGCCTTATATAGTACTCAAAAGGGGCGAAGTTTGAAATTGGCTTCACCTACTCTCTGACATCACCTCCATTTGGTTGCTATAAAGGCAGCCATTTCATGGGCTGCCAACCCTATAAGAAGGGCTTCCCAGATGACTTTACCCAGGTAAGTAAACCATAATAGAGAAAAGAGAAGTAACCTAAATATTAAATATAAAGAATCTTTAACCAAGGGCAACAGATGAGGGGCACGCTCCCTATCTTGTTTCCTTGTAAGGTTCTAGATTCTTTAATAAATAGCCAGTTTGATGTTCTAGTGCAAAACCCAAAGGAAAAAAAAAACAGTTTTTATTTATAAAACACATTGATCTCCTATTTACATACTGTAATTCTAGCTAATAGCTGTTCATTTTTCAGTGTTTTAACAGAAAGGCAGCACTTTCTTTAAACAATTACAGCCCCTTTTTAATGAATATGGACACTGCAGGGCTTACTTCTTTATGACCTCAGTGTCCTTGCATAAATTCAGCTCCATTTTATTTCCTTGGAGCGAGCACCAGAACAGGACTTCAGAGTTACTTGCTAGGGAGCGTAGCACTGCTCCTTAGCAACCTTTTCTTTACTGGTATAAACCCTCTGCATAGAAAGCGGGGGCTCCTTTAGCAACATACTTTTGCTTTGTCTGAATTTTCTAACAAATGCTTTTAAGGGCAGTTACACTTTATATTAAAGCCCATTACCATAACTACTATCAAGATGTACAAACTAGAATTGGATAACAGGGATAGTAAAGCTTTAAGAATTGCCAGGCTGGTCACCCTGACAAGAAAATTAGTATAGATAGGAAGTTAGAGGAGTAGACAGGAGAGAGTGAAAATGAAAACAAAAAGGGGGGGCGCATCTTGAATTTCTCTTCTTTTTGAAACTTTTTTATTTTCTGCGTAACAGGACCCTGTTACATACCTCCCTGCACAAGAAGGCAACATGATAAGCTTTTATTCTGTTGACTGAGACACTTCACCCTTGGAAGGGTTGGAACTTCCGCCCACCCACTCTCAGAAGTTCCACCTCAGGGACCCTTAACAAATTGGAACCATTAACCAAACATTAATATGTACATTACAAATATGGTTCCAGTTACCACAATTCCCTGAGGTGCTCATCTAATAGTCTGCAACTATTATTTAACATTTTAGATGTAACATCATCCATTTTCTTTTCCTGAGCCATCTTTATCCGCTCCAAATCTAGATAGGAAATCTGCATTTTTGTGTTGGGATCCTGCTCGATGTTTAACTGAAAACTTGTAAGGTTGCAAAGAAAAGTACCACCTCATAATTCTCATATTCTTGTCTTTCATCAGATTAAGCCAACATAAGGGATTGTGATCAGTTACAATTGTAAATTCATTCCCCCATAGATAATATTTTAAGGCCTCAGTGGCCCATTTCATGGCCAGACACTCTTTCTCTATGGGGTAATATCTTCATTCCCTTTCATGGAGCTTTCTACTTAAAAAAGAATAGGGTGTTCCCCATGTTTGTCATATTGGATAAGAACAGCTCCTATGCCTGTATCTGAGGCATCTGTTTGAACCTCAAATGGTTTGGAGAAGTCTGGACTATGTAATACTGGTGCAGAACATAATATCACCTTTATTTTTCTAAAAGCGGCATCACACTCTGTTGTCCACTTCACCTTAGTGGGGCAACAAGTCCTTGTTAGATTTGTTAAAGGTGTGGAAATGGTTGAGAAGTCTGGTATAAACCGACGATAGTAATCAGCCAGGCCCAGAAATGAGCGGACATGCTTTTTTGTACTGGGCACTGGACTGTTTGCCACAGCTTCAATTTTACTAACTTCTGGTTTGAGAGCCCCATTTCCAATAAGAAAGCCTAAGTAACGGGTTTCAGTTTTAGCAAGGGCACATTTTGCCGGATTAATCATTAAGCCAGCATCTTTCAGACTCTGAATAACCGCACTTAAGTGAACTAAGTGGGTGTCCCAGTCTGGGGCTATAGATGACGATGTCATCTAGATAAGCTGCACTATATGCTTTATGGGGTCTTAACACATGGTCCATATATCTTTGAAAGGTGGCAGGGGCCCCATGTAGTCCAAATGGCATGGTTGTAAACTGGTATAGCCCAACTGGAGTACAGAATGCTGTTAGTTCCTATGCTTGGGTTGCCAATGGGATCTGCCAATACCCCTTTGTGAGGTCAAGTGTACTGATATACTGGGGCAGATCCAATTTGGTCCAACAGATCATAAGTACTGGGCATGGGGTACCCATCAAACTCTGAGACAGCATTTATGCATCTAAAATCCAAGCATAACCTCACTCCACCTTCTTTCTTACTAACTACTACCAGGGGTGAAGACCATGGACTGCGTGATGGTGCAATAACCTTGGCTTGCTCCATCCTTTTCACTTCCTCCACTACCTCCTGTCTGACTTTTTCAGGAAGCCTACATGGTTTCTGGTGTATGGGCCTGGTCTGTGACATTTTGATTTCATGCTCCACACCCTTTGCTCTTCCAGGGGTTTTTGTGAAAGTACTTCTAGAATAATCTAAGAGATTGTCAATCTCTTGATGTGCTGGTGCCAAATCTGGATTAATGTGAATGGGTGTCTCCTCATGACAAGGGTCTAACCATTCATATGCAACATCCAATTCTGTGTTAGCCTGTTCTGGTTGGATGTAGCATACTACTTCAGTTTTTGTTTTTTCTTCCCATTTTCTTAACAAGTTGGCATGATAAATTTGTTTTAAGGGTCTATGCCCTGGCATCTCTGTTTCATAATTTATCACCCCTGTTTGTCTGACAACTTCATAGGGGCCTTGCCAACACATTAACAAATTATTCTCAGTCATAGGTAGCAATAATAATACTTTTTCCCCAGGCTTGAATTGTATTTCTTTCAACACTACATCATATCTTTCTTTCTGAGCCTGTTGTTTATTTTCCACATTCTCATGTGCCAGTGCTATATATTTCACCAATCTTTCCCTTAGTGACAGCATATACTCAACAATATTTGTGCCCCCCAACATTTTTTCCAACCTCCCAGTGTTCTTTCACTATATCTAGGGGCCCTCTGGGGTTGCGCCCATACAACAGGGTAAATGGGGAGAACCCAGTAGTGGCTTGGGGTACCTCCGTATAAGCAAAAAGAAGATAGGGAAGAAATTTGTCCCAGTCTCTTCCCTCTTCATGTACAAATTTCTGGAGCATTTTTTTCATGGTTTTATTAAACTGCTCCACTAGTCCTTCTGTCTGGGGATGATATGGGGGAAGTTCTAAGGGCTGTAACCCCTAGTAGTCTATACAATTCTTGCAACAGGACTGATGTAAAATTACTGCCACGGTCTGTTAATATTTCCCAGGGTATTCCCATTCTATTAAAAACTTTGTCCAGTTCTTCGGCCACTTGAGGAGCTGTTACCATCCTCATTGGGATAGCCTCAGGGTACTGGGTGGCATAGTCACAGATTACAAGAATATACTGATTCCCTTTAGAACTTTTAAGTAGGGGTCCCACCAAATCCATAGCTACCTGATCAAAAGGGGTGGTAACATAAGGGATAGGCTGTAGGGGTACCTGATCTTTTCTCCCTCCTTGTGCTACTAGCTGGCATTTAGCACAGGCTCTACAATAAGCAGCATGTCCTGATGAATCCCTGGCCAACAAAATCTGGACAGGATTCTAAGAACAGTTTTATCCCTCCCTTCATGGCCAGCCATTGGGATGTCATGGGCAAGAAACATCACCTGTTCTCTGTACTTCTGGGGCACCATCAACTGCTCAGTTTCTAAATCATTTTTTTGGTCAACAGATATTCTATATAGTATTTTATTTCTCTGTATGAAATAAGATTGTCCCGGTTGTTTCTCTTTGGACACCTGTGAAAATAAAGATTTCAAAGAATCACCTGCCATTTGGTCTTCATAAATATGGTTACAAGACAACCCAGGTACCATATACTCTGTCCCTTTTTGGTGTTATTCTTTCCAAGCCTTCTTCTCCCTTCTTCTTTCTTTTCGGGACTTCCTATCTTTGCCCCCACTTTCAAAATAATCTTCTTCTAAGGGAAAAACAGAGTCTAATTGGACTTTAGTTTGACATCTGGTAACCACATTAACAGTCTGCATAAAAGTCTGGTGATTACTCATCAGTGTTGAAAAAGTGGGGAAATCTTATCCAGTAATGACAGGTACTGGTAACCGGGGTACTAGACCAACTAGTACTTTACAACAGTCATTATTTATTTTAATATCAAGATGGGCAGTTTTATACTGGTGAATGTCCCCATGCACACATCTGACAGTAGTATCCTGCTGGTTTATGGCACAATCAGTGGCAAGATCAGTTCACACTAATGTTTGCCTGCTCCCAGAATCCAATAATCCCAGGGTTTATAGGTCTCCAATCCCCACTGTCTCTACATAGCCAAAATTGGCCAGAGCCAAATGAACAGGCTCTTGTCTTTTATTAGGACAATTCCTCACAATGTGACCCTTCCCAAGGCAACCATGGCATATCAGTTCAGAATATGGAATTCTAGCACCTCTATCCCTCCTGTTATACTGTGATTGTCTCTGATTCTGCAAATTTTGGGAATAAAAGGGTCTTACCGGAGGTGAAGGTGGTCCTTGGTTACCTGGTTGTCCTCTGGGTCTGGTTGCTTTAGCTGCTAGGTAATCCTCAGTTAGCTTAATGGTTTCTTCTGCAGTTTCAGGTTTGTGCTCCTTCACCCATACTTGCACATCAGGAGCCAAAACCTGGATAAATTGTTCGATGGTAATAAGTTCCATAATCTAGTCAATAGACTTTGTGGTGGGTTGTAGCCATTTTATACAGTAATCCTTAAGTCTGGCATAGGTCTCCCTTGGTGTGTCATAATGGAACATTTTCTGTGACTTAAAGCGCTGACGGTAAGTCTCTGTGCTGATATTATATCTTCTTAAAATCTCTTCCTTTACTTTAGCATAAGTGGCAGCATCAGTCACACTTAGTTGACTATATACAAGCTGAGCCCTCCCAGACAAGTAGGGTACCAATCTTATCACCCACTGATCTTGAGGCCAGTTGCAAGTCTGGGCTATTCACTCTCGAAAGTTGTCAGATAAGCTTCTATATCATCACTTTTGGTTAATTTAGTCAACTTACTATCTCTTGGCACAGTTTGTTCTACTTGCCCTTGTGACATCTCCTGTATCGCCTTCAGGGTGCCAGTCCATTTTTGGTCCTGTCTTCTCCTTTCTTCAGCTTGGAGTCTTTGGTCCTCATCCCTCAGTCACCGATCTTCATCCCTCTGGTTCTCCATCTCGATCTGCCGCATGCATAGCCACTTTAACAATTCACTAGGATCATCAGCAGCTGGCGGTACCTGTCATACTTGTGGCTTTGCTGCTGCAGCTAGTACCTCTTCTTCTTCTTCCTCTGTCTTCTTCATTTTGGGTCTGGTTCCAGGGTTTAGCCCAGGCAACAAAGGCTCCCCAGTCCTTTCTCTCACTGACCTGGTGAGATGCAATGCACTTTTTGTCTGACTGTTCCCCTTCATGCATCTGTTAGGGTGTTTATGCTGCAACACCTCCTGGTATGCCTCCCAGGCAGCCTCGATGCACCAGGTTGAATCCCACTTCTGACACCAATGTAAGCATGTGGGTTCAATAACAGACACCAGTAACAAAATTGAAGTACATAAAAAACGCTAACATAGCATTTATCATTTTATTTCCAGAAAAAAAAATAAAAAAAATAATTATTTACAGAAAAGAAATAAGTTAACTTTCACCAAAACAAAAGTAAACAAAAACCCAGGCAAGTCTTGCAGTCAGACTCCCTGCTCTTCTTAGTATCCCATACTTCCAAGCAAGTGTGTTAGCATTCACACTTCCATTCCTTCACCTGATCAGAAGGTACTGACCAGTCTCCTTCCTCTCCCTATCTGACAAGGTCTTCTGGTGGAGGCCTTATATAGTACTCAAAAGGGGCGGAGTTTGAAATTAGCTCCACCTACTCTCTGACATCACCTCTATTTGGTTGCTATAAAGGCAGCCATTTCGTGGGCTGCCAACCCTATAAGAAGGGCTTCCCAGATGACTTTACCCAGGTAAGTAAACCATAATAGAGAAAAGAGAAGTAACCTAAATATTAAAAATGAAGAATCTAGAATCTTTAACCAAGGGCAACAGATAAGGGGCACGCTCCCTATCTTGTTTCCTTGTAAGGTTCTAGATTCTTTAATAAATAGCCAGTTTGATGTTCTAGTGCAAAACCCAAAGGAAAAAAAAAACAATTTTTATTTATAAAACACATTGATCTCCTATTTACATACTGTAATTCTAGCTAACAGCTGTTCATTTTTCAGCATTTTAACAGAAAGGCAGCACCTTCTTTAAACAATTAAAGCCCCTTTTTAATGAATATAGACACTGCAGGGCTTACTTCTTTATGCCCTCAGTGTCCTTGCATAAATTCAGCTCCTTTTTATTTCCTTAGAGTGAGCACCAGAATAGGACTTCAGAGTTACTTGCTAGGGAGCGTAGCACTGCTCCTTAGCAACCTTTTCTTTACTGGTATAAACCCTCTGCATAGAAAGTGTGGGGGGGGCTCCTTTAGCAATATACTTTTGCTTTGTCTGAATTTTCTAACAAATGCTTTTAAGGGCAGTTACACTTTATATTAAAGCCCATTACCATAACTACTATCAAGATGTACAAACTAGAATTGGATAACAGGGATAGTAAAGCTTTAAGAATTGCCAGGTTGGCCACCCTGACAAGAAAATTAGCATAGATAGGAAGTTAGAGGAGTAGACAGGAGAGAGTGAAAATGAAAATGAAAGGGGGCATCTTGAATTTCTCTTCTTTTTGAAACTTTTTTATTTTCTGCATAACAGGACCCTGTTACACATACCAATGGAAACACATGTGGTTTCCCCTTCCCCAATACACACACTTACCCACAAAACCACTTAATTACTTCTGTCTGGCCTGTATTCCTACTATTTTCTCTCCAAAGTTTTGAATACTTCAATGCAAACAGACTTTAAGGTGCAAACACAAAAGTAGCAAAAATTTGACACACACCCATATGGCCAGTCCCCCCCCCCATTGCACACACACTGTAGAGGGTACAGACATGCTGCTACAAACAACCCACCAAGTACAGATATAAGTAAAACATCTCTTACTTGAGTACTAGGGAGCCAGAGGCAGAAGTCTTTAAGAGATGATGTCCACAGGTCAGAGTGCTGGGGCATACCCCCTTGAAATGAATGGAGTTATTTTTTGTTACTATTTTATATGTTATGATGGTGAGTTGTAGAATAATGAAGGCCACTGTTCTACTAACAAGGCCCTTGTTAGTCGAGTAGTGGCTTTCATTAATCTCCAACTCTCCATCAGTAATGTATAAAATAGTAAAAAATACCCCCATTCATTTTAATGGTGCACACCCCTGCAGTCTCCTTTGCCCTTTGTCATGTGTGCCTGAGCATGGGGATGTGGATTTCAGCTTCACTGGGTGAGGGGGGCATAAGCCTGACTATAGTGGGGCTTCAATAGCCTGTGCATATCATACTGCTCAACCGTCTGCGAATGCAAGGGACAGCTGTAGAATGTCTGTAACATCTCTAAAAGGTACAACTTATTTCTTTTGACTGAAAAGTGGTAGGCAAATCAGGAAAAATAAAAATGCTTAAGATTCATCTGTATATAGCCTGGAGCAGTGTATCAGATTTGGGCACCCAGTTACTAACCAATTTTTTTCATTGCTGAAGTTCTGCCCCCCCCAAAAAGTAACTTTGTCCCAATTTTTCTCCCTGATGTCATTCCATTTAATACCCATCCTCTATGGGTCATGAAGCTGCCCAAAGGTGACAAAACATGAAAAACACATCAATATTTCAGTACTTCTTCATTTTCCAATCCCCTGTAAAAAAAATATTTACTTTTACTTACCTGGCCATGTGGTCAGAACCTACAGCCTGGCATAGTGTGCTATCAGTACAGTTTTCAGTCTGCCCCCCTCTCTTCTTCTGCCAGAAGCTGGATGCTAGAACTGACCATCACAAAGACCACGTGATGTAGCACTCTGAGTAGCAGCTCTTTAGGTCTGCTCCCATCACCCAGCATTTAATTCCAGCTTTAATTTAATAATTCTCATGATTCTATGCCTACTTTCTGCTCAGACCCATTCCTACTGATCGAGGGAAAAGAATCGTGCTCAGAAATGGATGCAGACATGCATCTTGTACTGCCGAAACACACTCCTCCTGTCTCCCCGGAGAAAACCAGTAAACATTCCAAGACCCAGCCCAGCATCAGCGGTAAGCCTTCTACCACTACTACTTCTTCTCCAGTCCAGGCATCGGAGGTGACTCCCCTCACTCTCGAGTGTTTCTTTCTGGAATTCAGACCATTTTGAGATTACCTAAAATCACTTACTGCTGAAGTTAAACAAATGGCATCTGTGCTTGATGATCTCTCCACAAGGATGGCAGACAATGAAACATGCCTTATTTCCCTGAAGAAGCAAACAGAACGAATAAATAATGATGCTGTTGATAACAGGCATAGAATTAAAAAATTGGAATCTAAAATCGAGGATTTGGAGGGGAGGAGCTACAGAAATAAGGTAGTTATAATTGGCATTCTGCAGAAGGAAGAGGGGAACAACACCATGTTATTTATCTAAAAACTGATTGAAAAGCTATCAGGCCCTTCACCCTTCGGTGCAACCGATACCATCGAGCGGGCCCACAGAGCCCTTAGACCAATGACGCCACCTGGCTCAACACTTCGTCCTCTTATTTTCAAGTTTTTGAACTTTCAAGAGAAACAATTCTTTTTAGGAAAACTCAGGGAGCTACATGAAATACAGTGGGAGGGGACCAGAATAAGAATCACTCAAGACCAACCAGCTACTGTAAGACAGCACAGAACTCAATTTCATCCCATCATTTCAAAATTAATAGCAGTGGAAGTAAAATTCAAAATGGGATATCCAGCATGTCTGCAGGTTCTGCTAGTGAAATCCTGGTCCACATTTGAGGGCATTAAAATGGTGCAGGCTGCTCTCCAGAAAGCTTGACCAGATCTTTTTCATAATTGCTGACAGGAGACTGTTGCAAAATCATCTTTTCTGATAAAGAAGCTAAGGAAATAGTGTGGATTCACTAAAGAATGTTTGAACTCTGAGGAAAGTAAAATCCCATACACCTTTTTGATCTCTCTGAACTGTATCCATCTTGGATTAAGTATAACTGTGCTAAATTTAACCAAGTTACAGGGACTGGCTACATGTAGCTAAGTGCTCAAGGGCAGCTCGTAGTTGTGAGCCCTAATTATTGCTTTTATTGAAGTTTCATTGCTCAGTATAATAATAAGTTATTAGCAGCAAAGAGTAGCAGTGGACTTGTGGTTTATCACGGTGTGTGAAGGCACTCCAAAACGGTCACATAATTTCTTTAGTTATGATAGCTAGAGACACTTGCTGCCAACCGCCACTAGAGGGACCACATGTTACAGGCTCAAGTATGTCGTGATCAGGTTCTCTACTGATTGTTTCGATGCGAGGACCAGGAATTATGCTGCTCATTTGTTTTGCTTATTCCTCACGGTGGCCAATCTTACCTTGAGACTCTAGCAGTTTTGTCTGTTTTTGGTTTCTTTACTCTCCTTTATATTAATTTTCCTCAGGTTTTTTGGTTATACAGCACTGAAGTATAAAAGCGTTGTTTTTGGAATACTCCTGTGGGAGGCTACCATTATAAAAGTTAGGGGAATTTATTATTACCTCCCAATTCTATGGGATAAGTGGGGGATATAGAAAGGACTTAGTTGCAATTTGACTTACCTACAGGATTGACTACAACATCTGTTTAAATGAGTCTATGTCTAACTTGTTTCATTTTTATGCTGGGTTATGGGAATGCAGAACTGGAGGGAGATAGAAAGATAGTTCTGTATAGTGTTGTATGAACAGTATGTGGGAGGGCTGGGTTATTTCTATGTTATAAGACAATAGTCTGGACATTGCTAAGAAATGTAAGGGCCGTAACTTTGAAGGGGGAAGGGAATGGGGGAATAAGGATAGGGGTGATCACAGCAAAATTAGTCACTATAATACCAATATTTGTACTGATCACTAATTTTTCATTTCTTCCCTGGGTTCACTCAGAGATGGAAAATGGCTAGATCAATACATTTATTTTATTTAGTTTTTGTTAACCGGGTAGGTGCACTAGCCATAAAATGACTATTTTCAGACATGACCCGGGAGAGTACAACAAAAAGAGAACAGTTGAATAACAGCAACATGGGTACAATAATACAAATAGAGAAACATTACAGCAGTGCTACAAAATTACAATAGGTAGAAACAACAAAAAGTAATGGCAAGCATTATACAGATAATGGCAGTAAGATACATAATAAGTGCCAAAACCATGGACCCGACCTGTGGAGTGAAAGGGTTTATAAGATAGTAAGGTTATATAGAGAGAAATGTGAGGAATGTTCAAACATAACAAGAAAGACTGACAGAAGGAAGGTCAGGGGTAGTAACTGGCAAAACAACAGTGGATTGTCATTAACAATGTTCAAGAAGGAAGAGAGCTAGCAGTCAAGAAGTTATTTACAAAGAGAAGGAAAAATATGAGGAGGGGAAGAGGAGACAGTCTTGGAGCTGTATTAGAGCATATAGCTACATGGAATTGAAAGGGTTAGGCAAAAGCCTAAACAGTACCAAGTGTTAAAACATTTGAACATCTTATCAGCAGATATCATCTTTATTCAAGAATCCCATTTGTTGGATTCCGAAGCACTTCAGCTGTGGAGGCAATAAATCGGACAGATTTTCTCAGCTGAAGGTATCCACCAATAGTTGTGGATCGATGATCTTAATTCACAGAAAGCTTCCTTTTTCACCATTTAAGGTAGTTAAAGATCCTAAGGACAGATTTATTTTAGTTCAAGGCACACTTTTTACTAAAGAAAAACTGTTAGGTAGCATTTATGGTCCTACCCAGGATTTTTTACACAACTCATTCAAGTTTTAATTTCCTTTATATCAATTCCGATGATCCTAGGGAGGGATCTTAATGTGGTTTATGATCTGATTTTAGACTGGACTGGTAATCATAGAAAAGGCCTTTTGCCAGCCCAACAGGCATTAAGGGAATTGATGAACCAGGCAGGGGCATGTGATATATGGTGGGTTTTTCACACCTTAGATAAAGAACATACATATACATCCCCTGTTCATAAATCCTCATCCTGAATAGACTATTTACTTCTTTCTCATTCTCTTATTCCCAGGGTCCTTCATGCCTCGATTCATCCTGGCCCGCCGTCTGACCATTCCCTTGTTTTAAGTCATCTATCATTGTTGTCACTACCTAAAGGAGGGTCAAGATAGAAACTCAATGACCAGTTGTTGAAGGATCCTGGTTTAGTCCAAGTTATTCAAGAGCATATAGAACAATTTATTGAGCTTAGTCAGGGTTCTACGGAGAGACCAGATATTGAATGGCACACCTTCAAGGCTTATTTAAGAGGGATTTTAATAGGCTTAGCTTCCAAAAGGGAAAAAAAAACCAACAGAGCAACGTATGTCCTAATTATTATCCCAGATTAGAACTATTGAGAGCGATTTGTCCCCAAATTCCCCTGACTCTCTCCATCAGGAATTAATTAGGTTGAGAGCAGCCTACTTAGAAATATGAAGAGAAAAAGCAGAATATACCATACTGAGAACAAAAGCTTCATATACAGATCGGGGGGAAAGGCAGGGTGTCTCTTAGCACTTAGAATTAAACAACTGGAGTCTTCCCTTTTTATAGATTCAATACGCTGTCAAATGGATGGCTCCTTGAGGACCATCCTGAGTGATATTACATCTGAATTTACTGACTATTATAAGTCCCTATATGGCCCTATGCCAAACCCTCCAACTGAGAATAGTTTAGAGAAATAACTGGAAGAGTCTAATCTACCCCATCTCACTGAAGAGCAACAAAAAATGCTATTATCCCCAATTACTGTTAGGGAACTGTTTGAAATAATTAGGGCCTTACCTCTGAATAAAACCCCAGGGATATATGGTTACTCAGCCAATTTCTACCAAAAATTTTAAAAACAAATCATCCCTTTGCTTCTTCCCTTATATCAACACATACTCTAAAGAGCAGAACCTGACCCAACCCTTTTTGAAGCATTAATTGTACTTTTACCTAAACCCGGTAAAACACCTGAATTGGTTATAAATTATCGTCCCATTTCCCCTTCTGAATCAAGATGTTAAAATCTTAACTAAATTACTTGCCTGCCATCTCAGTTTAATACTTCCAACTCTTATTGGGCTGGAGCAGGTTGGATTTATGAAGGGAAGATCCTCATCTGATCACCTTCGCACCATGTCTCATGTCTTCTCGGCATCCAGAGATGCCCCATTTCCTGTAGCCTTGGTGTCATTGGATGCCAAGAAGGCATTCGACAGGGTGAATTGGCAATACCTGTTTCAAACTATAAAAGCTTTCGGTTTCCCAATAGGTTTTCAAAATTGGATCCGGTCCCTGTACTGGTCCCCAACTGCCCTAGTTTCTGGTAATGGAGTGACTTCAGAACCTTTTACACTTCATTCTGGTTTGAGGCAAGGCTGCCCCCTATCCCCATTACTTTTTAATTTATATCCAGAACCATTAATCCGCAAACTACAAAACTGCCAGTCTATTCAAGGCATCCGTATACACCCTTGTGAGATCAAGGTCTTGGCATATGAGGATGACCTCCTCCTTTAACTCTCAAAACCCATCACCTCCATCCCCCCATTGTTAGACATTATAGAATCATTTAGCCAAGTTTATAATTAGAAACTGAATGTAAGCAAGACAATTGTCTTTCCCCTTAATCACAAAATATTCAAACCAGATATTTTAGCATTGGGACTTTCCTGGAAACAGGACTCTCTAAGATATCTTGGTGTTGAACTTACTAGGCATCCAGGACACTCCCTCAAACTAAATTTAGATTCTCTGGTTCACCTCATAAGTTAAGACCTAAATAGATGGTCTTCCCTTCCGATTTCAATTTGGGGTAGGACTAATTTACTTAAAATGAATGTTCTCACATGCCTTTTTTTATCCCCTCTCTTTACTTAATACTTGGCTTCCTTTATCCTGGTTTAAAAAGGTACATAGCCTTTTTACTAAATTCATCTGGTCCAATTGAGCCCCTAGAATCACTTTTCACAAGTTAATTGCTCCTAAATTTAGAGGAGGTTTATGCCTCCCTCACCTTGGCCTTTATTTTTGGGCCAGTCATATCAACAAATACCTAAGATGGCTCTCATCAGAGGTTCCATGCCACTTCCCACCCTGGCTTAAAATCAAATTAGCCCAGATTTGTTCTTGTGGATTAGAGCCAGAGGCTCTTTTACATATTAGAGAGGGCCTCCTCCCCATTAAGTTAAAAAATACCTCTATAACCTTATCCATAAGGATTTATTCCCAGCTCTGCTGCTTTCTCAAATACTACCATAGAACAGACCTTTACCAACCTTTATTAGGCAATCCTAATTTCAAAATAGATGGTAACATTATTTCTCCAAATTGGCTCCCATACTAAAGAGAGGTACACATTAACTGTCTTATTAATGAAGGTGGTTCATGGCTTCCAGTTATTGATCTCAGGCAGAAGTTTAAGATTCCAAATAAGTATATTTTTTAGGTTATTTAATTGAGACACCTTCTAATACATGTTTTAGGACAAGACCCTTCCTCAACAGTTTGCCCCACCCCTTCCAAAAGAACTGTCCCATTTAGTGGGCCGTTCAAAAGAAGTTTCCAAGATTTATGGAATATTGTTTGACTGGCTATACCCGGAGTGTTTGGGTCCTACTTATTATTGGCCAGCCTTATTCCCAAATCTTAACATAGACTGGTCAGTTCTCTGGTATAATTGCCATAGGTTTGTAACCCAAGACAGACTAAGGCTTATGTATATGCATATTCTTCATAATTTATACTATTCTTCATATAAGCTAGCCAAATTAGGTTTAACACTCTCACCCTTATGTGTTCGACGCCTTCAAGATGAAGGTACTTTATATAATATTTTCTGGTCCTGTCCTAAGGTGACCCCTCTATGGACTGCTATCTAATGCAATGTAAATCAGACCCTCTTTCGGGTCTTATGGACCTGTTTACTCCCAAAATCTGCCTTTTGGGTGACTATTCGGGAATTATGGTTCTCAACCAGAAATATTACATGGCTCTTATTTCCATGTCAGTTAAGAAGCTGGTATTAAGACATTGGATAGATCAGGAAGAAATTTCTTATGGTGAGTGGCTTGCTGAACTATTTGCAAATCTTGGAACTGAAAGGGCAATAGCAAGCCTGAACAACAGAGCAGGAAAGTTTATGAAAATGTTGGACCCTTTGTACACTTTATATTCTTTATAATTAATTATCATTTGTGTGTGTCTTGGCTCAGTTGTTAATATCCTTCTTAAAATTGCTGTGACAAAAGGGTTAGGGAAGGGGCTGGGACCCAGGTAGGGAGGAGGAGTGGGTAGTGGGATGTGGGAGGTGGTTGGGAAGGGGGAGGGCAGATTTATTGTGATACGGTAACTCATGTAATTCATGCCCTAGATATGTACATCTGTCCACTGTATGAAAAATACTTTTCCAATAAACTTTAAATTGAAAAAAAAACAGAACTGACCTTCACAGGTCCCCACCGTGGTCCGCGACCAAGTCACCTCACCAACTGAACCTACCCAACCTGGGTTGCTTGCTTCTTGCTTGGTTGCTGCTGCAGCTGCTCCCACACTGCATTGATCAAGGTCTATGAAGGCCACCCACACTGCTGTCACCACTGCTGCTAAGCCTAGCTTACTGCCATGAGGGTTTGTGCTGTTTTTTTTTTTTGCATGGCAAGCCTAGTAAAGTAAGTAGGTAGCCTAGTCGTGAGTTAGCTTCTGGCTCACCCTCTGCCTCTTCAGCCACCAAGGGAGATGGAGACTCACTAAGAGTAGATTACCAAAAACATGCTGCCACAACACTGCTATTTATAGTTCACTGTTCACCAACTCCTCCAAGATGTAGTGTGCAGTCTGTCTACTTTGTGGTGGGAAAGACAGTGTTGCACTTGTGATACTCATGCACCTTTTCTTGGCTGGAGCTTATCCACATCACATGTGATTGTGCTGCCATTAATAGGTTGAGAGAGTGGACAACACAATACAGACACAGTCAAGTCTGGAGAGTACCTGCAGTGTGAGCACACACAGGCCAGGTGGACACTTATTGTGCAAAAGATTAAATCCAAATTTAACACCATTATTAACATACCATAAGAACAACCTAGGCACAAATATAGGGGGGGACAACTGCCTCTGCCCTACCTATATGACACCGCTGCTTAATGGTAGAAATTTATTCTCAGGTACTAATGCAATGGTTTCCACTGTCTTCTGAGGTACTGTATCTCCGTGTTTCATGATGTGTCCTGATCCTCATGTGTGTTAGTGTTCCTCATTGTCCCACATTTTAAGTGTCCATGTCCCTCATTTCAGTGACAAAGTCTGAGGTATGGTGCATGCTTCCAAACCCTACTCAGCACAGAGTGCTGAGCATGGCTATTGTGTATATGCTTAATACAGAATGACAAAGGGAAAGTAAGTGAGATGAAACAATCATGGAGAAACACATTTGTAGCACTAAATATGCATAAGGGATTGGCATGGTCCAAAAAAAAAAAAAGAATAGGCTTCACAACACAGAGGCCCCTCTTCATACTTCTGGAATAGGGGATGTTGACTGGCTATATCCTAGGCATTTAGTGCAGTAAGCAAACAATATTTTACAAATTAATGGCAATTTAATGACAACAATTGAAAGCCATTAAACAACTTGCAAAAGGATCAGAATTAATGAGATTACCTAATTTTTATGGGGATCCAAATAAAAATGTATGTTAATGACTCTAATTGCTAGCAGTAGTATAAGAAATAGAAACCGATGTGTTTTTTTAGATGCAATTTGTACCAGCTTAGTTGCTGCACACATGGCAAGCATGCAGCATGTGAACCTGATGTAATTTTTAAATGATGCTCACACCAGCTTAACTGCTGCACTCATGTCAAGCCTGCAACACGTGAACCTGATGTGATTTTTGGAAGATGTTCACACCAGCTTACTTACTGCACACATGTCAAGCTTGCAGCATGTGAATCTGATTTGCTTTTTAGACCTGGTCCGCTTACGATCACGTTGTGTGTTTGCGAGCTGCATGAAAACATTGCACAATTAAGCATATGGCATGCATTCTGCATGTACACAGCACACCTAAATTTCTGTAAGGGAAAGCTTCACAAAAATAACATATGTTCCAACTTACTAGCAACAGAGTACAGGCTAAAAATAGGTGTAGTGTAGCAATTTCTGGTAACTTAACATTTTGCAAGTCTTGCAAAGTAAAAAATCAAACAATAGACCACATAAATGGAAGGTTAGCAAACTGATATAGAAAAGAAAATATCAAATTCATGACAAACTGGGAATTCGTCAATAAAAATTAAAACATATTAGTTAAAGGCAGTTTGCACATTAATAGAAAAGGAGAGGAATCACTGGTGAAAAGCATACTGAAACCTGTAAACAATGGGAAATTAAACTTGTAATGGGAGGAAGAAAATACACATGCACAACACAAAAATATAAAACAAATCCTGTAATACCAATGGTCAAAAAAATAACAGAATAAACAGTCATAAATGCATATTAATTAATGCTAGAAACTTGCAGAATGAAATGGAGGAACTTTAAACCATAATATCTTAACATAAATATACAATTATAGCAGTAACTGAAATGTGGTGCAACTCAGAATGCACATGGGGTAAATCAATGTAAGGCTATAACCTATACATTGGGATATGCCACAAAGGAAATAAAGAAGTGCAGCTTTACATGTCCAAGAAGGACTTGACACAATGGATATTTCAACCAAAATAAAGACAGACATAATCAATATAGAAACAGTGTGGATTAAAATGACCACTTTTGGTAACTTGGTATTAAGGACAAAAGAAGGCCGAGGCCCACTGAGGTTGTCCCCCACACTGTGGAACATTGTACCCCATGGTAGTTAATTTAATAGCCATTTATCCAAATAAATTTTAAAGGTTGTTAGATTTGAACAGTCCACTATTTCTTGTGGTAATTTGTTCCACAACTTCGGAGCTCTAATAGAGAAAAAAATCATTCTCTTATTAGTCCTAGCTTTACCTACTTTTAACTGTTTATTGTGTAGTCTAGGTACAATTTTCTTTGTGTCATATAAGATGCCACATTGATCCATTTGGGTAGGGGACTGAAGAAGTTTAAAGATCTGAAGGAGGTCCCCTCTAACCCTTTTAGTTTTAAGTGGATAAAGGCCTGTTCTTTTTAATCTAGTTTCATAGTCAAGATGTGCTAAGTATGGTACCATGTTTGTTGCCCTATGTTGTATCTGCTCAATCCTTTTTATGTCAGAGATCAGGTAGGGACTCCAGAAGGGGGACTCCAAATATAACTCCACTGATAACTGGACTCTGTCACAGTCCTGCTGATATAACACCAGAACATACTTTACTCATACTAACTGAAATTGAAAATGCATCAGGAAAATACATTCTGAACACTTCAGAACAACTGTGACTAATGCAATATGTAAATGCCCATACCAGACTTGAGAAAATACTAGGCACTATACTAGTAATGGAAGAGATTAACATTAAGGAATATACTACAGGTGCCTTGTTAAGAAACAGTGACCACAGCACTGTCCAGTTGAATATTATTACATACAAGGAACAATCCAAAGGGATAGCATAAATACTGTATATCTTTACAATAAGGCAGATAAAGCCGTATAAGTAGGGAATTGGAAACCACTGGTTGGGAAGAAAAGCTAAGGAATAAAAATCTAGAAAAAATGTGGGGAACATTTTAAGATACTGTTCTAAATATTGGCTCAAAATATATTCCATAAATAAAGAAATATGTTGGCGATAAGATCTGGCCAAAATGGCTAAATAAAAAAGTTAAGAAGGAGATTAATTAAAAAAAATAAAGCATATAGTGTAAGTAGTATATCTTCAGAAGAGATAACACTTCATGGGAAAAAATATATAAAAACTTACTCAAAAAGTTAAAATACACAACCAAAAAGGCTAAAAAAGAAATGAAAACAATACTAGCAAAATGCCAACAAATCAAACAGTAAATCACTGTTCAGCTACAATAATCCATTAAAAAATCTAAGAAAAACAATAGGGCCAACTACTGCATAGATGGAACTACAACAACTAGTAACCCAATTAAAATGGCAAATGTGCTAAATAAATATTTCTGTTTAATATTTATACAAAATCCCCTCCCTCCCCCATGTTAGAAAACAAATCAACATATAATTACACAATTACAACTAAAACAATCAAAGAAAGAATAAAAAACCTTGAACTGGACTCTTCACCAGGTCCAGATAATATAACCAGCTGAATTCTAAAAATATTGAGTGAACATATAGATCTGCCACTAAAACTCTTTGTTAACACAATTTAAGCACAGGAAAGATTCAAAGTAGTTGAAAAAAAGGCAAGGAAATTTCATTGTTCAGAAAAGGAGATTGACAAAATCCATATATTTGTAAGTCAATCAGTCTCACATCTATTCCAGGAAAAATACTCAAAGGTATCATCAAAGAAATAATAAACAGACAGTAAAGAGTTAAGCAATAATTCACAACATGGTATGTGTTGTGTTGGGATAACAGCACACCTTGGTTGGTTGGGCATAAGGCTGAAAGTTAAGTGCATTCAACAACAGAGAAATGACATTATTCTAGCACAACACACACCCTGGAGTGCAGTATTGCTATTACACAATGCCTTATTTTTATACAATGTACTAAAGAGCTAAAACAAAAATAAAACTGTTTTGCAATTTTTTTGGACTGTGGCAGCATACTTGTTGGTTATCATGCTTCCTTTGTCCACAAGGTGCTGCTGCTGTTTTCTTGTCTAGTAGTGGTCTTCCTGTTTGGCTTGTGTTTCTCAGTCAGTCATCTGCCTCTGCCCCCCCCCAGCTCTCTCTATTTCCTTGTGGGCCATATGGTTTTGATTAGAAATAATTACGATTCCCCTGCCTACCTGGGACTAGAGATATCCCATGAAGAGGGCGAATGAATAATGGTGAACTGTCACAATGGTGAAGGAACCACATCGCCAAAACTTTTGCATGACCATGGTTCGGCTCCCATCCCTGAGTTGTGTCCCCCTTGGAGTAGGAATCTAAATTAAGGGGTGGTGGGGGTTCACCCCCAGCAAGAAAACACTTTCCAAAAAGTGTTTGTGCTGTGGGGTCGGCACCGTTGTGATGGTTCACAGTTATTCATTCACCCTTCTGGCATGGAACCGGGACCAGAATACTATTCTGTCATTTCACAATGCCAGTCATGAATACTGCCGCTGATGGAGGAGTGAATAGTGGACATTTACCACATGCTAAAAAGGTACGTGATGTCAGCGCCACTTGCAGAGGCAGATATTACTTTCCATTTTAGTTTTGTTTGTTATGGGACTGAGGAAATCATGGGGAGGCACTTGTTTACGTGAAGCAGTCCCTTGAGGTCAGGGGAGGAAGTAGTTCAGTGAGAGTCCACAGTCATTCATAGTGGAGTGTGGGCTGGGAATTCACAGTCCAGCTGATAGCAGTTGAAGCCATTTGAAGCTGAAGTTTTGAAAAATTAAACAAAAACAAAAGCCTTTTTGGTTTACTGTACCAGTAGTGGGACTTGTACAGTACTGTGTTGGGGGCTAGTGGGTGGTGGCAAATGCTGTGTGATGTGACACGAGGGAGCCTGAGCCTAGTGTGCAGTGACACAAACCGATACAGTAACATTTTAATCAGTCACGTGTGTGCCAGGAGTACATACAGGGGTGCTGTGCTGGTATAACATCACTGTCTCTAGTCTTCACTGACCAGTCAGAGGACATGTATTTTTTTATCTTGCTACTGCACAATGACAGTTAACAACATGGGTTCACATCAGAAAGGTCATGCATAACATATAGGATAAAGTATGGGTCGGTGTGTGTAAACTTTGAGTTTGCACACACTCACCCATATTTTATTTTATGTAATTGCTGGGTTTCCCTTTTTTCACCTGAGCAATTATATAAAATAAAATGAAGTTGCTGTGTGGTACAGTCCAGTCACAGCGCGTGGTTCATGATCGTATTCATCTTTTTTCATTTATTTAGAAGTTCTTTTGCATTTTTGTGGGCATTTAAAAAAAGAATGTTATGGTACATTTAAAAAAAAACTTACTGCTGAATCTGAGTGGCAGTTTAGTGTTTCCTTGCTGTCCGAGGAGAAGGCAAGTGGATAGTGGTCGGGAACAGATCAAGTGCGGTGGGGGTCTGCACAGAGTGAGGGAAACCATGTGCATGATTGCCGTAATAAACACTCCCTTATTATGACAAATTATGCCATAGTTTCCCCTATGAGAAAAGAAGGAGACCAGTGGTTATAAATATGTTATGCTTTTATGAAAAAAATTAGTATGCCATTAGATCATAAAACTCCATTTGTTATCATATACCCGGATTTTAGCAAAGCCTTTGATTTAGTACCACACTGAGCCATAATCAAAAAAATGCAACAATTAAATACAGTCAATAGATTAAGTAGATGGATTTCAAACTGGGTATCTGACAAAACCCAATGTGTTACTATAAATGGACATTCATCATTTAGTGAGGATGGATGTCACAAGCAGAGTGACACAGGGATCAGTACTGGGACCACTAAGCTTTTGCATATTCATATCAGACCTGACAACATTTCTGGACAATTATACAAAACTTGATGGACCATGTTCCACACCAGAAGAGTGCGTTAAAATTCAAGAAGATCTAGAGTGTCATAAATGGACTACAGATTGGGCCATAGGCTTAATATAAGCAAATGCCAGGTAATGCACTTGTGTAAGAAAAAATGAATTAGCGATTATACTTTCCTTATGGAACCAAACTACAACTGACTACTGACAAAAGGATTTAGGGATAACTATTTCTACAACCTTGAGCTTACAAAACAAACACATGAGGTAATAGCAAAGGCAAGCAAAGTGCTGTGGGTCATTAAAGGGATTCTAAAATCCAGAACAAAAAGTATCCTACCTCTTTAAAGGGCCTATGTTAGACCTCATCTGTATTTTGCAACCCTATTATGGTGCCTATACAAAAGGAAAGACGTCAATAAAATGGAAAAGGTACAAAGAAGAGCAACCAAATCAATAATTTCATTAAAAAGACAAGTCATATAACACCAGACTAGCAAACCAAAAAGAGCTAATGGAGCCAAAACAGGCACACAGGAGCTTAACACAAATTCTAAGTAGTAGTCAGTTGTAACTTTTTATTTCTGAAGTATTTTTCTTTTTCCTTTTGCTCATCAGAAAGTCTTCTACCTGATAATATTGTGCTGAATGAGTGGAACAGCTGTTAGCCTGGCAGCTGACTCAGCTAACTTTACTGCCCCACACTACATCATCAGCATTGTGATCTCACTGACAGTGACATCACAGGTGAATGACCTGGTAGTCAATCACTTCTTGTTCCTAAGTAGCAGTGATGTCACAGTCATTTAGGTCACAATCCTTATGATGTAGTGTGGGATAGTAGAGCAACATACGTCTGCTGCCAGGCTAAAAGTTGTTCCGCACGTCACACCTATTAACATCAGATAAACAATCTTCTAATTAAACAAAGGGAAAAGAAACAGTACCTCAGATATAAAAGGTAATGGTTGGCTGCTTTTAAAATCTAATATTAGTTTTAGACAGTACCATAGTTCTTTAATTTAATGTCACTAAAGTAGCGTCACTTCTGGGGTGACCGTTTGATGATGTTTGATATCATACAAGATAACTGTTTACTTACTGAATTAATTGTAGGCTTGAAACAACGAAATATATGCACTAGGGGCCACCCACTCCAAGTTGTCAGAATGAACTTAAAATCTGCTAATAGAAAATCCTTCTTCACTCAGGGAGTGGTCAATCCCTGTGATACCTTGCCACTAGGATTGGGTAAGCATATAGTCAGTGGTGGGTGTTTAGTATATTATGATTAAGAAGGAGCAACATCTGGCTAATGCCTAAATAGCTCCTATAGCACCTTAGCATAAATCTTAGTTATATGGGGGAAAGCATTCCCACCGGAGTCCCAGTGATCTTTTGGTGAAAAATCTAAATAAACACAACCCTGATGAAGTGACTGTGTCACAGAATGTTGGCAGCAGTTTGTGCTCTGTTGTGGACAAAAATGTTTTTTTTTTGTTTATAAAAAAAAATAAATATTAGGTGAATGAGTCATCATTCTATTGTTATACTTGCTTTGATACCATGACCACTGACTGTGGCAGATAAACTAGCAGGGTGACAATAAATCCTATTTCCATCTGTATTTCCAGTGTTCCAGGTGGAGTTATAATGAGACAGAATGGGGGTGGGGGATCTGATTAATACAAATGGAGTCATGCTGGCAGCAGTGGGGGTGGGGTGCCATGAGAGTCATGAGTCAATAAATAATAACGGAAGTGGTAATGGGTGAGGGTGCCCCAATAGTCCAGATGGTACTAGGAGGGGTGTGTGGGGGGATTAGCATGCACTGTGCTTGTCAAAAGTAGGGTTTTAAAAACATTAAATAGTGTGGTATAGGCAGCATGTTAGCACTTCCAAAACTATTCGATTATACCAAGGTGCCGTGTGTGCATGCCACCACCCTTCATTTGTAAGTGTGTCTGATTTCAGTTTGCATTTACCTGCAAACAGTTCTGGTCACACTAATTGTGCTTATGAATATGTCATTTGCTGCAGCTGACACTGTTCAGCATGGCAGGCACAGTTAGCACATAGCCAAGCCAGTAAGAACTGCATTAACTGTTCAAATATCGGGCCCATAGTCTGTTCCTATCTTTATTCTTCAATGCATCTACTGTATGCAGTATATCATTAATACATCCCTAAAATGCTAGTTTTCTCAGATAATAAAACACATCCCAAAAGAGCTGTTTAATCAAGTTTCTTAGTTTCAAATCAGGTTGTCATTCATTTTCTGCAGAATCCATGATTTAAGTCCAGTGATCATATCAAGGTGAATTTGAAAAGCTGGGTCCTATTCTCAAGCTAAGCAGGAAGGACTGCTTCCATTCACAGTTTCCTCATACTCTTATAGTCCTTGGTCATAAACTTACTGTGACTGGGAGCTTGTAACTGGTAGAAATCACTTCAAGGTACCTTTCCCTGTCCTCTGGAACTTGCTTTCCTTGGAACTCTGTCACTCTCTGGGCTGCAACTCTCCGTTATAATAAAAAGCTTAAAAACACTAGATTGACACTGATTATGTTTTAACTTTATTGTCTTCTAGGTCTTAGATTTTTTTTTACTTTTCCCTGCTGTTGGTCTATGAAATATTGTAGATAATGGATCAATTATTTCCCTGAGTATTTCAAAATGCATCTGATTCTACCTGGTAACCATATGACTGCTGTTTGTGACATCCCAGTCTATTGTCATGGTGAGAACTATGTCATAAACAAAGGCAGTGTGAGGTTAACAGTGGAGAGGCAAATGTTTTCATATGTTTTCTATACAAACATTTTAGATGGACTACCAAGAAATGCTGTAAATCTTGAAAGGGAACATTGAAAATGAAAAAAAAAGTATTTTCTAGTGAATTGCAACAGCTGAAGCATCATATTTATGAAAGCACATACTGAAATGCAGGTTGTTCTTTAAAGCCAAACTGAAAATAAATCTCATGGAGCAAGACTTTCTTGTAAGGGACAATAAATGACAGGGCATGTAGTTACAAGGGAATATGTCATCCCTCAGGTGGTTGTTAGGCACGAGGCATAGCCAAGTGGTGTAACCACCTAAGAAGAGCATTATTCCCATATGACCCCACACCCGGGAGTGTGTTGTGTTACCTTTCTTCTGAAATGGACTTTTACTTGCTAAAAACATGTCATTTAGCTGAGGTGTACAATTGTTAGCAAATCAATGGCCATGTGATGTGCCTTAACCAATGAGGTTTCAGGATTTACATGACCCATTTTATAAGTGGGCCTATAAGTATGCTACTTAAGTTTGGGGTTTGGGCAGCTAGCTTATCCTCTTTGTAAATTACTGCTCATCTATGCACATTTGTAATGCTCCAAAGTATGGGGGCACTACAGCAATGGGGGGCTACTGTGGAAAATGTGCCCTGGGGAGCCCCGTTGACAGTATAGTCTTAGAGAGGGCAGAAAAAACAGGCTCCTGTGTGTGTTTTCCCTTCCCACACTATGGCCAGGTAGGGTCAAGAAGATAAAAAAAAGAAAACTGTTTTCTCTCTGCTGCCTGCTCTACTCCATTCTACCCCCCTCTGCTTGAGCAGGCAGCATGAGAGTATGCACCCATGCGCTGGGATCGCTGTCCCTGCCTGGTGCGTGGTGCCCATTTCAAATTTTTGCCATTGGTCCTTGGTACAGGCTCGAGGTTCTAGAGCTAGAACCCCGAGCACCTTTTATAAGACAGAGAGCTGTTTTTCTGTGGAGTTCATGCTGAGCTGTGGAGAAGAGTGGACCTAGAGAGTGTGACGGGGATCCTGGGCTTACCTGGTGTGTGTGAAGCTGGTCCTGTCGACTCTGTGCAGTGCCCTCCTCCAGCCAACGAAGATTGCTGCTCATGCTATGGTATCTGCTCCATATGCAGTTGAATGTCTGGCAGCTCTCTGACAGAAGATCCCAGTCCCCTGTGGTGGTGTGAGCTCTTTATAGCCCTGTTTCTTTTTTACTGTTTCTCCCTATCCAGTCTTGATTCGGTCCCTCGTCAACGGCAGAGAAGAGTCGCATCTCATTGATGGAGAAGCTATCAGCCCTCCTGGGGCCCCCTTCCATCTGCTGCACTGCCCGTTCTTCTCCCAGCAGTCCCTCCCTCTGCCAGCAAGAACCTCACTCCTCCTGACTGCAGCTCTTTCACCCCGGGCAGGGGCGGTGAGTCGGCCGTGGCACTAAGTCCAGGTGCTGTCTGCCAGAAGATTAAAAAATATTTTTTTATTAGTTTTAAAAGCGCTATAAGGGCACCTGGGAAACTGCCGAGAACCATGGGGGTGGGCCAGAGCACTGGATTTAAGTAATTTCTTATTCAGTAGTTGAAGCAACACCTATAGGGAGGATCCTGGGCATAGAAGCCCTTTGTAGAGAAAATGAATACGTATGAGGAGGCGAGGCAGGAGAGGACTCAGTAACATTAGGCCTTGCCTAGGCCCAAATGTTTATTTAAAGGGGACATGCATCACATGGACTTAAAAGGGAAATGAAGGTCCCAGAGTCTGGAAGAGGTAGCGAAGGCCCAAAAGATTTAAGGGACACTAGTCATAGGCCGATTGCTTGAAGGGGACTAGCAGGCAAAGCCTAGAGAGAAAGAAAGAGAGAGAAAGAGCTTATCAGCATAGGCCAGGTGGCCATAAAGGGACAAAGTCCTCCACAACCCTTAAAAGGGGGCCCAGTAGAGGAAGGTGCCCCACAGTAAAGGCTGGGTAGCCAGTTAAAGAGGCCCAGTAGAAAGGCCCATAATAAATAGAGGGGCCCCGTGATAAAGAGGGCGAGGAAGACCACGGAAAAAAGAGGGCATCGTGCACAGGATGTTCAGGGGGTGCAGACCTGAGTACCATAAGTAAACTGCCAGTGCAATACTATTGTCAAGGGTCAGCAAGAGAAGGGTGCTTAGCACACAACTGCCATGTAGTGATTGTCATCTGGTGAAACTGTGTACTGAATAGTATCCGAAATGTTGTATTGATTGCAAAGTACCAAGACTGTGTTGTTACTGGGATTGTGGTTATTTGCCCCTGCAATGAACAACTGTCCTATGATTGTGATTATTTGCCTCTGCAATGAACAATTGTCCTGGGATTGTGGTAATTTGCCCCTGCAACGAAAAACTGCCCTGGGATTATGGTCATATGCCCCTGCAATGAACAACTGCCCTGGGACTGTGGTTATTTGTCCCTGCTATGAACAATTGCCCTGGATTCCAGCAATTTTCCCCTGTTCTGGGCAAATTGCCCTTGCAATGAACAATTGCCCCAGATTGCAGCGATTTGCCCCTTCCAGACAAATTGCCCAGCAATAACTAGGTGCCTTGGTGCAATGAAAAGTATAATTACCAGTGTTCTTAGTGCCAACTGAATGTGTACGGACTCAATATCCTGCCACAACACCCCTGGTGTGGTTGTTCCAGCTGATTCTTCACCAAAGCAGTCTTCAGCCAGTGAAGAACTTCACAGCAACCTCTTTCCTATCGTCTGCCGTTGGTTGAAACTGATGCCACCCTGTGTGACTCATGACTGCAGGCTCCTGGTTTCCAGGTGGTTTAGTCAGCCTGGAAGTGGAATGTCCTGGAAGAAGCCTCGCCCATCACTCCCAGTCGTTCACCGATAGTCGAGTCCGATGTGGCCAGTGTGTCCGCATCCACCGGTTTGTTGTTTTCTTGTTCTGGACACTACAGGGCTCTGATCTTTGGGCTGCATCCTCCTCTTCCTACTTGTCTTGCCTTGCTTGCACCATGTTGTCCTCTGGTATTCAGCTTGATCTTGGTGGTCCTCCTGTGGATCTTTCACCAAAGAAGCTTCAAAGTGCCTTCATCCTTGGCAGCCCTGGTCAAGGGTTTGTGCTGGGGAAAACTGCAGCAGATCTTTATCCTTGGCAATCCTTGCATGTACATTCAACACCAAGTACTTGTTTCTTCATCCTTGGCAGCCCTGGTCAAGGGTATGTGCTGGGAAAACTTCAGCCAGTCTTGGTTTCTTTATCCTTGGCAGCCCTGGTCGAAGGTTTGTGCCGGGGAAGAGTTCAACATCTTGTACTAAAGTATTCCAGCAACCCCTCCAACCTCTCCGTTTCCACATAGGTGTAGCTTGGTACCAAGTAGGAACCCCGTTCTTTCTTTTCCCCATTGCTACTCCATTCTTCAGCTGTGTAAATGAAGATGGCAGGAAAAGTTGGACTTCCTTTTAACATCCATAAACTCTTAGAGATGGTTACTCCACCAGGCCCGTCGGAGTCTGCAACAGGTATCTATTGTTCACTGCAATAATTGTCTCATATCATTATGGAGTAATAGATGTTTTGAATTTGTTCATTGTTTACAGAAAGCATAGTATAGAGCTTAATAGATAGAGGCCTTAGGCCGAGGTGCACCTCTTAGAGTTGGTATAAAGCATTACTTGCTGTTCATGTGTGGTTTGGTTCCTTTCTTCCCTTGTGACCGTGTCTACCTTTCCCTGTGGTATAAATAAAGCCCTTTGGGCATCAAACATATAGATTGTCTCCTGCCCCTTCTTACTGGGTGCCTCCATCCACCCACTCCCATTCGAACCACAGCGTTGTCTCACCAGTCCACCTGCTTGAGGCGATGCTGGTGGTGCAGCTGAGATAGGTGATCTTCGTGGTCAGCACTCAGTTAGTTCATCACACATTATGTATTTAAACAATTGTTACTACGTAATGTTGTCCCTCTCTCCCCCAGATTGTATCACTGTAATGTGTAATTCTTCTTGTAGTTTTTGTTCTGTACATTGAAATATTGGAAAGGCACTTTATTAAATAAAATAAATTAATTAACTACTGTATATACTGACACATACAGTAAATCCAGTATTTAATGTGTGATTTATCTTATGGTGGAGAACCTTATCAAAGGCTTTACTAAAGTCTTAAAAAGGCACTGGGGATATTTTTATCCAAGAGATCACTGAAGGGTTCATAGAAGGAAATAAATTTTGACGCACAGTGAATGTTCTTTTGTAAACCCATGTTGTGTCAGGTCAGAAATGTCTCTGTGATGCAATTCTTAGTCATGGCCTCCATCACTTTTCTCACTGATGACCTGAAACTTATTGACCTGGAGTTTGGCACCTATAGCCCCTTTCTTAAATATGGCGTACGCACTGCAATTCTCCAAGCTTCTGGTATTTCTCCAGTTTAGAAGCATGACGTTAGGTATGGGTGGGTAGTGAAATACCTTACCTTAAATGCTACCTGCAGGTACCTTCAAACTATCCTAATTACTCTAAAATACCTTAATGAAAAACAAGTAGTTAGGGCAGGTAGTTACCACCTAATCTTTCTACTATCCTATTATCCTACCCTGAGCATAACAAACTGTGAACAATTGTATTTTTCACCACCCTAAACAGAGAAAACTACTCAAAATTGGCTGTTATGAGTCAGATATGATAGGCACAGCTGCTCTGAGCAAGTCTGCTACTGTTTACAAACTACAGTCTTTAGTATTATGGCTGTATAAGGCATTTTTGTATAAGGCCACTGTGATAGGCCCAGCTTTTCTTTATTAAGGTGACATTTGCCAACCTGAGTGTCTGCAGTAGCTAATGAAACAAAGAGCCATTTATGGTTAAAAAAGTAATTCATCTCTTGGGTCATTGTGTGAGACAGACAGGCAGGTGCAAGAGGCGCAGCTGCTCTGATTGAGCCTGCTGCTGTATCCAAAAAATATTCCTATGGAGTTTATTGCTGAGGCAGGTATGAGAGGCATAGCTGCTCTAAGTGAGCTTCCTTGGCAGGAATTACTGAAGCAGTAATGAGAAGCACAGCCCCTTTAAGTGAGGCTGCTGCTTTTTCAAGAAATTATACCCATGGTGGGCAGTGCTGAGGCAGGTAGAACAGAGGCAGCCACTTGGAGTGAGCCTGCTGCTGTTTCAAAGAATGATACCCATGGTAGGCATTGTTGAGTAAGATAGGACAGATGAGTTGCTGTGAGTGAGCCTGTTGCTGTTTCCAAATATTATTCCCATGGTGGGCATTGCTGCACAGGTAGGGCTGGTGCAATGGTTCTGAGTGAACCTGCTGCTGTTTCCAAAGAATGATACCCATGGCAGGCATTATTGAGAAAGCTAGGACAGGAGCAGTTGCTCTGAGTGAGCCTGCTGCTGTTTACAAAAATGATACCCATGGAGGCCATTGCTGAGGCAGGTAGGACAATTATAGACACTCTGAGTAAGCTTGCTGCTGTTTCTAAAAATTATATCCATGGCAGGCATTGCTGAGGCAGGTAGGACTGGCACATCTGCTCTATGTAAGCCAACTGCTGTTTCCAAAACTCATACCCATGGTGGGCATTGCTGCAGCAGGTGGGCAGGTGCAGCTACTCTTAATGAGTCTGCTTCTGTTTCCAAAAGTCATGCCCATGGCAGGAATTGCTGAGGCAGGTAGGACAGGAGCAGTATATCTGAGTGTGCTTGCTACTGTTTCAGAAAATTGTACCCATGGTGGGCATTCCTGTGCAGGTAAGACTGGTGCAGCTGGTCTGAGTGTGCCTGCTGCTATTTCCAAAAATTATACCCATGGTGGGCATTGGTGTGACTGGCTGAACTGGTGCAGCTCCTCTGAGTGGGCCTGCTGCTGTTTCTAAAAAGTATATCCATGGTGGGCATTGCTGAGCTAGGTAGGAGAGGTGTAGCCACTTTGAGAGATCCAGCTGATGTTTCCAAAAATTATACCCATGGTGGACATTGCTGCAGCAGATAGATCTGGTGCAACTGTTCAAACTGAGCCTGCTGCTGTTTTCAAAAATGTATACCCATGACAGGTATTATTGCAGTAGGTAGGACTGGTGCAGTTGTTCTGATTGAGTCTGCTACTGTTTCCAAAATTTATACCCATGACAGGCATTACTGCAGTAGGTAGGACTGGTGCAGTTGTTCTGATTGAGTCTGCTACTGTTTCCAAAATTTATACCTATGACAGGCATTATTGCAGTAGATAGGACTGGTGCAGTTGTTCTGATTGAGTCTGCTACTGTTTCCAAAATGTATACACATGACAGACATTATTGCAGTAGGTAGGACTGGTGCAGTTGTTCTGATTGAGTCTGCTGCTGTTTCCAAAAATTATACCCATGGTGGGCATTGCTAATGCACAAAACACCAAACACTGATTGACAAGACTAAGAGCAGTTGGGCACCTGTGGCATGCAAGGTGGCTTTGGTGATTAAGTAATGTGTGTCTAAGGAGAATGACAGCAAAATTAAGGGAAAGTGATGCCAATGTCAACTGTGGTAATAATTCAGATATAAAGCTGATAAGTAACATGCCTCCCAGAATTTGTGTAATGCTCATACAGAGCAGGACTGGAACAATATGACAAAGAACTCATTTGACAAAAAAATGCAGAAATTGAAAAAAAGTGAATGCAACATAATGGTGCCAACACAGTCAGAAAAATGGCAAACATGCCTGTTTGTTCATGAATTGTGCCCATAGCAGGATTTATTTCAGAGGGACAGTTGCAACTGCTCAAAGGGGGATGTTTGCAATGTTAACCAAATTTGGTAGTACACCAATCCAGACAAGATTTGTTTTATACTCTATCTTGTCATAATAGGTAATATCACTGTTTGCAGGTTGTTGTTCATGTCCAGGACCAGAAATGCATAATTCAGTGTTTGGTACAATTGGTTCGAAATAGTCAGCATTCATTTAGGAGAATTGTAAGTTGTTCCACATTTGCAGGACTTAGCATTTTTCTTCTGTCAGTGAATATTCATTCAGCTCTTCTGTCAGTGACTATTCCCCCAGCTGCACTAAATATACATTCTGAATACACACTTGAAGGTGAACAAGTGAGGCACATTATTGCAAGATTTTGCTACATCTGGCCACATTGTTCTCTTTTGTTTCCAATAACGTAATGGAACTTCCTTGAGACCCAGCACAGTATGGTCTGCAGAATACTCCTGGATCATTAAGCTGCATGCCATGGTTAAACAGTCTGGTAGATAAATCAGCTGCACTCTCCATACAGGATACTCATCTATGTAGTTGCAGATGGTTCTGAATTGATTTGCCTTTCTGACCCGCAACATAGGATACCAGAGAAGTAGCTGTAGATGTCCTTTCCTTTGTGGATGACACTGGTGATTGTGAAGAATTTATAGACGTGCTATCTTCTACGCAAGAGGCATACTCTGATGCTTCATCAGATTTTGACTCCTGCGCATCAGTTAATGGTGTTGGTTGATCACTGTCAAATTTAGTTAGCAAAAGATTTCTCCAGTACTCAGTGTCTTCCCCTGCAGGAAAGTTGGCTTCAGTGTTATCCTTAAAGCGTGGCTCTAGCAACACAGAGAACACAAAGTTTTAATTCTGAAACATGGTGTTTATTCTCTGATCAGTTGACAGTTTGAGGCTGACATCATCTGGCAGAATTACAGCCGTGCTGTTTCCTTTTGACTGTAAGTCTTTCTTGATGTCATCCAGGAAAATGTGAAGAAATCTTATTTGAGGAAGAATTTGACTCAGAGTTGCACTGTCAGCACTGACATCACATGTGGCAGCCACAAATGGTTCCAGTAAGGTGACCAAAGATTCAGTCTTACTCAAACTGCTGGAATTGAGCATGGTGTTTACTTTACCTATTTGATTCTGCATGGTGTAGCAATGTACAGCTTATTTTCTGTTCAAGAAGTCTTTCCAACAAAAATGTTGAATTCCAACAGGTTGAAACTTCCTGCTTTAATTTATGCAATGGTCAGTTGTTTGACCTCTGCAGCCCCTTCAAGAGGTGTTGTGTTTTTACAGAGTGTCCAAAATGACCACATTGTTTCCTTCCAGGAAATAACAGGTTGTTAACATTTCTGTTTCAGTTAAGAAATGATAGATGAGAAGAGTCATATGATCATTAAAACACAATAGGTGTGGGTAACTGGCATGTCTAACGGCACCATTATCTGACACTATGAATCCTGGAGATAGGGAATACAGAGTGAGCCATTTCTGGAACTGTTTTTGCAGCTCTTGCAAAATATTAACTGCAGTGTGGTTTTCTTCAAAAATGGTGCCACATAATACAGCCTGCTTTCTACTGAATACAGCAGATCCGAAATAATTACTCTCTGACCTAAAACTTGCCCATTCAGCTGTAACACACATGTACTCAATTGTTTTGTTACTGGTCCATATATCTTTGGTTATGTAAACCTGCTTCACCTCAACATTTTTCAATTCCTTAATGACTTCAGTATACACCAAGTCATAAAACTGCAGAACAGCCTTTTTTGAACAGTATACTCAACAGGGAACAATGTACAGTACCATGGTTCAGTCTGGTACATAAACTTAAAGAAACCTTTTTTGACAACAAAAGCAAAAGGGAGTTGACAATCAGCCAACAACTCTGCAATGGTCATATTTAAGTGCTGTCATGCTGGATGCTTGTGGTTAAATTTTGATGTTTTGCAACATGTTCTTTTAGTGCTAATTAACTATGTATGTTTGATTGTTGAGAATGTATATTTTTCTGCCTTTCTCTTGGGGAGTACCTATGGGATTTTCCATTACTTGGTGGTGTCAGACAACAATTTATGTTTGTCTGAGAAGACTGCAAGGACACATCCATTGAGTCAATGTCAATTACAGCTTCCAGTTCATTATCACTATAGTCACTACCACCACCTTCACCACAGTCCACACCAACCACACTGAACTTTTCATCCTGCCCCACTCAATTGCATCATGTTGCATCATTACTGATGTTACAAACTGTGTCCTTTTGCCACAACTGATGCTGTTTCTGCACAGACTCCATACAGCTTGAGAGTTGTCTGCAGGGTCAATATACTGTAGAATGAATTCCACACTAAAGGTTTACTTTTCTTTGCTTTGCTCCAGTGTGTCTGGCACTTATTTGTCCAGTCAAGGGAAATGGAGGAAACACTACACTGCCATCACATTGTGAGATATTCTAGAATTTGTGTTATTCATACTCATCATCTTACTTTTGGCATATGATTTTTTTCTGTACCTGCCTCTCATGTCTTAAGGCAGCATGCTTTCCTACCTCCTCATCCAAACTACCAACCTCATAATCTCCACCACTAGTTTCAAAAGAACTAGAAGTGACTTTATCAGTATGTGAGACATACAGTGGCCTATCAAGTTCCCCATCCCCACTGTTACCATCTCTGCCAGCATTCTCTGCTGCAGCATCTGCTTTTTCAGCATCTGAGCTTATGTTTGAGACGGATGCCCTCTTATATGCTCCTTCAGCAGCTGGAAGCATCCTGGCACATGTGGTAAAATGTTCATAATCTCTGTGAGTAATCCCAAACAGTTATTTCTGAAACTCTGCTATCCTTTCATTGCTAACCTGCTTTTTCTTTCCTGGACATTTAGTGATGGTCATTATTATTGTCTGTATGTTATGAGTCATTAGTGCTATGACTATTGCTGTCCATAACATTAACAGTTGCGCGTGCAGTAACGTTGTGCTTCCTTTTAGTAGACTTACAAGACTGAGAAGTGATAGACGTACAGTAGTAGACATAGTAACTGTGATCACAAACAGTACAGGGAATACCAGTCAATAGTTTTGACTCTGAAAGGGTATGTCACAGTAATAAATGATGGGGCTTGGGTGTCTAACAGTGGCCCTAAAGTGATTGGCAAATACAGCCATAAATGGCTTTTTTTGTCACTAACTGCTTCAGAGAGTCTAGCTGGCTATCTCAAATTTATAAATGATAGGGCTGGGGCAACTAACAGCTGCCCTGAGACCATTGTCTAGTAAAGCCATAATAGTCTATTTGTTTCTCTATCTGCTGTGGAGAGTTTAGCAGGCTATGCCACAGTAATGTATGACAGGGCGTGGGGCATCTAACAGCGGCCCTAAGATGATTGCCTAATGCAGCCACAAGAAAACTGCTGTAGACAGTCTAGCTGTCCAAGTCACAGTAACAAATAACAAGTTTCAGGGCACCTAACAGTGGCCCTAAGATGACTGCTGAATGCATCCATAAAAAAAACTGCTGTGGAAAGTCTAACTGGCTAAGTCACAGTAATAAATGACAGGGCTCAGGGCAATACAATCACCAGTTTAAACTGATTTAAAATGTCAGTTTGCATTGGTACCCTCCCTCCCCGGGATTAGGCTGATAATAGACAGACTTGCCTAACCTTCCAACGGTGCCAGAAAGAATGTTATGCAGTACCTTGCAGTATTACTGCAAAATGCTGAAGTATGCTGCAGAGAGCAATGTAATTCAATGGCAGTTAAGCCCTTATGCCATACATAATTTTGTGGCATGTTATTTACTGCATAATACTGCTTTGCATCCTAACTAGCACCACTATAAATTGAGCCCTACCAGGGTGCCTTGCCCGTAATTCTTTGAATATGTTCTTCCCTACCCCACCCTTACACTTTTACCAATCTCTCCACCTCTGTGGTAGCTCTTAAGGATTCCCAGGCATCTGTAGAGTTAGAAGCCTGTGTCTCCACAAAGGGACTGCCAGCTGAGATTGTCAATGAAGTAAGGAAACTTAACCGTCCAAAGAATTCAAATGAATAACCCATTCTTTCTCCTAGATGAAAGATTAAAACAACCCCCCAAGTATGTCACCCTATTTAAAAATAAACGATAAAATCTGAATCTTTTCATTCATATGAGCATCTCCCACCTACACTAAAATGCATATTCATATTAATCACAGATACAGGTAGTAGGTATGCTGTGTACAGGGCTGCTGCGATTGAGCGCTTTCAAAAAGGGCAACTCAATCACAGAGCCTGTGCACAGGGATACCTTGCAGGGTAGTGACCGGATATAAGGGGGAGGTAGGCGAATAAGATGACGACATGTCGCTATGTATACACGCATGGTGGGGGAGGGACCACACTGTGTGAAAAGTGGAAGGGGAAGGAGGGTTTGTAGAGTGAATTGCAGCAATGGTCTGCCAAGCTGGCCGTGTGGCATGGTGGGTTGGTGGCAGGCTGTGGTTAGGAGGTTGCCGGGTTCAGTGCTGAGCGTGATTGTGTTTCTGCTCTAGTTCATTTTTTTGTTTGTTTGTTTTTTTTAAGTTTTGCAACCCCCCTTGACATACACTTCCTGGAGTTGAGACTCCTTTAGTAGGGGTGAGGGGAGTGCAGCCCCATGCATAAAAAAGAAACCCATGGATCTCGGGTGCCCTCTTGCCATTTGATGCGAGTCTACATTGCCAAAATTCATTTTAGGCAATGTACACTTGCCCAAACAGCAATCGCTATTCCGCAATTGCCGTTATCACATAGAACCCAGATAATACAACTCAGTTAGGGCTAGTTTATACTAATACTAGAGATCTGACCTGTTGGTGTTAATTATGTGTACATGCCTTCAATTTCTAAATAGAATGATTGGGCTTGAGAGTGACTGTAGTTCGGGACTGAGTATGAATATGAAAGCTAAAGACAGAATTCCAAAATTAGATAATGCAGGGCAGAATACAAAGTCAGTAATAAGACAATCAAATAAGGTGCTTCAACTTAATCCAATACTCCAGTGTTCTTTCCTTAAAGGAGTTAATCAGCTCATTTAGTCACACTGAGTGTATTCGGGTTAGGCGTCCATAAGTGACACTTGCTCAATGAGTTTGCACACAAAAAACTCTGCATCACCACAGTCCTAATTATGAAAATCTTTGTCCCAGCATCCCGAGACCTTCATGGTGGTATAAATTCCACACAAAGCAACAGACTCCATTGGCCAGTGCCTTACATTCCCACAGAGAATATCCCAAAAAGGTAGTCTCCATCAGGTTGATTCTTTCCCCCAATTTGTTTTTATTGTTTGGTAACCAGGTAATGCCCACTAAGCGCAAGTGCCTGTTTTCAGGTGTGACCTGGGAAGTCTGGGGAGGTTAAGTGGCTTGCTCAGAGTCATATAGTATGGAAGTGGAGGTTGTGGGGATCAAACCTAGAGCTGCTGAATGTAAAGTGTAAAGGTAAATTCATTGTTGATTGTTCAACCATTACAACATAGAGCATTTAAAATACATTAAAATACATTAGTCCACATTTGAATTGTACACTGATATCCAATAACTCCATCTACAATAGACACAAAACATCTCTCCTCATAATAAATCCATTTTTACAAAGCAGGATAATCATAAATTATCAATGGATCACATATTCTTATTTATTATGGTCTCTCTTCACCTCATTCTTCTCATTTGACTCTTTATTCAATTTAATCATAAACTCAAGCAGGCCAACTTTAATGTCTTATAAGAGACAGCCTACCCAGGTTCTCCCTAGGAGTTACATGCCACTCTCAGTTGTGCCTTCCTCATTCAGTGATCCCTCATTTTACCAAGCTGGAGACAAATTTGTGTAATGGATGCTCAGCCTTACTCCAAAATCTATTGGTCAGCTTTTATATGGCTCCTTTAACCCAACAATGGATTAATAGGTCTCTGTCACAGGACCCAGATAGCACCCACGTGTATTGCTGGCTAGTCCCTATCCTGGATCCCAATGGAGATACCCCACAGTGCATGCTGCCCCATACCCATTTTATATGGGCCGCAGATCAGGCACCTTTTACCAGTTTGTATTATGTGCCTCAATTACCTGGTCAAGGATCTGGACCCATAATTGCATAGTGGGTTGGTTTGCCACATACACTAAGCCAGATGTCAGAAGCAGGCCAGATTAGCATAATCCAAGTATCATCTCCTTGCTATATGGTTCATGATAGACACTTACTATAGGAATTAACATCCTACTCATGTCAAGCCTCTGCGGGTATACCCAGATGACCACCCCCAGTTCACCATGGAAGTCTGCAATATTATTTTATCTAAAACTTCCCAGTCAGGTTCTAAATTGTTCAGCCAGTACATTCAGATCAAACTTTTCAACAGATCAACTTGCTTAATGAGCTCTGAATTCTATATAGAGTTTATGGAACTTACAATTGCTAAGGTGAACTTAGTTTACCTTAGTGGATCCCTAAAAATATATAGATCTGTGATATATGATTTCTATCAGTACAAATTCAATATACAAAGTAATACTCCATAGTTATGAATGTTAGGTATGTCAAGAGTTAAAATAAAATAAAGATATCACACAATAAATCAATGTTAAACATCGCTATAAGCTGAGATGAACAGACCTCTAAAAATCCATCATTAAGACAGCCACTACCTGTCGCTAAATCAGCATTTTTTTTTTTTTTACAGTATCGCTGAAGTAAAGATAAAAAATGTCTTCAGTAAAGAGCATATTCAATATGAGCCAATGCAAGAGTTACCGACTTTAGTTCCAGGCTCCACGCTCCAAGCCTCAGAGTCCATGAAAACTGTCGACTCCGCAGGTATCTCTAGGGCTCCTACATTTCACTCCATCTGAATAAGTCTCCTCTGACATTTTCTTCCAGAGTAAGCATCCTCCAAAACATTTCCAGCATGTCAGACACACTTCCTCTGACCATCCCTCACTAGCTCCAAGTGCAATTATATCGTCCTAGGAGTCCCTAGTTCATTTGAATACACCTTTTCGCTAACAAAATATTCCTCAAACGGTCTGCCATCTTCCATTTTCACCTCTGGCAGTTCATTCACCTGTTAGGAAAAGATAGAAAATGCTCCACTAAGCGCATTAACCTGGACTACTTTGGCAGAGCGAACTATGTAACCCCAGCCTCTAGGCAATGCTGGCATACCTTGTAAAAGGCTAAAGCTAGCCTGTCAGCACTCAGTGCTTTCATATTTCCAGAGCATCACTCTTCTGTTTAAGGCCTCCCCAATCCAATTACCACTGTAGGGCTCCTTGTAAAATCCATGTTGCTTTGCTATGCCTTAGAGCCAGGTGGCTGCTTTTTTGATTAAAACATTCTGGGTACAAGCTCTAGCAATGACAGCCACAAACACCAAACTGAATGCCAGTGAGCTCATGACCACACACCCCCAAACCAGTAAAATCTATTAGTTTGCAAATTTCCAAAAAGTCAGCCAGTGGTGTACTCATAGTGGTATGCTCACAGCCAGAGAGAAATGAGTGAAGGAGCATTTTGCATGCAATGTGGTAAGCTGACTACGATTTTACAACAAGTTTCATTCATCAGTTTTGTGTCACTGTTGGATGTACCACGTTTATGCGCAGCTTGTTACTCTAATCTCTAGGCTATACTGCTAGCCCTGAGTGAAGTGTGTGTGCTTAGTAAGGATCTATATTGTACAGAAAGAAGGATCTATATTGTACAGAAAGAAGGTGTGGGGCCTTCTGATGACTCAGTAATAAATTCCATGCATGTGTTTGTTTCTTTACTTACATTTTTATTATTTTCTTTTTCTTTTACCAACAGCTAATAATAAAAAAGAATCCAACGGAATCTTAGTACTATGAAATCAGAAAATATTTACTGGAAAAGTAGGCAGTATATTTCAATAGGAACCTGCAAATCTGTTTGCAGACTTCTTTAGAGAAATAATGCTTTCGTCCATGAAAATGTTATAGATTTAATGCAACTATGTGATTTTTAATAATCTGTAAGCTTTTGTTATGATTTAACAGTTGATAGCTTTTTCATAACGAGATTTTACTTGGGAAGAAGAAATAAAATCTATTTAAAATAATGCAAAATGATACATATGGATCACAATATTACAAGATGCCTTTTTTAAAAGACAAAAATAAATCTATACTGCAGTTTCTCATTGAAATACTGTAACTTAGTCTTCAAAGTAGTTGTAATTTTCTTATATTATGATACCAGAATTCAATAGAATTTTTTTCCAGCAGTTTGAAATGGTAAGGCTAAAAATGAATTTGATTCACTGGATAAACATGTATGGTAGAGGTTGTGGGAACCTGCTTTTGCTGAGCAGCTGAATAAGCTTTAAATTCTTATCAGTCTGTAGACTTTTAAGCAGGACTGCTGACTTGTTTAATAAGTGTTGTTTTGTGTGGAACCTTCCTCTGGAGGAGGTTGCAGTGCTTGGAGGCACAGTGAGGGGCAGACACAGGGCTGATACACTCTTGTGAGTGTCGTGTGTGGGCCCAAATCCCACCCTCCCCCACTCCTCCCTCCTCAGAGCACAGCTAATTTATAGGGGAACACCTGGCCTGCAACTGGAGGAAAAGGCTTCAGGTATAGCTCATGTAGTTCTAGCCACTGGGGGTTGGGTTTTAAGGCTGAGAGAGAGGAGCATAGGGAGTTGTAATCTCCCATGTAAACTAACTCTTAAGACAAATAGTCAGGTGGGGAAAAGTTCAGCCACCCAAGCTTTGCAAGTTTAAAGGTCTGCATGCTGTATGGGGGGGAAGGAATTGCCTAGGTATAGGTACTGGTAGCTCAAGAAACTGTAGAGCCACTGAGTTGATAATTTTGCCTAGAAAAGACTGCTGTGATGATGGGGAAGGGACCACATATCACTAGATCAGGTATCTTTGGGTGGGTGGTTGGTTGGGTGCACAGGGTGTGGTGCGGCCATGATACTGGACTGGGCTTGGAAGTTTAGGGGATGCCCAGTGTACTACCAGCTGTCACAGCTTAAGGAGGAGGTAAAGGGGATCTGAAGGCAGCTGAGGGGGAGGACTGGAGAGGTAGGAGACAAGCGGTCACCTACATGGAAGCATGAGGTACTGGGGCCTCCCAAGCTGAGTGAAGAGTGGTGCTCACACTAGCAGAGGAGGGAAGGGGTACACAGAGGGCACTTGGGGACCCTGGCAGATGGGGCCCAAAAGGTGGAAATTTCCACAGCAGTAGGCAAGCATCTGGGGGTGTCCAAAGGAAACCAAGAGAGGTGGTAGGGACAAAGGGGGCACTGGGGGATGGGCTAAGACTCACAAATCATTTTAACCCTCTGCACCCATTGGTAGAAGAGGGGTGTGTGAGGGGAGTAAGAGGAGGAGGAGGAGGATGCTGCTACTGGTGTAGCTGGGGCAGGGACAGATACAACGGGTGTAGAGGGAAAGTGTCAAGGGCACAATAGAGGGGGTCCCAGACAGGATGGGGGAAGAGGGATAGGAGGGGAAAAGAAAAAGAAGGATCAGGGGAACAATGAGGAGGCTGATGGTATGGAACAGGGGAGCATGACAGGCAGGAAGGCGCAGGACATAAATGGGATGATAGCAAGCAGAAAGCCAAATAGGCAAATGAATAGGATGGATGGATAAGTAAGGAGTGGGGAAAGAGATACAGAGAAAGATACTCAGGTGGGGGGGATAAAGAAGGCCAGGACACAGGTAGAGGTGGTGACCAGGGACAATAGTGAAGGGGCTACCTTCAATACCCAGATTGTGGGAGGTGCGAGGAGCCAGTTGAGGGGAGAATCCAGATGAAGGGATGAGGAGGTGCATGGAAGGATGGGGAACCTGCGGGGTGAACAGGAAGGCATGGGGGAAATTAGAGTACTGCTATTGGGGGACTCCATGATCAGAGGCATACAGTGGGAGGGGCAGGAGGGGGTTAAAACTGTCTGATCAGAACCAAATGCCACCCAGGCCTGACAGTGCACAAGGCCAAGCATGAGTTGTATTCACTGGCAAGGGAATGCAGGGGGAACTCGGACATTCTAGTGCACTTGGGGACAAATGACGTAAGTGGTAATAGTGAACTAAAAATTCAGGCAAGATTTGGCCTATGCTGATGATCTTCTTTTACAGCTATCCCACCCAGAGAGGTCAATCCCTCCCATGCTTACTCTTATTGGAGAATATAGTCACTTATCCAATTATAAATTAAATGTAGATAAGACTGTTCTATTTCCCCTCAATCATAAAGTCATCAAAAGTTCTGTTACGGTCTTTGGTCTATCCTGGGCACAAGAATCTTTAAAATACCTAGGAATTACTATTTCTAGAAACCCTGTTCTTTTACAGAAACTGAACTTGGACTCCTTAATTAGAATTAGTGATATGGACCTTGATAGATGGTCTAAACTCCCTATTTCTTTATGGGGCAGAATTAACTTAATTAAGATGAATGTTTTCCCAAGGCTTTTCTACCCCCTTAATTTACTTAATATTTGGCTACCTCACTCTTGGTTCCGGAAAGTTCATGAAATTATTACCAAATTTATATGGGTCAATAAGCAGCCTAGATTGGCTTATTTCAAGTTGGCTGCTCCTAAAGACAAAGGAGGTTTACGTCTTCCTCATCTTACTTTCTATTATTGGGCCAGACACATTGCCAAATATCTGCACTGGCCTTCACCTAGAGAGGAAGTCTTTTCGTCTTCATCTTCTCCTCTTTGGTTTAAAATCGAACTATCCCTCATTGCTGCCCATGGTTTAACTCCGGCAGCACTTTTTCATATTAAGGCTAGCTCATTGCCAGCTCAGTTAAAAGTCATGCCTATAGCAATATCCATTAAAGTTCACTCACAGTTATGTAATTTTCTTAAATATAATCATACACGGGATTTAATGCAACCTATTGGGTGCAATCCCAATTTGAAAATAAATAATAACTTTCTACCAATTGGCTTGCACCTATTAATGACTTATCTCCCGCTTCCTTAATTTCAAAAGAACATACTTGGCTTTTCTCCACAGAAATATGATCTAATCTGAAGCTACCCATAAAATGTATCTTTAAAATTTATCAATTAAGACATCTTATTGTAAATGTATTTGGGATATTTCCTCCTCAAATAAATCCAATAGCCTTTAGGAGTGAACTGGGCATTCTAATTGGCTCTCAACAAATGGATTCTAAATGTTATAAAATCTTATATAATTGGACCTATCTGAAGTGCTTTGCTCCCTCAGATTACTGGACTTCCTTTTTACCCACTCAAGAACTACAATGGGAAACTTTATGGAGGAACTGCCACAAATATGTTTCCCAAGATAGATTATGCCTTATTCAATTTCATATACTGCATAATCTATATTATACCCCACAAAAATTATTTAAATTTGGTCTCTTAGCTGCCCCTACCTGTACCCGGTGCCATAAAGAAGAAGGCTCTATATATCATATTTTTTGGACTTGCCCGAAAGCTACAGCTCTGTGGGCCAATATTCAACAACATACGGACCCTTTATTAGGTCTGAATGATTTATTTACCCCTGAAATTTGTGTATTAGGTGACTATAGTAAAATTACTGTGCCCATCAGATGATATCATATGGCCCTTATTTCTATGGCTGTTAAGAAAGCAATCCTACAGCACTGGAAAGATAGTGATGACATTGCCTATTCGGAATGGCTTAATGAACTACTTGCCAATTTGAGGACAGAGAAAACTATTGCCAGTCTTAATAATAACCTGAGCGATACAAGAAAAAATGGGAATCGCTGCATACATTGTTTTCACTCTAATATATCCATTTTGTATAGTCGTGGTTTGTTCTTTTTAGATTCACTGGAATTATTCAACTGCTTGGCTGAGCTGTGTTGTAAGGGAGAGAGGTGGGTGGGGGGAATTTTGTTTTTCTGTTTTGGGGTATGTTGGGGGGGAGGAGGGAGGATATGAGAATGGCTCCTGTTCAATGTACTCTTACTCCAGTGATACTTACAATGTTCTGTTGGATCCTTTCTCATTTTTATTGTATGTTTTTGTTTGTTTTAAAACTTAATAAACTTTAATTGGAAAAAAAAAAGAAATTCAGGCAAGGTTCCGGGGGTTGGCCAGGGTATGCCTTTCCATAGGCTGTAAGATCTCCTTTTCAGAAATCCTGCTGGTGCCAAGGGCTACTGGGGAAAACAAGATGAAGATTAGGAGATAAATCAGTGACTTAGGGAGTGGTGTGGGGAATTGGGGTATGGCCTGGTGGGGGACTGGGGGGGAGACCTGAGAGGATAAGGGGCTGTATGCTAGGGACAGACTCCACCTTAATTTGGAGGGGAAGAAAATCCTAAAGCTCAAACTAGGTGGGTTCATCAGAGAAAGGTGGGGTTTAAACTTGTGAAAGGGGGAAGGATCAAAAAGGAGCAGTGCCAGCAGATACGATAAATGAGGAGCATGGTCTCCACTCCTCTAGGGGGCTAGGAAGATATGGAACTGGGTCACCAGGTAGGGTGCAGGAGCTGAGAAATGGGAGCTCAAGGGGTAGAAAGGAAAAGAAGGAAAAGGGGTGGAGAGTGGTCCTGACAAATGCCAGGAGCTTAGGAAATAAAATGCCTGAGCTCCAGGCAATGCTAGTTGAGGGGGAGGTAGATGTGGCAGCAGTCACTGAGACCTGGGCCACTCAAGGACATGAGTGGGACCTAAATCTAGAGGGCTACACTATGTTCAGAAAAGATAGGGGGGAGGGAAGGGGTGGTGGTGTAGCACTGTTAGTCAGAATTGACATGGGTATTGGAGAGGTAGAGGAGGCAGAGGAGAATGTGGAGGCTATTTAGGTCACCTTGCTGACACAGGGGGGTTAGACAGTAAAGGTCGGAGTGGTATACAGATCACCAGCACTGGCGGAGGTCCTGGTAGAAAGTTTGGTGGCAAATCTTGAGGGACACTGTAGATTAAGAAAGGGAAGGGTAATAGTAATGGGGGACCTCAACATGCCAGGAACAGACTGGGGGACTATGACATCACCAGTGGCCAGACAGCAGAGGCTGCTTGATGTCTTCCAGGATGCATTTCTGACACAACAGGTAGGTGAGCCAACTAAGGATGCCCAGACACTGGATGTGATCCTGGCAGACAGTGATCAGATTAGTGGGCTAGAGGTGAGGGACCCATTGGCTGGGAGTGATCACGCCACAGTCTGGTTCTTCCTGGACCTGGGGGGAGGAAAGAAGAACAAGGACGATAGTAACAGACTTTAGGGGTGCAGACTTCAGGGAGATGGGAAGGATCAGGCCGGATATGGATGCTGACAGAAAGTGGGGGATCATTAGGAGGGGAATACAGGAGGTTACCAGATCCTGCGCAAGGGAAAGGCATAAGTTCGGTAAGGCCAGAAAACCCTGCTGGTGGACCCGGGAGGTACAGGAGGTGGTGAGGGAAAAGAAGGCAGTCTATATGTGCTTCAAGTGGTCAAGGAGTGAAAGGGATCAGGAGGAATATGAGCTGACAGCCAGGAGAGTCACCAGGGTAGTGAGAGCAGCTAAGGCAAAAAAGGAGCAGTCCTTGGTCAGTGGGATCCGGAGGGGAGACAAGGGGTTCTTTAGATACATAGGGGAAAAAGGAAAGTAAAGGGGCAGATCAGCAAGATATAGGGTAGGGAATGGTTGGGCACAGGAGGTGGGGGAACAGGCAGAAGTTCTAAATGAGTACAAACCAGAGCAAGGGATGAGACCGGTAGAGACCAAAGGCCCTGATGGGTCTGGGGAAAGGGAGTGGACACCACAGACAGGTGGGGGCCCAGCAGTGCATGGCAAAAAGGGGGAGAATGAGGCTGAAATCCCAGTAGAGAGAGTTAGGGAAGCTCTCAGGTCCCTTCAGACAGAGAAAGCACCTGGGCCAGATGAGGTACTGTACATCCCAGGGTGCTGAGGGAACTGATAGATGTCCTGGAAGTCCCTCTAGTGGAGCTTTTCAACATCTCTCCGGAGACTGGGTGGGTACCCCAAGACTGGAGGGTGGCCCATGTCTTGCCGATCCACAAGAGGGGATCAAGAGAGGAGACGGGAAATTACAGGCCTGTTAGCCTGACATCGGTGGTCGGCAAGGTGATGGAGGGGTATTGTCAAGGAAAGGCTAGGGGGTTACTGAAGCAAACTGGGGGCTCGGACAATAGGCAGCATGGCTTTGTCACAGGAAGATCATGCCAGACAAATTTTGTTGAGTTCTATGACTGGGTGACGAGGGCCCTGGATCAGGGTAGGCCAGTGGATGTTCTCTTTCTGGATTTTAGCAAGGTGTTTGATTCGGTACTCCACAGTGGCCTACTTGCTAAGCTGAAGGAAACGGGGGTAGGGAGACAGTTGCTAAGATGGATAGGAAATTGGCTCTCTGAGCGTACTCAGAAGGTGGTGGTTGGAGGGTTAGCCTCATCCCAAAGGTGGGTTACTAGTGGGGTTCCCCAGGGGTCAGTGCTGGGACCACTCTTGTTCAACGCCTATATCTCAGACATCAGGACGGGGGGCTCAGGAGTGAGAAGACTCTCTTTGCAGATGACTCAAAGCTAGGTGCAGTGGTGAATGAGGAGGAGGGGAAGGTGGCCTTGCAGGAGGACCTGGAGGCTCTGGAAAGGTGGTCAGGAAAATGGAAACTAAAATTCAATGGGGGAAGTGCAAGGATCTGAACCTGGGATTCAGAAATCCAGGCCAGGGGTATACCCTGGGAGGAGACATGATTCAAGTCATGGAGGGTGAGAGGGACCTGGGGGTAGTGGTAGATGTCAAAACAAACAACTTGGAGACCTGTAGGAGGGCAGCAGCAAAGGCAAATAGGATGCTGAGATGCATCGCTAGGGGGTTTACGTCCAGAAAGGCAGAAGTGATCCTTCCACTGTACAACTGCTTGGTCAGGCCACACCTCGAGTATTGTGTACCATTTTGGAGACCACATTTATAAAGGGACATTACACTCCTAGAGAGGGTCCAAAGAAGAGCAACCAAAATGATCTGGGGCCTGGGGAAGAGGACCTATGTGGAGAGGCTCAAGGAGCTCGACATGTACACCCTGGAGGAGAAGAGGGACAGGGGTGACATGATAGAGGTCTTTAAGTACATGGAAGGGGTCAATAAAGGAGACCCAGTCAGGGTGCTCCCAAGGAAGGAGGGTGGGGCAACAAGAGGTCATGGGTGTAAGCTGGAAGGGGGCAGGCTCAGAGGGGAGAGGAGGAGATGTTAGTTCACTGAAAGGATGGTAGAGCCATGGAATGCACTGCCCAGGGAGCTGGTAGAGATGGAGACTGTGGACTGGTTTAAGAGGGGGATGGGACAGGTACAGGGTGAGGGTAAATCTGACCAGGCACAATACAAGTGGCACATCTGGGACTGGGGACAGTATAACCCAAGGGGGAAGGGGACACCAAAATTGGCCCTCAGTGCGGGTGCTGAAAATTGAGCAGACTCGAGAGACAGTTAGGCCTATTCTGCTGGCATTTTAGTATGTAGTATGTAGTATATTAAAAAAAATTGAAAGTAATTACTAACATACTAAAACAGAAAAAAATAAAATAGCCAGTTGTTTATTTATTAGAAGTGAACACATGCTCTTCTAATATACTGTAAGGAAGATATAAGGTCTGTTAGCTGCCAGTGAATGCACAGGGGAAGGGTTAAGAGAGGGAATAAATAGGGGCGAAGCTATAAAAACATGGAAAGCCATGCTTGCAAATGCCTATAGCCTGGGTAGCAAGATCTCCAACCTAGTGTAATTGATGGAAGAAGGAGACCTGGACATCGTGGCAGTCACGGAAACTTGGTACACAGAAAGTCATGACTGGGATCTAGCATACCTGGGTACACAGTCAATAGGAGAGACAGGGAGGGCAAGAAGGGAGGAGGGATAGCTATCTACTTCAGAGAGGGGATCAAAGCAACAAAGGTAAAGGGAAATCAGGGAGGAGAGGAAGCACTGTGGGTCACCCTGGGAATGGCACCACTATCCACATACTGTAGGGGTTATTTACAGACCCCAAGCTCAGGGAGAGGAAATAGATAATGCAATGGTAGAAAACATTCTCAAAATGGCAGAGAAAAGAGAAGTATTGGTGGTAGGGGACATAAATATGCCAGATGTTAATTGGAACACTACTGCAGCCACATAATGGAGAAAAGTCATCCTGAATGCCCTGCAGGGGGCATGAATCAGACAGCTTGTGAAGGAATCCACCTAGGAGAGGACAATATTGGACCTGGTGATCATTAATGGAGACAGAATAACAGATGTAGCAGTGGGCAGCCATCTATGGTCCAGGGATCACCATTCAGTATGGTTCAAGATTAACACAGTAGAAGAGTCAAGTCGTACAAAAGCAAGGGTCCTAGACTTCAAAAGAGTAGACTTTGCAATAATGGGAGAATGCCTCAAGAAAGCACTAACAAAGGGAGAGGGAGAGGGGGTAGAGCAACAGTGGGAGAACCTCAAAAGAGCCTTAACTGAGGCAATAAGCCTTTGCATGAAGCAAGTTAACAAAGCAAAATGAAAGGAAAAAAAAAACATTATGGTTTTCAAAAGAAGTGACAGGGAAGGTTTGAGAGAAAAAAATAGCATTCAGAAAATACAAAGAAACACAGATGGGGAAGATAGGGAACTGTATCAAACAAAGTAGAGGGAGGCAGGGAAAGTAGTCAGGAGCGCAAAGGCACAAACAGAGGAAAGGATAGCCCAAACAGTAAAGAAGGGGGACAAAACCTTTTTCCGGTACATTAGGGAAAGAAAAAAGGCCAAGGGAGGGTTAGTGATGCTAAGCAAAGGGGGGGAGTGGACAGAGGGGGACCTTGAAAAAGCCGAAATCCTGAAGGAACATTTCTGTTCAGTATTGACAGAAGAAGAGGAGGGAGAAGGACCAAAATTAGGCAGTAGAATCACACATGGAACAGGGGTGGACACTAGTCTATTCAAGGAAGATACAGTACTAAAGGAACTCTTGAAACTGAAAGTGGACAAGGCAATGAATTCGGACAGGATACATCCCAGAATACTAAAAGAACTCAGAAAGGTGCTAGTAACACCACTGACAGCCCTATTCAATAAATCACTAGAGAAGGGAGTGGTGACAGACGACTGGAGGAGGGCGAACGTGATAACCCTTCACAAAAGTGGGAGCAAGGTAGAAGTGGGAAACTATAGACTGGTCAATTTGCCTCAGTGGTAGGTAAGAGGACTGTATCGGTGTTAAAGGAAAGTATTGTAGAGTATCTAGAGGCCAGCGGGCTCAAGACTCAAGCCAACATGGATTCACAGCAGGAAGGTCTTGTCAAACAAATCCAAAAGATTTCTTTGACTGGGTGACAAGGGTAGTGGATCAAGGAGGGGTAGTGGACATGGCCTACTTAGACTTTAGCAAGGCATTCGACACAGTCCTAAACAAGAGATTAGTAAACAAGCTGGGCAATCTGGAAAGTGGGTCCTAAGGTGGTAAAATGGGTGAGAAATTGGCTTAGCAATAGGACACAGAGGGTGGTGGTAAATAGAGTTCATTCTGAAGAGAAGAGGGTAAACAACTGGGTGTCATAGGGGCCAGCACTGGGGCCGGTCCTCTTTAATGTCTTTATAAGTGACATTGCAGAGAGACTGGAAGGAAAGATATGCCTCTTTGCAGATGACATTAAGATCTTCAATAAGGTCGACACGGGGGGGGCATGGAAAAAATGAAAAGGGACTTAGGCAAGTTTGAAGAGTGGTCTAGAGTGTGGCAGCTCAGATTCACTGAAAAGAAGTGCAATATCATGCACTTGGAGAACACAAATCCAGGGGAGGAAGTACTAATGTCAACTAAACTGGAAAGGGACCTGGGGGTCGTCATAACAGATGATCTAAAGGTAGCCAAGCAATGCAAGAAGGCAGTAAGGAAAGCCAATGGGATGCTGGGGTGCATAGGGAGAGGCATCACCAGTAGGAAACAGTAGGTGGTGCTGCCACTGAACAGACAATTGGTGAGACCTCATCTAGAATACTGTGTGCAGTTCTGGAGGCCTTGACTCCATAAGGACATAGACAGGATAGAGGCAGTTCAGAAGAGGGCAACAAGAATTGTTCAGGGACTGCAACTGAACTCATACGATGAGAGACTGAGGGAACTTAATATGTATACCCTGGAGGAAAGGAGGGAAAGGGGGGACATGATACAAACCTTTAAGTACCTTAAGGGGATTAACAAAGTTCAGGAGGGCAGCATCTTTCAAAAAAAGAGATGTGCAAGAACACGGTGTCACAATATGTAGCTAGAGGGGGGCAAGACTAAGGGGCAACATGAGGAAGTATTTTTTCACAGAAAGGGTGATGCATGCATGGAACAGCCTCCCTGAAGAGGTCATAGAGGAAAAACGATAGGCAAATTCAAGAATGCATGGAACGGATAGAAGGCTACTCTAGCGGTAGGGAGGAAAAAGTAAACTGCAGATCAAATAGGATCTGGAGTTTATAAAATAGGTAGAAAAATTGGCAGACTGGGTGGGCCTTGTGGTCCTTATCTGCCATCACATTCCATGTTTCTATGTTTTTATAATAGGGCAGCAACATAGTTCATTATGAAAAGATTAGTAAAGGTGGAAATAGGAATGGGCTCCCAAATGTGTAGCTTATAGGTCCAAGGGACATCTGGAAATTCCTCAAAGTTTTGTCTAGATCCTGTTGTGGTGGATCTGGTTGTGATAGTTTCTTCCAGATGCCCAGGATGTGAAAAGGAATGACCTCAATTAATTTCATTTCTGAAAAACAAAGAAATGAATGGGTTAGAGGACAGAGGACAGGTCTCCTCCCCGTCCAGGGGAAGGAGCATTAATCACCTTTGTACAGTTTCAGTTGATTGGCAGGGTACCATTTATCTATGGGTTCCTTGCAGTCTGTTAGCTGCACTTGGTGGACAACAGTGCTCAATTTGTTGGTGATGTCATAGGGACCAGCCAATTTGTTGGCAAATGGGTGGGCTAGTGTGGAGAATTTCAGTACCGTAACTTGGTCTCCTAGTTGCCAATCGACTTCCTTGACATTCCTGTCATGATACATTTTGGATTGCTGTTGGGCCTGGCTCAAATTTCTGGCAGCAAAAAGAGTTTGGACAAGGTTGGCCTTCAGTTGTGCTGCATAAGTGTCCACCATCACTCTGTCTGCGGTTGGGGTATTCAGATCGATCCACAGGTGTTCTGGTAATCTCACCTGTCTGCCGGTCATCATCTCAAAGGGTGTGCACCGGGTTGCTGTAGCTGGGGTGGCTCTGATTTCCATTAGAAGTAAGGGAAATAGAGTGTCCCAGCTTTTATCATTCTCATTTGCAAATTTAGACATTAGTTTGAGCTGTCTGTTAACTCTCTCTACCTGACCAGCGGACTGAGGGTGGTACACGATATGGAACTTCTGGCTAACTCCCCATGACTCCAAACATTCTTGCAATAGGTCACCTATGAAACTAGTCCCTTTGTTGGAGTCTACCTTGAGGGGTATGCCCCACCTGGTAAATACTTGATCTACCAGGATCCTGGCAGTGGCTTTTGCCATGTTTGCTCTACATGGGAAGGCTTCTACCCATTTCGAGAAAAGGTCAGTGATCACAAGTGAATACTTGTTGTGTCTACAAATGGTAGGCAAGGATCCATTTGAATTGCATTCCAGGGACCCGATTGCCTTTGCAAGTGTAGTTTGACATTTTTCTTCCCTGGGATAGGGTTGTTCTGAGCACAGGTAATGCAATTGTCCACATAATGTTGGGCATCTTTTGTCATACTGGGCCACCAGTCCACTGTTTTCAGTCACTGCAAGGTCTTGCCTGCCCCTTGATGTCTACCTGTAGGAATATCATGGACCTGATGAATTAATTCTGATTGAAGTGAGTTGGGAACCACCCTCAGTGTTTGATCACCAGAGTGGTACAGGACCAACTTCTAGTCTGTAGAGCAGTGGACGTTGCCAGATGTCTTTTGAGTGGGTTTTTACTGATAAATCACTTCCATCTCAGCAGGAATCAGTGTCTGTTTGGATTAAGCAAGCAGATACTTTATTAGAAAAAGGGGGTCTCATTTAAGTAAAAAAAAAAAAGAAAAAAGTCACTGTGTGTTTCTCTGAGGAAGGGGGCTATATCATCTTAATTTACTGAGTCAGGAGCAGAGGGTGAATCTAATTGGGGGTGTGGCTTAGGAGCTTAGGAGTACAAAAGCAGGTGTCTCCAATTACAGCTTCCTGCTGTTTTTGACAGAGGAGAACTTTGCTTTCAGAGCAAGAAACAGCAGTCTAGAACTACAGCTTTCTTACTGATAAATCACTTCTATCTCAGCAGAAGTCAGTGCCTGTTCGGATCAAGCAAACAGATACTTTATTAGAAGAAGGGGGTCTCATTTAAGTAAAAAAAAAGAAAAAAGTCACTGTGTTTCTCTGAGGAAGGGGCTGTATCAGCTTAATTTACTGAGTCTGGAGCAGAGGGTGGATCTAATTGGGGGTGTGGCTTAGGAGTTTAGGAGTACAAAAGTAGGTGTCTCCAATTACAGCTTCCTGCTGTTTTTGACAGAGGATAACTTTGCTTTCAGAGCAAGAAACAGCAGTCTAGAACTACAGTTGTTTTACTAATTGCCCTCCTTCCCACCCCTCTACCCTCCCAACCTAAGCCAGTTCTACATTTATAGCCACTGGATTTGACTGACAACAGGAATTTCCTGTTTGGCAGTAGGAAGGGAAGGATCACTGAGACACATTTGTTTCATCAGCCTTGAAGGAACCTAAAAAATAACTCACCCCCCCCCGGCTGAGGTCTGAATCCAAGCACGGAAGAAGGAGACTACTGAAGACTACAAGAAGTTCCTGTCCCAGAACAGGAAGGATGAGAGTTGTAAGGGCAAATAGGCAGTAGGAAAGTAAGTATAAAAATACATAGAGGGAGGAGACAGTAAGTATGCAAAGCAACAGGAGAGGGGACACAAAATAAGCAAGATGGGAATGGAGCAGTGCAATGGCTGTGGGACAGCAGTGTTCTGGGAAACATTCTGAAGGCTGCGAAGCTGCCCTGTTTGCAGGCACCTCTCTGGTCTGAGGGGGGAGGTTGCCCGTCTCCAGGCTGACCTGGCTAGGATTCAGGAAACCTCTTCCCCCACCCAGGGACCACCAGGGCGACCACCGCTACCTCAGAGGTTGCCAAGAAAGAGGAGCAGTTGGACCAAAGTGGCCTCAGGGAGGGAGAGGGTGGTGGAACAGAGGTGCATCCCTCCGTTGTACCTCTCCACAATTCATATGTTGTTCTGGCAAAGAGTGGTTCCTATATGGAGGCACCTGTAGTGGAGACCAAGGAGGATGCTGGGAACCTCCACAAAGGAGACCCACAGGAGGGTGTCACAAGACCCCCACAGGGGAATGAAACAACTCCTGTTGGGGGTCTCAGTCATTAGGTGGGTAGAAGTGGGAGAGGAAGGGGATAGAGAGGTAAGGTGCCTGCCTGTTGCCATGGCTCAGAGGGACATGAAGTGAATCCTCAGGATCAAGGGAGCAGCTGCATGAGGGAGGGAGCTGGATGTCATTGTCCACCTAGGGACAAATGACCTGGCTCTGAATGGGATCAGAGCGGTGCAAGAGGAGTTTTTAGAGTTGGGGAGAGGCCTTAGATAAGTAGCATGTACGGTACCTTTCGTGGAGGTGCTGCCTGTCTATGGCAAGGATGATGCTAGGGTATTCTGCATCATGGGATTCAATGAATGGTTGAAAAACTGGTGTGGAGCTCAGGGTTTTGGCTTCTTTGGGGACAAGAGAGCCACCTGGAGGGATGCAGGCCTATAATGGTGTGATGGTCTGCATCTACCTGGGGGGGGACAGGATCCTAGGTGATAGGTTTAAATGCTTCATTGGCAAGCATTTAAACTAGCCAAGGGGGGGATGCACTGATAAGGAGCAGGGAAATACCAGCCTCCCCCCACAAAACACAGTAGTTAGAGAGGTAAACACCAAGGTAGAAAAGTCAGTAGGGAACAGGACAGGGGTAAATGCAGAAAAAGGCAGTAAGGACGGGGTTGGGGCCAAAAGGGGTAAGGCCATAAAAAAATGGAAGGTGATGAGTACCAATGCCCATAGTCTGTGTAACAAGCTCCCTGAACTAGTGGCCTTGATGGAAGAGGGATGCCTGGATATTGTGGCAGTCACTAAAACATGGTACATAGAGAACCATGACTGGGATGTCAACATACCAGGATACACAGTCTACAGGAGGGACAGAGTGGGTAAAAGGGGAGGAGGAGGAGGAGTAGCTCTCTATATAAGGGAAGGGATTAAAGCAACAGAACTAAAGAGTAAGCAGGAAGTTGATGAGTCACTATGGGTCATGCTGGAGACAGGAAATGACACCACAATCTGCATGGGGGTTGTGTACAGACCCCCATCTTAGGGGGAAGAAATGGACAAGGAAATGATAGAAGGCATCCTTAAAATGGCAGAAAAAGGGGAGATATTGTTGATGGGGGACGTGAATATGCTAGATGTTAACTGGAGTAACTTTGCTGCAGGCACATCCAGGAGCAGGGTCATTCTTGATGCCCTACAGGGGGGTATGCCTCAGACAGCTAGTGTTGGAACCCACTCGGGAGGGAGTGATCTTAGACCTGGTACTCTCAAATGGGGAAGGATAAAGGATATCAGATTTAGAAGTGGGTAGCCATCTGGGAACAAGTGACCACCAAACAGTGTGGTTCACAATAAACACAGCCATAGAGTCAAGCCATACAAAAACAAGAGTATTGGACTTTAGGAAGGCTGACTTTGGGAAAATGAAAGAGTGTCTCAGAAAAGCACTAGCAAACGGGCAAGAAGGAGGGGTGGAGGAATGATGGGGAATAATCAAAACAGCCATCACAGAGACAACAAGCCTTTGTGTGAAGCACAACAAAACAAAATGAAGGAAAAAAACTCTATGGCTCTCAAAAGAGGTGGAAAGGAAGGTTAAGGAGAAAAGGATAGCATTCAGGAAATATAAGGAAACACAGAAGGAGCAGGACAGAGAACTTTATCAGTTAAAGCAGAAGGAGGCAGGGAAGGCAGTTAGAATAGCAAAGGCACAAACTGAGGAAAAGATAGCCAACTCTGTTAAGAAGGGGGATTAAGTCTTTTATAGGTACATTAGGGAGTGAAGAAAGAACAAGGGAGGGATACTGAGGCTTAATAAAGGGGAAGGGATGTGGGCAGAGGGTGACAGTGAAAAAGCAGGGATACTGAATGAATATTTCTGCTCAGTATTCACAATGAAAGAGGAGGGGGTGGTACCTAAACCAAACAAGAGAGAAACTCTGAATGGGGGGGTGATACCAGTCCATTCACAGAAAAAAGGGGTTTGAAAGAACTCTTGAAACAGAGGGGTGGACAAAGCAATGGGGCCTGATGGGATTCCACAAGAATTCTAAAAGAACTAAGGGTAGAACTAGTAACAACACTGACTACTCTCTTTAGCAAATCATGGGAGGATGGGGTGGTACCTGAGGACTGGAGAAGGGCAAATGTGATTCTGCTTCACAAAAGTGGGAGCAGGGCAGAGGCAGGAAACTACAGATCAGTTAGTTTGACCTCAGTGGTAGGGAAAATGATGGAATCACTTCTGAAGGAAAGAATTGTTGAGTTCTTAGAGGCCAGTGGGGCCCAGGACCCAAGGCAGCATGGTTTCACAGCAGGAAGGTCATGTCAGAGAAACCTAATAGATTTCTTTGACTGGGTGACCAAAGCAGTAGACCAAGAAGGGGCTGTAGATATGGCCTACCTAGATTTTAGCAAGGCATTTGACACAGTCTCACAAAAAAGATTAATATACAAGTTAGCCAGCCTTGGAGTGGGTCCCAAGGTGGTAACCTGGATAAAAAACTAGCTGGACAACAGGACGCAAAGGGTAATAGTAAACAAAGTCCACAGTAAAGAAAAGAGGGTAACTAGCAGGGTACCACAGGGTTTGGAACTGGGACCAGTCCTCTATAATGTCTTTATAAGTGATATTGGAGAGCACCTGGAAGGAAAGGTATGCCTCTTTGCAGATGACACAAAGATCTGCAACAGGGTTGATACACAAGGTGGGGTAGAAAGGATGAAAAGGGACTTGGCAAGGTTGGAGGAATGGTCAAATATGTGGCAGCTCAGATTCAATGCAAAGAAGTGCAAGGTAAAGCATCTGGGAAACAAAAACCCAGGGGAAGAGTACACAATGGGGGGAGAGATAATAACAACAACAAAAATCGAAAGAGACCTAGGAGTAATTATATCAGATGATCTAAAAGTGGGCAATCAATGTGAGAAGGCAGTAAGGAGGGCTGGGGGGATACTGGGATGCATAGGGAGAGGCATCAACAGTAGAAAACAGGAAGTTGTTATCCCTCTGTATAGACAGTTAGTGAGACCCCATCTTTTGCACTGTGTGCAGTTCTGGAGACCCCATCTTCACAAAGACATAGACAGAGTGGAGGCTGTTCAGAGGAGGGCAGCCAAAATGTTGCAGGGTCTGCACCAGAAGACATAAGAGGAGAGATTAAAGCAGCTTAATATGTGTATCCTCGAGGAAAGGAGGGAAAGGGGGGACATGATAGAAACTTTCAAGCATCTCAAGAGAATTAACAAAGTACAAGAGGGTAGCATCTTTCAGAAGAAGAGATGTGCAAGAACAAGGGGGCACAATTTGAAGATAGAGGGGAGATGGCTCAGAGGTAATGTTAGAAAGTATTTTTTCACAGAGAAACATACACAGAAACATAGACTTTGATGGCAGATAAGGACCACTTGGCCCATCTAGTCTGCCCATTTCCCTACCTACAGGATAAGCTGCAGATCCTAGTTAACCAACAGCCTATTTCTTCCTACCCCCCACAAAGACTACCTTATGTCTGTCCCATGCATTCTTGAATTCTCCCACAGTTTTAGACCCACAACCTCCTCAGAAAAGCTGTTCCATGTGTCCACCACCCTCTCTGTGAAAAAAATACTTCCTCACATTGGCCCATAACCACCCCCCCATCTTCAAATTGTGTCCCCTTGTTCTTGCACATCTCTTTTTCTGAAAGATGCTACCCTCTTGGACTTTGTTGATTCCACTGAGGTACTTAAAAGTTTCTATCATGTCCCCCCTCAGAGAAGGTTGTGGATGCATGGAACAGCCTTCCTGAGGAGGTTGTGGAGTCAGGAACAGAGGGAGAATTCAAGAATGCATGGGATAGGCATAAGGCAATTCTAGTGGGGGTAGGAGGAAGTAAGCTGTTGATTAACTAGAATCTGCAGCTTATCCATCAGGCAGAGAAATGGGCAGACTAGGTGGGCCGATGGTCCTTATCTGTCATCAAATTCTATGTTTCTATGTTATTCAAAGACATTTCCTTTTCTGTTTCCTTCAAGAGGTATTCATATACCTCTTTTATCTCTGGATGTGCCATTTGTACTGCAGTTAGATCCAGTGAGACCACGTTGGTCCTTTTGTGTGTGGCCACTGTGTGAGCCTAAGTGGGGGGCTGCATATTCCATAACCCCCCCTCAAGCACCATCCTTTGCCAAGGTGTCTGCTTGATCATTGTACATATGGTATGGCTCAGATTTGGAGTGAGCCACAACCTTGTGTATTTACAACCTGAAAACAAATTGCTCAGCTAGGCTAACAATATGGATAAACAGATCCCTGTATTTCACAGAGGTGCCTTCTGAAGAGGCAAAATCATGGGTCTTCCAGAAAGGAAGAAATTTCATCAAAGAATTGTACACCCGGGAAGAATCAAAGAAGATGATGGCATCCTCCTCTCCGTTGCTGTGGATAATTTTCAGGACAGAGGCAAGTTCAGCAAGTTCTACATATTTGGAAGATTTAATGGTGCACCTCCTAGACACTTCAGAGGTGTCCCCTGCTGGGTAAAGGACCAGGACCCAAAGCCTGAAGTCAGTTCTCCTTTCGGATAGGAGGAAGAGCCACCTGTAAAGATGCAATGAAGTGCAGGATCTGTCAGGCTATGCTCAGTAGCAGGAAGGAAGGAGCCTGGTTCTAGCAGAGTGGATGGCTCAAGTCCACACTCATGGGGATCTCCTTGGCATAGGAGTCCATGTGCCAAAATGGAGGGCATTTTGGTGGGAAGCACAGTGATGTCTCAATCTAGTATGAGGAGAGACTAATGTGTGAGTCTTGTGTTAGACACATTGCCATCTTTGATTCTGTCTGTCTGTAGGAAATTGGTGTGGTTGGGGTGTAGCACAACTGGGGAAAACCCTATGATGTAGGTGAAGTGTTTGATGGCCCAAAAGGTCACCAGGAGGTTCCTCTCACACAGAGATTACTTTTGCTCCACAAAGGAGAGCATCTGTGAAGCATAGGCTATAGGACTCAAGGTGCCATTTGCCTTTTGTGCAAGGACTGCTGACATGCCCACATCAGAAGTGGTGGTTTCCAGATGAAATGACAGTTCTGGATTAGGGTCGACCAAAACTGGAGTGGAGGCCAAGGCCTGTTTCAGGAAAGTGACAGCAGCTGTGTCCCCACTGCCATGGGACAACTTTCTTCAGTATGTCATACAGGGGTGCAGCCTTTTGTGCAAAGTTGCAATTGAAGTCTCTGGAATAGTTTACCATACCCAGGAAATGTCTCAGGGTAGCCACACTGGTAGGTAGTGGCAAGTCCTGAATGCCTTGGACTTTCTCCAAGGCTGGGCTCCTGTCCTCATTAATGATGTGTAGGCCCAGAGAGGAGATTTCAGGAAGACACAATTGTACCTTTGCAAAATTGCACTTGAGATCTGCCCTCTGTAATGGACAAAAGCTCATCTAAGAGCTCCAGGTGTCTCTCTAGGCCTGTGGTGGCCAAGAGAAGATCATCCATGTACCGTAGAAGGCAGTCTGGTTTGGAGAAGCTTCATATGGCATCCCTCATGTGGATGTGGAAAAGGGAGGGGCTATTGTAGAATCCTTGTGGGAGACAGTTCCATGTGTACTGACATCCTTCAAAGGAGAAGACAAACTTATACTGGCCCTCAGGGGCCAGTAGAAGTGATCAGAAACCATCGGAGATGTCCAGGGTACTGAACCACTTGTGTTCTGGTTTCAGACATTTGAGCACATCTGGGTGGATGCCACAGTGGGTTCAGAACTGGGAATGACTTGGTTGAGTCTTCTGTAGTCAATGGTAAGCCTCCAACGATTGATGGGCTTCTTTCTTGGACAGATAGGGGAGTTGACTGTGGACACACAGGCCCTGATGACCCCTTGGTTCAAAAGTGAGTCAATTGTGGCCTTTAAAAAGGGTACTGCCTCTGCTGCAAAAGGGTATTGTTTTTGACATGGCGATTCATCACCAGTAACTTGTATGATGGTATCCATTCTCCTAAAATCATGTTTGTGTTTAGCCAAGGCATCCTGATGCCTTTCCAAAATTGGCTTCAATTGATGGAATAGCTTCTGCTGCTGGAGCATGAGAGTGATGCCATACTCCATGTCATTGGCCTTTACTGCTGCTACCACATAGGAATCAGAAATGAGGAGTGCATTGCACTGGCCAGGTGCCTGGAGTAGTAGCCAATTGGCTAAGTTTACCACACACCCATAGCATGACAGAAAATCTATTCCCAAGATGCTCTGGTGATGATGTAATACCATGAGGTCAAAACAGTGTGTAACCTTTAAAAGTATCAATGACAATTGATATTGGTTTAGACTTTTACATTGTAATCACGGTCCCCTTGAAGGTCTGGGAGGAAGTGACCTTCCCAGTGGACCAAGATAGCTGCAGATTGTCTTGATGCAGCACTGAAACAGCAGCCCCCATATTTAGAAGTAATTCTAGCTGGCAGACCCCAACCAGAGATTCTACACATGGGCATCTGGAATCATCAGTTACCAAGGTGATAATAATGTGAACCGGGGTCTTACACCATTGGTCCGATTCATTTTGTTTTTGCTTGGGGTCGCCAAGCATGGGGTCTGTCTCTCAAAACATTTTTACCACTTCGGAGTGCGGAGACTTTTACCACCCACCCCCTTGGATTCATCCAATACAGGGGCGTAGGGAATGGCTGCCACAACTTTGGTTGGTATTAAGGCCATGAGTGTCTGGACATTGGTCTTAAACTCCCAAAGTTGGGCGTTTCCTCGACCAAATCCCTAAACGAAGGGCTGGACCACTGTTTTTGTCCATTGTTTCCTTTCATATTTTGCTTGTTAGACTTCTGCCGATACCTTTGTCTGTTCCTATTAAATGCTTCATGGTTCTGGTTGGAAAGCTTGTCCTGTTGGGAATCATTTGAGTTCCCTTCCACCATGTATTGGATGGATGACTCGGGGCTGTTCCTCACTGCGGCCACTTTGGCCTTTAAACCTGAGCCCTGGGCCAATGCGTAAATCTGAAACGTGCATTCCACTTTTTCTATAATCTCACAGAAGTGGTCCCATCTCAGGAATACCACTGTCTCGACCTTCTCATGAAGGGTGGGCTGTAGAGTTTTCAAGAACAAGCATTTCTACTCAATCAATACCCTGTCAGAATATTTTCCAGCCAGGTCTTTGCCTGCTACAGTACGTACGTACGTGAGCCACAAGTGGCCTTCATACTGGGCCAGGGTCTTTTTGGCATGCTGATTTATTGAATGGGCTAGCATTATGCCGACCATGTTGGGGTTGTGCACCAAGAGGTGGGTTGTGACAGCTTTGAATGGGGTTCAGACATCATTACATATGCCTTCCAGCAACTTGGCCAACAATGCAGGGTCCATGGTCTGTTTTAAAACCTGTACCTTTTGCTCAGCATCAAGGCTGAGCATTTCACAGCGATTTCTCATTTTTTCTAAATGGCAACTGAGATTGTCACCTGAGGCCATATGGCCTATTTTGTCCGCAATGTTTTGGACAGCTTGTGGGGACTGCAGCACATTTGTGGTAGGCCTTTATTGGCCTGTGATGGACTTGATGACCGCCTCAGCCATGGTGGTGGCCAAGTCCTGAAGGATGATCTGTTGTTCCATCTCCTTCTGTAACATGTCGGAGACTCCTTGTCTCAACACTCTGGACTGAGCATTGGAGATCCCAGCCTTCGAATTTGCCTTCTGTATCAGGCTCTGCACCTCCTCCCTGACCTTCTTATTCAAGGTGGCTACTGGTGGGTGAGACCTCGACCCTCCCAGAGTCCCAAAGACCACCATCTTGAATTCTTCCATCATCGCTGTCATCATCCGCTGATGACGATAGGTTGATGGGCAAGGCATACGGCATAACTCTCACATGCCCCTTCAGGATTGCCAACTGCTGATGCAATTTCATCAGCTTGGCTTTACACACATTGAATGACACATTACACATTCTGTATTTTGTTTTCCTCCGCTGCCTGGTAAGAGCATCATTTCGTTGCAGCTGTTGTACTAGCTGTGAAGCTATTATTTGGACTGCTGTTTTCTGAGCTGGACTGTTTCCATCTAATTGCCCACTCTACTTGTACTTGACACAGCGTGAGAGGCTGTGTAACTTGCACAAACAAGCTGCCAGCTGGAGCTGGAGCTGTGAGAGGGGGGCTGCTGGCTGATTGGCTCTGGGAGTGGGGAGGCACTGCTTAAACACGGACGCCGCTTGCTAGCGGCATTTCTGTATTTTATTTTCTTCCGCTGCCTGGTAAGAGCATCATTTCATTGCAGCTGTTGTACTAGCTGTGAAGCTATTATTTGGACTGCTGTTTTCTGAGCTGGACTGTTTCCATCTAATTGCCCACTCTACTTGTACTTGACACAGCGTGAGAGGCTGTGTAACTTGCACAAACAAGCTGCCAGCTGGAGCTGGAGCTGTGAGAGGGGGGCTGCTGGCTGATTGGCTCTGGGAGTGGGGAGGCACTGCTTAAACACGGATGCCACTCGCTAGCACAAGCGTGGCGTGAGCGTTGTGAGTGGTGCGAGCGCCACTCGGAGCTGAAATCTGTTTGCTCTATATGAGAGGCAGGTGAGAGGTGGGAATCATGTTTTAATATGTATGTATGTCAACCAGTTTATTATAAAGTAAAGTTTTAGGTTATTGCCTGCATGATTTACATGTGCCATTTGGCTTATTTAATTAGATATGTGTAGGGGTTCTGACAGACAGCTCTTGGAGCCTAGAATTGTTTATGGGAATTCACAGTTGCATGCGCTGTGCCCCTTTATCCCCCTTCCTGTATCTGATATTATTATCAGACGTTGTAGGGAAGTGGAGATTGGGGGGGATTGCTTTGCGCATGCACTGTGTGATGACCAGGAGCGGATTGATCAAACGATTGAGGTGGTTAAGTCCAGGAGATGCCCTGGAATAAATAGAGCACCTAGAAGAAGCCAGACGTGGTTGGTGCCTGTTTCCAGAGGGGCCACCAGGCCAAGTGGCCAGGTGACCTTTAGGGCTGCATCACCCTCAATATCTCTGACAGCAGTGCTATGCAACGCCAGGTCGATCAGAAATAAGACAGCTATTATTGCTGCTCTGGTTTCATCGGTCAACCTGGCGTGCATTACAAGACCTGATGGGAGATGATGCTGGCCTGTTTTTGAGGCTGCAGTCCCCAGGTTACACTGTGGTGCACTGCCCCAGAGAAAATCGTAGGGAGGCGGTGTAGCTATTTGTTTTAAATCAAACTTGGACTTCACCATGCACGGTGGGAACCCCAGGTTCATTTGAGTGTGTGCAGTTCATGGAGGACTTAGGCGTTGGCTGCAGGATCCTCCTCATCTATCGCCCCTTCTGGTCCGATGGGGGGTTCCTGCAGGAATTCGCGAGTTTGTTGCCGGCGAACATTGGATTCCCCAAGATGTATTTTTCTTGGGGACTTCAATGTTTGGGCGAGGATAGAGGCCAAAGGTGCCGACGAGTTACTGCAGAATATGTCCCTTCTTTTGGGCTGGTACAGTCTGTCGGCGCAGTTTACTCACCAGGACGGCCACACATTGGACCTGGTGTTCTCACTGGGACTTGAGATCGCTAATCTTGATGTTAATCGAGTAGTTTGGTCTGATCATTGCACTGTGAAGTTCATGTTTAGTGCTCCCGTCATGAATTCTTCCCCTTCTGAGATATTTCGCTGCCGCCCGTTAAAAGATCTTACCCCTGAGGGTTATTTGGCGGCAGTCGATCTATCAAGGGTGGGTGATGCATGCGTCGGAGCAGTTGACGCCGGGGTAGACGCCTATAATGAGGTGCTATCTGGCGCCATTGACTCCCTCGCACCTGTCCGTGTACGACCCAGAACTTCTTACCTGAGGTTGCCTTGGTATGATAGCGATCTCAGGGAAATGAAGAAGCTGGGTCGGAGATTAGAGCGTCGCTGGAGGAAATCCCGTCTGGGGGCTGACAAACTGGTCCTGTGTGCGCATTATTGCACATATCAGGAGGCAATCAACCAAAAGAAGACAATATTTTTGTCTCGGGAGATTGCTGCTGGGAGAAGCCGACCAGCCTCACTCTTCCGGACTGTTGATAGACTTCTTCATCCACTCTGTCTTCAGCCCGGAAGAGTTTCCTCGAATGAGGATTGTGAGGAATTTGCTCGGTTTTTCTCGGACAGGGTGTCTGCGATCCGGTGGGAGGTTTCCTCAGCCAGTAATATCATTGCTGTCAGTAATCATCAGTTGTGTTCTAAGAGCACTCTCTCTAGGTGGGGGGAGTTTAGGCCAGTGGAGGTTCGTGAGGTCACTGAGATAGTGGCCAACTTGAGGCATACCTTTTGTGAACTGGATCCCGTGCCAACGTGCTTCTTGATGAGGTGCATTGACATTGTTGGCCCGGTGTTTTCCCTGATTGTCCGGTGCTCCCTGAGTCAGGGTGTTTTTCCGGATGCCTTGAAGGAGGCTCTGGTGAAACCCCTTTTAAAGAAAGCTTCTCTGGACCCGGAGATTAGGGAAAATTACCGTCCTATCTCCAATCTTCCATTTCTGGGAAAGATTGTTGAGAAGGTGGTATCGCTTCAGTTGGGGAACATCTCAGGACCCACGAGTTGTATGATCCTTCCAGTCAGCTTTTCGGGCCAGACATAGCACTGAAACTGCATTAGTTCGGTGCAAAATGACCTCCTCCAGGGCTAGAGATTGGGGGACAAGACAATTCTTGTTCTCCTTGATCTCTCCTCAGCATTTGATACTGTGGACCATTGTGTGTTGCTTTTTCTGCCTGAGGGAGCTATGCGGACTCACGGTATTTCATCAAATGGTTTGAGTCATTTCTTACTAACAGGAGGCAACAGATTGTGATGGGTAATTTCTCTTCAGCACCCTACCTCCTTTCATGTGGAGTCCCTCAGGGTTCATTATTGGCTAATGTTGTTCACAGTATACATGCTGCCCCTGAGAGATCATTAGGAGGTATGGTTTGAGTTTTCATTGCTATGCTGATGATACTCAACTATACCTTTCCTTTACCCAGGAACATCAAATGCAGTGGATGTGATAAATATCTGTCTGGCTGAGATAAATGACTGGATGTCTTCCAGCTGGCTGCTACTGAACCCTAACAAGACTGAGGTACTAGTAGTGGAGTCGAACAGAGCTCGTGATGGGATGGCCTCTGACTCTGCGACTGGCATTGTGTTCAGGCTGTGTCATTGATGGCCTCCCAGAGTCTGAAAACATTGGTGATCTTTGACAGGAATTTGTCCATGGAGGCTCAAATATCCTCTGTGGTTCATTCCTGTTTTTTTCATCTGAGAAATATCGCCAGGATTAAGCCCCTTGTTCCGGCTCTGGACCTCCCTACTTTGGTACATGCCTTAATCACTTCTAGGTTTGACTACTGTAATGCCCTCTATCTCGGGGTCTGTGGAACTTCTCTTCACAGACTGCAGCTAGTGCAAAATGCTGCTGCCCGGCTTTTGACTGGACAAAGTAAGTTCTGTCATATCACTCCAGTATTGAGCAAATTGCACTGGCTGCCTGTCAGGTGGAGAGTTCTGTTCAAGGTGGGTTTTCTCACCTATAAGACCCTACATGGACAGGGCCCTGGTTACCTTTCTGATCTCCTGGTACCGTCCACCTCTGTCTGGGATCTCCGCTCCTCAAATGGTGGCCTCCTCAAAGTCCCAAGAGCGAGGCTGAAATCAGCTGGGGATCGATCATTTGGAGTTGCTGCTCCAGCTCTTTGGAACTCGCTGCCGCTGGAAGTGAGAGAGGCCCCCACTATAGACGTCTTTAAGAGCCGTCTGAAGACCTTTTTATTTAAGCAGGCTTTTGGAGATTGAATTTTAGATGTATGTTATTTTAATGAAATGTATACGGTATGACATACTGTACAGTTTTGTGCGGCGCCCAGAGCCCTTGGGATTGGGCGTCTTTTTAAATAAAATTGACTTTGACTTTGACTATGATTCACTCTGCCTTTGTATTGTCCCTTACTGACGTGATCTTGTAAACCTCTGTACACAGTTCTTGCTTGATGATTTTCCCTAATCTCCTTGTCCAATGCCTCCTGGCATCTTCCAAACTCTTCTAACAACTCATCATTCTTACTCAGCAATGTATCATTCAAACCCATAAGCAAGTTATTCAACAGTAACACATGCTTCTTATTCTGATGTAACCTTTCACAATCCTCTCTCAACTTGACAATCTCTCTTTTTCCTGTACAGTACTCTAAAGTTCATTCTGTGTCTTGTTCCTAAGCTTTTTAATAGCTTGTTCCCACCCCCCTCTGTTGCTTGCCTGCCTCTCGGGATTTGAAGCCCAGTTCCTTTTTCATCACTAGAACATCCACTTCCACTGCTTGTAATGCAGTATACAGGGTGGCAACCATTACATCTTTTTGGTCATGTTCCTTAACCATAGGTTTTGTTTCCGAATACAGTTTGCAAACATACTGTATTGGATGGGCTTCGGATTTCACTTTCAGTGTAAAATTGCACCAACCTACATGAGAAATCAGAAAGTTTGAGACATTTAATTTAAACTCTGCACTAATGGTGATTTTGAAAGCTTCACCTTTTCCTGCACTAGCTGGGAGTCCAAGGCATATCGATCCACCTTGTGCTTGACAGCTAGATAGTTACACAGTGTGGTATGGAAAAATCAAAGCCGCAAGGTGAACGAAGGGTCATAGGTTCAAACACCTTCATGATTCCCAGTCTCATTTGTGGCACACGGGACTTGCAATACTGTCAGTATGGGTTGAACGGGAGGGCATAGGTTTGAACACCTTTGTGATTCCTATGCCCATTCATTTGTGCACCTTTTTGCATACTGGTTTGGTTCTGTCAAATCAGATCCTTGCCGTGGTCACCATTTGTTGCCTTTGCTTGGCTGGCAGATTCTAGATCTGTGGGCAGAACATGACACAGAGGCCAGGTGTCACAGAACAGAGGTTTATTCCCCAAATATATGTAAAAAGGATGGCTTATCAGTTGGTGTTCTAAACCTCCTAACATATACTGCAGTGTCATCATAAAAACTCAGAGGAAAACAGTCTTACATACAGTCTTATACTAGAGATAAAAAGAATGTGTATAGAAAAATACAGCATTTCTAGTGGTGAACAGCTTTTATCCCCCCCTCGCAGCGACATTTCACCAGCGAGGTCCCCCACAGCGACTACAGTACCTAGCCATGGTGAGAGACCCGCTGGAACCTGGCGCTGCCTGTCAGGGGTCCTGCACCCCCCCGATCAGTTCTGATTGGAGTTGAGAATCTTTAAGTGGCGGGTGTGGGGGGTTCGGGGGCGAAGTCCCCCTAAGAAAACAAGGAAATCCATAGCGAACCAGCAGCCGACTGCAGAATGCGGTCAACCTGCCGGTGTCGCTGACAGGGCATTCAACAGAATTTCTGTCGGACTCCTGTCATGGGTCCGGTGAACAGTACTGGGCAGCTGCACTTAGAACAAATACTGTAGATCATCTCTTTCTCTTGCTCGTATACAGTGATAATATACCTGACTAAAGTTATTTTAGTAGCAACACTGTGATTTATAAGGAGTGTTGACTCTTGCTGTAGGGCAAAAAGCTATAGGTGGTGCTCTAACACCACCACATAATCATGCTGGCTAACAGTAGCTGGGCACATTATGTATTATTGCAAAGAATAAAGATTAGCTTAGGAAAAAGAATTGCATCGTGGATCTACATGAGCAGTGCTGATACTGTTCTTCTCTGATAAGGGTACAACTAGCCACTGTAAGGACTGGTGAAGGCCAGTTCTGTGTTACAATGCAGAAATGCTCAGTGAGCACAATAATAAACAGCTGCTTTAGCAGAAAAAACATAAAACTACACCATTGGAATAAGGCATACATAGGAATACTAACACTATTAGAGCCAGAGGTGGCTAGCACAATGGCTCTGCCAGAATACTATTATCCTATGCATGTGTGTACTACAGAAACACATAGTACTATACTACATTCTACCTTGCTATGCATACTGTAAATGTGTGTGTAACATATACTGCACTAAGTGTGTGTATGATAGCCTACATGAGGGTTTGTAGCGCATGTAGGTCTACACTCTCATTGTCCCAAACACTGGAACTTCAAAACCCTATTTCATCAGGGTAATGTTGAATCTCAGACAGCATCCTGAATTAATGAAATGATTTTTATTTATTTATTTAACAAATTGGAAACACCTTTGAGCCAAGGGCTCTTTTACAGAGATTCCATGTCAAATCACAAGAATAACAAATTACAATGGTTTCAGTAAGTAGTACAACATGAGGAAAGTAATTACATATACAAAAGAATAATAGGGCAATATAAATATTCTGTCAAGTGCAGCCAGTGGCCTAGTCTGAAGAGAGGTGAAAGGGATTACAAGGAGAGATGGACAGGGGGTGAATGGGAGGGTGGAAGAAGCAAAACAAGAGCAAGGAGGGAGATGCCACAATGAAGCTTATGCAGAAAAGACTCACGGGAGGGGCAGAGGGAGTAGAGGGAGAGAACAAGGTGAGGAAACAGAGGAGGGATGGGGAAGTGGGAGTGGACGGGTAAAGAAGAGGGGATGAGATAGGATGAAAAGAGGGCTGGAATGGGGATGGGAAAGGGATGAAGGAAGGAAGTGCTGTAAGTGGAATAGTGCAGCAACAGGGTAGGGCTATACAGGGGTGAATGGTAAAAGAGGGAGATCCTAGTGCATTTAGCTGTCAGCAAAGATTAGGTATAGCAGTCACAAGATGATCTGGAAGCTAAGAATTGATGCATCTTCTGCTTAAATGGTCCCTAGGCTGCAGCCGTCACAATCTCAGGAGGAAGGGAATTAAATAAATTAGCCACTCTAATTGCAATGGATCACTATTGGAGCAAGGGACAGTAAATGTTTGGCTCACAGAACTTCGTGTGTTATGAGTGCCCCTGAAGGGACTGAAAAGCTGAAGGGAACCTGGTGATAGGAGATCAAGATCTGCCTTCTTAGTCAGAAGGCAGGCTTGATATTCAATGCGAGCCTGGAGTTGAAGCCAATTTGCTTGTCTGTAAAAGTTACAAGTGTGAGTACGATGCGCTGCACCAGTTAGTAGATGACATGCCTTATTCAGAGCTGTTGTGAACCGATGTAGGGCTATGTCTGTGGCGGAACCATAAATGACCAAACCATGGTCAATAATAGACACAACTGAACTTTGGATAGCCAATCTGAGGGCTTTGGTAGTAAGGCAGTGTTTATGCCTGTGTAGAAGGTCTAGGTGAATGTTAACTGCCTTGGCAACATTCTCAACATGGTTGGAGTAGGACAGCATACTATTCAGAGTTATTCCTAGGTGTTTAAAAGATTGAATCTGATCAAGGACTACACCTGCACTGTTTTTAATCACCAATTGTTTGGCTTTGTGCTTGCTGTGGGTACCATGGAAGAGCATGACCTCTGTTTTTTTGCAATTAAGCACCAACTTATGAGAGGGGAACCAGGACTCAGTTTCAGTAAAACTTTTCTAAAGCTGGACCTGAAGGAGGATAGGGTCAGCAGTCTTTGGGAAAATGACTGCATCATCCATGTAGAGGAGTACTGGTTCGGAACAGTATGCCAGAAGATTATTGAGGAAGGTGCTAAATAGAAGGGGTCACAGTATCGATCCTTGAGGAACCCCAGAGCAGATAGCAGTTTAGCAGAAAGGGTAGACCCTATTCTCATCTGTTGTGTGTGGTTTGCTAGTTAGCTGGTGAACCACTTTAGGACTTCTGAAGATATAACAAGCCCAGCAAGTTGATGTGTCAGCAAAGGATGATTGACCATGTCAAATGCTTTAGACAAGTCAATAAAGGTTGCAACAAGTTGACCCTGATCAAGGTTATCAGTGCCAGATGCCTATGGCAAACAGGATACTCTGCCTCCACTAGATCTTAGATGGCTGCCCCAAAAGAAAAATGTGTCAAAACTGAGAGATGGTACAGCAATACTTACTCCATTCATAGAGCACAGGAGGCAGCAGTTAAAACATATCTTGGTGTTAATATCCCAATTGGACAGGCTTTACCATGATATTGTACATGAGAAGATCATATAATTTGATATGATATGATAATACTACTATAATATAATTTAATATATAGTCATTTTATAATTTTTTTATTTAATATTATTATTTGCAGTTATATGACAAGAAAATGTGAATCACAACCTTTAAGTTATGAAATGTGATATGAGCTTTCTGTTTGCCTCTCTTTTCTCACATTGTTTTCAGAAGCCTCTAGTGAATTGGGAGAGGGGGGGACTTTGAAGAACTGGGTAGTGAAAGCAAGAAGATTTTTTGGGGAAACTAAAATTTACCTTTCTGGATGGATCAGTTTTATTCTGAATAAGGGAACTGGAAACACTTTAAAAAAGAAGAGGGAGAAACTGCTATGGTTCTGGATTGCTTAGAATACTTTATCACCAGAGGCACTGGATGACAGCAGGGAAGGCTGCTTGCATTGCAGTGGGAGTAGAAACAGTGGATTTCTGGGGGGCTGCTTACATTGCAGTGGGAGTAGAAACAATTGATTTCTGGAGACTAACAAACAATGGTTTCTTTGGCTGTACTGTTATATGCCCAGCCCTTGTTCTTACAACCCCATGACAATGAATCTCAGTTCCTGTTCCATCATGAGCAACTTGTCTTCCACTAGCACTGCTTGCAGAACTTTTACTTGATGGAACTGGCAAGGCGGGACATTTACCTACTCATTTCCTTCCCCTTACATGCCTTTCTCTTCCTAGTCATGTCTTCATGGGGGCTATTCTCAAAAAGATATGCATGGTGCAAGGTGCTTGTGTTGAACATGATTGATGCAAGTAGCACCTTGTGCCAATACTTGAGCCCAGAGCCATTCTCAAAAGCAGTCTGTGGAAAATGAAGGCTGCTTGTGCAAAAGGAGACTTGCGCCACCCTTGCTACCTACATCTTACTGTGACAGGTCACAAGGGGGTATGCCCCAAGGAAGGGCTGCCGCATCCCCTTTTTCAGGATTTTCATAGCCTTGCCAAGGCCACTGGACAGGCACAATATAGACGTGCCAGAAGGTGGTGTGCATGCCCTGCACCACTGGGACTGCATGGCGATGGAGCTGCCAAGGGCATTTCCGCCAGGGGTGTGTGGCAGAGGATGTGTTGTGGGGAATGGATGTGCTTGTAGCAATGTTTACTAGCACCCAGCGAGGAGTGTGTACAACACATTGAGACAATGACATGCCCCTATGTACACATACTGTACTGTACTGTACAGCACAGTACAATACAGTACAGTACAATATGTGTACATAGGAGTATGTAAATGTCGCTATGTGCTGTACACACACCCCGCTTGGTGCCAGTCCTCATTTTGCTGCAGACCGTCCATCCCCACAACATATCCTCTATCATCCCCCCTCCATGTTATCCCCCGGCCCCTCCTGGCAGTCAGCCCCATATTGTGTGATACACTATCGCATCCATTGTACCAGTTTTACTTTTCAACAGCAGATATTCTATGTGGTTAAACATCCTCAGGTGTACAATAATCCTCAGATGCACAAAATACTGTTAATTTATTTCAGTTGACAGTGTTTTCATATATCCCCACTCCATCCTGGCCCTGATAGAGTTGCACTGGGTGGGGGAAGGGCAACCAGGATCCCTACATGCAGTCCAGGTTTGGTGCATCGGTGGATGCAAGGTAGACCCAGGAACTTTGGCACAGGGACACTGTTTTTTGTAGACTTGGGCACAGGGTCCCTGGCATCTCGGAGTCTGCTACATCCGAAGATCACCCCAATTTGCAGTTATCATAAGGGACCTTTGAGAATCGGCCCCCATGTTTTGTACATCCATGGATTTCACACACACATTACAGATGATGACATGAATCAGTCAAAGTTTGATGCTAACAATGATAACTCACAATGATCATTGATAATTCTTAGATGCCCACTTGCTATGCATGCCTTGAGCAGAGACAAACCCCAAGGCCATATGTCTCCTGAGATGATAGGGGAAAGTAGCACCAACAGGTCACTCCACTGACACACCCACATTACCACACTGGGAGACCAAAGGCCAGATTTTTTTTTTAACTTTCCTTTATTTCATAAATTTTTATAAATACAAAGCAAAACAATCAACATAGCAACGATACTACAGAATGTTTACAATGTAGATTATATACATATCTCCCCACCCTCCCAAACCACCCCAAAAATAATGCTGAGTAAGTAATAGTCTTCAAGAGAGCATGAAGAAATACAAATAAAAAAGGAGGAAAAAAAAAACTCCTAGGAGTGAGAAATGAATTGGTCTCCATGAGCTCTATTAGCCTAAGGAAATGGTTGATATTAGCCAGGTGGTAAGGAAAATTTAAATTAAACTAAGTCTGTAAGGAGTAAATCATTCCCCATTTATTATAAAATTGGTTAATTTTATTATTAAATAGATTAATCTGGTAATCTATAAATTGAGAACTAAGTTACTGTAGATATCCACTCTTGTGTACTTAATGTCTGGTTATCTATCCAATGTTTAACAATAAGTTGTTTTGTAGAGATAGCTAACATAGTTATAGTTGCTCTGTCACTATGGCTTTTAACTGAAGAGAGATTCCCTAGAATACAGGTCTCAAAGTTAAAAGCATGTTGTAGAAAAAGTTTTTCACTCTATGTGATTTTAATTAAATTCCAAATAAATTGAGATTTTGGGCAATCCCATTAAATATGACGGATGGTCCCTTCTTCTAGGTTGCACTTAATGCATCTATCAGATTCTGACAGACCAAATTTATACATTTTATGAGGAGTTAAACAGGCATTATGAATAAGTTCACATTGAATTAACCTAAGGTTATCTAAGGGTATAAACTGGTATATATTTTTTCCATAAGGTAGACCAATTTTGAGTACTTCCTTATTCCAACAGAGAGGAGTAATAGGATCTGTGCCAAATTTTAATATTAGTAACAACAAATATAAGTTGAAGATGGGATGGGGGTTAAGACTCCTAACGTTCATGTCTCTCACTGGATCATGAGATGTGATAGAAATCGGAATATGTCCAAAATAAACCTTCAAGGCAATTTTAATTAATAATAGTTTAGGAAGGAATTTTTTTATGAAGAGTCTCATTATCTAGTACTTCTTGTAGTGGGATATAGGAATTGTCCCTAATAAAAGAACCAACAGTAAGATTAACATTTTTGTGAATCCAGCAGGCTGATATAGTTTTCCCATTAATTTTGAAATTTGGATTATTGAAGATAGGTTGACCTGAACTCCTAAAACCTGATAAGCCTAAGAATGATAAGATCTGATGGTGCACTATCAAAGAAATTATGATTGTTGAATCCTTTAATTTTGTTGGTAGCGACCTCAGCAAAGAGTATAAAATAGCTTCAAGATGAACATTCTTTTTTCATCAAATTTATTTCCATATCAAGCCATATAGCATGGTAGCTTTTGAGGGAACTATGTGGGGAATGCCATTTTGTGTATTTATTAATATGTGAAGCCATGTAGTATAAAATACAGTTAGGTAGTTTAATGCCACCTTGTTCCTTGGGAAAAATAAGCTTCCTCCGTGCTATTCTTGGAGTTTTACCATCCCAAATGAAGTTACTAATTACGAATTTAAATTTTTAAACCATTTCAGGGTTATGAAGGTATTCAACATATTGAGGGGGTGAAATAACCTAGAGAAAATGTTCTTTCTAATAACATTAACTCTACCCCAAAATGAAAGGGGAAGATGATGCCATCTTTTAAGGTCTTGTTTAATTGTAGCGAGTAAATCTTCTAAATTTTGTTTCATTAACTGAGATTGATCTCTTGTTAGGTAAATACCTAAATACTTTAACTTCTGGGAAGACCAAGTAATACCCAAGTTTAGTATATCATTTTAAAAATAAGAGAGAGAGTTAAAAGGCATAACCTCTGTTTTGTCAATGTTTAGGGCCAGATTTATAATATTTAGAATTACCACGGGCCCAGGGTTCTTCAAATATATGGTACACCAGTCTTCTGGCAATCTAGAGGGATTTTCCATCCCTTCTATCAAACAGATGTTTCAGACAATCTTTTAGTGGTCTAGCTTGCATAACTCTTGGGGACCCTTGTCATGCAGCTTTTGGCCGAAGTTTGCCACACACTGCCATAAATCAGGTTGACTGTTGTAACTGTGCCCTACAGTATACAATTGGGTGCAGTTGCAGCAACTGACAATACCACAGCTGCAGCGGTGCAAAGGTTTGATGCAGGGCTTGATGCAAATGCTGTAACACCCTCTGAAAGTCAAGCCCTAAGTCTTACATAGCAGTCTAAGTTGTGTTTTACTTACTTAATAGTTGGAAGCTCCCAAACACTGACACAAATACAGAAATAGATTTCTATGCCCTGCTATACAACTAGTAGTCATTAAAAATGATTTGCTAAAATAAATCCTTCAAAATCTCTCCTGTACTTTACCCAGTGTGGCAAATTCAAGCTGCTCTGCTCCTGCTGCAGGAGGCAAACCCAATAAACTAAACTAAGCTAACTAACTAAATAAATAAATATGGATTTCTGTGCATCTACACCACCACCAGCACTCAGTAAAAAAATAATTGTCAAATAAATTGTTCACAAATCACTCACTTCACCTTTCCCAGTATACTAAATTCCTTCTACACTGCACCTGTTGCACTGCCTAGCCTGCAGCTGCTAGTACAGGCTCACACTGTGTACCCTCTATTATCGTGTTCTTCAATATTTCACTAGCCTGCTTTCCTAAATGGCAGTTAAATATGGGAACTACCTAACTGAAATTAGGGGAGTGGAATCCTCCAGAGTGCAAATTATTAAAAAAAAAGCAGGATGATAGAAATGAAGGGGGATGGGAACAGAAGCATTAAAATGAGAGGGGGTGAAGGAGGGAGGACAAAAAGGAAAGAAGGGGATAACTAAGTGGTAACATAATCTGAAAGGCCATGACAGTGAATACTAGATGTCTAGGCAGTAAGATTCCAGACACAGAGGCCACCAAGGCAGAGGCTGACCAGGATATTGTGGCAATCACTGAGTCATGGTGCATGGAAAACCATGACTGGGACATGGCCATACCAGGCTATACTCTATTCAGCAAGTCCAAACAGCAAATACTTGCACTCCTAGAATTGAAGTGGTAGCACTACAAGGGCAGCAAGCCCAACAAAAACACAGTTCCAAAGTGAAGCGCTCCAGAAAAAAACACTGAGACCAACTGGTTACAACTGTTGTGTTTTAATAACCACCAATGTAGAAGCCCCTTGCACCTCAGCTACTTGCCTTCAAGGGTGCATTAACCAGTTCAAAATAACTCTTCCTTTTTAAAGCACAAAAGTAATGACATCATTCATCATGTGATACAAAAAAATTCTAAACACCATTATATAGAATCTAATCATTATATCAAAAGACATATCAGAAAACTCTTATTTACATAATACAGAACTTAGAGTCTCTGCACATAACAGAGAATTCAAACAGTTAAAGACCATGGGCCCGACTCCAGAACGAATGGCGTAACTTACATGCAGTTGTGAGTTATGCCATTCACTGCTCTGCCAGGAACCCTATGCTGCATTCCAAGAGTGGTAGAGTCCTGGCACTTGTGACATGCGGGATACACCAGGTGTAGGCTACCGCCACACTCATGGTGTATAGAACCTGCATGTCAAAAATTGTGGCCAGTGACAGGCAGCCCCAAAGCCCCACCTGCTCCGGACCACCTTGGCACACACCAAGGGGCATGGGGGGGCAAGACAGAAGGCACAGGTGACCAGGGGAGTGCACCAGAAATGGACCCCCGGGAGTCCCTGACATTTGGGGGGTAGGGGGCTGGGGTATGCCTGTGGGAGCATGGGAAACACTGCTGCACCAGTGTTGTGGTATCATGGGGTGGACAGCCAATGGATAGCACCATCAGCTGCCACTTAGAGCAGCTCCGGGCTGTCCTAGGTTAGCACCACCAGTGCCCCTTCTGGAATGGCACTTGCGGGTTATGACAGCTGCCCTCCTAGAATTGGGTGAAGTTGCTGTCATAACCTGCACTTGTGCCAGGCATTGTGGACTGTGGCATAGTGGGTGGTGTAACCCACGAATGTCACAGTCCACAGCCGCCATGTGCAAGTTGCAACTCAGAATAGGAGCTGGCATATCCCATGGCATAAGTCATGAGATACGCAATGGGGTGTGGCTTATCTCACCTTATGCCATCATAGCCACTCTTGGAATTGGGCTCCAAATCATTTAACGTAATAAATATAGCCTCAATTTATTATGGATAAAATTATTATTACTTGACTGAATGGTGGGATCACCAAATCAATAGGGATACTCCTTTAACCAGTTATGTCTATAAATTCAATTTACCCAATAAATGATGGCTAAACAGTCCTGTGTTCATATAGTTTATTCAAGTTTGAATGCATTAATATTTCATAATACATTCATGGCTGAATAACAAAAATTAATAAAGTACAACAAATGTGACATTGGGATGAAAGTTTGTAAACCAGCAGACAAAAGGGTATCAGACTTGTCCTGAAAAAGAAAATATAATAAATAATAATTTATTATTATTTAACTGTAGGGACACTTAAAAACAGTGTAAAAAAGGAAAAAGGGGAAGAAGTGAAGAAAAGGGAAGAGCAGGAAAGAGAAATGGGTTAGGGAAGGAAGACGGGGAGAAAAAAGAAGGGGAAGAGGGAAAGTGGGAGGTTTCAGGGGTGGGGAAGGAGGAAAGGGAAGGGAGGTTAATGGAGTAGTAGTAGATTGAAGGAAGGGGTGGGTGGTGGGAGTTTGAGGAGGGAGGAGGTTAATAGAGTAGTGATAGGAGGTTAAAGGGAGGGTAGATGGGTGGTTGGAGGTTGAGGAGGGGGGAAGGGGAAGGGGAGAGCTTATGAAGGAAGAAAGAGTAAATGCATGCTAATCATTACTTATACTTTAAAAAAGGTTTCAGGTCCCATCTTTCATTTAGGCCTTAAGGACTTACTGTATCAGTCTTGAAAATCCAGTAACTCTCTATCTACATAAGCACGGTCTGCCTACCTCCACCTCGTTTTGGGGTCTGAACACTCTCTAGGCCCATGAATTTAAAACAACTAGGGTCAGAATTGTGCATAAGTGCAAAATGTCTTCTGACTGGCTTATCAATCTTCTGATTAATAATTGAGCATATGTGTTTTTGTATACGCTCTTTCAGGGTCCTCACAGTTTTTCCTATATAATAAAGACCACACACACACACCACAACATGTACACAACAAATGTGCTACATGAAATAAATTAATCAGTCTTCATCTTTACATTATTTGGCAGTGTACTCTCATTCCAAGTCTGCATGTATTTACATACATTGCACTTCTTGCACTTAATCAACAGGGTATTGGAGCAGGGCATTCATCTGCATAGATCAGCTAAAGACACTCAGCAGTGTGATCAGCTAAGTGTAGTGGTAGACCCTCATCTGAAACTAAAGAATTGAAGAGGGACACCATTTCCCCAGTAATGGGGGGAAGTTGAAGTTGTAAGGTGGAGAATTTGGAATGCTGCTGTCTTCAAGGTGAATAGCTGCTAGTTTATTGGTCTTCATGCTCAGTGAGAGGTGAGGGGGATTCTGGACTGTGGGGTGGGTAGGATTTATACAGGTTGGGCATATAGTAACTCGGAGGGATTTGACGTACATCTGAGTTGAGGTATGATCTCCAGATATCCATGAACTCTGCTTACTTTCCACACACTGTGTAATGTACTCATTCAAAGATGGCTATTTTGTCCTGCTCCTGTAGCCATTCTGATGTTATGTGGGGATTTTGATCTTTCCAGTGTCTGAGGAAGTCTCTCTTAGCTGTTATAAGGGCACCGAGCAACCATTTTTTGGAGGCAGAGGAAATCACTGAGTTTACATTCTCACAATCCAAGATGACTAGCATCACCAGGCGTGATGTAAGAGTAGTGTGGGTGCTCGACAGGCAGGAACACTCAGCCTGGATGTCTTCCCAGTAGGTTTTCATTGTTGAGCATTCCCATAATGTGTGTGTGATAGTGCCTGTGGTGGTTAGGCATCTCCAACATTTATCAGTGTTGGACAGGCTCCATTTGTGTAATTTCTGGGTAGTTCTGTGCCACTGATGTAGAATTCTAAGCTGTATAAAGTGGCTCCTGGTGTCACTGGCAGTTCATTTTTAATCCTCTCCAACATCCCTGCCAGTCTTGGAGGGAAATGTCCTGGCCAAGATCTGTACTCCATCTCGCCCAGAGAGATTCAGTTGTATTGGCCCGTAGTTCCAGCAATTATTTATATATGTCTCTGAGTGTTTGGCTGTCTCCTTGAGGCGGTGCCAGTATGCCATCTAAAAGGTTCAGGTGTGCCACTTTAAGCTCTGGGCCTAAGAGTGCCTGCATTACATGTCTGAGTTGAAGATACCGCCAGTGTTGTTGTTTACTTAGATAATAGTGTTCAGGTATGTGAGTAAAAGACTTGAGGTAGCCTATTTGTTTATCCAGGAGGTCAGTTAGCCTATGAACACCTTTACAGGACATCCCTTCCAGTGGACTGGTTTGCCTCCAATATGAAGCAGAGAGTTATTCCACAGTGAGAGATGAGGGAAACAGTGTGGGTGTCAGCTTGTCATTTTAGCTCATTATTTAAGGCTCTCTAGCTCAAGGGTAAAAATGGAGTGAGAACTGAGTCTCTAGGAAAGCTGGCTGAATAGAGTTATGGTGAATTGTTGGGATAGTAGGAGATGCGGTTTGCAGGAGACACATTTTGGCTTGTAGCCCTCTGCATTTAAGAAGAGTGCGTGTGAGAGCTGAAAGAAGGCATGTGCTGTGTGTTTTAGCTGGATGTCCAGAAAATTTAGGCCTCCTTTATCCAGGGGTCCAAAAAGCTTAATCTTGCCAATGCATTTGGGCCCAGAGCCCCAGTAGAATATCAGCATTTTGAATTGTATCAATTGGGACAATCAGGGGTTAACCTTGGTGGGCATATTGTCTAAGATATATTGGAGTTTAGGGGCTGCCATCACTTTGAAGGTGTGTGAGATGAAGGCAACTCCACCTGGTCATCTTGCTTTATGGACATAAGTAGGAAGCATATGTTAAGGTCTCCCATAGTGTGGAGCTTCTTGGAGCAGCAGATGCCTAAGCATTTGAGACTACCAGTGACTGGTTGTAAACCCTAAGGGAATCCAGGGGTTGCTGAGGTACTATCCCCAGAAGGCATAATCAAAGATTTAGACATGTTAGCCTTGTATCCACATAACTGCCCAAATTGAGTAAGGAGATCCATGAACACAGAGACAGATAACTTGGGCTTTGTGAACATCAGCAGGATGTCATCTGCATACACTCTTCTTCTCCCACTCATATGCCATGGATATGGTCATGTTGCTAGATGTCTTGCAAGAGGTGTTCAAGTGCCAGTTTGAATAGTCGAGGAGAGAGGGGGCAGCCATGTTGTATCCCCCTTATGAGAGAAAAGGGAGGGAGGTCTGATGGTTTGTAACCACCACAGCTTAGGATCCTCTGTATGAGGTTTTGATAAGATGTGTGAACCTCTCTCCAAACCTGAAGGTCTCTACAACATGAAAGAAGTAATCCTATTCCACCCGACTGAATGATTTCTCTGCATCAAAGGATACTAGCACTGATGGGAGATAGAGGAAGGTGACCTTCAATATCAAGTTCATGAGCCCTCTGGTGTTGTCTACCCCTTTGAGTCCTTTAATGAAACCAGCTTGATTGCTGTTGACCAGTGTGAGCAGTACCTTTATTAAGTGCACGGCTAGTACTTTAGCATAAGCATTACAGTTGACTAGGCTTGCGGAAATGGGGCAGTGACTTCCACATTGCATTCTCACATACTAAGATGCCAACAGATTAGGCCTTGTGGTCTATTGTGTCTGATCATGAGCCAATACCCCTGAAGGAGTCCTCTAGTGCCTGCAAAACCCTCTTCTCAGGCCATCCCATTCCCTGCCAGGGCCTCCCCCCTCCTTAGTTGTCATTTCTCATTTTCACCTTCCCCCAATACCTGTTACAACCTCTCTTGAACCCTTCCACAGTAACAGCTGCCACCAGCTCCTCAGGCAGTGTATTCCATGGTTCTACCACCCTCTCAGTGAAATAACTTCTCCTCCTCACACCGCTGAGTCTCCCCCTTTCAGCTTCCAACTGTGCCCCCAGTAGCCCCCTTTCTCTTCTGAAAAACTGTATCTATCCTAACCCTATTTACCCCTTTTAGATACTTGAAGACCTCAATCATATCCCCTCTGTCCCTCCTCTCCTCCAGTGAATAAAGGCTGAGCTCCTCAAACCTCTCCCCATAGAACCTGTTACAGATTGCGTAGCATCTTTTCCCAGCTTAGGGAGTGGGAGATTACTGCCAAGCACATGTAGGGAGGAAGTTCTCCCATTGTGTTAACATTTGTCAAGACCTGCATTAATGGCTGCATCAGGACTGCTTCAAAAGCATATAGGAATTCTGCCAGGATACTGTCTGTCCCCAGTGCCTTGCCTGGAGGCATATAGCATAAGGCTTGCTTGAGTTCAGATAGGTATATTGGCCTGTCCAGCCTTGCTCTGATTTCTGGGGAATGCACTACAGGGTCAGTGCAGAGGTAAAGGCAGAAAGATCCCGCTTGGTAGGGGAAGCCTCCTTCTTGTAAAACCAAGTAAAATTCCTGATAATCAATATTGATCTCCTAAGGTTTATGGTGTAATTCTCCTGCCTTGTTCCTGACCCCCCATATGGAAGACTGCTCTTGCCATTTCTTGAGATGATACACTAGCAGACAGTCTGGCCATTCATCTGCTTCCCAAAAGGTTTGTTTGAGATGGAAAAGTGCATATTCAGCCTTCTGGGTGCAAATGCATATTGACTTTATAACGGGTTCCCACTATTTTGGCTAGCAGCTATGGGGACCGCTGCTAGTCAGTCCATTAATGGCTCTCTAAATCTCTGAGGGCTTGCAATTGTGCCTCCATATCTTTGTTTTTGACTCTGTTTAAGTATAAGGCATGACTGATGCATGTGCCATGGATGAAAGCCTTCAGTGCATCCCATCTTATTGTGGTCAAGGTTTCTCCTGGTTTGTTTGTCACTAAGAAGGTCTGGATGTCCATCTCTAGAGACTTACAGAACTGTGGGTCCCTTAAGAAGGTGATGTTAACATGCCACCTTCTACAGGGTGAGAGTTCAACCCCATTTGGTATCCAGGAAAACAACTCCTGGGTATGGTTCAAAATAACCACCATCCCAGTATTTGCTTCCATTATGTCTGAAACCCAGTGACTGGGAAGAAGCCACATGTTAATTCTGGAGTGTGTATTGAGTGGGTGTGAGCAGAATGAATAACCCCTTTCAGTGGGATGGATTATTCTCCAGATGTCAGCTATTCCTTATTCGGAGATTAAATCCACTAGGCCTCATAAGGCTGGAGTTTGGGGGCCAGCGGTGGGGATTGTGACACTTAGCCAGCTGGTTAGGACTGCTCTATGATATTTGTATATAGAATGTGTTATTGAGTGTCTCTCATGAGACAGCCTGTGGGATGACACCCCCTTCCCCCAAGTTTCAGTTAAAATGACAGGATATATGTTAAACAGCAGAACTCTGTAATGTGATTAACTTCCAAGAAGTTGCATTTTATGTCCTTGTTGATGATCTGTGCTTCTTGGAAGCTGGTAAACTAAAATATACATTTTGTGGCATCTTCAGAGGAAGAACAGTTAATTTCAACTGGTGTTAAAAAGCTATATGGCATCTAGGTGAGAAAACGGCAGAGTTGTAAAAGGTCTTTTGATATGGACTGGGAACAGGAACTGCTCAAAGATCACAGAGAAGGAACTGGGAAATCACAGACTTATAATTTGGGAAATGAGTTTTTGCTGATGTCACCTTATTTAATATACTTCCTGATAGGACATCCTGTGTATATTATTTTTTTATATTTAACAAAGAGGAGCTAGGTGACATCATGGAAGAGGTAGGTATAGAGACAGTTTAAACTATTCTGTGTCTGATCTTTAGTGACACATTTATTTGTGGGCTCTTAGAAACAACATCTAACTTGAAGCACTACAAGAAGGTATACATTAGATAGGAAAGTCTAATTGTATTGTGGTATGAGTTTATGCTTGTACTTTAACCTTGATCTTTTAAGTGATTGTATGCTTTGTGATACAGTGTTCTGTGTTTACATTTTAAATATTTTTTATCCATTTTTTAGTAAACCTTTTATTTTAAAGAGACTGCCTGATGCACCTTCAAAATTCTTTCTTTTGCATGCGAAGTATAGAAGGTTAAAGTTGACAACTGTTCATAAGCTTAATGGTGTTACTGAACTGGAAAAAGGTAAGAAATACCCAAGGTCTTTCATAGAGTTTTAAGGTTTCATTTTGGATACCTGGTTAGGTGCCCTTAGGCAAAAGATATCTGGCATTCCCCAAAGAGCAGAATTATCTGAGCCTGTACATTTTCGCTACCATAAGGTTCACAGTTTGAATCCCCCCAGAACTTGAGACCAAAGATGATTCGGACCCACAAGCAGGCAGGAAGGTTACCCTGTTCTGTTACCTGTTCACAAACCTTCCTACTCTTAATCAGGATATGAAGCCCCTTAACATTTCAGGAAATCCATTTTATTGGTTGGTGAGGCATGGTTACTGTATGTTAAGGGTAAAGACTTGCAGGTGGTCCATTCAGGTTTAGTGATGCTTTCTTGCAAGGAAAGGGGAGTTGGAGCCCATGCCTGCCTAGTATGGCATGCTCCTGATCATAATCGCCAGTCTAGTCCCACCAGGGGATTAGAGTGGTGGCAAATGTTGGGATGAGGAGTGTACTGGGGCCTCAGAGGATTTGGGCAGCATCACCATACTTAATGGGGTAGGTGGACTAAACAGCCGAATAGTGTGCTGCTAGACAGGCCCAGGTTTCCCAAGGATCTTGTTAGCAGTTAATCCTGTAAAGTCATTTGGCAGTATTTGATACTGAGAAACAGTGCCACAGAGAGTTTTACCAAAGGTTCTCCTCTCTCCCTGATTGAAGCATCATGAAGTGAGACTGGCTTAAAACTACAAAATCTCTCATGGTGGGTAGCACAATGGAGTGAGGAGCACCCCCTATTGCAGGACATGCTGTGAGTGCAGATTTGAATATGGATAACTGACTGTCTGGGAAGGTTGTGCATTCATGGTGGAACTGATCAGGGGAGTAGCAATGTACCACAGTTTCGCATAAGGCAGTTTCTTGGTGTATCTAGATGACTGTCCTTCCCTTGTGGGCTCCTGCTTCTGTAGGTATAGCCCACTGTAACAGATTTCAAAAAGGGGGGAGTGAACGAGGTGTAGATTGCACCCTTAAGCATGTGATCCAGTTTGCATAGTTTGTCTATGACCCCAGATTGACTGCCTGGCAATAAGGAGCTGATCTTCTGTTTCAGAGACAGCCAAGTGGCAAGGTAGATTGGCTGTTCCATCCTGAATGGTATGGGGGGTGATGAATCTGGGTTGGAGTAGGGGAGGGAAGGCTCACAGGCCACTGTGAGTGGCCCATGGGGGAGCAGGGAAGAGGACAAGGACTATGGCAAGAGAGTGTTAAGGAGTCAGGGGGCTATGGCTGTATTTTACAAGAAAGGAAAGAAATAAAAGATTAAACTCTAAAAACCCATGGGTACATTCTTACACCTAAGAGGTATGCGAAATAAGAATGAGCAGAAAAACAAGATCCCATAGAATACAGTTCTGTTCAGGTTTTAGGTCTGGCTACTGTGTCTTCCATTTGGCCTGTGTGTCTGGGATGAGGGTCTCCACTGCACATGGAAACCAGTTCAGTCACCGCAGCTCAACCTGCCAAGGTCCTTTGGTCTGTGTCGTCATATTGCAGTGAGGAAATTTTTCACAGGAGTATCAGGAAGCAGGGTGACAAAGAGGTGGGAGTCGTATGTCCTGACTCATTTAGGTGCTGACTCACCTGCCAAATCTGTGCATGTGTCCGAGTACCTGGAGTCCTTATTCTCTGACCAGGTGCTAGTGGTCAATGTGAAGGTTAGTGGGTAGACAGATGCAGCAAACAGAGTTAAAAGGTGTAGAATGCGCTTTGCAGTATTTATTTTCCAAAAATAAAATAAAACTGTAAATGTACAGAAAGGAAATAGTTGGTTAGTCTTTCAGTTCAAAACAATGCACAATTCTCTCAGTGCACAACTTCCAGGCTTAATTCCAGCCAAATAGATTTGTAGCATATGAAAACTTATATGTACTATGAGCTGCTTCCTCCATGACAGTCAGGTCCCAACTGACTGACTCATCTGTTTTGCATCTCAGGAGGAAGGCTTTTATGCCTGCCTACTGATGATGTCAGCACCATGTGACCTGCCTAACTCACAGTTCTATAAGTAAACACAGGCAGGCTGACTCATCCTAAATAAACACAGACAGGCTGACTCATCTGACATGAAATCATGATGTTTCTTTAGAAAATAGGGTATAGCATGTTTACACACATAGATTATTACAGCATCTCTCTTCATTTTCCTTAAAATCAATGTTACCCTCTAAACTGGCACAAGCCCCTCTTATTCAATGACATCACATCTTATGGCAACAGTATAAAAGAACTGGCTTTTAATCTGACCAAGCGGTCAGCTCTTCAGTTTTGGGACAGCTACAGTATCTCTGTAGCTAGCTGCCCCTTTTATCTTCATTCCCCACCAACTCAGAAGAGGGACTAAAACAATAAAAAAATAATGGCACATGCCATTCAGCTACACTGTAATGGGCAATTCAACTGTGTACCATCTTTCTTTCTTTAAACAACAGACTGCTTCTTAGACAGACTACACTGTCAGCCTGTATTTACCATCATGCTGTATTTTATTACGTTATACAGCTACCTGCTAGACAATAAAAATAGGAGGGAAGGGAAGAAAAGAAATAGAAAAATAGGAAACAGATTTAAGTAAGGTCAAATGGGTATGTACTTCAGGTGGCCAACCTGACAGTAGAAATAAAGATTGAGAGATAGAAGTAGAGAAAGAGGTGCTGCTGCAACAGACTTAGACAGGGGGTAAAATATCAAGCAAAAACAAAATGATAGTCCTGAATTCATCAAATAGAACTTCCATATCACACATCCCCCCACTTAAGAGGAAAACAGTTCAACCAGTTTTTCACCTTCCAAAATACCCTGGAAGGGTTGGAGTTTCCAGCCACCTTCTTCAGAAATTCCACCCCAGGGACATCCTTTTTATATTTCTTGTGCACATGCACAAGAAACATTATGCGGCAGCCCAGGAGAGAAGTGGGTTGTGGAGGTGGGGCACTGTGGCGGCCAATGATGGCACTGCATTTGCAGGCTTGTCACAGTTGGAACAATGCAAGCCCACTGTGCTGATCACACTGATTTCTAGAAGTGCCACCAACTTGAAACGATTTGGCTGCTGCAATAAGGGGCTGCCTTGTCATTGCAGCATCAGCCATTCTGCTGCAATGAGGGAGCAACCTGTCATTGCAGGGCAGTACCTTGCCTGGTGAAACATTTCTGTAAACATGGTGGTGGCATAGCTGTCACCTCAGAGCACCATGAAAGCCAATGGGGGTGCCCAATCCCCCATCAGCATGCCCCCAACCCAGTTCATTTGCCGATGGGGGAGCCCACTCCCCGTCAGCATAATGCCCCCCAAACAGTCTTTCTTTGCCGATGAGGGCCCAGTCCCCATTGGCTTCAGTCCCTCCCTTCCAGTTCAGTTTGTTGATGGGAGAGCCCAATCCCCATTGGCATAATGGCCCCCAATCATTTCATGCATGTGCCAAGGGGGTGCCCAGTCCCCCTCGACAACATGTGCCCCTCATCCATTTCTGTGCCAACGGAGGGCCCAATCTCTGTCAGCTTCAGTCCCCCTCTCCACAAATGCAGGCAACACACTGGGAGCTCAAGGGTGGCCTAGGAACACAAATGAGGATGAGGTTTGCTCAGGGGCTTCATTCTATCGAGGCATGGTGGTGGTTTCATGTAATTCTGCCTAAAACTCAAGTTTCAACATTTTTTATTCTCTGATCATGAGCCTGCAAATTCTTTGATCGCGAGCCTGCAAATTCTTTGATCGCAAGATTCTTTGATCGCGATCTTGCATCACAAGGGTGCGACTAGATGGCCCTTTGAAAATTTCAAATTTCTCAGCCCAGGGGTGGCCTAGGAACACAAATGAGGGTGTGTTTTGCTCAGGGGGCTTCGTTCTATTGAGGCATGGTGGTGGTTTCATGTAATTCTGCTTAAAACTTGAGTTTCACCATTTTTTATTCTTTGATCTCGAGCCTGCAAATTCTTTGATCGCGAGATTCTTTGATCGCCATCTTTGATTGCAAGGGAGGGACAAGATGGCCATATTTTATAATGGAATAGATTGGCCAATTTTCACAATCTTTAAGTTTAAATATCTCGGAAACGGTTTGGTCTTTTTTACTTGAAATTTGGAGGGTGTTGACGGCATGTCCTGTACATGTGAATTACAGTGTGTACGTGTTGGAGAAAATATTTTTCACGGAGATATTGCATGAAGCAATTTACATTTTGCAGACAGTGTTTTGCATTGTGGTGGTGCCTTGAAATTGGTAGGGTACCTAGCCTTAGTGTCATGGATGTACTTTTCAGTCGTTGTGTCTGTAAAATGTCAACAGGTGCAGAATTCTGCAACTCCAATGAAAGAAAATCTCAAAGTTTAACATGTTATATCTTGGACACAGTTTGGTCTTTTACATTGAAATTTGGAGGGTGTTTATGGTAGAGACATGTTTAAAAGTTGGTGGGTTCACAGGTCCCAAAGGGCCCACACTCTCACCAAGTTCCGCAAGTTCTTAGTTTTCTATTCTTTCTCAAAAAGTAAGGAAAGTCTATGCAAAAAACTGTGTTAATGCATCATTTAGGGTTAAAACACAAAAAGTCAGGAAATGAAAAATCTTTAGAGTTGCCCCTCCCCCCATGGACCCACCACTCATCCCAACATTGACAGATAATGGGGTGTGTCATTGGGGTTATGAGGCCTAAATGTTGCCCCATTCTTGTTCACTGTTGCTTCTCAACATGATTACACAAGGAATGGGGCAACATTTAGGCCTCACAACCCCAATGACACACCCCGTTATCTGTCAATCTTGGGATGATTGGTGAGTCCACAGGGGGAGGGGTGACCCTAAAGATTGTTCATATATATGTGTATATATATATATATATATATATATATATATATATATATATATATATATACTGTATATATATATATAGTGTTTGTACATCAGATCCTAGGGTTAAATATCATTTATACATGGATGATACCATTGTGTACATTGAAGGTACCTGTATAGAAAATATTCAGCCTATACGCTTTTGAAGAATTACAGAATTACTTGCTGAAGTCTAGGCTGATCCTGAACCCTAAAAAGTCTCAGGTAATGATTTTCTCTAGACAGCAAAAGATGTGCTCTCCCAAATCAATCTTGCAGATTAGAACATTTAATACAATTTCTTTACATCATGTGCAGAGTTATAAATATTTGGGAGTTCACTTGGATTCAACTTTGAAATGGAATTTGCATATAGGATCAATAGAAAAAAGTAGGGAAATGTTTAGGCTGTTTATATAAGAATACGTTTTCCCTGACTGAAGCAACAAGAAGGCATCTGGTTAATTCTTTTATTTTACCCCTAATAGATTACGGGGATACAGTTTATGCAGGTGCTACACAAAGTAGTTTAAATAGATTAGACATATTGGGCCAGATATTCAAAGCTTTGTGCGGTCCGCAAACAGTTTGTATGGGAATAGCATGGGATTAGCACGGGTCTGCCATATTCAAAAGGCCAACTAGTGTGGACAAACAGCAGTAGCGCTGGGCAAAGCATAATGATATGCAAGGGGCATAGTGAACATGAATAAATTTGCTATGAGATATTTAGCGAGATATTTAGCGACTAGCGCCACGCTAAGGTGTTTAACGCGACATAGCACGACCCATAGCGTGGTACAATTTACCACCCAGGAAAAGCTGGTCTTAACCCTGGGCAAACAGCTTTGCATGCTTTGCGTGGTGCTATCTCAGCATTAGAGCGGATTGCGCTGCCCTAACATATGAGTATGACACTTAGAAACTGCCAGACATGGAGGACACATGCTGCTCACTGATGGCACCACCGTGATGCCATCAGCTGCCACCAGTCTGAGCCGAGCACAGATAGTGAGGGGTGATCTGACCCACAGCGGACAGCATGGTAGTGTGACCATATAGCACACACCTTCAGACCATACGTCTGTGGTGCGTAACAGATGCCAGCACACACATGCAGCACTGTGGGCATGATGACCAGTGAGGGGAGGGTGTATGGGTGTCCAGACCTCACCACAGCCCAGGTGTGGACACAAGGCTGGGACACATCACTCAGTGCACATGGGCCAGTAGTGGGATTATGCCACCACCTGTGTGCCTGTCGGATCCTACATGCCCCCCAGCCACCTACCACACAACTGTACAGATGTCACAGCACACTCATGACATTGTGTGCATGCCATGCCACAGATGCAGCATCTGTGGATCACACAACAGTGTGATAGTACTGTCCACTGTCAGTAATTACCTGCAAGCTGTGCCTGTCACTGTGTACAGTGCAGTGATCATCACTGCCCTACATACCATAGGCAGTGTTGTGTCCCTCACACTACCAGCCCTCTTGCTATTGTAGTGTCTGCTGAGCACTGTAGCATGACCTACAGTGTGAAGGTTGCATGCAGCACTACCATCATCTGTACCTATGCTGTGTTGTCCCCTGGGGTACGATATGCTATGCTATGCTGTACTGTTTACATGATGCCTGCAGCTATCATCATGCACTGCCTGACTGACCTACAGGTGGAGCTGTGGTCAGACCTGGCCAGCCCTTGTACTTCAAGACTGACCTACATGTGGAGTTGTGGGACCCTGCAGTAATGTTGTGTAAACTGCATGAAAATCAGGGCATGATAAGATGCTAATGTGGCTGTTTGCCCAGAGACTATCTAAGTAGGCTCATTTACATGTCACTTTTGAATATGGCAAAGTTTAGCATGGGGCTAATGTGTTTCTACCGGGCAAACTGCTTAGCTCCACGCTAAAGCGGTGCTAACGTGTTAGTGCGTCACTAACAGTTTGGGGAATATTATACAGTTTTGATCACTGTTTTTTCATGTGTGCTGCTGCCTGCAGCTGTACTGGGTCCATGCATTTGCCAGAACACACATTGGCCACATAGTTCCTCTCTACCTACCATCACGTCACTGTGCACTGTGTTCTTGTTGTGGTTTGCACTTCCTGGTTGCTATATTCGGTGCTGTCAAATTCCAGGGCTGTGGTTGCCCTGCACTCCCAGCCCAGTTTGCACGGCCTCTTTCCCATGCTATATTCAGAGGCTGTTTGCCCTTGGTTATTCCTTTTGAATGTAGCTTGCTTTGTGCTCCAGGTTAAGTTTGCACACCGGGCAGGGGGTGCAGCCATTACATTCCTGGGCAAATCGTCGAGGACATTCAATTGCGGACATTTGGTCACCGGGACAGTTAGCCGTGCACTCTTTCATCGCACGGTCAAATTGCGCCCATCAATCCCGTCGCACTAGTCGCAGAGTATGCAGAGCTGTGCACTAGTCTACCAAATGCAGAAGAGATGTGCATTTTACATCTGGTGAGAGTACTTTTGGGGGAGGCCACTAGACTACCAAGGATTCAAGAGATGTGCAATTTACATTGGTTGAGTACTCTTTGGTGAGGGGGGCCACTAGACTACCAGGGATTCATGAGACGTGCAATTTACATCTGGTGAGAGTACTACCAGGGATTCAAGAGACATGCTCTTTTATGTTTTTATATATAAGGAGTCCAAAGGAGGGGAACTGTTATTGATGTGCTTATGTGTTTATGTGTTTGAAACTGTTAAAACTCTGTGTCTTTATTACTTCACTTAGAAACTCTTTGCATTGCCACATCCTTATGTCACATTTATTTCAATAACAGATGCTATGTCCATGAGAAACTTTATCGGAGTACGCAATTTCACACCTAGGCATATGGATTTATACACTTTGTTCAGTCTGACAAATCTGCTGTTTTTTCTTGGAGCTTGGTGTCCTAGCTTCATCTGCCGACGTTGCAGTGCAACAGCATGTTGCTCTTGTCTTAACTTTCTAGGCAGCTTCGCTCTAGTGGGGTGGCTAATATTGACAGTGCATGTGAAGACATGGTGCCAAGCCTCAATGGCATTATTACTATGAGGCAAATCTTGCAGTACTCTGTTGTGTTGATTCCAGAACTGCAAAGCAAATCTTGACTGTCTACGCTTCTTCCGATTTCTTGCCAGCCTTCCAATATAAACGTCCTCAAAGTAATCAAATAAGCTTTCCAAGTCCTCAAAGTCTGAGTCATCCTGCAGTGCCTCAAAGTACCGTTCTACACCTTCTGTAGGTACATAAGCCAACCCTAAAATGCAGTGCACCTTTTGAGCAAAGTCTGGATCATGAACATATCTCTGCTGCATACCCTTTTGCTGGACATGTCACCATAGCGCTTGCCCTAGGTGGAAATTACACCCTGATAACTCCGAAGAAGGGAACATGCCAGACAAAACTTAATAGCAGCAATTTCAAAGTCAGTCATTATACTGACTAGGCTTATGTGGCTACCAAGCAATGATTTAAGGTGAACAAACAACCTTCTATATACCTTCTCACTACATCCTGGCAGTAAGTCATACATGCAAGGTCTGTTTACCCCCTGTACAAGCGCATGTAAGGTATACAGTTGGTCATCTTGCTGTGGTGCTACTGTGAATGTACTATCACAAAACCAGTGTTGATGGTCTCGTAGCACCTGCAAGTCAGTCTCACTAGCAAAAATGTTCAGTCCTTCTTCTTCAACCTGAGTGAACTGTTCACCATTTACTGTCTTACAATATTCTGAGATGTCAGAATCTGTGGGGGAAGACAGTTGTCTATGTCTACGCACATCACGCCTCCTCTTGTAGTGCCTGCAGAATGATATTTCATGTGCACTCCTCTGATTCAGCAGCTTTCCTTTTCATGCCACCATGCACCTTAATGACCTGAGCACGACCGTGTACTGGAGAATGGTTATGCTCAGTCAGTGCTTTCAAAATGCTGTCACCAAGGGTGTGCATGCGAGCCCTGCATGTCCGTTGCTCGCAGCACCAGATTATTTTTTCATTTGCCCCATCCTTTTCCTTAGTGTATAAAAAGTTGTCCAAACACAGCTTCTTCATGCCTTTCTGTGTTGTCACGAACTCCATGGCAACAAAGGCAATCGATTCTCTCTGAATCCACACAATTGATGCTCTCTAATGCTACGCCTTGCCCTAACATGTCATCCGCAGTGCGACATTGCAATTCAGTGAAGTGCGGGGGGATGCGACAGCTCCAGCTGCTACAAGGAGGGGATAGTAGTGCAGTGCAATGCTCTATCGAAGGCAGGTAGGGGCTTTCAATATACTTTCAGTTGCTAAGCAGGTGCAGGTGCACATTTCCTAACAAATATACTGGGTATGAGGCATATTTAACAAGGAGTCAATTTTTGCTCATATTGCAGATCACACCCTTTTAAAAGAGTCACAAAGTCTACATGTGAATCAATGCACTGTTTCTTCTGTTTCCTTTTCTCCATCCATTGTTCTTCTTCGCTTGTCTGGTTCCTCATGCAAGTCATCATCAAAAGGAAACACAATGGGAAGTTGTTCTCTTTGTGCCTGGGCCCTAGTAGTTATAGCTACAAGAGGTTAATTGGCATGTGGGGTTTTAAGCAGTCTCTCAAATCCTGGATGATCCTGCCCAATAATGATTGGCATAGGAATTTTGGGCACAAGGCCCACAGTCATTTCAAGTGTCTCGTGCTTCACTGCAATTTGTAAAGAAGCATTAGGATATTTATGGACATCTCCATTCACACAAATAACAGCTGTGCCAGGGCCATTTGGATGGGTACAATCCACTACATTTGCTCAGACCAAGGTTTGAAGACTCCCAGAATCAACAAGCCCCATCATTTGCTTGGTACCAATTTCTATGGCTGCAGTATATTTCACATTGGCCAATGCCAAATGCACTGGTTCCCACCTTTTATCAGAACAGTTCCTAGCGATATGTCCATTCCACTTACAATAATGGCATATTACATCTGCTGAGTATACTTTGCCCCTTCTATCAGGCCTCCATTCTGATCTAGCAGGGTCTTGGTTAGTAGGTCTAGAAAAGGAAAGTTTCTTACCTGACCAGCTGCAGTGGGGTTGGTGGCTAGGTACCCTCTAGATTTGGAAGGCCAAGCAGCCATGTAGTCCTCTGTGAGGGTAAGTGTTCTTTCCGCTGAATACGGCCTATGTTCTTTAACCAAGATCTGCACCTCTTGGGAAAGGATTTGAATAAACTGTTTGTTGAGTACCAGTTCCACAATCTGGTCTACTGTCTTGAAGCTAGGCTGTAGCCATTTGTGGCACAATTCTTTTAGTCTGGCATATGCCTCCCTTGGGGTGTTCATCAATTGCATTTTTAGGGACTGAAATCTTTGTCAGTATGTCTCTACATTAATATCATATAAGCATAGAACTTCTCATCTCGTTAACTCAAATGGCTGTAGACCAACTGGGCCCTCCCAGTCAAATAAGGTGCCAACCTTATTACCCATTGGTCTCTTGGCCATGCACATGCCATGGCAATATGTTCAAAAGTTGTAATGTATGCCTCTATATTGTCAGTCTTAGTAAGCTTTGTCAGCTTAATGTCCTTTGGGGCATTATGATCAGCATGCCTGGGGCCTATGGCTTGTATAGCTTGCAAAGTGTCCACCCACTTTGCATCCTGTCTCCTCTGACCCTCGTCCCTCTGTCTCTCCATTTCAATCTGTTTAATGTACAGCCACTTTAGGAGCTGACTGATCTTGCCTGGTGGTGCAGATGTGACGTCCTCCTTGGCCTCTGGTATACCATCCTCAATTTCAGGTTTGGTTTTCCTCCTGGCCCCTAGGTCCAATCCTGGAAGAGGCTTTTCACCTGTCTTCGCTACCATCGCTCAGGTCAAGATAGGTGACTTGTATTCCACATGTTTACCATTCTGCACCTGCCGTTCCTGTGACATCTGTCTGGATATCTGGGCAATATCCCAGCCTAGACACACCAGTATCTCACTTCTAACACCAGATGTAAAGGTTAGTGGATAGGCATATGCAACAAACTCAGGTAAAAGGTGTAGAATGCACATTGCAGTATTTATTTTCCAAAAATAAAATAGTAAACGTACAGAAAGGAAATACTGTAGTTGGCTAGTCTTTCAGTTCAAAACAGTGCACAATTCCCTCAGAGCACAACTTCCAGGCTTAGTTCCAGCCAAACAGATTCTTAGTACATGAAAAGTTGCGTGTACTATGAGATGCTTCCTCCATGACAGTAAGGTCTTTACAGACTGATTGATCTGTTTTGTATCTCAGGAGGCAGGCTTTTATACCAGCCTACTGATGATGTCAGCACCATGTGACCTGTCTGACTCATAATTCTTTAAGTAAACACAAGCAGGTTGACTCATCCTAAGTAAACACAGGCAGACTGACTCATCCTAAATAAACACGGACAGGCTCACTCATCTGACATGAGATCATGATGTTTCTTTAGAAAATAGGGTATAGCATGTTTACACACCTAGATTATTACAGCACCTCTCTTCGTTTTCCTTAAAATCAGTGTTACCCTCTAAACTGGCACAAGCCCCTCTTATTCAAATGACATCACATTTTATGGTAACAGTATGAAAGAACTGGCTTTTCATCTGACCAAGCAGTTGGTTCTTCAGCTTGGGGACAGCTACAGTATATCAGAAGCTAGCTGCCCCTTTCATCTTCATTTCCCACCAATCACAAGAGGGAATAAAACAACAACAAAAAAAATGGCACATGCCACTGAGCTACACTGTAATGGGCAATTTAACAGTGCAGCATCTTTCTTTCTTTAAACAACAGACTGCTTCTTAGACAGACTACACTGTCAGTCTGTATTTACATCATGCTGTATTTTATTACATTATACAGCTACCTGCTGGACCATAAAAATGGGAGGGAGGGGATGAAAAGAAGTAGAAGAATAGGAAATATATTTAAGGAAGGTCAAAAGGGTATGTAATGCAGGTGGTCAACCTGACAGTAGAAATAAAGATTTAGAGATAAATGTAGAGAAAGAGGTGCTGTTGCAACATGCTGAGAGAGGGGGTAAAATATCAAGCGAAAAAAAAAAATAATGATAGTCCTGAATTCATCAGATAGGGTTTCCCTATCACAGTCATTCTGTGCCACCCAGATTTCTGCCTGTCTCTGCCATTCTGAGTAGAGTGTTTCCCTTTCATTACTTGCTAGTCCATCTGGTTATCAGCCACAGGTTTCTGGGTGGTAGATTGATAATGCAGGTTCCACTCTGAGTGGGGTGCAGTTCTGGGCACAGATTCACAGGATACGTCATGTTTTCAGAGGACATGAGCTTTCTCTGTGCATTCCTTTTGAATGTATCAAGTAGCTTCCTCAGGCATATGGAAGGTATACAAGCTCCCATTTCAAGTTTGGCTGAGCTTAGCAGTGTTCCATACCTTATTTGGGATCCTGAAGTCTTGCAGGAACTTCTTTGCCTCTGTATACCCTTTTCACTTCTTGGCCAGCTCTGTGGAGAAGACTGCAAATATGTGGATTCTGTGTCCTTGCATATCTAAAACCAGGGAGAAGATCTTTACATTGTCTGGGTCCCTAAGAAATTTGGCTAGAATTGGATGTGGCAATTTGCCTTGCTTTGGGGGTGGAAAAAGGGTCCTGTGGGCCCTGTCGATCTCAAAAACAGGCTTCCAGGAGTGTTTGAGCAGATGGGGGATTTCTCTCTGTAAGAAGCTAACCATACTGTTATTTCTGACCCTTCAGGAATCCAACAAAACACAGGTTATTTTTTTGGCTCTGATTTATAGTATTCTCAGCCCTTACCCATAATTATGCCACAAGATGTTCCAGGTCCTGAATCCACACATCATGGTGAATATCTTTATCATCAATATATGAGAGAGATGTTGCAGTGTCTCTCGTTTGGCACTGTAATTTCTGTATTTTCTCTTCTAGGACTGCTACAGAATGTTTAAAGGAGGAGATCTCACACAGAACCTGAAAAGGCATGTTTTTAATTTCCTAGGTGTCAGAATTAGTAGCCCTGCTCAGAGTTGCTGCACTGTCAGCCATCTTCCTGCCTTACAGATAGCCAGCCACTGATGTTTTTTTCACTGTTTTTGCCACTGGAACACTGACTTTTGAGATAGTGCCATCAAGTGCATTACAGCTGATTTTTACCGACATCAGAATGTAAGTTTAACCCAAGGGCTAAAGTTTTTCCACAGGATTTAAACAAATGTTTTACTGGGTGGCACTGAGCTAATGGCTCAAGCTGTCATCATCTTCCATGGTTCATGCATGCACCAGTTAAAACCCATTTAGTTTTAATTACCTTGAATATAAAGGTGCCAACTACCCCCTTAAGAGACCCAGGGCTCTACTTAAAAAAATATACCGCAGACATTTGCTTTCTCCAAGAATTCCAATTGATTGATTGCTATGTCCCATTGTTGAGATGCAATTGGGGGGTACAAATTTATGTTACAGGCACTTCTTCCAAACATACCAGCGTAGTTATATTAATAGCCCACTCATTATCTTTTACTTTACTCCATGGACCTTTGGGATCTGGGGGACAATATATTATTTCACTTGAAGTGGTGAATTGAAGTGAATATGTGCAGGCTTCAGTTTATGGCCCTTTACAGGATGATCCCACTTTTTCTCCAAACTTTTACTTCATTTATTGCAAAGGCCACAAATACCAGTGGTCTTTGCAGGAGACTGAAACAGTCCATTGGACCCAGACTTAGACCAATCAGGTCATTCATGGGTGCACATATCCCCTAGTCAGAGGGCAGTTTAGGAGCTGGTTGACTCCCTTCACATTATAGATCCTTGGAGAACTTTTCAGTCCTCTAGTAGGGAGTACACATTTTTCTTGAACCCCCACCAAACTAGTTCTAGGCTTGATTACTTTCTTTTTAGCCAATCTCTCCTCCCCAAGCTTTATGCCATGGAAATTCTTCCCCAGGATATTTCACATCATGCTCCCATTAAGCTTGAACTGTGTGCAGACAACCATGCAGATATAAACAGAGTTTGGTTCCTAAATAACAACCTTCTGCACTCCATCAAGGTGGTGTAAGGCTTAAAAGCTTTCATGGTACAATTCTTTAGTGAAAACAGGGGATCAGTGGATAGGATCGATGTTCTCTGGAATGCCTACAGATGTGCAGTGCATGGGGAACTTACTTGTATTGCTATTTGGAATAATAAGTGAAAGGCAGCACATGCCACCTCACTTCTTAATCAGATTCAAAATTTGGAGTGCCAACTTTCTCAGTCTCCAATGGTTCCTCTTAGGCAACAACTCATAACCCTTCAGGAATAGTAACATGATCTAAACAGGGATCAGGTTAAAATGGCACTTTTTTTGTGCTGAAAATAAGTATGTAGCCCAAGGGGAGAAGGCTGGCTGCCTTCTTACTCTCCACTTCAAGAAACAGGAAACAGTCGACATTGTCAGGTTCTTGAGAGGGGAAGGCTTACCTTTGATTTTGACTAAACCACAGGACACCGTAGCAGCCTTTCAAACTTACGATGCAAGTCTCTATAATACAACAGAAAAATGCTCTTCTAAAAGTGAGATTATGGAATATTTGACCATAGTCACATTGCTTATCTTCCAGGGGAAAGTCAGGAGCTCCTAAAGCAACCCTTGACCCTGGAAGATCTGCAACAGATATTGACTTCATTATCAATGGACAAAGCTCCAGGTACAGAAGGTATATCTGTACATTTTTATAAGACCTTGTAGGACCTCCTTCTTCCATGTCAGACGGAGGTGTTCCTGGAGGTGTATAGAAGAGGGAACATGGAAACCTCAATGTTGTAGGCTTATATTTTTGTCCTCCCCAAACCGGGTAAAGGTGATAGCTTGGTAATGAACTACAGGCCAATTTCACTGCTGAATGTTGACATTAAAATCATGACTAAAGCTTTAGGTCTTTGCCGCCAACAGGTTTGGAATCCTTTAATGGGTGTTACTCAAGTGGGTTTTGTGGTGGTCAGGTCTCTTCAGGCCATTTGTGGAAACTCACTCATATCCTCTCTGCATCTGGGGAGATGGATAGTAGAACTGTGCAGAACATCAAATTCCACTCCTGGAATGACCATTCTTATTCCATAGAATTCCATGGAATTTTCACAAAAATTCCATGGAATTTCACAACATTTTAAATTTCAGTTATTTCACTATAATTGCATCCAAATAACATCAAATTTGGAACAAAAACAGTACCAAGTGGCTCACAAGAGTGTACTACATTTTGTAGTTGTAGAGTGAGGGGGTAGTGTTATGGGTGGCTAAACATTTAATCAAAATTTAATTTTCAGTTATTTTGAGATAATTTAAAAATTTCTTATCCAAATTTCTCCACAATATCAGGTTTTAGAAAAGTGCCTAGAATGCATATGTGTGCCATGTTTTAAGTCTCAGGCTTCAATGTGAGCTGAGCTATAGGCAGCCAAATATGTTGCCAAAATTTGAATTTATAGTATAATTTTGATAGTATTATTAAAATATTACAAAAATTGACAGGTATACAGGTTATCATAACCTTTGTATATGCACATAATTTCAGATTACTAACTTTAAATGGGATTGAGTTATAGCCTGCCAAACATGTTGCCAACATTCAAATTTCTGTTAGTTTCCTCTAATTTTAAAACTACATATCCAAATTTAACCAGAGTTGAAACATTTAAACTACTATACCACTTGGTTATTTCTGAAAAAGTTCATATTTGCAGCTTTAAATGAGGCTGAATTAACAGTAGTCAAACTTACACAACATTTAAACATTTAATTTTGCAAGAATGCAAACTACAAATTTATAAACACCCGAAACTTTAACACTAGAGAATGCAATACCAATACATTTGGCAGGTTCTTAGACCTTACACAGAGACTGTGTGTGCCAATTGTATTAACTTCTTGCTGTTAGAAACTGCAAAATAGCATCTGTACTTAAAATCAAATCTCATGAGTCTTTGTGAAAATGGTAGAATTTCATGAAAACTTCCATAAAACAGGAATTTTCTAATTTCACTCAGCCTTATCTGAGGGATTCTAATTAAAGGGTAGGAGTATAGGAGGGAAATAGTACAGGGGGTCACCAGGTTCTGGATTTAGATACACAGTTTCACCAAGAAATGGACAGCTGAGCAGGGTAGCACAACAATGGTAGACCCCCAGGTTGGAGCAAGAGATCACAGAGTGTCAATTCCAACCTGAATGCAAGATATTTAAGGATTACATCCAGTAAATGTATGATCCGGGGAGAGTGGTGTACATGCAAGTCTAGGACTTAGAGGTACTCAAAAAGATGTAGTGGGGGAAGGCAATGTCTTCAGTGGCAAGAAGAAAGAATTCTGGCTATTCCAACAGGGTAGGTCGATAGGAAAAGGAGTAGGGACTCACATTTAAGGGAGTTTGTCACTTTAAAGAATAAAGAGGATATCAGTGGGATCAGTAGGTCTACTGAGTCAATCAGGCTATGCCAAAAGAGAAAGGTGGGGGGGGGGATAGTTACCCAGAGAGGAATAGCAGGACTACAAAAAGGTCAGCCCAGCTTATCAAATGAAGTAGTGATATGTGCATTGTTAATGTTAGATTCCACAAAAAAATTATGGATGCTTCATCTACAGTATATGCTATCATAAATATGTGAGACAATGTTACTAATTATTTTTTTTCCTTTGCAAAATTAAAACTGCTTAACCAATTTATCCAATTGTGTTAGCCACCATGATACACTAACTATGGATCTGCATGTCAAATGTTAACTCTATGCATGCAAGAGCAGAGAAGCTACAAACTGCCACATTTTTGGTAGTTTTCACAAAGTTTTGCAAATATTTACATAGTAAAGTTTTGAACCCTGTAACTTAAAAATCTCTTCTCTAATTCTCTCCATAATTAGATCATTTTATAAGTATTAAAAAAAGATTATCCATACAAATTTATACATGTCTATCTCCAAAGGTGCCAGAGTTATGTGCAGATGAAAGTTTATTATGACATTTCCTGAAAAAAATAAAATGACAGATTTTGAGCACATATAATTTTGAGACAATGCATCATATAGTCATGAAATCTGACACATTGTTAGAACACTTATTATCAAGAGATCAGGCCAAATTTAAGATCTTTGACCCAATAGATGGTGAAGGTATATGCAGATAAAGATCTTCATGAAATTTCGCACAAATAATAAAATGTCAACATTTGAGCAACTATAGTTTTGAAACTATCCATCTGAATTTTATGATATTTGGTAAGTTAGTGGACATCATCCCAAAGAGGATATATATGCCAAATATCAGAGCCCAAGCTTGAAAGGAGGTTGAGTTATAACCACATTACTAAATTTAAAAAAAATCAGAGAACATCCAATGCAATCCTGTGAAATTTCACTGACTTTTGTGAAATTTCATTAAAATTCCATGGATTTGGAATTTTCCCATTCTGCATAACTCTAATGGATATCTCACTGGTGTGGGCCTCCCTAGACACAGCGAAGGCTTTGATCATGTATTGTGGGGATTCTTTTTCTTAGTGCTAAAGCAATATATGATTCCCACAGAAATCATAACCTGGATTAGGATCCTTTATTCTAATCCTGCAGTGAAGGTCAGATGCAATAAGGTCCTCTCCTCGGGTTTCCCCTTTACAGAATGGCACCCAACAGGGTCACCCATTACTGGTGTTTCTTTTTAATTTATACCATGAACCCTTAGCCCAGTACCTCTCACAGCATTCCAGTATTGAAGGTGTTGAACTTGGTGGGAAGTCTTCTAAGATATCATTATATGCTAACACTATTCTGGTACAGCTCCAAAATCCCGTTACTTCTTTGCCACGTGTCTTAGAGGAGATAAACATGTTTAGCAACTTATCCCTATACAAGTTCAATTCAAGTAAAAAAGTGGTGATGCCTCTGAATCACCATGCGAGGAAATGGGATGTGGAATACCTCGAGCTCTCTTGGGCAACCCATCAACTTTCTTATTTAGGACTTCAGATTTCCTCATCACATTTTCAAATCATTAAAGACCATCTCACAATGCTGTTACAACACATTCAGTGAGACTTAGGTGGCAAAATCTTCCCTTATCTTTTTGGGGTGCATTAATATCATTAATGTGAATATTCTTCCTCGAATATTATATCCCTTAAACATGCATACACTCTATTTACCTTTGTCATGGTTCCAAATTATCTCTGAGATGCTTGCCCCCTTTCTTTGGCAGAGGTGGAAACCTTGGTGAGCATATCTAAAACTAGCTGGAAGTAAATTCACTGGAGGCCTTAATTTACTGAATTTTCTTCTTTATTATCTGGCAGCCCAAGGGGCATGATATATCTGATGGTCTGTCCAGCCTGAGGAGGAGATGATAAATTATGTTCCACAATGGTTTATAATTGAGCTGGATATGTGCATAGCCCATGGTCCAGCCATGTTATTATATATGAAATAGACCAAGCTGCCTAGGTCACTAGTTCATTGTCTATTTATAGGCAGTTATGCAGAGTACTAACAGTGTCTCCCATCCATCCAAGAGATCAACCCATTTAGCGTAATCCCAGTTTCAGGAAGGGGAAAAATAATTTATAGATTAGACTGGGCAAATAAAGGGTTCACTTTGGTGTCTAATTTTCTCTCTGGTGATAGATGGATTAACTTCCCTCAATTTCAATGGTTGCATAGGGTTATCCAGTGGAATATCTATCCCTTCTTACAGGTACATCACATGCTGGCAATGGTGCTGGGGAGATGGGTGTCTCTGGTGACACCCCCTCTTTCTTTGCTGAAACTGGAAGATCTTGATAAGACAAGGACATGAAATTTTTAATATTTATAAAGCCTTTTGGTCTTCCATTCCCTCTACATACAGCTTTCCCTCCAATTTTTGGCCCACGGCTTCGGAGAAGGAATTCACTCTGGTTCATTGGGAGGAAATTTGGAAGAATGCACACAAATATGTTAATTTAGAAGATAATTTATTATTGCAATTTAAAATACTGCAAATCCTTTGTCACGCTACCAAAAAAGTATACAGCTGGGGCCTTTTAGACTCTCCTTTCTGTACCAGATGCATTGAAGGGGAGAGTATTTTGTTTCATATATTGTGGGACTGCTTCAAATCCCAGCAATTGTGGCAGGTGGTCTAAGCTGTTCTAGATCCAGTATTGGGTCTGGAGGGTACTTTCACAAGGGAAAGATGCCTGTTGAGCCTTGATTTACAGCCATTAATGGGGGAACCATAAATATTACTTTACTTTAATTGTTTTGGCAATCAAGATACTTATAATACACCACTGGATGGATCAGACAACCCCAACACTTCAAAGCTGGAGAATATGGTGGCCTCTCTTAGTCATAAAATACTGACTTTTCATAATTATTGGGATACACTTGAAGCACTCCTTCCTCTAATAGATTGTGCGAGTTGCATTATGACTTAGCTCCATAGTCAATCTGTTAAAGTGGACTTGTGATTGTAGGGGTATGGGCTCCACACCAGTGAGGGGGATAGATAGAGGGGATTTGTATGTTATTTTGTTTGGTTAATAGTGTTTTCATGTGTTGCTAACTGTTTTTGTGTTTTTTTACTTGTATTCTTGTTAAAATTCAGTAAAGTATACTTCCTGAAAAAAGGAGGAAACAGAAGAAATCAGGGAGTGAAGTAAGGAACATGAATGCATAAGCTAAAGAGAGAATAGCCCAAGTGGTAATGAAAGAGGACAAGGTATTTTGTAGGTATGTGAGCAAAAAGAGGAAGACCAGAGGTGGGACTGTACAGTTAAAAAGGGAAAGGGGGACTGTGCTAAGAGGGACCAGGAAAAAGTAGACTTCCTGACAAATACTTTGGTTCAGTGTTCATAGAGGAAGGAGAAAGGGAGGGCCACAAAAAAGAAACAGGAGGTGTTGAGGGAGTGAGGTGGACACTAGTCCATGTTCAGAGAAGAGAGTTCTGCAGGGACTTACTAATCTGAACCCGGAGAAACCAAGGGGGCCAGTTGGGGTGCATTCAGAGGTAATGAGGGAGCTCAGTGAGGTCCTGGCTGAACCTCTGACAGTCCTATTTAACTGATCATTGGAAACAGGAGTGGTTCCAGAGGACTGGAGGAGGGCTGATGATGTCCTACTTAACAAAAATGGTAGCAGGAAAGACACTGGCAAATGTAGGCCAGTCAGGCTGACATTGGTGGTGGGGATGTTGAAGGAATCACCAAAGGAAAGGATTGTGGAATATCTTGATCCACTGGGTTATAATGTGACAGGGTGACCCCTGTCAACTGTGGGTGTCCCAGTAGGAAGATGAGGGTCCCTTGCCCCCTCCCATAAAGTGCTCTAGTGCTAATGGGAAAAGTGCAAAAAGTATTTGAAGTACTTGAAATGTGCAGGTCTGCTGTAAAAGAACACATCATTAGGTGTTCTTACAGGTAAAATTAATGGCAGTACATTTTAGTATAAAGTGATAATGTGTAGTAAAAACATCTATACCATTGGGCATAAACTGAATTGGTGAAGCTATAAAATAACATAAAGTGCAAGGTACCCTTTTAAAATGAGGTATGCATTAGCATAAAGTAAAGGGTGCCATTAGTTCATTAAAAAGTTTATGTTAAATATGTATTAATATGCATAAGGTGCCTTATAATATAAAAATGATAAAAGTGCTGCTTACTACCTAATACTAGAAAGAATATGTATTTGGTATACAGGGCCGCTGCAAGGACTTATACAGACTGTAGTCACTTTCTTTGAGGCTGCAAACCCTGTTGGTTAATGAAATAGCAATAGCAGGACAGAATTGCGTCCCACCAGTGAAGCTGCCTGGGGTACACTGTATACATAGTCAAAAGAGGTTGCAGCCTTATATAGTATATATTCTTAAGCTTAGTAGGCTGTTTATGATGGTCTTACTGCCATTAAGATCTGTGAGCACTGTGGTAAACATTTTAGGAATGTCAAATGCAGTTGCATTTTAAGGTTATATACTCTCTAGCAGTCTGCTTATAAAGCTCCTTGAGTCACAGTTTGCTGCCTGTTAACATGCTGTATCCAGGCATATAATAAGAAAAGAAAGAAAAGTAAATAACCAAAGTGAGTCACAGCAGAGTTCAACCCCCCTTTCGGAAAGGGTTTTTATTTTGCTCCTTTTCCCTGTCCTATAGTTCTTCCTATGTTTTTATAAAATTAAGAGAGCCTGTCACTTTCTGTGGCTCTTGATGAGTAATTATAGAGGGCTTCAGTTACCCAGACTAGAAGCTGTTGCAGCCCTCTGCTGAGACTGTAAGTTCCTAGTTCAGTATAGGGCTGGCATCCCTCAGCCTGACTCTGTTTGTTTGGTTACCCAAGAGTGATGTCACTCCTCAAGGGATGAGCTTAGCCCCAATTAAAGCTCATTAGATATGCATATTGCTTTAATTACCTTACAAGCAATGATGTGTTATTGAATTCTAGCTAGAAGAACATAAGATGGTACAAACTGTATATATGTGATGTGTCAGGATAAAACCAAGTGAAATAAAGGAAGTTATGACACTAATTAAGACAAAAGGGTGGAGTGTTATAGATCACATGACTGAGATGTCACCCCTTGAATTATATATAAACCTGCCACTAGGGGCTAGTTTTTAGATAGGGTGGTCAGTGAAGAACAGACTGTGAGAGGTGCAAGACCTCATGAGAGAGTGGTCTCACAGTAGCATTGAATGGCTAAATGCTAAATTTCATTTATTTCTGTTCAAATTTTTTGTTACAATAAAATTATAAACATTTATGTTAAATGTTTTTTATGCACCTTATTGCTTGGCTGAGTCTAATGTTTTTGTGAAATACCTAACCTGTCTACAATAAGATCTGAGGCAGCATGGATTAAGGGGGGGGTGTCTTTTACTGGTAAGAAACTGGGTAAGGGATAGGTGGAAGTGAGTGGTGGTAAATGGAGATCACTCCAGGAAAAAGAGGATGACTAGTGGGCTACTTCAGGGATCTATGCTGGGCTAGTCATCTTTAATGTCTTTATAAGTGACATTGTAGAAGGCCTGGAAGGGAAGGTCTGCCTCTTGGTGAATAACACTAAAATCTGCAGTAGGGTGGACACTGTGTGTGTGTGTGTGTGTGTGTGTGTGTGTGTGTGTGTGTGTGTGTAAAGAATGAGCAGAGACCTGAGAAAACTCAAAGGGTGGTCAAGGTTATGGCAGCTTGGTTTCAGTGTGAAATAATGCAAAATCATGTACTTGGGGCACAAAAATCAAGGGGCAGAGTACAAAATGGTAGAAGTGGCACTGATGACCACCAAGCAGGAAACAGAACTGGGGATAATCATGTCTGATGACTTAAAGGTAGCCAGGCAGTGCAACAAGGCAGTTGAAAGGGCTTGTGGGATGCATATGCTATCAGTTTTTTTTCCTATACAGAGCACCTTGTAACACATGCTTAATATTAATCATACAGTATGTTCAAAAAGTTAACTCAGTTTGGTAAGGGGACCAATCTTTATTATGGTGAAACCAAGAATGCACATGGAACCAGTTTTCTGCCAGATACTACCAATGAAAATGAGGCAGGGCTCAGTCAGCTTGTGATTTAAGGACATATAATTTTTCAAGTTTCAGTCGAGGCTTTTTTTTTCTCCCCCCCAAAAGAAATTTTTTTATTATTTTTTCCATATCTGAAAAAAAGAAAAGTCTTCAATCAGCATAGGAAGTATCTGAAATAAAAACAGGAACTTAGGCAGAACGTTCATCTTAACATTCAAACAACCAATTAGGGTAAGGGGCAAGGTTTTCCAAATAATTTTTCATATTTGAGATTAAGAGCTTTAAGTTTAACTCAAAAGTTTTGGTAAAATCCTGATCAATGCGTACCCCTAGATATTTTAATTGGGTAACTTTTTGAATAGTAAAGTGGGGGTGGCTAAAAGGATCCATGTGTGTTTTTGATTCCATAATTTTAATTTTTTCCCAAATAATTTTGTAGCCTAAAACAGTAACAACATTAGTTAATAATTTATTTATTTCTGGAAAGCATTGGTTCATATTATTAGTAAAAATTAGGGTATCATCTGCGTATAAACTAACCTTGTGTTCTACATCATCTACTGTTGATTCTTTAATAATTTTGTTGGTTCTAATTGCTATTGCTAGAGGTTCCACGGCTAAGGCAAAGATAAATAGAGAAAGGGGGCAGCCTTGGTGAGTCTTCCTCTGTAGATGAATAGGGCTGGAAAAGTCTGAACTGGTTTAGGTTTTTGCATAGTAGTTTGAATAAAGAATGTTAATCCAGGTTCTAGATTTGGTTCCAAATGTAAAGAATGTAAGTACTGCTTTAACCCTTAGGCTGCTGACAAAATTAAAACGTATAGGGATTCTGGACTGATATATCTATCCACAGCACAGCAAGAGTTAATATAGTCTCATTCAAGCCTTTTGAATGCATGCTCAACGTTAAGAGAAAGCATAGCATGATGTATTAAATGTATCCACTAGATTAAATGTACACTTAATATTAGATCTCAGTTGTCTCCCCCTTATGAACCCGTTCTGATCCTGATGTATAATATCAGGCATTATCCTTGCCTACCTGTTTGCCAAAATGTTTTCCAAAATGTTGGCACCAAAATGAATTAGAAAGATGAGCTAATAAGAATCTAGATCTGTTGTGTCTTTATCTTTTAAAAAAAAGTAAAATAGTGGCATCACTAAACAAAGGTGGAAGTGATTATTGTGAATAAACATAATCAAAAATTGTGATGTGAGGCCCAGTGGTGCTGAGGGTTGAGGCGCTGGAAACCACACCTCACTCCACACTGGTGGCCCTGGTTCAGGAACAGACTCTGGCCACCTGGGGCTGGCAGGGGAGAGGAAGGATTGAGCATCCTATGACTGCTTTCCTTCCTCTAGGGTGGGAGGGAGCGGCACAGCATGCTGCAGCAATGACTGACAGAGGCCAGCTGCACTGCAGTGGTGTGCCTTGCTAGGTAGGGAGTGCAGCTGGTGTCAGCATGGACATGCTCAGACGTCATTGCATGTCTGTCATCCCCAGGGAACCAGAAAGGTGGAAAATGGCAGGCTGATGGACAAGTCCCATGCCCCCAGACATGAGAGGTGCCTTCATCACTGTACGGCTGGCCCTACATGATGGGGCAATTATTCGTGTGCCAGACCATGTATGGGGGTGCAAGTGGCAGTGGCTGGAGGTCTTGGGGCCTGATCCGCAGAGGAAGAGAAAGTGTTAAATGATAACAAAATTGTGATGTGGCATAATTAAATTAAAAAAAAAACCTTTTATAAAAATCTATGGGAAGTCCATCTGGAGCCAGAGCCTTTCCACTGTCCAATGCCTTTATAGCAAGCTCAATTTCCTCTAGTGATATTCCAATATGTAAGAGTACCATTTGATCAGAGTTTAAAGAAGCCATAGGGATAGTCTGCAAAAAATGTTTTGATATTTAAGCAGTCTCTTTTGCATGCTGATGTGTAAAGTTCCCAATAGAACTTGGTGAAAACTTAATTCATTTCTTGGGGAAATTAGTAAGCCTGCCTGATTATGTTCTAATTTGAGTTATGTTATTTTCCTCTTGTTCTTTTTTTCCAAGTTGCCACACAAAACTTTTGTTCAGTTTGTCCCCAAGGGCATAATATTTGTCCAGAGTTAGTAATATCTGTTTTTCTGTTTGTAATGTAGCTATGCTGCTGTATTGATTAGCTATGCTATTATACTGATTTCATAAATCCAGTAATTTGTGAAGCAGAATGGAGTCTTGTGTTACAGTATGTTAAGTAGTTGTTCTTTTTGAGATATGCATTTTTCTATTTGATTCATTTTTGATTGTCTACTGCTTTTTTGTTCATAGTTATATGCCATCAATAGTCCTCCAATATAAGATTTAAAAATGTCCCATGTGTCAGAGTTATAATTAATCTGAAAAATGGGTATTTCCTTTCTTATCTTATCTTTATAAATAGAGTATTTTAGCAATATGGGGTCTAACTTGAATAATGAATCTGTGTCTTATTAATTTCCAAATTAATTGTTACCAGGGAGTGATCAGACGTAAATATCCCTTTATATTCAGAGTCCAAAACTTCATATAATAAAGAATCAGATACAAGAAAAAATGTGATTCTTGAGTAGGTTTGCTGTACTGGTGAGAAGAATGAGTATTACCTTGCTGTAGGATGAGTTAGCCATTAAGGATCTCTCAATTTTAAGAATGACATAAATTCTAAAGATGTAGCAGCAGATTGAACCGTGCTCATTTGGCTGTTAGATTTATCCTAATTATTATTCCCAGTTAAATTAAAATCTCCACCAATGATTATATGGGATCTGAAAGTTGTTAAACTCAGGAACAACTCATTAAAAAGGTTGGGGAGTTTTCATTGGGACCATAAGCGTCGGCTAAGGAATACCATTGCCCTTGGATGGTCACTTCACTGATAATATAGGATCCATTGGGAACTTTTACAGACAGAATATTATTAATACCTGAATTTTTTTTTAAGAAACTAGCAACTCCCCAAGAATTGGTCTTATAAGGAGCATTAATCCCTTAACCCTATATTTTACTCAGAAATTCAAAATCCATTCAGCAAATGTCTCTTGAATCATTAGACATTTAACCTATTTACTATCTGCATAATCAGATTTTTTTTACTCTGTCTTTCATCCCCCTTGCACTCCAGGTTAAGATTTTAAAAGTATTAGCCATCATCCTTATAAGAATAGGTCTGTAAGCCTTGACCAGCAACATGAGGAGCATTTCCATTCTGAAACACTATAATAGATTCCCACTAATACAGCAATCCTGCTCTTGTTTAGTACCTTGCTTCATTTTTTTACATGCATACCTTTTGACTCATGCATATGAATACCCACAGACCAAACTAATGTCTTTCCACAAGTACCCCCTTCCCCATTCTAATATTGCAGAAACATACAGATGTGAAAAAAGCGATCCCTCCCCTCCCACCTTCCCCTTAAATAGCACCATGTCAGAGCATCATTTTCTGAAATCATATTCTGCACTACTGTGCCCTTTCAGGCTGTTTCCCCTCTAGCAAACTGCATTTTGCAGTTTGATAAGCAGACTAAGGACAAGCTGCTGAAGCTCACCCTCCAAGCAAGGTACAGGTTGGAACTCTGAATTTTAGCATCTACCTCTGAAGGAATCTCACTTGCCCCTGTTTGCTAGTGTTTCTCACACTATGTGCAGTAATCAAGAAGTTTTCTAGGAACTGCTGCCAAGAAATTAATGCTAGGACTGACTTCTGCTTGACATGTTCTTGATTTCTCACTTTAAGTAATGTTTAGTCTGCTGTAAAGATTTCTTAAGAGTTGATTTAAGTTTGAGAGAGGTTTTAAGGTAGTGTAATTTTGCTATCTGCTCTGAGCCCTGTTCCCCTTCTCTTAGAATTGTAAGTCTGTGGGCTGCACCCTCGACCTTGGTGTCCCATTGAGGCTGCTGCAGTGCCCCCTCAAAATCTCCCTGTCTGCCAGCATGCCCCTGACATTGACTCAGCTCTTGACCACTTCACAAATGCCTTCCTTAAGGCTTGTGACCTTTTTACACCCCTCACAGGATCTGCTCCAAAAAATGCAGTGCCCCATGGATCACCCAACTCCTCCTCCAGAGACTCAAAAACAGAGATAATCTCTGGCACATTGCTGTAGAATCTGAAAAGGCATCTGATAGACAGGTCTACAATGCAGAACGCAATAAATGCACTTGGGCCATTAGGCGGGCTAAGGCAGAGCATTACCAGACCACTCTCGCTTCCACTTGGGGTTCAGCCCAGACCTTCTGGGATAATATGAAAGAGCTAAATGGGAAGTCCAACTCTCACCACCATCCCAGCTCTCCATAAATGGCACCCCCACCACAGATCTGCTCCTTATAGCCGACTGCCTTAACACCGCCTTCTCTGACCTAAGCTTGGTTCTCCCCAGCAGCTTCTTTGACCCAATCCCTGCCTCTCTCCCTCCAGTCCTGCATCACCCACCATTCTATCTGCACACCCTATCCCTCCCAAGAAGCCAGGCCATGATTGGTCATGTGATGGCAGCCTAGAGTAAAGCAACAAGCTTAAGTTGCTTCATCTCCTTTCGGTCAAAAACACCATTTAATTTACATTTTTACACATCCACTGCTCTCTAACACTTGCATTAGCACTTCAAGTCATGCAAAATCAATGAATATTTGTGTCACCATGGAAGTATTTATGCGCAAACTGCCTCCTAAACATACTCCACCGCAATCGCCAGAGAAAGAACAGGCCCCAAAAAAGCCTAGACAGGCCACCGCTAAATCTACCTTGGGACCTGTGCCCCTAATGGAAACAAATTTCTGGAGTTTATGATGCTGTTACAGAGGTCAGTGGATGACATATCATCGGAACAGCATACTATTACATCATCCATTGAAACACTAAATCTTAGAGTTGGAGACTCAGAAGCCCAAGTCTCCTCCCTGGAAAAGAAAGCCGACCGAACGTAACTGGAGCGAGCTAATACTGTCAAACGCACTAAAAAAATTGAAGAAAAACTGGAAGACCTAGAGGGCAGGAGCAGACGGAACAATGTAATTATAATGCAGATTCCAGAACAAGAAGAAGGATCCTCTCCTATAATGTTTGTTCAGAAACTCTGCGAAAAGATTGCTGGTCCCTCTCCAAATGGGGCAACATATGTCGTGGAGAGGGCGCATCGTGTGCTTCGTCCCTTACCCCCACCGAGGTTGCCACCTCATCTGATTATCTGTAAATTCTTAAACTATCCGGACAAGCAAGACCTGCTAGCCAAATCTAAAGCTCTGCAAGAGATTCTTTGGGAAGGCAGGTGAATAAGAATCAATCAAGACCTCCCCCATTCCGTAAGGCTAAAATGCCAAGAATTACATCCTTTGGTAACAAAGCTCATAGCTGCAGGAAAGCCTTTTAGAGTTAAATATTCCGCTATCCTCTGTGTGAAGATTAACGACAAATGGTTGTCCTTTGAGACAATAAAGCATGCTAAAACAGAGCTTGGGAGACTGCTGCCAGATCTGTTCAAATGAGCAAGACTGAACTTTAATGGCTATGCATCCTTCAATTTAAAAGTTCTACTTAATATGTTGCGGCGACTAGCAGTATGGTGACCTGGTCAGTTCTACCCTCAGCTACCCACTTCCAAAATATCATTTACTTTGCTTGTTCCTGTGGTTTGAATTGGGTTCCCGAAGTACTGCCGCTTTAGAGTTGGGAGTGTGGTTTGGAAGCACCAGGCTGATAGCATTGCCCCGAGACGTGGACTGCCACTGGAAATCTTAAAGTTTGCAGACATCTCATCAAGTGAGAGGGATTCGCTTGTTGTGGTACTGAGGCGTCTTACATTTCTACCAGGATTTTGATAGCATTGGAAGACAAACCCGATCTGAACTGGCAGACTTCTCTATTTTGTAAACAAGGGACACGGTTGCGACGCTGGATGATAACCCGAGAACCTGGTCTGGGTTTGGATTTACAGCTGTATGACTATCACAATTAATAAAATGTTTTATTTTTTCCCCTCTTTTTCTTCAGATAATACGATGTCTGAAATTAAAAGTTTGACACAAGGTGTTTATATATTGCTTCGTATTAGATAGATAAGTATGTTTAAAATTTTTGATTACAAGTCTGCTTCACTTTTTTTTTAGCCAGTAGATGGCAGTACATGTTTAAGAATCTCAAGCTTCTGTCAAGTGTAGATTAGAATAGGAGAACAAAGTCCTTGAGTTCATACTTAATATAGAATTTTCTTATTAATAAATGAAGCCTTTCTGTTTCCTGATTTGCAGTACTTTAAATAATATACCAGAGCAGAAGTATGCATTAAGGGAACGATAGTTCTTTGCTTTTATTTCATTTATGAGCGGATGATGTTGTGAAATAATAAGTGTCATGTCTTCCCCTCTCTTTCATCTTCTAGGTGAATATTTGATATACTGGGGATATGGCAGAACTTTGGAATATAGAGTGATGTTTTTTGACCGAGGGGAAGGGAGGGGATGGGGTAATATTGTTCTGGGTGCATAAAGACATCACCTAACATATGTTGTAAGTCAGTGCTGTTTCTGGAACTGGGGTGTGTACTGTTAAGAGTTTATTTGGGGATTTAATTAAGGGGTATTATGTTGGGGAGGAGCATGTATGCCAATTATGTTTGTCTGCAAGTATGTAATAGGTAGGATTGTGCTGCTGTCTGAACTCGCCTTAGCTAAATATATGTGGACTCTGATTATCTGGCATTGGTTATTAAATGACTAGACCCTATAAGATTTTGAGCTGGAATAATAGAGGGACATGAGACAGATGCAAGAGACAGATTGTCCTAAAACATCTTCAGTTTCTTAAAGCTGGAATAGCATGCTTGTAGGAAACTCATCTTAAAAAAGAAGATAATCCACAACTAGGAAAGATCTGGGTAGGACAGACTTTCGGTGCAGGAGTTTCTACCAAGAGATGGAGGTAGCCATATTGATTGGCAAAAATGTCCCCTTTCAGTTGGAGCAGGAGATATGGGATGACAATGGGCGCTACATCCTAGTATGTGGCAGACTGGCTATGCATCCAGTCATACTTGGATCGATATACAGTCCAAATGTTGATTCCCTGCAGCTTTTTGTACATCTCCTAGCTCTATTGTCACATAATTCCCCTGTGACTATAATATTGGGAGGGGATTGGAACATTACCTCCCAGTGTCAGTTAGATAGATTGGATTCTAGATGATGTGGGCTAACCCTGGCTCAAAGAGCCTTGAATGATCTAATGACGGGGCCAGCTTAGTTGACATCTGGAGGGTGTTGAATCCAACTGAGAGGTCATACACTTTTTTTTCCTCTCCACACCACACCTGCTCCAGAATTGATTATTTTCTAGTGAGTCTTCAAGCTGTGCTGGAAATATTAGATGCCAGTATTTATCCACGTGTCATATTGGACCATTCTCCGATTTCCATTATGCTATTGCCAGGTCTAGGGGTAAGAGAGACTCTCTACGGTGCCTGAATAATCAGCTTTTGCAAATATCAAACATATTAGAGCATATTAAGAACTTTATTCTGAATTTTTTAGAATGCAATCTAGGCTCAGTCTCAAACATAGAAATGGTATGGGCTGCTTTAAAATGTACTTTAAGGGGAGAATTCATACATTTATCTACCACTAGGATCCATCAACTCAGAGCTCACTTCACAGAATTACTTAATTTGATTAGGGATACTGAATGAAACTTAGTGCCCGATCGTCGGAACAAGAATGGGTTACTCTCCATAGGTTGCAGGCTCAATTTTCTGATCTTATGGCACAAAAGGCTGAGTTTTCTCTTAAAATAACTAAACTTAAATACCTTGAAAGAGGGGAAAGAGCTGGGAAGCTCTTGGCTATCCGGCTTAAACAAGCAGAGACTACTAGATTCATACCTGGCCTATATCTCACCAACACAAGTCAAATAACCATTGACCTTAGGCAAATAGCTGAGGGATTAGGGAAATATTATCAACAGCTGTATGCAGCTGACAAAGAGGAAATGCCCACAGAGGAGGAAACACGATCCTACTTAGAATCAGTCGAACTTCCATATTTGTCACCTGCTGATGCCCTTCCTTTGGGAGTGCCCATACAGGCCTGGGAAATTGAGCAGGCTATTAAGCAACTCCCTTTGGATAAAACACCGGGGCCAGATGGCTTCTCAAATAATCTATACAAGTGTTATGTGTCAGAGTTATTCCCCTTTTAAGGGATGTTGTTAACTCCTGGTATGAGAATGGGATAGCTGACCATAACTTCTTACAAGCTCTTATTGTAGTTATCCCTAAACCGGGCAAAAATCCACAATTTCCCAAGAATTACCATCCCATTTCCCTCCTTAACTCTGATGTCAAAATACTTGCAAAAGTACTAGCTAACAGACTTGAGCCTGTTATGGGGAAACTGATTGGTTCTGAGCAGGTGGGATTCATGGTAAACAGATCTTCTGGTGATCATATGCGTAGATTACTGTACCTCCTTTCGATGGCCAAAAAATTGGATCTAACAATGACTTTATTATTTCTAGACACCAAGAAGGCCTTTGATCGGGTCTCTTGGAATTTTCTTTCTCGTGCACTAGAATGTTTTGGTCTCCCGAAGGAGTTCATCACGTGGGCCCATATCTTGTATACCTCTCGGTCTGTCCGGGTTTGGTGTAACTCTATGCTCTCAGACCCATTCCCATTATGTCATGGTACCAGACAGGGCTGCCCATTATCCCCACTTCTTTTTAATCTATACCTACAGCCCCTTGTACAACAATTGATTTCCTCTCCATACCTTAAGGGCATCAAAGTGGAAGAACAGCAACATCTCTTATCAGCATATGCCAATGATTAAATACTACTTCTGGAGGACCCCGCAGTAGCTATCCCAGTATTGCTAGATGAAATTGATCTCTTTTCCAGGGTGTTCTTTTATAAGCTGAATCTTTCAAAAACCAGAATTTTTCCAATGAATGCAAGACTTTCATATGGGGTAGTAAAGGAATTTGGATTGAAGTGGGGGTCAAAATCTTTAATGTATCTGGGCATTAAGGTCACCAGAGAGGTACCTACTATGCTTAATGAAAACCTCAAATGCCTTTTGGCCACGTTGAAATCAGATCTTGATAGGTGGAGCTCCTTCTCCATTTCACTTTGGGGAAGGATCTACACAATTAAAATTAATGTGCTTCCTAGAATTTTATACCTATGGGCATGTTGGGGTTCTTCCTCCCCAAATCTTGGTTTACAAATCTACAGAAGATGTTGAATTTCTATTTGTGGAAGGGGAAAGGAGTTAGACAAGCATATACTAAGCTCACATCGCCCAAGATACAAGGGGGCCTGGCTCTTCCATCCTTTTTTACTTACTATTGTGCGCATCATATAAGTAAACTAAGATATTGGCCTTGTCCCCTAACTTTGCAGGGCACAGAAACATATTTACCTCTTTGGTTAAATATTGAAAGGTATCTGGCCTCTAAGAATCATTGTACCTTAGCATCCCTAGTTTATTCTTCCCCAAAATCGCTGCCTAATTTCCTAAAGGATACTCTGATTGGGTGGTCTATTAGGGTCCTGTATCAATTGCAAAGGCATCTAGATTTAGATTGGCATAAGTCCCTAGAACAACCATTAATGGGGAATCAGCAATTTAAAATAGACAATAGGCCTATTTCCTCTTCATATTGGGAGCTCTTAGTGTATGCTAAACTCCAGGACACAGCTCCTGAAGGGGACTTACTCTCTTTTTCTCAATTTCAGCAGTGTTTCCGTACTCAGAAGAAGCACCTTTTTAAATATTGCCAAATAACACACCTTTTGGCTCCTTTTCTGATGAGACAAGGAGCATATACCCCCTTGAAAATGGAACCATCTTCCCTTTTCCAAGTAGTTGATCAACCACATTCTGTTTCCATGATATACAAAGCACTACAGTCCTTGGATCCTCATTTGCCACAGGGTATATGCTACTATTGGACTCAAAGACTGTCTATTTCTGAAGATATCAACATATGGAAACAGATTTGGGGTAATATCTATGGATTTATTAAACAGGACAACCTTCGTTTAGTACAATATAATATAATGCACAATTTATATTTCACCCCAATACGTCTATATAAAATGGGAAAGCTGCCCTCCCCTCAGTGTCAACGATGTTTAGAAATGGATGGGGATTTATACCATATGTTACGGATGTGTCCAAAAGTATATATCTATTGGCAAACAATTAAATGCACTATTGATCCAATGTTAGAGCTGGATCCACTTTTCACGCCAGAGGTCTGTCTTCTCAATCATTATCCCTCTAATATTCCTAGAACAAAAAGGGCTTACATAGCCATGATATCTGCTGTAGTCAAATTAACCATTATGAGGCACTGGAAGGAATAATCCTCACCATCTGTAATAGAATGGCATAAAGAAATTCTATTGGCTCTTCAACTGGAGCAACACATTGCAACAATGGCTGACCGACTCACTGGATATCAAAATAGATGGGGTCCCCTGGATGCGTTACTTGCAATTTGGAAATCCTAGAGAGTAGATCCACTCAACTAAATCAGGTTTTTGCAGGGACAGCAGATATCATGAATGGCACCTAATGGGTGGGGGTGGATTTGGAGGGATTAGTAGGTTAGTTTTAGGTATGTTATCTGTAATTTGATTGGAGTGGGCGGAACTGTTACACAATTTGGTAATCTGTTATTTTCTATTGTCTGCTCTTATCTTGACTCTTGCTGTAAAAGTTATAATGAATAATGAATAAAGCATATTGAATTAAAAAAAAAAAGGAAAAATAGAAGCCAGGCCACACCTGCTAAAAGCCATAGGCAGCAATAACACTAGCAATGACCCCCTCGAATCCAGGATCCTCCATATGGTCTTGGACGAAGTCCTAGTCCCCCTGACTGACCTTCTAAACTGGTTTCTATGCCTGGGTCAGTTACCAAGTGCTTGGAAAGCTGTTGAAATCATACCCATACAGAAGAGTGGGGACTGGTCAACTCCCAACAATTACTGGCCAATCTCCATCCTTCCCCCCCACTCTCTAAAGTCCTTGAGAAGTGGTGTCAATCCAGCTCTCTGAATACCTAACCAAGTACAACATTATGTGTCCAGAGCAGCACAGTTTCCACCCAGGACACAGTACAACCATGGATCTTCTGGAATTCTCCCAACACCTGCATGCTGCTCTTGACTCTGGCAGCCTTGCAGGAGCAGTGTTCATTGACCTCTCCAAGATCTTTGACACTGTCTGTCATCCCATTCTACTCGACTCTTTCCACCAACTTGGCTTCTCTGGTGGTCCCATTTCCTGGTTCTCTAGCTACCTCTCTGCTAGATCCCAGCATGTCAAGATCAGCGGCTCCCTCTCCAGCACTCTTCCCGTTCACTCCGGGGTCCCTGAGGGCTCCATCTTGGGTGCAGTACTTTTAATCTCTACCTCAACACCCTCCCCAGCTCATGTATTGGTAAAATGCTCCTCTACACCCGACAATGCAGTCCTCGTTGCCTCACATCCCAGTCCCACATCCCTCCAATTATCCCTCCAGCAAGCTTACAACCAAGGCGAAAGGTGGTTCAGCAATCGCAGACTGGTCATTAACCTAAAGAAAACCAAATCAATGCTCTTCTCCCACCACCAAAATAAAGCTAAAAATACCCCCTCTTGATTATTCCCAGCACTCTGTACCTGCTAGAACAAGTGATCACATACAAGTACCTAGACATCACGTTCGATGCTGCCCTCTCCTTCCATACCCACATTAATGCCCTGTCAGCCACCATAAACACTCGGATTGGCTGCTATACTGACACAGGGGCTGCCTGCCTCAGGTTTCCCTAAGGCTGGCCATCACCTCCTCCATCTTGTCCGTCGAGGACTATGGCTTGCCCATCTATGCCGCAGCTGACAACACTGCCCTCTCCAAAATCCAACTCTCCATCAATAAGGCCTGTAGGCTCCTGACAGGTGCCCCCAGCTGCACTCACACCTGCCTTCTTTATACTGCCACCAATCTGCTCAACTTTGAGGAGCATCAGCTCTACTAGACCCGCCTTCTTGCTAAGAAATCACTGATAGGACTCTCCCCCTCCAGGGGTCTCCACCTCCCTACAGCAGTCATCATCGTCCATCACCACCCATAGCTCTATTAAGGCCACCTTACAAGTGCCCAGAACAAAGACCTCTCTTGCCCAGAGATCCTTCATCTACCGAGCCCCCACCTGGTTCAACTCCCTCCCTAGCTGCATCCCCAACTTGCCAAAAATTGGCTCCTTCAAAACAGCCCTTTGGAACCATATCTTTAATATCCACTGTTGTAGGTGCAACTAACCCCCTGTTGTAACCTGTGGTACCTGACCACCTTGCCCCTGGCACTGGACAGCCTCTCCTTCCCCCAGACCCACTCCTTCCCTACTAGGTCCAAATAGGGATGTAACCCGCTGTCTTCTCTGAGGACCTACTATATCCATGATTGTAATTCACAATTTTGTAACATTGTGTAACCTAAGTAATATACAAACTACTATATTATGTAACCTAAGTGTATCTATGTTAAATGTTCCTTTTACTGCACCTGAAAAGTTATCCTGTTTTAATCTGCACTGTAATAACTGTCTTGATGTCTTCCCTCCCTATGACGAGGTGTTTTTGTAAATGAGTCTCTGACTCAAAGGTTGTAAACCCGATTTGTAATGAGTAAAGGATAAAGAATATAGGCTGACCCCAAAAATAACTTCAGATAAGCCATAACACAAAATCCCCATGCTGAGTGTAAGGTATAAACAGACACAGGCTCCAAACTGACTTATTAATTTGCCATTACTTTCCCAGGGGGAAGACCTCCCAACCTCCATCACTATTCATTAACAAAAATGACTAAAGTGAAAGACTGCTGTACATACCCTTCCCAGTGATCGCACTGTATGGCCCATATGCAAATCCACATGATGCTGCATTCATGCAACTATAATCTGATGTGAGAAAAGCATTGTCCCTAGATGTATAACATAAGGTGGTATTCATCAGCTGTATAGATATCAACTGAAAAAATTACTATATTGTGGAGATAAGAGAAGATAAGGTTATTGCTACATGTGCGAAAGATATAAAAGTATATTTATATATTTCACCCTCATTCCCCTTGTAATTTTCCATGCCATCAGAAAAAATAGTGATAAGGGTGAAGAAGACAGAGAAGAAAAAATCCCATCCTATACCAGTATCCATTCAACAAAAAGTAAACCAAGTCACTGTTTTTCTCTCTTCTCTTCTCTTCTCTTCTCTTCTCTTCTCTTCTCTTCTCTTCTCTCTTCTTCTCTTCTCTTCTCTTCTCTTCTCTTCCCTCCAGCCCTTCCCCTTCAATTGCCAGTATTGCACTCCTACTCCCCTTCCCCTGCTCCTGTCCCAATCTACACTCCTTCATTTAACATGTCAAAACCAGGGATAGCCAAGACTGAGGGTAGTCATTCAGGTTATTCATTTGTGAATGGGTTGGGCCCCAAAGGGGGGTCAGAACCCAAATCTGCTTTTCCCCTTGGTAAAGTTCATTCATGTTCATTCATGTCAAACACTACCTTCTCTCACTCACACCCACCTGTTCCACAACTTCCCACCCCCCCAACTTCCACAACTTACTACCTACCCTTGACAAAGCCTCACCTTGGCTGCTAAAACTGCATTTCTGCAGACTGGGAGCACCCTGTCTGAACTGTAACATGATTGTTAAACACTGTACTTCACTTAAGTAGTGCTGCATTAATATGTTTCTCTGCATGTGTGATCCTGTTTCTCCTTACTTGTTTTACCCTGCTTAATGTTGTAACTGCACACTAATACCACTTGTTAGTTGATGACTTTCTGTTCTGCAATGTTTCATTACCTGTAAATGTCTTGTATTCCTTGTTGACTTGGAGCCTTTGTAAACAAGCCCCCAGCTCAAAGGTATTAATCTAAATTTGAAATAAATTAAAAAAAAAAAGTTCAGTGGCATCTGCAGAGTAAGCAGCTAGGGATATCTACATATTGATACATGCAGGAGATGGGTCAGTTAATGTAGTGTGAATCACATTAGAGTCTTTAAATGACACAGCTCCTTCTACGGACAAGCAAGTTCATGGGAGATGTTGCTGGAGTGTAAACACCCTTCTGCATTGCCAGGGGACTTGGGATTGAGTCTGGTATTGTTTGACTGGTTATCCATCCTACTATTAGTCCTCAGATATTGTTTGGCTTTCTGTGGATCTGTGAAATAGTGCATTTTACCGTGAGATAAAAAGCTAATTTTTTCAGGTGGAAGCAATGCAGATCAAATGCCTTTCTCTCTTAGTATATCTTTGACCTTGTTGAAAGCTATTCCAGATTGCTGAGTTTCACTTCTGAAGTCTGGATATACAGGGAATTTAATACTCTCTGGGTATAGGTCTCTATCGATGCAGGCTTTTCTTGGTATCCCTTCTGTATCTGAAAAGTAATACGGATTATCATAAATGGGGTGAGATGTGTTCATGACTCCTGATCTGATCACTGAATTGCTTAGGCCCCCTCCGTGATGAGCTCTGTCTATTAACATTTTTTTCAACTGGGTATTTTAACCCTTGAACAGCTGTGAGAATTTTCTTCAAACAATAAGACAGGATCTCCCTTACCCTCCAAGCTTTTTGGAACTCTATTTAATTTCATATTGCTTCATCTGGATCTGTTATCCTGATCAGTGATTTTTTTTTCTGTAGCAGTTGTAACAGAGCAGCATGACTACTAACTGTTTCCAACAGTGGGTGAACTCAGTCTTCCAGTTCAGACATACGTTCTTCAGTTTCACCTGTACACTGGCTGAGAGCCTCCATTTTCTCCCCGAGTCCAGAGACTGTTTTAGTTAACATAAGTAATGTAGAGTTTAATGTGTCAAAACCTCTTTAAATGTCAGCTTTTAATTAATTTTTGAACTGGGTCAGCAGCTCAGTGCTTCTAACATCCATATTTGTTAAGACAATTTGCTGATACTTATAAGGAGAAATATAATGATGTGAAGTAGAGAATGTAGAAATCAAAGCCAATACATCAGGCTGAGTATTTTTGACATGTTTTATTATTAGTGTGGAACCATTAAAACAAGGCTCTTGTGTTGGTTCTGGATTGGAAGCCACCACTGATTCTGCAGAGTTCACTGGGTTGTTAACATTTGTTCTCCCATTGAGTGGGAACAATGTTTCATTGCCATGATTTTCAGCACAGGAGGCTTGGAACAGATTTGTTAGCTCTCTGACCTTGGTAAGATTTGTGTCCTTAGGCGTGCTGTCAGAAGCTGTTTTTGATCTTGCTCCTTGTGAGGTATGGGAAAGAGTTGCAGCACCTGCAGAAACCATGGCTGGAAATCCTACAGTGAAAGTATAAGGCTGAGGTGAAGTATCCATGCTGGGAAATTGGGGGAGGAAGCCAAGTGAGTCCAGTGAAGGAGCTTCATTCCTGATGGGAGTAGCAAGAACTGGAGAAAGAATAAGCCCAAACAACATGGGATTGATGGTCCATGTAAACTATATATTTTTTTGCTGTAAGCAGGTGTGACCTAATGAATCCATTGACGTCAAAGTAGGCAGCTCAGTTGGGAGTTTGGCAACATTTGTGGAAAACCTTTGATTTTTTTTATCTTGCCGAAAGTGCTCCAATATGTCTTTAGCCTGACAGCCAGGTTTAGATATCATTTTAATGTGAGACCAGAGTAGGTTTTGTAATCCAGTTAGCAGAAAGAAAGATCTTAGACATTGCTGCAAAGCTGCAGCATACTGACACAGACCAAACAAAATGTGAAACCGGAGCACAATCCTAAGCAGCCATCCCCCAAGCACCCATCTTGGATCTGCCTCTCATGTCACAGCACCAACAAATTTTAAGTAGGTAGGTATGTATGTAGGTAAAATGTTATTTATACAGTAGTACAGCCATTAGGGTTCTGAAAATCCCTGTTTACAAGACATACCTGTTTATATAAAAAGCTGAGTTGTTACAATAATATCAAAATACAAAAATACAAAATATCAGACCTACAAATAGTAACAAATAAATTACACAAATCAACCAAACAGTGCAGGATACCATTTAGCCACTTCATTCTTCTCACCTATTACAATAGCAGTGAAATCCAAGTTCATGATTCATTGCTCTTTTAAATACAGTAGCAGTGAGATTTAAGTCTCGGAGAAAAGGGGGGCAATTCCAGCTGGAAGCAACCTGATACTGGACAGACATTTCACTAAATCGATTTGTTATTTTAGGTATTATTAGGCTCCTAGCACCCATTTTTCTTAAATTTAGTCCATGATTTGGCTTCTGTAATTTGTTTTTTAGGTTATTTAGTGATTTATTTTTAAGTATGCCCCGTACCTGATTTAACCAAGGAATGCGGATGTGATTCCCCTTCACAAAAGTGGGACCAAGACAGAGGCAGGAAACTACAGACCTGTCAGTCTGACCTCTGTGGTAGGGAAAGTGATGGAGTCACTTCTGAAGGAAAGAATAGTTGAGTACCTAGAGGCCAGTGGAGCACAGGACCCAAGGCAGCATGGAGTCACAGCGGAAAGGTCATGTCAGATGAATCTAATAGATTTCTTTGACTGGGTGACCAAAGTAGTAGACCAGGGAGGGGCTGTGGACATGGCCTACCTAGACTTTAGCAAGGCATTTGACACAGTCCACACAAAGATTAATAGTCAAATTAACCAGCCTGGGAGTGGTCCCAGGTGGTAGCCTGGTAAAACATTGGCTGCACAACAGGACACAGAAGGTAATTGTAAATGGAGTCCACTCTGAAGAAAGAGGGGTTACTAGTGGGGTACCGTCAGGGTTCAGTATTGGTCCAGTCCTTTTAATGTCTTCATCAGTGACATTGCAGAGGGACTGAAGGAAAAAGATGCCTTTGCAGATGACACAAAGATCTGCAACAGGGTTGATACACAAGGAGGCGTGGAAAGGATGAAAAGGGACTTGGCAAGGTTGGAGGAATGGTCAGAAGTATGGCAGCTAGGATTCAATGCAAAGAAGTGCAAATAATGCACCTGGGAAACAAGAACCCAGGGAAGAATACACAATGGGTGGGAGGTAGTAACAACAACAAAAAGGAAAGGAACCTGGGGTAATCATATCAGATGACCTTAAGGTTAGCAAGCAATGTGAGAAGGCAGTAGGGAGGGCTGGGGGTATACTGGGATGTATAGGAGAGGCATCAGCAGCAGAAAACAGGAAGTTGTTATCCCTCTGTACAGACAGTTGGTGAGACCCCATCTGAGTACTGTGTCCAGTTCTGGAGACCCCATCTCCGCAAGGACATAGACAGGATAGAGGTAGTCCAGAGGAGGGCAACTAAAATGGTGCAGGGTCTGCAAGAGAAGTCAGATGAGGAGAGACTAAAGGAGCTTAATATGTATACCCTTGAGGAAAGAAGGGAGAGGGGGACATGATAGAAACTTTAAGTACCTCAATGGAATCAACAAAGTCCAAGAGGGTAGCATCTTTCAGAAAAAGAGACTTGCAAGAACAAGGGACACAATTTAAAGATAGAAGGAGGGTTCAGGGCAATGTGAGGAAGTATTATTTCACAGAGAGGGTAGTGGATGCATGGAACAGCCTTCCTGAGGAGGTTGTGGGATCTAAAACTGTGGGAGAGTTCAAGAATGCATGGGACAGACATAAGGCAATTCTTGTGGGGGGGAGGAAGAAATAGGCTGTTGGTTAACTAGGATCTACGGCCTAGCCTGTAGGTAGGGAAATGGGCAGACTAGATGGGCCAAGTGGTCCTTATCTGCCGTCAAAGTCTATATTTCTATGTTTCTAACCAAATACCCTTGGCCCGCAGGTTTAGTGGAGGCCATCCTAGATTTGTATACATTGTAGATTAGGGAGTTCTAAAGTCACACCTTAACACGAATCTTGCAAGCTTATTGTAAAGCGCATCTAAATTATTTAATTGTTTTTTTTGTAGTGTGTCTATAAATGTGACTTCCATAGTCGATTACCAGTAGTACTAGTTGATTTACCGTGGTCAATCTCATTTCTTTTGTCATACAATCTGATATATGTCTTATTGCTCCAATCTTTGCATTTGTTTTCCTTATTAGTTTTGTTTTATGCTGTTGAAATGTTAAATGCTGATCTATTTGTATCCCTATGTACTTATACATCACAGCTTGCTCCAAGATCTTACTTTCCTTATAAATTATCTTTAGTTCTGGGACTCCCTTATTCTCTGGGTCAAAAAGCATAGTCTGTGTTTTTTTGTTGTTTATTAATAGACCCAGAGATAAAAAGTGTCCTTGCATAACAAGGAAGTCACTTTGTAGTTTCTGCTCTACCTCTCCCGGATTTATTCCTTCTGTTACCAAAACAGTATCATCTGCATAGAGTTGGATTTGAGAATGTTTAATACAATTTGGTAAGTCATTTAGATAGACTATGAACAAGAGGGAGCCCAGGATAGGCCCCTGGGGCACCCGTCTTGTCACATAGTCCATCCTTGACTGCTGACCGTTCAGGACAACAAACTGATATCTTTTATCGTGGTAGGACATAAACCATTGACAAGTTTCTTTCTCTACTCCTGTTTTCTTCAATGTACTGAACAAAATGCTATGATCCACCAAATCAAATGCTTTGTACAGGTCCACGTATACTGCACCCACAGACTATGCTTCCCCGAGAGGGGTAGCTGTAAGATCTAAAAAGTCCATGAGTGCGGTAGCCGTGGACCTGCCCTGTCTAAAACCAGATTAGCATTGTGTTCATTTATTATATTTCTCCAGGTACTTCATCAACTGTTTGTGAACACATTTTTCAAATATCTTGGAAACCATAGATAACAAGGCTATTGGACGATAATTTGAAGCTTCCATAGGGTCTCCTCCTTTGTCAATCGGGACCACTTTAGCAAGTTTCCAACTTGATGGAAACTGCCCCTCCCTTAAACTCCAGTTAAAAATGTCCCTAATAATTGGTGATAATTCCAAAGCAGTTTCCTTTAACAGCTTATTATCTATCTTATCTGGGCCACTAGCATTATTTATCTTTACCTTATTTCTACTTTTTAAAACTTCTTTTTTTGTCACTCTTCTAAATTTGAACTTGGGTATATTTTCATATTGGGGGTCCCCTTGTTTTACATCACTCATTTGATTTATACAAAGTATTTATTTTTTGATTTCAAATCAGGAAGATTTATGAAATAATTATTCAAAAAATCAGTAGCCCTATTTGCTTCAAGCACTATACCATTTTGGCTGAGTTTTATCTTAGCCTAGTTCCTAACTGGTTTTATAAGATTTTTTATTAAAGACCAGTAGGCACTTGGATCAGTTGTTTCTTTGACTTTTTGTTCATAATAAAATGCTTTTGATTTCCTTATTTAATGAATTACTCTATTCTTTATCTTTTTGTATTGATCCCAATCTATGAAATGATAATGCATAATTCTGTGATGATTTCTAATGTTTTCTGATCAAAATTAAATATTTTTCACATAAAAGGAGCTTCTTCCATAACCATTGTTGTTACATGTCCTTCCACTGTGAGAAGAAGCAAAAAATGGCATGAAGATGTGTGCAGCATGTGAAGTTCTTGGTCTCCAGCATTTTTGATTGGCTGCTGCAGGTCATGTGCTTTACCAGCATCTTGGACATGTTCACCTAGTGTTCTATGTAAAAAATACTGTGTTATGATGTTAAAGTAGTCTCAAAATCCTGAAGGGAAAACTTGTTTCTTGGGACCTGCATTGCTGGTGTCCAAAACATCAGATAATGTCATGCTTACCAAATGCAAATTTGACATTAACTCATACTTACCACACAAGACAGCCTGAAATTTGTTTTTAGAAACAACTAAACATTATTTTTCTACATGGCTGCCTAGATAGTCTGTTGTGTCTTCACAGAAACAAAGACAGCAGATAAAGACCACTTGGCCCACCTAGTCTGTCCATGTTCCCTACCTGTTTTATGTACTGCAGATCCTAAATGATCTGTGGCTTACCCTATCTTTCCTGTTGCTAGAGTCCCTTTATGTCTGTTCCATGTATTTTTGCATGGAGTACAATATCCATGCTATCTCAGGGGCTGTAATCAAAAGGGCCTATCATTATAAGTACCTGGGCCTAATTTTGGATAGTAGACTCTCTTTTGAATTACATCTGAGTTGTATATCAAATAAATTAAGACAGCTACTAGTTTTGTTTTTTACAGTAGCCAGGCATCGTTTTGCTTCACACTGTGAAAGCTGCTGGTTACCTCATTATACCTACCAATTGTTGATTATGGAGATTTTATCTATAAAAATACATCAGGTACATTGTTAAGCACACTGGACCCTTTATTCAACTGTGCAGTGAGATTTGTAATGAAACTGCCTTATAGAATGCTCAGCTGCACTTTATATAGGGAGGTAGGCTGGACTTTCCTAACTGAACAAAGGGAAGTTTATTTGTACACTTTTGTATACAAGTTTATTTTAAGATTATTACCCTCTTTCTTACTATGTAAGTTACAACATAAAAATCTGTTGAACTATACCTTACGACCATGATCTAGTAGCAAATATCATTTACTAAAAACAAGATCTAACCAGAGGGACAAAACTTTAGCTGTATTGATGCCAAAGACTTGGAATGTGATCAAGAACAAGATGGATTTTTGTAAACTGCCAACTTTAGCACATTTGAGACTATTAATAACAAGTATTTTTAGTAGGCATTGTAACTGTTTTTGCTAAAATCTTGCACTACCCATATTGACATGATTCATTTGCCTGAGAATTATGTTTTAACTCTTGATTGTAACTCTGTATGTGTATTTGTTATCCTTGTAATGTTTTACCTGGTGGAAACATTTGTAAAAGAGAAATGTCTTTTCTCAATTGTAATATCCAATAAAAAAATATGAAATATGACTGTGAATTTGCCTACCATTTTTTCCCCTACAACCTCTGCTGGGAGCCTGCTCCATGGATCTACCACCCTTTCTGTGAAAAAATACTTTCTCACGTTACCCCTAAGTCTACCCCCCATATCATGGTCCCTTGTTCTTGAACATCCTTTTTTTGAAAGATGCTACCCTCTTGTACCCTATTTACACCCTTGAGGTATTTGAAAGTCTCTATCATATCCCCCTTCATCTCCTCTCCTCCACGGAATACATATTGAGATCCTTCAGTTTCCACTCATATGACTTTTGGTGCAGCCCCTGCACCATTTTTGTCACCCTTCACTGAACCCACTTCTACTCTGCCTATGTCCTTAGAAACATAGAAATTGATGGCAGAAGGCGACCGCAAGATCCATCTAGTCTGCCCCATATGGGTAACTACCCCCCATCCTTTCTGTGAAATAATACTTTTGTACCTGTCCTATGTGTTTTTGAACCAGTTTACCATTTTGGCCTCCACCACTTTCCAGGACAGGCAATTCCAAGGGTCGACCACCCTCTCAGTGAAGAACTTCCTAACATTGCTCCTGAATTGACCACCCTTGAGCCTCATAGCGTATCCTCTAATTCTGATGCTGTTCTTCTCCTGAAGGAGTTCCTGTACCACTGCCTTATTTGTACCCTTGATATACTTGATGTTTCTATGACATTAACTTCCAGAGATGTGGCCTCCAGAATTCTATCTGTCTGCTTCTGTTTTTGTTTGCTTTTGTGTTCCAGACTTGGAGTAACTCTATAAGTTTTGACTACATCATCAGTGAACATCACCTAAAGCATCATCTTGAATGGAAGCACCACAGGACATTGACGGACACGTCAACATCCCCCACAGCAACACTGGGATAACGCTGCACAGAACCCCGATGCAAATAAGACTGACAGACAGCTCACTGATGCAGCAACCAATGTGGACACCACAATGGCCGCCGACACAACTGGCCACTGAATGCAGCACCACCAACAGACACCACCAGGAGCAGCATGTCGCCAGGTGTGCATAACCCCCCCCCCACGGAGCAGTTGTTCATGAAGGATAGCAGGTCGACATGCCAGGCAGAAGGTGGGCTGTAGCTGGAAACCTGGTTGCAAGCAGGGCAGTGCAGCAGCAAACATGACAGGCACACACACACACACACACACACACACACACACAATGGACCACTGCCAGTGGACCACTGCCCGATGCTGGACATTACAGATGAGCACACAACATGGCAACAGGGCAGGCAAAAAACACATGGAGGCTACCAGTACACATTACTGACCCCTGTTGTTACACAGGGTTAAACAACATGGTGGCATGGCTACCAGACACACAGGCAAAATGAACATGACTGGGACCCCTGGCTCAGACTCAGATATGGTGTCAAGCGGTGGTATGGCATAGGGAGCCTGTGGCAGCCATGGAGGGAGACACAGGAGGCTGGTGACATTGTTCCCTCCCCCCAATATGCACCCCAGAGCTCAGATGCAGAGGCTGATATTTAATGCCAGCCCCATCAGATAGTCTCTGCAGCTATGCATGCTGTACTGGGCAATCAGGTTGGTGATCCGGTGGGCACACCCCCTGCCATTGCCTATGGGAGTGCCTGACAGCCTGCATGGACATGGCCTGTTGCATCTTGATCTCTGTCAGCTGCTGTTCCCCCCCGCAGGACCTCTAGGAACTGCCACAGTGTGGGGTGTGCCACATCAAGCACGGCATTGAAGGCTCTATGCCAGCCCTCAATGGCATTATTTGTGCATGGCATCCCCTCCATGATAGATGCATGGCAGTTCCACAGAGGGATGGGGAACAGTGGATTGCAGAGGTGTCAACTGCAGACAGGCTGGCCCAGCCAGGTGTCCTCGAAATAATCGAAGACCGGGGCAAGGGTCTCCTCATGCTCAGTGAAGTATGACAAGCTGCAGAGCTCCTCTTATGTGGCACACATGTCATCAGGGGGCATGAAAGCAAGTGTAGGCAGCATGCAGAGGTGCATGGCATGCACATCATTGCTTATGTACAGGTGTACCAGCTCCGCATGCTACTGTATTTGGCACCACACACACTTGCACAGGTGGAAGAAACGCCCATGCACATCCACCTGTGGGAAGACATTCTGCAGTGCCCTGGAGGTGGCCATTTCATAGTCTCTCAGCATGTGGTGGGGGCTGCTTAAAAGGCATAGCTCTGCCACCTTGGTAAAGACCACTGTGTAGGCTGCCACCATCCTCTTTGTCAACAGGACGTACACAGCGGGCAGTACTGTGGCACCATCAATGCCATGCAGGGTGTATAGTTGATGAAACAGGTGGGGACAGTGTTTGAATGTGCCACCCCCTAGCCATGAGGGGCAGGGGGCAAGATATTCTAGGTTCCTGCTGGTGCTGAACAGCAGGAACCTGTGGTCACTAGTACCCTCAGAGTCGCATAACAGGAAAGGATCACCATCCAATGTCCTGTGGAATTCTTCAAAGATCGCTGGCTCTGTGATACTCTGGGGGTCCACAGGTGCCCGATGGACACTGCACTGCATGCATTTGGCTGCTCTTTTCATGAGGGGTACAGGTGGTAGGCTGTCCCCCATGGCCTCACTCACACCTGAGCAGCATGCCACCACAATTTGCTGGAATGACTTATTGGTGTCCCTGGCCTGCCACGTCCCAGCAGCCTGCACCCTCCGGACTCCCACCACGGCTGTGTCAGGCACATGGTTATGGGTGCCCGCCATGGTGGGTTCTCCCCCTGCAACAGTCAGTGCATGGCCCTTGCACTGGGTCACTGCATAGTCATGGCACTTCCAATACATCTATTCCCCATGGCTCCATTCACGCTGGTAGGTGTCTCTGTCCATGACCAGCAGTCTGTTGCCCATTAACGCTATCGATGAAGTCAGCTGACATTATCCCTGAGTTCGCATTGAATGGATTTACAGATGCAGCCAGTGCCTTTGTAGTATGCTGGTGCACCTGCTGACACTCTGGGGGGCACATCGCTTCCGTTCTGCATTTGCTGCTTTGGCTGTCAGGGTGCAACATGCCTAGCCTGCTCCTTTTATCTTAGTGGTGTCCCCTGCCAGGTACTTGAAGTGGCAGTTCAAGGATCCTGATTGTGATCTTTCCCTTTGGAGCTGGCGTGACCAGCATATCAGTTCTGGTTCTTTGCTGCTCAGTGGCTGGCTGTTCTTCTCCTGACTGGGGTTAAACATGTTTCATTTTAGGATATTTTGTTCCATGTTTTTTCTGGTAGGATATTCCCCTGTTGCATCTGTAAGCATGGGGGATGAAATGTCTTGTAACATTAATAATTTATTCCAGGTAACTGGGTTTTTTACAAAAAGCTTTAGCTTAGACTTAATTTTGCCTGTCTTAACAGCTAATGATAGGGTTAGGGGCAGATTAGTATATATCTTCAGGAAGTTACAAGGGTACATCACTTTGCAATCTTTATATATAGTCTGTTTTCAAAGGTTTCTCAGTCAGAGGTACATGACAAGATCATCTGTACTAGACAGCACCTTTATGATTTTTTGCTTAGGAGAAGTTTAATATTATTATTATTAATGTCTGGTTCAGTACAGCCTAACCCAGGGCCCATTGGTAATATGGACTCTTCTATGTTACCAAAGCATGCTCTGAACTGTGCTCATTTGAATGTGCAGAGCTTGCTTGCAAAATGGGATGATTTTACTGTTTAGATGGACTGCCATCAATTTGATGCGGTTGGAGTATGGGAGACCTGGCTCACTGGTAGGGTCTCGGATAAATCAATCGCTATTGAGGGTTATAGGATTTTTAGACATGATAGAGAATCAAGAAGAGGAGGGGGTGTCTTTTTTATGTAAAAAAAAACATTTGAAAGTATTCTTGAAGGTCCTCTCACCTGTGAATATTTACCTTTGACAATTGTCGTAAGTAAACAAAAAATGCTGACCGTGGTGGTTATTTATGTTCCACCCAGTTCCCAGGTGGATGGACTTTGGTTACTCGGGAATATAAGAGGGTCTTTGCCTAGAAATAGAGAGCTTATTATTATGGGTGACATGAATATTAACTGGCTGGGGAAGGATAATATAACATTTAGAGATATGGTTATTAATCAAGGATTAGCACAGATAATAGATGTTTCAACTAGGATTAATTATAAATCTGGAACTTCATCATTGATCGACTGGGTACTGGTCTCTGACACTAAAAAAATTGTACAACATGGGGTTCTCCCCGGTAGTGTCAGTGACCATAGCCCAGTCTATTGTAATTAGTCTGCAAAGAGAAAACTCTGTCCTTCCTGTTTTTGTATGCTCACGCAATATAAAGACACTTGATTTGGTAGGATACAGACAGGCTGTTGCTAATATAGACTGGTCTAGGGTTACTCAGAGCCTGAATGTGGATATAGCATTAGGGAATTTTATTGATTTATTTAATTTAGTTTGAGAAAAATTTGCACCCTTAAAGAAGCTTCGGATCAGAGGTAATAAACAGGCCTGGGTCTCATCAGAACTAATGGATCAAATTAGAATCTGAGATAGACTGTGGAAGGCTTATAGGAGGACCCCTAGTCAAACTAGTCTAGTTTTGTATAAACAGGCTAGAAATAAATGTAAAGGCATGGTTAGATGATTAAAAAGAAATTACTTTCTTGAAAGGCAGAAGGACTTTCGGGGAAGGAATGTTACTGAAACCTGGAAGTTAATACATGAACTTACTGGAAAAAAGCATACTTCAGCTATTCAATGCCTACAGACTAAGAATGATACTATTATTGATCCATCTGAAATAGCCCAGGAACTTAGTGATCATTTCTATGATTATTCCAAATATTTACTTGGAATTTGATGCAGCAAGATAAGGTGTCTAAGGAGGACTTGGCTTTGAATATTTCAATGTTTTACTTTCAATCTTTGTTACCAGGTGATATTTTGAAATACCTCCTATCAATGGACCCTTATCCGTCTGTGAGTAAGGACAGTATAGATTTTCAATTTGTGAGGACCACTGCTGATCTTCTTTGTATTCCTCTTTCTGCTATTTTTAATTTATCTTTATGTGGGTCTAGTTTTCCTAAGATTTGGAAAGATTCTACTATTGTTCCTATTTTCAAAGCGGGTGATATTTCTGATAAATCTAACTGTCGTCCTATTTCTTTTTGGATCCTCTCTCAAAAGTTTTGGAGAGGGTTATTTTTGACCAGATTATGGAGTACTTGTCTAAATATAATGTTTTAGCATCTGCACAGCATGGCTTTAGGCCAGGACATAGCACCATGACTGCCTTGGTGGATTCACAAGCACAGTGCTCGAGGCCCTTGTTCATGGACCTCACCAAGGCATTTGTTCTGGTTGAACATCCCCTTCTGTTGTCTTCTTTAGTTAACTTGGGAATCTCTAAGGATGTTGGGGATTGGCTAGGTAATTACCTGGCTGATCGTATATGGGTCACAAGGGTTAGTGGTCAACTTTCTTCTCCTGCCAAGGTTTCACTGGGTGTTCCCCAAGGTTTTATTTTTGGGTCCCCTTTTGTTTAGTCTTTTTCTTAATACTTTACCTTTTGTTTGTACTAGATCTCAAAATGTTTTATATGCTGATGATGCAGTTGTCCTCAGAAGTGGTCTCCTTTTTGAAAATGTTCAGAAAGATTTAGCTGATGATTTTTTGGAGGTACAGAATTGGTTCAGAGTTCATGGACTGGTTTTAAATGAGAAAAAAACTAAATCTATAGTATTTGCAAATACCGAAAAAAGAGTGAATTTGGACCCTATCTTGTCATTATATAGCGTCTCTGGTACTTTGATTGAACAATTTAGGTACCTGCGTCTATTCATGGATGAGGATCTTTCTTATGAACCTCATATTCTTCATATGGTGAAGGTGACTCACCAGTGACTAGGGGCCTTATGCAGGTTATCTCCTTTACTCACTGATACTACACGTCTTCTGTTGGCTCAAAGTTTTTTAACTGCTGTTAATTGATTTTAGGGTTTTGTATTATTATTCTGCAAGGGAGGCTCTGTTATCTAAGGTAAAAGCGTTACTCAATTCAGTCACTAGATTTGTAGTGAAATCCCCACAAAGGGTCCATCATTGTAATCTCCTAGAGCAAGTGGTCTGGATTCCTTTGGTCAGAAGATATAAACTCCAGTTGGGTATTTTGGCAAAAAAGGTGATACTTAACAGAGTCCCAGATTGTTTATCTTTATTTTTTTTAAAAAACAGAACTCTATTGTAAATACAAGGTCAACAAATAATTTTTCTCTTTGCATTCCAAGAATGCGTACTTCCCTCAGACAAAAGGCATCATCTGACATGTTACCTACTTTTTTTAATACAATACAGTCTGCTTTTGACTGCATGAACCCTTCCCTTTGCATTTTTAGGCATAGATTGAAGGAGTATCTCTTTACAGAGTGTAAGTGTAAATGTTGTTGAATAATAATGTTGAGATATATTTATACGTATTTGTATGTTTATATTTCTTTTTTATTTGTATTTTCTTTTTAAGTTGTATGTATTTTATATTGTACTTACTGTAACTGTTATTTGTACACTGATCACCCATGAAAATGGGTCATTTTTGGCACATGGTCCTATCAGCATAAATAAATAAAACAAACAAACAATAGCACTCCCGCTGTGGAGGTGTAGACATAACACCATGCTTCCATCTTGAACATTACTGAACTAGATATGTGTACTTTCTCCAGAACTGACTTTTAAAGATCTTCTTCAACAAAGAGATTTCTGAAAGTTTCTACAGCTTCAAGCCATTCCAACAGTCTGATTCCAGAAACCTGATACCTGATATCTGTTTGCTGTGTTATAGAGATGTTACTAAATTAAATTTCACCACCAAAATTGCTGTGGAATCATCAGTTTCACCACATGAAATATTTAATGAAATTCTTCCATTCCATGAAAGTTTTCACGAGGTGCAAAGTTGAGACATTTCACCAGCGGAATGCAAAATTTCACTGTGAAATGTACAATTTTGCCCAAAAGGGAAAAATTGTGCCCTCTGCAATTTGTTATAATAAAACAAAATCCCTGATGGGCAACAGGCACAACCCACCCACCTCCACAGCCAGCTCCTCTTGTTTGGTTAATCTGATGTGTAATATAATCCATCCCCACCCCCACCCTGGCAGCACCCTACTCCCACCCTCCAACCCCACCAGCACCAGCAAATTTTGTTATAAAAATAAGTTACATTTCCAATGGGCGACTGGCACAATCTGCCCACATCCACAGCCAAGCGCCCTCCTGTCTGGTTAATCTCATGTGTACTATACCCCTTCCCAGCCCCCACCCAGGCAGCACCCTACTCCCACCCTCCACCCTCGATACCAGCAAATTTTGTTATATAAAATAAATAAAATCTACAATGGGTAACTGGCACTACCCACCAGCCTCCATGGCCAGTTGCACTCTTGTCTGTTTAACCTCATTCATAACATGCTCCTTCCCCTCCCCCCCTTGCAGCACCTACTTCCACCCTCCTTCCCCCCCAGCACCCAATTACCCTTCTGGAAATAATAGGAGCCCAGCGCCATCACAACCCTCCCTCCATGGCTTAGTGCCTTATAATAAATGAAACTGCTATGGGCTAGCATAGTAAAATGAGCAGATCACATGGACAAGAAGAAAGGGATTGTTAGGCTTAAGAAAGAGGAGGAGTGGATGGAGGACAATGGGGGAAGCAGAGATACTAAATGAATACCTCTGTTCCGTCTTCACCAGGGAGAAAGGTGGACTAGTGCCTTTATGAGGGAAAAGAGGAGCAGGGGGAAGGGGACACAGATGTAGTGATAGAGGAGGATAGAGTGAGGGAGGGGCTGCTGGAATTGAAGGTAGACAAATTACCAGGCCTGGACAGAGTACATCCAAGGATACTAAAGGAACTGGCTGAGGAGCTGGCGGGACCACTGGTAGACCTATTTAATAGTTCACTAGATTCAGGCATGGTATCGCAGGATTGGAGAACAGCACATGTAGTGCCCCTCCTCAAAAGTGGTCCCAAGAATGACCCAGGGAATTGCAGACCCGTCAGTCTGACCTCCATTGTGGGCAAGCTGATGGAGACCATTCTAAAGGAAAAGTTGGTGGAATATCTAGTGGAGCATGGTCTCCAGGATGTGAGGTAGCATGGGTTTATGGGGGGGAGAGATCATGTCAAAAGAATCTTTGACTCTGTCACTAAGACAGTAGACAGGGGTCAAGTGATAGACATCCTCTATCTTGATTTCAGCAAGGCCTTTGATTCTGTGCCCCCATTAAAAGTTGATCAGGAAGTTGGTGAATCTCGAGGTTGAGGAAAACATGGCCAGATGGGTGGAAAACTGGCTGAGGGACAGAATCCAGAGGGTGGTTGTGGGGGGAGAGTTATCTGGTACCAGAGAGGTAACCAGTGGGGTCTCTCAAGGCTTGGTACTGGGGCCGGTGTTGTTCAGTGTCTTCATCAGTGACATTGGGGGATGGCATTAAGGGCAAAATGTGCCTATTCATGGATGACACCAAGCTCTGTGGGAGAGTGGACCCAGCTGAAGGGATAAAGGACCTACAGGATGATCTGGCAAAGCTGGGGAGCTGGTCCAGGATCTGGTAGCTTGGCATCGATGCCAAGAAATGCAAAGTTATGCATAGTGAAGCCAAGAATCCCAGGACAGAGTACTACCTGGGTGGAGTCTGAGCATCTGCATCAGAGGAGGAGAAGAACCTGGGAGCGATAATCACTAGTGACTGGAAGCAATCCACACAGTGCAAGAAAGCAGCAGCAAAGGCAAACAAGATGCTGGAAGGCATTTCTAGGGGGATCAGTAGTAAGAGATAGGAGGTTATACTGACCTTGTACAGGTCCCTGGTAAAGCTTCATCTGCAGTATGGGGTTCAGTACTGGTACCCACACCTCAAAAAAGACATTAACCTGCTGGAGAAGGTCCAGAGGAAGGCTAAAAAGATGATAGCGGGTCAGCAGGGTAAGGTATATGAGAAGAGGTTGAGGGCATTGAACATGTACTCCTGGAAGACAGGAGAGATAAAGGGAACATGATTGGGACCTTCAGGTACTTGAAATGCATCAATACGGTGGATAAGGATAGTTTCTTTAAACTGAATGGCAACCATAACATGAGAGGGCACAGTCTTAAGTTGGAGGGTGGGAGGTTTAGGAGGGAGGCCAGGAAGCACTTCTTCACAGAGAATTTGGTGGACACTTGGAATGTGCTGCTGGAAGAGGTGATATCGTTGAAGACAGTGGGCAGCTTTAAGGGAGGATGGGATAGGCATGGGGAAGGTAAGGATCATGGGTAGGCAGGATGGGAGGTGTGGGGAGGGAGGGCATGGGCAGTAGCTCAAGCTGTGTACCCTGCAATACGAGCAGACTAGATAGACCAAATGGCCTTCTTCTGCTGGCTTCTTCGTATGTGTGTATGATGATTACTCTTAGATCCCATTCCTCTTCTGTAGTGCTAAGTCTCACTCCACTCATCCATTACTCAGTCATGGGGTTCCTTTGCCCTAGGTGCATTACCTTGCACTTTTTGGCATTGAATTTTAACTGCCAGACCTTTGACCACCCCTCTAGTTTTTGTAGGTCCCTCTGCATATCCTTTATTTCCTCGTCACTATTTGCCATCCAGAATAGTTTTGTGGCATCTGTGAAGAGACACAGCCTGCCCTGGATTCCCTCACCAGAGTCAATAATGAATATGTTGAAGAGGATCAGAACCAGGACAGATCCCTGTGGAACCCTTTTCATAACCTCCCTTTCCTCTGATTTAACTCCATTGACCACCACCCTCTGCTGCCTCCCTACTAGCCAATTATTCACCCAGTTCACTACAGTTTTAGCCGCACCCAAGTCTTCCATCTTTTTGAGCAACCTTTTGTGCAGTACCAAATCAAGAGCCTTGCTGCAGAAGTCAAAGAACAGCAGATCCATAGCATGGCCCTTGTCTATTTCCTTGGTCACCCAGTCAGAAAAAAAATCAGGTTAGTCTAACAAGGCCTTCCTGCCACGAAACCATGTTGTTTACTATCCTGGAGCCTATTGCTCTCTAGGTAGTCCACAAGATCCTCTTTGATTAGTGGTTCCATCAGCTTCTCCATGATGAAAGTCAGACTGAGAAGCCTGTAGTTCCCTCCTTGCTCCCCGTCTCCCCCTTAATGAAGTGTACAGTGTCTGCCATTCTCCAAACCCTTGGAACTCCCCTGGACCTGTAAGTGAGCTGTTGAACAGGCCAGCCAGTGATTCAAACATTCCACAAGTATCCTTGGATGCAACCCATCTGGTCTTGGGCCTTATCTATCTTAATGGCTGCCAGCCCTTTCAGGACCCTCTCGCTCGTACGTATTAGCTGCCTCATTTCCAGGATTCTATTAGTGGCTACTTTGATGCCACTTTCTGGCATGGACCCGCAGTCCTCCTTACTGAAGACTGAGCAAAAGTAGTCATGCAGGATGGCCGACTTTTGCTCATTCTCCTCTGTCACCCTACACTCCTCAACTGGCCTAGTGATACCCCCCTTTTTCCTTTTTTCGCTGATATATCTAAAAAACTGTTTTCTCTATTCTTTACCCCCTCCATGATATGCAGTTCCATGTCTTCTTTTGCTTCCAACAGCCTGCTTTGAATCCTTATTTTATAGTAGATAATCCTCCATTCTGTCTCACCCTGCTTTACCTTATATTTATAGAAGGCCCTTTTTTTGGCCCTAACTGCTTCCATGACCCTTGCTGAGAACCATAGTTGTCTCTTAAACCTGTTTTTTTCAGATATTGTTCTTATGCTTGTCTTTGATGCCTTGAGGATGGCTCCCTTTATTGCCCCCCCATCTATCCTCTAACCCTTTATGTCCTACACCCCTACTAACTTATCCCTGACTACTTACCTCAACCTATTGTAGTCCGTCTGCCTTCTAAAGTCAAGGACTTTGGTTCTTGATTGTGAGTTGCCAGCCCTGAGGGACAATTCAAACCACACGGAGTTGTGGTCACTGTTCCCTAGTGGTTCTCCTACTCCTACAGCACTCACCATCTCTGAGATGTTGAGCACCACATCAAGGATTGTGTTCTGCCTGGTAGATTCCTTAACAAGCTATACCAGAACACAGTCTTGAAAGGTGTTCAGTAATGTCTGACCATGCTGTCTTATCTAACACTAATAAGGTTGGTGCTGTGTTGATGTAACCTTGGTGGCTTGCTTAGGATTGTGGAGATTTATAGCTGGGGAAATTACAGCTTGTTGGGAAGAATTTGGTATTTTTGTTTAATCAGATTTGCTCAAGCCTGTGCTACAATCTAGGAGACTGGTCTATGGATCCATTACTTACCATTTGATCTCCAGCCTCAGTGTCAGCTTATCTGCTTGCCTTCAAGTCTTGAATCTATGTCCCACCTGGACCCCTGTTCTGCCTCTAACACTTGAGTCTATGAGTTACACCAGTTAGACTCTGATCTGCAGGATGCATACCAGGACAATTGTTTGCAAGGTCTTCAATGCCTGACTCCAAGACTCTACAATCTTCACCTGTATGACTTTAGCCTGACTATAAGACTCAATAGGCTTCTTCTGCATGGCTTTAGCATTCTGAAATGGGGCTGCCACCCAGCTGTCACTGACCTGCAGGCCTCTTCCACCCCCCACATGGCTGTTATGAAATGCCCTCCACCACAAGGGCTCATGCTGTATTTTTCTCCATCCATTACTGCACTCAACCAGGACTGCAAATTTCCCTTCTTTATCTCTGATATAAGATACCTCTAGCTTACTGGTCTGGTTTTACCTGCCTATTCATTTTGTTATTCATTTAGAAGGATACCATCTGCCCCTGTAGGCCTCAAAGTGTCCGTAGTTTCAAACACACGTGCTATGATTAATCACGTTCTGTAGAGAGTGCTGATGTACAGTAGCTTTTTCATATTTTATTCTGAAACTTTTTTTCCTTTATAAAGTACAAAATGGACAGCTCAGCATACTGGTGTTACCAAATAAAACATGTTTGTTTACATTCCTTGAGCAACTGCCACTGCATCTTTCCTGGATTTAGAAACACCTCCAACATGGTCTTGCTCCTCATTATGCAGTGGGAAATTGGATGATGTTCAGGAAGTATGCAATAAGAACATATCCAGGATCTAAAAGAAAACAAGGTTGTTTAAGATTATGCATTAGCATGCACTTCAGTTCTACTAAGCAAGGAGGCAGATAAAAAAACAGCAACATCTGTGAATTTTACAGAAAGGAAGCAACCATAAAATGTGGGCTTTAATTAGGAACAATATGATGCAAAACAGGTTGACAGTGTCCCTTTTAATCTCATTCTTTGAATAATGTTTACGGCTGCACTGTATCAGTCTAGTTAGCTCTTTTTGTTTTGTGCCTAGTGTAGCCTGCTCAGTTAAATTGTACATTTTCTTGTACTGTTGTACTATAGCTTAGTTACCCCCTCTGGTTAGTTTAATGTTTTGCTGTTTTACTCTAATAATTTAATTAGCAGGTGCTGACTACTATTCTTGTTTGCACTGGCTGAATGTGCATTCACTTCTGCTCTGGTAATTCATTTTATATGCTAGTCAAACTTACTCTTGTACTTTTATTTAAAATAAGTACCACTTGTGCTGTTTGCTAACCTGTGTGGCAAGTGTCCCCCACCTCCCATGTTGGCTTGCTCCTACTGTATAACTTGCAGCCTCCATCTGACCTCACCAGTATTTACTGAATATGTTTCCCTCACACTTCTCCTATTTTATTTTGACTCTTCTGTACCTCTTCATCCTCCTCTATCTCCCAAACTTCTTCACCATCCTCTCTATTTTACTCCCAGTATCCCTCCCTTACCCCTGTCCTGCCCTCCCCACCTGTCATCCCCCTACCTTTCCCTATCACTTTGGTCTCCTTTCCTCCCCCAGCTCAGTCTTGATGCTCTCCTACATTATGTCTCCACCTTTTCTCCCTTTCACCACCCCCTTCCTCCAGAGTGACTGTTTGTAGGCATACATCTCATGCACTATTGCTCCTCATAACACTTTTGCTACTGCTGGTGGATGATATGGAGCTAAATCCTAGCCCACTCTTCTTTCCCCTCAGCCAACCTTCCCAAAGGACTGAGTGTTTTTCATATAACTATCAAGAGCCTATTCCCCAAGTTGATCAGCTAAGAATGTAGGTCATATACTACAGTCCTGATTTACTAATTGTTGCTGAAACCTGTCTCTTTTCCCAAATCGATTATGTGGAAATCAGATTTTCTGGTTACACAGTATACAGGCAGGACTGTGGGAAGTGTGGTGGTGGAGGTCTTCTATACATGCATCACAGCCTTTACTGTGATGTTGTATATCATCCTCCTGTTCTGTCTTCCTGTGAACTCCTCCTGTGCAGGCTCTTTTCCTCTACTCACTTCCCATTTTCGTTGGTTGCATTTAATCATCCCAAAATCCCCAACTGACACCTCTCCTGCCATTCTCTCATTCATCTTGTCCCTTTCAGCTTCAAGTGAACTCCCATTCCTTGGGGATCTAAATATAAACTGACTCTCCCCCCTTTGGAAACAAAAAATAAAACCTCACCAAATTGAGTCCTGTAATCTCACACAGCTCATTACTAAGCCAACCCACCTCAACCCTAATGCTTCAAATGATTCCCTCATTGACTGGGTCCTGTCATCAAACCACATCACATTATTTCTGCTGGAACCCTACTGGATGCTTTCAGTGACCAGCACATGGTTTACTCTATCTTTAAGATCCACCAAATTAAAGTCCCAACAAAACTGTTCTGGTCTAGGCTGCTCAAGGCTCTTTTCCTCCCATCCCTGCTAGACAATCTTTGTCCAGCTGGCTGGTCAGCATTCACTTTATCCACTGATGTAGATGTTGATCTAACCTCTTTCACACCCAGATTTATTGCAACATGGGAAAAACATGAACCTCTCACAATGTCTTGTGTCAGTGGATCCCACTTTTTCTGAATCTCTGCAGAGGTCCTTAACTTGCTCAAAGGTCATGATTCTCCATGGCATCTCCACAAAGCCTCAGCCACCCCAGAAGATTTGTTGAGATACAAACAACTATGTAACACCTGTTCTAAGACCACCAAGGAATCCAAATCAATTTATTTCACCAACAGCCTACAGAACAAACTTAAATCCACTGACATATTCTAGAATATTATTCACCTCTGCTTTAACCCCCTACTCAGTCTACCTCTCCTACCCTCAGACTAGGAAACTTTCTCTGACCCAACTGAGGTTACTAACACCTTTAACAACTTTTTGACTTTATGTGCTCTCTCTTTTCTTCCTCCTCTTCTCCCTTTTCCTCTTCCTGTCTGTCATGTGTCTCCTCAAATGCCCTAAATCTCCTCACCCATAAGCCTTGCATCTTTTTGCTTCTCCCCAGTCTCCTCAGTGAGCACCCTAGCTGCCACACTGTCTCTCAATTCCACTTAGGGGCATAGTCCTGATAGGATGGATACTAACCTTCTTTGTATCTCTGCACCAGCTATCACTGTCCCTATTGTCTCCATTTCAATCATTTGCTACAACTTGGATCAATCCCCCAGTTCTTGAAGCAGAGTAAAGTACTCCTTCTCCTCAAAGGGGGTGACCCTTCTTCCCCAGGTAACTTGTTATTGAGTTAATTAGTTAGTTATTGAAGACTTCAGAAATTACCTTTGAGCACAAGTGCTCATGTACATAGGTTCCATGTCAAATACATAGTCACAAAAACATTACTAGTAAAAGAAGCAGTTCCAGAAGAAATTGAGTCAAGTCAGGGTCAACACACTTAAGACAGAACAATTACAGACAGATCTGAAAACATTCCATCTAAAAATTCCATTCTGATGATTGTATGACAAGACACAAGATACTGTATGTACAGACAGAAACCATGTAAAACAGCTTAATGGTTACAATTGCATTGGACTGCAAGGACAGACTGCAAAGATCCCATAAACTGATTAATTCTGAGGAGATACTGTAGTGTATCAGGCAGTTCATTTAACCAATTAGCATCCCTGACAGAAAATGATCACTTGCCCAGCTGAGTATGCCAGAAAGGAGGCTTAAGAGCATTCCTGGACATGTTCCTGACATTGTATTGGTTGGAGATGATGCAGAAGCAATTTGATACATCTCTGGGTGTTTGGCCCAGGAGCACATTTTTGGCTAGCAAATAGGTCTGGAGCTCTGTTCTGCTGGGTAAAGGTAGCCAGTTATGTGAGCGCTTAAAGGGTACAACTATGAGTGTTGTTATCTGCACCAAGAACAAAGTGGCACATCTTTTTACTGTTTAGCACCGTGTCACAGGCAGCTGCATAGACAAGGATGCCATAATCTATAGGTCACTGAATGGAGCAGGCCACATTAAGGCATCTAGCATCCCCAGTGACAGTGTTCCAGTTATGGTACAGGACACATGAGCTTCTGTTAACTATAGCCACAACATTGTCAACATGGGGCGGGGAGGGGAGATAAGGTGTCATCCAGAGTTACTCCAGGGTATTTGAAACATAGAAACATAGAAGTTGATGTCAGATAAGGACCACAAGGCCCATCCAGTCTGCCCATTTCTTTTTCTACCTTATAACTGTGCCATCAGCCTTTGCTCTGTCAATGGCATATCTATTCATATTCATCTGTATTGCTCCCTTATGCCTATCCCATGCCTGTTTGAAGCCCTGCACTGCATTCATATCCACCACTTCCTGAGGTAGGCTGTTCCATGCATCCACCACAGTTTCTTTGAAAAAGAACTTCCTCACATTACCCTTTAATCGGCCTCCCTCTATTCTCATGCTGTGTCCTCTAGTCCTGCTACTTTTCTTATATTGAAATGTTAGACTCTTTCACCTTGTTAATACCCTTAAGGTGTTTGAATGTTTTGATCATATCACCTCTCTCCTCCTTTGCTCTAGGGTATACATATTGAGCTCTGTTAATCTGTCCTCATTTGTTTTCTGATGCAGTCCCTGCACCATTTTGGTTGCCCTTCTCTGGACTGCCTCAATTTGGTCAATGTCCTTGTGAAGGTGTGGCCACCAGTACTGCATGCAGTACTCCAGATGGGGCCTAACCAGTGTCTTGTAAAGAGGGATTGTTACCTCCCTCTTCTGACTTGTGATACCTCTACTAATACACCCCAACATACCCCTAGCCTTACCTACTGCTTTAGCGGTCTGCTTGGATGATTTCAGGTCATCGGTGATGATGATGCCCAAGTCTCTTTCTTCCATTGTGTCTGCCAGCAACTCCCCTCTCAGCCTATAGGTGGCTTCAGGGTTTCTCTTCCCTATGTGCATGATCTTGAACTTCTTTGCATTAAACCCCAGTTGCCACTCTTTTGACCATTTTACCAGTTTATCCTGATCTCTTCTCATTCTGCCCACGCCATCTGGATCATCTACTGTTTTTGCAGATCTTTGTGTCATCTGCAAACAGACAAACCTTACCCTCCAGTCCATCTGCAATGTCACTGATGAAGATATTGAAGAAGACTGGCCCCAGGACTGATCCCTGAGGTACCTTACTCGTGACTTGCATCTCTTCTGACTGTATACCATTTACCACCACTCTCTGTTTTCTGCCTGTCAACCAGTTTGCCACCCAGTTGATCAACTTCTGACCCACCCCGAGCCTACCCAGCTTATTAATCAGTCTTCTATGTGGAACAGTATCGAAAGCTTTGCTGAAGTCAAGGTAGATGACATCAACTGCTCCCCCTTGGTCCACCAGTCTGGTTACCCAGCCAAAGAAATCTATGAGATTAGTTTGACAGGACCTTCCTTTTGTAAACCCATGCTGTCTTGGATCCTGTGCTCCTATGGATTCCAGGTGTTACACTATCCTTTCTTTAAGGAGTGTCTCCATAATCTTGCCCACTACTGAGGTAAGACTGACTGGTCTGTAGTTCCCCACCTCCTCCCTGCTACCACTCTTGCAGAGCGGGATCACATGAGCCCTTCTACAGTCTTCTGGGACCTCTCCTGTGCTCAGAGACTTACTAAACAGTTCTGATAATGGCTCTGCTAGTTCCACCCTTAGCTCCTTTAGTATCCTGGGATGAATGCTATCAGATCCCATTGCCTTGTCCACCCTGAGCTTAAACCAGCTCTTGTGGGACCCTTTCTTTTGTGAAGGGACTAGTGCACACACCCCCCCCCGTGTCCATGGTGCTGAGCTGTGGGCCCTGCTCTACCTTCTCTTCAGTAAATACTGAGCAGAAGTATCTATTTAGGATAGATGCTTTTACATGGTCCTCCTGCTCACACTCCCCCTTATCTCCTTTGATCTTAGCAATACCCCCTCTGGACTTTCTCCTTTCACTAATGTATCTATAGACAGTCTTGTCACCTTATTTTACTGTTTGTGCTAGTGTTTCCTCAGTTTGTGCCTTTGCCTGCCTGTGCCTGCCTTCCCTGCTTTCCTTAGAGAAGTTTGGTATGCCTCCCTATCTTCATTCCGTTGCATTCCCTTCTATTTCCTGAAGGCCAGCCTTTTGGCTCTGACCTTTTCTGCTGCTGTTTTTGAGAACCAAAGTGGTTTCCTTCTTCTTTTGTGCTTCCTTTTCTCTCTAACATGATGGGCTGTTGCTTCAAGTACTGCATCCTTAATGCTCGCCCACCTTGTCTGTATCCCCCACCTGTATTTCTTTTTGCCAGGGCTAGCTTAACTCTGTTGGCCATCTTATCAAAGTCAACTCGTCTGAAGTCCCATATGTTTGCCTTGGAATGGGATGATTTAGTTTTAGTGGCCAAATTGAACCATACCATGTGATGGTCACATGCCCCCAGGTGACCTTCTATCTGGAGATCTGTGATCCTTTCCCTGTTAGTCAGTACTAGATCTAGGATAGCCCTGTCTCTTGTGGGTTGTTGTAACAGTTGTTTGAGGCCCTTCCCCTGCAGGGAATTCATCACGTGTCTAGTTCTTGCAGATGTTCCTGCTGTTATTGACCAATCTGTATCTAGCATGTTGAAGTCTCCCATTATCAGAACTTCCCCTTTAGCTGTCATATTTTGTATATCTTCTAACAGTAATATGTCCGTGTCCTCCCCCTGATCTGGGGGCCCGTAGACAACTTCAGTTCGTATGGCTGTCCCATTTCCTGTTTCCAGGGTGACCCACAGATCTTCTAGCTCCTTATGTGTATTCTGAACTTCTGTAGCTTTAATATTTTCATTGACATACAGAGCCACTCCGCCCCCCCTTTTTTGCACCTCAATCTCTTCTGAACAATACATAGACCGGTACTGAAGTCTCCCAAGCGTGGTTACTAGTAAACCATGTCTCGCTAATTGCTACTATGTTCAGTTTAGCCTCTGTCATTATTGCCGGCAGGTCTGGGATCTTGTTTCCCAGACTGCGAGCATTTGTGCACATGATTTTCCATTGGAAAGATTTCAGTGTGTTAGTTGTTGGGTGAGGTCTAGCTTTTCCCCTGTGCATCGTATGGGGAGCTGAACCTTTTTCTTTACCTGGTGATGCAAATGAACTGCAACCATGCTGAACTCCTGGTTGACCCCTAGCTGAGGGGGGGAGGGCTGTTCTTCCCATTTGACATATGGGGTGCTGCACCCCTCTCCCCATTTGCTAGTTTAAATATTCTACAATGATGTCAAACTTCTGCCCCAATGCACCTGTTCAAAGTTTCGTTCCAGCCCATTTCAGATGGCAAAGAAGGAACTTTCCTCTTATGTGAGAGGCTCAAGAAGAGCAAGATCTTTATTTTCATGTACCTGAGGACCAGTTTGTTGTTGAAGAACCAACTGCTAGTGTCCTGAAGTTTCTTTGGAGAACAACAGTGAGGCTGTCAAGGTTTTGGAACAGATTACAGTATCATCAGCACAGAGTACATTGGCAGTCTGCCAGGCATCAGGCAGTTGATTTATGAGGAGGCCAAGTAAGAGTGGGCCCAAGATGGAGACCTGGCAGACACCAATAGATACTTCATTAGTATAAGACAAGGATTTATAGATCTTCACATGCTTTAAGTGACTGGTAAGATAGCTATGGAACCAGTCAACTGTGTTCTGTGACAAACCTAAGCCAAGGTTTTGTTAAGTAGGAGCTCATGGTAGACTAGGTCGAAGGCCTTAGTCAGGTCAAAATAAATATATATCTATATAGATATATAGATATATATGTATATATATCTATAGATATATATATATATAAATATCTATATATATACACACACACCTCCAATGAGGTTGACATAATCAAGGGCCTCATGAACATATTTGTTTTATTCCAACAGTGCTGTGTTAGTACTGTGGAGCTTATGGAAGCCATGCTGCTGTGCACACTGGACACCGCCATTCCATCTTCCACCTCCTGGCCCTTGCTAAGTTGTGGGAAAAACTTGTTCTCTCCCAGCAATCCACTTACTTTGACTCCTATGTTTTCCTCTCCCTTTTTAGTCTGGTTTCTGTAAGAACCACTCCACTGTCTCCTCCCTCCTCTGGTTCCTAGACTTTCTGCAGAAAGCCATGGACCAGGGTCTGTTCAGTGTGACAATTTTTATGGACTAGCAGATGCTTTGGATACAGTGGCCCTTCCCATTCTCTTGGATAAGGTAGGTGCTGCTGATCTATCTGACCTGGCAGTCAGATGGTTCTGCTTCTACCTCACAGATCAGCTTCAGTCAGTCAAAGATGGTGATACCTTATCAACAGCCTGGCCATAAAGTCCAGTGTCCCACAGGGCCCCATCCTTGGCCCAGTCCTTTTCTCCATCTTCTTAAATGACCATTCTTACCCCTGTGTCTCTTCACAGATAGACCTGTAGGCAGACTCACAGGTCAGGTAGTTTTGGCTTCCCGGTCTCCACCTCACAGAAAACATTCTCGCTGCTGTGTTCCTCAATAACAAACTTTAATGTAGCAAGCAAATAGCAGACAGTTAATCCACACACTCTCTTTCAATAACCAAATGTTTTTGCAAGATACTTGAACTTTTTCAAGGCCCACCCTCCATCTTTCTTGATTCTGACAATCTGATCTTTACAACTTCTCTTCTCCCTTATGTACCTGAAGAAATCCTTTCCCCTTCTCTGATCCCCTGTTCCAGTCTTAGCTCCCTTGAAGCCTTGGCTGCCCAGACTACTCTACTCACCTGTCTGGATTTCCTCACATACTCCTTGCTGTACTCCTCTCTTTTGGATCTTTTTTAGCTTCTGAAGGCAGCTCTTTTCTCCCTCACCCTCTCTACTACCTCCCTGCTCAACCAGCTCAGGGATTTGGACCTGGCCTTCTTACTTTGGACATAGCTCTCCTCTCCTCTCTCTTTAACCCTGCTATCACCTCCTCCTGCTCCTTCCATGCATCTGCTGTTCACTCCTTTCATATCACTCTCAGTAACCCTGTAGCAGGTCAATTTGCTTTCTGTGTCTGACTCCCAACACTTTGGAAGAGCCTCCCCTTTCCCATCCATCTCTCTTCCTCCCTGTACTCTCTCAAACCACTCTTACTGACACCCTTCATAAAAGAATGTCCCTGCAGCTAGGATTCTTCCTCTTCTTACCACACTACAACCACCTATGTCCTGTCCATCACCCTCTGCTCTTTTCCCTGTTTTACCCATTTGTGTCTACTCTATTGTGTAACCTACAACTCAGTTTATTCTGGAATCTGAATTTGATGCCTCACTGGTTCTGTAAAAATGTCTTCCCCTACATTGGCAGCATGCTCCCTTAGCTCTCAATCTGGCTACCCCATAACCAACATCCATGTACAGTTTTTACATTGATTGTGTCTATCTGAAACTCATGACTTGTACTGTGACTTTGTTGTACATGTTCATACACCTATTGTTGTCACTTCGTTATTGCGGTTTCACTTTCTGTGATATTCCCTTCCTCGGGTCTCACCTGGAAATGAGCCCCAGCTACGTGTGTCTATCCTGGTCACAATTTTAAATAAATAAAACATTTAGGATGTGCATTTCATTTCCCACAAGACTCAGGGCTGGTGATCACCCCACATAAGCAGAATACAGTAATTATTGGAAGGAACAAGACAGTCCAAAGCCTTGGATGCCCACATGGTTCCATCAAAGGTGTTTTTCCTCTTCTTGTTACTTTTATATAACCAACATACTACATTGGTTGCTCACCTACTCCCGATTACTATGTAGCACTAAAATGTCTGCATATTAAACAGGGAGCTGAAGTTAGTCCTTATTGGGAATTATTGCAGTGCTCCAGTTTAAGTACTGTAGAGTTTTAGAAAATGAAAGGGAAATATTCATGTACAGTGACTGACAAAGTTTGAAATCCCTTGAAGCATTCTTTCAAATGAGGTCTTGGGGTCATCTGTAATAGGAAGTACATCAAAGTTAGAGCTGGTTGAGCCTGTACAATATTATTATTACATTGCAGTCATTTGTAGAACATTGTGATGTCACAAGGGACAAGCAGTCAGTCACAGCTTGTTCCTCAATGACATCACAATGCTATGAAAATGGTTGTAATGTAGTATTAATATTGAACAGACTTAGTTGTCTATACAGTATCTCTGGAATGTTTCCATCTTCAGATGAGCACCATAATAGGACAGCACTCACACAGTAGCACAAAAGAGAAGCATGATTTGAAAAAGGAGATCTTGCATTTAGTCATAATCCCCTCCCTGAAGCAATTAGGAACAAATAATATGTAAGTAGAATGACATGAGAGGGTGTGATCACTGCATGCCTTTGGGCATAGTAAGGCACAAGGCCAAAGTTTCAGTGCATTATTGCCTCCAGAAGTGTGGTGATCACACTACTGCCTACACCTTGAAGTGTCATACTGCACTTATCAAATGGGTGACAAGGCAAATTTAAAAATAAATAAATAAATTACTAAAGTATAAAAATATCTCTTTAAAAAACATTGAGAAATAGTCCGTCCACCTATGAGTGCCACTAGGAAGCAATGATAGTGTGAGCAATAGTATTTTAGAACTGGCAGGTTCTGTGTAGTTTTTGTTATTTGAAGTCTTCTAGTTTGCCCCCCACTCCATGTTTTAAGCTATTTTAACGTTACTGTTGATTTGGTGAACCTGTTTAGTAATCCTTACTCAGTTGCTGTTTCTTTACTTACTACCCCCTTCACTAATAAGGTTTGCTGATCATTTGCCTTTCAGTTTGGGAGCACATGTGCTGTGTTCAGTTATGCAGTGCCAGCATACATGAGTGATCTTCTGTTATTTAGAAATTAACTGTTAAATTAGTAGCAAATGTGAGATGTTAGCTCAGAAGTGCACTCATAACAGTCAGTGATGGATTAGAAGAAGCAGAGGATGTGCAAGTGAAACTGTTTCAGTGAGCAACTGTGCAGAGGATCAAGAGACTGAGTGGGAGTTGGTGTTGGGCAAGTAAACTGGGCAGGTCACATGACTGTTCAACTAAAAAAAAAAAAACAAATTTAATTTTCACTCCATGAATGTGCTGGATAGTGTTTTCACCAGTAAGTGACCAAAAGAAGCAAAGTGTAAGTAAAACAACAATCATGAGGGCTGGACTGGGAAAAAAATCATCTATTGTCAATTCCAAATTCTAAATGTTGGAGCAATTATTTTATTTCTGTACTGTGCCCTGATTGGCACCTCTCATTTATAGCCCATAATAGTGGTGTCATCATACATGGCTGCTGACCAATCAGGATGCAATATTTTCTCTACTCATTTGATAAACAGTTAATCAGTTTTCATAACCTCCCCCAGAGCAGTAGCCATTTTGCAGTAATCAGTGCAGTAAGAAAACACCTAACAGAGCACTGTTGCAGAGTCACTGAAATTTTTTTTTAGTGGAAACATTATGCCAAACATAAACTGTTATTTTTTTAATGGAGCATAGTTTGCTTCAAAGTTTATTTGTCTGACATAAAAAAGGCAGTACAAAGTTAAAATCAATATTTATACACAAGATTAAAAGGATTATTATACAATTGTAGTCTATTAGCGCCAGCTGTGTATTTACAATACTTACTGTAAATGAGCAGCAAGTCTGAGTACTAGCAATATGAGCCGAAATTGCATTTAAATGTAACAATGCACACAGTTAGACATAGACATGAGAATTTTACAATACTCACACTCATAAGAATGTGCTTAGCATCTTCAAATTGGAAATAGTGTGTTATAGTCAATAATGTCATAGGAATCTTTGACAGTTCCCAAAGGTTGCCTTGATAGTTCATTATTCAAAAAAAAAGATTGATGAGATGTTTATTACTTGAGTTGCAGTACGTCATTTTAAGAACCTTGGATGCTTTTTCTGGGTTTATCATCTTCTTAAAAAACCTTGCCACCATAATGGGTTGGTTCTCTTCAAAATGATGCAATAATGTATATAATTCCTCTCTCAAGTTATGTGTGTGTGGGGAATTACATTTTTCTAAGTACGTTTTCCTACATTTTGGATAAAGAGGAAAGTTAAGTACAATGTGTTATAATATTTCCACCATCTTGCATGGATTTTTGGAATATTCTTTGTTTAAATCTTTTCTGATAAGATTGTGGAATTAGAATTTTATTTAAATGGAGAGACCTTGGGTCTTCATATTTGATCATATGTAATGCATTTATAAGGTGTTGGGTCCATGGGGAGGTTAGGCCCTGCTGGAACCAATAGATTTTTTCTGCTAGAGCCCAAGTGGATGGCAAGGCAACTTTGTTGTTAATTATTCTAAACCAGTAAGATATCAATCTAAGTGAAGCTATTTATTTAATAGGGATCCTTCCTAGTTCCACTTGCACTGCACTGAACAATTGGGAGTCGAGCTAGGAAATTTTAGTAAGACTTTATAATAATTGTTATATGGGATGTCAATATCTTCTGTCACTTGGTGTCCCCAGACTTCTGCGCTATAAAGGCCAATGGGACCTAGTTTCATTTCAGCTGCACGGAGAGCAGGGACAACTGACCAACCCCCATAGTTACAATTAAATTTAAGTAATCTTCTGGCATTATGCTTGACTTTCTTTATCTGGTTATTAATATGATTGACCCAGTTCCCTGTATAATGAAAAGTAATACCTAGATAAGTGTATTGTTTAACTTGTTACATTTTTTCTTTGTACAAGTAACAAGAATTAGTTTTTCTGGACCCAAAAATGAATAGTTTTGTTTTAGATAGGTTTATCTTAAGTTTTAGACTGGTGCACAAGCTTTCCACCTTATCCATATTGAACAAATTGCACATACCCCAATAATGCAAAGCATATTGTGAAGCATAAACAAATTCCCGTGAATTAATTTGGACTGGCTCAACTTTAAGCAAAATTGCATGGTGCCACAAGGCCTCACAATACAATCAGTAAAGGCTGAGAACGGTAAACTGCTGTTCTCAGCCTTTGCTGATTGTATTGTGTGGTCTCCTGGCACCATGCAATTTTGTTTAAAGTTGAGCTAGTCCAAATTAATTCATGGGCCGTAAAGCACAGGAGGAAGTATAGTGCAGTGGTTTAAGGCTCTGGGCTACAAACCTGGAGACCTGGGTTTGCATGCCACAGCCCACACTTGCGTACTGTGTGACCTTAAGCGAGTCACTTAACTTCCTTTTTCTCCCAGGTTGCACCTGTAAGCAAGCTTTCAGCTTAGTGCATCTCTACTGGTAAAATAAAAGTGAAAAACATATGCTTCCCATGATGCTTTGCATTACTGGGGTATGTGCAATTTGTGTTTTCTTAAAAATTTGGCTGCATGGCCAATATCCTCTGGGATAACCTATGCCCCAGTTCATTTACTCTGGGGTTCTTTTGTTGTCCATATTATGCTGTAAACCCATTTTAGAAAGCAATATTGGGGCTAAAACATCAGCATAAGCCAACAGTGGGTATTCTTTACCCATTATCTTTGAAGATTGAAAATTTGGGTCAGAACATTGTCTGATAACCTGATTTATATATAAGTTAAACAAACACTGAGCCAGAAGGCAACCCTGCTTTACCCCGAATTAGATTTCATATATCTTGACAGATTTCCTATATTGTCATATCTTATATTAGCTTTGTTATTAATATAACATTGTATTATTGGTATAAATAAGGAGTGTAGTGCTGTCCAGAATTTTCAGATTCTGGTGGAATGAAATTCTGCAGAATTTTCAAAATTCTCCCGAATTTCACCAGAAACAGAATGGTTGAATTCGGCAGCTGAAAATAGTTGCGGAATGATTTCTGCAGAAAAAAATTCTGTTCCATGAAATATTAATCTGCAGATCTCCATATTTTCCATGGAAATTGTTGAGGAATAATTTTCCTCAGAAAAATGCTGTTCTGCTCAATATGAGTCCTTGGATTACAGTAGGTGGAATTTTGCAGAAGAACCAGTGATGTTCCAGTGGAAATTCCACTGGTGGAAAGGTCATTCCACGCTAATTTTGCCAGCGGAATTCAGCATTCTGCACAGCACTAAAGGAGTGGTTAATACCATAGGTTATCAAAGTCTTCCACAAGAGAGATCTATCCTCTGAGTCAAATGTATTAGAAAAATTGATAAACAAGACAAATAATTTTGATCCTGATTTTTGTATATTTTTCTAACAAATGATGCAAAACAAAGATATGAGCGATCGTAGAACAATTTTTCCTGAACCCATCTTGTAATGGTGTAAGCATGCTGGTATTTTCTATCTACGTCTATAGTTTTGTCAGGGTAACATGAGTAAAAACCTTGGAGATAGAATCCAGAAGGCTAATTGGTCTACAATTTGAGGAGTCTGTGTGATTCTCCTTTTTTATAAATTGGAACATTAATGTTCTCAACTCATGAGTTTGGAACAAATCTGTTTCTTAATCATGTATTAAATAAATTAGTTAATACTGGTACCCATATATTTAAGTGGCCTTATAAACCTCATTTGGAATTCTATCTGGGCCAGAAGCTTTTCTCATAGGACAAATTAGTATAGCCTCTTCTATCTCGCCAAATGTAATCCTAAGAGATATATATAACCAATCTAGGTTCTCAGTTTCCCAATGATTCATATCCCTCAGTTGAAAGCTTAAAAGAAAAGTTTTTGGAAATGTATAATCCAAGATTCCTGTGGGATAAGTGTTAAAATTTCATCTGAGTGCACAGCTGTGCCTCTAGAAACTAATTGCCAAAATTGGGCTCCATCACCGACTTTAAACTATCCAACATTTTACCCCAATGTTCTTCCTGAAAAGGATTCCATTCTCCCAGCAGGAATTGATTATACCATGTTCTTTCTTTGTTTAATAGCTCAAAATTCTTCCTAGAAGGGTTTCTATTGGTCCATCTTACTAAGTTATTTAATTTTTGTTTTGCTGGTGGTAGTTTTTATTAAAACGTGTCAAATCCTTTATAGGCATAACATTGAAATCCTTATACACAAATGTCTTAATTTCAGAAAAAATCTTAAGCAGTTCTGTATAAGCTTCCTGGGGTATCCTGTTTCATTATATGTGAAAAACTATTAAGCACATTCTTCCTAAAGAAAGCATTAGCAATGTCATCAATGTTCTTCAGTTGGATGTGTTTTTTGTTGTTATTCAGCTCTAATCTAGCCAAATGAGTATCTGAGATAGTGTTGAGGATATTTAAAAAGCATTTCAAAGTTATTCCAAGGGAAGATGGTCACTTTCTGGACTCATCTTTATACTAAGCTTGTCAAATAGTCTAAAGTTTTCTGGGATTGTTATACTCAATTACACTCCTGTCATGTGGACCAAAGTAAGTTGGATGTCCTTCTGGATCTCTTATCTCTCTACCATTTAATAACGATAAATTAGAAGCCAATTTAACCTGAGTGAGCCTTTTTCCATTTTCATTCTGTGTAAAATCTATAGTCTTTCTAGGAAAAAATGATCTGAATAAGGCATATCTCTAAAGTTATCTATATTGTCATATGTGCCTAACCTTGCATTAAAATTGCTTGTTAATATCAAGTTTGCACTGGGGTGTGCATTCAAGCTTTTCCTTATGTTCCTGGATAGGCAATCAAAATGTTCTTCAGTGTAATATTGTGTTCCTCTAGGGGAAATATATAAAGTTTCTATCAGCAAGAAGGTGGAATTTACTTTTATCAGGGCAAAAATAATATTTTCATTTTTATAGGGAATCTTCACTACTTTAATATCGGGGGGCTATTTTGATATAAATTGCAAGTCCTCCTTTAGTTCTTCCATATTTTTCCCTTTTAATGCAGGGGAACTAATTAGTTGGTTATCATTCAGATTAAAATCTTCCAGTGTCCAGGTTTCCTGAAATCAAAGGAGATCACACTGTTTTATAAAAAGAAAGCCATTCTATATCTACTATTTTAGTGGGCATCAAAGAAATATTCCATGACAAGTTAGAAACGGGGTTATCAGGGGCGTCATTAGATGCAAATTCTAAGACTGTATCCTCATGTCAGTTTTGTATGGACAAGATGTTATTTGCATTACATTGTTGCTAGTATTAACTGCTAGTGCTTGAATATGGTCCTAGTCAACTAAATGAATCACCAACCCATCTATGAAAGAGGCTTTTCCTATTACAGCATACATCAGTTGTTCCCCTTTGATATGGATATTAATCTGAGATTATCCTTCCTCCTTGTTTACTCTATGGACTAGACCTATTGTCCTATATTCCACAGGTATTCTCATTGTATTAAGAAGCACATAGCAGCCTTTAATTTTCTATAATTTTCATTCTCAAGGGGGTCAATATCAAAGACTCAGACTATTTTCTCCCTTAGATTTATTTTGGGTTTGTTAAAGTCCTATTTATGCTCAGAAATAATGTGTTTTTTCTCCTCCCATGTAACCACATTTTTATTTATGTAGACACTATGTGAGAAGAAAAGAGCAGTGCACCATTTGATCAGGGCAAGGATTTCAAGACACAAACTCTGCAAGATGGGCATCTTTGCCCATACTTTACTTGCACTGTTCACCCATTTCATTAGTATGTATACAGGTTTAGTGAGGTCAGTATGGTCTCTGAAGGCCCTAAGATCTGCTTCCCCCTCATCTTTTAGACCAAGTTCAGCTTTGATCAAATATGTGCTCAGTTCAAAAAGGGATTCTTCATTCTCATTCTACTTAACATAAATTTCTACTATCCCCAAGATGGCTTCTTCTCCCCTGAACTGTATAGTGCTTTTTAGGGCTGCAGGGGGCATAGCCCTGCAGACCTCTTGTATGAGAAAATGACTCCCACATTTCTTGAGATCGGACAACATGTTGGAGTGCCAACAGTCACCTCACATCTGTGAAACACTCGGCACTGCATTATTTTACTGTCTGCAGTATTTTTTTTTTATTGTACATATCCCCACCCAACCCTCCCTCTCAGAACCCACCACCCCAGTCCCTCCAGAAGCATAACAGTGACACTGAGGGGCCCAGTCCCTCCAGTGTCCTGAATCCAATCAAAAATCATTTTACTGACCTCCTGTACACCACCGCTCATGTGCGGTTATTTCAGTGTTTTTATTTCATTTATTTTAAATATATTTTTATAGTTTCTCCCACCCAACCCTCCCTCTCAGCACCCACCACACCCAATCCCCCAAGAAACATAACAGTAGCACTGGTAGGTGCCCAATACTAGTACTGGAATCTGCCCCCCATCCACTACCGTAGAATGTGAGGTTATTTGTTGTTTTTTAAATACTTTACTCCCCCTACCCAACCCCTCCCTCTCAGCACCCACCACCCCACTCCCCAGAATGTAACATTGGCACTGGGGTGCCCAATCCCAGTGCAGGAATCTTCATGTGTTTTGTTTTTCTTTTATCCTGTAAAAGAAAAAAAAGTCCATTGATGTCTTTTGTGGCCATCACACACACTGCACCCTACCCTCCAACTCAGCACCCACCACCCCATACCCCCAAGCCCTTACTTACACATTGGTGGTCCAATGCTATAATTCTCTCTGGACACAGCCACGTCTTCACTTGAGAAATCCAGACTGCAAACTGGAGAAACAGGGGCACAGGGTCATATTGCCGCAACAAAAACAGTGTGGCGATCAATGCCACAAGCAAAATGGCGTGAGACAAAATAATGTCGGTAAAAACACCGACTGCAACACAAAAACTGCACAACACTAAAAATAAAGGGACTTTCTGTTTTTTTGTTGTTGAATTATGCAAATGCAGGCTTGTAACATTGGCAATTTTCAATATTTTTACCACAAATTTACAACATAGCCATATCATTACAGCACCTCATGAATGTAACAACTGTCATTTTTCAAATCCTGGCTAACATTTTTCTTTTCACATCCTGAAAGGTGATTTTGTGGTCCCTACATGAAATAACCCTCTGGGCAGGAACTGACAGTTTTCGCTGTCCTTTTTCATGAGGTGGGGTTATAAGAAGGCTATGTTGAAAATCTGGTGTAAAAATATTAAAAATCAACAAAGTTATGAGTCTACTTTAAAGTTTAAGAAATCAGGCTCATAACTTTGGTAATTTTCAATATTTTGACTCCAAATTTACAACATACCCATTTCCTTACTGCACCTAATGAATGTGACAACTGTTGTTTTTCAACTCTGGCCCAAAACGTGTTTTTGAGTCCCAAAAGTTTATTTCATAGTAAGTGCACAAAATCACCTTTCAGGCAGAAGTTGAACACTTGCTCTGACCTTCTTCATTGGGAAGGGTCATAACAAGGCTATGTTGAAAAGTTGGTGTACAAATATTACAAAACAACAAATTTATGATCCTACATTAAATGTTCCCAATGCAGGCTCATAACTTTGGTCATTTTTAACAGATTTATCCCAGGCTCCCTCCCATGTAGTCCTATATGCTCTGGCCAGAGTTTAATGGAGTTTTGTGATCAAGTATATTGCCATTAGTATTGCTATTTCTCTGTAATAGCTCAGTCTGCCTTACAATAGTATTTTGGGCTTTTGTTGAGTCCTTAAAGTTAACCCTAGGTGTGCAATCTTATCCCCTGGCAAATGATATGTTCTTTTGGTTCCTGTTTTTCTTTCTCCTGACTTCCTGAAAGGGCTCAGGATCCATCATAACATTCAATGTTTTATTTTTCCCAGCTTTATCTTCTACTGCCTCCATTTGCTTATCCTGGTTTTTGCACTGCCCATAATCTGGATGTTGTTTGTTCTTGGTGATTAGTTCAACTAATGGGGGTGCATTTCCCTTATCTTTTATTTTATCATATTCTTTCTTCCCCCCTTTTTTCCCCTTCATTTTCTGCTATTTATGCTCCTCTGATTTTTATAACTTTTGAATGGCAAGATTTTTTTCTTTTTGTCACCTTCCCTTTTATTACAATTTTATTATTTCCAGATTTAATTTCGTCTGGGATCACAATGCTTGAAAAGTAAGGGTGCAGTTTGTTAAGTGCACTTTCTATGACAGCTTGTTTTACTACTGTGGAACTTTCTGGGGGAAACTGTCTCCTTAGGATTATGAGTATGTCCTCTAGTCTAGCTCCATTTATTGCCACATCCTCCCTGAGTGTCTCGATATCATTTCTTATAATAACCAACTGCTCCATTAGCAATAAGGAGGCTTCATATTGATTGTTCATCACCCTTCTGATGACTGCACTCAGATAGGATGGGAAATGAGTGATTAATTCATTAAATATGTTTGAATCCCATTGTTTAGCTGAGTCATTAATCAGCTCAGTTTCCTTATAAGAGTTTAGACAAGGCTTGTTGCTTAATTTAAAAGTCTGGGAGATACTGTTTGTTAGCTCATCACTTTTACTCTTATTTTGATTGTTTTCTAGTTCTTTGAGCCCCTGAATTGTGTTATACAAATCCATCATGACTTCAGAGAGACTATCAAGTTTTCTGGCATTGATAGTGACTCCTTTTAAAAGGGGAATGGGGTAGTTTTCTCACTAAGTGACCCAAAGTAGAGGGAGAGGTCAGAATGTGGGAAGAGTCTCCTAAATAGGAATGTGATGGCAGTGAGCATTTATCTCCCTGGGGTTCAATTAGAGGATCAACAGTATCCTCATAGTTTACTTGTGGGTCCCTACACGGTCTTGAGGTCATCCCATTGTTTTCCCCTAACCCTTTGCTGTCCTCCCTGCCAGCTATTCGGCTATTACCTTACTCTTTAGAGTTTCCATCTGTGAAAATCTACTTTCTTGGGAGAGGAGAGGAGAGTAGAAGTTAAAGCAAGTGACTCATTTTCTGATACCTCTTTTTTTATTTCGATCTACATACTGGCTATTCTGAGCTGATTTGTATCAGAACAGGGGCCAATATCCCCCTTCCTTTTTTTCCATCCTTTCCCTGGTTTTACATTCTTCTTAAGTTCATTGCTCACTTGTTCCTGCATCTCTTGCTTGCTGTTATGATTATCAGAGGCAAAGCTAGGTTCTATAAATCTTAATAACCAGTACAAATGAGAAACAGTAGGAGTAACAGGTAAATGGCAATATATAATTCAAAATGAACCAAAGGTGAAAAAATAATGTGCAAATAGTATAAAAATTCTAAACAGCAGTGGACAATGTATAAACAGTGCTGAAAAGATGACCACATCTACAGTAATTGAGAGAATCATTTGCTCACTGAATGACCACGTATTAGTTAATGTAGTCATCTAGCTAACTACAGCATATAAAACAACACTTTGGTCTCACCCAAATGTTTAGTAGGAATTTTGAGTTTTAGTGTAATGTGAGATAAATAATGGGTATTGACCAAAGTAAGTACTCAGTCTGGCTAAACAGTTTACTACCCAGTATCAAAAATTAATAATAATTAAAACAATAGAGATATTAAACAAGAGCAAAGTGGTTGTGGAAATATAAATAGCAATAGCTATAGAAATAGCAATAAATATTATTGACAAAAACTGAGAACAATAAGACAATAAAAGCATTGCAACTTATATATAATAATTATAGTCTGTTCAGTTTGGTGTCACTTAATTGTCTCTAATTGTTTCTAGTAATTGTCTCTAGTAAAATATGATGTTTAGTTGTGGAAAAAAGCTTACAGTTGAGTAATAATTATGAGTGAAGGTACTGAAGCATGGGGTATACTGGAGATTCATCATCATACCAGGATCAAGGTGTATGCCTTTCAAATTCTGATCTATCTGGTCTATCACTGATTTGTCTCTGCTACCTTCTGGCTGTGTTATTAAAATGTTATTAAACAGTCCATGCCTACGGAGGTCTGGTTGATCAGCATAAGGATTGTTAGCTTTTTTTAGAGGAGACAAAAACAAAAGGAGGACTACAGTCAGAAAAAAGCCAGTAAAAACAAATTTGAAATGATGCTGATATTAATTAATACTAAGTTAACCTAATTAAATAGGTCTATCAGGGATTATTTAAATAGAAATTGGTAGGATTAACAAGGAGTCCAACCAACCCCCTTTCTGCACCCTTCTTTTCTGTCTTCCTGACATATTACCCCCCCCCAAACAAATGTAATTAGTTTTACCTTTTTACCTTTGTACTCTGTCTCATTATAGTACCTCCATTATGGTACAGTTTTTTAGTTATTTTACTATTTAATTAATTCTGGCGTCTCTAAGACCTAATACCCCAAACGTCAGTGTGTAAAGTTTTTAACATAGAATGCAGGTAACATAAATTGTTAGAATTAAATGGAAAGAATAAAACTGAAATAAATGTTGCTATTTATATTTGTATTTGTTTTTGCTTTTACTTACTCCAAAGCATAATGCTGGCTGATACAGTACCAGAAATGCCATAGCAACAATTTACTACTCACTTCACAAATGCTTGTTACTGACAGGGGGAGAAAAGCACAAGGAGCACAAGGAACACAAGAAGATAGTGATTTAAATTTCAGGCCTCAGATTTTGTGTAATAAAAAGGCAAGGGACCAAAAATACCAAAATTAACCTGCTAATAAGCTGGTCAAAAAGCCTGCAGTAAATATCCAAGGCTCAAAAGAACCTTGTAGCTTCAGAGGCTTCAAAAAAAAAGGAAAGAAAATTCCAATAATAAATAAATGGACACGCTCCTCATGTCACATAAGGAGGCTGCCCACTTCTGCATCTCTTCATCGCAGTGTAGTATCGTTCAAAGATGCTAGCTCATGTGCTTTCATGTTCAAGGTCAAGAGTCACGTGAGTAAGGTGCTCAGTTTAAATAATACAAAGAGATTAACTTTTTTTTAATTTTTTTGTCTTTATCACCCCAAGCCACCTGCTGCCCATTACCTCTGCTCAGTCACGGACCACGGGGCTTCCACCCACCACAATAACCATGACCCTCTGATACCCCCTTGATTTCCCCTGGGTGGGGCTGTTGCACCCCAGCTTAGCATCGCAGATGTCGGGATTGGTCAGAGGGCTGCCCTGGGGAGTTAATTGAAGCCCACAGTGAGTGTCATCTAGGGTGGCTGGCAGCTCCTTAATTTTCCTGTTTTTTCTGGGAGGTGGGGATGTGCAATGACATCCTGCATCCACCCCACCCCCCGGAGTACTGCTATGTGCCGGTAGCTGTGGTACCCCCTGCCTCTGCCACGGGTCTGTCAAGTGCTGGACAGAGTCCCAACCCTCCCCCTGGAGAAGGACAGAAGTCCACAGGATGCTCTATCCTTCTCCCCCCCAGCCAGTCCTTCAGCGACCCAAGTCTGTTACTGAACCTGGGTTGCCAGCATCACAGCGGAAATCCACTGCTGTGCTGATGAGCTAGCTTTAGTGACTTTTAAATTTGATATCAGAAATCTTCCTCTGAGGAACCCAGGCTTGGGTCCCTCCACAACCACTTAAGCAAGTGCAAGTGCGCCTTAGCTAGTAATGTGTGACAAGTTGGATGACTACCTTTGCTTCAGTTAGCTGCCCGTCTGTTCTGTGTGTGTGCATGGCTATGCACTCAAGGTATTCTTCTAAATTTGTGGTTGTGTGCCCAAGAAGTGATTAAAAAAAGTATTATTTTTCCTGAATGTATTTAGTCGGGCTTGGTTATTAGTTGACAGTGAGATTTGTCAGCTCAGTATTGGTGCACTGACTTGAGTGACTTGCTTCTGTAACAAAAATAATTTAAATTTAATAACAGAAATCTTCCTGTGAGGAACTCAGGCTTGAGTCCCTCCAGGGTCACTTAAGCAAGTGCTCTGTAGCTGGTGGGATAGGACTAGTTGACTAATTCCCACCACTTCACATATCTGCTTTTCTGTTCTCCATGTGTGTATACAGCTGTGCACTTAAAACATTTTTCTAATCTTGTGGCTGTGTGCCCAAGAAGAGATTTAAAAAATATATATATTTGTATTTTCTGAGGAAACAATTAGTCAGGCTTGACTATTAGTTGAAAGTGAAACTTGTCAGGTCAGCATTGCTGCAGTGGCTTAATTGACTATATTTTATAATAATATAATTTAAATTTAATACATCTTCCTGTGAGAAATACAACCATGGCAGACAGAGGACATAGTACCAGGAAAGGTAGTTGGTCCAGCAGCCCCAGGGAAGCTGCAGCAGGTATAGAGTAGCAAACAACAGGAGATGGTGATCATACTGCAAAGTGATTCTCAGGTTGAATTCACCATACAGCATAATGTTTTACCCCATCAAAGCCTGTAGCCACCACCAGCACCAGTAGGGCATCAGATGACACCAGGGAAAAAACAAAAGTAGCTTGCAAAGTACTAGTAGGGCTGCTAGGAGGGCATTGTCATTATCTGCCCGTGATTCTACCAATGTGGACATGTCCCCTTCAACCTTTGCCACTGCCACAAGTACCACCAGGACAAGAACATCCTATTTATTAAAAAACACCACTGATCTGATCAACTACCCATCCACTGGGGCTACTGGTATCCAAACTTCTGCTACAGCAGTCACCCTAACAGCCACTGCTACCACTGTGACTGAGACCACTTCTGCCACTGTGACTGAGACCACTCCTACCACTGTGAATCAGACCAGTCCTGCTGCTGTAACCCAGACTAATCCTGCCACTGTGACCAAGAACACTCCTACCACTGTGGCCCAGATCACTCATGCCACTAAGACCAAGAACACAACTGCCACTGTAACCATGGTGACCACCAGTACTGCTGTGGTGACAATGGCCACTACTACCACTTTAGCCCCTGCCAGTTGCACAACTATTTCCAGTACTGTATCAACCCCTACATTGACACCTCTTGTTTCTTGGCCTGCCTCCTCTACTGTCGAAGTTGTCAGCGTAGATGAGGAAGAGGCTCACTCATCCAGGTCTGAGTACTCTCCAACAGGAGATTTGCTCACTGATATATCATCTGAGGATGCTAACCTAAGCAACTTTGATGATGAGGAAGCATATGGGGAGAACTTTCACAGCCATAAAGCAAAAAAGTTGGGTGGCCAAAATACCTCAACCTCTTGAGGTCACAATGGCAGGAGAAAGGATATGGTCCCCCCCCCAAAAAAAAAAAACTCATCAAACTACCCTTCACCACTTTGTTCAGCAGTTTCCCCAGCCTGAACAGCCAAGTAGAGCAGGTGCAGGGGCACCAGTGGTGCCAGGGAAAACTCACAGACACAGTTCCAAACAAGAAGGGCTAGTGGGATCCTAAAGAGTGGTGGAGGTACTGATGACACTAGCTGCATGACTGGTGCCAGGAGGAGTAAGACCATGGTATGGTTGCTTTTCACATTAATTAACAAAGTTAACAGAAAGGCAGTGTGCACACTATGCAGTATAATTATATACACAGGGAATCTTTGGCAAATTTAACAGCAACCTCCTTAATGAACCATAAAATATAACAACTAAACGTCAGGGTCTGAGTCTTGTGGGTCCATCATACCTATCTCATGTTGATAATGCAGCCAGTGGTGCTGGTGGCAATGCCACAAAATATTCTGCTTCTGAAAACAAATGCTGTTGCACCTGCTACTGCTTCTCCATCCTCCTCAACACCAAAGAGTCCTCCATGTTCCCCAAGCACTCCTGTCACACACCAATCCACTGCTATTTGCACACCATCTGGCAAGCATGGAAAAATCCCACCATCTATAGTCAGTACCAATAGAGGAAGTGCCCCAGGCCTGAAATAAGTACCAGTCATTCCATCCAACAATTCAACACATCACACAACTCATACGTGAAATGATGGTGTTGGACCTGCAACATTTTTCACTTGTGGAGGACACTGGTTTTCGTAGACTTCTGCTGGATTTGCAGCCACAGTACCAGTTCCCATCACATTCAATATTTTCACACACATTGATGCCAAATATATATATATGATGGTATGAGAATAGTAATTGCCTCATTACTCTCTGAGGCTGTGGGTGAGGTTTTCCACTGCACCTCAGACATCTGAAGCAGTATAAACTCTATGCATGCATATCTCTCCGTGACTGCACACTGGTGTGCGCAAAACCCTATGTCCCCTGTTGTGGATTCCTCCTTCTCTCCCAGTGTCACTGGCTCTCCTTCCATCCCTCCACAACCTGGCAATCACTCCAGGTCTGCTCCTATAACTGTTGCGATAATAGAGAAAGACAACACATCACCTAGCATCCTGGCATTCATTCAAGACATGCTGTAGTCATGGACAGTTAGTAGCATCTACATGTTTTGATTTTTTCGTGATAGATAATGGGACAAATAAGGGGAAAGCAGTTGCTGATAGAAATGTGGTCAGCATTCATTGCTTTTCCCACACCTTGAATCTAGGGTTCACATCTGTGCTATGTCACAGTACTGAGGCTAGCAAGACTGTCTCCATAGTATGCTCCATCTGTGCTCATTCTGACTGATCTGTAAAGGTGACCAACCATCAAAGAAAAGTGCAATAATGTTTTGGTCTGCCTCAACATTGTTTGATACAGGATGTCAGTATGAGATGGAATTCATCATACCTGATGCTGTCTAGACTGCTAGAATAGAAGTGTGCACTTCATGACATGGCAATGGAGTGTGACAGTGGGAGAGTGCTAGGCCTCAATGAGTGGTCATTGGCTGATGCCATGGTGAGAGTACATGGGCCATTTGAAAGGAGCACCTGTGATTCAAATGTGTCCACTTCCACTCTGAGTCAAGTGATCCCAGCGGTGCATATATTGAAAGCATCCATGGAGAAATATGAAGAAGAAAATGGGGAGATTCCAGATGGGACAGCTGTACTCTTTAAGCAGCTGCATGCTGAAATGGATGCGAGGTTGCCAAAAATGCTGGAGAGATGTGGCCACATTTTTGCAACCATGCTGGATACCAGGTTTAAATGTGAAATCCTTTACATGGTATGGATAGTCACAGAGCTATTCATTTTTGACAACAGCTATGTGATGAGCTAAATGGATGCATGGAAAGACTAGTACAGACCCACCACAGAAAGTCATGATACAGATGGAATGCTATCATGCAGGTCTGGTTACACTGGTTGAGATGGGGAACAAATACCTGTTACTGACAGCAGTACTGATGAGAGTGAGTGGGAACTTCTCGGCACATCCTTATGTCAATAGCAACAGAAGAGGACACAGTCACAGCCTTTTTCCTGTGGAAAATATCTTGAACAGCTATTTTGCGTAGTCTATGAAGCTATTTCAGTTTGATCCATTAGGCTACTGGGCACAGAGGATGCATTCATCCTCTCTCTTGCTGCAACTGGCTAAAAGATACATCAAAGTTGCCCACCTGCAAGGGTGCCATTTGAGAGGATGTTTAGCACAGTTAGTGATGTTGCTGAGCCTGATCGTTGAACAGTAGAGCCTGAACATGCCCAACAGCTTGTTTTCATCAAGCTTAGCTTGCCATTACTTGGTTATAAACATAAGCTACTCCCCATAACAATAGAAATATAATTTCTCAAGTCTGCTTTTGTTGACTGTTTTTCTTCATAAAGTTAACCTGCATATTTTCCCTGTATGCTTCCTTCCTATAGTGTTTATTGCACACACCTTCATTAACATACAAATGCTTTAACTTTTTCTGAGCCAGATATAACTTCTCTTTTTGTTGTTTTAATACGTTATTATCATGTATCTTACAAACGGCAAGGATGCTGAATAAAAACACAGCTATAATAGCTCCAAAGTGTATCAAAACGCAATTAGTGCTAATAACTTGCTTCTCATGTTATTACTTCATAACAATGAGGGTATGACACTGTATGCACTGCACAGTGCACTACACATCACTTGCCATTTTCATAAAGCCTACAAAAACAACAATACTAAAATCTTCTTTTTTTTTTTTTTTTAGTTTTTGTTGACCGGGTAAGTGCACTAGACAAATCCTGCCTATTTTCAGGCACGCCCCGGGGGAGGGGGATACAGATGAATGCCAACTCACTTTGAACCAGATAAAGCTGTTGGTGTTATTTTTAGTGAATGAGGAAAATCTGGCCAGGACACTGAGGAAATTCTCCTTCTCTTGCCAGTAGGGGGCTCTCTGGTCTATGACATAGAGACCTCAGTAGGTGCTCAGCCTTGCTTGGAAAAGGTCGTGGATTGCACTGCTGTGCTGCCATCTGCAGCGGCTTCTGTTGTAGTTTCAGTGACAGAGGAGTCCCATTCTATGCCTGTTATGGAGGACAGACCACTTTTCCAGCCTGTGTTACGGGATCCCTCCTTGCCTGCATGACAGCGACATCCTATGCCTTCAAAAGTGATCCCTCACTCAGAAGCGGAACCAAGTGTGGAGAGAGGAGCCTGTGTTCACAGTGTTCTTCCCCCTGCTGCATCCTGCACGGGGTTTGGGATAGCTTGCATGGCTCCAGAGTTGCCTTTGGGAGTTCATGGATTGCCTTCCACAGCGGTTTCTCTACCGACGGTTTCTTCGGCTGCCACTACCACCTCCAAACTTGTAAGCACGCGCTTCGGTTTGCGGGATGCCCCGGAGACTACTGCACCATCCTGGACTGCATCAGATGTGATGTTTTGCACTGGTTGGACACGGACTGCTTCAGGCACCTGGACACCGGATTTGTCCTGGGATGAGGACAAACAAGGAGTACTGTTTTCCCCGCACAGGCCTGCACCGCCCAGCATGAGCTCCAACGAGGTACCTATTTCTGGGGACCCTATTTCCACTGCAAACTTTGTTGTTGCTAGCACTACTGCTGTATCTGGGACAAACTGGGGGGATATTGTTGAAACTGCAGAATTGGTAGATAGTATGCATGTCTCTACTATGGAGGGGAATGTGGCTTCTCATGTGGGGGTGGGACATTGCACCCTACCTAGGGAAACTGCTGTTTTGATGACTCCCCCCCTTCTGACCAACCCCCCCAGTTGACTGTGCCTATCGGGGAGTTGCCTGTTTCTTGCACTGTTTCACCCCCTTCCCCTTTAGCTCCTTCTAAACTGGTTACTGCTCCCCCTGATGCACCCATGCAGGCTTCTGCTTTAAGTCCAAGTCTAACTATGACTCTCTCTACTACTGTTCAGGCACCCTCTCCTCTACTGGAAGATCCTGGGGAAGGCCCCTCAGTCCTGCCTCCACCCTCAGCTCTGCCTCCACCCTCGGGTAGGGGTCCTGTTCTTTCTGATCTCTTTAAAAATAAATTGGAGCAGGCCCCAAGACGTAATGCTGTCCGCCTTCGCTATGGGGGGAGCTTAATGACTTCCCGGACCGATATTATGTTGCTAGGACTTTATTGAAAGGTTCTATACATTTTCAGGACTCAGAAATCTATGCATTAATTCACATTTTTGGTGAAGAAACCTTTGATATTAGCTTCAAAACTAATGTGGGGTTGGACAGGTTTTGGCACAAATACGCGACTTTGAAACACACTCCTCTATGGACACCCTTTTATATGATCCCCTTGACTAAACCTGCAGTACGTACTGTCACTGTTATGTTTCAGTAATGAAGGTGTGAGTGTAGTGATATTTACCACTGGTTACAAAATAGGTGTACAGTTTTGCCCCGAGCAATTATTGATATGGAAGGTCTGTGGACTGGTGGGTGAAATTTTGAGTTAAACTTTTCCAAGTTAACTCAGAGGTAGTACATCTCCCTAATAGTTTCTTCTTAGGCAAGGATAGAGGCGTTTGTTTTGTATGGAGGCCAGCCTAGGGCCTGCTACAAGTGCGGTGCTCATACATATCTCAGTAGCACTTGTGATATGTTGAAATGTAGTTTATGTGGGGGATATGGACACCCTAGCATGTCCAGTGAAACTGTTTTTCAATGTAATCTATGTGACGAGAAGGGACATGCCTACCATCAATGTCCCTGGGCTAGTAAGAACCATAGTGAGGGTTAGAATCCAGACACTTTAGTCCAGAAAGCACAAGACAAGGCACTGGAAAAGATCCTTACCCCTGCAACTGTTCCGGACCCCATGGAAGCCTCTTTGCCCCCCCCAGACTCCTCCCATAGTGACTGTGACTCTTCAGGTAGAGTTTGAACCCCCTACTGCCACAGATGCCCCTCCACCTACACAGGATGTGGTGAACACCATCTCGCACCCTACCACCACACAGACCTCTGACCTACCTCTTGGGGACTTGGATGGTTTTATTCAAAGCAGGTGGATTACTAGGGCAACTACTCGCAAATCACAAAAAGTTAGTGAGGTGCCCCTTTCCAATGCTTTTGAATGTTTGAAAGGGGGTTGGGAGGACTCTGATGGCGATTCGGAGGCCTCCATTTTACCCTCGGATATGGAAGTCTCTGGTTCCAGGCCTCCGGACGTTGTCCGTAAAAAAGTTACCAGAACAGAGAAGGGGAGTAAAAAGTGTAAAAACATGGCTGTCATAGATGGGAGAGGCTGATTAGTTTTTGACTCTGGCTACCATTCGGCTTTCCTCACTTAAAGTCTGTAGTCTGAGGAACTACAAAAGACGGACCGCTTTTTTTCATTTTGCTACCTCCCTCCATACTGATATTTTTTTACTCCAAGAAAACTGCTTGATGTCTCTTTTTGACATTAAGCAAGTTAAAAGGGGTTGGGTATGGGGTCCCTCGTATTGGACTTTTGGTGGGGATTTGGCAGATGGTGTGGCAATCCTGTTTACATCTACAGCTTTTTCCATCTCACACATTATAGACATTTTTCCAGGTAGAGTTTTGATTCTTGACTGTACTTTTCAAGGCCATTCCCTTCATATTATCAACCTCTATGCTCCTCAAACCAAAGCTGTCAGAATCAGTTTACTTGACCTCATTAAACCTTATCTTTGTACCCATAAACACATTATCTGGGGTGGTGATTTCAACTGCTCAATAGATGTTTCCTGCAGAACAGCAGCAGGAAAAAAAATATATTGTGACTCCCATGCTTTATGTACTTTAGTAAAGGATGCTAACTTAACTAATGCCTATCGTGCACTGAGATCTGATGCTGGATATACTTATTATAGATCCATTTACCATACTAGGAATGACTATTTCTTTTCCTCCCGCTATGGTATCCCGCATTAGATTTCACTTCACCCCACAGAGCTTTCGGATCATCATTTGTTAACTGGGACATTTTCTCTGGGATCTGCCCTCCTTTTTTTTTTTATCGACCTCAACCCTGTGGAAACTTAACAATTCCTTGTTTTCCCATCTTACTGTTCAGGCACAAGTCCGATCCCTCTTTCCGGCCTGGATTTCTGTCCTTTGTTGTTATGATTCCATATGGACATGGTAGCAGGATACAAAACTGGACTTACAGATGTTTTTTCGGACTATGGGCAAACGTATGGTCAGGGATAAATATTTTACATATTTGGATTATAGGAATCAGTTATATAAATTCTTGTCATACTCAGTTTCCTCCCCTATTGTTTATTCCTCACAAATCAAAAAAGTATGTCGCTGCATGTTTGCACATCAATATGATAGTGCCCGCAGCTTAGAATTTTTGTTGAGAGTGGGTACTTTGGTTTCCCCCTCCGCAAACCTGTTTTTTGCCTATAAAGACCGGATGCATGCTACAGTTATGCAGGGTCTCTATGACCTGGTGGGTAACATTGATTACTCTATTTCAGGCATGCTCTCCATTGCTACATCCCATTTACAGACTCAATTTTGTGATACGCCCTGTAGTCCAACTGTCTTGTCTGAGGTTTTCATGGCACCTGTTGCACATCATGCAAGGGACTTAGTAGTCTTAATTAGACAAGAGGAAGTGGCTCGTGCCATTTCTCAGCTTAAGTTAGGAGTAGCCCCTGGTCCTGATGGCCTTACTCATGAATTTTATAAAACATTTCGGGATGATTTGGTGGAAGCATTGACACAGGTGTATAATTATGTCTTACAGGGAAGGGACGAGACTTCTGACTTTGGATTGTCCTTTTTGAAATTTATCTATAAACAAGGGGATAAATGCTCACTACAGAATTGGAGACCACTTCATCTCCTTAATGCTGACTATAAAATTTTGGCTAAACTACTTGGTACCTGATTGCAACAACTTGCACCTGATGTTATTGACCTTTCACAATCTTGTGCTATTCCTGGTCACTCGATTCAAACTAATCTGTTCCTGCTCAGGGAAATTTTTGAGGCAAAACAGCCAAGTCACATTGCGGGTTTTGTTCTCTCCTTGGATCAAGCAAAGGCATTTGATTCAGTGCATCACTTGTACTTGTTCCAGATCATGAAGCTGTGTGGTATTCCAGACGTCTTTCTCACATGGCTTACTCGTATATTTTCCATAGCTAGTTTTACTCAATTAATTAATGCATTTTTGGGGTATAATTTGTCCCAGAAAGTTGGGATACGACAGGGTTGTCCATTAAGCCCTTTATTACATACTTTTATTTAGACCCCCTTATTGGACAAATTAAATGGGATTCACAAATTGTAGGGTTAGCACCCAGTTCTACTTTATTCCCGGAAAAATTTCTGCATATGCAGATGATGTTGTTTTATTTGTCCACAATAAAGATTCTGGAGATAGGGCAGTCCGGATCTTTCAGAATTTTACTTCAGTTTCAGGTGGGGCCCTTAACCTCCAGAAAAGTGTATCCATCCCTTTAGATACGGATTGCACCTTTATCCCAGAGGTAGGTGGAATTTGGACATGCACTAACCAGCAACGAATATTGGGTGTATGGTACAATGTTGCGGATGTGGCGACATATAATTGGGACAAGTGACTTCTCATTGGAGAGAATAAGGTACACCTATGGAGGACTTGGAAATTGGGGAAGAAGAAGTGAGCTTTGGTAGTTAAGAAATTTTTGCCTCTCATTTTTTTTATTTCTCAGTTATGTTTATGCCCCCCAACACTTAGAGACGAGACTTTTTAGTATTTTTTTTTTCAGATGATATTGGGTAGTTGCCTTAATCCTATAAAAAGAGACATCACATATTTACCAGTACAACAAGGGGTTTTGGGATGGTTCATCCCATAGCTTGCTTTCTTTCTTTCTTTCTTTCTTTCTTTCTTTCTTTCTTTCTTTCTTTCTTTCTTTCTTTCTTTCTTTCTTTCTTTCTTTTTCTTTCTTTCTTACTTTCTTTTTCATCTTTTTCAAAGTGTACGTTACACATCCCACACTTGTGATACTTGGGTCAGCAGTGCCATGCACTCAGTTATGGATAAATGGGATGCTTTCGCACCTAGACATTTCCGTACCTTAAATATTCCATCCTATGCCATAGACAGTTTCCATAAATTACGATTCTGGAAACTGTGAAAATCATCTATCCTGACACTCACTAGATGACAGCTCTATAGCACCTTTGTAAATGTTATAAAACCAGTGTTACTGTTTCCAGAATGTACCCCTTCTCATATGGAATATGCTTTATTGTTTCTTCGTGATAAAAGAATCCTACAGCATATGTGGGATGTCACCTGGCTCTGTTGCCATGGCAGGTTAAATGTCGGAGGAAATTTGAAACATAAGTCCTCTCAAGAATGGTATTGTCCTAAACTTTCTTGTTTTCAGATAGAAAAAACAATGACTCATTTATTTTCTGAATGTACGGATGCTCTTTTGTTTTGGAGAACTTTAGTTAACAAGTGGCAATGGCCATTTTTAAGTAGAATCTCCTATCAAACACTGATACTAGGTGACTTTTCTGGACCTTGGAACACATTTCACCATAGTACTTTGAGGGTTATTTTTGCCATATGTAAATATTATCTGTGGCAAGCACGTTGTCAGTATGTTTTACAGCAACTTCCGACCTTACCACATTCTATTATACTACAGATGGAAACAGCTATGTTGAATATACTGGAATTGGAACATCATCAACTTTCTCTGCCATGCTTTCAGTTATTGTGGAAACATATTGATTTTTGCACTAATATTGTATATCTACTGTTGTTCTATGATGACTGTATTTATTTTCCTTTTTTTCTCTTCTGATTTGTTTTCAGTTGATGTATGAATACTGTATGCTTTTTCCTGATTTCTTTCTGCTTGATTTGCGCTTTTATGCCTGATGTTATGTTTTCTTTGCACAATAAAATTGCCCTTCTCTTTTTGATAAGTGCCATGGGATCTTTAACATCCACCTGAACTACCACCAATCCAGGCAAATGGGACCTCAGTTTAACATCTCATCCGAAAGACGGCACCTCAGAAGTGCAGCACCCCTCTCATGCTGCACTACAGTGTCAGTACTGGGACAGTAACCCAAGTGCCAGATGTGGGAACTGAACCCACAGCCCTCTGATCTCCTGGCCTCAGAGGCGAGTGTGATACCTACTGAGCCACTGACACTGTTACTTCTCAGTTCCTACTTCACCCCAATGTTTTACAGATATGGCTTGTTTAGGGGACTGTGTTTGCTGCTTTCACCATATTGCTATCTCCTTTTTTATCTCACCAATAAAAAAGGCTGCCTACTTTTATTGCTCTTTTACAAAATGGACAAAGGATTTCAAGCAATCTGATAGGTTGTTAGCCGTGCATTAGATGTGTCTAATGCACAGCTAAAACTAGAACCCCCATTTAGAATACACAGGCCCATTTTATAAATGCAATAAGCCACTCTGGAGATGTGCATTAGACAGTTCTAATGCACGGCTAGGTGACTGGATGCCCTTGGCCTGTGGCCTCGTGCCTTACTACACCCCCAGCCATGCATTAGAACCATCTAATGCACACCCCATCATGTCTTATTGCTTACTTAAAATCCTTTCATTTCATTTTCTTTTTCCACACATCCACTTTGCTCAACTGAAGAACAGGCAAGAGCAAAGCTATGCACACACCATACAGGTACTGTACCAGTTGCAGATATTTTATTGAAGAAAAACTTGCATGAAAGAGCTGAGGTGTCAGTGCAGCTTTTACTGTCTGTTCTTCATTTATCCTCAGCTGGAGCACCTTTGTGGGGGGGGGGTGTGTGCTCCATACTTTTTGCACTTTGCTCAGCTGTCACCACCCAGCAACCAAGTTACAAAAGGGAACCATGGTAGTCCCAGAGGGGGACACTGTCTGTGCCTCCACTTCTGAGAGAAGAGCCCTGCATGAGATGTTCAATCCTCTCTCCCTTAGCTGGCCCCTGAGTGACCAAAGTACATTCAAAACCTCAGTTTGTCAGAATAGTTAGCAGTATTGATGGCACTGCAGTGCTGTGGGGCTGTCTCTTTCCTTTTATTTTAGAAACCCAAAGTTTTTTTTTTAATATTCCTGTCTTTCTGTCCACCACGGATATACCCTCTAGTCAGAGGGACATGTGCTCGCAAAACAGACAGGGATATACCCTGCCCTGTAATCAGTCATGGAATGGGATATACCCTTTTCAGGCTCTAAGAGATGTCATTGAGAGAGCAGGAAGTTTTTTTCAGTCAGAGGCCCATCACAACACACACTGGCCCAGTTCTTCTCAACCTGAATCTGGTATATTGGGGCAGCCACACAACCAAAACATTTTGATTGCACCTTGTTGGTCTCCTATTGGGTTTGGGATCCCTGCAAGGAGTCCAACATGGCACTTTAGAAAAAATGTTGTGTGAGGCCTTGCCCTTGGGCTCTCCTTCAAAATGAAATGAATGGATGTAAAAAAAGAGCTATAAAAGCAGGCAGCCTTTTTTTATTTGTGTGACAAATAAATGATTCTAGAAAAATGATGACACAACAGTAAAAGCAGTCCACTAAACAAGCCCCATTGGCAAAGCGCTGGGGTTAATATTTGTGGTTTTAAGGGGAAACAGTTTAACAATTTGATATTGGAAATGTTCTGTTTATTTTTTGGCTTTGTGTAAATTACAACTGCTGACTGAGTGAGTGGCCTCTCTATGCTACTACACCCAATGAGATCTTCGTTATTATTATGACAAAATGAGGAGGATTTACACCAGGACTTTGACTGCTTGCAGAGCAGGAACAGCCCTGGCCTAGTAGTAGGACTATTTGTTTTGTCACGTTTGGAGAAAAAAAAGCTTTTGTAGCAGTTCTGCAGAGAAACACTGGAAATTTGAATTATTACTCAGAAGTAGGGGCTGGGAGTATAGCCTAGAGGTTAGAGTAACAAACTGTGAATGAGCTTGGTACATCCAACAGACCTGGGTTTGAGTCCCACAACTTCTACTTGCATACTATGTGACTCTGAGCAAGTCGCTTAACCATCCCAGGTTGCTCCTGAAAACAGGCAGTTGTGCCCAGTGGGCCTTACCTGGTTACCAAAAGACTGAACAAAAGTATCTTCTTCTCTGAATTGGGATTTATAAAATGAATAAAACTGTCACAATTTCTGCTTTTTGGCTAACTGTAATGAGTGAATGGAAGTGCTCTGTCACAATAAATAATTGCAAGTAAGAAAGGGATAGCAAAATGATGTCAACAGTAACAATCCCCTAATCAAGCCCTGTCGACCAGGCTGTGACTGATTGCTTATTTTTACAGAGCAAAACCAGCCTAATATTTAGAGGAAAAAACACTCCTGCAGTTCTCCCCAGAAACACTGAAAGTTAACACACAAAAGTGTGAACAAAATGTATTTTCTCAAGCTTGGGATTTAGAGTGGGAACAAGTAACTGTCAGTTGGGCACTGCAGTGGTGAGTAAAATACTCTGCACTTTATCAATACACATGGAATTTTGAGTCTTTGTGTGTGCACTCTCTTTGTGTTCTGTGAGGGGGATGTGGCAGTCACGTCTGTGAACTGCTACATCTCATGAACAGGGGCTTCACATTAGAGTCAGACCATGGTTCCAAAAATAATTCCCGTGTCCTAGCTGACTGTCCCCCAGTCTCCATCTTCTTACCAATGCAGCTATGCATCTGAGGGGAGATGCTGCCTGGGGATGTCATAAATGTTGGCTCCACATGTACTGTTAGGGATAGCTATGCAGTATGCAGCTACCTGGATAAGTAAATGCCTTTTCAGCATGTACTGAGCCCCATAGTTAATCAAACCTATTGACTGGAAGCTTTTCCTAATTTTATTATTATTTTTTTTGATTTTTTGGTTTGTTTGCTTAGTTTCTGGCCATCCTATACTGTCTACTTCAAGATAAGTTTTCCTTTTGCAACTACCCCTCAGAACTACAAAGACAATTGCCTTTACTCCTCCACATAACTGTAAAGAAAAAATTGTTGTAAGCAGTATAACCAGATTTTGCGCACAGAAGCCTATGATTGGGGAAAATCACATTGAAAAGGTTTCTTTCTATCGAAGGCTGAAAGGGCCATAATTTTTCTGAAAGACACAATTCATACTGCAAGTAGAACTATTGTGGCTAGAATTAAAAGGGGGACCTATGACCTCCAAAAAAAAGGAAATGTTACATTAGAATTTACTGTCACTTTGTGACCATTTGGCAGGAGTCATCTGTAAGTTCTAGAGGTAATATTGTTCTCTTCCCATGTCGCTGTGAAGGTCAAGTTTATTGTTTAGCAAGCAGAGCGGAGGTGGTTCAAGTTTACAGAGCTAATGACAGTCAAACAGTAAGGTCAGCATCAATACAGTCCTGCAAAGATTGGGGTTAGAGCAGGTGAAATTATCATTCTATTTTGTGTTTATGGCTGTAATAGAATGCCATAAAGTCCCTGAACCTTGCTGCTACCCATGTCTTACTCTAATAGCAACTTATAACCTTCAACACTCAATTAAAACAGGAAATAAGAGGATATGTTGGACAATATGCATGTGTGGCCAATTTGAGACTTTAAAGTCAATTCAGAGGCATTTGAGTGGAGCCATAACACTTATTTATTTGCAGGCTGGTCACTAAAGTTACGTTCTGTGAAATTGTGCTATTTGTATTTTATTAGCAATCCTTTCAGCCCTGTGAATCACAGCTTCAAGAGCAGTGTCAGTGATGAAGTCATGTTTGTTTTTTAACCTTAAGGCCATGTTGCCTCACTTCAAAACATGTCTGATGGCTTTCCTGATTGCATCTGTATATATTGTAAGTTGCACTGTCATTTCCCTTTCACTGTTTTAGCCACTATAAATCTTTATTTAATCTAATTAGATGTCACAGTGAAAACAGAGTATTTCTAACACAGTACTTCTTCATTAGGAATACTCATGCTTTAACTCACTCCTCACCCACCTCTTGAGAGATTGTTTGTAAGTGAGGATGTTCTAAAATGACTGATATTTAGGGACCCTAGACATTCATTGCATTTTTTCTGTTCTTAATCATATGGCTATATTATAGAATGCCTCTTCTAAACACTATTAAGCATTCTACTGCATTACATTCTCCAGGTAATATGGAAACTACGTCAGTGTTAAATAAGGTAGAACTTTGAAGTTAAATATGAAACACCAATAATTTGTCAGATATTTTGGTTGATCAATACAATTGTGATGCTATGAAGGTGTTACTGACACCCTTGGATCTGATTCTAAATATCAGCAACACTGCAAAATGGGTAGTTTTCTGACACAATATTGCACTACTACCTGACACCATATACATAAACATAGGTATGTGTCACAGGGGGAGTAGCCACCCCTTAGAGAATAGGGGATTACAAATCCATAATAAGCTGTTAGCAGTTGAAAATAAGCTAGCATGCATCTGTGACCTGACTATAGCATGGCATTGTGCCAGATACATGGTACAGTGTCATGCTGCAACCTAGTTGGTGCTGAGCAAATGGACATAACACTCAGAAGTGTCTCCCCACCTCAACCAACCTCTCATTGTTTGAGCGCTTGTGGTACAATAGTTCACACACACTTTAGCCACATTTGCCATGCCTTCAATAGTTTAGTAGATCTCCCACCTGCTGTTACAGTCATTCATGGCCCTAACTGACAAATGGTTATCGCTTCCTACTCCCAGCTGTGCCTTACATATCATGATTCATTCCCCTCCCTGAACACAGTGTAGCCTCCAGGTTTATGCAGCCAGTCACAACACTGTGCCTTCTATTACTGCCTGCTTTTAATTGTCAGTTACTTGATGGAGGTATGGTGCAGGTGGCAGTGATAAAGAATTACATGCCTTTGTGCATTCTCTAGCGGTCCATTTTCATGGCAGCTTCTGCCCCCATTCCTGACTGCTCACAATGCCTTTTGTGAGAGCTTGGAAAATGGTTGCAATGCCTGCTGAGCATGGCTTGATGAGGCCGCAATGGTAGAGGCATGGGAGCACTAAGTGGTCACAACAACTGAGACCTGGGCCCCCTTAATCCTGTAAAATGTTGTGGGGCCATAGCATTTCTAATATGGGCTGTGCATTCCAACAACCTAAGTGCCACATGATAAAAAAAATGCACCTCTCATGCAACACTAATAGAGAATTGACTCTGTTTTACATTGTGAATGGCATTCTTATTCACGAATACTGTACTGCTTTTAAACATCCATGCTCCTTTCCTCATGGAGTGGGGAGTTTAATAAAATAGGGCATTGTGACCAGTGCCACATTAACTTACATGGTACCCCTAGACTGGAAACTCCAGGTGCCCCTCCTCCCACCAAGCACGGCTCAGTTCAGGGTATGGCAACAACACATTCACAGAAGAATAATTAAACAATTAGAATACTGATTTTTGTTGTACTTTCTGTTTATTGTCATCTTAATAAAAAATAACAATAGACACAATCTCATGCAGGAATCCACATTTAAAACAGAGTATTGCTGTCACCATAAAGACGATTAATGGAAAAACGAATTACTTTCCTATCCTGCAACTAGTACAAGAGGAGATGGGGAATACCTATAAATTCTGCAGTCCAAAGAATGCTAAGAATGTACTGCACCATTAAAATTTTGAGTATAAAAGGCTGTTCTAGTAAACTGCACTTTACCCCTAGTCGAAGCCTTCAAGCAAGGTGAAATGCTGGGGTGTGTTTGTCTCACCAGGCAACATCATTTGGTTCATTCCTGCAATAATTAGCACTTTCTGAATTTATGTAATGAAATACAACAACCTCCAGAATATGTAGACATGCATTCTTTGTAGTGTTTAGTCTTTGCCCAGAGTCAAGGCTATCTGCTGCACCAAGTCATTTCTGGGATCTCTCCCCACCTCTGTTTTTGTCTGTGAGCTTCTGAAGAAAGATGGCAGAGTGCTGCAGGTTTGGGATGGGGACTACTGAACAGCTAGGATAAATTGTTTATACTATTCCTCATTATAAATAAGGGCACAGGGCAGAGCCCTGGGCCCCCCTACTTTACTAAGATGGTCATTTGGAGCAAGATGGAGTCAAGCTAGGGAGACAGGGTGGAGGGGCTTGTAGAAGACGTTATTGGGAAGTTGGAAGGGGCTGGCAAGAAAGACACTGACATGAGATTTATCAACATATGACTGCATGGGAGAACTTGACAGTGATGACTGTGGGGACCAAAGGAACAAGGAACTAGCCATGGCTACCCCGAGAGGGCTAACAGGTTCTTTTTCAAGCTTTTTGTTGTTGTTTACTATTTTTGTATAAATATTCTGAATAGTTCTTTTTTTTTTTAATTCTCTGGTAATCAGGTAAGGACCACTAGACATAGTGCCTGTTTTTTGGGGTGACCTAGGAACATTGTTGGGGTGGTTAAGTGACTTGCCCAGAGTCACACAGTATACAAGTGGAGCCGGAGGCTACGTGAATCAAACCCAGGTCTGCTGGGTGTACCAAACTAATTAATAGCTCATTACTCTTACGTCTAGGATATATTGCCAGCCCAATAGTTACTATTGTCCAGTCCCAAATAATAAATATAGACCATTATTTGTGGTGTTCAGAAATTAAATAGAGAATAATGCATAAGAGGCAATGTGTTATATTAGTTGTCTTTACACTCCAGAGTTATAGTATGTGACCTCCAATGTCCATAAACTTTAAGAGCTAAGCTCTGCAAAGTTAATTCAGAATGTGAGTCTGTGACAATGACATTACACGAGAGAGTGTAAAAAATGAATTGCCGCAACCTACTACACACATAGAGTCAGACTCACTTAATTTTTTATAATTCCTGGTTGCACTGTTTGCACATATTCATTAATTTGGCCTTTTTTCACAAAGAGGCTGACTAACAAGATTTTCATTTTTGTTGACAGAGAATGCTGACAATAAGTGGGAAATTAAAGAAAAGTCACTGTCAGTGCTCCCAAGCCAAGCTCAAGCTAAGCAAGCCTGAACCGAAGCCCCTCTCTCCCCCCAAAACCTTGTTTAGTCAGGGCAGGGCCCCTGGCCCTGTCACTCCCTCAGGTTTCAATCTGGACTACATTCCTCTTTAGGCAATTTTTTGGACTACTGCCTGTGGTGGTCATCACAAATCTCACTTACACTCACCATCGCCCGGTGCTGGTGTGACCCGGTCTTCATCTCACCCACCGTCTGAGGTCTGATCTGGTGTGGTCTCTCCTCTCGTTCATTCGTCCCTTGAAGGCATTCGGCACTGATGATCGTTGCTCTCTCGGACGATCGAGTAGTCTCGCCAGTAGGCCGTGGTGGTGGCCGCTGGCCAGTCGGATGTGAGGTGGCTGGAGACAGTCACACACACGATGCTGACTCCGAGCAAGAGGAACTAGATTGACAGTCATGACAGGTCCAGTCCCTGAACTGTACCTTAACCTGCGCCAACCGCCGTACTCCCACTCTGACCTCCACCCAGACCCAGCTGTGAGTGCTCACTCTCTTGACTCTCTAGTGTGGCAGATGCTGGCACCTCTACTGCTAGTACTGTTGTCAACCGGTTGATGACAACATCCGTGACTCATTTCTCAGGTGCCCCTAACAGCTGGTGCCCCTAGGCTGCAGGCTACTTAGCCTATTGATAAAAACTGTGCTGATTGTGACAGAATACATGAACACACACAACACTTTGAAGGCCATAAAGGGCTGCACATTACTGAAGTGATGTAGTGATGTTGTATAACTACTCTGCAGGCCTTCCAAAATGTTTCTCTCTGATTGTTTTTACATTGTAGGAAGAACGTTTTATTTTAAAATTGCTGTTTAGTGAAAACATCCATATTTTGTATTTTTACCCCATCCCTCTTTTCAACTTGTGGGTTTATTGCACATAATCGTGTATGTTTTGTATATATTTTTTAAATGTGTTGATTTGATTGATTTTTTAGCTTGCAGCTGGTACACCAATTCAAAGTTTTTACATTCAAATAAGCAAATGCATTTCAAATATTTTTTCATAGTTTACATTTTGCACTATTCCTGTTTTTTTGTGTTTCCTGTTCCACTGTTTTGTATTTAAAATAGTTCCTGCTCTACAGTTGTACTGCAGATATCTTTGAACCTCCCCCCGTTGTAGCACCCCACCACCACCTTGTCCTGCACCCTGAAAAGAGTTCCAGCTGTGTGTCTTCCTGGCAAAAACTCAATATACTGGATAAGTAAATAAATAAATACAGCCATGCTCTGCAGAAAAAGGCCTCGTTACACATCGAGTCTGCCCAGCACGACCTGTCTAATGCTGAAGTTCTAAGTTCCTTAGTGGCCTAGAACCCTGCCATTCTCTCTCTCCCCTGTTACCACTGTCTACATTAGCCCCATATGCTAGTCACATCCATTCTTGAATTTCCCCACTGATTTCACACAGACTACTTCCCTTGGAAACCGATTCCACTTCTCCACTACCCTTTCTGTCAAGAAATCCTCTTAAATCCCCCCCCCAACAATTTCATTTCGTTTGCTCATGTTTCTGCTCACCATGAACAACTCTTCACTGTCTACCCTGTTAATGCTGTGGGTATTTGTACACGTCAATCATGTCCCCCACTCTTTTTTCTTGCCTCCACCATTTCATGTTGAGATTTGATATCCTCTCCATGTAAATCTTTTCCTCTTTGCCCTGGATCATTCTTTTTAACTGCACATATTCCACAATGTCCCTGTCTTTCTTCGAGTGCAGGTTATAGAATTGCACATATGATTCAGAGTGAGGACATGCTAGGGACCTATACAGTGGCAGACTTACTTTGCTCCTTCAGCTTCTAATCCCCATTCCTATACATACCAGCATTCTATTAAACTTCCCCACTGCCCCATTGTACCATGTGTTGTGTTCAAACTGTCCAATATTACCTGCAGGTCCGTTTTCTCAGTCATACTCTCCACAGAACCCCCTCCATACTATATTCAATTCTTGGATTCCTTGCCCACATGTGAATTACCATGCACTATTTGACATTGACATTCAACTGCCAAACCCTTGGCCAGTTCTCTTACCTTTTTATATCCTCTTTCATATTTCCTACACACTCCTCACTATACACTTTTCCTTTTATCTTTGTAACATCTGAAAAGAGGCAATCTTCCCCTTGATTCCCAAGATTAGAGTCTCTAATGCAGTATCACAAATAAAAATGTTGAAAAGGACTAGTGCCAAGATCGAGCCCTGCAGCATCCTACTGGTGACCCTCCATCTCTAAGCATTCTCTGTTTAGGACTACCATCTGGTTTCTGTCTCATAACCAACTTTTCACACACCTAGGGAATTTTTTCTCCCCATTCTAATATTCCCTAGCTGTATCCATGTAGGACAGTGTTGAAGACTTTAAAGTCATTAAGGTACAGTAGGTCCACCAACTGCCTTTTGTCCAATACCTTCATCACCCAATTAAAAAAGTTGATCAGGTTCATCTGACATGATTCTCCCCTGTGAACCCATGTTGTTTGACAGCCTGAAGTCCATTCTCTTCCGGGAAATCCACCAGTCTCTCCATTATGAGGGTCTCTAGCATATTTCCCACTATGGACATTGAACTGACAGGCCACTAGTTCCAAGGATCATCCTAACTTCCACTGTTGTGCAGGTGAACTTCATTTCCATTCCTCAAGTCCCTATCTACAACACCTATCTGCACTGAGCTGATAAAGAGCTGGGTTGTTTGAGTAATAAGTAGTATTTCATGAATACCATAAATATTAGAGTATTTGTTACTTCGGAAAAAAAAATGAAAAATTGCTATTTGTGGCTATTCGACATTTTGGCATTTGGAAGGAGTTCAAGATCTCCTGAGACTTCCCATTAAATCAGAGGACACATTAGAAGATTGCTGAATGCAGTTCATGTGATCAAGCACTCCAGAAGCAACAAGCAAGACAGAAAGATGTCTGGACTACAGTAAAAAAGCAGTCTACTTCCATGCACTTGTTAAAATTTGCCAAAAAGCAGAAATCCTGACAGCTTTTGTTCCTTTTCTAAATCTGAAGCTTGGAGGGATGATGTTTTTACACTAATAGTGAGAAAATGAGTCTTTTTATCAGGAGAATTGATAGAGTGAGAAAAAAGTGAAACAAAATCATTGTTTACTGAGAGAGACAGTCAAGCCCCATTAACCATTAACAGATTTAAAACTGTAGTGTTCTAAACAGGTTAAGGGAGTAAAGGAAATTTTGAAAGGGCTTATTTAATGAAAAGAAATTTAGTGTTTTGTTTGTAACTTATTTGGACTTGTCTGAATCATAGAGTAAGGCAAAGTAAACATTTAGTTTCAGTAGCCTAAATTAAGGGTAGTAAAGTGAAAACAACACTGATTTTTTTTCTAGTGAGTGTCAGAGTCAGCTGACTCCCACCACCTCTGCTTTTGGGCTGCTGCCATTTTGTGCTGTGTTTGAGTGTACTGTGCACACTGTGCAGTGCACTCGAGTCAGCTGTTAGGGACCTTTTTTGTATTGTCTATGGCTTTCTGCCAAAGAAGAAACTGGACGAAGACATTTTTAGATAGACTTGACTATTAGTGAGAGAGAATTGTCAGCTCACTGGCATTGTCACAGTGAGTGCCTATTATATTTCATAGTAATACTATTTCAATTTAATATTAGACATCTTCCTGTAAGGGACCTGGGCCCCTCCATGGCCATTTGTGCAACTGCAAGTGCACTACTGTATTTGTTATCTTTTAGTGTTGGTCTAGTAGGCTGACTACCACCAATTCTGGGCAGCTAGCTGCCATTTTGTTCTGTGATTGTGTGTGTGTGTGTGTTATGCATGTACGTGTGTCCGTGTGCAGTGTACACTCAAAAAATACATTGGCATAACTTTGCAGCTTTATGATTAAGCAAAAATTTAACACAGAATTTTCTTTCTTTAGAATTTATTTACTAGTCAGGCTTTACTAGCGAGTGAAACTTGTCAGCTCACAAGCATTGTTGCAGTAACTACAATTTTTCATAAGAATTTAAATATAATATCAGACATCTCCCTCTGTGAGAAACCCAGGCTTGAGTCCCTCCTCCATGGCTGGTTGTTCAACTGTGAGTGTACCACCATATTTGTTAGGTGATAGGGTAGGCTAGGACTAGATGGCTAACACCCACCACTTCTGAACAGTCAGCTGCTGTTTTATTTTGTGTGTGTGAGTGTATATAGTATACTCAAGACAGATTTTGCTGTAGGTTTGTATCTTTGTGCCCCATGAAGAAATTAAGAACATTTTTTTCTTTACAATTTATTTACTAGTTAGGCTTGCTACTGAGTAAGACTTGTTACCTCACTGAAATTGACATAGTGAGTAATACTACATTGCATAATAATTTATTTTAAATTTAATATCAGATATCTGACAATGAGGAACCCAAGCTTGGGTCCCTCCTCCATGGTTGCTTGTCCAACTGCTGTATTTGTTAGCTGGCAGTGTGGGACTAGTTAGCTGATTCCCACCACTTCTGGTCAGCTACATTTGCTACCATTCTGCTGTGTATGTGTGTGCAGATTATGCACTGAAAAAAATACATTGTTGTAAGTATGTATCTTCATGCCTTAGAAGAAATTTAAAACAGATTTGTTTTTTCTTCAGAACTTATTTACTAGTCAGGCTTGACTAGTGAGTAAGACTTGTCAGCTCACTGATCTTATCACAGTGAGTGAACGCTACATTTTCTAATAATTATTTATAATATTTAATTTCAGATATCTTCCTGTGAGGAACCCAGGCTTTGGCAAGTGCACACCAATATTTGTATGTTGGTAGGGTGGGACTAGTCGACTAACTTCCACTGCTTCTGGGAAGCTAGCTACCATTTTGTTCAGTCTGTGTGCACACAGTGTGATTCACAAAAGACATTGTTGTAAGTTTGTGTCTTTGTGCTTAAAAAGATATTTAAAACAGAATGTTTTTTCTTTAGAATATATTTACTAGTCAGGCTTGACTGGTGAGTGAGACTTGTCAACCTACTAGCATTTTCACAGTGAGTGGCACTGAACACTGACTAAAATATTTCATAATAATTTAATTTAAATTTAATTTCATCTTCCTGTAAGGAATACAACCATGGTGGATGGACAGAGGATGTACCAGAAAATATAGGTGGTTCTGCATTCCTAGCAAATCTGCAGTAGGTGGAGAGCATCAAGCAACAGGTGTGGGTGAGTGTACAACACAGCAATGCTCAGGGTACATTCACTGTAAAAAAAATATTTTTTACCCTCTCAAAACCTGCTGCCTCCAGCACTTGTATGGCATTATCTGACAACATGGGAAAATGTACCAGAACCACTAGTAGTGCTACAAGGAGGACATTGTCATTAACTGCTACTAACACCACCAATGTGAATGTGCCTTCTTCATCCCTTGCCATTGTAACCAGTACCATCATCACCTCATCCTTAATAACCACCACTGCTACTACTATCATACCAAATTCTGCTGAAACAGTGGCCCTTCAAGCCATTCCTGCCACTATGACCCAAACCACTCCTGTCACTGTGACTGAGAACACTCCTACTACTGTGACCCTGACCACTCCTGCCACTGTAACCATATTGACCACCAGTACTGCTGTAGTGACATGAGCCCCTACTACCTCTGTGGTTCCAGCCAGTTACATAACTGTTCTCAGTACTGTGTCCACCCTAACTATGACACCTGTTTCTCAGTCTGTATCCAGTAATGTAGAAGTTGATTGTGAGAATGAGGAGAAGCACTCATCTGGGCCTGGGTACTTTCCCCTAATAGAGGAATTACCCACTGACACATTATTTGAGGAAGCTTACCTAAGCAGCTATAATGATGAGGCAGAGTGTGGAGAATACCACCATAGGCTTAAAGCAAGAAAGTTGGGTGGCAAACATACCTCAAACTCTTGAGGCTGCACTAGAAGGAGAAAGAAGGTTGTGGCTCCTCTCCTCAAAAAAAACCTTGGTAAGCTACAGTGGCAGCCATGATATGGTCAGATATTTCCAGAAATTTCTCAAAATATCTAAAGAGATTCTCTCTGATGGCCCTTAGTGGTAACGCAGGCAGGCATGCCATTTACAGATACATCAAAGACAGATCAGGAAATATCTGACCACGTCTATGACTGTCCCTGTACCCTTCACCACTGTATTCAGCAGGCTGCATTCCAGCCTGAACAGCCAGGTGGAGCAGGTAGGGGGCACCAGTGGTGCCAAGAGAAATACTGCACTAGCAGGTTCAAATAAGAAAGACTAGTGTGTTCCAATGGAGTGGTGCAGGTACTAGTGGTGACATTAGCAGAATGAGTGGAGTCAGAGGTGGTAAGAGCATGGAATGTCTGAATTTCATATTGCTAAAAGAAGATAGCAGAAAGGCAGTGTGCATATTGCACAGCACAACTACCAACAGGGGGATCTCTGGCAAATTTAACTACCACCTTCTTAATGGATTTCCTCATGCAAAGCATCCCCAGGTTTATGAAGTCTCAGGTTATGTGCCCATTGTTCCATCAGACCCATCCTGGTAATGCAGTGAGTGATGCTGGAGGAAATGCCACAGACCACTCTGCCTCCAAAAAAATGCTGGTGCTATGACTCATTCCTCCTCAATACTGAAGAGTACAAGCATCCCCATCTCTCCTGCCACTTCCAGCCACCAGTCCCCTGCTATTTCCACACCATCTGTCAAGTGTAAAACATTGAAACATAGAAACATCAAATTTTCTGGCACATAAGGACAGCTTGGCCCACCTAGCCTGCCCATTTTTCCCTGACTATAGTATCACCAATGATCCTACTTGATCTCTGGCACATTCAGCCAACCCCCTTCCCTTTCTTTAAGATTCTTCTATGCCTATCCCATGCATTCTGGAACCCCACCACTGTTTTCACCTTCACCACCTCTGCTCGAATACTGTTCGAGGAATCTACCACTCTTTCTATGAAGAAGTACTTCCTTACATTTATCCTGAATCTACCCCACTCCAGTTTCTTATCATGCCCCTTGTCCTTGAGCAGCTTTCTTCTGAAAAATAATCCCCCTGTACCTTATTTACCTTTTGAGGTATTTAAAGGTCTCCATTACATCCCCCTCTCCCCAACATCCCCACATCCACAGTCAGTGCAAATAGTGGAATTGCTTCATGGCAGAACTAAGTACAAGTCTTCCCATCCAACATCTCAGCACATTACACTGCTCATAGGTGAAATGATGGAGTTGGACCTGCAGCCCTTTTCTGTTGTGGAAGACACTGACTTTCGGAGACTTGTGCAGCATGTGCAGCAGTGGTACCAGATCCCATCATGGTACATATTTTCATGAACTGTGGTGCCAAAGATATATGAGGGTGCAAGAATGGCAACTGCCACATTACTCTTGGAGACTGTGGATAGTTTTTAATTTCCCCTCCAACATCTGGAGCAGCGCAAACTTCATGCATGCATATCTCTCCTTGACCACACACTGGTGTGCACAAAAGCCTATGTGTCCTGTTACCAATTGCTCTTTCTGTGCCTGTGTTGCTGACTCTCCTTTCACCCCTCCACTATGGGGCAATCACTCCAGATTTGCTTCTGTAAATGTGGGGCTAATGGAGAAAGACTACAACACACATCACTGATCATCCTGCATTCATTCAAGAGATGCTACAGTCTTAGAAAGTTGGTATCAATCAACAAGTTGATTTTTTCATCACTGATAACTTGGAAAATATGTTTGAAGCAGCTGGTGATGGGAATTTCATCAGTGTTCAGACTGGAGGATGAAGTTCAGTGGCTTGTTAGAGAGTTGGAGAGGATGGGGAGGGGGAGGGAGACTTGCTGGAGCAAAGAGCAACAAGAGGTCACCACATGGGTGGAACAAAGGTTCAGGGGATGGGATGGGGAAGAGGGGAAGGGGAAATATGAATGGGCGGCAAAGCATGAGGAGAGTAGGAGTAGGAGGAAGGAGCCCACACACAGCATGGCAGGGAGGGCAGATAATAGGTTTGCAGTGCTGGCAACACTGGAGAGGAGGAGGGGAGGTGAGGGATCTCCATGAGGGGGTAGGAAATTGGAAACAAGAGGATGGAATGAGGCAGAAGTCTGGAGGAGGATGGTGGTAAGAGGGGGGACACAGCTGGAAGGATGGAAGAGGAGAGCAGGGGTAAATGGGAGAGGAGCAAGACTAGTGAGGCAAAAAGGAGGGACTAGGGGAACACAGGATGGAAAGGAAGGAAGGGAGGATTATGAGGGATCATTGAAGGGGAACAGAGATAGTCTAAGATAGAGGGGAGATCTGCAGGAGGGGAGAGCTTCAGCTGAGGTGGATTCTAGCAGTAGTCACCAATGTAAAAGGGTGGAGGGGGGATGAGGTCTGGAGAGGGGGAAGAATTAGTGCTGGGCGATTCAATACTGAAAAGGATAAGATGGGGCAGCAAGGACATAGTCACATCTGGATAGAGTCCATACCTGGCTTAACTGCAGACATGGTGGGTCAGTCAATTCTTAAGTGTGCTAGGATGGGTAGGAGGAAGCAGCATCTCATGGTGCACATGGATATGAATGACCTGGAAGGGGAGACAGTGGAAATGGTGAGGGGGAGGTTTAAGGATCTGGGCAGGCTGTGTGAGGAACTGGGAGAATCGGTGGCCTTCTCAGAGGTGCTCCCAGTACCCTGCACTAGCATGGTGAGGAAGGTAAGGATTGGGGAGTTCAACACCTGGCTGAGGGAATGGTGTCATTCCAGGGGATACGGGTTGGTAGGGGACTGGGGCAGACTCTGGGACAACAATGAACTTTATGTTGGGGATAGGCTGCATTTGTGAAGGGTGGGAAAGGAGGTATTAAAATGGAGGGTAGGGAATACATAGCCACAAAAGTGGATATAAACTAGGTGGGGGGTGGCTAGAAGACAGCTGGTAGGTGTGGCTTCCAGAGAGGGGAGCCAAATGAGCTTACCCCCAGGCTGGCAGGAAGGTGCTTCGAGTAATGGCATGAGGGGGATTAAAAAGGGGATATCCCAAGAGGACAGGGGGCAGGGTCAGGTTGGAGGGAGGTCTCACTGAATGTGAGGAGCCTTAGAAATAAAGCAGCAGACTTACAGTCTCTATTAGTAATAGGGAGGGTGGACATAGCAGTCATCACAGAAATGTGGGCCACCAAGTACCAGGATTGGGATTTGGCAGTCCCAGGTTATAAGATATTCGGGAAGGACAGAGCCAAGGGAAAAGGAGGGGGCATGGCAATATATGTAAGGGAGAGTATAAGGTACATAAGGGAGGAGGGGGAGGAAAGCAGAACAGAGGCCTTATGGATGCAGTTCTAAGACTTAAAAAGTAGGACATTGAGGATGGGGTTGTGTATAGGCCGCCACCCCAAGAGGTTGACCTGGATAGGTAGTTAGCTGAGCAAGTCAGATCAGGCTGTAGAAAAGGGAACACTGTGGTGGAGGGGGTCTTCAACCTACCGGAGATCGAATGGAGCACCCAAACCACCACAAGTGTAAAGGAGCAGGTCATATAAGAGGCATTCCAGGACAGCTTCCTGGTGCAGTTAGTCTGGGAGCCAACTAGATTGGATAGGACTCTAGATCTAGTCCTTTCAAATGGGGAGGTTGTAAGGGATTTAGAGGTAGAAGACCCCCTGGCTGGGATTGACCACCACACAGTATGGTTCACGCTCAATATGGGCAGAGAATCAGGAGGATCAAGTACCAGGGTGGTTGATTTTAAGGGGGTTGACTTTAATAGGATGAGGGTTATTGTGGGCAGGCATCTGGTGGGTATTCGATCATGCATGGATGCTAGCCATAAATGGGATATTATTAAGAAGGGACTGGTCGAGGCTGCTGAGACATGTGCAAGAACAAGGAGTAAGAAGGGGAGGGAAAAAAAACACAGGAGGTCATGGAGGGGGTGAGGGCCAAGAATAAGGAATTTCGGAGACTCAAGAAATTGGGAGGGAAGGAAAACAGGGAGAAGTATATGACAAAGACCAGGGAGGTTACCAGGCTAGTCAGAGTGGCCAAGGCCTCCAGGGAGCTAAGATTGACACAGGGCATTAAGAATGGAGAGAAGGACTTCTTCAGATACATCAGGGAATGGCAGAAAAACAAAGATCAGATAGTGAGGATAAAGAAGGATGGGAGCTGGGTGGAGAAGGGGAAGGACCAGGCAGAGACACTAAATGATTACTTCTGCTTTGTGTTCCAAAAGGAGAGGGACAGGCACCAACTGGGAGAGGAGGGGTGGGCGGGGAGGTGACTGATACAGGGATCACAGAGGACAGGGTGTTGGTAGGGTTAAGGGCACTGAGGGGGGGATAAGGCACTGGGTCCAGATGGGATTCACCCTAGGGTACTTAAGAAATTAGCTGAGATACTGGCAGGACCGTTGGTGGACCTGTTCAATACTTTCCTGGACACAGGATGCATATCACTAGATTGGAGGATGGCTCATGTGGTGCCCATTCACAAAAGTGGACCCAAGGACTTACCGGGCAACTACTGACCAGTGAGCCTCACATCGGTTGTGGGAAAACTGATGAAGATGATCCCAAAGGAGAGGCTGGCGACCTTTTTGGAGAACAGTGGTCTCCAGGATGGTCAGCAGCATGGGTTTGACTTGGGAAGATCCTGCCAGACAAACCTGATTGAGTACTACAATTGGGTGACAAGGGAATTGGACAAAGGCCATGCAGTGGATGTCCTGTATTTGGATTTAAGAAAGGCCTTTGATTCAGTGCCACATGGGAGGCTGGCGGGGAAACTGGAATCTATAGGGGTGGGAACAAAGATGGTGAACTGGATCACCAATTGACTGAAGGGTAGGCAGCAAAGGATGGTGGTGGTGGGGGGGGGGACTCTCATCACCAAGATATGTGATAAGCGGGATGCTGCAGGTATCAGTTTTGGGACATGTGTTGTTCAGGATTTTCATTGCTGATATCTCCCGTGGGGTCTGGAGTAAGATTAGTCTCTTCATGGGTGACACAAAGATGGGAGCAGTGGTAAATGAAATTGAAGGATGGAGGGGACTGCAGGAGGACCTGACCAAACTACAGAAGTGGTCGTAGGCATGGCAGTTGGGGTTTAACACCAAAAAGTGCAAGGTACTGCACTTAGGGACTAAGAACCCGGGGAGGAGCTATCAGCTGGATGGGTACATCTGGTGTGCATGGAAGAAGAGAAAGAGCATAGGGTGCACATAACGGGGATCATGAACAGCTCAGCTCAGTGGAGAAAGGTGGCAGCAAAAGCCAATAGAATGCTGGGGTGCATAGCAAGGGAAATCTCCTCTAGAAATAGGGAGGTGATCCTGCCCCTCTACAGGTCGCTGGTTAGGCTGCACCTAGAATACTGCGTGCAATTCTGGCGCCCATTCCTGAAGAAGGATATCAAATTGCTGAAGGATGTACAGCATAGGGCAACAACAATGATCAAGGGATTAGAGGGATATTCCTATGAAGAGAGTCTGGACAAGCTCAATATGTATTCCCTGGAGGAAAGGAGGGATGGGGGGACATGATCGAAACCTTTAAATACCTAAAGGAGATAAACAAGACTAGTACAGAAGGGATCTTCCAGATAAGAAGGGGGAGGGTTATGAGGGGGCTTCAGCTAGGCTGGAGGATGGAAGGTTCAGGATGGAAGTCAGGAGACAGCATTTCACAGAGAGGGTGGTGGAGAAATGGAATACTCTGCCTGAGGAGGTAGTAATCTGTAGTACGGTGGACGACTTTAAGAGGGGATGGGATAGAGTGACAGGGGATAAGTATGAAGAGGGGAGGGTGGGTGGGTCAGCGGCATGGTGAGGGGCTAGCTGCACAATCGAGCAGACGCGATACACCGAAAAGCCTGCATCTGCTGGTGTTTTCTTATGTTCATGTGCTTTACCAACACCTTTAATCTAGTGGTCACATTTGCACTATGTCAGAGTTTTGAGGAAGCAAGACTGTCACCACAACATGCTCGATCAGTACTCATTTGTATTGCTTTTTAATGGTGACTAACCACCTAGAAATACACAATTTGTAGGCAGATGAAGACCAGTTGGCCCACCTATTCTGCTAAGTTTGTCCCAGCTAATACTGTCGCTGCAGAACCTACCTGATCTCCAGCTACTAAGAGAAGTGCAACAATGCCTTGGTCGGTCTTAACATCACTAGATAGAGGATGTGAGTACCAAATGGAGTTCATCATACCTGATGCTGCCTAGACTGCTAGAACAGAAATACACACTTCATGACATGTTGATAGAGTGTGACATTGGTGGAGTCTTAGGCCACCATAAGTGGTCACTGATTGATGCCATGGTGATAGTACTTGTATCATTTGAAAGGAACGCCAATGGTCTAAATGTGCCCACTACCACCATGAGTCAGGTGATTCCAGCAGTACATATCTTAAAGATATCAGTGGAGATATACAGTATGTAGAGGAACATAAGGGTATTCTAGATGGGGCATCTGTGCTCACCGAGCAACTGCAAGCTAAACTGGTTGTAAGATTTCCAAAAGTGCTGAGGAGTTGCAGACAGAGTTTTACAACCATGCTGGATCCCCAGTTTAAATGTGATCCTGCACATGCTGGTTATGGATAGCAACAGAGTAAATCACTTTCATCAAGAGTAGAGCTGTGAGAAAGCTGCAAATTCTACTTTCACAGAAGTTTCACGAAATTTCTAAACTTTCGTAGAATTTTCCGACTTTTAGCCTGTGGCAAAATTCTGAACTTCCAAATATTTACTGTGAATTTTCACCTCATACTGTGGTGTGTATTCACTAACAGCAGAACTATAGTCATGAACTGTGGAATTAAAGTTTCTTGCTATTTATTTTGCGGGATCATTTATTTATCCACAGTTTGCAATATAATTCTGATTTGTGTTTTTTCTTCCGGCAGCAATGTATGGCCATGTTTGCTTTCTTTAGGTGGTATTGTAAATTTCAAGATGGCATAGTTAATCTAACCACCAGACCTGTAGAGCACCATTGTTGTAGTGTCATCAAATCAGTCTTTTTGGGGTATTTAATTTTTTCGTTTTTTCCATCGTTCCTGCCTTTATTTCAAGTTTCTTCTTTTGAATTTCGCAGAACCCAAGGATTGCCTGCATTTTCCATTCAGCCATAGTAAGCTAAATTCCGTGGTTTGGCACAGTAATTATGCTTAAAACTCAAATTACTCCATGTGCAGCTCTGCAGTCACATGGGGTTCAGAGGGATGTATCAGGTGACAGCACATCATTCCTGCTGAGTAATTTTTCACTTCTGAAGTGATTTCTGAAGAGACAAGGGCTCTGTTCATTCTGCTACACGGTTACAGCATTTTTGACTCAGAATCTGCAGTTTTCTTGCTGATTAGAAGAAAAAAGAGCTAGTATCTGTACTTTCAGTGCTGAGGCAAACATATTAGAGCTTTTTTTTAATTTCTTGTGACTATTACATAAAGTCTGGTATTCTCTGTTGGGTAGTACTGTGTTGTTTCTTATTGTGGTATTTAGTGAAAGAAGCACATCAAACCATGGTGGGCAAGGGAAAGCGTGGAGAATGTGGAAAAAGTGCCGTTGTTGGTGGATCTTTGAAAATGGTGTCTCATGGAGGTGCAGAAGGTGCTGGAGAGGGTGCTAGGGGGTGCAGCACAGTCATTGACGCTTGAACATTCAGTGGCAGTGCAGTTCTAGCAGTGCCCCATGCTGTGCCACTATCAGCTGGAGGAGTTGGCATCAAAGTTGCTAGTTTCTTCGGTTTGCAGCATAGTAAATCCACAGCAACTTTTGCTCAGCATGGAAAACTGGCAAGAAAACTGCAATGGATGTCACTGCACTACTGTATCAGTCCCAGGAGACTCAGGAGGAGAAACAGTCAAAGTCACATGAGTCTCAGGAGTTGTCCTAGGAGCTGCTAGAGACTAGGAGCATTGAGGGCATGCGTCCAGTGGCACTCAGTATCAGAAAGGATGATGTTAAGGGGAGTTCAGGACCATTAACTGTCCTGGCAGAGGAGAAGGAGCTGGAGCAGAGTGTGCTTGAAATAGAGGCTAACGAGGAAGATCATCCTAAGTCCGAACATCTTGCTACTGTTGAGGTGGAAGAGAAAGGTAGTGAGAAAGAGGAGGTGGGGGATATTTTTCCATTAGTGTCAGTGACGGAAATGTCTGAGTCAAACATCAGTGATGATGATAGTGATGAGGGAAGCGATGATGACCCAGTACTTGACCCCATTTGTCAGCCATTAAAAAAAGTGTTATCATGGGTAAAGGGAAAGCAATCCCTCTTATGCTACTCCCTCGTAAGGAACAATCTGATATCAGGGGAATGGATCTCAAGTTAAAAGGGTACCTGGGGATAAGAAGCAGCAGGAGCAGCAACAGGCACCCATTTTGCCCACCCCTATGCCCCTGTCCCAACTGCCCCACCCACAAAAATCTGGTGTGTTGGTGGAAAGTCCCTTTTGTGAGATTTTGTCTCAGTGCACAAGGCTGATGACATTGTGGCTGTGTGCAATATATGCAAGTCAAAAATTAGCAGGTGTAAGCCAATAACACACTATGGATGTTGTACTGTGTGGTTTTACTGCATTTAGAAGCACTTACTGTGTATTGTGAAGTGATTCTTATTCCTGCCTCTCCAACCTGAACCAGCCACTCTGTGCATGCACAGATTGCAGGGGTGAATTCGGCTCTCTCGCTCCTCCCCCTCCCCCACCCCCTGTCCCTGATTCCCACCATGACACTCTCTCCTTTGTTCCTTTAATTTGAATCCATTCACAGTCCCTGTATTTTATATTCTCCCTTTAGGCTGCTCACTCCATTACCTCTTACTCTCCTGCCAAGCAACAGCAGTTGGACTGCCAGAGTTACAGCAGCAGAAAAAGGTAGTTTATCAGCCTTCCAAACACAGAGTGGTGTACCTGTGGTAGCCCATTGTAGCTGCCGTGGTGACTACCCTACCCACCCTGGGCGGTGCTTACCTTTATTGATAAGTTTGGTCATGTGACTGGTCACATGGTGCTGCATTCTGTCCTAACACTATCTCCCCAATTTCTCAGCTGCAGCTTATGCCCATTGGCCACTAGGAGTTGCTGTTGGTCATATTCACTGCCGGCTCAAACCACATTCTTTAATGTACCTAAGCAGTGCTAGTTTACTATCAAAATCTGCCACAGCCCCTCTCTCTTCTACCTCATTTCTCTCTAATTTTCCACCCCCTACCCGGTGTTTGAACTGGGATTTGAATCCCTGATCCTCTGCACCAGAGTCTGTGTCACTCACCACTAGGCTATTCTGATAGGAATACATTGTTAAATCCTTAGGTTACCTGTTAACTTCCCAGGAACCTCCCTAAACCCCCAATGCATGTTACAATCTGCTCACCTCACCATCGCCCTCCCTGCACACTCATCTTGGTGGTGCAACCAATCATCCCCATCACAGCCCTAGAGTGGATTGCCCCATTCAACAACTCCACCTCTGCTGGCCAGGTCCAGCAAAGTGACAGCTGCTCTTACCTGATAACTTTTTGATTTACCTGAAACTGTTTGTGGCAACTTATCTGCTCCAAATTGGCAATGGTTGCCTATAATCTAATTCTAGAACTGACCCTCCTACTAACAGCAATTTTCACAATAAGTACTGGAGAACAGTACCGTGACAATAACAACCACCACACCTTTGTAACTAATATATGCCTTGCACAAGGCACTTTCAGCCACATACCCAACATAGGCCACAAAATAACCAGCCATATTGAATGCGTACCCAGACTCTCCACTATATACATACCGCACCTGCTTCTCCTCCCGTGGGCTGATCATAGTTCAGTAAAAACTTAAGGTGGGGACAGTCAGCAGATGCAAGCATGCAGCAGGTCTCATATCAGTAAAGCTCCAAGTGTTGAAATTCATTTTGCTGCTACTGATATTGTCAACCAACATTCACCCTAACCCTGGCCCCCAGCAACAATCACTGAGTAGTGGCCATAAACAAGGTACCCTTACATTGGCATCTCTAAATATACAGTATGTAGTCTGATATCCAAATCTGATGCCCTCCAAGTCTGGGTTGCTCAACACAGGCCTGACATTCTCTTCATTGTGGAAACATGGCTCACACCTAAGATCCCTGATGCAGCAGTCTCACTAAATGGATACACCCTATTCAGACAGGACAGGCTTAGCAAAAGGGGCTGAGGCTGTGCAATCTACTTTAAGGACCAGCTCCAGGGCCATGCCCTTCCCAAGGAGGAATATGTCTGTGTTAAGCAAAACACTATTATTAATCTTGGGGATTATAAGGAGCCTGTCTCCTTATTTTAGAAGAACTTTAATTCATCATGAATTTGTGCACTGGTGACCTCCACAGGAGAGTGTGTGTGGGGGGGGGTGCAATGGAAACAATGCCATGCTGCTTGCTGGTGTAATAGTTCCCGATCCTGGCTCACAGAAGTCATCAGTAAGAGATGCAACAGCCTCATTTTTTTGTCTTTTTCAGCCTTCCATCCATACTGGCCACCACCTAAACACTATTATTTCTGCTTTTGTACAGTGGGGTGACCGAGTTTGTTATCTACAACTCTACATGATTCAGCTGAAAGATGGTTCCCATCTGCCCTCCTGTTTGTATGCTCTGATGGCATTCTCAAGGATGTGTACAGCAGTCTGAGATCGGGAGAGAAAACTGCACAGGTGCATGTATGTATGAGAAGACCAAGTCAAATACTGCTTCTGACATCTGTGCATTCTCCTTTTTTTTATTTTTCTGTTTTATTAATACAAATGGAGGGGGGGGACATCAGAATCAAGAAACCGCACAAATGAGGATCAATCCATATTTGGAAAATCATGTGAGAAAGCATGTGACATTTCTTTGTGTTTACATATGTACGATCTTGATTGTGACAGAGACTGCCTTGTAAATAGTGATGGGTGAAGTGGGCCCAATTCGCTCCACAAAGTAGTTTGCGGAGTGAAGGCGAACTGGCTGAGTGCTCCGCAACGTGAAGCGGAGTACTTCGCGTTATAATGGGTAACGCAAAGTCCATTGAAAAAAATGACTTCGCGTTACTCCGCTTTCCCAAACCACTACTCCACCAATTCTTAAGGTGAAGTACATTGAAAACAATGTACTTCGCCTCACTTCGCCTTGTTTTTAAGCTCCAAAGGCAAATTTTGCAGTGATTCATGGGATTTCAGGTCACATGGGCTCTAGATTGTTCTGCACAGCCTCAGTTTGGGGTAGTGTGTGTAGGAAGCTGTAGGAGACAATCTGCTCTGAGAGATATCGGTGATTTAAACCTTCAAAAAGCTGTTAAAAAAGCCTTTTTGAGTCATTTTTTTTGCTGAAACTTTAGTTCATCAATTATAGGAAACCCTCCTGTGCTCATATCATCGAGCATTTATTGTTTGTGTATGGATTTTAAATGTTAATGTACAACATTCAGTCTGTGCACTGAGAGACAGTGGAAGTGTGCTTTGGTGGAGGGGCGTTTCTGTGGTGTAGGTTGATTAACTTGGAAAAAAAGACAGTGCTTTCTGTTTTGGTGAAATTTTTCTTGTATAACTGTGTTAATGTACACACAGTAATATTTTCAATATTTCTTGCCATTTTTTTGCTGATTGTTGTGGTGCAGCAGTGCATAATTTTAGTTTGTTTAAAATATGTGGTTATATTACTGACGTTTTCAATTTGCTATGCATTACTTAGTGTGTGTGTGAGTATGTGTGTGATGCGTGTCATCAAATCAGACGCCTATTATTGTGCCACATAATAATTTCAGCAATGTGAAGCTGCTATCCACTGCAGCTGTGTGATTTTTGTACTTCTTTGTGGTATCTTTGCTGATACTAGTACTAGTGACTGTTACTGCCGCAGTGCATAATTTTAGTTTGTTTAAAATATGTGGTTATATTACTGAAGTTTTCAATTTGCTATGCATTACTTAGTGTGTGTGTGTGAGTATGTGTGTGACATGTGTCATCAAATCAGACACCTTTTATTGTGCCACATAATAATTTCAGCAAAGTGAAGCTGCTATCTACTGCAGTTGTGTGATTTTTGTAATTTGTGATTCTTTGTGGTAACTTTACTGGTACTAGTACTAGTGACTGTTACTGCAGCAGTGCAGTACACTGCCCCCTCCCCGCGGCCCGACCCAACCGGCAAAGGTATGCTTTTCCAGATTTGAATTTCTGATGGTTAGCACTGGTTAGGTGTTGTGCCTTTGTGTCTGCATCTCTTCAGTGCATAGCACAATCTTAATCTATCTGTGCATTTGCATCTCTTTAGGGCCCAATCTCCATCTGTAACTTAAGTCACAGTTGTTTCTTTGGCTTCCCCTTCAGAGTGCTGGGCAGGTGTGGTGCTTAATTCTGCATGAACATTGTACTCATTAATATGCATTTGTAAGTCAGGACCATCATCACTAGTCACTCGTGATACAAATCACGTTCTTCATCACCACGTTCACAAATGCAGTCACAAATCACAATTCACGATCATGTTACGAATCACAACATTAATTCTTTTTCTAGTTACTTGGATGTATTGCAAGCCTGTTGTTCAGTATCTCTCCATGCTTCACCACCCCACCATTGTGCTCATTAATGTTTGTTTCTAAGTCGGGGAGTTTCGTGACACACCTCATTGGGGCCCAGGGAAGTACAGCCATAGGCATTCACGTTTCTTCATCATCACGGTCACAAATGCAGTCACTAATCATGATTTACGACCACGTCACTAATCACAACATTTATTTTTTTTAATAGTTACTTGGATGTATTGTAAGCCTGTTTTGTAGTATCTCTCCATATTTCACCACCCCACCATTGTACTCCTTAATGTTTGTTTTTAAGTCGGGGAGTTGGACAGTGTCTGCAGTACATACACAGACTGGAAAGAAGACTGATTGCATACATGCAGTTTAGCACAGTATACTTGACTGCTCAGAATACAAAGTGTCACGCATATGGAAGACAACAAAAAGGGCATAATTACATACAAGGGTAGGGGATGGTGGAGGAATACAGTTTATAAAACAGCAAGGAAGGTGTGGGGGGGCACATGGTGTGAGGAAAAAAAAAAAACTAATGTGGGATCCCATGGTGATCCAGCAAGAGTTCCAGCATGGACATAATTTGCAACTGATGTCCCTCTATGTGATCCAGCCACTGTTGGGTCTAAATCAAAGTTTAAATCTCCTCCTCGCTCTGATCTCAAAGTATCAGCAGTCACAAAACACACTACTCTCTCTCCATCTGCACAGGAGAAAGTAAAAGTGTCTGATTGTATGACTTACTTTCTTCCTTCCTGGCTTAAGAGCATGTGACTTACAGTACTGTAAGCCATGTGATGTGTGGGGGGTGCTGCCAAATCTGAAACACCAAGTGGATCGCTTAGAATCATAATGAGGAATGCAAAGTCCATTAAAAGGAATGACTTCACCTTACTTCGCATTGCAATTCTGCCTTAATGCGAAGTGGTAATGACAAGGTGGAGTGAGCACTTTGCATTGCCCACTCCGAGCGCGAAGTGCCCACTTCGCATTCACTTCGCCGGCGGAATTTAAATTCGATGAATCTCTACTTGTAAAGTGATGTTTATCACAGTAAAAAGTGTACTTTTTTTCTGACATTCACAGTAAGGAAACTGCTCTGTTTAACCCAGAACACATTGCAACACCTCTGAGGCATGGGCTTTTCAAGCCCAGATTAACACGCCCTTGTTTATGTAAATAAAAGGAGTTAGCCGCTCTCTGAATGGAGTGGTTGATTCCTCTCAAGTACACAAAGTTACCACCCACAAAAAGATAAGCTCATCATGATCAGCCTAGCTGATCATTGGGCCATCACTGCCGAGCCCCTTGTAGTCTGTAGTGCATTGGACCCAACTGTGCCACACCTCTAAAATGCAGTTCCAAAATACTTCTTGCACAAGCATAAGGAAACATATAAATGAACTCACATTTCCTCCCACTGCAGTACAAGTCATCATCAACTGCAAGATATCATAATCCTGCTGAAGAACATGATGTGGAGTAGGAATCTTCAGAGGAAGAGGAGAGTATCCCAGTGCCATTGGATAATGAAGACACAACTGAGGGGTTTGAGTTCTCCTGAGTACAAGATATAACATGTGGTGCACTAATCTTATTGTCAGGTCTGCACCTAAATTGTGTGGTGATGTAACGTAATAGTTACAGGGTACATGTGTTTGTAGTTAGCAGAAAAAAGATGCATGTCACCAAGAGTCAGTGTATCAGATTTGTCCTGAACTGCTAGTTTGAAGCAAATGTTGGAGAAAGGTTTGGGTTTCTGATTCTATCTTGATTCAGGATATGTACCCTCAGTTTACCAACATATCTGTTGTCCGAACACAGCAGTATTTGTAAGTTTCCCAGTAGGCTGCTGTTTAGGCCCCCTCCCACCCCAAAAAAAATTAAATTTGTGTGGACAGTGTTATTTGTCCTTTAGTGTTTCTGCATCACTGTTTCTACAACTTGTATCATGAAAAAGACAGCACTATTTGAAGGTGTCCCAGTTTTGCCACTGTTTAGGCCTTTAGGCCCCCTCCCCCAAAAGAAAAATAGACCAAAAAAAAAATAATTTGGACAGTGTTATTTGTCCTTTACATTATTATTTCTGCAGCTTGTTTCATGAAAGCCACAGCACTATTTGTAAGTGTTCCAGTTGGCCGCTGCTTGGGCCCTTCCCCCAAAACAAAAAGACAACATAAAAAAAAAAAATGTGTGTGGAAAGTGTTATTTGTCATAAAAAGTGTTTCTACATCACTGTTTCTGCAACTTGTTTCATGAAAAACACAGCACTATTTCTAGGTGTCCTAATTGGCCACTGTATAGGCCCCCTCCGCAAAAAGAAAAAAGACAAGCCTCCTTCCAAAACTAGTGTTGACAGTGTTATTTCTCCTTTAGTATTTCTGCATCACTGTTTCTGCAGCTTGTTTCATGAAAAAGACAACACTATTTGTAGGTGTCCCTGTTAGAAGCTGTTTAGACCCCCTCCCCAAAAACACAAAAAACAAACAAAAAATGAGTGCGGACAGTGTTATATGTCCTTTAGTGTTTCTGCAACTTGTTTCATGAAAAACATAGCACTATTTCTAGATATCTTAGTTGGCCTCTGTTTAGGTCTCCTGCCACAAAAAAACAATCCAAAACTAAATTAATCAGTGTGGACATTGTTATTTGACCTTTAGCGTTTCTGCAACTTATTTCATTAAAAAAAAACAGCACTATTTCTATGTGACCCAGTTGGCCACTGTTTAGGCACCCCTCCCCAAAACTTAAAGACAAAAACACCCCAAACTTTTTGTGGACAGTTACGTGTCCTTTCTTGTTCATCTTTCTTGCAACTACATTTTACAACATTTGCATTACTGTACATTCCCCACTTGCTTCCCCTCAACAAAGTAGAAAAAACACAATAAATTGGGTAGGCCATTGTTACTTGTCCTGTATCCATCTACTCTGCTACTGTTGCTTAAAAAAAAGAAAACAGCGTGTCTTGTAAGTCCGCTCCTCAGTTGTATAATGTGTGGGCTGAGGCTCCCCACCCCAAAAGACACAAGAAATTCCCCCAAAATATTTGGTCTGATATAGTGATGGGTGGGTACTAAAATACCTGACCCCCTAGCATTGGGTATTTTTCTTTGTTGTTATGTTTAATTTTCTATCAGTCGACTAGTTCTTACTATGTTTGGATTTATGTCTCTTTTGTTTCTTTGAATTTTCTTGTTGTATGGTTGAAAAACTTTAATAAAGCATATTAAATTGCAAACTAATTGACCCCCAAGACTATCCATGGGTACCCCAAAAGTACCCTAAAAATACCCGGATGAAAAATGAGTAATCGATTTGGGTCAGGTAGTTACTACCTGACCCATTCTACTACCCAATTACCCAAACCTAGCCATAATTACAATCATGTGAAAGCCTTTTTCTTGGACTATTAGACTGTTTGTTTGCTGCCCTGAGTCATATACCCACGGTGTGCATTGTTGAGATAGATACAAGAGGTGCAGCTGCTGTGATAGAGCCTGCAGCTATGTCCAAAAATTATACCTATGGTGGGCATTGCTGAGGCAGGTATGAGAGGTGCAGGCTCTCTTAGAGAGACTGCTATTGTTTCCCAAAATTGTACCCACAGCGGGGATTGCTCAGGCAGGTACAAGAGGTGCAGCTCCTCTTAGTGAGCCTGCTGCTGTGTCCAAAAATTATATGCATGGCGGGCATTTCTGAGGTAGGTATGAGAGGCACAACTGCTCTGATTGAGCTGCTGGTGTTTCCAAAAATTATACCCATGGCAGGCATTTCTGAGTTAGGCATGAGATGCACAACTGCTCTGATTAAACCTAATGCTGTTTTAAAAAAATTGAAAACTAACAGTAGTACTAATGTGGCACATGTGGCTAGCATGGTGGCAGTGGTGATAGTGCCATTCATTTTGTACACTATCTAGCCATCATATTCAATATCACTGATTACAGACTGTTGTTCATGTTCAGGGTCAGACTCGCATAATTCAGTGTTTGTGACAATTTGGAAATTATCAGCATTCATTTTGAAAAATGTTAGCCATTCTACATTTGTAGGATATAATAGTGTTCCATGGTCAGTGACTATTCCTCCAGCTACACTAAATATTCATTCTGAATACAAACTTGAAGGTGGAAAACTGAGGTACATTATTGCAAGATTTGCTAGATCTGGCCGTATTGTTCTCTTTTGTTTTCAATACAATAATGATCTTCCCTGAAACCAATCACAGTAGGGTCTGCAAAGTACCCCAGGATCATGGTGCTGCGTGAGACGGTTGCAACTTTGGTGGATGAACCAGCTGCAATTTCTTTCAAATGATATGTGGTTGTTTTTAAGTGCACTTTTTACCTATACGGTGTGGAAATTGCTTTTCCCATAGATTTATGTAATGTTGATTTTGTGATATGTATTTTATTATTGTATGTACTTATGACCATGGGTTACACCTGTAAATTGAATTGTATTCCAGAGTGCTAACCAGTGTACAAATAAAAATCAAATCAAATCTTTACAGGATACCAGTCCATGTTGGTGCAGGTGACTCAGAAGTGATTTGCCTTTCTGACCTTGAACATACAATGCCTGAGAAGTAGCTGTGCATGTCCTTTCCCACACTGATGACAATGCTGACTGTGAAGAACTGATAGATGTGGTAATGTCTGCACCAGAGGCTCACTGTGATGGTTCATCAGGGTTTGGCAGCTGCACATCAGTTAATGTTGTTTGTAGGGCAATGTAATGTTTAGTTTGCAGAAGATCTCTCCACTACTCAATGTCTTCCTCGGCAGGAAGGATGGCTTCAGTGTTCCACTTAAAGCGGGGGATCTAGCAATGTAGTCAACACATAGGTGTCAGTCTTAAACATGGCATTTAGTCTCTGGTCAGTCTACAGTCTGAGACTCAAGTCATCTGTCAGCATAACAGCAGAGGTGTTGTGCTTTGACTGAAAGTCTTTACGTCGTCAAGGAAAATGTGAAGAAATCTGATTTAAGGAAGAATTTGACTCAGAGTTGCACTGTCCACACTGACATCATGTGTGGCAGACTCAAATGAGGTGACCAAAGATTCCAGTAGGGTCCAGCTGCTAGAATTGAACATGATGTCTACTTTATCTATTTGATTCTGCATGGTGTAGTTATGTATAGCTTTTTTTCTGTTCAAGAAGTCTTTCTGACATATAAAATGTTGAATTTCAGTGGGTTGGAACTTCCTGCTTTAATGTACTGTACGCAAGAGTAAGCTGATTGACCTTTGCAGCACCTTCAGGATTTTTGTGCTTTCACGGAGTGACTGAAAAGCCTACATATTTTCCTAGCATGATCAAACAGGTTTTGAATATTTCTGTTTCCCTGGAGATAAGGAATACGGAGTAGGCCATTTCTGGAATTGATTTTGCAACTCCTGCAAAATATTCACAGCAGTGCGTTTTTTCTCAAAAGTAATGACACATAGTACAGCCTGCTTACTACTACTTATGGTAGAGCAGGGATTATTACTTTCTGATTGAAAGCTTGCTCAATGAACTGTAACAATCATGTAGTCAATTGTTTGGTTTCTTGTCCATATAGCCATGGTTATGTAAACTTGCTTCACCTCAGAGAGTTTCAACTGTTTAGTGACCGCACTACACACCAAGTCATACAACTGTGGAACAGCCTTTTATGAGAAATATGCTCAACAGGGAATGGTGTATCTTGGTTCAATCTGGTTCATGAACTTGAGGAAACCTTTATGGGCAACAAAAGGAAAAGGAAGTTGACAATCGGCCAACAGCTCTGCAGTGGCTCTATTTAACAGCTGTCATGTTGGATGCTTGTGGGTAAATTCTGATGTCCTAGCAACACTTTCTTTTAATGCTAATTGACAAGAATGATGAGATATTTAACATTTTTGAGGGACTGTACTTTTCATGCCATTTTCATGTGGAGTACTACTGTGGGATTTTATAGTACTTGATGCTGTCAGAAGAAAACAATCTGTTTCTCTGGGAAGACTGCAAGGACACAGCAAGTGATTCAATGTCAGTTCCTGCTTCCAGAAAGAATTGTGGGGCACATACAATCCAATGGTGCCCAAGACCCAAGGCAACATGGATACACAGCAGTGAGGTTGTGTCAAACAACTCTGATAGATTTTTTATGACTGGGTTACAAAGGAGTTGAATCAGGGGGAAGAAGTGGACGTGGCATACCTCATCTTCTGCAAAGCCTTCAACCCTGTCCCACATAAAAGGATGGTAAACAAGATGGGTAGCCTGGGCATGGGTCACAAGGTGGTAAACTGGGTTGGAAACTCATTAACAGACAGGAGGCAGATGGTGGTAGTAAATGGGATCCAGTCCTGGGAGATGGGGTTAGAAGTGGGTACTGCAAAGGTCAGTCCTTGGGCCAGTACTGTTTAATGTCTACATTAGTGACATAGTGGAAGGGCTGGAGGGAAAGGTCTGCCTGTTTGCAATTGACATCAACCTCTACAACAGGGTAGATACCCCGGAATGGGTAGAGAAAATGAGTAGGGACCTGAGGAAACTGGAAAACTGGTCTGGGGTGTGGTAACTGAGGTTCAGTTCCAAAAAGTGCAAAATAATGCACCTGGGACATAGAAACCCAGGGGAGAGCTACAGGATGGGGGGAGGAGTTGCTGACAGTCATCAAGGAAGAAAGGGACCTAGGGATTATCATTCCTGACAACCTAAAGGTGTCCAAGCAGACAGTAAAGGCTGCAGTGAAGGTCAGTGGAATGTTGGGTGCATAGGCAGAGGCATCACTAATAGAAGGAAGGAAATGGTGTTTCTACTGTATAAAACACTAGTGAGGACTCACCTGGAGTACTGTGTACAGTTCCGGAGGCCGTATCTTCAAAAGGACATACTGTAGACAGGGTGGTGGCAGTTCAGAGAAGGGCGACAAAAATGGTACATGGCTGCACCAGAAAATATATGAGGAGAGAATGAAGGACCTCAATATGTACTCACTGAAGGAAAGAAGAGAGTGGGGAGACATGACAGTGACAGTCAAGTACTTTAAGGGCATAAACAAGGTGCGGGGAGGGTGACATCTTTCAATATAGGAGAAGTATAAGAATGAGAGGGCATGATATGAGATTGGAAGGGGGCAGAGTACAGGAGAATGTGAAGAAGTTTTTCATAGAAACATAGAAATATAGAAGTTGATGGCAGATAAGGACCACAAGGCCCATCCATTCTGCCCATTTTTTCTACTTTATGAATGTGCCATAGGGCTTTACTCTCTCAATGGTCTATTTATTCATACTGATCTGTATTGCTCCCTTATACCTATCCCATGCCTGTTTGATGCCCTGCACTGTATTCATATCCACCACTTCCTGAGGTAGGCCATTCCATGCATCCACCACCATTTCTGTGAAAAAGAACGTTCTTACATTACCCCGGCGTCCCTCAAATCTCGTGCTGTGTCATCTTGTCCTGCTATTTTGCTTATACTGAAACATGTTAGACTCTTTCACCTTGTTAATGCCCTTAAGATGTTTGAATGTTTCGATCATATCACCTGTCTCCCTCCTTTGCTCTAGGGTATACATATTGAGCTCTGTTAATTTGTCCTCATATGTTTTCTGATGCAGTCCCTGCACCATTTTGGTTGCCCTTTTCTGGACTGTCTTCTTTTTGTTAATGTTCTTGTGCAGGTGCGGCCTCCAGTATTGCATGCAGTACTTCAGATGGGGCCTAACCAGTGTCTGGTAAAGAGGGATTACTACTTCCCTCTTATGACTTGTGACACCCCTACTAATACACCCCAACATAAATCTAGCCTTACCTACTTCTTTAGTAGTCTGCTTGGATGATTTCAGGTCATCTGTGATGATGATGCCCAAGTCTCTTTCTCCCCTTGTGATCACCAGCAACTCCCCTCCCAACCTATAGGTAGCTTCAGGGTTTCTCTTCCCTATCTGCATGATCTTGCACTTCTTTGCGTTAAACCCCAGTTGCTGCCCCTCCGACCATTTTGCCAGTTTTTCCAGGTCTCTTCACATTCTGCTCACCCCATCTGGACCATCTACTCTGCTACAGATCTTGGTGTCATCTGCAAACAGGCAAACCTTACCCTCCAGTCATTCTGCAAAGTAACAGATGAAGATATTGAAGAGGACTGGTGCCAGAACTGATCCCTGAGGTACCCCACTTGTGACTTGCATCTCTTCTGACTATATACCATTTACCACCATTCCCACCAACCGGTTTGCCACCATGTTGACCAACCTCTGACCCACCCTGAGCCTCCCTAGCATATTAATCAATCTTCTTTGTGGAACAGCATCAAAAGCTTTGCTGATGTCAAGGTAGGTGGCATCAACTGCACCCCCTTGGTCCACCACTATGGTTACCCAGTCAAAGAAAGCTATGAGATTAGTTTGATAGGACCTTCCTGTTGCAAACCCATGCTGTCTTGGATCCTGTGCTCCTATGGATTCCAGGTGTTGCACTATCCTTTCCTTAAGGACTGCCTCCATAATCTTGTCCACTACTGAGGTAAGACTGACTGGTCTGTAGTTCCCTACCTCCTCCCTGCTGCCACTCTTGTCACTACACTGCCATTTCCTTGTTCACATGAATTTTTCTCATACGTGCTCATCTTCTTATTCTTATGTTTAGCGTATGATTTTTTTTTCTGCACTTGGTTCTCCTACCTCTCACTGAAACTACAGACTACATTGCCACAAGATTCACAAGAACTGGAACTGCCATCATCATTTTGTGACTCTGATGGTATCCTCTTCAACACATCACATCTCCTTCCACCATTAAACAGGTTAGTAGAAATCTATTTTTTTTTTGCCTAGTCATGATTTCTCCTGATTTGTCTTATCAGTATGATGACACTATACAATGCTTATTATGTTACCAGTATCCTATCTGATCCGCAGGTCACCACCATCTCTCTGCTGCTGGTGCTGAAGTGCTTGGTCAGCTGCTTTTTTGTCTCCTTCATTCCCTCTCTGACCTGCTCTCCTCTCCCCCTCCACCTATCCCCATCCCTTCCACTCGAGTCTCTGTCTGCCTTGAAAAGACACCATGTGTCTTCCTTCTTCCTCCTGTCCCGATCTCCCACCTGGACATGAGCCATGGTGCAGTGTGCCTTTGTCTGTTGCAAATTATTCAGTAAGTACATAAATATATAGTACATGCATGCTACATACAGCACTCAGTTCAATGTGATGATGACCTGTCATTATTCTACCCAGTGTGCCCGGCACCCCATTGGTGCTGCTATGCATGACTGGTTAGTACTGTCAGGTCTACTGTAGATCCATGCTCAGGAAATCACTGTGTTCATTTGCTGGACAGCTGTCCTCTGCATGTGAATATGGCGTTATGATTATTCCCTTGTATGGTAGATCAAGTGGCCCTTTGGAGGGGTTGTGTCACAAGATACAGTTTAACACCGTTTACAGCCACCTAGTCTGTTTTGCTGCACTTGCTTCTATACCTGAGGACATGCCTGGCTTGGCCATATAACTAATAAGTGTCTACTGTTTCTAAAATATTTGTTTGTAAATTGATGACATACATCCCAGGGTACTAAAGGAGCTAAGGGTGGAACTAGCAGAGCCATTAGCAGAACTGTTTAGTGAGTCTCTGAGCACAGGAGAGGTCCCAGAAGACTGGAGAAGGGCTCATGTGATCCTGCTCCACAACAGTGGTAGCAGGGTGGAGGCAGGGAACTACAGACCATTCAGTCTCACCTCAGTAGTGGTCATTATTATGGAGACACTCCTTAAGGAAAGGATAGTGCAACACCTGGAATCCATAGCGGCACAGGATCGAAGGCAGCATGGGTTTACAAAAGGAAGGTCCTGTCAAACAAATCTCATAGATTTCTTTGACTGGGTAACCAGAGTGGTGGACCAAGAGGGAGCAGTCGATGTCACCTACCTTGACTTCAGCAAAGCTTTCAACACTGCTCCACATAGAAGATTGATAAACAAGTTGGGTAGGCTCGGGGGGGTCAGAAGTTGGTCAACTGGGTGGCAAACTGGTTGACAGGCAGAAAACAGAGAGTGGTGGTAAATGGTATGCAGTCAGAAGAGATGCAAGTCATAAGTGGGGTGCCTCAGGGATCAGTCCTGGGGCCAGTCCTCTTCAATCTCTTCATCAGAGACATTGCAGATGGATTAGAGGGTAAGGCTTGTCTGTTTGCAGATGACACCAAGATCTGCAACAGAGTAGATGATACAGATGGGGTGGGTAGAATGAGAAGAGATCTGGATAAACTAGCAAAATGGTCGGAAGAGTGGAAACTGGGATTTAATGCAAAGAAGTGCAAGATCATGCAGATAGGGAAGAGAAACCAAGAAGCCACCTATAGGCTGGGATTGGAGTTGCTGGCAGTCACAAAGGAAGAAAGAGACTTGGGCATCATCATCACCAATGACCTGAAATCATCCAAGCAGACCTCTAAAGCAGTAGGTAAGGCTAGGGGGATGTTAGGGTGTATTAGTAGGGGTATCACAAGTCGTAAGAGGAAGGTAATAAATCCTCTTTACAAGACACTGGTTAGGCCCCAACTGGAGAACTGCGTGCAGTACTGGAGGCCACACCTTCACAAGGACATTAACCAAATTGAGGCAGTCCAGAGAAGGGCAACCAAAATGATGCAGGAACTACATCAGAAGACATATGAGAACAGATTAATGGCTCTCAATATGTGTGCCCTAGAGCAAAGGAGGGAGAGAGGTGATGTGATCGAAACATTCAAACACCTTAAGGGCATTAACAAGGTGAAAGAGTCTAACATGTTTCAATATAAGAAAAATAGCAGGACAAGAGGACACAGCACGAGATTAGAGGGGGGCCGATTAAGGGGTAATGTGAGGAAGTTCTTTTTCACAGAAAGGGTGGTGGATGCATGGAATGGCCTACCTCAGGAAGTGGTGGCTATGAATACAGTGCAGGGCTTCAGACAGACAAGGGATAGGCATAAGGGAGCAATACAGATGAGTATGAATAGATAGGCCACTGACAGCAAAGGACGATGGCACAGTTATAAGGTAGAAAAAGAAATGGGCAGACTGGATGGGCCTTGCGGTCCTTATCTGCTGCCAACTTCTATGTTTCTATGTTAAATTGTTATGCTATTTTTTCCAGGTCTGTACATTGGATTCTGTCTGCTGGTGCTGTCATGATGATTTTACCTTCCTCTATGCATGGACTACGGTGTGGGCATCTCAAGAAGCTAAGTAAAATATCTCATAGCAATTAATTGTAATTTTTATGACAGGTGATTGAGGTGCACTGCTCAAGCTCATTACAGCAGGCAGCTGGCAGGGGTACTGACTGGCTATGCCACATTACCATTCTCTGGAAGTGGGGTTGGTGTTAACTTCATCTGTACCTTTTTGGGGGCTTTGCAGTAACAGAGGGATGTAAGTTGTCATGCAGTATTTCTTCATTGAGGGTGTTACTGGATGCGAGTAACAGTGCTCCAGCATGGGTAGTGTTGCCACCTCTCTAGTTTTAGACAGGGTAATTGGTTCTTTGGGTCCTTATCCAGATATCCCTTCATCAGGTTTAGTGTCACTTAAATGTAGCCAGGTTTTTAGCTCATGTTCAGGGAGAGATCATGACAATCACAAATGACTGTATCAAATCATATAAGGTTTTGGCTGCATGTCCAGGTTATCACGAAGTTCTTCTGATTCCATGTTTACCTGTTGGTTTGTGAAACTTTTTGTATTATTTTCTTTTCTGGTTTGTCTGTCTGTGTTAGGCTCTATGAATACTGCTGCTGCTGCTGCTGAGATTCTGATGTACTCTGCTAGCCCTGTAACTTCAAGTTGTGTCCATCACAACTGTCAAGGTAAGTATTAATGTTTATTACACTTTGCTATTTTCTTTTCCAACCAGTCATTTGATGGGAATTGGATAGCTGTATGTTCAGACTTACATCAAGGCAGGCAGGGGGTGCAGCTGCAGGCACAGACCAGGTTGGATGGCAGCTTAGGCAGTGAGAGGATGTTCAGACTTGGTGGGCCAGCCTGCCAGGTGGCCCCCCCTCTACTAACCAATGCCATGTTTCCCTTTTGTTTATGGAACTCTCTATATGATTTTCTTTTCAGGTCTGTCTGTAAGGCTCTATGGATGCTGCTGCTGAGATCCTGATGTAGTTCACCAGCCCTGTGGCTTCAAGGTGTGTCCATCACAAGTGCCATGGTAAGTAATATGTTCAATCATAGTTTAATATTAACCTTCTTCAGCACTGGTTTCATTAGCTCAGTTATGTGTCTTTCACTACAGTTTGTGGTACATTAACCTCCACATTGAGATGAGATGGTGTAGGTGTGTCCAAGGAGAATATACATAGTCCGAGGTAAAATAGCAGTGCAGTTTCTTTAAGGCAGTTTTTTTTCCAACTGCCTGGGGTGGCAGCACCTTTAACAAACAAACAAAATCTGACCCCTGTCCAGAGTTCCAACTAAAGAAACTAAAACCTCACTACCTCTGGTTACCAACTACTCTGGTTCCCAGCCTGCAGGTAGTATCATAATTTCCACTTACAAACTCCACAGTCATTTCCTAAAGTCTCTGTAGCTTCAACTCACCATTTGCAGCATAGCTTCTGGCTTTGCCATGCCTCTATCTTCTCTTTCTCTTCACTTTCTCTCTCTCTCTCTCTCTCTCTCTCTCTCTCTCTCTCTCTCTCTCTCTCTCTCTCTCTCTCTGTCTTCTGTAATGCCTAGGTGGGTTTTATACACTGCCCATAATCAACATTGACTGCAGCTGTGTTTGATTAGCGTTCTACCAGAGTGCTTCCAGAGCTGTCTGTGTTTAACCCTTTTAGCATTTCTAAAAAGGGAACAGAGCTTTATCCATTCTTCTACTGACATACATTACATCTACCTACCACTCTGTCACAAGTAGTATGTATGATTATGGCATTGGTGACAATGGAGGTGTGAGTGTGTGCACATTGTGCTGTCATGTATTGTTACTAAAAGAATTCTTATTTCCTGTCTGTGCAGGGGAAGTCTGCTGTTTTTGAAGCGGATGCTGATTTCACTGAAGGCCATCCAGTGTCCTGTTCCTCTCAGTCCAGATCCATGTGGTGTCACTGCAGCACAGCCAAACCAAACTACGGGAGTCTGATGTACTCCTGCTGCTCCCACTGATGTTCTAATGCCTCTGTTTCCACTCCTCTGACCATGTGGGGTTGTTGTGACCACAAACATAAGCAGACAATGACTTTGCATAGGATTATGTCCACAGTGAAATGTTTGTGTAATTATTTCAAGAACAATTATCTTCCTCTGTTTGCTGCATTACTTCCAATGACAGATATGTGGGGCCCCATTTTTGCACCATTGGACAGCAAACCTCACAAAAATGTGTTTAATATTTGTATACATGTACATGGTTGATCAGACAATCTGAAGTTTTACCTGGTGGAATTTATAAAAATGTGGGCCTGTCAGTCATGACTCATGCTTCACAAGTAGCAGAATGTGACATTCTTATTTGCATATGATCTGAATCCAACAGATCACTGTAAAGCAATAATCTACAGAGTCCTAAACTCCAATAAGTAAAAAATGATTTTGTACCAGTAGCACATTATTGCCCGTTACAAATAACCCCCCTAGGGCACCATTAACTGTCCACAGAGGGAAGAGTGACCAGTGGGGTACCACAGGGATCAGTGCTGGGACCGGTCCTATTCAACATCTTCATCAGTGACATTGCACAGGATCTAGAAGGCAGAATTTCACTGTTCGCTGATGACACAAAGCTCTGTAACAGAGTAGACACACCAGAGGGTGTAGACAGAATGAGAAGGGACCTGCAGAAACTTGAAGAATGGTCAAGGGTTTGGCAGTTGAAATTCAATGCAAAGAAGTGCAAGATAATGCATATGGGGCACAAAACCCTGGCACAATATATCAGTTTGGGGTGAGGATATAGCATGCACCAAGCAGGAAAGGGATCTTGGGGTTGTCATCTCTGATGACCTCAAGGTAGGGAAACAGTGTGACAAGGCATCAGGTAAAGCAAATAGGATGCTGGGATGTATAGGCAGGGGCATCACCAGCAGGAAAAGGGAGGTCATAATTCCGCTATACAAGACACTAGTGAGGCCCCACCTGGAGTACAGTGTACAGTTCTGGGGACCACCCACGTAGATAAGACAGAAGGTAGAGAAGTTCAGAGGAGGGCAACAAAGATTGTGCATGGTTGCATCACAAGTCCTATGAAGACAGGTTGAAGGAACTGAACATGTACTCCCTGGAGGAGAGGAGGGAGAGAGGGATTGATAGAGACATACAAGTATCTTACAGGGAGGAACAGGGTGCAGGAAAACACTATTTTTAGCCGAAAAAGATGTTTCAGGACTAGAGGGCATGGGATGAAGTTGGAGGGAGGACGATTCAGAGGAAACATGAGAAAGAATTTCTTCACAGAACGGGTGGTGGACAAGTGGAACACCCTGCCAGAGGAAGTGGTGGGAGCTGAAACAATCACGGGATTTAAGAATGCATGGGATAGACATAAAGGAATTCTAGAGGTCAGGGGTAAGGGGAAATAGACTTCTAGGAAAACAAACCGAACTTACAAGCTCAAATGGGCAGACTAGGTGGGCCATAGGCCCTTATCTGCCGACACTGTCTATGTATCTATGTATCTATGTATTAAAAAATGCTGTATAGTACCGCTGCTGGTCCCTGCCTTTCTTATGTACTTCTACATCATGACAGTTCAATTCTCCTTGCAATGCACTTTCAGTTTCATCCCAAAACCCATCCTGTGTATCCCCACCAGTCCAATGATGTGCACCTAATCTGCACCATCAAGGTACCTCCATGTCCACCCTCACAAGGGTCCCTCTGATATCGTCACTCGAGTCGTACTCATCATCACATCACCCACTGTCAAAATCAGTGTCCCTTCAGGTGAGTCATGTTCTGTACATGGACCACCAGTACTGTAAAGTTTGAAAGATGCTTGTAAAAAGAATCTGAAGCTGAATCAAACAACAACAATCAGGCAATATGTTCATTGAACTTTTGCCAACCTTCACACCCAGTAAACAGACCCATGAGAAGAAAATCTTATGCAAACAGGGAAATGTTTATGTTAAGAAAACAACAAGTTATGAAAGCACAAAGAACTATAAGCAAAACAAATAGAAAACAAAACTATTTACATAACAAATAACAACAAACTATATGCAATTTTTAGGGCACAGTAAGTGCTCCGGACCTGCACTCACAGGTGGTCAGCAGCTGGCCTGTGCTGTGGCCTCTCCTTGCTTGAACATGTTTTAAGAAGCTGGCTTCAGTCCTGACCAGGTCAGCCTGCAATGCTGCCACTGCTTTTTCAATTTAGTAATGTCCGTGCAGATGGCACGTGTGTCCTTCTGCTGGGCCGCTGGTTCTGGGGTGTCATCCTAGGCACCTGGTGCAACAGGTGGCACTGGCCCTGTCACCATATTGAAAGGGGGCCTGATACTTGTAAGTTGGAGGTCCCAGGCCTGCTGGTGTTTCTCCCCCACCACCAACTTCTCCAGCTCCCTCTGAATCTTTTCAACATGGTTCTTTGACCATGTGCTGGTCTTCCTCTTGTTGTCCTGTGGCACTGACAGTGGCAGTGTGTCAGTGTTGTCTGAAACAGAGAAAGAAATATGCTGTACTGTATGCGGAGATGGAAAGAAAATCCAAAGGATCACTGGGGCAGCAGAAAGGGAGTAACAGTTAGACATCATTGTCAATCTGGGGACTAAAGACCTGGCTAGGGATCAACCAGATATAGTTCAGGAGGAGTTCAAGGAATTATTGAGGGGTCTTAGGCAGGTGGTTTGATAGGTGACCTTATCGGAAGTGCTACCTGTCTACTACAGGGGGAAGGCAGGATTTCTCTGCAACAAGAACTTCAATGCATGGTTAAAGGAATGGTGCAAAGAGGAGGCTTTCAGCTTCATTGAGGACTGAGGCCCTACCTGGAGGGATAGGGGCCTGTACAGGAGCAATGGCCTACATTCATCCAGGAGGGGAACTGTAGTCCTCAGGGAGACATAAACTGTCCACCTCCATAGGCAAACAAGGTCAGTAAGGAAAGTCCTGAGGAGATGACACCCCAAAATTAATCAGTTAACAAAGGAATCCCGGGGGTAGAAGGCAAAAGTGATAAGGAGATAGATAGTGTAGGAAACAAAGGGGGGCAAATTGGAAACAAGAGAGGGTGTGTCAGCACGATCTGGAGAGCCATGTGTGCAAATGCTTGAAGTCAAAGCAACAAGATTGCAGATCTGGAAGCTACCATGGCAGAAGCAGACCTGGATATGTTTGCAATTACCAAGTCCTGGTGTAATGAAAACCAGCATTGGGATGTGGCCATACCAGAGTATATTCTGTTCAGAAAAAACAGGGTAGGTAAAAAAGGGTGAGGAGTGGCTCTTTATGTAGGGACAAAATAAAAGCCATGGAAATACAGGGAGAGAAGGGAGGAGCTGAGGTACTGTGGGTTGCCCTGGAAACATGTATGTGTGCCAGTATTCACATATGACTGATCTACAGACCTCTAGCACAAGGGGAAGAGGTGGATAAGGACATGATGGAAGCCATCCAAAGGATGGCATGCAAGGAGGAGGTGTTATTGGTGGAGGACTTCAGTCTACCAGACGTTGATTGGAGCCTACCACCAGCAGCAACAGTCAGAAGTAGGGACATCCTGGACTCCCTGCAAGGGGCATTCCTCAGGCAACAAGTTGGGGGGGCAATATTGGACCTGGTACTAACAAATGGGGACAGTGTTGCCGACATCATAGTAGGTGACTACCTGGTGTCCAGCAATCACCATATAGTGTGGTTTAGTATAAGGACTGTGCCGGAACCAAGCCACACTAAGAAGAGGATCCTGGACCTTAGGAGGGCCGATTTCAGGAAAATGGAAGAATGCTTCAGGGACACCCTGGCAGGGATAGAGGATCTGGGTGGAACTGTGTGACTATGGGCAAAAATAAAGCAGGGCATTGAAAAAGCAACAAATCTCTGTGTCAGGTAGGTTAACAAGACCCCGCCCTCATTGCTACTCGCCTCAATAATTCCTTTACTGACCATAGCTCAGTGCTCCCAGGCAATTTCTTCAATCCCCCTCCCCCCATGACTGCCCCTCCCATCTCTCGCCCCCCGTTCCACCTTCACTGTGTCACCACCCAAGAAGTCAGGCCATACTTGCTTAAAGCCCTAAAGTGCAATACTATTGGTAATGACTCCCTTGATCCCTGTCTCCTCACGCCAGGTCCTGGATCAGGTCATCTCGCCCATCACTTGCCTCCTTAATAAGTCCCTCTGCCTAGGGTACTCCTCTGTCTGGAGGGTCGCCACTGTTACTCCTATTCACAAGGGTGGTGACAGGACGCTCTCAGGTAACTACCGGCCTATTTCTATCCTCTCACCCCTCTCTAAAGCCTTAGAGAAAATTGTAGCTACCCAAATATCAGATTACCTCGCTAAGTATGATGTCCTTTGCCCTGAACAGCATGGGTTCAGAGCCGGTCATAGCACCAATACTGCACTCCTGGAGTTTGCTAACTTCCTTCACACCTCACTTGACGCTGGCTCCCTCGCTGGTGCTGTATTTATCGACTTATCAAAAGCCTTTGATACTGTCTCGCATCCTCTCCTGTTAGCTACCCTTGCCTGTGTGGGCTTTGCCACTGGTCCAGTTTCCTGGTGTGCCAGCTACTTGACCGACTGCTCCCAACGTGTGAAGGTAGGTGCCACTCTTTCCAGTACCTGCCCTATCCACTCGGGAGTCCCCCAGGGCTCCATTCTCGGACGCTTACTCTTCTCCCTCTATCTCAACTCCCTGCCCAACGTGTGTGCAGGAAATGTCCTACTCTATGCTGATGATGCAGTACTCTTTGCCTCTGACAGTAACCCCATCTCACTCCAGAACTCCCTTCAGCTTGCCTACAACTCTGCAGAAACCTGGTTCTCTGAGCAATGTCTCGTCATCAACCTTAAGAAAACTAAAACCATGCTCTTTACACACACACAAAATAAGTCCAGCAACTTTCCTCTCTCTGTCCAGTCCACCCATAATCTCCCTATAGAACTTGTACACTCCTGTAAATACCTTGGTATAGTCTTTGACTCTGCCCTCTCTTTTCATGACCATATCTCTGCCCTGACCTCTGCCTCCAATGCTCGGTTGGGTATCCTCTACCGACACAAAAAATGCCTCCCCACAGACACCCTCCGCCTGGCATTCACCTCCTCGGTTCTATCCCTAATTGACTATGGCCTTCCTGTCTATGGCGCAGCAGACCTGACTGCCCTCTGCAAGGTACGCCTAATGCTCAACAAAGCATGCCGACTTATGACCAGTGCCCATAGACTCACCCACACCTGTCTTCTGTACTCCATGGCCACCCTATTCAACCTTGATGAACGCCTCATGTTCCAAACCTGCCAACTTACCTATAAAGCCCTCCATGGTCTTTCTCCTCCTGGCCTAGCTAACTCTATTCACTGAACTAATCCCACAGTGCGCACACGCAACTCCTGCAAAACTGCACTGGTCGTTCCAAGGGCCAGGACCTCCCAGGGCCAAAGGGCCTTCCCCTATAGAGCCCCCTCTGGGTACAACTCCCTCCCTGCTGGCATCACTGATGCTCCCTCACTAGCATGTTTTAAATACAGCCTCAGAAATCACTTGCTCAACTCACACACCTGCCCCTGCCCTTGACCTCCACCACCTCCCCTTCCTACTGACAAAGCTTACTGAGCTGCACTTTCACCTTATCTCAGCCCACTCTCCCCATGTAGGACTTCTTTTCAACTCTACTACCCATAGTTGCTTATCTGAATTTGCTTATCTGAATTTGCTGTTAACAGTGTTATGTCCCTCAATACTTGTAACCTGACTGTACCTTTTTGTTGAACTGTATTGCTGATCTGCAATTGTCTCATGTATGTATGTCGTTGTCCTCCTTGTGACGAGGTACCTTTGTAAATAAGCCACCAGCTCAAAGGTTGTTAAACTGATGTTAAAATAAATAAAATAAATAAATAAATAAATAAACAAGAGCAAGAGAAAAAAGAGACCGCTATGGTCCTCTAAGGACGTAGAAAAAAAAGTGAGAGCAAAAAACTATCATTTAGAAAGTACAAAAAGTCACAGAAGGAGGAGGATAGGGAAAACTACCAGGAAAAACAAAGGGAGGCAGGGAAGGCAGTTAGACATGAAGAGGCATATACAGAGAAGAATATTGCCCAATCGGTAAAAGAAGGGCATAAAACTTTCTGTAGATATATAAGTGAAGAGGAAGTCCAAAGGGGGAATATTAAGGATAAAAGGGGAAGAAGGGGTTTGTGAGGAGGAGGACCAAAAGAAAGCAGTCATATTGAACAAATACTTTTGTTTAGTCTTTAAAGAGGAAGGTGTAGGTGATGGGCCAAAGGTAAGGAACAAGGGCATAAAAGTTAGGGAGGTGGACACCGTCCTTTTACAGAGGAGAAAGTCTTCAAGGTACTAGCCCAATTAAAAGTAAACAAGGCAAATGCACCTGTTGGGGTGCACCCCAAGATACTGAGGGAGCTCAAAGAGGTGCTGGCTGCACCTCTGACAGTTTTGTTCAACTTATCATTAGAAACAGGGGAGGTCCTGAGGGACTGGAGGAGAGCAGATATGGTCCCACTTCACAAAAGAGTGAACGGGGAGGTAGCAGGAAATTGCAAACCTGTCAGCCTGACTTTGGTAGTGGGCCAAGTAATGAAAACACTACTGAAGGAAAGGATAGTGGAATACCTTGTAACCAGTGGATTACAGGATCCAAGGTAATATGGATTCACTGGGGGGGGTCTTGCCAGCCAATCCTGATCAAGTTCTTCAACTGGGTGACCAGGGTAGTGGATCAGGGAGGAGCAGTTGATGTGGTCTTCCTGGATTTCAGCAAGGCCTTTTACACCATTCCACATAAAATACTGGTGAACAAGCTGGCCTGTCTGAGAGTGGGTCAAAAAGTTATAAGCTGGGTAAGAAGTTTGTTAAGCAACAGGAATCAGAGGGTAGTGGTAAATGGTGCTCACTCTGGAGAAGCCAAGGTGACCAGTGGGGTGAATCAGGGCTCAGTACTAGGCCCAGTCCTCTTCAATGTCTTTATTAGTGACTAGGACTAGAAGGAAAAGAATGCGTGTTCGTGGATGACACAAAAAACTGCAACAGAGTAGACACTCCAGAGGGGTTGGAAAAATGAGGGGAAAATTTGAAAAAGTTGGAAGAAAGGTCAAGGGTTTGGCAGCTAGGTTTCAATGACAAAAAGTGCAAAATCATGCATCTAGTGCACAGAAACCAGGGGGCCACATACCAATTAGGAGGGGAAGTACTGGCAACCATCAAACAGGAAAGGGATCCAGGGTAATCATGTCTGATGACCTGAATGTAGCCAAGTAGTGTGATAAGGCAGTGGGGAAGGCCAGCAGGATGCTTGGGTGGGGTACCGCAGGGTTCAGTATTAGGTCCAGTCCTTTTTAATGTCTTCATCAGTGACATTGCAGAGGGACTGGAAGGAAAAGTATGCCTTTTTGCAGATGACATAAAGATCTGCAACAGGGTTGATACACAAGGAGGCATGGAAAGGATGAAAAGGGACTTGGCAAGGTTGGAGGAATGGTCAGAAGTATGGCAGCTAGGATTCAATGCAAAGAAGTGCAAAATAATGCACCTGGGAAACAAGAACTAAGGGGAAGAATACGCAATGGGTGGGGAGGTAGTAACAACAACAAAAAAGGAAAGGAACCTGGGGGTAATCATACCAGATGACCTTAAGGTTAGCAATCAATGTGAGAAGGCAGTAGGGAGGGCTGGGGGTATACTGGGATGTATAGGGAGAGGCATCAGCAGCAGAAAACAGGAAGTTGTTATCCCTCTGTACAGACAGTTGGTGAGACCCCATCTGAGTATTGTGTCCAGTTCTGGAGACCTCATCTCCGCAAGGACACAGACAGGATAGAGGTAGTCCAGAGGAGGGCAACTAAAATGGTGCAGGGTCTGCAAGAGAAGCCGTATGAGGAGAGACTAAAGGAGCTTAATATGTATACCCTGAGGAAAGAAGGAGAGGGGGACATGATAGAAACTTTTAGTATCTCAGTGGAATCAACAAAGTCCAAGAGGGTAGCATCTTTCAGAAAAGAGACTTACAAGAACAAGGGGACACAATTTAAAGATAGAAGAAGGGGTGCCTAGGGGCAATGTGAGGAAGTATTATTTCACAGAGAGGGTAGTGGATGCATGGAACAGCCTTCCTGAGGAGGTTGTGGGGTCTAAAACTGTGGGAGATTTCAAGAATGCATGGGACAGACATAAGGCAATTCTTGTGGGGGTAGGAAGAAATAGGCTGTTGGTTAACTAGGATCTGCGGCCTATCCTGTAGGTAGGGAAATGGGCAGACTAGATGGGCCTAGTGGTCCTTATCTGCCATGAAAGTCTATGTTTCTATGTTTCTATAGGGAGGGGTATCACCAGTAGGAAAAAGGAGGTAGTAGTACCCCTGTACACACCACTGATAAAATCCCACCTCAAGTACTGTGCCTGGTTCTGGAGGCCCGACCTCTGGAAGCACATTGATTAGGTGGAGGTGGTACAATAGAGGGCTATCAAAATGGTGCAGGGCCTGCATCAAAAGCCCAATGAGGAAAGAATCAAGGAACTAAACATGTACTCTTTGGAGGAGAGGAGGGAAACTGGGGAAATGATAGAAGCATTCAAATACCTAAAAGGTATTAATAAGGTACAGGAAGATAGAATTTTCCATAGAAAAAGAAGCTTGAGGAAAGGGGTCACACTATGAAGTTGGAGGGAGGGATCCTCTGAGGAAATGTGAGGAAACACTTTTTCGTGGAGAGGGTGGTGGACTCCTGGAACAGCTTTCCAGAGGAAGTGGTGGGTGTCAAAATGGTGACAGGATTCAAGCATGCATGGGACAGATACAAGGGGGACCTTGCTAGTAAGGTAAGGGCAGGAGGTGACCGAAGATCAGGTAGGGTCTGCAGTGACACAGTAGGTTAGGACAACTGGCAGACTAGGTGGGCCAAGAGGTCCTTATCTGCCAACAACTTGCGAGTCTGTTCACAAGAAAGGGGTACCAAAGTGTGACATACAGGACATTTTTTCAAACCCACAGTAGAATAATTTTGATAAGCTTTTCTGAACACTCTTACCCAAAGTTGAAAAGGTAACCATGTATTGAGATAACTGCCTAACAGAAACTTGAGATAAAAGCCACTCAGTGTGGTGCGTGCAACCAGGGACACCAAACAGTGTAGCGTGTGCAACATTGGACACCAAAACTGTGTTCTTTTCAGCATCTAATCATTATAATACTAAAACCATTTTACAACAAACATTGCATAACTAGCATATTTATGTTTATGACCGTTTTGAAGTGTTCCAAGGTACAATTCTGCCAACCCCCAAAAATCTTCTATTCCAATATTGTTATTTTGTCATCATCTTATGCTGTATTGCCCTGTTCTCCCTGTTCCACCCAAACAAATGGAGACACACACCAAGCACTGCAGAGAAATGGCCGCTGCCATGTATTTATTTGATTAAAAAAAAACATTAACAAGTCTGAGTGATGTGGGCATCCAGGTAGTCTTGATTGGCATTCTACTTCATAACTCTGGGCTTCCACATGAGTTAATGGGTCTTCAGCCATGCTCTCAGTTGGATTTTTCATCAAGGGGTCCGCTACTTTCTTTTAAAAAAGTTGGGGTGTCATGTCCTAGAAGTGGAAGTCCCTATTTAATTTCCAGGGGTCCTCATTTAAATACATGTGAGTCATGGCCCTGCATCTGCATGGCTTGTGATAAAAGATTCTGTAGAGCACAGGGCTGTGCTCCATTGTGCTTTAAGGGGCCATGTTTTAATCTACCATTTCTAATGTTAATTTGTGAGTTCAAACAAATTACAGCCACCATGCTACTAGCAGTGGTCTTGTTAGTTGAGCAGTGGCCATAATTTGTTTGCAGTCACCGTCTGTAAAACAGTCCTACAGTAAACCAATGGAGTGTGCCCTCAAGTGCTATAGATGCTTTCATTACAAGCCATGTGGCCACAGAGGCACAGATCACTCTCCCTGGGCATTGCAAAGGAGAGTCTGTGGGAACTGTCACCCAAAAAACTTAAGCGTCCAGATGCACAAAATTGGCATAAAGGATGCTGGTACCTTCCCCAGTGCTGCATCAACCAAGACTTCCATGCCACCCAAGACATAATAGTAAGTAAATTATCCAGTCCTGCCTACTGCCTAATCTGATCTCACTGGAGAAGGCAAACAACCCAGAAGAACCCTGTGGGGAAACTGGGAAAATTTTTTCACAACCCCAAAGGCAATCTCCCCTACAGAGACAGCGTAACTGTACTGAACCACATCTGCTTTTACAATGGTGGGACATGGTGGGTGCACTACCCACTGGATGTAATCTAAAAACCTATCTAAACTTATGCTACAGAAACACACACCACAGAACAATGTCTCTTTAATTCTGATACCTTCCTTTCTTACCACATCCACCCACCCAATAGTGTCCATAAATATTCTCATTGCCGCATTCTTAAGGCAGCAGTCATTCTTCATAGTTTTATAGAACAGTTCATAGTTCATCACAGTGCCATTGCTCAAGAAATCAATTTTTCTCCTCCCTGGAGTTGTCTGGAATTCAAACTTCATGGACAGTCACACAATCAAAATAGTTTCTTCTTTGAACCATCACCTGCCAAAACAAAAACACAGATTGAAATCAGTTCCCAGATCACATAACATTCAAAATCCAGTGATTGTCAGAGCCCAAGGACCTGCTGCTACTGACACCTGCCAAAACAAAAATAGGTTTATCATGTGCCACCACACATAACCAAAATCAAGCTCTGCCGATTCCCGAGGGCCGGCATCCTCTCATCCATGAGCCTTCGACCCTGACATTCTTCACTTCCTTCACACCTTTCCCTTTTCTCCTCTTCCTGCACATCTTTTTTCAACACTTTCCACCTTACTTTATACCTTCCCCAACTAATCATCCCATCTTCCTTCCATCAGCACCTCTTCCATTTAATTCCACCATATGACAACCTCCACTTGGCCACCCCATCTGTCTACCTTTAGCAGCCCTTCTGCCCACCAACATTCTTTAAATTCTTCCCAGACACCTGTCCACCTTCAGCAGTCTCTGATCAACCAAATGGCTGTCCACTGTCAGTGTGCCCTGTGTCCCTATGCTTACATCCATCTACTCACCTACTGCTGTCCACCATATCTAGCTGCATACCTTCCGCTACCTGCCCACCCTTCCCCTACCTGCCCACCCTCTTACAGAACCATTCAGAAATGTTAAAAAGATAATACTTCCTTCAAATTCTGTTAATTTTATTGTTGTTGCAGTTTTTCATGTTTGTTGATGGTTTTCAGGTCATCTGGTGATCTGTCAAATTTCCCTTGTCCTATCACTGTTACTGGTCCACAAAAAAGTCATCTTCCCTTTATGTCATCAATGTCTTGATGCTGTGGCCAATAGAATTTGCCATCCCTGCTCCATTGCAAAAATTTACATTCAAATTATTGTTTCATTTCATCAAATGATGTCACTTGTTTGAGCAATAGGTGGCATAAAACTGGCTTATCTGTATGTGGTCATAGTTATTACATCTTCTGGTAGACGCGCTGGCAACAGATGTATTGGTTGTTGTGCTGGCTGCACTGGGAACAGATATATTGGTTGTTGTGCTGGCTGCAGAATCTGTCAGTGTGGCAGCATGTTCACTAGTCTTGTTCGCAACAGTTGATGTACTGGTCATCACTGGAGGTGTGATATCAGAAGTGGAGGTGGGTGTGCTGGTGATTGCATTGGAGACAGGAATTGGCAATGTAGAGGGCCCAGGAGTCTCAATATCCAAAGCGGGAGTGGGTGTGCGAGTGATTGCACTGGAGACCAGAATCTGCAATGTAGAGGACCCTGACATTTCTTTTTCCTTCACTGAAGACACATATCCAGGTACAGTCTGAATAATCCTCTTCTTCCATCCATCGGCGTATTTTGCATTTTCACAGTGACCATCCTCCATTCTGCATGGCCTGCAGAAACAGCTGTAGTCTCAGACTTCAACGCCATCCACCGCTCATCAGACACTCTGAACCTTTCATGTGCCAACTATTGTTTTTATTTCTGGTCCTGCATTTCTGCAAATTTGTCCATTACCGACCCAGAAGAATGTTCTGCGGTAAAGAGTGCAACCTTCGATGGCAGGTTCCTTTGTTAAATTCCTCTTGCAGTACTGAAAGAGGTGTGCAGCATTTGAAATGATAGCCTGTCGGGACTGCACAGCTAGGCTTGCACGTGACTTCACCACTGCACTCTCACCATCTGAGGGTCCTTTTTCATACCTGGAGCAAAAAAATGCACGCTGTATTGGGAATCCATGTAGTGATGGAGACAATGATATATTCTGGAAGGTCCATTTTGATTTGTACTGATTCCCACACCCATAAGTAAAGTGTACCTGTTTCTCAATATTGATGCCACGGATGTTTCTGAGGTAGGAGTTGGACATGCTGATGAAATGCAGAACTGTGTGGTGATCATGTCTGAGATCACTAGATATGAAGACAAGTGACTCTGTAACTAAGTCTGTACATCTTTCACACCTGTAGTATGTCACTACAGGGTGAACAGTCTCTTGCTCATGGTGCCAATGGCATGACTGAATTTCATCCTGGTACTTGCATGTGTAGTTCTCTGCAAAGTCTAGTACCATCAATACCCAGCTGTCAGGATAGTTATCTTTGATTGATTTGAATTGGTGGTGTTGCCAGGATGCCATGTCTGGATGTTGACCCAGAAACAGGAGGTCCTCCTTCAAGACTTCAACCAGACATCGAAATGTGGCATCTTTTTGCTTCATGACTTTTCTTGTTTGTTTACTTTCTGATCCATTTGTGACCTTGGTAAAGGTCACACTGTCCCACTGTTTCCATTTCACCTTTTCAGTACTGTGTGCATGTAAAGGTTCTTCCAGTGATTTGTCAATAGTAGAAGTGCTACACTTTTTGCAATTTTTTTTCAATACAGGACTTTTTAAAGAATTTCTCACCTTCCTTTTTTGAGCACATTGTCAGCTCTACTGCTTCATAAATACTGGAAATTTTGCATGCCAGTCTTTTCTGCTCAGCAAATCACTTTATTGCTAACAGCTTTAGTTTACCATTGACGCAATACTCACATAGACACTGGTCCAGTTTTTGATACTGTGCAAGTTTAATATTATCAGGGCGGAGACTGTTGAACTTAGTCCAGTTTTCTCATTTGGGTTTTACTCACAGAATTCTTGGTGCAACCTTTTCAGATTTTTGTCTAGGAATGATCTGTCTTTTCCGGTTCATTGATAAAATGCCTTCTTGTGTGGAAGTGGTGTTGCTGATATATTGAAAAAATCTTCTACATTCTTCTGCAGCTCCTCAGATATTCCCAACCTGTGCCTGGTACTCCTCTTAACTTGTGCGCTCTTTGTTACCCTCATCATTTTTCTCCAACTGATCCCCAGCCACGAGCTTGCTCTTCGTAGTAGGTGGTACTTTTTCAGAACAAGAAATGTGCTGATGAATTATTTTTTCAGTTCTTTGTCTGCCTTCCTGTTGTGCTGTTTAAACGAATGTAATTTTTGTTGAAGAACTTCCACTAATTTATTGTTCAGTTTGGTGCGACATCTGAACCTTGAGAGGGCAGCCTATTTTTTTGGGTGTGACCAAGGAGATAACTTTTGAGATTGTCACAGCAAACCTGGTCGGGGACCTGGGCAGTCCTTCACATCCTCTCTGCACAGCCTTTCTAATTGTGCTTTTTGGCCATGGGTCCATCACTGGTGTTGCACTTTTGTCCAAGGCAACTGATGTCATGGTTGTACTGGTAATTGAGGGTGTTCTCATTTGTGTTTCTGTTGCATTGGATGGTGTGCTCAGTTGCTTTTCCATAGAGTTTGTGGTGTTAGTGGCTCTAGTCATGGAATTGGTAGTCTGCATCTTCTTCACTTCATGGTATCCTTGTTGTTGTTTTTCATTGATTCTTCTACATTTTTGGGAGGTCATTATCATGCATTGTTCTCTTTTTGTCTCTGTCCAATATTCTCTTTTCTGTTCTGCTGTTTGTTTAGTTGTTTTAGTTACAGAAGGGTTTACAGATGGGTTTATAGTATTCGGTGTCATGCCCCTTTTCTTTTTCCTGGCTTTCTGCATTCGTAATTGACTTTTCTCTCTGGCAAGTATGCCTTGTTCTTCAGTAATTTTCTCTTTGTGCTTCCATGCATGTCTTTTTCTTTTTCCTTTTCTTTATACTCCTGGTTATGTTGTGGATCCTTTCTTAAGTTATTCCGGTACCGCTGACTTCTCTATTTTACTGTGAGCAGTACAGAACAATTCCTCAGAGCCGCACGGAGCAAGTCAGCTGCAGACACACATGATGTTTGACGTCTTCTTGTTTCACTTTGATCCATCTTTCCAAAACTATTATACCACAAGATGACAAAAAAATCAATGATGCTAAAATTAAAAAACAGTGCAGAATATATTTATAAATTCACTTAATGGAAAACAATGAGGAGAGAACACGACAAAATAGAGGTAGAGCAGAGCAGCACACATGGTGATGCTACACGAGGTAGATTAGAACATCATGAGGTATGGTACAGCAGCACAATGCCACATGAGAAAGAGCAGAGCAGCACACATGGTGATGCCACATGAGGTAGAGTAGAATAGAGCAGCACACATGGTGATGCTGCAAGAGGAAGAGAACAACAGCATGAGGTAGGGTAGAGCAGCACACACGGTGACATCGAATGAGGTACCATAGAGCAGCACGAGGCATGCCTGCACTTGCCTACAAATGAAATGGAGGCACACCCACACTTTCCTTGCAAACAAAGTGGAGGCACGCCCACACTTTCCTTATGAACAAAATGGAAGCATACTCACACTTTCCTGCAAACAAAATGGAGGCACGCCCACATTCGCCTACAAACAAAATGGAAGCATGCCCACACTTGCCTGCAAACAAAATGGTGGCATGCCCAAACTTCCCTTGCAAACAAAATGAAGACATGCCCACACTTGCCTGCAAACAAAATGGATGTGAAGAAAATGAAGGGTCTCAGAGGGCCGGTGGGGGAAGGAATGGTGTCAGTGACCAACGAATAGATATATCTGGTTACTTGGGGGGGGCAGCAATGTGGGGTCGGTGGTTAGCAGCGGGTGGAGCCAGTGGGGTGCCCTAGGGACATGAAAATCTCACTTTCAACAAGAAGGTCTTGCTTTAAACAAAAAATGCCAGCAATCACAAAATTACGCACGAATAATCCAGACAAAACATTGTTTCAACACACGAGCCCCAGATGATGCATATTTCCAGGCGTGCTTCTTGGCCCACACCCTTCCACTACCCCACCCCCTCCCCAATCCCAGAAAGCACATGGCACTCTGAAAACAGCCAAGCCTTAAGCAGGCCTGGAAAAATGCACCTCCTGGACCTCCCCCAACCACAGGCCTCCATTTAAATAAAATGCCAGCAATCACAGTTCAGCACAGTATAACGTCTTTCCAGGTGTGCTTATCCACCACTCACCGAGCCATGGTGCTCAAGATGGCAGAGAGAGCCTCTGTGAACAAGCACACCTGGAAAGAAGCATTGCCTCTGTGAAAACCCTCAGCATCTCACTTGCTTTCAAAAATAACTCCCATCAGTGTCTCACTTTAAAGAAAAATGACAAAAAAAACACAGATCCACATTTCAACACACCATCTCCAGATGATGCATCTTTTTCAGGCATGCTTCTCGGCCTACACCATTCCATCAACCCAACCTCCCTCCACAAACCGAGACAGCACATGGCACTCAAGATGGCTGAGCCATAAGCAGGCCTGGAAAAATGCATCATCTGCACCCCCAACCCCCAAAACAGGTAATACGTTAAACAACAAGGCAGCAGTCACAAAATTCAACACAGAAATCATGGCATAGTGTCTTTCCAGGTGTGCTTATCAACCAATCACTGAACCATGGTGCTCAAGATGGCAGTGAGAGCCGATGTGAACAAGCACACCTGGAAAGAAGCATTACCTGTGTGAAAACCCTCTACTTCTTGCTTGAAAGTAAAAAAAAGATTCAGATTTCAACACAAGGCAGCAATCTCAAAATTCAGCACAAGCGTCATTTCAATACACCAGCCCCAGATGATGTAACCCCATCCCCAATCCCAGAAAGCACATTGCACTCCTAAGATGGCAGAGCCTTAATCAGGCCTAGAAAAATGCATCTCCTGGACCCCCCCAACCACAGGCCTCGACCGAAACAAAAAGCCAGAAATCACAGTTCATCACAATATAACCTCTTTCCAGGTGTGCTTATCCACTACTCACTGAGCCATGGTGCTCAAGATGGCAAAGAGAGCCTCTGTGAACAAGCACACCTGGAAAGAAGCATTGCCTGTGTGCAAACCCTCAGCGTCTCGCTTGCTTTTAAAAATAACATCCGTCAGTGTCTCACTTTATAAAAAACAAACAAAAACACAGGTCCACAATTCAACACACCATCTCCAGATGATGCATCGTTTCCAGGCATGCTTCTCAGCCTACACCATTCCACCAACCCAACCCCCCTTCACAAACCGAGAAAGCACATGGCAGTCAAGATGAACGAGCCATAAGCAGGCCTGGAAAAATGCATCATCTGCCCCCCCCAAACAGGTAATGCTTTAAACTACAAGGCAGCAGTCACAAAATTCAGTACAGTAATCATGGCAAAGCATCTTTCCAAGTGTGCTTATCCACCACTCAGTGAGCCATGGTACTCAAGATGGCAGAGAGAGCCTCTGTGAGCAAGCACACCTGGAAAGAAGCATTGCCTGTGTGCAAACCCTCTACTCACTTTAAATTTTAAAAAGAAGTTCACATTTCAACACAAGGCAGCAATCACAAAATTTAGCACAACCATCGTATCAACTCACCAGTCCCAGATGAGGCAAATTTCCAGGTGTTCTTCTCAGCCCACACACTTCCGTTAACCCTCACCACCCTCCCCAATCCCAGAAAGCACATGGCACTCCTAAGATGGCCGAGCCTTAAGCAGGCCTGGAAAAATGCACCTCCTGGACCTCCCCCAACCACAGGCCTCAATTTAAAACAAAAAGCCAGCAATCACAGTTCAGCACAGTATGACATCTTTCCAGGTGTGCTTATCCACCACTCACCGAGCCATGGTGCTCAAGATGGCAGAGAGAGCCTCTGTGAGCAAGCACAGCTGGAAAGAAGCATTACCTGTGTGCAAACCCTCAGCATCTGACTTGCTTTTAAAAATAGCACTCCTCAGTGTCTCACTTTATAAAAAAACAAACAAAAAACACAGGTCCACAATTCAAAACACCATCTCCAGATGATGAATCTTTTCCAGGCATGCTTCTCGGCCTGCACCATTCCACCAACAGAACCCCCCTCCCCAAACCGAGAAAGCACATGGCACTCAAGATGGCCGAGCCATAAGCAGGCCTGGAAAAATGCATCATCTGCCCCCCACCCCCCCAAAAAAACAGGTAATACTTTAAACAACAAGGCAGCAGTCACAAAATTCAACACAGTAATCATGGCAAAGTGTCTTTCCAGGTGTGCTTATCCACCAATCACCGAGCCATGGTGCTCAAGATGGCAGAGAGAGCCTCTGTGAACAAGCTCACCTGGAAAGAAACATTGCCTGTGTGCAAAGTCTCTGCTTCTCACTTTAAATTTATAAAACAAGTTCACCTTTCAACACAAAACAGCAATCAAAAAATTCAGTACAAGCATCGTTTCAACACACCAGCCCCAGATGATGTATATTTCCAGGCGTGCTTCTTGACCCACACCCTTCTACTACCTCCCACCCCCTCCCCATCCCAGAAAGCACATGGCACTCCTAAGATGACCAAGCCTTAAGCAGGCCTGGAAAAATGCATCTCCTGGACCACCCCAACCACAGGCCTCGATTTAAACAAAATGCCAGCCATCACAGTTCAGCACAGTATAACATCCTTCCAGGTGTGCTTATCCACCAGTCACCGAGCCATGGTACTCAAGATGGCAGAGAGAGCCTCTGTGAACAAGCACACCTGGAAAGAAGCATTGCCTGTGTGCAAACCCTCAGCATCTCACTTGCTTTTAAAAATAACACCCCTCAGTGTCTCACTTTATAAAAAACAAACAAAAAACACAGGGCCACATTTTGACACACCATCTCCAGATGATGCATCTTTTCCAGGCATGCTTCTTAGCCTACACCATTCCATCAACCCAACCCCCCTTCACAAACCGAGAAAGCACATGGCACTCAAGGTGGACAAGCCATAAGCAGGCCTGTAAAAATGCATCATCTGCCCCCCTCCCCAAAAAAACAGGGAATGCTTTAAACTACAAGGCAGCGGTCACAAAATTCTACACAGTAATCATGGCAAAGTGTCTTTCCAGGTGGGCTTATCCACCAATCACCGAGCCATCGTGCTCAAGATGGCGAGAGAGCCTCTGTGAACAAGCACACCTGAAAAGGAGCATTGCCTGTGTGCAAACCCTCAGTGTCTCGCTTGCTTTTTAAAATAACACCCCTCAGTGTCTCTCTTTATAAAAAACAAACAAAAAACACAGGTCCACATTTCAACACACCATATCCAGATGATGCATCTTTTCCCGTCATGCTTCTCAGCCTACACTATTCCACCAACCCAACCCCCCTCCACAAACCGAGAAAGCACATGGCAGTCAAGATGGCCGAGCCATAAGCAGGCCTGGAAAAATGCATCATCTGCACCCCCAACCCCCAAAACAGGTAATACGTTAAACAACAAGGCAGCAGTCACAAAATTCAACACAGTAATCGTGGCAATGCGTCTTTCCAGGTGTGCTTATCCACCACCCACAGAGCAAAGAAAGCATTGTGCTCAAGATGGCCGAGCCTCTGTGAATAAGCACACCTGGAAGAAAACATTGCCTGTATGAAATCCCTCAGCATCTCGGCTGCTTTTAAAAATAACACCCCTCAGCTTCTCGCTTTAAAAAAAAGAAACAAAAAATTACAGGTCCACATTTCAACACACCATCTCCGGGTGATGCATCTTTTCCCGGCATTCTTCTCGTCCTACACCATTCCACCAACCCAACCCCCCTCCCCAAACCATGAAAGCACATGGCAGTCAAGATAGTCGAGCCATAAGCAGGCCTGGAAAATACATCATCTGCCCCCAAAACAGGTATTATTTTAAATAACAAGGCAGCTGTCTTTCCAGGTGTGCTTATCCACCACCCACCGAGCAAAGAAAGCATGGCAGAGTGAGCCTCAGTAGACAAGCACAGCTAGAAAGAAACATTCATCACACCACAACCACAGTCCCCCCCCCAACAACCACAGGTTTGCAATCCATCAGCGTCTAGCATCTGGCTTTAAAAATAACAAATGACCACAATATGACCACCATGAAAAGAAACAGGTCTGGAAACCCCTATCACCCCATGTTTTACTTCCAGTTGGTAATTCTCAATGAGGCTCCGCAATCCAGGACCCCCAAGGTCACAAGGTGCTCCACGGCCCTCCCCCAGCCCACCGAAAGGACCAAAACCAAATGAGCTCTGCAATCCTGGACCCCAAGGTCACAAGGGCGCCTAATGGCCCTCCCCAGCCCACCGAAGGACCAAAACCGAAAAGAGCTCTGCAATCCTGACCTCTGCGTCACGAGGGTGCTCCACTGCCCTCCCCCAGCCCACCGAAAGGACCAAAACTGAAAAGAGCTCTGCAATCCCGGACCCCCAAGGTCGCGAGGGCGCTCTACGGCCCTCCCCCCCAGCCTACCGAAAGGACCAAAACCGATAAGAGGTAATTTCTTCCTGGACTGCATATACCAGAGATGGCAGCACTCCTGGAAAATGCTTTGGCACCATTTCTAAAAACGCTAGCCGGAAAATAGCAACTCCATACCTGTTATTGGGCACAGCATTACTGGAATCAGCCCCCCTGTCAATGGCAGTTGCTGATCCTGTTTTGTGTCGTCGCAGTTGTATAGATAGTTTTTCTTTTACACTTAACTGCTCCAAAACCTAGTATTTTACTGTCTATTGCTTTGAGTTTTAACTGACTTTGTACTCCCTTTTAACGCTGGGTTACAAAGACCTTATTTCCTACAGTAATCTGCATATTTGCTTTGCGTTTTAACTGACTTTGTACTCCCCTTTAACGCTGGGTTACAAAGACCTTATTTTCTAAAGTAATTTCAGCATGTGTTGTGGTTAAGTATATAGATGCTTTCTTATACAAGTGCTACTAAAGGGACTCATGTGCTGTGGTTAAGTTTATAGACGTTTTCTTATGCAAGTGCTGCTAAAGGGATTGAACAGTCTTACCTCCTTGTGACCGAGTGTACTGGTGCAGTCCCTTTTCATGGCTTGCTCTGCTGCCTGTCCCCTCTCCAAGCTCAGTCTCGCTCAACAGACACCCCCCCCAAATGCTATTTAAAGCAAGCTGACTCTCCCTTTTTTCTCCACAGCTCTGCAATCCAGGACCCCCAAGGTTGGGAGGGCGCTCCACGGCCCTCCCCCCAGCCCAGCGAAAGGACCGAAACCGAAAAGAGGTAATTTCTTCCTGTACTGCATATACCAGAGACGGCAACGCTCCTGAAAAACGCTTTGGCGCCATTTCTACAAATGCTAGCCAGAAAATAGCAACTCCATACCTGTTATTAGGCACAACATTACTGGAATCAGCCCCTCTGTCGACGGCAGTTGCTGATCCTGTTTTGTGTCATCGCGGATGGCTAGCCCCACCGAACACTATGCGTTTGGCTCCCCTCCGCCCCCACCACCACCCTTGGTCGGCTCTCTCTCTTAAATAGGCTGAAAGTGGTCACATGTGCTGGAAATTTGACCTATCAGCCCAGTTCTCCATTTGCAGGTTATACTAACCTGCCACTAGGGGCAGACCTAATTAATCTCAAGCTCCTAGCTAACTAGTTACACAGAAAAAATACACTGCTGCAGGCTTACATCTTTTCTGGGCACTACTACTGTGCTGCGGACACACCGTATTGCCCCGTGCTCTGCTGGGCCCCTCCACGCCCAACAACCCCCCTGCTAGCATGGCTATCTCCTCAACCCCCCTACCCCCTTGGCCCACCAGGGGCAGAACTACCACTCACAAACAGGATGGCCTCCTGCATCCCCTCAATCCCCCCCCATGGCTATCTGTCAAGGGGCTAAAAGTCGTCCATCTAAATGTCCGCAGCCTCCTACGCAACCTTGCTGAGCTCACTGCCTGAGTTGCTCACTATGATCCGGATATATTGGGTATCACAGAAACGTGGCTAAAACCACACACTCCCGATGCTATATGTACCCTGCCAGGGTACAGCCATATCAGGTGTGATCGTAGGGGGAACAAACATGGAGGAGGGGGTGCTACTTTACTATAAAGTCCACCTCAATGTGTCTGCCATTGACCACCCACCTACCCCACCTTGACATGTGAGTTCCTGCACACCCTTCTCCTACTAGGGCTCACAAAGAAAATACACCTGATCTTTTGCTATAACCCTCCCAGAGGCAGGCTACCTGTACTCTCCTCACTTCTCCACAGCGTCAGTTCAAGGGTGGAGACAAGTGAAGTCCCTATTATTGGAGACTTCAACCTCGACTGGATAGGATCCAATTCTAAATCCTATGAGCCTCTGCTCTCAGGCCTCGCCCTGAACCAGATTATCACCGAGCCAAAGAGACCATCCCCCAGAGGGGATAAAGGATCACTGATTGACTGGGTCCTGACCAACAGGCCTGACAGGATCACATCCTCAGGCATCCTACCTGATGCCTTCTCGGACCACTCACCCACCTTTTGTACCTGGGGCATCTCTCAGGCAAGAATACCTAGCAAAGTGATACAGATGAGGGACTACACAAAGCTCTACTTGCCCAACTTCCTCACTGACCTCAGATCAACTGAATGGTCCGGGATCACCGCCTCCTTGGACCCAAATCAAGCACTGGATGCATTCCTAACCAAATATATCCCAGTACAGAACAAGCATGCACCCCTCACTAGAAGGAGGGTGCGAGGCACTGTCACCAAATGGCTTCATGGGGGTCTATTCTCTCTAATGAAACTCAGGGACAAATTCTGGGAGACCTATAAGGCCTCTCTCAGTATCAATGATCTCGCTGCTTACAGGCGCCTCAGCAACTCCTGCAAAAAAGCCATCAGGGCTGCCAAAAGAGAGTTCTGCCGATCCACCCTACTCTCCTCTACCAACAACCCGAGGAGCTTTTGGCAGAACATAAAAAGCGCGGTCAAGGGCTCTGCGAGAGGGCAAGCTATGGACTTGCTCATTGATGGGGTCAGCTGCAGTAGCCCTCACACAATCGCTAATACCTTTAACACTATGTTCTCCGAACAGGCCACCCCCCCACCTCCTACCCCCACTGCCCCCAAGTCCTCAAATTCTCAACCACTTGAAACATACCCCCCCAATGCCGCTCGACCCAGACCTGCATCCAGACCCTCCTTCTTTCTAAAGCAGGTATCTATCACCGAGACCCAGAGGCTGCTCACCAGCCTCTCCCCCCATACCGGCCCAGGGCACGACAACCTCGAGCCAAAGCTGCTCAGGCTAGGTGCCCACCTCCTAGCCTGGCCTATAACGCATATCTTTAACACCTCTCTAGCCACTGGTGTCATCCCAGATATCTGGAAAATAGCCAAGGTCACCCCTGTCCTAAAACAAGGAAACCCTAAAGATCCCCTGAACTACCGACCAATTGCTATTCTATCGGCCGGATCAAAACTTCTAGAGAAAGTTATGGCCTCTCAGTTAACCGAGTACCTACAGGAGCACAATCTCCTCTCTTCAGCCCAACACGGGTTTAGGAAGGGGCACAGCATGGCTACTGCCCTCGCTGTAGTCACCTCACAGATCAGAACTGCAACCGACCAGGGCAACCTCACTGGTGCGATTTTCATGGACTTATCCAAGGCCTTTGACAGGGTAGATCACTCCCTCCTCAGCACCACTCTTCTCTCCCTCGGACTCTTAAACCCCGCTCATGCCTGATTCCACAATTACCTCTCTGGTAGGAAGCAATACACCAACTTCAACAGGACCCTCTCCAACCTCACCACTGTCCAATGCGGGGTCCCCCAGGGGTCCGTCCTCGGCCTGACACTCTTCTCCCTTTTCATCAATGAATTTCTGTCTATCATCACCCATGGGCTTGCCATCCTGTACGCCGATGACCTTGTCATTTTGGATAGTGCCCGAGACATCGGCACCATCATTTCCCAACTAAACTCCAACTTCAAGCAGATCCAGTCCTGGCTGGATGAGCATAAGCTTGTCATCAACCTCAAAAAAAACCAGGCTATGATCTTTGGTTCCCTGAATAGAACAAAATCCTGCCCTGCCCTCCTTCTAATCCACAGGGCTGATGGCTTGCCCTTGCAGATAGCTGCTGCTGTCAAGTACCTTGGCGTCACTCTGGACCCCCAGCTGGACCTCTCCCTTCATATCCGAAACATCTGCAAGGCTACGAATGTTAAACTTGGACTCGCATACAGAGCCAAAAACTGCCTCACCCCAGCAGCTCGGATGGCCCTAGCCAGGGGTGTTCTCCTCCCCTCCCTCTGCTATGGGCTAGTGACCTTCGCCCCCATGCCAAAATCCAACCTTTTGAAATGGGATACGGCATACAACAGCATCTGCCGCTTTGCGATCTCTGCCTCCCCGACACACCGCTGTGACCTTTACACTCAACTTGAGTGGCTCCCCCCTGAGAAGCATTGCATCTTCATAATAGGGAACTTCATTGACAACATCGTTAGAACAGCCACCCGCTACCCTTACCCTGCCCCTCAACCCCGACAATTCTTCCCACCACCTTAGGTCAAGGGCGGCACTAAATTGCTTGGTTCCCAGAACACGCACCCTTGCGGGTGATTGGGCCTTCGCCAACTATGCTCCCAAACTATGGAACTCGTTCCCTGCCCTTACTCAGTCCACCCCTTCCCATCCAGGGTTTAAAATGTCCCTTTGGACCTTCCTGAAGGGCTCCTCCACCTGTCCTTGTGCTCTGTAGCCCCTTAAACTATACTCACACGGGGGGTCTCTGTGCACTCCAGGTCCACTGCACTTACTCTCCTGTTCACTGGTCAAGAAATTGGCTAAATGTAATGCTATAATTGTTAACGCCTGCAATACCACTGTATGTAAATCTGAATCACTCACTGTATGTGTATGCTCTATCTCTTAACTCTCCCGGGTCGTCTGTAACCCTCCCCGGGCGTGTGTCTTTTTACTGTTTGCCTTTTTACATTTATTTCTCTATATGACATATAATGCTCTTTGTATATAATGCCAATTTGTCACTGTACCTGTTTATCCAAGCTTGTAACTCTCCCAGGTCGCACATGAAAATAGGCACTCGGCTGTCTAGTGTGACTTACCCAGTTAACAAAAGCAAATAAATAAATAAAATAAATATAAGTGCATGCAGCTTAATAAACAAGCATTTGTCAAGCCGAATGTTGTCACGCTGGCATTGGCAGTGGCAGAGGTGGAGAGGCATAGTGCTGTGAGTTTGTTAATGTGTCTCAAAAGGTGATTTTGTACAGCTAGTACGCCACTTTGTGGCAGAGCTGCGGAAACGCATTTTGGGCAGGCTGTGGAAAATGGCAGCTGGACTGTTGACAATGAAGTGTGCACAAATGCCAGTGGTGAAAATGTGACATGAAAATATTGCAGATTGACAAAGTTACAAGGGTGCATGAAAACTGCACAATGCACGCATGCAACATAGTCATTTGTCTGGACTTTCACCACCAAATTTTCAACATAGGCATTTTAGGAGCTCTGCTGATGAATAGTGTCACTGTCATTTCCTGAAAGTGTCCCGAAAAGTGATTTCACACAGTGACCTTGCAATTCTGCACTGGACATGCGAAAACACATTTCAGCCAGCTGTACTGTTCATAAGGAGGTATGGAAAAATGATGAACAGCTGGAGTGAAAATATTACAAATTCACAAAGTCACTAGCGTGCGTGCAAACTGCACAACACGCGCTCGTAAAACACTCATTTTATTGACTTTCGTCCCTAAATTTTCAACATAGGCATTTTAGGACATCTGCTAATGAACAGTGTCACTGCCATTTTCATAATGTGTCTCGAACACGGGCTTTCCACAGCAACCGCGCTATTGTGCGCCAGAACTGCGATAACAGATTTTGGTCAGGATGTGAAAAATAACAACTGTACTGTTCATTAGGAGGTGTAGAACAATGGCACTGTTGAAAATGTGGAGTGAAAATATAAGTTTGCGAACTTACGAGCGTGCGTGCAAACTGCGCAATGAACGCTCGTAACACAGTCATTTTATGGAGTATTGTCACCAAATTTTCAACACAGGCATTTTAGGACCTCTGCTCATGAACAGTGTGACTGTCATTTTCATAATGTGTCCCAAACACTGATTTTGCACAGCGACAGTGCTATTCTGCACCAGAAGTGCGAAAACACATTTCGGGCAGGATGTGAAAAAATGACAGTTGTACGGTTCACAAGAAGGTGTGGTAAAATGCCAATGTTGAGAATCTGTCATGAAAATAGTGCGAATGCGCTAACTTAAGAGTGTGCATTGTGCAGTTGCTATGCATGCTCGTAAAACAGTCATGTTTTAGATTTTTCCCACCAAACTTGCAACATAGGCTTTTTGAGAGCCCCTCTCATGAACAGTGGCACTGTCATTTCATTATTCAGCCCTGAGAGGTGATTCCATGCAGTGACTGCAAAATCACCTTTTGGGACCGAATAATGCCATGACAGTGCAATAATTCATGAGAAGGGGTCCCAAAAACCCCATGTTGAAAATTTGGGGCCAAAATTCGCAAAAATGTATTAAAGTTGAAAAACCCCTATTCATTCCATTATACAGCTTACCGGCATTTCTTCAGTTTGCAATCGGCTTTGAAGAGTGCAAACGTGTTCTCAGTCCACAGAAGATCGCTGCACCAGACTCCACAGGTAAATATGGGGTGAGGGATGCAGGGTATGCAGTGAAGTGCGAATGGGGAGGGCATCGAGACTACTGAGGGCCGTTTCATTTACAGGAAAAAAGAAAAACCCATCATGGACAGTTTTTTTTTTTGCAGGATTTGCATGTTGGGGTGGGCTCTCAGCGTGCCACCCAACTGTTTGGGGGTTGGGGATTAGGCACCCTCGTTGGCACACAACATGGGGAGGAGGAAGTAATGCCGACAGGGATTGGGCACTCCCATCAGCACACAAAGAATGTGGGGCGAGAGCTGAGGGGATTGGGCACCCCTCAGCATTCAACAAGTGGGGGTTTATGCCGATGGGGAGTGGGCTCCCCTGTCAGCACATAAAGAAAGTGGGGGGGACGGGGGTTAACCAACAGGGGGATTGAGCACCCCTGAAGTCGGCAGTAGTCAGGTGGCCACCCGCTCACTGACCATGCACATAATGGCGGCAAGCACGGCAAGAAAAGGATGGCTCTGTATGACGAACTTTGCTCGGATTGCAGTGGACCTTTTCTTAGATGTACTTGCCACATTATGTATGCATGGTGTGGTGTCGGCATGCAGGCTGATTGGGGAATGCGGGACGCACCTACTGGTGCATTCCCTGCATTCGCCCAACAGCGACCCAGCCTCCAAAGCTGCACTGTCCCACTATGTTTGCTGCGCAAGTGCAATAACATAAAAATGGAATAAGTCTTCTATACCTTTTTCTTTGCAATGCACTTGGTCAGGCACCATTAACCCCAAAACCCTTAGGGGGTCACTTAGTTATTGCTTCACTAGGAAGGCACAGTATTAATAACAACCCATCGCACATCCATACATCACCAAGGCATCCCAAACCAGTAATGTTGCTTTGGCTAGAAAGCAGCCATATTATTCCCCTTTTAAGTTAAAAAAACAAACAAAAACCACAAATGACCAAACCCCAATTTCCAGTGTATACAGACTTTCCCTCTGTTCTGCCCTATTGAAATCCCCAGGGCACGAAGTGTGGGCCACATAGTTATTGCTTCACCAGGAAGGCACACTATTAGTAAGAATCCATCACACATCCAGCACCAAAAGGCATCCCAAACCAGTAATGTTACTTTAGCTAGAAAGTAGCAGTATTATTCCCCTTTTAAGTTCAGAAAAAAAAAACAATCCCCAATCTCCAGTGTATACAGACCTTGCCTATTGGAATCACCAGGGCAAGAAGTGTGGGTCACATACTGATTGCTTCACCAGGAAGGCACATTATTAATAAGAACCCATTGCACATTCATACAGCACCAAGGCATCCCAAACCAGTAATGTTCCTGTGGCTAGAAAGTAGCAGTATTGTTCCCCTTTTAAGTTCAGAAAGAAAAATCCCCAATCTCCAGTGTATACAGACCTTCCCTATTGGAATCCCCAGGGCAAGATGTGTGGCGCAGCAAACAAGTCAGTGAGCAGACCCCTAAAAGAATAAAAATTTCTCACCAAAATCCACATCACAAGCTACTGATGATTTAATATTCCCTACCCTCCTCTTTGCCATTTACTGGGCTTCCCAGAGCATGAATATCTTATCTTGCAGTGGTGCAGCAAACGACTGTGGCGCAGCAAATGACTGTTGTGCAGCAAATGGCCTGAACTTCAAAGCTGGTGTGGCGCAGGCATGGAGTGGACACCACAGACACGATGCACAAAGATAAAAACGGTGCGGCTCAGGAAAGGGACAGAAGTAGCCCCAAAACAGGGGTTATATACCCCACTGGAGCCTGCCCACCAGTGATGCTACACTCAATCCCAGACTCACTCTGGGAACACTTAGGTTGGGTTTTGTGTGGCGTAGAGACATCCAGGTGAGTGAGACACCAAACTGACCCAGAGCAAAAGGTCACACTTTTTGAAGGAGGAGACTACTGGACAGGTCTAAACACTGCTCCAACCAATACATAGGAGCATTAAGCAGAGAGAGAGAGAGAGAGAGAGAGAGAGAGAGAGTTAGGAGAGTATTTATTCAGAAACAGAAATCTGGGGGACATATTAACTGTGGTCCCTGAATGGGACACTGGGTGTTGCCTGCGCCATAGGGATTTTGCCAGATAATAAAGTACAACAGACACTTTGTAAAAATTGGGAAAACATATATATTTAATAAATATCTCACAAGGACCATTTTAAATGCAATTTTCATGACAGCTACTCAAATAAATAATGAACAGCACACAAACAAAATGCAATGATCTGGCATGTCACAATTTTACTAACAATAATATGTTGGTTTTCTGTAAACGCAAGCACAAAACAAATTTACTCCGGTCAGAAATCTGAACTTGTCTTACTTATCTGTGGATATGCCTGTCTATTAAAAAAAAACATTTTATAATCAAGGTGATTAGTTGCATTTTGTTTTTTTGGGGGGAATTCTGTTCTGTGGTACCTTGGTAACCCTTTCTCATGAACAGACCCGTCTATGATTCTGTGTTTCTGTGTTTCAGTTTGAACAGAATGAACTGTGAAAGTGTCAAATTAATGAAATAATCAGTTATTGTAGTACAGTACTCTGTCTAGTGTAACCTTATTGTACCCAGACCTTCTGCTGATGGTTTACAGCCTCGGCCCTTCCCAAGTCTCATTGGTCCCTGCAGTATGTGTAGCACCCCCTACCACATCTCACAAATGATGGGAAGTATGAAGCCCATCAGTATGAGAAAACGGAGGTTTAACCAATGTTTCAGTACCTACAAGTTCCACTAGGCTATCCCTTCATCAGCACCTCCACCACTGTCAATTTAAGGTGTACCACCTATTGAAAGACCCCCATCCCCCACATACATTGATGTACCCTGTGTTTTGTCACCCCCTCCACCTGCATAGTTCTGATCATTGTACCCCATGTTTACTGTATCCCTTTCTGGAATGAGAATCTGTCTGTCAAGTGCATGTTGCCCGCACAGAGCACAAACCATCCTTTCCAGCTTGGGGTGACTACATGTCTAGTGGATCAACCCAAGCCTCATACAAAGTGTGTGATTGAGTGGATGCACTATTGTCATTTAGGATACTAAGCAGTGTTCACTGCAACATGTATAGCGTGTATATAGTTTTCCTCTGAAGGACCCCATAACAACATTGGACACAGTGTTGTACTCAGGATGACATGTGGTGGTGTCTGTCAGAGGTTGTGGCATGTGTTTGAAATAGGAAAAGAAACAGCAGTAGGTACTTGGCATTAGCAGCTTCAAAGGTAAACAATGCACTATTGATATAGTATGACAGATACTGATGATGATGATGATGATGATGATGATGATATTTATCAAGACATGGTCATGTCAAACATTTTATCAGAATACATGACTGACATTGAACGACAAGAAAATGGTACTAGGTTTACAAGTTGTTACAGCGATTCAGTTGTGAATGTGCATGGTACATCTAGCAGACCTAGGTTTCATTCTCACAGTCTCCATTTACAAACTATGTGCACTGCCTTGAGCAAGACACTCAACCCCCCACTCCCAGGTCACAGTTGTAAATTAGCCTGGTGCACAATGGCCCTCTCACTTACCTGGTTGCTTAATATAGAAATACAAAGTTAAATAATGGTACAAACATGATTTTCTATCCCTTTTAGAGTCCTGTCTGACCTCACCCAGAGATGGCAACACTAGCTCACTCACCCTGACAGCAGCTTCTACTGACTACTTCCTGATATCCACCTTACAGCCTGGGATAACCTTTGTATTTCATTGTCGCTGTTTAACCACTGAGCCGTAACTTTGCAGGCCATGATCAGCCCATACCCCCCCAACCCATTAGCAATTCACTGTTCCAAATTCTGCGGATGAACCTAAACACTCCACTAAGGGACAAATAATACTGCCAGTGCTTACTGCAATGCTGTAGTTTACTGACACGGATGCGTCATCACAAATAATGAATCGCCAACATTCTCAAAAACTGATTGGAGCAGGCAAGGCTATTCCACTTCTTGAAGTGGTATGGTCTTAGCCATGGAATTAGTGGCCCCCTCTCTTCCAGAAATGATGCATCCACAGGTGGACAACCTGCACTGGACTGCAAAGGCACCACTTTTAACAGTTGTCATCTGGTATTTTATGATAAGTTATAAGGTTCGTATTGACAAACTGACCACCAAATGCCATCCCCTACCTGGTCCTGATGATGTTTGAGCTCCAGATACCCATACCTTTGATATGATCCACTCCATGTCACTACCACCATGCCACATAGATTGCAATGGAGGTGTGTTTTACAATGTCTTGTGTCATGATTTACACAGTGCCCCTTGGGAATATCAGTGGTTATTCAGCACCAGGACGCGGAAGGGGCCAGGCAGCCAGGTGTTCCTTAGGAGCACTTCAACTTCACAACACAACAGATCAAAATTTTGGTGCTTTTTGACTAAGGTGCAAGCAAGATTCCAGTGGTTTGCTGTAGTGCAACAGCAACAATGGTAGTCTTTCAATTCAGTTTTTCATCACTACATTAAATTTATTTACAATATAAACAGCTTACCAGACATGAGCTCCCCACTGCTCGCGCTCGGTCCTGGTCCTGCACTGATGGTGGAATCGCTGATGGCTGGAGCACTGTGGTTCCTGTGGCACCTGTTGGAAATAGACAGGAATAGTTCAAATCAGTGTAGGAAGTTGGAACACATAAGATTAAAACAGCAATAGTCAAACACATTCCATCCTTTGGGGAAGGCCAAATGCCAAAATATGTTACCATAGATCACCACAGATAATCCCATTAAGGGAAGTCAGGAGGATATACACTAAGGTGTCCAGCAAAGAAAAGTGTAGATCTACTATTCAGATAAGGAGTGCTGTTGGAAGCAGCCATGTACTGACATGACTGTTCACGGTGAGGACTGGGAATCGGGATATGCAAAGTACTGCGCATATATGCAGTGGATGACAGCATTGCTACCTCCCTGCTACAGGGGCTGTCAGGAGAGGGGATGTATGAACTGGTGGGCAGTACCTGCGCACTGCCCACTCCCACTGGACAATTGGGATGAGGATGCAGATGGTAGGTATGACACACACACAGCAAGTCAGAGTGATAGTCACAATGGAGACAGTTTCCATGCACATGACTGCAGGGTGCAAATGTCAACAATGTCAAAGTTGCACAGCAACAACCAATTGGAAAGCAATCCAAAACGGATGCCATATCCTTTTAGTTCACATACCTGTCCCTGTAGATCCATCTATAGAAAATGGCAGTGCTATGCAATTAGATGACACTTTTACAGACATAGTATGCCCACATGTGACATACACACCATCACCTTCACAGAGGGGTTGTAATCAGGTGCCATCTATTTTGCATGCCATCACAGTTAGGTACAGTAAGAAAACAGAGTTTTTTTTATTGTTCTTAACATTTGGTTTACAGTATGTAATTGATATTAATAAATCAGGATGACAACATTACATGCAGTATTTCAGGGTACAAGTTAATTTTTTTTTTTTTATTATTTATGACAATGAGTGTCGGAATTTCCAGGGCTTAGCCCCACCTAGCTCTGCAGTACGTCCTGGTAACTCAAGATCATGCATCTGCTGGGCTGCATAGGCAGGGGCATCACCAACCGGAAAAGGGAGGTCATAATTCCACTATACAAGACACTAGTGAGGCCCCACCTGGAGTACAGTGTCCAGTTCTGGATTCCTTACATAAGTAAGAACATAGGGTGGAGAAGGTTTAGAGGATGGCAACAAAGACAGTACTGGGATTGCATCACAAGTCCTATGAGGACAGGCTGAAGGACTTCAATATGTACTCCCTGGAGGAGAGAAGGGAGAGAGGGGATGCGATACAGACATACAAATACCTTACAGGGAGGAACATGGTGCAGGAAAACACTGTTTTCCAGCAAAAACAAAAGTTCCAGGACTACAGGGCATGGGATGAAGTTAGAGGGAGGGTGATTCAGAGGAAATGTGAGGAAGAATTTCTTCACAGAAAGGGTGGTGGACAAGTGGAACACCCTGCCCAAGGAAGTGGTGGGGCCTGAAAAAATCGATGAATTTAAGACTGCATGGGATAGATATAAGAGAATCCTGGAAGTCAGGGGTAAGGGGCAACAGACTTCTAGAAAAACTTAAAATGATCTTATGAGCTCAAAAGGGAAGACTGGGTGGGCCTTAGGCCCTTATCTGCCAACAGTATCTATGTATCTACTGTCATTCAGTCTTGAGTTATAATCCGAAGAAGGGCTGTATTTAAAAGTTTGCCTTTATGGGCTACCCTGCCTCACAGTCACTATAAAGTTCATAAAGTGTAATTCCAACAATAACTGATGAAAATCACTTTGATGGATCAAATTAGTACACTCAGTGGTGATGCTGTCCTACACCCACTTCCTTTTGGCTCCAGAAGATCCTCCGAATCCCTCCTGCTGTCTGTTCCTCTGGCCACTATTCTGCATGGTGACTGCTCCACCCAGCACATCTGGAATTTGGGGGTCCCTTCTCTGCAGATCATCCCACTTGTTTTTCATTTTGAGGGATGGTCCTGGAGATGACTCCCCCCGCATTGAAGGTGTCCTTTATAGTGGGCCACAATTGCTTCCTCTGCTTTAGAGGGAGTCTCTCTGGCCCACAGAGTTCCTCTGAATGGGTGGTGACCTCCTTCACTAAAACTCTCACCTCCTTATGGAAGAAGAGGCTGACATCTTTCTCTGTGTGTTGGCAGAGGAGATGGTGGCCTCTAGCTCATTTTTTTATTATTTATTATGCTTTTATTCCCATACTGCCAGCCACCCAGAACCTCAGCCCAATCACAGACCTCAGACTTCCACCTCCAAATTGTCCGCAGTCCTCCAATACCCCCTGGCTTACCCCCCCCAGGGTGGGGCTGCAGCACCGGCCCCCATCAGTGCTGCAAATGACGGGATAGGTCAGAGGGTTGGCCTGGAGGCTAACTGAAGCCGAGGCAGGCTTCATCTGTTGTGGCTGGCAATTGAGAGTTTTTTCTTGTTTTTTCTGGGGCGGGATGCAATGATGTCCTGCGCTCCGCCCACCCGTGAGCGTTCTGGCGTTGGTTGTTGTGGTACCCCTGCCTCTACCAGGGGTCTGTCATGCACTGGTTATATTGCCTCCCTCTCCCAGAGAAGGAGAGCAGCCCTCAGGACTCTCCATCCTTCTCTCCACGGTCAGTCCTCCAATGACCTGGGTTCATTCCCAAACCCAGGTCATCAACATCGCAAGTGAAAACCATCCACTGCACCAATGGGTTGTCATGCTCTTGTTTTTGCTGTGCCAGCATCACCCCATTTCCCTCCAGCTTCTGTCCCACCTCCAGCTGTTGGCCCTGCTCCTGTTGTCCCCGATGGTCCCCACCATGATGCTGGTCTACCTCATCCTACTAGCTCCTGCCCTCATTATGCAGTGCTGTTGATGCTGCTGCTAGAGAGTGAGACATTTTTAATCAAAGAAAATTTGAAATCAGTGAACGGAAAAAAACCTTAAACTGAAGAGTAAATTGACAGAGTAGTCCTTAGACTCCCTGACTGACACTGGTGTTCTCTCTAAATTTCAGAAAACTTTCAAAAGTACTGTTTTTGTCTTGTCTATCCCTCTATCACTCTCTCTCTCTCTCGCTCTCACTCCCTCACACTCTCACACTCTCTCTCTGTTACAGATGCAGAACAACAGATATATGTGATTTCCACATACCAATATGCAGATTTTTTGTAATGCAGTTTAAAAAAGTTTGGCAGTTCACATTATGATGCAGTTTACAAAGTGCAGAATTATTTTACCATGAAGATGTGTAGTATGCAAATTTGTGAAGTGTGGAAAACATCAGAGCAACTGCGGGATTTTGGGAATCATTCCACTACTTACCATGACATGCAAAATAATCTGTGAAGTGTGCAGTTAGAATTCTGCCATAGTGAGTGTGGCTGTGGCAGTTAAGTTCACATTAATCTGCAAATTATTCTGCCTTTCCAGATAAACTGGGTGATCTGTTCTGTGGAATTATTTTTATGCAATTTATTATACAGATTAGCAGTACATACAAAAATCCTGCAGTTCTAAATAGGAATTCTGCAAAAGTTGCCAGAATAATTTCTGAACTTTCATGGAAGAGAAATTCTGACGTGAGCAGAGATTCCGTTGGTGGACGTTTTTTTTTTCACACACCTCTAATTAAGAGCTTTGTGTTGTGCTGACTAGTTGCATGCAGGGACTGGTGCAACTGCCTGAGGAAGAAGCTCTTGAGAGAGAGGGAATGGAATCTGGCAGGTCTGTTTTTTTTTCCCTTGTGGAGATGGAGAGCAAATGCCTGGTGCTTGTGGCAGCATTCATAAGAGAGTGAGTAGTCACTGTTCAGCACATCCTTACATCAAGAGCAACAGAAAAGGATACAGACACACTCTCTGCTGAAAATATATTGAATGGGTATTTTGCAGAGTCTCTTGAGCCCTTTCATGTTGATCAATTAGGCTACTGGGCACAGAAGATGCATTCATCCCCTAACTTGGCACAACTGGCTTTGGGATACATCAGTTGCCTCCCCATGAGTGTGCCAGCTGAGATATGTTTAGCACAGTTAAGTGATTTTGTTCAACCTCATTGTTTAATTCTAGACCCTGAACGTGTCCAACAACTTATTTTGACCAAGCTTGAAGGACACCTAATCCTTGTTTTTTCATGGTTCAAATCTCAAAAAGTAGAAATTGTACAGACCTAGAGCATGAGCTGACATTTAAGACATAGTGTTACGTACTTTGGGAAAGATTCACAAAACTTTGCCCTGGCGCAAACCGGGTTTTGCACGAAGGTGGTATTCACAAAAGCCAAGTTTCAGCCCACAAACTGGGTTTGTGCTGGGACAAAATGTGGAGGGGGCAGCAATGCAAATTAAGAGGAGGTGATGTGAATATCAGTGCTGTCCGATTCACAAAACATTTGTTTTGCACAAGGGCCTTTTACAGGCCCCCTTGCACAGAGCAAATACTGCTGACTGAGACCTTGCTTTAATCCCCCACAACCCTAATGGTTGGAAGAGGTACTGCAGTGCCCCACAACCACTGATCGCTGGCCTGATAAGTAAAAAAATAATTTTCTTCCCTGGTACCAATGGTCCACCCCCCATACACAAATTGCGAGCCCGATAAGTATAAAAATAATCAAATTCCTTGGGACTAGTGCCCCCCCTTCATCAACTGCCAATCACTGGCCCAAGAGTAATGACAGAAGTCACCCTGGTGGCCAGTTGTCCCACCCTCCCCCAATCACCCTCCTGAACACAGAAACAATCCTAAGTATTGATCTCCCTGGTAGCTTGTGGTCCCTCCTCCCAACCGATCACCCTGTGCACTGTATATGGTACACACTCATAGAATGACAGCTCACTCTGACCAGCCGTGGTGGAGAGAGGAGAGATATGCTGGTCACCAGCTCGGATTTGGGATGGGGGGAGTGGGGTGGTGAGACACTACCTGCTGGGGTGTGGGTGCACCGGAACACCAGGGAATAGATGCTACATCATATACTGGGGTTTGGGGATGGAGGGGTTCACTAGACCACCATAGAAATATGTATATTTACTATATGGGGCTCGGGATGGGAGAGGGACCACTAGCCACTAGGGAAGTCTTATTTATATATGGGATGTGTGATTGGGTGGGAGGGCCACTAGCTACCAGGAATTTGATTTCTATTTCAGGAAGGGTTTTGAGTCACGGTGGACCACTGGACTCCAGAGAAATCTTTTGGTTTTGATATCTGGCCAGCGATCAGAGAGGGAGGAGGAGGGAGGAGGGGAACACTTGACCACCAAGGAATATATTTATTTACATTGGGCCAGCAATCAGTGAGTTGGGACCACTAGATCATCAATGAATGTATTTAATTAGATTGGGCTGGTGATCAGCGAGGGGATTGCTAGACCACCAGGCAATATCTTACTTTCGACTGGGCTGACAATTGGTGAACGGTGGGGAGTCAAGATCATGCCCTTCGTAGCTCTATACAGGTGTACCCATAATGGGCATGCAAATGGCCACCTAGTGCCTTGCATGCCAAATGGGCTCATTTGCATGGCTGCCTTTGTGAAAAGGAAATAGTGTCCTTGCATTATTTCTTGTGGGTCCATGCTCCTGGCTGCATGTCGAGGCGGTGCTGCTAGGGTAGTGCTGGTAGTTCTGGGGTTACCACTGCCTCAGACTTTCCAACTGTGAATAGCGATTTTTGACACCTGTGCAACAGCAAAGCACAATGCTAAATTTTGCATTGTCTTTTTGAGTTTTTGTGAATCTGGCCCCTTGTCTTTCATGATTTTATCCAGTTTCATTATGACTCTGATGCATGTGTTACATGCTGATTAGCATATTGATGTGATTTATAAGTCACAAACTATGATCACAAATGGGTCAGCACATAGGGCTTCTATAGCACTTAAGTATGTGTCTCTCTTCAATTATGTAACTGGATCAGACGTCAGTGCCATCGTATGACTGGATAAAGGTGCTGATTTGCAAAGCAGTTGAAAGCTTTTTTTTTTTAACTTTTCTTTTAACCCTTGAGTTGCCAGTAGATTTAAAACTTAATGGATTTCAGAACTGCTATAGATGTCCATGGCACAGCAAGGGTTTTAAAAATGAAAAAAAAACAATTAACATTACTGTGGACAAGGAAAGGAGCACTATGGTTTAAAATGTTGGTTCCTGCTTTAAATCTGTATGATTTCTGATTTTGGAGACAGTGATCCCTAAAAAACAAGGTTTAGCCATCCGCTAATTTGCTATTGCTTGGGTGGAAATATGACTTACTCCAATTTTGATGACTATTTCTCTCCTTAAAGTTCAGCTGTAAATTTCCCGCCCCATGGTTCCTTCCTGTAATGTTGCAACTTCATTATAATATATATCATATCACATCACATTATAATATATAGCACATCACTGTGCTGTTTTTTTTCAGAGTTACCTCTATGGACATGTCCAACAAATGAAAATTGGTAACACCCTGTCCGACATCCAATTTGTTAGTACAGGGGTTCCACAGGGGTCTGTCCTGGGACCTCTCTTGTTTACTTATTATATATCTTACTGCCATTATCTGTATAATGCTTGCCATTATTTTTTGTTGTTTCTACCCATTGTATTTTTGTAGCACTGATGTACTGTTCCTCTATTTGTATTATTGTACCCATGTTGCTGTTGTTCAGCTGTTCTCCTTTTGTTGTACTCTCCCGGGTCGTGCCTGAAAATAGTCATTTTATGGCTAGTGCACTTTCCCGGTTAACAAAAACTAAATAAATAAATAGTCTCTTTCTAAATCAGCTCCTGCAAGCATGCCAAGGCCGTATCGTCCTCTAAGTGGATTTTGCCATTTTATACACAAGTCATCCGGACATCGAAACCATAGAACAAAATTTGCAAAGCAACTTCAATCTAGTAGAAAACTGGTTCATTAACTTGCATTTACTGCTCAACCATAACAAAACAAAAACCTTGCTGTTTGCCTCTACACACAGCAGACACAAATTGGCCAAGCCTGTCATTCGAAACAAACAAAACGACATGCTTGAAATGGTCCATAATTTAAAATATATAGGGGTTATGTTGGACAGTTCCCTATCATACTCACTCCATACTGACATCGTATCCAAGTCAGCAAACAGAAAGATCGGGCAACTGTACAGGCATAGGCACTGCTTCACAGAAGATGCCATCAAACTTGCTTAACAAGCTTTGTCTTCTCTGTAATCGACTAAAGTCTTGTCATCTATTGCGTGGCCTCCGACACGGCCCTAAAAAGAAAAGCCCTGATACTAAATAAAACCTGTAGGCTACTCTTGGGAGTTCCAAGCCTTACCCACACTTGTGATTTATACTCTGTCAAGGGGCTGGCTAGACTTAGATAACATAATTAGTTATCAACTCTGTCTCCTGGCCAAGGAGGCCACACTTGGCATGACACCCCACCCCCGCCGGAGTACAGACCTTGCTAACACCTGCTGTTCCAACTAGACAAACTCGTGGAACACAGAACAATCCCTATCAGGTGCCGTTCTGTCGAACCTTGCAAGGCCAGCGGTCCTTTGGCTTCTGTGCCACTAACCTGCTAAATTCCCAACCTAGAGACCTTCTTGCAGAAACTAAAATAGGTCCATGTAAATATAAGCTTTGATCCCACCTCTCTGGCCGTATAATGTGCACCTGCCACCTATAGACATATTTATTGACCAAGGCCTGGTTCTTAACTGCTCTGGCACTTATGTCCTCCTAAGACCTGCTATCTGCACATAACCACAGCCCTCCAACTTCCCTTATCCTCCTGTCACCTTTCCCTACATCCTTGCTCCTCTACCCTCCCTCTCCATGCTGCTAGTCATTCACCTTTTTTTATTCACTAACCCTATTTTCCCCCTGCCTTCACTACCTCTCCCTCCTCCTCCCAATGACAATGGGTACTGGCCTTGTCTGTCTCCTGCTCCTACATACCCAAACTCCTCGTCTTGTCCCTGTTACACTTAGGCATTCGCTTGATCATCTGTCACCAGTTTATTTACTTCATTTGTCATTCCCTCCCTCAAATGTACAATGGACTCTTCATGTTCTCTTGTTTGAATTTTCTAATGTTATTTGTATTGTACTATATGAACTTACGTATTTTGTATTCTCTGATGTGGAACCTATGAAAGTGAGCTGTTAGCTCAAAGGTTGTAATCCGAGACTTGAATAAATAAAATAAATAAATAAAAAAATATATAACTTTTCTGAACCAGATATGTCAAAAGCAATGACTGCAGTTCAATGGATGGAAGCAATTAGCCATTTCCCCTACCTGAGCTATTTTAGTCAGCTCCCTGCAGTCTCACCCAAATCCATTTTTTCTTTGCTGTAGCCGGAGGCTCTGCTGGGGGACTCAACCCCTTTCTTCTGGTGTTTGTCTCCTGCTTCCTTTGTGCTTTGGGGGATTTCAACCACCTTGAGCCACCACCTTTCTAGGTCTGTATTTTGCTTTTGTCTCCTGGCTATTGTTTTGCTTTTTTTTGTCCCTCTGTTCTTGCTGAGCTTTTCATCTTAGTTCCTATGTTTGTCTCTGCTTTGTTTCTTTTTGGAGGTTCCTAGTTGTCAGCGTACTGCCTTTGTCATTTTATTTTGCTTTGTGCTTATTTATGCTCCAGAGTTACATGTTTTTTTTCTGTATCAGTTTCAATCATCCTGTTTACCTGTACTGTTTTTGTACCATTTGCCGTCTCCTGTTCATCTAAACTCCTTAACTGCTTACACCTGGCAGCCACTAGAGATATTATGAAGTTTTAATTTGCTGACGAATTTCTGGCCAAGTCGCCAAATCAGCCTCCATGGATCATTTCTTGAAGTTTGTCTGTTTATTAAAAAGTTTGCTATTTGTGACTTCACCTTGCTTGGGGTGTATTTAGTGCAAAATAAGTTATTTTGCACCTAAAAACACCAAAAGCAAGGCAAAGCAAACTTTTTAATACACTGTCTAGTGGTCCCCCCCTGCTGATCGCTGGCCTGATAATGACCATTCCTTGGTGTCTGGTGGTTGACACTCCCCGCTTTTGGCCACGCAATGTTATGATTATTCCCTGGTGTTTAGTGTTACCCCCCCACAACAATCACCAGCCCTATGTAAAATTAAAAACCTTTCCCTAGTGTCTAGTGGTCCCCTCCACCCATTGCAGGCCTGATGTTAAAGAAAATCTATCCCTGGTGTCAAACAGTCCCTTCCCACCCGCTCAATGTTATTTGTAGCATTTCCCAGTGTTCAGTGTCCCTTCCCCCACCCTATCACCCACCCAATATAATGTTACCGTTTCCCTGGTGTCCAATGGCCCCCCATCCTGATCCCAAGGTGTTATACCATTCACTGGTATCTAGCAGACCCCCATCCCTATCTCTGATCCCCTGTAATAAAAAAAGGGTAGTCCATTCCTTTGTGTCAAGTGGAACCCTCACTCTGGCAGGTAGTGCTCCATCACCCAGTTCCCTCCCACCCTGACCCAGCAATCGGCACAGCCCTCCACTCTCCACCATGGCTGGCTGCTAACTGAGTTGTCAATGAATGAGAGTGTACTTGTACAAGTACACACTCATTCTTTGACATGACAGCCTAGTCGGCAGCTGGCTATGGTGGTTGTGCAAGGTAGTGCTGGCCATCAGCAAAGGGGTCAGGATGGTGGGAATGGCTTGGCGGGCCACTTTAGTGGCCCACCACTCTATCCCCACTTCCCAACCCTGAGCCAATGATTGGCTCAGCCCTCCACTCTTGCTTCCACCACAGCCAGCAGCTGACTGAGCTGTCAAAGAATGAGTGCATACTTGTACAAGTATGTGCTCATTCATTGACAGCTCAGTTGGTGGTCAGCCATGGTAGAGAGCAGAAGGCATGCTGGTTGCTGACTTGGGGTTGGGGTGGGAGGCAGGATGGTGGGGCACTACCTGTCAGGGTAGGGGTGGGGTTTGGCTAGACACCAGGGAATGGACTACCTTTTTTTTCATATTACAGGGAATTGGGGATAGGGAGGGGGGTCCACTAGACATTAGGGAAGTATAACACCTACAGGGGATCGGGATGGGGGGACCACTGGACACCAAGAAAACTGTAACAGTATGTAGGGTGGGTGATTGGGTGGGGGAAGGGACCACTGGACTCCAGGGAATACTACAAATATTATCAAGCATGGGTGTGGGTGGTGGAGGGACCACTAGAAATAGAGGAAGATTTTTCTTTAAAATCACGCTGGCGATCGGCAGGGGGCAGGATCCACTAGACACCAGGGAAAGATTTTTATTTTACATCGGCTGGTGATCAGCGGGGGGGACCACTAGACACCAGGGAATAATCATAACATTGGTCGGCGAATGGCGGGGGGGGGCCACCAGACACCAGGAACAATTTTTGGTTGAACAACTTTTTCTGTGCCAATCTGTACCAGTGGAGTTGCCAAACATAGTCAGCAGAGTTGCAAACTCTGCATTTTGCTGAGTTATCAGTTTTGCGTGAAGCTGGACTTTACACAGCAGATTAACTCTGCTAATTGAGGCAAATCTGTGAACTAATCTGTTGAGCGGAGTTTCCCAACTTCACACATCTCTAGCAGCAGCTCTCTTTTGGGTTCGGTGGTTTCATTACTGACTCCAGCAGCACACTGCTTCCTGGTTTGATTTCCCCATGGTATTGATTCCATATGCCATTGCATTCCCTAACAGTATTTATTTGTTTCTACAGCTTTAACATGTTATCTCTTACCATAATCACTGCTAACAGGTGTTCCTTACCTCATACTGTCTCAGTGTCCTCAGTGCTAACAGTGACACTTCACCTCATGCAGTCTCTTAACTTATTCTGTGCTAACATTTGCACTCACATTCATGTTATTTATTGCAGTTCTCAGTACTACCAGTTGCATTTCCAATCCTGCACTCTCCATCACATCCCCACCTCTCTCTCTATCTAGCATGAATCTGCCCCCTTAAAGTCCGCATCTTGAAGGTGGGTCCCTCACAGGGGGTGGGGTCCATTTCTTTCTACCATTAGGGGGGAGAAGGTCCTCCACTCTGGGGAAGTCTTTGGCAGTGCAGACAACATTGGCTGAACCTTTTGATGTAGCAGTTAAGACTTCAGCTGCTGGAAGGGGGTTTCCAAGTCCCAGAAGGACCATTCAGCTGCTGACGCTTCAAAAGATATTCTCCCTACAGCCACCTAAAGGTTCACCTGGTCTCCATTCTATAACCTCCCTTGTTCTTCCTGACCCACAATGGTGAAGATTGTGCAATCATCCTGCTCTCACCCCTCTAGGGCTTGGCCTTACCCCTCCTGGGTTTGGCTTTGGCCTTATCCCTCCCAGGTTTGGCTTCTCCTCCAGGTCTTTGAATGGGGGCCAGTTGAGTGACTTTCAGAAGTTGTCACTCTCCTCCTCTGTGGGGGGGGGTTCTAGCAGGTTTCCCCTTTAGCTGCAGAAGCCACCAACTTCCAGTACCCCCATGGCTTTCCCGTTAGAGGGAAAGATTGAGAGCACTTCCTCTAAAAATCTTTCCTTGGAATTGGGTCTCTAAATTGCAGTAGTCTTTGGCAACCGGTAACCGGGTAAGGCCCACTAGACAAAAGTGCCTGTTTTCAGGGGTGACCTGGGAGCACTGGGCGGTTAAGTGACTTGCTCAGAGTCACACAGTTTGCAAGTGGAGGTTGTGAGAATCAAACTCAGGTCTGGTCTGCTAGATGTACCAAGCTCGTTCACACCTTGTTCCTCTAACCTCTAGGCTATACTGCCAACCCAGTTAGTAGTGAGCCAGCATGAATTCATCCCAAGTCTGGAGGGAAGGTGACCAAGACCTTGGATCCCCAGAGGTTCCCCTCATAAGGGGCTTTTCCTCTCATCCATGCTGAAGGTCATAAAGGTTAGGTAGTCCGTAGAAAGTAGTACTCAAGTAGTATATCTATATAGCACATGTTGATCCAGGTAGATTTCTGCTGTTGAGCTGTGGTTAGAGGATGGCCTTTTTTCTCTTTTGCCATTCCCTCTATCCTTAGAGAAGTCATGCACCTTCTGCCATCAATACTAATATTGTCAGCCATTGCACAATGCTGCCTATGTCTGTTACAAGTCATCACTACTGCTATCAATCAATGTTTATCCAATTTCTGCATTCACTACTTGCTGCTTGTCTTTTTGGGGTCTCCTTCCTAAGGTTCTGATAGCCTAAAGGAATTATTCTCCCGGGGCACCCCTAGGGGTGTAACCTTCCTCAAGAGGGTTTCTTTGCCTTGACGATACCCTGACAGGGTGGTGGTTCCCAGTGGGACAGAGAGGTCAAATGGCCAAAGTATCTATGTATATCAGTAAACGACATAAGCATTCAAATACTATCAGACTATCAATGAAGTTGCACAAGAGTAACTCAGCACTAACTTGTATACACACATTCAAATCAAAGACTATGACTGCAGTTCAGTGGGTAGGAGCGATTAGCCATGCCACCTTCCCGAGCTACTGTATTTAAGTCAGCTCCCTGCAGTCTCATTCAGAGATGTTCTTTCTTTCCCCCACCATCCTCCACTCCTCCTCCAGCAGCATGCTTCTCTCTCCCTTGGGCTCCTTCCTAAGGTACTTTTAGCCTAAAGGAATTATATTCTCATGGCACCGCTGCATTTAAACCAGGAGATGCTGCAGTCAGATAGCAGAAAGTGGAAGTTCTTTCTTAAAAGGTGTTCTCCATCTCTGGGGAGAATGACTGGTCTGTTTCACAACCTGACATGGTGACCCACATCAAGGGGATCCATACATATTCCTGACTACCGAAATCCTGACAACGTCAAGCCTGACATCAGAATCCTGACAGGGACTGATGAATGACAAATAAAATACTGACAAATAAAATGCCATCAGGTAAGATCCCAACTTTCCTGAAACACAATTAAAATACACAGATGAGCAAGTGTATCGGGCAAAAACAACAAACAGATCGGAAACACAACACAAAACAGTATTGTTTATTGATTACTTCCTTTAAAAAAGAAAAGCCTCAGACTGGAGTAAGGCGCCTGTCTAAAAACTGTCTGTTGTCATAAATGCTGTTACCTGCTCTGTACTTTTTCCAACTGGTGGTTATGGGATACGGCACGCAGGAAAGTGCAGAGAAAAAAAAGCAGGTAAGCAAAATGCCAGACACTCTTGCACTTCTGTCTAAAATGCTGTGATGGGGAAGTACTGCAGGGATGCGATAGCAGTGATTGCAGCATGTTCTGTACCCCAATCTTAAAAAAAATCAGTCAGTCTTACATCAGGTACAGTTTCTGACTGATTTCGCAAAGACAATGACTCGTGCATCAGTGAGCAAGCTATGCAAAAGTCAGCAGTGAATGCATTTAAACAGTTTCTAACTAGGATTCATTGTACTGACTGCTGAGTTGCTGCCTTTGGGAAATCAGTCTGAAACTGTACCCGATGTAAGACAGACTGCCGAGTTGTGATCTGTGCCATACTCTCGTCCATCTCTGTGCTTCCACTCAGAACACTTACCTTTTTTGTAAGTCTCCTAAACTACTGAGCAGTGATTAGTGCTGCATAATTGAAATATATCACTTGTGCCTACAACCCACATACTTCTTTCCCGATCCCTCAAAATGCTCACATCCCTCTCTGTGCTTCCGCTCAAAGCCCTTGCTTTTTTTGAGTTGATGCCGGAGAAAGCTCCCGCTCAGAACTGCTGACCTGTGTCAATGCTGTAAGCTGTCCAAAAGTCAGCTTTCTGAATGTTGAGAATACAGTGTCAGTATTTCGTATCTGTCAGCTTTTTAAATGTTGGGATTATGGTGTAAGGCTAACATTTGATGGGAATCTGAGTGTCAGGAAATTGTACCTAACCCATGTCAATCAGTGCAAGCTGACCAAATATACACTGACAGAAGGCTATGACACAGGAGTGTTGTTGTGTCCTGCAGGGAAGCTTAAGTCCTCTTATGATAATTTTAAGGGACAGAAGAAGCAAGCATTTATGACCTGGGATGGTAAAAGAAATTCCCACCTCTCCTTCACACACTTACAAGAGTCTAGATGTTGCAGTTCCTCCCACTTTCTGCCTGTTGGAATTGGGTTGCCAGCATTTTCCAAGCTGGTTAGAAGTCCTAGGAGTATTTGGGCAAAGGTTTCAGGACAGCACTTGTGATGTGCACCATGGAAAGGAAGAGTGGAATGGTGTAAGAAGGAGGTCCTGGGGAAATTGGATGGCTCAGTGAATTGTTAGCTCATTAAGAAGCCTTTCAAATTTAGGGCAATGGTTCAACTCCAGCCCAAGTTAGTAGGGCCTGAAAGCCATTATCACCTGAGGGCTATTCTGTGGCCTATGTGAATCGAGCTGTGGTGATCTCCATCTATTTCCCAGTGGGAAGATGTCCACATCATAAAACCACCAACACAACTTCCAGTAATTGGCATCCTTCTTGGCAGTCTCACATAAGAGGCCAAGGATGGAATGGGAATGCAGTGTAAACCTGGTCCATCCATGACAAGGTTAGGGCACATTGGTGGGGCTGTTTTAGAACTCTAACATTTTGATTGCTGGTACAGTATCTCTCATGTTTATAAACAGTGGGCTTCAATGTTCCAGAACTAACAATTTGGCACCTTTCCTGAGCACTAAATTTCACACACAGAAAGGAATGGAGTTCCTGATGCAATGAGCAAGTAAGGCAAAAAAAAAAAAAAAAAAATAATAAAAACATTGTAAAAAGGCCAGGGCTGGTGCAGTTCTATTTGTTAGAAAGTCAAATAAATGAGTGCCTGCCCAGTGGCATGGAGGGCTGAGGTGTTGCACCTCACCTCCTGCCACACCAGTGACCCATGTTTGGTGATGATCATGGGTTGCTGGGGGTCATCCAGGAGGGAGAAAGGCTTGGTGAGAATTGAGCGGCTGCCACCTGGATTGTCACAGTTAAGACGTCTTTTGTCTTTTAGGAAGCCTGTTCTCTGCATATGTTTTGATGTGTGGTACAGGTTATGAATAATTTTATAATGGAATATTCTGTGATTTTTGAGTGAGAAGATCTTCTGTGGGTGTGCCCATATTTCTTCCCAGGGCCACACAGATGTGTCTGTGTTGGTTTCACCATGGGAACATGCCAGGAAAAACACTGCCGGCAATCAGAGCACCGGCATCCAGTCAATTGCAAGCAATGTGCTGCAACATCAGTGCACACAACAGAAAGAGAGACTGTCAATGGCAGCACCAGTGAGGGGGGCACCCCACCAAATGCTGCACATCCCCCTGCTGAGCACCAGCAAGGCAATGGGAGGGGCAGAAACAATGGGTGGCAGTGAGGCAAACAGGGTGCCCACCATGGTGCCCCAGCAGAATGTACGGCAAAACAGGAAGGGTGCAAACACAAGGTGGCCACAGTCCTCCCACCCAACAACCACCCTGGAGCTGGGACCACAACGGTAGCCCACTGACTCATGGCTGTCAGCAATTCCACCCCTGCCACCGGAGCCATCCTGGACACCTGCTAGCACAACAGTGCACAATGGCCACCCCCCAGCATGCAGCCATATCTCTGAGGTGCCCTAATGCATGTTCACCTGAGGAATAGGTGGCGTACACCCCATGTATGCTCAAAGTCCACCACACACCCCCAGCAGAAGCCACCCACTGCTGCCTGTGGTCCCCCCAGTCATGAATGGGGTGGGCCACCGGCACAGCCCACTACACCCCTCCTGCCTGGCACCCTGTTTACATGGCACTGCTGTTGTTTGGTTGCACTTTGTGATATTACCTCTTTGTAAGTGCTGTACCACAGGTGGTGAAATGCTGGTGCTCCGATGACATGGAACCATTTATGTTCAGGGTCCTGGACCAAAAACCTACAGTTTCACTAGCTATATCCTTTAACATAACAATAAAAAAGCATAAACAGCAGAAATGCTAGCTTTGCTAAACATTATTGTAATGAAGTTCCTAGTGGTCTCATCTGGCTTGAGAGTTTAATAATTTCTTTGATAAATCTCACAAACCACTTCTTTGATCAAGTCGTATACTGTAGTTCTGTATTTGATATATCTATATTATACCATAAAGAAATTTGGTCCACCCCCACTATTCTCCATTCAACACATATATCTTTAACTTTAGAAATACCACAGCATGGCTGGACTTTTGGGGCAGTGTTTGGCCTTCCACTTGCGATGTTGATGACCCGGGTTTGGGAACAGAGCTTGGAGTCAGAGGGCTGGCTGGGGGAGAAGGATTGAGCATCTTGGGGACTACTCTTCTTCTCCAGGGGAGGGAAGGGATGAGTGTCTGGCACATCACAGACCCTTAGCGGAGGCTGGGGGTACTACAGTGACTGGTGCCATTATGATCAGGGGTGGGGCAGATGCTGGATGTCATTGCATATCCCTGCTCCACAGGGATCAAGATCTGGAAAAAGCTGTGCCCCCAAGATGATGATCCTCTCTGCAGTCCACTGCATCTGCTCTCCGACAGAGGGGTCATGCTCCCATGGCCCCTACCTGGGTGGGTAAGCTGGGACTTTTACAGCAGCCATTGGGAAGAGCCCCCTGGTGGCCCAGAGGGGCAAGTCTGGGCATTGGGGCGGTGGGTGGGAAGGGTCCAAGTTCAAAAGGGGGTAACCAGAACAAAAAAAAAAAAAGAAATACCACAGGATTCCCAGAAAGCATTCTCTAATGTCTTTCCAGAACACTGAATATTAGGATTCCCACATAAGGGCTGTTGAATAGATTTATGTAACTGAACTTTAAAAAGGTTAGAGGTTTGGGAGATAGGCTTTGCTGAGTCCAGAATTTTTGGTCTTTTATATGTATTTTTTAAGTTTTGCTTTATAAAAGGTATGGAATCCACTCTAGTGTTCAGATATGATAGCAGCATTTGTTCAATTAGAACCCGCTCAGGAGTGTAGCAGTTATTTAAATTAAAGCTGAGCCATTTGGATAGGTAGGTAGGTAATCAATTTGTTCAACATTTAGTCATTACAATGTTTCAAAACAATTTTTTGACATATTAAAATTACATTCTTCTAATCAATAACCATTCCATAAATACAAAGACATATTGCACTAAGTGAAGTTGTCACTGATAGGAAACATCATGTCTCATTGATTTCCTATGCAATAAAATGTTTTATCTGTTAGCTTTAAGAGAGAAATAACAAGAACTAGACAGTACTAAGTCTAATTAGACTTTTATAAATTCAGTGATAATAAGAATTTATACAGGATATTCAATGTTTTCACATCTGTTGATGTAAACAGAACCATAACTATATTGTCCGAAGGGAGAACAAGGGTAGCCAATACAAGTTCTAACTATCTTTTCTGCTCTTCCTTAGTTTAGTTTAGTTTAGTTTAGTTTATTGTTCTAGGAATTACTACCTTTGAGCCAGAGGCTCTTTTACAAAGGTTTCACGTCAATTAGGTACAGTACAAAAAAGGTTACATAGATAACACAACAATTTGTGCTGTGTCAAGAGCGAGAAAACATATACAAATACATATCAAATCATTTGTGCAAAAGGACATGAGATATCAATAATCACATTATTATTATAAGAAAGAGGTCATGCCAGATTAGGAGAAACAAATAGGGAAAAAGTCCAGAACAGAGAGGGTAAGTGAAAGGTGCGGGGAGCAGACAATAGCAGGAGAAAAGGTTTCCCAAACATGTCTTTGTCAAATAACGGAACAGGGTGGGTAGTGAGAAAATAGGAGGTTTAATCAGGGCAGTCACAGGAGCTGGAGGTGGCAAGGTGAGAGAACAGCCTTGATTTGAAAATACCTAGAGAGGTGGAGGCAGTAATATGAGTGCTGAGGGCATTTAGCCTGCTGGGGGCACGATAGGCAAATGATCTTTGTCCCTGAGAAGTCCGGCATCGGGGGACTTGGAGAGGCTGGTGTTCTGATCTTCTGGTAAAACGGGTGCTAGCGCTCGGGCATAACAGGTCTTGGATACAAGGTGGAGTGAGGCCCAGAGTGGATTTTACCGCCATCAGGCAGGTAGGTACTTTATCCGGTTTGAAGTTGCAACCAACCTGAGTCAGCATAGAGTTCACATGTGTGGGTCCGTCGATGTGCACCAGTGAGCAGCCGACAGGCCTTATTTAGGGATATTTGTAATGCGACTAAGTGCTGTAGTAGTGGCAGATCCATATATAACTAAGCCATAGTCAATGACTGAGATGATAGAGGATTGGATGGCAATCCTCAGTGCAGAATGGGTAAGGAGCTGTCGGTTCCGATACAGAATCCCAATTGCTGATTAATAGTTTTGCTGTACTATCAATGTGAGTTGCAGGTTAGGCCTTGATCAAAGTTGATTCCAAGATATTTGAAAATTGGCACTTGTTCAAGGGTATTTCCAGGTATGTATTAATGGTGAGTGGGACTTGCCGTTTCTTGTTTTCGAGTTAGAGAAGAGCATGGATTTAGTTTTCTGTGGTTTAGAACCAGCTTATGTTCAGGAACCACATCTCAACTTTGGAAAAAGCATGCTGAAGGTTGGGAGCGATGAGGTTCAGATCTTTATGAGTGGCAAGAATCACGGCATCATCGGCATAGAGGATTATTTGTTCAGGGCAGGTTGGGGAGGAGTTTAGGAAAGGCTAAATAGGAGGGCCCAGGATGGATCCTGGGGAACTCCTGAGTGAACGGTTTTGAGTCTGAGAGAACTCCAGCTACTTTTACAGATTGAGGCGTGAGCAAGGTAATTTTTACCCAGTCACCAGGACCCTGTGAGAGCCCTAGGGATAGTAGTTGTTTGATAAAGTGACCATGGTGTACTATATCAAATGCCTTAGTTAAGTCAATGAACTGCTCAGTTAGGTTTCCTTTGTCCATGGCATTGTGGATTGCTCCTGAGAATTCAAGTAGGGCAGTCGATGTGCTGTGCCCTTTCCTAAATCCATGCTGCTGAGTGCATAGGATGTTGTGCTTTTCCAGGTAGTCTGAAAGTTGGTCGCCACCAAGCTGCCCAAGGCATTTTAGAGAGGGTGTATTGATATCGGGCGATAGTTACCAGGCAGTGACTTATCACCACTTTTGTGCACCAGAGTGACAACTGCAGCCTTCCATTTCCTAGGGAATTGGCTGTATCAGAGGGAGAAATTGAAAATTTTTGTGAGGGGGAGCAGTACTTCCTCCAGAGTGAGGGACAGAAGTTTAAGGTCAATAGTGTCGCTGCTTGCTCGGGACTTAGAAATGGCCTTCTTTACATATTTATAGACTTCATGTGCCTTTACTAGTTTGAAATGGAAGGGTGGTTTGGTTGGAGATGCAGTAGTAGAAGTAGAAATTGGAGGGTCAGCATCAGTGAAGAAATCAGATGAGAGGACACCACTAAGGTCCGTGAAGGTATCATTTAGGGTGTTTGCAATGATCTCTGGGTCTAATGTGGTGTTCCATCCACATTCATTATAGTAGAAGAGGATTTGGACTGCTGTCCCATGATATTCTTTATGTTGTCCCAGAAGGATTTCCCTTCACCCCAGGAGTTGGAGAGGCATTCTTGAAGTAGGAGCTCTTCATCAAGCGGATCTGTTTAGTACAGTGGTTGCAAGCCTGTTTATATTTCTGGATGTCCGACAGAGTGCCAGTAGCTCTTGCAGTGGCCAGAGGTGATCCTACTTTTGAGTTGTGCCAATAGCTTGCGCTGTGAGCCAGGGATTTGTGAGTGCTTTGATTTTGCGCTTTTTACTGGTGCATAGATGTCACAGGCAGTGTTGAAAGTAGTAATAAAGTAATCAAGGGCTAGGTCCACATCTTGAGTTTTGTAAATCAAGGACCAGTCTATCTGCCTAAGACAGGTCTTGAGATGAGTAAGGTTGCCATAAGGTAGGACTCTGCTGTAGATGGTTTTTGGAGGCGGCTTATGAAACTTATTTGTCCAGGTACATATTATTGGAGAGTGTTCACTGAGCGAGTCAGGGAGAACACTTATATTGGTTATACAGGTAGGGTGACTGGTAAGGATCCAGTCAATGAGGGTGCTGGTCCCTGATTTGTAGTTTTTCCTGGTAGGGGAGTTTACCACTTGTGTTAAATTTGCTGCTAGGATAGCATCTTTGTTTGACCCTGCATCAGAAGCAAGCCAATTGATATTAAAGACCCCAAGGAGAAGGAGTTTGATGTCAGAAGGTTGTGTACTTACGAACTCGAGGACAGCCTGTAGGCCGGAATCAGGATCTTTTGGTGGGATATAGACAGCAGCAATCATGAGGACTTTGTTTTGGGCACCAAGTAGTATCTTGATAGGGAGGAGTTGCACTGAGGTTTCTGTGGTGGGGCAGAACCAGGAGACAGGTGAGGTAGTCCTTTATGTAGATTGCACACCCACCACCCTTTTCGAGGTCTATCCAGCCTGAATGTCTTGTAGCCTTGTATAGAGATGGCATGATCCGGAGTGTTAGGTGTCAGCCAAGTTTCGATGATGGCAAGGATATCCGGGTTGTGTTGGCTGGCAAAGATTTGAAGGGAGGCCAGTTTTGGGAGGAGACTGCAGATGTTTAAGGTAGCAATTTTGAGCCCCCCTTCCATTTTGGCAGGCTTTGTTGTACTGTAGGAGACAGGGCTAGGATTTGAGTGGACACTTCTTGATATCAAGAGGAGGAGGAGTAGGAGTTTAAGAGACAGTTGCTGTACTTCGTAGTCAATAGAATTACACTTCTGAGGCTTATGCGGCTTGGAACAGTGCAGGCGTCTAGGGTCCCAGAGCAAGGAGGTTGTTAGTAATAGAGGATGATATGCCCATTTATCCTTGTTGTAACTTGTCAGTTGCACCCAGTCGCTTGCAGATAGGTACCTGGTGGTTAAGTCAAAAGCCAAAAGAATGATCAACAGCTGAAGTCCAGAGTCACTGAAATGTTAAAATTCCTGAGGGTGATTAACTGTGCCTGCACATATGCAGGATGTGAAATCCCTTTGTCTGTATGCTTCTTTGTCATTCAAACAGGTTGCTGAAAAGCCCACATACATCATGGAGCAGGTCAGACGAAATGTGGATTCCAACAAGACCCAGAGTCACCAAGTTTGTCAAATGTAGTTGCTTTACTTATGTTTTGCTTGGGATAGCTTCCAAAAGTTGATTTTAAAATGAAAATAAAGATACCTGATGATGATTTTTGCAGAAATCCAGTCAGGAGACTTTCATGGATGTAGTGAGCAAGAATGGTATAGTTACCACAAGCAGAAAACATGTAAATCCACAAAACTAAGCTACAGACACAGACAAACACAAGCAGCCACCACACAGACCCAGGGGGCGTGGTTCTTGTTTCAGCACATTATATAGCGGACAATGTAGAACTATGTGCTTAAGATCATCTTCCACCCCATTTTTACATCTACATTTTGGATCACTAGTCCCTTGTCATTTCTGATCAAAGTGAATATAATTTGCTGTGTAAAATTCATACGGTATCTTGTTATGATTCTACGCTCATTCAGGTTTGACAATATAACAAAGTAGGGCTCCAAATTATGTTTTATGTTTATATTTTTGTACCTTCTGTAATTTTTCAGATTATTAATTTTAGCTTGATCTTTCATGATTGCTGTATCCCTCAGTCTCATTTAACCTGAACTACTATTTCTTCCATGGATCTATAATATATTTCATGAAGGAGGTTTCCTTGTCCCTTAGGTAATATGGTTTCTTTAATAATTTTAATTGAGGTTGAGGTAAGGTTCATATGATTATATTTCAGTTCCTCTTCCAGACAAAGCCTGGCTGATCTATTTTCTGGTAAGAGGAATAAATTCAGTATAGATATTACTTTTTTCTCTTACATTATCGTTGCAACTGGAAATTGCCCAAGCTTCTTTCTAAGTATTTCTGCCTGAATAGATTGTTGAACTTTTAAGATGTATCTGTTCATTTTGGTCATTTCAATTTATAAAGGTTTCAGATCTGAAGGGGTTCAAATTTCAGATGCTTATTTGACACTGGTTTTGATTTTATCATTTATTATCTTTAGTTGACCCTTTATTGCACCATGTCCTAACTTTGTGCTGAGTCATTTAAATGCATTGAAAGAAGAAGTTTGTTTGAAATTTTGAGTCATTTGTTTTATTTGAGCAGACCGGAAGAGAGTTTGTGAAAATCTTAAACCAAGATAATCATAAAAGATAGTTGTGGTTATTTTATTTTTGTCAATATACAATGATGGCTTTGACTTACTCTTATTGCTAAATATTACTAAATTGGTCCTATCTCTATTAATAATCAAATTGTCCAGCTTACATAGTTCTACAAAGTGGGTCAATTTCCATTGTAAACCTAGTAAGTAAGTATCAGGATGATATCATCTACATATGCTACTCTAGGCATGGTGTTTTAATTGTGAGTGTGGTTGAAGAATGAAAATCCTCATCTCCCAATTGTTGCAGTGTTGTATTTATGTATAAGTTGAAATAAAGGGGGCTAACAACCTTGGCAAACACCCAGATTTGTGTTAATGGGGGACATTAGATTTCCAGCTTGATCAAATTTAACTTTGAGCCATGTGTCTTTATGGAGTCTTATGAGACTATCCAAAATGTCATGATCCAGATTGTATGCCTTAAGTTTATCCCAAAGTAGTGCTTGACTAATTGAATTAAACACTGCTCTCAAGTCCACAAAACAGCAGTACAATTTAGATTTTTTAATTTCCAGATATTTCCAAATCAGGTGATGTAACACATAACAGTTTTGAACTGTTGGCCGTTTAGTTCTGAATCTATTTTGGAATTCTGAAATTAAATTATTCTCATCTGCCCATTGTTGTAATTGGTTTAGCAATATTCTAGTAAAAATCTTTTGTGAAGAATCGAGTAAGCTAATCGATCAATACATACTTGGGTTGTTTATAGTCCCTTTTTAAAATATGGGACCTACAGTACTCCCTTTCCAACTTTTTGGGAAGCACCACCCTTTTACACAATAGTTAAATAGGTTGTGAAGTATTGGCCACCACCACACCTTAAAAGATCTAAAAATATTGGCCAAGATGTTATCAGAGCCCAGGGCCTTATTTGCTGTTATTTTGTCTATGGCTTCTATAATTTACTGGCTACAACTGTAAATGGATTTTGGTAGTATGCCACTTCCCATGTTATTAGGCATCTGATGTTTTTTCTCAGATTGTGATTAATACACAGTATTAAAGTGTTCTTCCCAAGTCAAAGGCATTATTACTGCCTTCATTTTGTTAGTATATTGGGCATAGCCTTGAGTTACAAAGGACCAAAACTGCTTAACGTCTTTCTAAATGATGGTCATTTTTAATTTATCCCACGTTTTCATTTTGAAATGTTTTCATTTCTTCCTCCAAGACTTTTTTATATTGATATCATGCTTTGTTTCTCATCTTACTATGTTCCTTATTGTGGGATTTCTTTATGTTGCCTAATCAGTGTATTGAACCTTCTTTTCGCCATTTTACAATTGCAATTAAACCATGTTTGCGTATTAGTATTCTTCAACATATTTTAACAAAAGAAAAGTCTAATATATTGACAAATATCTTCCCATTTAATAATTATGTCATTAGACTCTGAGTTTAAAAGGCTATTTATTAAATTAGCAAGATGGTCAGAAATTAATATTTCCAAAATTTTTTTATGGCTGATTGCTGCCACTTTATTCTTTCTAGATTTATTATCTCTACATCTTGTGGGGGGGGAATCATCCTTGGAAAAAGTGTTCATTATTTCTATATCAACAAAAAACTAAATAAATAAAATAAAAAATAAATATATGCCAGTTGATTAGTACTGGGAAGAGAGAGAGAGAGAGAGAGAGAGAGAGACATCTGGACATGGAATAACTTTCAGACCTTGAATAGATCAAATTGCATTCAGATTTCCCCAGGCATGATCGAAAGTTGATTTGGCCCAATAAAAGTGAATTCACATTCAGGGTCATTTGTTGTTCTATTATTAAACAGAGAGAAACATATATTCATCTTAATTCCTTTCATTATTCTTCTGTTCTTATTAATCAGTTTATCCTTAGATGTCAGTGAATAATTTAGTTTCCTATTAATTATGTTGATTCCATCTATCAAATCTTGTTTCTACTGGGAAGGAGAGGTATTTTCATTATACTTAGCATTAAAATCAGCTATTATAATCAACATGTTTTGTTCAAATTTTTCTGATATGTCTTCTATGGTCGACTTAAATTGCTGCCATACATCTTCATTTTTTGTTACTCTGTCTTTAGGTGGAACATATATATTAATCAGTATGCTATCAGTGTTACCATTTACTAATTTAAGTGCTTGCCTAACTTGTGAATGTACTTTTAATTGAGTAACCTAACATAGAAACATAGAAGTTGATGGCAGATAAGGACTACAAGGCCCATCCAGTCTGCCCATTTCTTTTTCTACCTCATAAATGTGCCATCAGCCTTTGCTTTGTCAATGGCCTATCTATTCATACTCATCTGTATTGCTCCCTTATTCCTAACCCATGCCTGTTTGAAGCCCTGCACTGTATTCATATCCACCACTTCCTGCCATAGGCCGTTACATGCAGCCACCACCCTTTCTGTGAAAAATAACTTCCTCACATTACCCCTTAATCTGCCTCCCTCTAATCTCATGCTGTGTCCTCTTGTCCTGCCATTTTTCTTATATTGAGACATGTTAGGCTCTTTCACCTTGTTAATGCCCTTAAGGTGTTTGAATGTTTTGATCATATCACCTCTCTCCCTCCTTTGCTCTAGGGTATACATACTGAGCTCCATTAATCTGTCCTCATATGTTTTCTGATGCAGTCCCTGCACCATTTTGGTTGCCCTTCTCTGGACTGCCTCAATTTGGTTAATGTCCTTGTGTAGGCTGTGGTCTCCAGTACTGCACACAGTACTCCAGATGAGGCCTAACCAGTGTCTTGTAAAGAGGGATTGTTACCTCCATTTTCTGACTTGTGATACCCTACTAATACACGTTAACATTTCCTAGCCTTACCTACTGCTTTAGTGGTCTGCTTGGATGATTTCAGGTCATCGGTGATGATGATGATGATGATGATGATTCCCAAGTCTCTTTCTTCCCTTGTGACTGCCAGCAACTCCCCTCCCAGCCTACAGGTGGCTTCAGGGTTTCTCTTCCCTATGTGCATGATCTTGCACTTCTTTGCATTAAACCCCAGTTGCCACTCTTCTGATCATTTTACTAGTTTATTCAGATCTCTTCTCATTCTGTCCACCCCATCTGGATCATCTACTCTGTTGCAGATCTTGGTGTCATCTGCAAACAGACAAACCTTACCCTCCAGTCCATCTGCAATGTCCCTGATGAAGATATTGAAGAGGACTGGCCCCCAGGACTGATCCCTGAGATATCCCACTTGTGACTTGCATCTCTTCTGACTGTATACCGTTTACCTCAACTCTCTGTTTTCTGCCTGTCAACCAGTTTGCCACCCAGTTGACCAACTTCTGACCCACTGTGAGCCTACCCAGCTTATTAATCAATGTTCTATGTGGAACAGTATTGAAAGCTTTGCTGAAGTCAAGGTAGGCGACATCAACTGCTCCCTCTTCATCCACCACTCTGGTTACCCAGTCAAAGAAATCTATGAGATTAGTTTCACAGGACCGTCCTTTTGTACACCCATGCTGTCTTGGATCCTGTGCTCCTATGGATTCCAGGTGCTGCACTATCCTTTCCTTAAGGAGTACCTCCATAATCTTGCCCACTACTGAGGTAAGACTGACTGGTCTGTAGTTCCTTGCCTCCTCTCTGCTACTACTCTTGTGGAGCGGGATCACATGAGCCCTTCTCCAGTCTTATGGGACCTCTCCTGTGCTCAGAGACTCACTATACAGTTTTGATAATGGCTCTGTTAGTGCCACCCTTAGCTCGTTTAGTACCCTGGGATGTATGCCATTAGGTCCCATTGCCTTGTCCACCCTGAGCTTATCTAGCTCTTGTAGTACCTTTTCTTTTGTGAAGGGACTAGTGCTAACCTCCCTCCACCCTGTGTCCATGGTGCTGAGCTATGGGCCCTGCCCTACATTCTCTTCAGTAAATACTGAGCAAAAGTATCTATTTAGGATAGATGCTTTTACATGGTCCTCCTCCTCCTCACATGTCCCCTTATCTCCTTTGATCTTAGCAATACCTCCTCTGGACTTTATCCTTTCACTAATGTATCTATAGAAAGTCTTGTCACCTACTTTTACTGTTTGTGCTAGTGTTTCCTTGGTTTGGGCCTTTGCCTGTCTTACTGCCTTCCTTGCTTCCCTTAGGGAATTTTGGTATGCCTCCCTATCTTCATCCAGCTGCCTTCCCTTATATTTTCTGAAGGCCAGCCTTTTGGCTCTGACCTTTTCTGCTACTGTTTTTGAGAAACAAAGTGGTTCCCTTCTTCTTTTGCACTTCCTTTTCTCTCTAACACATTGGGATGTTGCTTCAAGTATTGCATCCGTAATGCTTGCCCACTTTGCCTGTACCCCCTCACCTGTATTTCTTTTTGCCAGGGCTAGTTTAACTCTATTGGCCATCTTATCAAAGTCAGCTCCTCTGAAGTCCCATATTTTTGCCTTGGAATGGGATAGTTTAGTTGTAGTGGCCAAATTGAACCATACCATGTGATGGTCACTGTCCCCCAGGTGACCTTCTACCTGGAGATCTGTGATCCTTTCCTTGTTAATCAGTACTAGATCTACAATAGCTCTGTCTCTTGTGGGCTGTTGTACCAGTTGTTTGAGGCCCTCCCCCTGCAGGGAATCCACCATGTGTCTAGTTCTGGTAGATGTTCTAGCTGCTATTGACCAATCTGTATCTAGCATGTTGAAGTCTCCCATTATCAGAGCTTCCCCTTTTGCTGTCATGTTTTGTATATCTTCTAACAGTAATGTGTCTATGTCCTCCCCCTGGTCTGGGGGACTGTAGGCAACCCCAGTTCTTATGACTGTCCCATTTCCTGTTTCCAGGGTGACCCACAGTTCTTCTGGCTCCTTATGTGTATTCTGAATTTCTGTAGCTTTGATATTTTCATTGACATACAAGGCCACTCCCCCCCTGTTTGTGTCTCGGTCTCTTCTGATCAGTACATAGCCAGGTACTGAAGTCTTCCAAGTATGGTTACTGTTAAACCATGTCTCGTTAATTGCTACTATGTCCAGTTAAGGCTCTGTCATTATTGCCTGCAGGCCTGGGATCTTGTTTCCCAGACTTTGAGCATTTGTGTACATGATTTTCCATTGGCCAGGTTTGGTGTGTTAGTTGTTATCTAGCGTTTCCCCTGTGCATCGTATGGAGAGCTGGACCTTTCTCCTTACCTGGTAATGCAAATGAACTGCAAACATGCTGAACTCCTGTTTGACCACTAGCTGAGGGGGGAGGGGTGTTCTTCCCATTCGACGTATGGGGTGCTGCACCCCTCTCCCCATTTGCTAGTTTATATATTCTGCAAAGATGTCAAACTTCTGTCCCAATGCACTGACTCCCTCCTTAGTCAGATGCAGTCCATCAAATTTAAAGAACTTTCGCTCCCAAAACTGTTACCAGTTCCCTACAAATTTGTGTCCTTTTTCCTGGCACCAGCCCTTGAGCCACATGTTTAGCTCCCTTATCTCCTCTTCTCTGACCTTCTGACCATCTGTCCCCCCCCCCTCCCAGACTGGCAGGATCTCAGAGAAGGAGATGCTGGACGAAATGGATGATAGTTTGTCACCCAGCCTGGTCAGGTGTTCCTTGGTCTCCACAACTGACCAGCTGGCAAGATCATTAGTCCCTATGTGTACCAGGATGTCAATGTTTTCTCCTGCTTCCTGAACAATTTTAGCAATGCAGCCAGTGTCTCTCCATGCTGATGTACCTGGGAGACATCTGATCATTACCCCTGGCTGAAGATAGGTATCAACTCCCTGAATTATGGAGTCTCCTATTATCAAAAGTTTTTTGGATTTCCCTTTTGCTTTTTTGGTTGTGGTTCCTGTTTTGGGCACGTTTTGTTGTGCTAACTTCTGTGCTGCAGTGTCCTGCTTTACAGTGTCCTCTGCCCCTTTGTTTGATTTTGGAGATAGAGGCAGATACCTGTTTGTAGTTTTTACATGGTTTGTGGATTTAATATGTTGGAGAGCAACGAGTGATGGGGACCCAATTTGCCCCTCCTAACCACCTGCCAACCTCCCAGACCAACTATCCTCTGTGGTTGAGGTGCATCTGTTGGATGTTGGGGAAATGGTGGGTGGTTCTTATAATATATTTCCTCCTGAATATGAAATTTGAGGTGCACATTCTCTGCCCATGCTGCCTGGAGCTCAGCCCTAAAATCTCCAATGGTCCAGCATGTAGGACAGTGTCCTAAATCCTGTAAAACTGTCCTTCTGAAAAGTGTTCCACAGTACCTGCAGTTAATGATATCCATTCCAGATAAGTTGTTGGGTTTATTACTAGGTCAGAGTAATTAGAAGGAAGAAAATTAAAGTAAAAGTTTGATTTTGTGTTTTGTTTGTTTGTTTTTGTATAACTTGTTATAACAAGTTAAATTACTAATGCCCCTGTAAATAAAGTCACCGTGTTGATGCCCCACTGATCTGGCCCTTCCTGCTTTGCCACAGGAAATGTCATGACTGTGCTACCCTATAAAAGGAGAGTGGTGTGGGGTGGTTGGGGATGGGGTGGGTGGCTGGGCTGGGAAAAATAAAGCAATAAAATGTTAGCAACAAACAGTAACAAACCCTGTGAGTACAAAATAAAAACAACAACACACAGTAAATCTGCCTAGCCAAAATAAGTCTTAATCATTTCCCTTGCTCTGGTAAGGTTCTTTGCTCTGTCCTTTCAAGCAACCAAGAAGGAAAGAGCTCAGGTGAAGCTAGGTGCCCCGGTCAGCAAACCTAGTTTAATGATATTTTAATAAATGTAGCTAATCCTGACTTAGGTCTTCCATTTTTCTTAGTTTTGGTAACTGATTTTACATAACCCACATATCCAGGAAGTAATGGGCAAGGCCACTGTTTTTCGGTTTTTACCGGAATATCCGGTAAAATTCCGGAATTAGAGCTGCCTGAAAACCGGTAAAAATGAAGATTTCATGGAATCTGGCATTTTCTATCAGATTAGTACATCTATAAAAAAGTCTGTTTTTCTTTTAATTCCTTCCTGTACTATTTTCAGTTTGCTTTATTTAATGCTCTGTATATTAAGCCTTCTTTAATTCTGATTATTTATGCACATACTAAAAGAATGATAACAGAATCCCGGTAAAATCCGGAAATTAGAGTAACAATCACCGGTGAAATTCCGGAATCTTAAGTCTTGAATATGGAATTTAATTGTTTTAATCACCGTAAATCACTGGCCTTGGTAATGGGGGATCAGCATCTACTAGCCAAGTTTCTTGTAGACAGAATATATCTTTCCTCATTAGAAAAAGCCCTAAATTCTTCATCAGCCAGTGTATTTATTAGACCATGTATGTTTCAAGATAATGATATTTCTTTCAGGTTTTCAACAATCTCAGTGCCTTGATCCTTCTGTTGTCATATTGTGCTAATTGTTGCTAACACAGTAAAAGGGGTTTCAGACTCATAGTGTATGGTTTGCTTTGTATCTTCACTTCCTACTTTGTGTTCATTATGAAATACTTCAGTATTTGTCAAATATATTGAGTAGGGATCCAAGGCAGTAGAAGCCCTTAAAATTAAAGTTGCAAGTTTACTGGATTGGAATGTAAGATCTATTTGTGGGAAACTTGAAATTCCTGGATGTATTTTAATCTATTCAATAGCATTTTTATTATTTTTCATGTTCAAGGCCCAAGATAAAGATGTTGCTATATCTCTTTTTAGTATTCCCATTGGTTGACCTTTTGCGAATTCCCAACCAATAAATTACAGTGTCTTGTTTTCCCATTCAGAGATTATGGCTTCATTATAATTCATGGTCACTTTCTTGACTCTGTCTAACCATAAATCATCCTTTGGTAATTCTTGCTTAACCTCAGTCAACTTCTGTAAATCTGTCCTGGGATTTTCAAGATTAAACATGGGCACCAACTGAGGAGGAAGAATATAAATCCCTTTACACTGTAAGTCTGTTTCCATTTTCCAAACTTTCATTGCCATTTGATGTGTCTTAGAATGGAATAGGACACAATCTTTATACTAGGATTTGTAGAGAGCCATGGAGCGATGAAGCTCATAATTGCTTTCAAACTAATAATAAGCTAGAGAAGGGTATGATGCCATGTATGAGTCCAACCTATTTTTAAAAATGTGTTTGGTATTACTAATAATAACCTCCATAGGTAATGAATTCCATGGTTTTACCACTCTCACTGTGTAAAAATAGTTCCTGTTTTGTACTAACAAAGCTTTTATATTGTAATTGTAAGGGATGACCTCTAAGATCATATGCATCTTCCTTAAATACCAGTCCTAGATTTACCATTAAAAGAGGATCATTAGCCACATCATATAACATTAATAGATCACCTCTTAAACGGTGGGTGGCAAGGGACATTATATTTAAAGACTGAAGTCTACAATCATATGATGCATCCTGTAATCCCTTAATAAGTTTGGTGTGTCTCCTTTGAACTCTCTCTACTTTTTTGATACTTTGTTTTTTATATGGACACCAGAACTGAGATAAGTAGTCCAAATGTGGACGAACATATGCCCGGTATAATGGTACCAAAACTTCCTGTTCTCTAGATTTAATATTCCTTTTTATAGCCCAAAAAACAAAATTTGCTTTACATATAATTGAATTGATATGATGGTCAGGGACAAGATTGTTAGTTATGTTCACCCCTAAATCCTTTTCTGTATCAGATACTGTTAACAACTGATTATTTAAAGTATATTGGTAACCGGGGTTGTTATTACCAAAATGCAAGATTTTGCATTTAGCATTATTTAATTTCATTCCCCATTCAGAGATCCAATCTGTGATTTTATTTAAATCATTTTGTATAATGTTGATTTGATCAGAAGTATTACATGGACCCCCAATCTTCAAGTCAACTGCATATTTGGTAATATTTGATGTACATTTATTTGAGATATCAGATATGAAAATTTGAAACAAACATGGTCCCAGTACTGATCCCTGAGGTACCCCACTAGCAATTGATCCCTGGTGAGAAAGATGGCCATTAATAAGGACCTTTTGAGTTTGGTTAGTTAACCAGTTGATAATCTATAGTACTAAATTCAAATTATTGTGTAAGTTGTAAAGTATATTTGATAGGGCCCAGTGTGGAAGTAGGTCAAAAGCTTTGCTGAAATCTAAATAAATCACATCATATGCCTGCCTTTTGTCTAAATGAAGGCTGACCTACTCATAAAAGCAGAGCATATTAGTCAAACAGCTTCTGCCTCTTTTAAAACCATGTTGTTCATGACCAATTTCCTGTAATAATGGATTCAGCATGTCTTTAATTAATCCTTCTAAAATTTTACACATAGAAGAAATTAAACTAATTGGTCTATAGTTTAAGCTATGGTTTCTGGACCCATTTTTATAAATAGGGATAATCAATGCTGTTTTCCATAATTCTGGAACATAATTCGAATTCAAGCAATTTTCATAAAGGACCTGTAATGGAAGTGCTAATTCATCGGCCAGTAGATATAAAAAAATGTCCAGGAATATTGTCTGGAGATACATTTGCTTTAGCTTTTTGTCCTAATAATTTGGAGTGTACATCAGAGGTGGAAAATGATATATAGGACCCTTTAATATCCTGAATATTGATCTTTTTTAAGTCTTTTTGATAAATATTTCAAAAATATGGTTAGCCATCACAATGGGATTTTGAGTTAAACAGTCATTTATCAGAAGTGGACCTACCTGACCTGCTGTTTTTTTTTATGAAATAATATATGCAAAAAATGATTTGCTATTATCACTATAGGCGTTAGCTGCCAAACTATACTCCCAGTCTTTTTTAGATTTCCTGATCCACTTCTTTTGAATATTCAAATATAAATTTGTTTTTTGTAGTTTTTTTTAAGTAATTTGCATAACATTTTTTCTTCTTTCTAATTAATTTTGCAAAATGTTTCGTCAGCCATTTTGGTTTGGAATTAGTTTTTGAGTATTTGTGTATAAATGGAACATAGTTCTCCCTCAAAGTGTAGATCTTATTGCATAGAAACAATAAATATTCTTCATTGCCTCCTTCATTCAATATAGAGCCCCAGTTTATATTAGCCAATCCTGCTTTCAGGTTGTCAATGTCTGCTTTGTCATATAAATAAACTTTAGTACTATTACGAGTAGGAAGAATAGGTTTATAAATATCAAAAATAATAAAGCGGTGGTCGCTGTAACCTATTGGGGGGCAAACCAGCAAACTGTATAATGAAATATATCTACTGTGCAAAACTTAGTCAAGAATATTATTACCCCGAGTGGGTTGATGCATGCCCTGATTAAGATTGCATTGCTGACAGACATTGATTAATAATTTTGCAGCTGTAGAATGACCAGTTAGTGTAGTCCAATCAATATTGCTCAGATTAAAGTCACCAGCAATTATGACATCCCCAAGGGAACATGCCAAATTAATTTCTTTTATTATACTTTCTAAATAGCAAGTAGATGAACACGGTGGTCGATAACATACCCCTAAAATCAGCTGATGGGTTGCATTTAACATAAGTTTAAGCCATAAGGTTTCAAGGTTATCAGTGTTATTTTTGATATTTGCCGATATATCAATCACTTGAAAAGACTTTCTAACAAATATGGCAACACCTCCACCTTTCCCTTAATGTCTATTAAGTAGAAAGGATGTATAGCCTGGTATGGCTACCTCCCAACTGGATTTAGAATTGCCCCATGTTTCTGTAATTAGAATAATGTCAATATTACCATTCAAGACAGTGACTACTAGCTCCTCTATTTTATTAGTAAGACTTCTGACATTAAAATAAAGGCATTTAATGTCATTAGGAGAGAAGTTGTTGTGCTTCTTAATGTATTTATTAGATTTATCATAAAACTGTTTAGTATTATTCCCACTTCCTGTTTTGGAAGGGAGAGTCATCTCTCCCAAGTCAGTCAGTTTAAATGTTCATTGATGTACCACAGTAGATGATGTCCTAACAACGTGTTGCCCCTATAATTTAAATGCAAACCATCCCTACTATATAGTTCAGATCTGAGATTAAATTTTTCCCAATGGGAAATACAACCCAGGTTCTGTTTGAAACACCATGTTTGTAACCAGTTATTGAAAAAACATATATTATCATTAAACTGTTTAGGTGCTCTGGGAACCGGTAAGACTTCAAAAAATGCAATCTCACATCCAATTTCATTAAGGATATTTGTAAGTGCAACTAAATCTTGCTTAATAGTTTATATATCATTGTACATGAAGTCATTAGTTCTGGCATGAATTATAACTAGGGGCTCTATGCCACCTTGGGCCAAAATATTTCATGACATACTAGTAATATGTGCAATCCTGGCACCTCTGAAAGAGGAACAGGTTCTATTTGCCTTGTACACATTACAAATAGTTCTGTCTAATTTTTTTATCATGGAGTCACCAATAACAAATATCTGCTTTTTGTATCCCCATAAGCTTCCGGGTTTTCCATCTCGGTGCAATCCACAGTAGAGAGAATATCTTCTACAGGTTGGTAAGTAACTAGAGGTAAAATTGGGATGTTAGAAGGAAGGAAGGAGACATGATCCACATGGTATAGTTTCACACAATACATCATCTGGAATAACCCTGTCATTCATTAGATTATGTTTCTGTTCACTAATAATAAGTGAAGTCTTAGTTGGGGTAAAAAGATTAGGAATGGGAAGATAATCAGAAGTATTCCCCTGTTGTACTAAATTCCTTGCGTCAGTAAGTATGTTATTATCGGGTGCACATATGACGACATTATCAACCTGAGTATCATATTTAATCAGTGGGGAATAGCTATTATTAAGAGGCAAAGTGAAGTGTGTAACTTTACGACCCTTCTTGAAGCACCTTTTACTTTGTATCTCATACCACAGATTATCAGGGAGGTCAGAGTTATTATACTCTCTTGGGCGTTTTCTTGAATTATTACCTAATTCGAGATTTATACTGGGGATTTGGCGATCACATCACAGACAGATCATTAATTCTGTTTGAAATATGAAAATGCTGGGCCAGCTAATCAACCAGCTTTAATGGGGTTTCATTAGCTTATCTATAAACCCCATAAATTTCAATCAGATATTCTTTATTACTTTGGTCCAATTTGTTAAATCCCAGAGTTTCTTCAGTTTCTGAAAAACAAGGCTGCTTAGTTTGGGACTGATGGAAGGTCCCTTTGGTCTCATCTCTCTTAGACATAACTTTTCCTTTTTCTGAATGACCACTGTCAATCACTTCTTCATTCTGGTACAAAACTTCTGGCACATCTTTCTGAGAAATAGAGGCTTGTCTATCTTCCACTCGAAAGTTTCCACTAACCATATTTTTGCTTAAAGTGGAGGAATCATTGTTCACCACTCTAATAACTTTTGTTAAACCCTTACAGTTCTTATCACTAGGTATCTTCTGAGAGTGCTTTCTTTTTTATTTTGTTTTTACTTTTATTGTTGTTTTTATGTTTGTTTTTATTTTCAAGGTTTGTTTTTCCTTCAATAAGTGGTGAGAGCCCCCTTCCCTATTTTGACTGTACGTCCTTCATTTTGATGTTATAAGAATTTTTTTCTTTATTAGAATTTGTCCACAGTTCAGTAAGTTCCAGGATTAGTTCCATGCCTTTCAGGAAGGGTGGTTGTAAATTCACTTGAACTGCCTTATTATTATAATTTACTTCTATCTCCTGTTGCAATAATATAGTTTCTGGATGAACTATTGAATCTGAAGTTTTGTTTATTTCATGATTATTTACACAATCCAATAAAGCTCAGTTATAAGCTACATCTGCTAAGTTCATTAACTCCTCTTATAAAGCCCAACTATTTTCAAATATTACATTTGCACAGTATTGGTTCTTGATTATTTCTAATATTTGAGATGAAAGAGATAAATCTAATAAAGTCTCCTTCCTTTGTAGAAACATCCTTATTATATTTTATTTTATTTCCTCATTCAGTACTGATGAGTTAATGATCTCTTTAATTTTCAAATGATCTGAAGGGGGTGTTGATAGAAATAACAGAGATGAAAAAAAGGGGGAAGATTGTTCACTTACTTCCCCGATTCTTTTCCCTGAAGGTTTTTCCATTTCAATATTACCTTTATTTGAGATCAATTTTTTCATTCCTTCCTTCAATCGTATGGTCTAGATCTTGTATTACCAAGGATAAATTATCAGTCTGTGGTAGATTTCTATTCTCAAAACCTTGTTCCTTTAAGTTTTTATTAGGAAAGAAAGCTCTATTGTAAGAGATTGGGGTCAAATTTTCTTGTCCCATTGGTGTTATATTTCATTGGAACATACCTGACAGCCCCTGGTTCCTTTAATTATTAGAACATATGTCAGGAGAGGAATAGAAATCAAAATCAAGAATAACATCTTGATCTGTCTGATCACTTGTAAAAATATCCAGTAATTATCTCATGCTATGTGTACTTATTGAAATTGGTTCTATGTTGGAGTTATCCAAGTTGGGCGAGTGTAAAGTAGCACATCAGATTCACAAGTAGAATGTGTCTTAGGTAATAAATTAGTTTTCTGAGGTAGTGGAGTGAAACTCTCATTTTTTAAATGTTCTGGTTTCATTAAAATGTGGTTATTTTAAGCTGTTGTATAGATTCTTCTCCTTCCGGAGAGTTATTTATTTTCTTCTCTTGACCCCTAGTTTTCTTTGTTTTTACTATTGGCTGTTCAGGATTTAAAGGGAAACATATCAAATCACTTCTTGTAGTGATCATTTGTATGGTATGATATTTTCTCACCTCAACAGAGCAGGTATTTTGTGATATATACCAGGATGTCTGGGACACCCTCTTCAATTCCTTCTGCTGCTTTGCCCTGGATGCCCCCCTCACATTCATCACTGCAATCTTTATCATGTCCTATCCTTCCCCTCTCTTACAAATAGGTGACTCTCCCACTCTGCTAAATTGACCTCCAAGCACTGGTTGGGTGAGCTCCCTTTCTACCTCACCTCCTCCTTTATAACACCCCCATCCTCCCATTCCCTTAGATCAACTGACTCCTGTACCCTGGTTGTACCCCACAGATCCACCCAAATCAGCCAATCCAGTTACTATCATCATCTCCCAAAAATGTGGAATCTCCCCTCAAATTCAGCACTCATCCTCTGCCTACTCCATCAGCTCTACCCTCAATAATTACCTTGCACCTAGCTGATCCTGCCATGATGTCCCTCCCTAATTCCCTCCTCTAAGCCCTAGACAAACCCTAACCCTACCCTCACCTTCATTTTACCCTGCACACACTCACCCCATCTAGCCCTTCTCCCCTTCCCCCTAAATGCTCCCCCTTGCTGACCTCCCTTTTTGCTTCTCACAGAATGTAAAGGATCCTGAATGCTCTCCATGGGTCCCTCTCTTGCCCCCAAGGGGCTTGTATCTCTCATCTACTCCCTTCCTTCACCATCTTAAAGGGGTCTCTCTGGGACACTGCCTTATCCCCTTCTCTCTGATCCCCCAATCCCCTTGCAGGGTTCCTCGCATACTAAAGGAGGCTCCAGGGGCATGACTCTTCCCCTTTTCCACCTCACCCCTCCCTCCCCTTCTCCCTTTTCTTTCATGTAAGCATTTATTTACTTATTAACCCAGCACTTATTATTGTACACTCTTTCTACATGTTATTCACTACACTGTTGTAACACTGCTTGTAACACCTGCCTTACAACTGTATGTTAATGTTGATCTTGTAACTTGAATGTATAATGTCTCACTCCAGTTGTACCCCTTCCCCTCAGGTCTAACTGGGCGATGAGCAACTTGTTGCTCAGTGTGCCTTCCTGGTGAAACATTTCAATAAATAAATGTACGTTATGTTTAACACACTCCCTATTCCCAGTTTTTTAGAACCAAGTTAATCAATTTATTTCCAAGATATAAATAGAGTATTACTATAAAAATAACTCTATAGATTAATAATCAACTCAGAGCCACATATGAGATTTTCTAAAGCAGTGATTGATTAGTTTTTACCTACAGAAGCTATTTCAAAACCCACATCCATTTACATGTATGTAATCATTATCAAGTCCAAGTGTAACCCAATAAACATCAATATATCCTGGTATCAAAGGTTTAATTGATTTAAACAAATTTGTAATATGGTTAATGGCTAATTAAATCTGTGGGACATGAAATGGTCCCCTATTTTAACCATTTACTATACCAAGTTAGAGTTAATTCTGTTCCAAATCTTCCAGGTTTCCAGGTTATATTAAGCTTAGATAGTTTCAAATTGAATGTACTTAATATTTTTACTTCCTTAATTTCAAATTTATTTATTTGAATTATTTATGCAACTCACCTATCTATAATAAAACATCTATGGCATATAAAACCCTCAATAATATCGATGAGAGAAAAACAATATACAAGATCATTGAAAATTAAGATAGACTCTATAGCAATCAAATAGCCTACGATATGGTTTCACTGTCAATGGTCAGCAGTCAGTAAGAACTGGCTTGAATATTATAGATGTAATAAAAGTTCACCTGGTTGCTGGCTCACGTCTTCTTGATAAGTGTAACAACAGGTGATCCAACCCTGATGATGAACGTTCTAGGAGTCTATTGGGCTCAAAAGCTCTTTGACTGGTAGTTTCCTCCTCTGTTTCCCCTGTCCAAATAACTTGGGAGATAAGGATCTCTTCAGTTCCCTTGGGCGGACCATCAGGCTTCGGCCAAACAAAGGTCAACTCAAAATCTGTATATTTGGCCAAATATTCTCAGGTGCCACTAGCAAAAAGTGTAACAATAGAACTGACCATAATATAGTAATAGAACCAAAGGCAGTATTACCAATAGTAATTTTAACATTAAATCACTATAGATAGCTATGGTTCTATAAATGGATTACCTTATTAAGCTTGAACTATTAATCAGTTGATCAGTTAATTTGTAACTGAATTGATTAGGTTTTACTCTTCAGAATGAATTTTGAATCAATTAAATGATCTCCTCAATTAAACACAGAATCCAGCTGTTTCCAAAATGAAATGTTTACAATTTAAAGCTTTAGCAGCTTAAGGGCTTTGTAGCTCTATGTTGACTCTATGTTAACTCTAAATAACTATATATAATATACATATACATAAAATATACATTCAAGCATTAAGAGTATGCTCTAAAAACACCTTATACATTACCAGCACTACAAACCAATGATTTTTTTCAGAACTAGTTTGAGATAGAATATGATCAAGATCAAAACTTAAATATAATCACCTCTAATTATTTAACCTTGCTCCAGCAAGTGCTAAGATATAGTTTATCCTTCAATTGTTTTATCCATTTTTAACTTTTAACTTACTTCTCCCTTTTGGCTCAAAGAGAGGAGGTAGTTTTTATAGTTTGACAGTCGACTGATTGCATCACAGAGTCATATCTGGAAAGAATGTGGTGCATGTGCACTTTACTGCCCAACAGTGATCAGATGATTCAGAGGTCATGTGGATTCGAGACACAAAGTTTACATTTTAAGTTTTAAGTTTTTAATAAAAGTAGAGGTCATTAGAAGGTATGTACTTCAAGGGTCTGCAAATCCTCCACCAAAAACACAATCAAAAAGATAGAAAGCCTCCCTACCAACCAAACAGCTCTTAGCACTGAGCCCAAAGTTCTCACACAGCAGTAAGAATGATTGGCTATTCACTAATCAAAATTGTCTAAACATTAACACTTATGAAATAAGAACAGATATGGTAAACATGAATGTTACTCCCACTGTATGAAGAACAAACAACAAGTGGACTTTTATACTTCCAGTTCTTTGATTAAAATTTGGGTTTGGAATCATTATCAAAAATAAATAAAATACTAGTGTCCAAACACTCCAGTTTCACTGTATTTCTCTGCAAGTTTTTAAGGGCAAGTAACTGGGCAGATTGCTAGGGTATGCTGAATAAAACCCTACCAATTTTGATGGTAGACAGTTGTGAACAAGAAATTCTAAATTTTTCCAGGAGATGATGAAAACAGTAAAAACCCCAATTTCAGAGGCAGTGGTGTCTCTCTCACGGTTGGCCCCACGTGGAGCTCCATGTTCTCCTCCGGCAGGGCAGGCTACTTCACTGATTGCATTCCAAGCTCCACTGGGTAGGGAACAGTGGTGATAGAGGCTTCATAGAAATATACCCAGCTGCACAAGCTGGTCTGGAAAGAACAACACACTCTAGGTACAGGCAATGGTGGTGTACCTGTTATATACCAAGCAAAAGCATTGTGTGGCTCCTGCTACTCCTGTTTCTCCTCAGCAAGGTAGCATGTGGCAGCTCACCTCACTCTCTTCCTACTGCCATTTGCTATAGTGTGCAGCTCTAAAGGCAACATAACATAAACAGAAATCTGATGGTGTAGTTCACCTTTCATTTTAAATCTAGTTAGTTTGTAGTATGTTTGGTGTGGCTTTTTAAATGATCATATAATTTTATTAATTAAACTGTATAGTACATTAAACCATACTTTTGGGGGCAATTCAGTATCATCATGAGGGTGAATAGAATTTTGGGAAGGAGGTCTATTTTCAGAGCATCAGTTCTTCCCCATAATCCTAGAGGGAGTTTGTTCCACATATCTATGTCTTTCTCTATATCACCTTTTAGTATTTTTAGATTCTGTTTAGCAAACTTTTTATATGGTTTGCATATTTTAACTCCCAGATATTGAATTCTGTCTTTGGCCCAGGATAGTCAGGTGGTATTCTCCTCACTGTGTGTATAGGAAACACTTAAGGAAAATATTTGTGATTTTTCTGTATTGAACTTGTAGCCAGATAAATTACAAAATGGTTTAAGAGCATCCATAATCTTAGGGACAGATGTTCAAGAGTTGGTTACTGATAATAATATATCATATGCATAAGCAGATACTAAGAATTTTTCTTCCTTACTATTAATGCCCTCAGTGTCTTTGCCAGATTATAGCTTTAATCAAGAGCTCAAGAGATAGTACAGAAAGATTTGGAGGCAGAGGGCATCCTTATTTCATGCCTTTTTCTATTTGGAAAGTGCTAGAAATTATCCCATTAGCAATGATGGAGGCTTTAGGTTCTGTGTACAAAAGTTTTATCTATGAAATATAGTTAGGAGGAAATTCATGCCACACCAACACTTTAAAAAATAGTCCAATTGTATCCTATTGAACTCATTTTCAGCATCTAAGGAAACTAAGGCTCTACACTTGCTTGACTTTTCTGCAATTTTGATAAGATAGAGGACTTTTCTAACATTGTCTGCATCGTGTCTGCTTTCAAGAAACTAGTTTGTTGGGGGCCTATTAAGAATGTCAATATTTTATCAACTCTGCTGGTTAAGTTTTTGGCCACAATTTTATTGTCCAAATTAATAAGCATAACCAGTCTATAATTTTTGCAGTATTCAGCATCATCACCCTTCTTGTGGAGAACTGTTATAAGGCCATTATTCAGAGATGGGGCAGCTTTTGGAGCTTCCATGCCTCCATAAGCATATTATGATATGAAGGTACAATCTTGTCCATAAATTTGCAGTATAAATTAACAGAAAATCCATCATGACCTGGTGATTTATTTTTGTTTAAGGATAATATTGCATGTCTAAAGTCATCTTTTATAATAGGAGCATTTAACATGGCTTTACGATCATCTGTATCTTGTGGTAAGTTGATGTTGTAGAAGAAGTTATAAATTGATTGGTTAGTATCTGCTTTCCCTTTGCCATGATAACATTTGGTATAGAATTTTTTAAAACCTTATTAATGCCGGCAATATCAGTGACAAGTGAATTGTTCTTTTTGTCTCTTATCCCTAAAATGTACACTGAATTATTTGCTTTTCTTAACCTAACAATGTTTGCACTATGGGGTGTCGCTTTTTTGTTTCAAAAACCTAGCCTTCATCTGTATCTTTAAAATAAAAAAATGTTTTAAGTATCCTGATACCTAAACATTTAGCTTTTTACTTTGTTCTATTACAATGAAAGAATTATATCACATCATCTATAATCACTGTCCAGAGACAAAGCGACAAGCTGTGATCATTGAGAATAAACCCTATATTCAAAGCAAATGTATGGGGTTTACCATTTCACTCAGCTTACTTGTAATTTCAGTTAGCTGGAGCTGCAGTTTAACCATCTCTTTTATTCCAAAATTAGTGGAGTCACAGTTTTAGATAATGCACTATTTTTTATTTTCTTCAATTCAAAATGTTATTGAACCTTGTGGTTGTTTTAACTCAAGTTTGTAGATCCCAATGTTGGGGAACAGGTTGGAGAACAGGAGAAAGCAGTATCAAAACAAAAAAAGACTGACATAAAGCTTTATGTTTTAACCATTGGATATTATATTGTAATATATGGATGAATAATATTACTAAAAAACATACAAACAATTCCCAGTAATATTACACTAAAAAACCTGTAATACCATTGTTCCTGTGCTGTAATACTGTCATTCAGAACCCTTAATACTAATGGTGCTTATGTACTAACAGGCAGGAGTAACATGCCAGGGGCACATAACATATCCACAGAGCTCCACACCTGTAGACAGGTGCGCACTGGTGGCATTCACGACTGCCAGCCACCTGTCTGTGGCCCTGCCTCCCTGGCATGCAGGACACTGCAGGGTAGCTGGGTTGGAGTCATGGACCCAGCCAGGCATCCAATCAGATGCCAGGACTGGGTCACTTAGTGGATCCCCTACACAATGGGGCATGCATTGGCAGCATGCCCCATGGATGACCATTGGCCAGTGGCTGTAGAGGTGAGAGAAGGGTGAAGCTGCCAGCCCTCCCATGATGTGGCACCAGAGACAGGTGCAGAGATGAGGTGGGGGGTCAGTTGTTCATGCTAGGGGGGCACAGTACCCCACCATATGCCTTTCAGGACCAGTGGTAGGTGTGGGCTGGTGGTGCTGGTCAGAGGGCAGCATCCTTGGGCTGGTGCCCCTGCATTATGTGTGTTGGGTGGGGGGGTGCCTGATGGGGGCTGTGCATTGATGTGTGCTGGTGCAAGTGGTGCTGGGCAGCAATAGGAAGTCTGGCCACAGTGGTTCCGGTGGTACTGTGGGCTATCTGCCTCACACAGGCGAAGACTGGATGTGTGCATGGGGCATGTAGGGGGTTTATGGCAGTGTTCTCCCTGGTGTACTCTGTGCCCTCCTCCACCCCCCCACAGATAGTGCTATAGTGAATGGCATGTAGTGCTGGCATGCCCCCTACCTGCCACAGCACATTGTGGTCCGTGGGCATGGGGGATCATTTGCATTCAGTCTGTATGCCCCCATTTGTGCATACCGCACAGGGGCTGCAATGGGTGTGGAGTGGCATGCACCCAGGATATGTGGCATGTAGTCACTCCATGGGGTCATGCATAGGGCCCATTGTTCAGAGCTCTGAACAATAGTAGTATCACAGAAACAGAGCAGTGCTAGCAAAGAAATGTCTCATGCAGAGTGGGAGCCTGCTTTCATTGTAACTGTTGTGTACAGTAAAAGCTGACTTACTGCTCTTGAAAAAGCAGCAAAATCACAAAATGGATCTCTCAAAAGAAACAACAACCACCGAATAGAGGATTCATTTTGTGGAAAGAAAACATAAGAACAATTAAAAAAACATGCTTTTGACATACGGCTTGTACAATACTTTCTCAGCAAAACTGGTGAGTGCAAATCCATTAAACAAATCCCCTCAGATGAATTAGATATACTCCTAGCTAACTTTGTTTACCACTTAAAAAAATCAGGATGGCTCAGAATATGAGCCCAACACAATACAGGAGATGCTCAGGAGCACAGACCGCTACCTAGCAAAAAACGACCCTGCCTCCATATTCCAGGACCCCAAACAACATTTAAACAGACACTGGAAACCACAACTGCCAAACAAAAATATTTTAAAAAGCCGAGAATAAGGAATTATCCCAGACAAGCTGAACTTCTTTCAGAGACAGACGTAAATCATCTCTACAGTACTGACACATTAGGATACCACTCCCCCACAGCCCTGTTACATATGTTTTTCTTTAATGTAGGGCTGCACTTTGCTTTCAGAACCAGTGAACAGTACCAGCTACGTTGAGGAGACATTATACCAGGCAGTGATAGTGAAGGCAATGACTTTCCAGAATACCATGAGCACCAAACAAAAACTTGAACTGGTGCTAACATTCAAGATGTATGACTAGTGACCCCGCAAATGTACAAGAATATCATAAACCCAGACCAAGACCCTGTAACAGCATATGAAAAATATGCAAAGATCACCACAGATGCAAGCCCCAGACTCACCCTTTTACCTCGCTGCCAGTATAAAACTTAAACTGACAAGTTACTGGTACCAGGCAATTAGGATGGGGAAAGCAAAAGATCAGGAGCATCATGGAACTCTTACAAAAATCAGCAGGACTCCACTCAGAAAAACATATCACCAATCACTCTGCCAGAAAAACAGCAATCCAGATAGATTTCAACATCCCCCACCACAGACGTAGTCCACATACACAGACACAAAAACATCCAGTCTATAAATATTTACTGTACCTTGTGGGAAAAATGCAGAAAGCCATATGTTCCATACTGTCTGAAGACTGCCAGCAGCCCTCTACTTCCACAGCACAACCTGCTTCCAAAACCACATTGCAGAATCCCCTTCCAGCAGCAGCCCCACAACAGGAAGTGATGCCTTGCAATTCACTCACCAGTAGAGGCTCATAATACTTCACAACAATAGCCAATAACTTTAGTTCACACTGCACTTTCTATGGGGATGTCTTCATAAATACAGGTCAGACACCACCTCCAATCAAGAAGAGCAGATACATCATTTAGTCATCTTGTCTGACTCCAACATAGAATAAACACAACAGACCTACAAGAACTACCAAAGGGAAGATTTAACAGTTTTAAAACTTGTAGTTCAATTTAAAAGTAAAAATGTTACTATTTTGATTGAATTTGTTTACTGCAATCATTGGCACATTAGCATTTCAAGCCATGATCATTGGTTAGAAAAAGAATAAAAAAAAAAGCCTTGCATACAGCCTTGTAATAAAGCATAGAGGTAAGAGATATTCAATGTATAGGATCTATATATTACAAACAATAACAAATGGGGGACTGTTCCTTTCTCTGGTGTAATACCATCTCAAGGTTCTGAGCACATTGGAATCTCTTGATGGAATTAAGCCCTTATAATACACAGTCCCCTGTCTTTTGTTCTATTGATATACTCTACCTAGTTATGTATATGATGGTTACAAAGCACTGTTATAAGATATGTGGTAACTTGTCTATAATGATCACTTGTGCTTTGACTAATTTAAGGTAGCATTTTACTTTTTCAGAAATTACTACTGTCATGGTTTTTGAATGTGTGGCTGGTAGGGGTGAATTCTGTACACTTCTCATGGTATTCAAAAACTGCTATCGGCTGGGATAGAACTCATTCCTTTTTTCTTTTAAACCTATTTCTTTCTTTGATAGGAGCTTTAGAATATATATCTTCTTTTCTTACTTTTCTGTTCCATATTTTTTTACCTTCTTCTTCATTTTTAATGAAATAATCCTACTAGTAGTGTTGAGGAGATGGATGCTGATATAGGAGAAAAATAATTTGCATAGTTACCCAAAACAGGAATTTTCATCTGTCCTATAAAACTTAGCTACTTTGAAACAGCATGCAGTATTCAATTTAACCACTTATGTAGGGTAAATAGAAATTAATAAAATGAATGCTGAGGGCTGAACAAAAGATTAAGATGCATAGGATGCATAAAATATCTTAAAAAGTTTAACCTGATTTTTTTTTTTGTTACAAGAGACCCATCTTTTTTTTAAAAAAAAAGATACTGAGTGAATGAAAAGGGAATGGGTCGGTCAAGTCTTTGGCATGGGGGGTAGCAGTAAAAGAGTTGGAGTGGCTATACTAATAAACAAGAACATAATTTTCAAGCAATGGAGGGTATTGAAGACAAAGATGGGCATTTCCTAATTCTGAATGGAAATCTAAATACTTTAAATATTACCTTAGTAAATGAATATGGCACTAATAAGAGTGGTCACTAATTGTTTATTAATTTATCAAACATTCTACATCCCCTTTTGAACAATAATATTATATTGGCTGGTGATTAGTGGTGGGTGAAATTCGCTTTACAGAGTAATCTGCAAAATTTTTCCCATTTCGCGGGCGAATGAGAAATTAACAGCAGAATAAGCAAAATTTCTCCTTCCGTGGTAAAATTTTGCATTCTGTGGTGAAATTTCACCTGCAGAAGACATAATTTTGCCCACAGAAGGTGAAATTTCACCCGCAGAAGGCGTAATTTTGCCTAGGCGAAATTCCGCCTAATGCGGAAGAATTTAGCAAATTGTTCTGCCTGGTGAATTTGCCACTTTGCCAGCATTTCGTTGAAGAAAATTTAAATTTGCTGCATCCCTACTGGTGATACAAATTACATAATAAACCCTGTCATAGAGAGGAAGAATAAGAAATATGTCATTACAAAAGCAAATAGGGATTTAAAGTTTCTAACTGAGTTGCTTGGAGATTGTTTAATGTTGATTTAAAAGAATACACATTTTGGTTACCTGTGCATAAGACAGGCTCTTGCATTGACCAGATATGCATTTCCAAATCATCTATACTGAATATCTGCAAGTCAGATATCCTCCCAATCTCTATCTCAGATCATACACCCACCTCAGGTTCATTCCTGTTGTGTAATCAAAGACATGATCCTAAGAGATGGCCTTTAAATATATCTTTTCTAGAAGATCAGGAATTAAGTATAAAAGGAAGTAACATTTTTTACACAGAACAATAAAACAGATGAGGTCTCATGGGCAGCTGTATGGGAAACATTAAAATGTGTGCTAAGACAAATGTTCATTGGGGAGGCCTCAAAGAAGAAAAAAGGAAACTAGCAAAAGTGGAGGAGAAATTAGGGAACTTTAGAAAGTTGGAACATGAACTATCCAAAAATCTGTCTGACAGTAAGTGGAAGCCATGGTCAAAAGCAAAGACTGAGTATGATAACCAAGAACACTGTCTTTTTTACCAGAAAATCCAGTAAAATTCTGGAATTTTCTCTTTCTATACATTAGTTAAAACAAAGCATTTAACGGAATTTGTCATTTTTTACTAGATCAGTGAATCTTCGGAAACTGTATTTTTTATTATAAATTCTTTCCTGTACTATTTGTATTTTGCTTTATTTAATTTGATGTATACTTGGCCTTTTTTATTCTGAATATTTATACACATAACAAAAGGGTACAAGGACAGAACACTGGTAAAAACTGATATTGGCATTGCAGACACTGGAGACAATATCATTTTTTCCCCCTCTGCAAAATGGGATTCGTCCTTTATCAGTCACAGTAAACCAGTGTCCCTGATGATAACTTACTTAAGGAAGAAGCAATTTTAGCCATCAGAAAAGCTAGAGTTAGCTATTCCACAACAAATTATTGGATGTCTGGGACCACACCACCACCCCCAAGGAAAACCAGGGACCGGGGATCTCACCTTTCCTGGATCACTGCCAAGTTGTTGGCCTGCCTTCGAGCTCATGACCAAGTCTGGCAGTCCTATAAGACCAGTGGTTCCCTCACAGCCCTGTTAAATTATTGGACCCTTTGCAATGCTTGCACCAAACCAACCAAGCTAGTGAAATCCAGTTACTTCTCATTCACGTTCCAGAACCACCTTAGTCACCCCTCCAAGTTCTGGAAAGTCATCCATTTCCTTTTCTCTCCTCCTTCTCAGTCCTCCCTACCTATCCTGAAGGTTGACAACTCCCACATGACTAACACAGCTGCCACTGCTGCTGCCTTCAACTCCTTTTTCATCATCTGTTTCCTGTTTCACCTCCCCATCCCACTCTCTTCCTTTTCACACCCACCCTTCCCCTCACCCACTACACTCATTCTCCTTTTCTCCTCCCAATCACTCCACCACTATTTGTCCTTCCTTACCCTTCATCCCATCAAGGGTACAAGCCCTGATGGCCTTGATCCTAAACGTCTGTACTTTTCTACTCCAGCCATAGCCCAGCCTATCTCACTCCTTCTTAACCTGTCCTTCTCCTTGGCCTCGGTTCCTGATGACTGGAAGCAGGCTACTATCATTCCCTTATCAAAAGGGGATGACCCCACCAAGTCAGGAAACTTCCATCCCATATCCCTCCTCTCCACACTGGGCATGCTCCAGGAACATTGTGTCCTCTCAGAACTCATCCTCTTCTTTGGAGTCACCTCCCTTTTCATTACTTTCCAGGCTTGTTTCAAGGAGTCCCACTCCATGTCCACCTCCTCTTCTGGCTCACTGACCCATCTTGTCCAGTATGAACCAGGAACATATTACCTCCACCATTTTTTGGAGATGACCAAAGCCTTCAGCACTGTATCACACCCATTTTTCCTGGGCATGTTTAAGTTAGTAGGGCACACTGACACCTCAATCAACTGGTTCTATTCCTACCTTAAGGGCAGGTCACAATCTGTCTGTATTGGAGACTCTCTTCCCTGCACTCCCTATCTGCTCCAGTGTCCCCCAAGGGTTCCTGGGCCCCTTACTGTTCATGTTTTCCTAAATGACCTCCCCTCTGCCTATTCATCTGCATCCATCCAAATATATGCAGAAGACACTGTGCTGTTTACTTCTGGCTCCTCTGATGCTGATCTGACTGCCTATCTCCAAAAAAATGTTGACAGTGTGCAGTGCTGGTTCTGTACAAACCTTCTGCCCCTCAGTGCCAAGAGAATGTTCTCAATGATCTTGGCTCCTAACAGAGGCTTACCAGAATCTCTCCCCTTCCCTCCATCCACAACCTTGATGTTACTATACTTGCAGCTGTCCCCTTGTTTAAGCACCTTGTGGTCTGTCTGAACCAGTACCTTGACTTCTTGGTGCACATTAATAACATCCATCACAAGCTTCACCACAAACTGGGTGCACTGTATAGGAAAAAAAGCAAGCATGCCTCTTCCCTCCTTCAGGGAGCTACAGTAGTTATGAAAATTATCCTTCCCATCTTTGACTACAGCAATGTTTTCTACAGTGCCTCTCCCAAGCCCTCCCTTGCCAGACTGGACCCCTTCTTCAGATCTTTATGCCATTTTGCCTTGCACTGCTTCCCTCATAGACACAACTGCTCTCTCTACTCCTCCTCTACTTCCCTTCCATTGAAGCTGAATGTCTCATTCACTGTGCCACCTTCACCACCACATTCTGGTTTGGCTTCCTCCCCTCTACCTGTATAACATCTTTTCATCCCTCCTCCTTCCTCCTACCCCCCTCCAGAATGCTGCTTCTCTCACTCTCTCCCTCTTCCACAGGAAAACTTCCAAAGGCAAGCTGCCTTCCTGTATTATTTTCCAAATTTCTGGTCCTCCCTGTCTTATACATCAGCTCAGCCTTCTCCTTCTCCTCCGTCAAAGCCCTTCTTCAGAACTTTGCCACCCTCTCCTGCAACTATTCCTGAACCTTGACCCCTTGTATTTCCCTCCTCCCTGTTGTTGACATCCCCATTGTATTCCCTTCCTCTGTTTTGTTGAATTCCCCCTTGTCCCCCCATGCTATGAGCAACTTTCTCCCACCCCCCCGGGTAAATGTGCCTGAATATCTATTTTAGTGTCTATGCTCCTGAGTATAAGTCAAGCCCTTTTACAAGTATCTGCATTGTTCCCTGCACTGTTTAAAACTTGTTTCTTAATGTACGTTATATCTCATAACTGTATCTATGCACTGATAAATATTTAATTTTAATATATTGTAAACATTTTAATTGTACTTATTTTATTACTGCTGCACCTTACAAAATGTGTTTTTACTGTTCATTTTGTACTGCTTACTCTGCGATATTGTACTGTTTATTCTGCTTCCCCCCATCCTATCAGCACACATCTGGAATCGAACTACTACAAGCTCGGTATGTTTTTCCATGTGAAACTTTTGAAATAAATAAAATTCAATTTTAGAACCACCTCAGAATCTTACAACTTCAAATATATAAAAAAGTATTGGGTAAAACCAGGGTGGGAAGGGACACTATGAACATGAAACTGTTATCAGTGGCCCTGAATGAGCTATCCTGTCCAATCACAAAAAATGTCAACATCTCCCTGCGGTACTCCCTGTTCCATTATGAATGAAAGTGAGAACTGGTCATGTCGGTTTTCAAAAGCATGGACAAAACAAACCTAGCAAACTATAGGCCAATCTCCATCCTCACCATTCTGTGCAAGGCATTTGAAAAGATATAGATGACCAACTTATCACCTACCTAGATAAATACAATATCCAATATACCCAGCAACATGGGTTTAGAAAACTACACAGTACCAGTACTGCACTGGTTGAATAAATAAATTATCTTCACAGGGTATTAGACAATGGAGATATGGTAGATGCAGTTTACATGAACCTGAAGAAGGCTTTTGACCTCATCAGCCTTAAACTCTTGCTTGAAAAGCTACTTGAACTGAGTCTGCCCTTGGATACTGTTCTCTAGATTGAGAGCAGTCTAAGAAAACACAGAAGGTTAAAACAGAGGGACTGACTTCTGTGGATTGGTCTGTCTCAGTTGGAGTGCCTCAATGTTTCATTCTGGGACACATATTATTTGGACTGTTCATCAATTAAATGTCTGAAGCCTATCAATCTGCTAAAGTTGTAGTATATGCTAATAATGCAGCAGGTTTTGTCAGGCACACCGCAAAAACAGTCTGACCCAGGTCTTACAGCATATCTTAAAATCTGTGGAAAAAATGGCTCTCTAACAACAGTCAAAAGAAGAAAGTCCTGAGATGTTACTAAAAATAATAAAAGTTTTCTTAACCCCTAGAATTGAATAATTTGGCCTGGACAGCACTGAAAGAATGTCATCTGCAAAAGCAAAGGATTTATTACAAACATGATTAACAACAATTCTGTGTATTTGAGGGGATGATTGAATGGTTATGATTAGCAGTTTGATAGCAAAAATAAACAATAGTGGAGATAGGGGGCATCCTTGTCTAGTACCTTGAAAGAACTCAAATGGTTTAGACACTACATCATTTGGTATTAAATCCTGCTATGGGTTTATAGTATAAAGTAGATATCCATTTAATAAAGGTGCTTCCAAAATTAAAATGTAAAAGTGTTGTTAAGAATTTCTAGTTAAGGGAGTCAAAAGATTTTTTTAATGTCCAGGACCATTATTATTCCAGATTCTTCATTCATGTGTATATTCCACATTACATTTAGAAGTCTTATGTTGTCAGAACCAGATCTACCCTGTAGAAACCCCATTTGTTCTTTCCCTACTAGTTTAGATATCACAGACTGTAATAGGGTGGCCAATATTCTTGCAATAATGTTGTAATCATTGTTAAGCAATAAGATAGGCCTATAGTTTGAGCAGTTTGTGGGATCTTTGTCTTTTTTAGGGATTAATATTATGAAGGCCTCAGACATAGATGTTGTCAGCTGTCCTGTGACTTTGATTTCTTGAATGGCTGTATGTAAATAAGTGGCAGTTTCTATTCATAGGAATTTGTAAAATTCACTTACTATTCCACCTGGGTTTGGTGCTTTCCCATTTGGTAGTTTATCTATGGCATTGTGTACTTCTTACAGTGAGATGCTGACATCTACAGTAGCATTAACTAGTGGTCTCTGGATATTTTTGGTAGGTTTGACATGATTAGAAAGTTTTCCATGTCAATTAAATTAACATCCTTGTGCTTCCTGTAGATATTTTTAAAAAAATTTGCTAGCTGGCTACTGATGCCTACACGATCCAAGATGACACCACCCTCCGGACTCTTGGTGGCATGAATTAGATTTTGTTTCTGGCTGTTCTTAAGCCTGTTGGCTAAGAGTTTGCCTGCCTCTTCTCCTATCATTCAGTAATGCTTTTAGGTTCTGAACTGTGTATATTTTGCCTGGGTGAATATGCCTTATATTTCATACTTTAAATGGACAATTTTTTATAACAGATGTTTTAAACATGGGGTTGGATTTATATTCTCTTCAACATTTTTTAAGTTATTTCCCAATCCATTCTGATGTTTGAGGATACCTTTCCTTCTTTTAGCTGGGAAGCCTAAGATTTTCCCCCACTAAAAGCCTTATATGCCACCCAGGGACATATATCTGATGTGTCCTTTGTGTCATTTAATGCAAAGTATTCTGTAGTCTCCTTCTGCAACATTTGTTTAACATTTTCATCTGATGGCCAATTAAGCAGATGCACTGTGAGGAGCTCCATGGTCTGCAAACCTATGTTCCTTCTGTTACTGCTGGGAATAAAGTGGGACGCAGCATAGCACAGTGGTTTAAGGCGCTGAGCTGCAAATCTGGAGCCCTGAGTTTGAATCCCACAGTTCCCACTTGCATACTGTGTGACCCTGGGCAAGTCACGTAACTTTCCTGTGCTCCCAGGTCACACCTGCAAACAAGCTTTCAGCTTAGTGTGCCACTCCTGGTTAAACAATTGAAAAAAAAATTAAAAAAATGAAGTAGAAAACAAATGACTAGAAAAAGAAAAGATAGAGCAATCTCTACATCCAGCAAGGAGTTTGCCTCACTGAACATGAGACCCTAAGAAAAACAATTCCTGTGGCTGGCTGTTAGTCTGAGAAGCGGTGAGCTTGTCAGCAGAACTGCTTCTGCAGTAGCCTCCCCTCATGGAAAACTAAAGGAGCTGCCTTTAATTAAACCTTCGATTCAACAACATTTGCAGTTGTACTTACAAGAACAGGCTGAAAGCCACCCTATGACTCATCCTGAACTGACTGTTGCAGTCTGGTAATCAGAAGCAGGAGTATACACCTCTGACAAACTATCTCAAATGGCAGTTCAACAAAGTGTTTATTCCAGGGACTCTTTGACTAGCTACCCTTTGGAACTGCTTGGTAAAAAAGCATGTCCTTGCTGTTCTTGAATGTCAGGAATGAAAGCAAAATGCTTTCAAAGCAAAACTGGACTCTTTGCAGAAGGAGGTAAAAACTACAAAGGAAACTGTCACTGAAAATGTTAAACAAATGAATTAAATACTGAGAGAATAAGTAAACAAGAAAACAAACTTACTGATCTGGAAGCGTCAAATGCTACACAAATCAAAGAAGCCTACAATTTGCATAGAAAGGTAGAGCTTTTGGAAAACCAGATGAGGAACAAAAACCTGAGAATTATCGGTCTTCCCAATAGCTTGGACACTGAATTTGAATAAGATCTTATTAAATAATTTTTTTGTTAATGTGTTTGACTTACCTGTAGAGAACCTGCCTTTCTTTAAAAAAAGCCTATAGAATCTACAAACATCAAAGAAGAACTGAAGCTATCATTACTAAAGTGGTCAAATCAGAAATAAAAACAACCATTTTTATTAGCTTTGCTTTTAACTCTGACAGAGATCAACTGATCAAGCTATCATGAATGAAAGGAGTATTAATTTACAAATCAAATAGATTTTTTCATGTACCCATATTTTTCTTACCAAACCCAGCAGAGACGAAGAAAATTTCTAAACTACAGCCATGAAGTTTTGGAACTAGGTGGAGCCTTCCAAGTGCTCACACTTGCTAACGTGCTAATTCGTTACAAGGGCAAGACCTACATTTTTTTGAGGTGGATCAGTTAGTGGCATTTATTCGGGGTCAGTATGAATCTGAATTGTCTAGGGAAGAAGAATCCCTGACATCCTCTGATAAGGAATTCTCAACTCTTGCCCAAGAGATCTCAGATGAAATGGGTTGAAATTTATAAAAAAAAAATGTTTCAGTACGTGTAATTTTGAAATTTTGAAGCGAAATGTTGTTTTCAGTTAAGCTAAATCCAATGTGTTGAATTTAATTTACTAACTTACATAATTTGGCCATTGTATCTTATATTTAACAAATACATTTACCAACATTAAATGAGTTTAGAGGGTTCAGACAATATTAAATGGATATTATATCAGGCCATTAATTACAATAATTAAGTGCATGCTGTGTATGAATAATTATATTTCCTTTGTGTTTCTTGTGTATCAATATTGTCTCCCAAAGAACTCGACTGGAGTCCATCACACATGCACAAATTGAAATGTATATAACTTTGAAAAATCCTATAAATAAAGTGTTAAACTACCAAAAACATTTTCATCTCAAAAGGGCAGTGTTTAATTTCCACCTAGATGATTTCTTCATGTATTACTTTCCGAGAAGCATAAGCCTAGATAATAGTAATATTTTTCAGTCTAGATTCTTTCATGATTTATAACTGTTTTAGGAGTTTTATGGATTTATTTATGAAAATGACTACTTTAGTTTTACCTTAGTTAATTGCCAGACAGTCATCTGTTCACATAGCTAAAAATTGAATCCAATTTCCTTTGGAGCCCTAAAAATTATGTCGAGGTCAGTACCGAATCATCTCTGTAAGCTGGAAGTAGGACTCTATGATTTCCAATTTTACAGTAGGTGAATGAAACTCTGGACAATGTAAATTCTCTAGAACTGAGTTAATATACAGGTTAAACAAAGTCAGGGCCAATATACAGCCTTGACGGACCCCAAATTTGTATTTATCCTTTCAGTTGTTAATCCTTGGTGATTATACTGTATTTGTGTCCAAGTATCTTTGTGTAATCTTATCAGAACATTTAAAAGTATGCCATCTATTCTGTCATTTTCCAGTGTCTCTCGTAATAATGCCCTACTGATACTATCAAAGGCTATTGATAGATTCACAAAGCAGCAAAATAATTAACATTTTTTAACTGCAAAATATTTCCAGATTAAATTATTCAAAATGTAATGATGCTGGACCATAGATCTTCCAGCCCTAAAGCCATTCTGATGTTCACTCAGAGTGTACACTATACAGTACAAGCTCAATGACAGTACAGTCCAGTAGCTGGCTGTAGAAGTGAAAGGTGGACTGGCTGTCCAGTTGCCTGCTGTGTTTCAGGATGGGGGAGCAGAAAGAGAGATGGGCACTACCTCTTGGGGTGGAGGTTGGGGGTGCAGACCACCAGGAGGGGGTGAATATTTAACATTTAATTATGGGTGACATTGGGGATCAGGCCAGGGGCACTAGATTACCAGGGATTTGGCCAATGTGTATTAATTAACACAGAGTGGAGATCAGGGAGGGGGAACAATTAGACTACCAGGAATTTGGGCAAAAATAATTATTTTACATGGATTGGGGATGGGGGCAGGAGGACCACTAGAATACCAGGGATTTGGGCATATTTTATTATTTTACACAAAGCAGAGATTGGGGTGGGGGGCACTAGACTACCAGGTATTTGAGCAATATGTATTAATAACCACAGATCAGGGATCAATGCAGGGGGGCCACTTGACCACCAGGGCTTTGGACAACTTTTATTATTTTATACAGATTGGAGATCGGGCAGAGGGGAAATAGACCACCAGGAGGGGATGACTATTACACATATAATTATGGCTGACAGCGGGGATTGGGGTGGGGGTGACCATGGCACATTGCCAACAGGTTAACTCTCCCAGAGTAGAATGTTTTAAGTACCCTTAGACCACCCTGGATGGTCTAAGGATATGTAGAATTTCTTCCTCTGGGAGAGCTCTGAGAATCCCACTGTCAGGGATATGGCAGTCTGCATCTTCCACATGCCCTGTAGCACCATGTCATAGCCCACATCTGGGAGCATGGGTGGCACAAGCCTTATTTGGGACAAGCAGCCTCCTTTTGACACAGACTGCTCTTGTGAATAGCTCAGGGGGCAGATTTTGATCTTGCACTATTTATGTTTGGCACAGGCACCTTGCATCAGTCTCAGTGCTTTGAGAATTGAGCCCATGAAACTTGGCACACATATGTACAGGCATGTGTAATGTCACCATACCATATCTGGTGCAATCTGCATAATCACTTTTAGTTCATGTAGTTGTTAACTGCAATTTTAAAATTTGCAAAGGTTTGGAGGCTTATAACTCAGTCATTTTTAAAGATAGAGATCTGAATCTTGGTACACTTCTGTGTGGGTACTGGTACAGCCAAAGTCCCACACTTTGTCCACATTGGCCAATCACTTCCTAAAACAGATGGAAATAACTGAAATCATAATTTTGGCAACATTTCACAAAATATTTGCAAATATTCCACAACATTTAATGAAACTGAAATCAACATTTCACCAGACTTCCACTGATGGAAGAAAAAATGCACTCATCTATATTTGCCTCCTTACTCTGCTTCTCCTCCTTGTTGGCAATGTGGAACTTCCTGATCACTTGCCATCCATTGCTCGAGGCCTTAGCATTTTCCACTTCAATGCCAGGAGCCTCCTGCCTAAAGTGCATGTCTTCACTCTATGGGTCTCGCATCACTCTCCAGACCTCCTCTGTATCATGGAATCCTGGTTCTCTTCCAGGATTCCTGATTTCAGCTTTGCTATTTCAGACTACCATCTCTTTAGGCAGCAAAGGTGTAAACGAGGAGGTGGAGTTGCACTATATATCCAGCAGAACCTTTTCTGCAATATCACTGTCTGGGATTCTGCATCCTCCTCCCATGAGTTTCTGCTAGTTAAACTCTCTTTTCACTCCTCATTGTTTATTTTTTTAGTGATGTTTTCTATGCCTCACTGAGAATTTACCCCTCATCTTTGATGGACTTACTCTGTACTCCCACTCCTGTTCTGGTGAGCTCATCCTCCTGGGTGATGTCAACATTAATTGACTTTTACTGACTTCCATGCCAGTCACCCACAGGACTGAGCCCCCTTAACCTTTCACAACTCATCACAGAACCCACTCAACTCAATCCTGACTCATCAAACCATAGCCTTCTGAACTGGGTTCTTGCTTCACTCCCCCACCTCATTGTGGCAGCAGGTATATTGCTGGCCATCTTCAGAGACCACTGCATGATATTTTGAATCAGGAAAGTCAGGCTACCTCCATCCTCCCCAAAGTACATATGGTCCAGGTCCCTTTAGCCACTGAGCAAAGAAGGTCTATGGAGCAATCTGGCTGCAACTGAATGATCCCCCATACTCGCTGCCCCAGACACTGAAGTGGCCCTCTACTTCTTCCACTCAATATTTACTTCTGTCTGGGACAAACACATCCCCATAAGAAAATCCAAGTTTAAATTATCTTACCACCCCTTGATCACCTTCAATTTCATTGTCTTATGCAAGACCAGTGACCATGCCTGGGCCAGGTATAAATTATCCTGTTTCCTGTCTGACCTCCTCTTCTACAGGGCCCTTGGAAACCCTTGCACCTGTTCATACCACCAAGTCCCTCTGTTTCAAGGCCAACCTCTAGAACAATTGTAATTCCCCAGTCAAATTCTGGAAAGTGATTCATTCTGTTTTTGAACCTCCAGCCCAGTCAGGGTTGATGACTCACCAGTGCCTGTCCATCCACCTTTTGCTGCTCACTTCAATGAGATTTTACCATTTTTGCTCTCCCCTTCCTTCCATATTATGGCTCCACTCCTCTCCTCCCTTCTTCTTACATCAACCCCTGGGGTTTGATCCCCCTGTCACTCCCCAAGAGACCCTGTTCACCCTTTCCTCACTCAAACCTTCAAAATCTAGTCCAGATGGCTTGGACCCTATTTGTCAGCTCCTGCCATTGCCTCCCCCTTACTTGCTTCATAAATCTCTTCTTCACCCTTTTCCCTATCCCTCAGTCTTGAAAGATTACCACAGTTCTCCCCTTCCACAAAGGATGTGATCCTTCCAGTCCTGGTGACTTCTGCCCTATCTCCCTCCCCATTCTCTTGCAATGCTGCTGGTGAAACTAGTCCACTAATGGTTTGCAAACTTCCTCCACTCCTCCAACTTCCTCACCCCCTTCTAGTCTGGCTTTAGGAAGGATCTTTCCATCACCTCCTCCCTACATAGGGTCACTAACTCCAACCTCTCAGTGATGGATCAGGGGAACCTCACAGCAGCCATTTTAGTTTACTGCACAAGAGAAACCCTGAACAAATTTATATTATTTTACATTGTTAATAGGATCTCATGGTTTTATCCTTTCTACTATGATGTTTTTTTATTGTACCTTTCAGGGAAAAGAAAAGAACAAGATGATACCTCATATTCACATAATACTGTAATTTGACTTTGTTCAAGAAGAATGCATTTAGCCCTTAATAAATATTTTGATAAACTATCTCTCATCTATAAGAGAAAGAGCTACATTGTTATTATAAGCAGATATGGCCAACAGGATGTCTTTTTTCCAGGCATGGTATCTTATTTGCAGGTTAAGACTATTTTCCAATCACACTGAAAAAAAACATAAGTTCAGCTTCAATTAGTTTTCATTCAGAGATGTTCTGCAAAAAGGTTTGAAGTATTCATGCTGTTTTCTTCTAACTCACGTTTGCTAATGAGACCATTGAAACTGCAATAATTCCAATTCCAAATATAACAATGATACATGAGCAGTTTATCTCAATAACTTTAAGTTATTTTGATACCATGAATATGTAGGGCTGAACACCAGTAGCGGGGCCCCATTACAATTTGATCTGTTATGGACCTTTAGTGTTCACAATCTTTTCTGTTCAAACAGTAAAATTTGAACTGTAAAGAAGTGCAAAAAGTAATTTGCCAATTGCATGATCCCTACACAAGCGATTAACTGTCGAGATGATTCTCATCACAAAAACATATATTTGCCCAGTAAATTTCAACAATATAAGGCAAACATGCCACTAAGGAGGTGACTGAGAGCTAAATACATATGTTGTTCATTCTTTACCAAGCAGTATTTCTCTACAGAACCATTCTAAAAACAGAAAAAAAATGGCAGAAGCACAAACAGTATTTCTCTGGGCAGAAAGAGTAAATCCTTAATAATTAACATGTTGAACTCTTTTCATTTACTTGCCTGTCTAGCAGCTATCACAAAAAATGTCAATTTAAAAATGGTAAGCTATCTTCTCACCACACTAACCAAAGCCACGCCCTTAACACAGACCCCACCAACCCTGAAAATTTCAAGAAAAAATTTCATTCTGTCTGGGCTGTAGATGAGAGCAAAAAAATCCTGTGTTAACTAATGTGAAAAAAAAAGTGTTTCTTTTTCTGTTTTGTACCACTCCATATCTCAAAAACCATACAAGATGCCATCACAAAATGTTCCACATCTTGAGAAACTGGCAGTATGACTGCACATGCCAAATTGTGGGCTATTTCATCACAAAATGCCAAAGTTATTAAGATACACCATTTTGAATTTAACATAGAAGTGCCGGTGCAACCCTAACTATAGAGTTGAGTAGGCAGTTTAATTTTAAACCCCAATTTTTGCACTTTAATAACTTCACAACATTGCAACAGATTTGCACGACATTTTGCATACAGTCTTGTGTGGCGCATCTCTGGATGTGACACATTTCATTCAAGGTGCATATTCCAAGTTCTGGATATTGCAAATAGTAAGTTTTCATGATTTGTTTCACATTAGTTTTAATTGGTTTTTGTCTAAGACCTATTATTCCCAAACAGTTTGGAATTTTTGCATGAAATTTTTAGGGGGGAAGGGGCTGACTCACAGATGTGTCTTTTGCTGGTTTAATGAGAAAATATTAATCAGTTCAAAAGCTATTTAATTTTAAAATTTTCATCAGTTGGTTCTGCACATTCTCAGTAAGCACCTCAAGTTAGCTGTATGAAATGAAAAAATGATTATTTTTTCATATTGATGTCATCCTTTTTCATAAGTAGAAAATCCAGTTTTGTTTGGTGGCCATCTTGTTTTGTATTTTTCCTAAAAATTCAAATTTAGAAATCCCCAAAAATGACATTGTGGGAAGCAACCAACACATGCAACTTGCTTATCAGGACATTCTTAGATGGATTCTGCACCAAACTGTTGAAGAAATTCCCTTGAAATGTGCTTTTCTTAAGTTTATAAATCTTTTTTTCGTATTGTGAGATATGAAAAAATTTTCTCATCATGACTGATAAAAAAATCCTTTTTCATGAGAGAAAAATCATCTCCCTGGTGTCTAGTGGCACCATCTGCCCTCCGATTGCCATCCCTGATGTTATAATAATTTTCCCTGGTGTCTAGTAGCATCCCCCAGATCACTGTTTCTGTTTCCCTGGTGTCTAGTAGTACCCCCACCCTCTGATCATCATACCCATTATTATTATTATTTTCCCTGCTGTCTAGTGGCACCCTCCAATCACTTTCCTCAGTGTTTTTTTTTTATTTTCCCTGGTATCTAGTGGCACTCCTCCACATTACGATCTCTGTTCCCATTGTAACAATTTTCCCTGGTGTCTAGTGGAACCACCTGCCCTTCGATTGCAGTCCCCATTGTTTTTATAATTTTCCCTGGGGTCTAATGGCACCTCCCACCCTCTGATCACAGCCCCCATTGTCTGATTAATTTTCCCTGTTGCCTAGTGGCACCCCCACAATCTGATCACTGTCCCTGTTGTTACAATGATTTCCCCTTGTGTCTAGTGGCACCCACACCCTTCCTTTGCTGTCCTCCATGTAATAAAGAAAACAGTCCCTTGATGTCTTTTTTAACCTGTAAAAAAATAAGATGGTCACTCTCTGATCTGACCTCTCATTCCACCTCCCACTCAGCACCCCCCAAAACAATACCCTCACTCACCTGAATAGGTCCTAGGGTGTAGATCCACTTTCCAGTCAAAGACACATCTAGCTGCTGAAAATGCTGACTGTGATATGAAAAAGTAAGGTAAGTGCAGCTCAATGTATTTCAATGGGGTTTTCAACTTTGGTTCATAACTTTGCCATTTTTTTCATATTTTGACACCACATTTTCAACATAGACTTTTTGAGAGACCCTCTCATGAACATTGTCAGTGGAATTATACAAATCCAGCACAAAAGATAATTTTGAGATTGCTTGGCAAAATCACCTTTCAGGTAAGATTTGAACATTTTCACCACCCTTGTTCATGAGATGGGGTCATAAGAATGCTATGTTGAAAATTTGGGGAAAAATACGTAAAAACGACAAAGTTATGCGCATTCACCCTTAGCCAAGAAGACTAGCATGCAGATGACCATCTGACAGCAAAAATAGAGTTCCTTAGTAGTATTTTACCAGTCAGTTAGTTTAGCCTTTAGTTTAGCAGTCATTTTGAGCCAATGCTAATGTTAAATACTGCTAACATGTTTACTGTTATTAGTATTTAGCCTTCAGTTTAGCAGTCATTCTGACATGATGCTAATGTTAAATATTGCTAACATTTGTACTGTTAACAGTCATTAGCAGTCAGAAGCACTATAAAGATTTCACAGAACAATAGTAGCAGTGTATGGACAGCAACCTAAAATAAATACAAATAGTTACTGAAGATCATGACATATGACTCCACAAAATCTTCAACTGGACTGTAAAACACACATAGTTTTGCAAAAACCTTGTTTTCATTAAGCAAACAATTTATTGATACCCGTGTTGACAGACTTTCACAGAGTTGGAAAATATCTAGCATACTCCATGAGCACCTGTGCAGAACACAATTGAATCAGTAAAAGTTGCTGAAATGCTTGTTTATAACATTTTTTTTCAAATGACCTGTTTTGATATGCCTAAGAATAATTTGGTACATCTTAGAGCAGATTAACAGCATATGTTTCTTTATCTTTAAATGATTAAATGCAAACATTACAATAAGATGGAACACACATGCCCACTGGTGCAGAGGCATGGTGACCATCTGTGTCAGCGATGACCTGGGTTAGGGAATGGACCAGGAATGATGGAGGGCTGGCCAGGGAGAGAAGGATCAAGCATCCTCAGGACAGCTCTGCTTCTCTGGGGTGAGGATGGGTAGCATGACTGGCACTTGCTGTCAGGGTGGCTGAAGGGGGCACTGACATAATTCAGAGGGCTGGGACAGATGTCAGTGTCAGCCTGTGATGTCATTTCATGTCTTGCCCCCTCAGACAGCATAGCAGCAAAAATGGTCCACCAACTAAACAAAGTCACCCAGACCCTGTTGCATGCCCCTGACCCTCACCACCAATACCACTTAAGGCCTGTCAGGAAGATGGCAGCCCATCCCTGGGGGGTAAGCTGGGGTGTTGGAAACCTCCCCCACTGCCTGATACCACAGTAGCAATTCTGCCAAGGAGCCCCGTCTCTGGAGGGGGAGCCGTGGTGCTCGGATGGAAAGGGAAGCTTGTGGGATGCTTGGTGGAGTAGTGGTAGGGTGATGGAACAACCTATGTGGGTCAGGTAGGACCCCTCCAAAACAAATTATAAGACTGAACTACTTTACAAAGTTTAACAATGTGGGCCAATATGCTGGTGCAGTGGTAGTGACTGCTTACAATACTGACAATATGAGTTTGGTAGTGACCCCAGGCCATTGAAAGACTGGGAAAGGAGGTGTGGAGAAGGATGAGCATCCCAAAGACTGCTCTCCTTCTCTGGAGTGCAGCAGCCACCGGCATTCAGTAAACACTGTATTCTGGTAATGAATACCTGACTAGCAGCTCTCTACAACTTGCTGTCACATAACTGATAAAGGAACAGTGTGGCCAAGCTTTGAGGCAGGGTGATATCACTAGAGACAGTTCTGCTGCAGACAGAGGAAGGGCTTTGGACCTTTCTAGGTCACAATCGGGCTCTGAAGAAGCTGATCTGGGGAAGGCAGTCTGCCAGCACAGCAGCAAGGCATCTCGAGTTCAGGAACAGACACAGGTGTCAGAGTGCTGGCTAGGTGGAGAAGGATTGTGCATCCAAGGAATGGCTCTCCTTCTTCAGGGGGAAGGAAGGCTAGTGTCCAGCACAACAGAGACCCCTGGCAGAGGCAAACCTGCAACATTATAATAAGTTAGTTAGGCTCCATGGGTGCCTCTCAGTCCACCCTCACCTGGTTCTCCAACATTATAATAAGTTAGTTAGGATCCATGGGTGCATCTCAGTCCACTCTCACCTGGTTCTCCAGCTACCTGCACAACCACATCCAGTCTGTCTCCTACTGTAAGGTCCTCTCCTCCATTGCCCCTCTATCTAATTGTGTTCCACAAGGTTCCATCCTTGGGTCCCTGCTGTTCTCCATATTTATAAACTATCTACCTACCATTCCTGCCCACTGTCACGCCTTACTCTATGCTGATGGCTTGGTCCTCTATGTCTCCTTTAGCTCCATCTCTGATATTAATTCCAACCTCTCTTCTGACCTGCAATGGATCCAAGCATGGCTCACAACTCACCACCTTGTACTGAATGTTGCCAAGACCCAGGCTATGCTCTTTGGGTCCCTCAGGAAATACTGCATCCTAAACCCTTCATATCTGGTTTCTTGTCTTGACAGCTCCTCTGCACAACTTACAGGCTCCTTCAGATACTTAGGCATTACACTGGATCCCTCACTCAACTTCTCTCTCCATGTCAAAGTGGCTTGCAAGTTCGTCATTGCCAAAATTGGGTTAGCTTATCATGTCCATCATGCCCTGATCTCTGCCGCTAGGATCTCCATCGCCCAAGGACTCCTGCTCCCAGGTCTCTGTTACGCCCTGCCAGTCTTTGCACATGTGCAGGAAAATGTCCTACATACATGGGATGTTACCTATATCAACGTCTGCAGATTTGTCTCATCTGCCCATCATCTCAAATACAGGTGCACACTTTACTCTGACCTCGGCTGGTTATCCCCCCTCTTTCCAGTGTTTATATTCCATAGGTTGCTTGACAGACAATATTATTCGTTCTTCTCTCCCCTCCTCCCTAGCTGCCTTGTTCACCCCAGCTGACTGCCCCCAGCTCCTCTGGTCCATGATTTCTGCTCCATTCTCTGTCCCCAAATGTTCCACCAAAATGGTGAACTTGCCTTCTCCTACCATGCTCCAAAAATCTGGAACTCCCTTCCACTTTCCTTTAGATGTTCCAATTCTCACCCAGCCTTCAAGCATGCCCTTTTCAATTACCTCTCCTCCCTGGATGCATGTAAATGCCTTTAATTTATACATTATCCCTCTGGCCTTGCCTCTGTACTCCTATCCTACCCTATCCCTTCCCCTCTCCCCATGCCACCAGCACTGATGTTATGCACTTATGTTACTTATGCTGTTAGACGTTTTAGTTCTGTGACACTTTGCAATGTAACCATTCACTTCTGAACTATGCAATTCTACTCCCGTTCAGAAAACTGATCTCTTTTATGTACTGCATTGTATCCAATTTCCCTGTACTGTTATTTGTAACTTGTCTGATTTGTAATCTCCCAGGTCATGCCTGAAAATAGGCAATCCTGTCTAGTGCACTGACCCAGTTACCAAAAGCAAATAAATAAATAAATAAATAAAGAGTGAACTACTTTACAAAGTTTAACAATGTGGGCCAGCACACCAGCACTGTGGTAGCGGCCACTTGAAACACTGACAATATATGTTCAATGACGAATTCAGGCCATTGGAGGAATGGGTGAGGGTGTGTGGAGAAGGATGAGCATTACAAAGACTGCTCTCCTTCTCTGGAGTGCAGCAGGCACTGGCACCCAGTAGACACCGACCCATGGTAATGGATACCCAACTAGCAGCGCTCTACAATTTACCATTGCAGAACTGATACAGGAACACTGTAGTGGAGCTTCAAGACAGTGTGACCTCAAAAGATGCATTTCAGCTACAGATGGAGGATGAGTCGGGGACCTTCTTAGGTCAGTGTCAGACTCTAAAAAATCTGGTCCAGAGCACTGGGCCACTGGCACAGCAGAAAAGCATCAGCATGAAATGTCAATATCCTGGCTATGGGAACAGACTAGGGTATCAGAGGGCTGGCTAAGTGAAGAAGGATTAAGCATCCAAGGGACTGCTCTCTTTCAGAGGAAGGGGTGGCTAGTGTCTGGCACAGAGAGACCCCTGACAGAGGTAAACATACAATATTATAATAAGGCCTAGGGATCTACTTTAACTGGTGCCTATATGTCTGGGAGGTGGAACAGACTTTGGGCTTGTTCTATGGATGTCATTGCACATCCCACCCCAGAGGAATACTGCAGCAGCAAATATCTGGTCCCCAGGCATGAGGCACTTGCTCCACTGCTGTTCCCACTGCCCTTTCTTACACACTGAGGAGTTCTACTCCCATGGTCCCATCCTGGAGGGTGCCCTTTCTTGTCCATTGGGAGGGGGTGCCCACCTGGTGCCCTGACCATGGGGATAAATTAGGGCATGAGGGGAAGGTGCAGAGCAGAGGCTAACCTTCCATGGCAGTGATTTGGGGCCTAGGCAAAAACAAAAGCTGGTCTCAGCAACAAAGTTGAAGCTAGATGTCATCTCCATTGCACTGCTGGCTGTGGTCACCTTGGTGGTCACTTGGGTGGCAGTAGTGCAGCAGAAGCAGTGACCCACCCTCTGGTATGCTCAATCCTCCTTCCCCCAGCTGACTCCTAATGATCAGGGCTCACTTCTAATCCTGAGTCACTGACATTGTGAGTGGTAACACTACTGCTGTGCCAATGGGCTGGTCCTGAGACCATTTTTATAATGTCTTTTGTTGTAGTAGGTTCATGTATCTGGCAACAGTATTCCTCTTTTCTCCCATGACAAAGAAGTCCTGGGGGGGTCAGTAGAGAGTAAAAAAAGGTAGCATGCATTATCAGCTTCACTCTGCAAAGTAAGCATTTACACTTTCGGGGCATTGCAAAGTGAAAGCTACAGGTATCCCATGAAAAGAGCGAGCACAAAACAGCGAGGAAACAAAAGCACTTCAAAAATAGTGAATTTCATTTTGATGACCTTGTGTTACTAGCACCTGTTTGTTTGAGCTATGATAGTGTCATTTAGCACTGTAGGGAGTACAGACAGAGAGCAACGTAGTCACCAGTGTCTGTGGAAAGCCATGCTGGCTCTGTAGCCCAGAGATTAGAGTCACCAGCTTTGTGAAGGGTTGCTGCTCCCAGATCTAGGTTCAGATCTCAACGTTACTGATTTTTTTGTCTTGCACCCACCCTCCCTCCACATTACTCCACAGTTCCCTCCAGAGTAACCCCTCCATCCACAACCCAGTGATAACTCCCTTACCATCTTCTTCCTCCAGCCCCATCACCTCACAGTTTTTGCAGCATGATCAGTCCCTCTGTAGTCCCCTCCAACACCCTCGGTGCCTCCAGAGTCCCTCACTATGTATACCACCTACACACACTGTACCACCAGTGATACCAACCAAGAGAGGTTTGTGCAAGGCACCTGGTCAGGGGCCTAGAAGGGGAATGCAGTTGCAGGAAGGAAGTCAGACAGGGAAGTTCTGGCTACTGAGAGAGTAGTCAGTGACAGGGATGCTGGACTTAGGGCTGGTCCAGTTGCAGAAAATTTTGGGGGAGTAGAAGGTGGTTGAGCTGTAGAGTGGCGGTTCAGCTATAGCAAGGTTGGTAAGGAGGCTAGCCCAGCTACAGATATGGTAGCTGGCTATGAAGAGAAATGTGATTTTTTTTGTGGGGGGGGAGAGTAGAGCATGCAGAGTGAAAAAGAATTCACTAAGACCCAAGGTTTGTTGCCATGACAACCATCATAGAAATAATGTTGTTGTACTTGTCATGTGCTCTTAACACAAATATCACCTCAGTAATGGCATGTATACTCAGTCTCTACAATTTATGGCGCAGGATTGACATCTAGGCCATTTGCAATAATCATTTGATCTCCCTAGAGTCTATTCATCTTCTGAAGAATTGAGCAGAAAAAGCAGGACTTCACAGAAAACAAGATCCTTCATCTTCATTTGACAACTCTAGGTAAGTAAATGGTTAAATAAAATCAGTCCTCTAAGATGCACCCTCATGTATTCATATTTATGACCCAAGTTTTTTGCATAAATAATTTGGAACATCTTGAAAAACTAACAGATTTTACTTGTCTGCTATTTTAAAAGCTAAAAACCTTTATTTTCCATAACCCCTTGGCTTCTTGGCAGGATATGATACTGCCAGAGTGATTCACTTCCTAGCTTGTTGCTGTTCTGAAAACAGGTCAGACCAGTTGGAACTGGTTTGTGATCTGAGCTGGATGCTTGTTAGGAGGCCTGCCTGGAGAAAACATAAGAATTTTCAGGTATTTTTCTACAGTTTTTTAAACTTTAACTCAGAAAATAGCTTATTATTCTAGGAAGAGTTGCAGAGATAGTCTTTTAGCTTGAATACATTGTGTTTTTGGAGCTAGCTGCCTGCTGTTCTGGGTCAGATTTCATTTATACTTCCTTGCTGTTAATAATATTGATTAGTGCATTCTTTGATTTTACTGCATTTTTAAAGTTTTGTCTGAGAGAAATTGGCCTTTCAGACTAAGAGATGTGAAACTGTAGTTATACTACAGCATGTGTTTGTGTGGGGGGAGGGGCTGGTTTGCATTCAATGGCAGTGTTTGTAGCTGCTGTTGGTATCATGTTGCAAGCTTGATTGTTAGCTGAATAAATTGTTGTGGCTGTGTGTGAATAGCATTTTGTGAAAGAGAACAGTCTACACCACCAATGTCTGACATGGATTTTATGCTTTTTGAGAACTGTTGTTTTTATACTGTTCTTTTTAAATTATTTTTCTTATACTGTAGTCAAGTCGCTTAACCTGTAGTCCACCCAGCTGTAGGAATTAGTGTTTAGAAGCAGGATCACACTAGAAATGAGATCTGTCCTAGGTAAAATGAATTACAGTATAAAATAAAAACATTTAAAAATACATAATATTCAGTAGGAGGGAATGCAGAATTTATTTAATCTGTTCTTCATAACCCCCCCCAGCCCAACACCTTATTGGCCTAGTCACTTTACAACTACTTAGGCTTATCTATACGGCTGAAGTAGGGCTGAACTTGGGAGCATTTGCAAGTGATGGGGTATGCTGCCATCTGTGGCACTAATATACCCCCTCAACAATCGCGGTGCTAGGATGTCATTTCATATCCAATTTCCCTGCTTTCTGGAACCTTTTACTTGTACTAACATATTTCCTTCTCTCGTTCTCTCTCTCTCTCTCTCTCTGTAACAGGTCTACAAAGAGCCCTACATCCCATCAGATAAGTATTATTTACCTTTATTCACCTGTCCTATCTGTAGTCTTATCTTTCTCAAGAACTATGAATCCTTTTTGATCACTGTCTTTATTCTTTTTTTTGTCTACAGTATGTTTTCTGGATCCCTCCCCTAAGTTCACCCAGAAGCAGGTAAGTGCTACCTTTAATTACTGCCTTTTCTAAACTGGAGTGAACTATATTGTGGGGATTTCTTCCTCAGGCCCTACTTATACTGCTTTTGTTGATCCTCAAACCATTCTGCTCAAACAAAGAGTAACCCTTTACAGGTCTTACAGATATGCCTTACCTATTAGGTAAGCAGAGTCTGGTTTGGGTGTGCTTGGGTTATGTGTGTGTAATTTATTTTTAAGGTCCTAAGGAACTCTAGGTTCATCATGTCCCTGTAACCATCACTTCTGAGCTGAATAAATATGATGTGAAAATATGTATTTTATGGCCTTCCCTAGGCAAGGCAATTTTATTTCTAAGGCGCCCAATGCAGGAGGCTCTGGGCGCCGTACTTAAGAAAAAATGCATAAAATACAAAACACAATTATAACAGCAGCAAGGAAGTTTAAATCAATGCTGTACAAATTGAATTAGGTATAAAGTTAGCTCTAATATGGTGTAACCCCCCTATAAATGGGGGTTCTCAAAAGTCTTCCTTGGGTGTGCCTAAATGCCCACTGCCATGCTGGTGTTTTGTGTCTTGACTGATTTAAAAGTGTTAGCATTTGAGTGCACTGTTAGCCTCCATGCCTGTCTCTTTAAGAGGCATCATTTTCATAGTTTATAATTAATCTGGGTGGGGACGGGTGTTCCTAGGTTTGAGTCCCACCCGGGCTACAGTGTTATCACTCCATTTTGACATTGCTAATTGTGCAGAAGGAGCCCTAGAAGGATCTATGATTGTTTGTTGATTAGCGGCCATAATAACAATAATATTGTAGTTTGTCTAACCTGTCTTTCTTTGCAGCATGGACATTTTTGTAATCTACCACCATCTTGGTTCTGGACTGCCAATCTGCACCAATCAGTACCTTTGGGGTCTCTAAAATGGAGCCTGCTCCCAGGGGTCCTGTGGGAGTAAAGTTCTGTAGGAATTGCAGTTCTCACCCTTTGGCATCTAAATGGACCTGGAGGGGGAGCTCAAGCTATGACAGACAGATGGATCAACCAACCAAACAATTTGATTCACAGAGGAAGCCCCAAGCTGCCAGCAGCAGTGAGTTAATGCAGAGCTGGAGAGGGTAGAGTGAACAGCTCAAGAGAGTTGGGCAGCTGCTCCTGCGTAGTAGCACAGGAAATCAGCGGGGATGCTGTGTCTGGCCTACCTACCACCATCTTCAGTAGTAAAGAAGTTCGGCTTTAGACAAATTGGACTTTACCCAAGGAGAGCTTTGATTTCAACCAGAATCCCGAATTGTGACAAAGTGGATTTCACCTGTTTTGGCCTGAAGAGTTGCCGTAGTACGATCTGCCTTTCAGGACTGAGACAACCACAGAGCATCAGTTTGCACAGAGACACTGCCTTTAGCAACAGGACTGTCATCCAAACTGTGGTAATTGCTTATTCTTACTATATGTGTGCTGAGAGAAGAGAGTGGGTCAAGAGTTGGTTCCCCACTGTTCTGACTGTGTCATGCTCACTGGAGGCTTCGCCCAGTAACCTTACCGGACTGCATTCGAACTGTTCTTCTAGTCTGGGCCTTGCCATCCTAGCCTAGACACCCTCTCATGCTGCAGAGAAAGATCCGACGAGAGACACGCCCGGAGATTCAGCTTCCTCATCAACACCACCGAATAGGATTGAGCACCATGTAGCATCATGTGGGCCCTGCTTCTCCTGGCCTTTCATCTCTTCATCATGAGGTCTCCATTTCATTCATCCTGAATTCAAACTTGGGTAGCGTGAGTAAAACCAGGGTAGCTCCCTACAACCTAGCTAGCAATCACAGTGTGTTATCTGATTTACTTGTTGTTAAACCTTTTTTTGAACTGAGTCGTCTGGCTCTGGATTACAAATTGTGGGTTACAGTGCATGCATGTTTCTTTCCATCACAGGGCCCCAACTAAATGCAACACTGGCCTACCCCAGTCAATGCTTCAGGCTAACCTGCACCAACAACTGGGTACCCAGGGTGTGTGTGACTGTGTTAAAGGTACCCTTAAGTGCATGCCTTATACCCTGACTAAATCAGTATCTGAATCAATCACCAGATTGCTGCCCCTCTGTTGTTCATGCCCACCTATAAATAAATCAGATCTGAATCTTTTTGCAGGCAACCTGGTTGTATTGTGCTTCTGTGACAAAGGGTACTGTGTTACTGCTGTTTATTGGTTACAGGTCTGGTATCCAGGGGATTCCCAGGGCCATACAGCAGATCTTGCCCTGGTGGTAAGTAGTTAGAAGGAGGGATTCACTGTGTATTGCAAAAGTGTGTTGGTGTGGGGTGACTACAGGCTTAGTCAGACCACTAAGGGTAAAGAGGGGGGTATCAGTGTCCCAGAGGGTTGTACCCAGAGCAGTCAAGTTGCCATCTATCCTGTTTTCTGGGTGGAGGCACCCATTCTGTGAACTTGGGCCCCTCAACTTGTAGGCTACTGTGCAGGCAGGGGTAATAATCCTCAGAGAAGTGCCACCTAGGGGTTGCAATAGTAAAAGATAAGACAGCTTATTCTGTGAAAGCCTGGCTGAAGAGGTGGACCTTAAGTCTCTGCTTAAAGATACCAATTGAGGGAGCCTCCCAGACTGCAGATGGAAGCGTGTTCCACAAGGTCGGCCCAGAGACACTAAACACTCGGTCACCAGAGGTCTTGAGCCGAATCCTGGGAATGTCCAGGAGGCCCCTCGAGGAGGAGTAGAGGGAGCGGGCAGAAATCAAGCAGACAGAGGTCACAGGCATCAGGAGCTCAGACAAGTACCCACAGTACTACCCAGTAGGTGCTCTAATGTTTTGAAATCCATTCTGTCAGTACCTCAGATTTTCAGAATTTCTAATTCAGAGTCTGATTCTGTTTTGCCTCCAGTTAAGGCATAGGAATGAAATCTGAGGTGGTATTCACAGTCAGTCTTTGGAGTTGATTTGATTAAGCAGCATGTAATCTGTATCTAATCCATTTTTTGAGTGCCCTGGATTTTCTTGCTTTTGGGTATTGTGCCTTCTCTCTATTATTAAGCCAAAGTCAAATGTGTACCACACTTCTTCAGTGTTGTGGGTGGTTGAGTGTAAGCATATCTGCACTAGTCAAGGCAATTGAAACTGCTTTTACAGTTCCCCTAGAAGATACCTTCAGCAGTGTCAGTCTTATGGTTTGAGAGCCCCAAGTCCATTTGACCCTCATGTATGGTATGCTTGGGTTGGCAAGTAACCTCCAGGCATCCAGATGCTGTTTTGGAAGTTTCTGCCCAGCCAGTGTTGCCCCTGTTGTGCCATTTAGCAGGTCTAGTGGTTGAATTAAATAAAACAGTTGTTTTAAAAGGCAGTCAGGAAACCACTAACCAGTGTGGAAAACAGCTGCTATCAGCAGATTAGCTTCAAGGCTCTCCCTGACAAAAACTTTAACTTGGCTGTGTCTGAATGAATTAATAGTGACCTTTGTCTGGAAAATGCCTTCATTTGAAAGATGCAACATAGACTTTCCTACTTCTGTGTGGAGGGAAGGGTTTACACCCTAAACAAACCTGAGGCTCTCTTGTTGCTTGCTGTGTGCCCAGAATTTGAGTAGGAGTGGTAGCCAGGGGCAAGTTGCAGATGAAGGGAGTTGGTCCATCACTGAGAATGTCTGAGGGTCTGTGATTCTGTGTTCCCCAGAGCAAGTTGGGGGAAGTAAATGTTACCCACCCTCTTGTACTGGGACACACAGATAAAGACAGCCGCTAGACCATGGTTCAAAGACACTATCGATGCAAACTTTCCTCCCTACTTGCCCCTGGTCAGTATGTAAAATAAACTTCTCTGCATCCGCCACATTTTCTGTGTGGGGAAACAGAAAGCAACACAGGCTGTCAAATTTTGCTGGAGGGGGAATCTTGGACACTATGTGTCCATGAACAAGTCCGAAGTTCTCTTGAGTTTTGCATAAAGAATGGCAAGTTGAGCTTTAGGGGTTGCATGATGCACTAACCAAGCTGGGGGAGTTGGTCCCTGAGCAAGTCCGAAGACCTCAGACCAAGTTGTGGGTGTGTGGGGTCACATCATATATTGCCTACACTGTACAGTGTGTGATCCCCTGTAAACTTGCTCTGTGGAAGCAAGAAGAGACCCCAGTCTTGCTAAGGTACACAACCATACCACTTCCAAAAACTTGTTCTTGGGCAAGGAACAGAAACCCTCAGGCTTGTTCAGGGAAGCACAGTATGTGAGCCCGACCCCAATGCAGACTTGCTGTAGGGATGCATTCCTTTCTGTTTACCCCAAACACACATTTGCAGGTGATATTCAGGGGTCATCTGACTTGTCCAACCCTACAAGTCTGAGGGAGGCTGTCTGCATTTGGTGCAGGAGGGGGACTGTCTGTGCTAGTGGTATAGGCACACAGTTGCCATGGGTTTGGTAGGGCAAGGGGCCTGTCTTGCTGGTGGGGCAGGAGGACTGTTTGTGTGTGGTTGGGTTGTGGGATTGTCCGTGTTTAGTGGGTCAGAGTGGGGAGTGGCCATGCTGATGTGGTGGGGAGAGTGGCAGTGCTGGTGGATTAGGATGGGGAGAGTGGCCGTGCTGTAAGATTCTACATTTATACACATAGTTACTCCGATAAAGGTACTGGTATTTATCACACTCCATTTATGTCCATCTCATTGCACAAATGTATTTATATTTCCAGCTCATCAGGGCTCTTTCTATTCACTGTGCTGTGTTTTTAATTATAGGTTCTCCTGGCCCTTATGCTGTTATTTTCCTCCCCCAGTCCTTTAGTAGCCATTAATGCTGTGACATTAGCCACTCTGCAGCTCTATTGTATGCAGTTCTTGCTGTTTCTATGACTTCTTAGGGAGCCCAAATATTTCTCCCTGCCTGCCTCCCACCACTACTTTTAAGCACATTTTAGGCACTGACCTTTGGCTGCAGTGCAGCTTTTCCTTTGTGGCCCCTATTCCGTGTGTCTGCTCTCCAAGTTCCTTCATACCAGGCCTTAAGGGCACTTACACTCAGCCACCATGTGGCTTAGCTGGCAGTTCCTGCCAGCTACTGCTGCACTGTGCACCTCTCTGGACCCTCTTAACCAGCCCCTTGGGGGGAACTTTTCACATTTCTGCTTTGTGGCTGATAGAGGCAGGCATATTTGCCTTTACCTCCTCCTCCTCCCCAAAATCTCCATCTTTTTTCCCACTGACGTGGAGTAGGTTACAGCCTGAACTCCATATAGGCTGGGATTGGGAATTGTAACTGTTTGCCAGCACTGTCACTCTAACACAGTAGCGATAAACTGATGGCTTCATAGCAATAGCCACAGCATTTCTGATTGGTGGTTTTATGACCAGCCTAACTGCCTGCTACATACAGTCAGGGCCCAGGGACACTCTTCCCCCCCCACACTAGATGCCAGGGAAAGGTTAAACAGAATAACAAACAAAAAAAAGAACACTATTTGCCACTAGCCACAGGGGAATTGGTCCACTACACCAAGAAGGCTGTAGCTTTAAAACACTGGCCTCCTGGGACAACTTAAGACCCCTGAAACACCAGTGTCTTTTTAAATGATGCAGGGACCACTAACCCAAGAGCACCCTTACTAGCCCTTTAGGGCTACTACCTAAATCTGCTGGTCACCAGCAGGCCAATGAGTGGTGCTAAGGGGGGGTCCGCTGAGCCCTCAATATCTCTTTATTATTTTCTTAGCTGTCTGTGTTTTTATTTCCTATCTACTGTATGTTTTTCTTACTGTAACTTTAAGTGCATCTTTTCCTCTAAAACTCCCCTTCCTTTAGTCCTGTGCTGTACTGTACCCCTTAGTTTTTTATTTAGTATAATTTTTGGTCATGGACACCCAGATCCCACTGCTCCTCTTCACATGCTCCCTCTCTAGCACTACTATATGCTCCCCATAGTAATCTCTTTTTTCTCTTTATTTCTACAGGTCTAGACAGACTGTATACCAATCAGATAAGAATCTTTGTTTAATCCCCCCCATCTCTCCTCTAGGACCTCTGACCCATTGTGTCTCCTCAGCCTTCTCAGTTCTTTCCTTTCAGGCCATGCTGGAATTCTCCAAACTCAGGACACCCCAACTCTGGATTCCCTGACTGACGGGGCAGGTAAGTCCAATTTAATTACCTAACTGCCCTGTCGGGTGTGTGGCATATAACAAGGTACTCACTCCATTGTAATGTGATAGCAACTTGATTTGCGTATTTTGTGGCCTGCAAAGGAGAGCTATTTCAGCCTTGTCCCCACCTGGTGTTTGTTAGAGGTCTCCAAGTACCAAATTGGGCCTTGCTTACTTATGAGATTTGATAGTTGAAGGCTCCAATGTGGTAGGGCTGCAGGCACATGTAGAGACTATTGAGCCCCACTCCATGCAGAACAAGCTGTTAACCTCACACTGACTGGGTTTGTTACATATAATGATAATACAGGTTGTTTCTAAAACATACAGGTGACAGGCAAACCCCCTCATGAGTGCTGATTTCAAAACAGTGCCCTGTACATTTTAAAAAAGATTTCTACTGGGTGTTATTTTGAAATCTGCACTCTTCTGGTGCATATATGGGTCATGCTGGAATCCAGCACAATTAATGAGCCATTAAAACACATATGGGTCATGCTGGCATTGTGCACGATTAATGGGCCATTAAAACACATATGGGTCAAGCTGGCATTGGGTGCAATTATTGGGCCATTAAAATACAAAACATACCATTAAAAGAAAATTGTCCATTAAAAGGATGATCAAAATGTAATGGTGCCATTATTTACATGCTGATTAGGGAGATAGTGGATTGGGTGCTGTTCATTGTTGCATGACAAGAAATCTGAATTTAAAGAGTGATGTGCTGTCAAATGGCATGAAGGAATTTCACATTTACTCAGTTATCGATTTCAGAAGCAAGCCATCTGCACAAGTGACAAAATGTAGACATTCACCTTGATCACGATTAGTGCTTGAAGAATATTTAGCAAAACAGGTAGTACAAAGACTGTCTCAAAGCAATCAATATGATCTCTGGAGACTAGAACAGACAGGGGGGCTATGATAGTACCTGCCATTTCATGAAGGGGATTAACTGGTAACTAGGTAAATGTGGGAACTATTCAGATTGGTACAACAAGGTAATATGATCCCTGGAGACTAGGATGGAAGGGGGGGGGCTATGATAGTACCTGCCATTTCTTAAAGGGGATTAACTGGTAACTAGGTGAATGTGGGAACTATTCAGATTGGTACATCAAGGTAATATGGACATGAGGGGAAACTTGGAGGTAGATTGGAAGGTATATTTAACAAAGTGGGTGGTGAGTCCATTAAAATCTGCCACTCACAAGTAGGAGGCTTAAGAGGTACATCAGGAAGTCTATTAAACAGAGGGTGGTGAATCCATTGAAAAATTGGCCAGATGATGCAGTGATAACAATTAGTTTTTCCAAGGAGAGAGAGGTGCATGGAAGGGCACCAAAACCATGCATTGGATGGTGGATCCATTGAAAAATATGCCAGGTGGTGCAGTGATAACAGTTTGTTGTTCCAATCAGAGACACATGGAAGGGAACCAAAACCAGAGTGGAGGATGGTGAGTGCTAGGAACCAAGAGAAATGGTATGTGACAGAGCTGATGGGTAATTGTGTCAAACTAGATGACCATGCTCTACTACCAATCTGTTTGCATGCTTTTTTAAATTATTTATTTTTACTGCAGAAGCCCAATGTGCACATGCAATGACAAATACAATGGAAGATCTGGAACATGAATAACATTGCTCTTGAACAAAGATATGCACATTTTGCAATCATTTACTTACAATAATAAGAATGTATAGATAAGCAGGATATTATGGGCTCTATGTACACGTGTTTGCATTTTAAGTAATGTGCGGGAAATTTCTGTACAGATATAGAAGTTTGAGATTGACCATATAAAGCTATTTCCAGTTTAGTTCTAAAGGGTTAAATTTTGGTCATTCCCTTATTGACACTTCTGCATTTTGGCAGATCGAGGTTTGTGTTAACACCCTTGAAAAAGACGTTTATCATCTTTCAAGATTACTGAAAAAGGTATGAGAACATGGGATTTATGCATGGACTTACCATGACTCTGGACACAGTAGGTGAGCATCGTTTTATTTTCTTAATACTAGGAAATTTCTTGGGAGATGCAAAGCCACTTTGAGGTATGGGTTACTGCCTGATTACAACACTTCTTGCTCAATAAAATTCCAGTTGCAAAAGATGTTACTCTAGCCATGTATAATAGATCATATGACCTGCCATCATGGTGCTGAGATCAGGCAAAACACTTTGGTTTATTATTGATGCATTATTTATATGGACATTGGACAACATTTCACAAGATAAGACTGTGTCAAGATACAGGTTTTTGTACACTATTTATGTACAAGTTGAAGGTAAAATATGTTCGCCTGATTAAATAAAGATTTTGATTGATTGATTGATTGAAAATGTACTGCATACTTTACAAGCCTTTAAATGACTACATATTTAAGGTTAAAAATTCTGCATTGGACTGGGATGTGATAATTAAAGGTTAAAAATACTGCTTCTGACCGGGGTGGGACTGTTAACTGAGTTGTAACATTAAATGTCACTTAACAATAAAAGCCCTGTCCTAAGCAATATTTTTAACCTTACATATCCATTCAGTAAATTTAACCTTAAAAATATACGAATCATGCATAAGCAGTAAAGTATACTGCTATAAAGCAGTCCTTGACCATTATCCAGACTGCTAAGACTGCTATGAAAACTGTTATCTTAGGCGTCTGATTTAAATATTTCAAGCTATAGGCAGGCTAACTTAAGGCTTTGGACTGTGAAGGCCATCAAGATAACTAATACATTCTTGTTAACATGGCAAAACAGTCTGAAGGCTAATTTCATGTTAATGTACTGCAAAGGTGAAAATAGTCCGAGTGCCATTTGAAGATTGGGCGAATGCCTTCCATTTGGATAAGGGCATTCACATTTTGCTACACTTGCTTGAAACTTTGGCAATTTTAAATATTATGACACTAAATGTTCAGCATTACAACACCTCAAGAAAGTGACAGCTGTCATTTTTTAACCCCTGGCCAAACTGTGTTTTCACATGTGCGGTGTGCAATGGTGTTGCAGACGTGCCAAATCACATTTTGGTGGGGGATTTAAAAATTTTCATTACCAGGTTCATGAGGTGGGGTAATAAGAAGGCCATTCTGACAATTTTGTTTTTTTTTCACTACAAAGGCTGTCCCTGAACTTCCACATTAACATATATGTACGCATGTAAGGAGGGATGGAAGTGCAGGACCCTCTCAGCCATGTTCTTCTAGAGACAAGTGAAGATACATGTATACTACCTCAAAAAGTAAAGAAATTCTTTGCAAAAAAAAAACTACATTAACGCAACATTTAGGGTTGATGCTATGGTGAAAAAAGTAGAGAAATGTGGTTTTAAGATTTCCAACCCTAAAACCTCACCCCCACCTCTACAACAAACCAGGGAGGCAGTTTTCCTTAGGGTTGTAAACTCTAAACCTCACCCCATTCTACACACCTTAGAAACATACATGCCTAATGGGGTGGGCTTTAGTATCAACTACCCCAAGGAAGAGTGTACCCCTGATTTATTGTAGGGGTTAGGGAGTGTTTTGTTTGTTTTTTCACTGTACCCTCAACCTGAAATGTTGCATTAATGCAGTTTTTGCAAAGAATATAGATCTACAGATAGATAGATAGATAGATAGAAGTTTACTGCTAATTTTACAAGGTATGATTTTGAGTGTGTCAGTAAATTGAATAGTATTTTTTACAGCTGAAAAGATTTGAACATGGACTAAAAAACGTCTCTGTATTGGAATGACAAAAATGTGATAATTTTAGTACCATAGTTAACTAAATTTAGCACATTTTTGTCTATTAAATAAGAATCTGTTACCAGTGAGACAACTCTCTCCATATTTGTATTTTTTTAAATCAGAAAATAAACTGCATCTGTCTAGTTTCTGAATGAAAATCATACAATTAGTCCCAGCAGGACACAAAAGTTGTTTTTATTTAGCAGCATTATACTAGTTGTGGTTCTCCCACCATTATTCAACTGATGGCAACCCCTGCTCAGAATTCCCCTCACCCTTTATCGACTGCCAGACAACCCAGTCGGCTGATGCATAGAGTATTCAATATGATTTTTTTTCAGCAATGAAACAGCTGTAGTGAAACAAGGGTTTGATGCAGTCTTGATACACCAATTGAAAATCTGGCCCCATGTCTTTGTGCGACTGCCTCACCTCATGTATGAGAATAAAGCCCCCCCCTCCCCATTGAGGGACTTTTCTGAAAAAATATTTCCACAGAGAACACACCCTTCATCACCAGAGATACATTGGGTCTGCCAGCCTAGTTCAAGCTGCATAGCCAGCATCACCCAGGAGAGCACTACTGAGTAACTGCAACACTATATACCTGAGGCTGGTCATGACCACAATGTCATGGCCCCCAGCACTGCAATGTGGTTAGCTAGTTAGTTCCTAGGTGATTAGTTTTCTGGGCAAGTAAAGCATAAATACTGTATATGAACATGGCCAATAGAACCATCTCAGTAAATCAAGCTGCACCATTGCTTAACCCACCTTAAGAACTGTTGCTTATGTTTTAATATTTTCCTGGGCTGTCAACTGTAACATGTTCACACAGTACTCCACCAGATCAGCTGAGATTTGCAAACTAAAGGCCTCTATGTACAGTCTAAAGGTTTGAGACTCCCCAAAGTAGACTTTGTCTTGTGGATTTCCTTTATTGTTGTTAATTGTTACCTTGCATTAACCTTTCCAGATGTAGACCCTGTTCCTGTGCCCCCTAAGAACCTCTTGCTTATTGTTTGTAACATATTTCTGACTCCATTACCACTCTTGTGTTATATTTTCTGTATGATATGCTATTCCCTATAAGGTGGTATTGTGTAATATGCTGATTGGGTCTTTTGCACAGTGGGTGGTAGCAATTTATTATTTTGTGGTGAAGCACCCTGACAGCTTCTGTCAATAGAATCCCCTTAGGCAGAGGTACCATACAACTGCTAAACCCAAAGAACAGCAGAAACGTAGGCCACACCCACTCAAAGTTTAAAGACTCATCCACTCCTTTTCAACTACCTGTCTGTGTCTATTACATTGTGGATGGGGATAGTTACACAAGTACAAACACAGGTACTGTTATATGTTTCTACTGTTTATCACAAGGCATCATGCAGAAAAGTTCCTATGAGACTTAAAAACATGCCTTTTGGATCCTTTCTTTATGACATGCTTTCAAATAAAGACAGCTATCAAGGTCAAAGTCAGGATTGTTGATGTGTCTGACTTTAAGACAGACAAACAACAACAAAGGGCACTTTTGCATGCATAGCTCCCTTGAGAGTGCAAAAGCTGCCAGTCTTTGCCTTATTTATGGCATAACTAAAACCAAAGCAAGCTATCACAGTCAATTTCAGAATGCTGATGTGTATGTTGGTGTCTTCGAAAGTTTCAATAAAGAACATCTCGGTGCAAATAATTCTCCTGAGAATGAGGATTTATATCTGAGTACATAAAGCTAGCAATTTCTGTCTTGTTCATAACAGAAAAACAACTGTTTTGACCAAAAGTTAATACAATGCAATACAAAACCATTTGTTTCCCTGTAGCATCTTTCCTACAGTTTAATGCATCAGAAAACTCTGCCCTTGTCAGTAAATCAATAGCAAGAGCAACTGTGCAACACAATAATATAAAGTACCCAAAAAGCTGTGGATAATTAAATAATGAAGAGTAGTTAATAGCAAAAAGACAGTAAAAAATAAGATGACAAATCCTAAAAGAAAAGGTTGGGCAATATGTCTGCATATCTGATAAGGTCAGTAATGTACTCTATGACATAAAGATTGTTGTGTGAATGCAATGCTTTTAGACTTGGGATAGTTATTTTGGTAAGGGATGCTATGAGTTTTTTTATTTATGAAAGCAAAACACAAAAATGCTGCTTGGAGCACAAATTAGACACATGAGAAAACAGAGCTGTTAACCTGGAGACAGGTTTGAGTCACACTACCACCAGTTTATTTTCTCATAGTGTGACCCTGAATATGCCTGTTAACCTCTCAGTGTTCCAGTTACTCTGTTGCTCTCCGTTTGTGCCTAAGCTCCTTGAGCTTGTCATAGCCTCCCTCAATCTCAGTTCCTCCTTAAGTGTAAAGAGAGCTGAAGCTGTGGGTATTTATGACTAACTGCTTTGGGATGCAGTGTGCATGAAAGTTTATAAAATCAGATTCCTTTGTTTTCCTTTCTTGTTCTGTTTATGCAAAGCATCTGTGGTATTAATCATGCCAAAGCAGGTTTACTATCTCTTTTTAATTCCAGGCCCTTGCCATTATTTGCTAGTGCTGTGCTGCAGGGCTTGTATTTATGGGCCTTACCAATTCAGTGGGCATATGTTGCTTTAGTGAGCAGTTATGTTGATCAGAATTAAGTTGAATCCAGTCAGAAAATGCGTCTACAAAAATTTCTCATTGTTTTGCCACGTTTTGAAACTGCACAACAATCTTTCATTTGCAACTCATTTAAAAACACTTTTAGTGCAAAGTGTACTGTAGGTCTTGACATTTTACCATGGTGGCTCAACAAGCTAGATAAGTACCTTCTGGGCCTACTGTAGTGAATGGCAACAGTTTCATTCCTGTGTCCTTGGTAACATGATTTATTCATTCAAAACTGTTGATCAGGAAAGGTATGCTATGCCAGAGCTTATTTGCAGGTACAACTGGGGGAGGGGGCGCGAGGTTACAATGGGGATAAGAGAAACAGCCAAATGAAACCATACAATGTTATAGTAAAATTACACAAATTAATGAAAACTACAGTAAACCAAGCACGTATATATTAAATAACAAGGCATGGGTAAAAAAACACTAACATGAAATCATGCAAAAATTTGCAACAGTAAAGCATTTAAATAAATTTGAGAACCATACATTCAGATGAAAGCTAATATATATTCTATGATGCAGCTAAAGGGCAGCAGAAGTACTGGGCTAGGATAGAGGAAAGCCAGACCAATGGCCATAGAAACATAGAAAGTAAGGACAGATAAAGACTTGGGGCCCAATTCACAATGGTCAATGCAAGCTGCACTGAACGCAGCTTGCACTGACTGTCAGTGTGCCAAGGACCCTGCACCCAATTCACAATCAGGTAAGGTCCCAGCAGCATAGTCCTGCAGCTTGTGCCATCCCTGGCATTGTGCCAAATAGATGGCACACCCTGAAGGTGTGCCGCAAGCCACAGGGCAGCCCTGCACCATTAGCACCATGGACAGTGGTCCTGGGTGCTATGCCCCACAGCCCTGATCCCCATCAATAGATAACTGTAATCCCTGGTGGGCTAGTGGACCCCCCACCCCAGCCCCGATCCCCCTTATTAGACGTTGAGAGCCATGGTGGGCTAGAGGACCCCCACCCCAGGCCCAGTCCCCAGCTGTATACTTATGAAGCCCTGCTGGGTAGCAGACCTCATCCAGCCTGACCCCCAATATGTAAAGTGATATCTCCTGTTGGTCTAGTGGATCACCCCTTCCCTGATGCCGGTAGCCCATGTAGTGCTTCCCAATATCCCTGGTTATTTAGTGGATCCCACCCTCTTACTATTAGTGCCTCAATATTTTTCCTCTATCTCATAACTCAGTTAGTAGACTGGCATTAACTCCACTGCTCACTACTGCGGCCAGCTACATACTAAACTCTGACTGAGCATGTACTATATATAGGAGGCCCTCAGATCACCTTCTATATACAGTATGTGCTCGGTCAGAGGTTAGTCAGTGGTTGGCCACAGTGGTGAGCTGTGGGTTGTGCCAGTTGCCAGTTGGGTTATGGGATGGGGGAGTGGTGTGGTAGGGCACTATGGGGTGATGGATGGGGGTCCAGTAAACCAACAGGAATTTTGGGAAGTACTAAATGGGTTACCAGGCATCGGGGATGGGGCAATCCATTAGACCACCAGGGATATCACTTTTCCTGTTGTCGGGATATTTGTAGTGGATGACCTCTAGTGTCTATGTTCTTTTGTTTGAATTCAATCCTAACTCACACATCAGGTACAGGTCCTTAATAATATTGCACGTTAAAGTAAATACCCTCTAATCCTTTTTGTTTCCAACTGCATATGTTTTAAGACAAGGAACCTCAGGGCAGAAGCACTAAGATAAAGATTACCCCTAAGGGCATTGACAGTAAAGCCAAGTTTCAAAGAAACACAAAATGACACATACCCCCATAATGCATTATGGGAGTATGTATGACTTTGTAGTTCTTTGAAACTTGGCTGTTTTCATCCATTGGTGTTACCCTTGCTACAGTGTTCTGCACTGAGGTTCTTGCCTTTTAGCTTGTTTTTGGGGGTTCACCATGACCCAAACCCATAAGACCAACTTAGGGGTCTGGTTCATTTCCCCTGAGGTGTGATACAGATGAGGCACTCTGATGAGTTCTGGGTAGGGAGAAACATGTGTCTGTGTCTTCTGTTTGCACCCTTTGAAGATTGCACAAGAGGCCCTTTGGCACCATGCATTGTTACTTAAAGCTGAACCACTCTAACATTTAATGGTGATTTTCATGGACATCCCATGATGCTTTGCATTATGGAGTATGCGTGATTTTGTATTTCTTCACATCAGTTTTGGTTATCTTAGTCTATCTTGAATATGACATATTTCTTAAGCCTGTAATCTCCTTAGTAATCTTTCTTTGCACTTTTTCTATCTGGGAAACATCTTTTTTTACTTATAAGTGCACCAAAACTGAGAGGTGTAGTCCAAGTGGGGGCATAAATAAGCATGACATAATGGAGTAATTAAACAGTAGATCTGTCTCTTAATTTTATGTTTGAAAATTGCCCATATCACTCTATTAGCTGTAGCTATTGATTTATCAATCTATTTGGTGCTACTCAAGTCATCTGTCACTATTACCCCAAGATCTCATAGAAACTTAGAAAGTGATGGCAGATAAGGACCACTAGGCCGACCCAGTCTGCCCATTTTTTTACCTGCTGCAGAAACCACAGACTCCTACTTGATCTCCAGCTTTGATCTCTTTCCTATCACTAGGGATCCCCAATGGCTATCCATTGCATTTTGAAGTCCCCTACCGAATTTTCCCCCACCACATCTGCTTCAAGGCTGTTTCATGCATCCACCATCCTTTCTGTGAAGAAATGATTCCTCACATTACCCTTTGTTGCACCTGGGTTATGGCCCCTATCGTCCCACATACACCTTACACTGTATTCCTGGTCTATTATACTGTGATACTGCTATTTTGCACTAACATGTAGATTTAGGCACCCATTATATAAGCAAGAGTGCTAGGAATGTGCTTTGCTGGTAATATATGCTAAGGTTTACATCTTTTATAGGATTATATCATGCATGATTATTATACCTCACTATAATGCATTGTGTTTGTATTTTACATATATTCTATAAATAATCTACCTAATCACTGATAAGAGGACTCTTAGGGATCCCTCAGTGATTACTGTATATACTTATACTATATATTCTCATATAATCATATTTAGTGTGTGTTTTACACTCAGGCAGATATGCCACATGTAATAGTAGCCTGTCAGCACTTCTCTTTGTCCACACTGTATGCTGAGAGAGACAAATCATTTGTTTCACATCATACTCACTAGTAATTCTATATTCTAAGCCATTATCCAATTGAGAATGCCTTGTGCTACATTGTTTATAGTATAGAAATAATATAGTATGTTCCTTTATATCTGTTGCCTGATGTTATCTGTGGTACTTAACCTTGTGTAACCCAGCTTCTCACAGAGATCCTGGAAATTCTGAAGATTTTGTACATTCTTCAGGAGACTGGTGAGATCCCATCTCCCTTATGATTATCTCTGTCACATGCTTGGCGTAAGTATTATAATAAATTATCATTATTAGTTATGCTTGTATAGTTGTTTCTTTAGCTGACACTGTAGAAATACAAGAATCTGTTTTATTTATCCCAGAGCTGGTTTCTGGATAACATTCATGGTGACAGTGGTTAATGTCTAGGTGTTAGCCAAGGTTACATTTTAATTTCCTCTGTAAATTAAAACACTGGGTGAGAAATCCCCAGTGACAAGCAGCTAAAAGTATCTTCTGTATAAAACTATTCAGTCTGATGTTTGTTCCCCAGTGCAGACAAAACAAACCTCTTACCAGATATTCAACTCTTCTTAGTGAGCTTTCTATTGTTTTTTTGTTTTTTCCTCTTCTTTTTCTCTGTGGGAACAACAGATGTAAAGTGATCCCAACAGACAAATAGATTGCTTTCATATGTGGTTTCAAATTTAGTGGGTCTATACTCATCTAGGAGTCCACATTCGCCAAATGTTGTTTGTGTCTTGTCAGGAATTTCAGTTACAAATTAAGTCCTTGATCTACAGTACAGGCAGCTAAGGGTTACTCATATTATGTATTGACATGTCTAAAACAATCAGTACTGAGTAGAGGCTGGATGCCTCACAAAATCAAGCTGCCTATGGTGGTTTGGATGATTTTGCCAGTGTGGCAAAAACCAGAAACAATCCCATGATGGTGGTTTCTGAACACTATAGTGAATTGAAACATGGTACCAAGGAAGATATTCCTAAAAATGTGCTAGTTGCAACACTATTTGCTTGCTTAAAATTTCTATGAAAAAATATGATACTCTGAAATCATATTACACTGCTTGCAAGCAGGAAATGAGTCTGAAAAAGGCTGACCATATAAGGAGGATAGAAGGACTGGAGTGTCAGGTTCACTCCCTCCTTCAGCAAAAAGAGTCTTTCTTAAATGATGTTAATAACTTTAGCAGCCAGGAACTGCATGTCTTAGGAGATAACTGTGAAAAGGCAAAACTTATTAGGAAAAAAGGTTTTCAAATGAACTGTGTTCTGGCTAACACCAATGATACCTTACATGTAGAAAATGAGGAACTTGGGGATGAGAATTCTGTAGTAAATTCTGAGTCTGCTAAGAGAGTTACCAAGCTGGTATTTCAACACCAGGCCTTGACTAAGCATGAGTCATTAGGTCATTATGATAACTGCAGACGAGAAGTGCATGCTTTGCAAATAAAATGTATAGACCTTGCCTCTTCTGATGTTGATGAGTTTGATTTTAAACACTCACATAGTGCTGTGGGGTGGACCAGAACAAAGGGTAGCCACTTGTTTTTCTGTAATTCACAAAATGGAGACTTGTTATTGTGTCAAAATGGAGGACACACATGTCATCACGTTGCATCCCCATGCTATCCCCAAGATGGCCACTCATGGTCATGTAATGATGGTCATAATTCAATAACCCAAGATAGTGGCACCCATGAGATAAGCCAAAATGGCCAACCACCACATCATGGAGGTCAGATCATGCAATCACAAGGACCTGTGATTGCTGCCTTAACCATACAAAACATACCGGAGGTTTTTGGCATGATTCATAATGTTATCAGTAAGACTAGTGTTTCTGAGGAACAGAAGAATCTCATTAAAATTGAAGTTGACATACTTTTGAATGAGGCTGGTACGCAGGAGACCATTTACGAGAGGAGGTTGAAGGAGTTGAACATGTACTCACTGGAGGAGAGGAGAGACAGGGGTGACATGATTGAAACCTTTAAATACATGAAAGGAATAAACAAGATGGGTACAGAGGAGCTGTTCAAAGTAAGGGAGGGGAGGGCCACCAGGGGCCATGATATGAGACTGGAGCGAGGAAGGTTCAGGAGGGAGATGAGGAGACACTTTTTTACAGAGAGGGTGGTGGCTGGGTGGAATGCGTTACCTGCTGAAGTGGTATGCAGTAGAACAGTGGACTGCTTCAAATGAGGATGGGACAGGACAAGGGGGAGGGTTAATGAAGGGGAAGGGTGGAAGGGAGGGGCAGCTGCAGAATAAGCGTGCTAGCTGCACGTTCGAGCAGACTTGATAGACCTCTAGGCCTTTATCTGCTGGCAAATTTCGTATGTTCATATGTTCGTATGTTCGTTATGAAGTTAGTGGCTGATGCTGCAGCAGCAGCTGTAGTTAGCAATGTTTACTATGCTAAAATGTCCTTGACTAAGGAACACATTGCTGTTAATTGTGTGGAATTTAATGATTGTTTCCTATGCAGTCTAACATCAGCCCTCACTGAGAGGATTAAACATGCTGTTTTCCTAACACTAACAGCATTGGGAACATGCAGCCCACTAGCAACTTAAGCTGTCACCTTAAAAACAATGTTGCTACTATCCAGCAACCTTCTGGTGGGGAAACCCACTTTGCATTTGATGAAGGAGGGGACAGCACTGATTCTGAAAGCCCTGTGGCTGTGATAGTTTCAGCATCACATGTCATGTTGGGGGGGGGGATACAGGTTTAATTTCTGAACCTGTGCTGGCAGCTTTTTCAGTACTATTTTCTCCACCCCAGGTGGCTACCAAACCACAATCCAAACCTGGAGAACTATGTGCAGGTTGCACACCACTTTTCTCCACTACGCAGGCACCCTCAATAGTGCCAGCACTGCCTGCACATGATGCAGAACCCCCTCCACCAGTGACACCTGAATCATCCCATACTGTGGCTGCAATAGTAGGCACAAGCCAGGAACATTCTGGGTTATTCCCAGTACTGATAATAGCAGACACTTCTGGCAAGAAGGTGCAAGATATTGTAATGTTAATATTATTGTCTTTTCTTTTAAGATCACTAACCATAGCCCCAGCATTGGTTAATCCTAACCCAGCTTTAGGGTATCATTTTGAAACTGCTACATCAAATATAGCAATCTCAACAGTTTTATCCCAAACAAACAATGGACACATCAGAACCATTGCTTATGCATCCCAGATGCTTTGCCCAGTGGAGCTAAAATACAACCTTTGTGAAGGGAATATTTTGACTACATACTGGGCAGTGAGATACTTTATGTACATCATTGGATATGCACCTACTGTGCTGTTTTCCAATCATTTGTCCACTAACTTTCTGTTGTCACACAGAGTAAAATATGACTCTGTCTCCAATGTCAGACTTACACACTGGTCTCTGCTTTAACAGGATCATGACATCAGTCACTGTCCTGCCTATCAAAACTCCATCCTTGTTTGCCAATGGCCTACAATTTACAGAAGAGACCCATAATTGTTCACTCCAACCCCCTGATCTTCCTGTCCCAGGGCCCTTTCTGACAGAACCTCAGAAAGTGTTATAAGACAACACTGTGTGTCTTGTTTTGACTGATGACTCAGCCACACATACCAACAAAGGTTAGATAGCAGTGTTTGGAATTATTTTACATTCTAGTGATGACAGAGTGTGCATTGCTAGTAATTGCATCATCATCATTTATGTACGATTCTCATGCATTGTTAAAACATGCCTGGCCTATAAAAAATATAAAGCAGGGAGGCGAGGAGTCTCCTTATAATTGCCACTAATGTTTGTGGATGGCTTAAGTCCTTGATAAAGAAATAACTTGTGTTAACAGAGGAATACAAAGATTTTTTCTTACGTAACATGACACCAGCACTCCATGAGAGGATTAAGTATGCTGCAGTCTGACAAATGGTCTTGTATTAAAGGTACTGCAGACACTAGCTTTATTACAGATTTTAATTGGGTCTGTTCCTCTCTAATTTAATTTATGCCCTTTTGGGAGAAAATAAACTTCCAATACTCTGATGGTACCCCTGTGAAATACAGAGATGTGTTTGTGTAAATCACAACACTAACCAAACAGTTTAAATACACACTGTACATTCATACAGTTCAAGCATATGCTCCTTCCAACAACCACGCTGATTCACTGGCAAAATATGGCTCTTGAGGAGAGGACACAGGGGAAATGAAAACTCCCTTTGTCCCAGTTACACTGTGTTGCTGCCATTAACAAAGAAACAACTCTGTTTTGAGTCCATGGATCTAGTGTCTACACAAAAGAAGGACCCTCATTTGAGGGCAGTGTATAGGTTCCTTAACAAAGGAACTGAGAAATAACTTACGGAAATAAGCCCTTATAAAAAAGTAAAAAAATGACCTTCACCTGTCCAGTGATGGCCTACTCATTTGGTATCACTGCTGTAACACACCAGAAAAGTTTTGGGTTGTTCCTGAACAACTAAGGGTGGATTTTGGCTACCAAGGACATGATACTCCAGCTGGTAGACACCAGGAAGTCAATAAAACCCTAGACTGACTAAAATTCTCTGTCTGGTGGCTACACATGAAAAATGAGGTAGAACACTACATCAGTAACTGTTTGATCAGTACACCGAACAATCCCATACCAGCTACGAAAAATGCTAAATTGTTACCCCAGAGGCACTTAGGCCCCTGGAACCACATCCAGATTGACTACATTGGCCCTATGCCAACCACTGAGAACAACAATAAGTTTGCATTAATGATCATAAACCTATTTTCCAAATGGGTCAAGGCTATCCCAACAAACAGCAACACAGCCAAAGTGACTGCAAATGTCTTGGTAAACCAGTTATTTACTAGGTGAGGTTTAACCCAAAGGTAGATTCTGATTACAGGAAGTCAGCTTTTTAGCTGAAGTAATGCAGGAAATTTTGGATTTGTCATGGGTAAAATAAAAGTTTCATATCCCTTACCACCCACAGTCATCAGGACAGGTGGAATGAGCTAACAGGCAGATCAAATTTGTGTTATCCAAACTTGTTCAGGAAAACCCCAAAGAATGGGATTCATTATTGCCATTGCTCCTTATGGCAAGAAGAGGAATTCCCTCTGCAAGTACACAGTGTACTCTAATTAAAATCATGACCGGAAGGTCCATGAGACTCCAAGAACACTTACTTCTGGACCTGTTTACTGCCACTGCTGATGGAGCATCAGCAGATAAACATGTTAAATAACTCAAACAAGACATCCAAAAGGCATACTTATTTGCTGCACAATGTATGGGCAAGGTCCAACAACAGGCCCTATCCAATTGTAAACAAACTCAGTTCAGCACTCTATCAAGTCAGACTGACTCACAATAAAAAAGTTATTGATAAATGGCTACATGCCAATCAAATGAAACTGTTTAAAGGAGATCAAATTACTTTTCCATACTCCAGTGGGTGGAATGGTACTAAACTATGTTTTTCTTTTCTCTTTCCTTTTAGGTTCCAGACAGAGAGAGAGAAAGATGCTTGCTTTATGCTTATTTTTCTTCTTAAAAGTATGGGTCTTCTTACAAGCCCAAACTACACATTGTACTGCAGATAAAAAACAGTGACCTAAACCTAAACAGCTTGTTGAGGTAGAGCACCTCACAAACCAACATAATCTAATTGCATCCTGTGGAGTTCACACTAAAGTCCTAAAAGACATGTTCAGCATCCAAAAGGGTACTGAGGCCCTACTGAATGTTATAATCATAGCTCCAGAACAATCCTAGCAGCTAGACTTGATCTGGACTCCTGTTTACATTTTATTGATAAACAGAAATTTTGCATCCAAAATTTATGTGGCTGCAAAAACCATTAGAACTTGAGATTTTACCCTATGATGTCCCATAATTTGTGACACCAAATATTGAGTGCAAAAAACAGAACCGTGGTCCACCCAGTGCTCTAATAGCCTCTTCAGAACCAGGTACCCTAGTTAATAATGTGCAGTTCATGCACATCCCAGTAATTTTAAATCTTACCCTTTAAAACTTGAAATGATTTGTTATATGTTTCACAACAAACATTTCCCACTTTTTTTAAAGTAATAATGTCATTAAATACCCTGGCAGCATACCAGGAACTCAGATATGACCCTTATATAGGGACTGATATCACCACCCACACACACACGCGCACACACACACACACACACACAGGATATTCACATGCTAACACATAGTGGTACATCTAGTAATAGTGAACATACCCAAACACACTGAGAGTTGTTTTTTTTAAACAGGTTAAGACTCAGGCCTAATTGGCTCTGACCTATCTATTTCAAATAGGGCTGATATAGCCATTATTCAATCACATATGTTAAAGGTTCATAATAGCATGACATATAATATCATACCTCCCATAATGCATGGTATACATGGTCTTGCTCATGAAGAGTGATTTACATTTGCAATATTAAGGATATTGTTCATAGTTTACGGCTTGTGGGCAATGACATTTCATGTTCTGCTCGACTTACCAACTGGAAAATGCCATCCTCCAAGATGGTATATTCTGCTGAGGTCCTCTCAGTATGAGCCTCCATCACCCAGCTGACTTAATCTCTCATCCTCACAGCAGCCCTTTAGCCACATCTTGAAAACATACATCTTTTTCTGTCTTTCCTCCCTTTTACAGTATGTGGCATTGTTATCAACTCTGAGAAAGTTACCTTACCTGCAACTTCTCTAAGCTTCTTGCCTAGTAATCTAATGTTTTTCTGCACCTTATCTCAACTGCTGTCTGTGAGATCATTGATGTCTACATATATAACCACATCCATTTTTTCCCCACCCATAGTGAGCATCTTCAGATGAGGAATCACTCTCCTAGCTGAAGACCATAAGATAAAGTGAATGGTTCTGTCCTCCAGCTTGGAAATTCACCACTTCTACAACTATGACAATTCATGTGCCATTCTGGTGGACTGTGGCTCCTCTAAGGAGGCACCAGCAGTGGAGACCAAGGAGGATGCTGCGAACCTCCACAAAAGAGACCCACAGGAAGGTGGCATGGGACCCCACTGGGGAAGGAAACAACTCCTAGTGGGGGACTCAATTGTTATGGTGGTAGAACTGGGGAAGGGAGGGAGAGGGAGGTAAGGTGCCTGCCCAGCACCATTGATTGGAGGGACAGGAAGTGAATCCTCAGTATCATGGGAGCAGCAGCATGGGAGACAGAGCTGGATGTCATTGTCCACCTAGGGACAAATGACCTGGCTGGGAATGAGATTAGAGCAGTGCAGGAAGAGTTTGTGGAGTTGGGGAGAGGCCTTAGACAAGTAGCATGCATGGTAACCTTCTCAGAGATGTTACCTGTCTAAGGCATGGGTGAAACTAGGGTACGCTGCACCATGAGATTCAATGAATGATTGAAGAACTGGTGTAGAGCTCAGGGATTTGGCATCACTGGGGACTAGGGGTCTACCTGGACGGATATAAACCTATACTGGTGCAATGGTCTGCATCTGTCCAGGAGGGGAATCAGGATCCTTGGTGTTAGGTTTAAATGCTTCATTGGCAAGCATTTAAACTAGCCAAGGAGGGAGAAACTGAAAAGGAGCAGGAAAATCCCCCCCCCCATAAAACAGGGTGGTTAGTGAGGTAAACACCAAAGCAGAGAACTTGATAAGGAGCAGGCCAGAGGTAAATGGAGAAAAAAGCAAAGGCAGAAAGGACAGGGATGGGGCTAAAAGGGGTAAAGCCATCAAAAAAATGGAAGACGATCAGCACCAATGCCCATAGTCTGGGTAACAAGCTCCCTGAACTAGTGGCCTTGATGGAAGAGGGACTCCTGGATATCATGGCAGTCACAGAAACATGGTACACAGAGAACCATGACTGGGATGTCAACATACCAGGGAACACAATGTACAGGAGGAATAGGGAGGGTAAAAGAGGAGGAGGAGTAGTTCTCAATGTAAGGGAAGGGATCAAATCAATGAAACTAAAAGGTAAACAGGGAGGAGAAGAGGCACTGTTGGTCACCCTGGAGACTGGAAATGGCACTATAATCCACATGGGGATTGTATACAGACCCCCACCTCATGAGGAGGAAATGGACAAGAAAATGATGGGAGGGCATCCTTAGAATGGCAGAGAAAGGGGAGATATTGTTGATGGGGAACCCGAATATGCCAGATGTTAACTGGAGCACTTTTTCTGCAGCCACATGCAAGAGCAGGGTCATTCTCGATGCCCTACAGGGGCATGCCTCAGATAGCTAGTTTTGGAACCCACTCAGGAGGGAGCAATCTTAGACCTGGTGCTCTTAAATGGGGACAGAGAGAGGATCTCAGATTTAGAAGTGGGTAGCCATCTGGGAACAAGTGACCACCAAATAGTGTGGTTCATGATAAACACAGCTGTAAAATCAAGCCATACAAAGTCAGGGTATTGGACTTTAGGAGGACTGACTTTGTCAAAATGGGAGAGTGCCTCAGAAAAGCACTAGCAAACAGGTAAGAAGGAGGGGTGACAGAACAATGGGGTAAAATCAAAACTGCCATTACAGAGTCAACAAGCCTTTGTGTGAAGCAAATAAAACAAAATGAAGGAAAAAAACACTTTGGTTCTCAGAAGAGGTTGCTGGGAAGGTTAGGTAGAAAAATATAGCATTCAGGAAGCATAAGGAAACACAGAAAGAGCAGGACAGAGAACTGTGCCAGTTAAAGCAAAATGAAGTGGAGAAGGCAGTCAGAATAGCAAAGGCCCAAACCAAGGAAAAGATAGCTAGCTCAGTTAAAAAAGAGGGATAAAACCTTTTATAGGAAAATTAGGGAGTGAAGAAAGATGAGGGGAGGCATAGTGAGGCTTAATAAAGGGGAGGGTGTGGGCAGAGGGTGACAGTGAAAAAGCAGGAAACTAAATGAATACTTCTGCTCAGTATTCATGAAAGAAGACGAGGGGGAGTTAGCTAAACCAAACAATAGAAGAACTCTGGATAAGGGGTCGATGCCAGTCCATTCACAGAAGAAAGTGTCCTGAAAGAAGAACTAAAACTGAAAGTGGACAAAGCAATGGGGCCTGATGGGATTCACTCCAGAATTCTAAAAGAGCTAAGGTGAGAACTAGTGACACCACTGGCTACCCTTTTTAACAAATCATGTGAGAATGGTGAGGTACCTGAGGACTGGAGGACAGTGGATGTGATTCCCATTCACAAAAGAGGGAGCAAGGCAGAGGATGGAAACTATAGACCAGTTAGTTTGACCTCAGTGGTAGGGAAAATGATGGAATCACTTCAGAAAGAAATAACTGTTGAGCACCTAGAGGCCAGCAGGGCACAGGACCCAATGCAGCATGGATTCACAATGGGAAGGTCATGTCAGACAAATCTAATAGATTTCTTTGACTGAGTGACCAAAGTAATAGACCAGGGAGGTGCTGTGGACATAGCCTACCTAGACTTTAGCAAGGCATTTGACACAGTCCCACATAAAAGATTAATAAACAAGTTAGCCAGCCTGGGAGTGGGTGCCAGGGTGGTAGGCTGGGTAAAAAACTGGCTGGACAACAGGTTGCAGAGGGTAATAGTAAACGGAGTCCACTGTGAAGAAAGTGGGGGTTACTAGCGGGGTACTGCAGGGTTCAGTACTGGGATTGGTCTCCATTAATGTCTTTATAGGTGACATTGCAGAGGGACTGGAAGGAAAAATATTCCTCTTTGCAGACAACACAGAGATCTGCAGCAGGGTTGATACACAATGGGGGGGTGGAAAAGATGTGAAGGGATTGGCAAGGTTGGAGGAATGGTCATAAGTATGGCAGCTTAGATTCAATGCAAATAAGTGCAAAGTAATGCACCTGGGAAACAAAAACCCAGGGGAAGATTATACAATGGGGGTGGGAGGTACTAACAACAACAAAAATGGAAAGTGACCTGGGGGTAGTCACTTCAGATGACCTAAAGGTAGGCATGCAATGTAAGAAGACAGTAAGAAGGGCTGGGGGGACACTGGGATGCATAGGGAGAGGCATCACCAGTAGTTATCCCTCTGTACAGACAATTGGTGAGACCCCATCTGGAGCACTGTGTACATTTCTTGAAACCTTATTTCAACCAGGACATAGACAGGATGGAGGCGGTCCAGAGGACGGCAACTAAAATTGTGCAGGGTCTGCACCAGAAGCCATATGAAGAGATACTGAAAGAGCTTAATATGTATAACCTCAAGGAAAGGAGGGAGAGGGGGACATGATAGAAACTTACAAGTACCTCAAAGGAATCAACAAAGTCCAAGTGGGTAGTATCTTTCAGAAAAGGAGATATGCAAGAACAAGGGGGCACAATTTGAAGATAGAGGGGGGACGATTCAGGGGCAATGTGAGGAAGTATTTTTTCATGGAGAGGGTGGTGGACACATAGAATGGCCTTCCTGATGAGGTCATGGGGTCAAAATCAGTGGGGGAATTCAAGAATGCATGGGACAGTTATAAGGCAATTCTAGTGGGGGGTAGGAGGAAGTAGGATCTTCATCTTATCCAATAGGTAGGGAAATGGTCAGACTGGGTGGGTCAAATGGTCCTTATCCCCCATCAAAGTCTATGTTTCTATGTTATCCTATAACAAGTTTTGCAAAGTATCTCAAATCAGTTCCTGATTTCCACCCAGGGTGCACCCTTCAACCCTACTGCCCTTCCACAAGGCTGCCTACCCATTTTCTTGATCACAGTTCATCTGCCCATTCTGATCCCCTGTGGCTTAGTGGGTAGAGAAGCATGTGTTCCTGTGGTGCCCTGTCTCAAGATGCACCTCATGAATATACCTGTTTTCAGAGTATGGACATCTCTAGTTCAGGTACCCTGATTCTCATAGGTACTAGGCAGCTGCCATGCAACCAAGCTGCCTATATACAAACACAGAATTTGTCAGCACAAAAGGGTAGTTTGGCCCACCTAGTCTGCCCAGATATGTTCTGCCTGTTCTGTCTCCATAGACCCTATGTGTTCTCCAAGGAGCCGTCTGCATTATTAACAATTATTCCCCTATGCCTATCCCTTGCATGTTTGAAACCCCCACTGTTTTCATCCCCACTGCATCTGGCGGCAGGCTGTTCAAGGTGTCCACCACTCTTTCAGCAAGCCAGTATTTCCCCATGTCCCTCCTTAACTTCCCCGCTTCTAGCTTTAATGGAATGCCCTCTTGTTCTATTGGGACTTCCTCATTTGAAAAAAGGCTCTCCACTCATACCCTGTTTACCCCCTTGAGATAATGTAGGTGTCTGTCATTTTGCCACTTCCTCTCTTCCAGGGTGTACATGTTGAGGTCCCTCAGTCTCTCCTCTCATGGTTTCTTGTGCAACCCTTGCATCATTTGAGTTGCCCTCCTCTGGACTGCCTTCACCCTGTATAAGTCCTTTCTACGATGCAGCCTCCAGAACTGGACAGAGTACTCTAGGTGTGGTGTCACCAATAACTTACACACTGGTATTACCTCCTCCCACTGATGAGACCTCTCTCTATGCACCCCAGCATCCCACTGGCCCTGCCTACTGCCTTACCAGATTGTTTCTGGAATATGGCAGTGCTGCATACTTTATACTGTTCAGATCACCCTCACTTGTTCCTGCATGCTTCCACATGACTTAGCTTATGAATCACAGTCTACAGGTATACAGTACCGCACTTTACCCATCTGGATTGAAGCATGAAGCTTTATGGGCTTTACTTTAAGCAGAGATTATTGCCCCCTGCCCAATTTCCTTTAAACCCCTCTTTTGCAAGTCAAAATATGATACTACCTCATGTCACTTACTTGAGAGGCATTACACATAGCCAATTGGCTCACTGCCACTTGCGGAGGTTGCACCTTTAAACTTTTGAACCAGTAAGTAACAACATCAGTTTTTATCTTTGTTGTCCTTCTGAATTAAAGTCAAAAAGTACATTTTAGCTGTGTTTTCTTTTCCCACTGGGTCCTTTTTTTTAAATGCCCACACTGAGAAGGAGAATTAAAACTCTTGTAGGAAGGAGTTTTGCAAAATAGAGGCAACCACTAGGGATGTGGCAATCCTGCGTTTTCCATCAATGGCCTTGCTGAAATCAAACAGGTCATTGGAAAACCGGGTTGCAGAAACTTGACTTTCTTTAAGTATTTTGAAACTTCCATGTCATGATAAGCATGTTTTACAGGGAGTGTGCACTATGCATGTCCAAGACCGTAGCTAAGTTGTTGGAAAGCCACATGACATTCAGCAGTCAATCACTCACTCTGTAAATTGAGAACTCTTCTCACACTGTGAACATCTAAATGCCATTTTAAGCTCTATCGCTCACAAGGGAAGGACCTGACTACTGAAAGAGCTCCTTCAATACGAACAAACTCTGGCAGAGCCACTACAACTGTGAATGCATTAACTAGATAAGGGTGTTTCATGAGCTTAAACATAAACATTTGTTTTAAAAAATATCAGATTTACAAACCTTTGAGTCAGAGACTCATTTACAAAGGCACCTCATCGAAACTAATACAAAGACAGCACAGTTAACAAGTCCAAAAACAATGGCTAGGAGAGCAGACAGTTATAACAATCATTCACTGAAGATACATGAGTAGCAGTAGATGAACAGATTACATAGTTTAGGCACATAGGCACCACATCAAGAAGATCAAAGCAGTTCAAACAATATACGATAGCTAAAGCAAATAGATATCAGGAGCCAAAGAGAAGCCCAGAGTGTTCACATGAAGGCTGTTGCATACATTAACTGAATCAAGAGTACATTGAGAAAGGGCATTTCTAAGCAATAAGGCATGACAAGGTGTGTGTTATAATGTAAAAACGTCATTCCTGGGGTGGATTGAAGCACGAGGCAAAGCCGAGTAATTATTTATTTATTTATTTGCATGTATTTATTTGAGCCACTGGATTAGCAATATTTGCACAAACTGTGCCCAGTGCAGATTTTACAGCACTGGTCCTGGTCTGGTGATCTGGATTTTACCCATACCACATTGCATATGGCTTAGTGATATACTGTACAGATGGCTGCAGAGTCTAACCCATTGAAGGTTGAAGTTTCAGAAAACCATTATGCTACAAATATCAAGACTCACTTCCTCCCTCACCCCCCAGGTCACAAATAATCCTCTACCAAAGTAATGCTTAAATACTGGTGCCTCTACATCCATGCCACTAAGCTTTTAATGCCAACATGCTTCTTCTGCTGCTGTGAGTTAAACTGTTTATTTAAAAACATTTTGTTGAGAAATTTTTGTTTTAGTATATCCATGGTCAGGAAAAATGAATTCATAAAAGAAACCAAAATCCCTATTTATCAATTCATTGAAACACAATACAGTATGTTATGAATTTTTCAGATTCTATGTGTAACCTACAGTAAGTCAAACAGAAATTAGACACAAATGCCTACCTATTTGCAAGTAAAGCAAATGTGGTTATTATTATTCAGTTGTAAACACCTATAGTCACAGCCAGGATTCACATTGCTAGACTCAAGTGGCGTCATGCCCATAGGGCACGAGGGGGCATGTGCCCCCCCAATGTCATTGCTCAAAACTAGTATAAAATACCTGTAAATGTATTTTATTTTCCAGAAAATCACATGGTCTAAAACAATATTGACTTTTTTTAAGTCATAAGTGGTGGGGGCGGGGATTTGTTGATGCCGCCATGCATCAAAGAGTGGATTTTCAGGCACCATCTTACTCTGTGCACTCAAAGAGGACAGACAGAGGAGAAGACCGGTTTGAGAAAAACTAAGCAAAGCTGCAACCAAGAATGGTAAACACTCACCTGTGGCAGGCCACGTTATTGAGTGAGATCGGCCGTGGGTGTGTGTGTGTGTGCTGCTGCTACTTCCCGGGAGAGGAGTACTAGCAGTACCAGCAGCAATAGGAGGCAGGTGAGTCTGAATATCTTCATTCGTCCATCTGGGTTGGCTTGTAAAAAGGCTGTGATCTTCCTGGACATAAAGTCTCCACCACTCATTCACACTAATGGGAACTATGCCGGAGGTGCTAGGACCCAGCGGGAGCAAATTTTTTAGCTACAGGGTCGGCGCCAGAGATGAAACCATGAGGAGGGGCCACCATGAGCCTCGGCTCAAATGGTAATGACTATCATGGTGTCAACCCTCCAACCACCTCAGTTCCTTTTTTCCCGTCGTCAAGTGCGCTTCAGTGACGACGTCACTAGCCCACCGGGAGTCAAACTTCAAACTAGCAGCATAGTTTTCAGTTTTATTATTTTGTAGTATAGTATATCTCGAATAAGTACCGCTTATTATATTTATTCTTAAAAAAAAAAAGAAGTCTCAGCCTACATTGACGGAGTCGACCATGAACTGGTCAGGTGATGGTAGGGAGACTTCATATCAAAGCTGTTCAGTCAGCCAGGCTGGGTCCGGTCCACCTCCTTCTCCAGAGGGGGGGTCTGACAATGGATGGTCCAATGCCTGAGGGGAAGGGCAGTCCCCCCGGAAGCATAAAAGCAAAAGGTTGCATTCTCGGTACCGTTCTGCCTCAAGCTCTTCTTTGGCCCATAGGTCAAAAAAGAGAAGGCATCACTTGAGGTCACCCTCTGATATGTCTGTGCATTGATGGTCGGTCGTTGGGTTAGTTTCCATTCTCCTCATTTGGCATCACTGGTTTCTGGTTCTGGTCACTGACCTCTTCGACATCAGAGTCCTTTTCCGCCTTCTGGTAGGACTTTTGATGAGCAGTTTCATCAGTGGGCTGCTCTAATGGAGCAATGGGCTCAGAGGTTGGTCCAGCTACCTGACCCGGTCTCTCTGGGGCCCTCGGGCTCTTCAGGGCTTCACATAGGGCAATTGGGCCTCCCTAGTTGTGCGGTGCCCTCTTCAGTGCCATCGACTTCGTGCTCAGGTGTTTTCCCCCCTCACATGGCTGCGGTGCAGGGGGCCACACTGATGCCTCTATCGCTTGATATTCTCCCTTCTTTCCCCTCAAATCCTAATTTTCGGGCCCTGGGTAGGTTTCAGTACCATCAGCATTGGTGGGTCACTTGGTGCTGATTTCAGCACCGATGTGCCTGCCGGCGTCATCCTCGTCACCGTGTGGCCTGTTGGCGCTGTCCTCAGTGCCATCCTTGGTGCTGTATGCGTTTTCAGCGCCATTGTCTTTCTCAGTGCTGTGTGGCCTTTTGGCGCATCCTCGGCACCACGTGGCTTGTCAGCACCGTGTATCTCTTTGGCGCTGTCTGCTTTGCTGCCGTCGTGTGGCCTTTCAGCACCAGGTTCTTCTTCGGTGCCAAGGCCTGCCTTTTCCACTGCCAATCTTTAGGGCTTCTTTTCTCCAAATTCTTTTCTTTCTTCTTTTCCTGCTGATTTTCAATCCTTTTCTGTCCATGCAGTTCCTCCTGGACTGTCAGGAGATGATATTGAGCCTGACCTAGATCTTAGACTGGGTGATGATGTGGAAGGAGCAGGATCTAATCCTGCTGCAGAGCCTGTGGTTGAGAACCTGTCATTTAAGTCTCTGCTGAAAAATTTGAATTCCACTCTTTCTCTCCAGACTATGGACATCGATCCTGGGAAGCTTTTAAGACTCCAGTACCTTCATGTTCTGGACATCCCTATGGATTTAACTCCCCCGGTACAACCCTTCTTTGAGACACTTTCTCAAATGGTATGGAATAATCCTACTCTAATTCCTTCTGTGGCTAAGTCCATAGATAGGAAGTATGCTGCTCCCAAGGATCGACCTATTCTGGCCTCACAAGCCTTTGCGGATCCCATTGTAGTCTTGGCAGAGAATGATAAGGTCGTTCTTCCTCAGACTACCACAGCTTGACCTATAAACAAAGAATCTAATAAGATAGACACTTTAAGTAAAGAGTCTTTGCTGCATCTACCCTGGGTATGCGTATCACCAGTTACCAGGGTTATTTCTCCCAATATGAGTATATTCTTTGGCACTCGCTCAAACAAATGGTTGAAGCTCTACCAGAGTTGGACTCTAATTCAGATCTTCTTCAAACCATAACCAGAGGTATCGAGTCTAATAACCAGAAGGTTAAAGCAGCTATGGGCGCCTTTGATACTGCCTCCTGAGCGGCAGCGGTGGGCATTTGTACCCGTCGCCATTCCTGTCTGCTCACTTCAGGTTTCACAAATGATGCCCAGCAACAGGTCATGGCATTGCCCTTTGATGGTGTGTATCTCTTTGGCCCTCAAGTAGAACAGGTTCTAGAGGCCACACAAAAGACTAGGTCAGCCATTAAATTGGCTCGACCACTCCTTCTCGGGGGGTTATTAACAAACACCAGTTTCATAACCGTCAGTCCTTTTGAGGCAAAGGCAGGGGAGGTTTTAATAAAAGTCAAGCCCCTCAGCCTCAAAAGAAAATGCAACAGAAGGCACAAGGACCCAAAGCGCCCAGTGCCACCATCTGAGTTTCTAGCCCAGGTCCCACCTCAGCTGCCCGAGGGGGATTCCTTAGCGGTGGAAGGTCATCTGACTCAATTCTACAACCAATAGAAGTCCATAACTTCAGACAAATGGGTCCTCCTGATAATCCGAGAGGGTTACTCCCTCAATTTTTCAGAGAACCCCCCGGGCTGTCCCACCAAACGACAGCCAAAACTGTCAATACTGCAGTCAGAACTTCTAGCCTCCGAGATACAGGGCCTTCTGAACAACAGGGCAGTCAAAGTAGTTCCGATGGATCAACAGAACACAGGGTTCTACTCCCATTACTTTCTAGTTCCAAAGAAAACTGGGGGCATGCGCTCCATTTTGGATCTCAGAAAGCTGAACAAGTTTCTTCCCAAGGAGAAGTTCAATATGATATCTCTAGGAACCCTGTTACCTTTGCTTCATCAGCACGACTGATTAGCCTCCCTGGACATGCAGAATGCTAACCAACATATTCCTATTCACCCAAAGCATCACAAATATCTAAGATTCATGGCTTTAGGCCAACATTATCAGTTCTGAGTCCTGCCCTTTGGGCTATCCTCGGCACCGCAAGTTTTTACAAAGAGTCGCAATTCTCGCAGCACACCTCAGAAAGCTCGGAATTCAAGTGTTTCTGTATCTGGATGACTAGCTGCTAGCAAGTCCTTCAAGGCAAGGAACTCTCAACGCCATATCCATGGCCTGGGACTTTCTCACATCCATGGGAGTTCTGCTAAATCTCAAGAAATCACAGTTGCAACCCTCGCAGAAACTCCTTTTCATAGGAACTCTTCTGGACACCTCCTATGCAAAAGCCTTTCTTCCAGAGGACAGAAGAAGCGATATCATACAGATGGCCCAATACATTAGAGAGCACAGCTCGGTTTGAGCCATCTCGATGCAACGGATGCTAGGTCTCATGGCATCTTAGGTGTTTACTGTACCTCTAGCACACCTTCACATGAGAACCTCTCAGTGGATGCTCAGTACTCAGTGGTCCCCAACTACTCACCCTCTGTCCTTTCTCATCAAGGTGACAGAACCTCTGAAGAAGTCACTCACATGGTTGTCGCTAGAGGACAATCTGCTGAAAGGGTATCCCTTTGCTCCTCTGGATCATCAAATTTCCATTACCATAGATGTGTCACTGATGGGGTGGGGAGCTCACTGTCAGACTTTCCACACTCAAGGTATGTGGACTCAGGACGAGGCCCAGTTTCCCATAAATGTCTTAGAAATAAGAGCCTTCCTTATGCAGTCAGGGCTTTGAAGGACATTCTCTGTCACAAGAACATTCTCCTTCAAACGGACAACAAAGTAGTGATGTATTACATCAACAAGCAAGGCGGTGCTCACTCTTACCCCCTGTGCAGGGAAGCAATGAGAGTATGGGAATGGTGCTTGGAGCACAAGGCTCTAATTTAAGCAGTCTACCTGCCGGGAGTGCAGAATGAACTGGCAGACCATCTCAGCAGAACAGCATCAGATCCTCACGAATGGTCTCTCGACTCAACCATAGTTCAGTCACTATTTGCAGACTGGGAAACTCCAGACCTGGACCATTTTGCATCCCCACTCAACACAAAACTGCCTCTCTTCTGCTCCAGAAATCCAGGGCCTGACATTTTCTGTCAGGACGCATTCAGGCTGCAATGGACAAAATGCTTTCTATATGCCTTTCCGCCTCTTCCTCTAATTCAGAGGGTATTTCTCAAGTTCGAGTTCCAGGGGGACAAAATGATCTTCATTGCTCCCTTCTGTCCTCAGCAAATATGGTTTCTGTTACTCAACAGTATGTTGGAAACCCCTCCGAAAAGGCTTCTCCTTCAGATGAACCTTTTGACTCAGGGGCCTGTGGTCCATCTCAATCTGAGGTCGCTTCACCTTCATGCTTGGCTCCTGAAGAGATAGAAGTGAACAGGTTCAATGTCTCTCACAGAGTTTCAGATATTCTTCTGGCTGAGTGCAAGCCAGCCACTAGGAAAACTTACACAGCCGAATGGAAACGTTTTTCGTTCTGGTGTGCAAAATCCTCTTTGAATCCTTTTTCTGCCCACTGAATAAAGTTCTACAGTACCTTTTAGACCTCTCAAATTCTGGTCTGCAATACTCTACAGTCAAGGTTCATCTTTGTGCCATTTCAGCTTATCAAGAGCCAGTACTTTCCTTGACACTGGCACAGTTACCCATGGTTAAGAGACTTCTTAAGGGAATTCTGCACACCAGACCTCCTATCAGATGTCCAGTCACAGCCTGGGACATTAATCTGGTGCTAGACATGCTCACTTGAAAACCTTTCAAACCTCTAGCTACTTGTGAGTTAAATTTTCTCACTTGGGAAATGGCCTTCCTGGTGGCCATCACCTCTGCCTGCAGGCCTCTGAGATACACACCTTGGTCACAGACCCTCCGTATACCGTGTTTCATAAAGACAAAGTAGTTCTTAGGACCCATCCTAAGTTTCCTAAGGTTGTTTCAGAATTCCATCTAAACCAACCTAGGGTCCTTCCTACTTACTTTGTGAACTTTCAAAATGAAGAGGAACATTCTATTCATTCTTTGGACATCGAGAGCTTTGTGTTTCTATTTGGACAGAACAAAAGAATTTCGCAAAGCTCAACAACTGTTTGTTTCCTTCAGCGAGATCTGGCTGGGTCAACCAGTTGCTATCAGATGCATTTCAGCATGGTTGGTGGCATGTCTTCGCCACTGTTATTCCATGGTGCAGGTTAAGCTGGAGGGCAGAGTGTATGCTCACTCTACTAGAGTGGTCACGGCATACCTGGTGGAAATCCGCAATATGCCCATTGCAGATATTTGCAATGCGACTACCTGGAGCTCAGTGCATACTTTCGTCAAACACTATGCCCTGGATGTCCATGCCAGATGACATATTTCATTTGGCAGAACCATCCTTAATGGACTTCTGTCCTAACTTTGTGAGCTCTTGGTCTCTCCTGCCACCCTCTCAGGGGATTATTAGCTCGATACTCTTCCATTAGTGTGAATGAGTGGAGGAGACTTTATGTCCAGGAAGATATGGAAATTACATACCTACCATAATTCTTGATCTTCTTGGATGAAGTCTCCACCACTCATTCACATGCCCACCCACTATCCCCCGAGCTCACCTCTGTTTTGGTCTTCACTCCCTCAATCTTTAGGCTGTGAAGACTTCTTTTTTGACCCTTCTTATACAGGTCTTTCAGACTATCTTATGTACGTTTTTTAGTTAAGCTATGCTTCTCAGTTAGTTATGCTGCACCTCCTTGGAAAAAAAAGGTACTGAGGCAGTTGGAGGGTCGATGCCATGATAGTCATTATCGCTCGAGCCAAGGCTCATGGTACCGCTCCTCGCAGCTCCATCTCTGGCACCGACCCTCTAGCTAAAAAGTTTGCTTCTGCTGGGTCCTAACACATCCAGCATAGTTCCCATTAGTGTGAATGAGTGGTGGAGACTTCGTCCAAGAAGATCAAGAATTACGGTAGATATGTAATTTCCATTTCTTGGAGAACGTTCTATGTGACAGGGGGATGGGGCAGAGTGGGTGAGATAACAAGCCTAATTCTTCCGAGCTGTGCCCAGTGTCCATCAACTACTTGATGAGCCAGCATTGGCCCACAGACAAGGATTTCTTTGTTTGGAAGGCTGAGGAGTGGCATCCACCTGGAATGTGTTCTCCGTCCCCATTTTTTTTTTGCAGGTACTCTTCCAAATTGTCGATCCGCCTCCTCCCTTCCAACTTAGGTTTTATTTTTCTTTTTCAGGATGAACATGTGAGCAGAGTTTGTTTCATTTTCTGAAGCATCATGGAAAGGAAGGAAATGAAACTCTGCTCACATGTCCATCACCGAGAAGGAAAAAAAGTTGCATCAGACATGCTAGTGTCTCTCCTTTGAATAGTTAGCTTTTGTTCCTTTTCCCTGAAAACTCAGAGACAAATAGTAACTTAACTAGGTAAAAATAAACCTGAATTTGATTTGGGGAATTCAGTTTTTAGCTTTGGAGCATAGGCAGAAATGCTCATGGGACACAAAACTATGCAATTTTTTTGTAACTCTGTCATGCTGGATTTTGACCTTTCTTTCTTGGCATGTCTCCTTATTAAAGATAATTTATAATGAGCAATAGTGATCAAGGGTTCTCACTGACTGTATTGACTGCAACCCACATAATAATCTTCTGAAGCTTTTGTAGGCATACGGGGCCAATACACAGTGGCTCTTGTGGGCCGATATATGGTGGCTGTTGGGGGTGATGGACTTTAGGTGCACACAGAGGCTCTTAATACCGCCATGCCATAAAAGTACTTTACACAAAGCCCCCACTTAGTGGCCAGGCAAGGAGTGAGTGTGTGTGTGTGTGTGTGTGTGTGTGTGTGTCTGGGGGGAAATGGTGAGAGTTGTCACTATCAGTGGCCAGCAGGGATACTTGGGTTGGGACGGGGTGTTGGAAGGGCTGCCTCGGAATGCCACAGTTACTTGGGCAAGAGGCAGGGTGTGTTGGGGTAGCACCATACACCTGGGATACTTGGACATGGTGCTGGGGTGTCACTGGACTGTGCAATCCCAGTGAGAAAGTGGCAGGTGCCACAGTGCTGGGAGCCAGAGCAACAGGAGTAACGGATGCCCCCCCCGATCAAAGCAACATACTTAGTGGAAGTGACCAATGCAGACCAGACTCCAGCATCTGCAAAAAGACAGTGGTCTATGCCACAAGCTGAGCAGTTGTGGGATCTGGGGAGCAAGAGAATCAGAGGGAATACTAGTGATAAGAGTTCTCCTGGGTTCAGTGTAGGGGACACAGAGGGACACGATCGTTGGACCACCCCCAACACCAACAGAAAGCTGTAAAAGTTTGGTTTTCGGGAATGAAAGAATCCCATACTCAGCTGGAGCAGCAGGAGTGAACTGCGCCACATTCACCACAGCTTGGTCTGCCGGGGATGCCCTGTGGTGCTGAGAGGCAGGCAGAGGAGCTGACCACCTGCCACCATGGACAAGCCAATCAAAGTGGGGCAGATGTTCATGCAGCAGCAGAAGTTCAGTAGGGTAAGGGTTAAACACAGTGGGTGGGTTTGTTTGTTTTATTATTAGTAGTAGTAAACTGTAATAATTTATTCATTGTTATTGGGCAAACTGTGGATGCACTTTGCAAGAGGTCGAGTGTGTGTGTATTGGTGCCGACTCAGAGGGGCAGTGCAACACCTCCCCCACTTAAATCATTAGCTTTCACTGTAGTTCAAGTGACTTCTGTTTGTTTGCATAGATAAGCCCCCCTCCTCCCAAAAAAGAAAAGTTGGCTCTTGTTCAAATGTTAGGGGTGTGATTATTGTGTGGGGTAGGTTATTTCATCCAACCCCACCCTGGGTTGTCAGTCTTGTGTTGTATTTTATTGTCATTCATCTGTTTCTGTTTGAGGGTTTGCAAGAGGAGGTCGGCTCATCTGGGTGGTGTTATTATGAATACCAATTCTCGTCATTTGTCAGTGCGTTGAGAGGTTATTAGTAAAGGCATTCATTTGTTGTTATTAGGCTTGCTCTGGTTTGAGAGCCTGCAGGATGTGGTTGTGCTCTTGAATGGAGTGTAAAGTGTGTGACTTGGAGTGGGTTATTCCCCCCAGGGCAGTAGCAGTTTTACAAGTAATATTAATTAGTATGATCCTTTATAATGCTGTTCTGACAGTTTTACTTGTGTTAGCAATACTAAGCACAGTGTATTGCATTGCAAGCTGGCTTACTCTGTTTGCAGTACTTCATTTGGAGGGCCTGTTGGTAGGGAGGTGGTACTGATGTTTATTTATTTATTTATTTTTATTTTAGTCTTTGGTGACCAGGTCAGGCCCACTAGGCACAAGTGCCTGTTTTCAGGAGTGAACCTGGGAGCACTGGGTGGTTAAGTGTCTTGCTCAGAGTCACACAGTATGCAAGTGGAGGTTGTGAGAATCAAACTCAGGTCTGGTCTTCTGGATGTATCACGCTCATTCACACCTCATTCCTCTAACCTCTGGGCTATACTGCCAGCCCAAATGTGATGGATTATTCCCACCTACATTTATTGCTGCCTTGCATTGCTCATCATGGTCTCTGTCATGCCTGTTCACAGTTTTTCTGGGTTGTTTGCAGGTTCATAATAAAAATGTAACTTTTATTGAAACATACTTTGGTACTAAGCATAGGAAACCCACTATAGGTATATTGATTAAGAATGTGCTACACATTCAGACAGTTTGCTTGCAATTTAAAGACAAGTGCTGACATGATAAGATGAGAGGTATGGTCCAGACTTCCAAGGTCAAACAGCACTTGTGCAGATAAATAATTTATCTGACAGCTCACCATTGTATATTTCCTTTATACAATAAGGGATGCTTTCTGACACTGCAGGGACATTTGCTTTTGATGTTTTTTTAAATGATAGGTTGTGTGACTTGTTGTCAACTTTCCAACTAGCACAGTGGGTGCTGTTAAATGAAACACCACTCATTTTGTAGATAGTTTTGTGTTGAACAACTTGTGTGCTCAAAGTACCATGTTGTAATTTTTTTAGTTTTAAAGTTATTTGCATTTGTTTCTAGCAAAAAGTGAACAAAATTGAATTTTCTGCTATTTTTTGCTAATTATAAAAAAAAAATGAAAAGGTTACCATAAATGAAACACCACTCATTTTGTAAATATCTTTCTGCTGAACACCTTTTGTTCTCACAGTACTATGCTATCATTCTTCATTTTAAAGTTATTTGCATTTGAATACGGAAATACGTGACATCACTACTATGCAGATAAATGATAATGACATAAATAATGTGTGGATAAATGGTGATTAAATCACTACTGCATAGATACATTTGATTTATTCAATGGCTGTGCAGATAAATGGATTTATTAAATGGGTTTTGTGTCCATGTAGGATATTAAATAATCCAAAAAATTGATTAGCAGTTTCACATATGAAAGTGCTAATCAGCTGCAAAAATGCATAGTACATGGCACAGATGGGTTAGCAAAATGAAAAAATACTTTGTTTTTAATGTGTTTTGTATGTGTAAACTTGAATAAAAAACATAAAAAATGTTTAGCAGTCTAGTGCTATACAGTTCAGAAAATGGATAGCACCACCCTCTGATGCTGAATAGCATTATGCTATGCTATACTAGCTATTTAATACCCTGCCATGCCTATTGCATGAATAAGGGATATGTGGGGGGGCGACTGTGTGATAAAGCAGTTATCTTGTGAACTTGCCATTGACCTCAAGTAACCTCACGAGTGGTGGATCATGATGTAATAACTGTGTGTATAAATGAAATTTATGGCCGGGGACGTCCAGCCCAATCCTGGACTCCCCCTCTCATAACCGCTTGGTCTCCTCCCCGCTAGACCCCCACTGGGCATCCTCCAAAGGTCTACTTATTGCTCATATGAATATATGCAGCCTAAGACCAGAGGTTCATGAACTACAATCTTGGCTAGATCAGTACAATCCAGACATCCTGGCAGTATCTGAAGCCTGGCTCAAACCTCACATTCTACCACATGAAGTAGCTGCCTCAGGATATATCTCCCACAGAAGGGATAGACAGGGCAAAAGGGGGAACGGGTGTTAATCTACATGAAAGACACCCTTAACGCCGTACAGATAAACCTGAAACAGGCCACCTGTACGGAAGGCGAATCGACCTTTGTGTGCATCACTCTTGGCCCTTGTAAGCACATTAATATAGGATGCTTATACAATCCCCCATTGAATGCACGGTCATCCTTTGAAGCGGTCCTAAGGGATATATCTGAGGAGGTATCCATGGAACTACTCATACTGGGGGACGTTAATCTAAATTGGGCCCCCCAAGGCAACCACTCTTTAATAGGGTTGGTCCAGGATGCAAACCTAGAACAGATCATTGCTGGGCCCACCTGAATGAATTATAAGATGGGTAACCATACCACTCTCGACTGGATACTCACGAGTAATCCATCCCATGTACAGGCGGGAGGCACCCTAGCTGATGCACTGAGTGACCACTCCCCAATCTTCTGTATTTGGAAATACATGGCCCCCAGAGTCCGCCCACAAATCCTGGTGGCACGGGTCTTCTCTTGCCTACTGCCAGAGCACCTGTTAGGATGACTCAACAGTATAGATTGGAGTCCCATCAAACTACTCCCCACACTGGATGAAGCTGCTGCCTTCATCCAGGGAGCAATCACCATGGTGGCTGACCGGCTGGCCCCCATGAAGAAACTCTGCACCAAGAGGAGCTGCTATAAGTGGATCACCCCCAACTTGAAATCACTCATGAAACACCAGGACTCAGCTTGGAAGAAATACAAACTGTCCTCACTACCAGCTGACCTCACAATCTAGAAGGCGCTCTGAAACAGATGCAAATTGGCCATAAAAGTGGCAAAACGAGAGTATGTCACTAACCTACAGAAAAAGAACCTAGGTAACCCCAGACTCTTTTGGGCCCACATAAACGGGCTACTAAAGGGGAGAAGAAAGACTGTACACAGCCCCATAGAGGTGAACGGCCATCTAACGAGCGATGACACAATCATTGCTTTGGCACTCAACTGACAGTCCACTAACCTGGATCAGTTCAAAGCGGGTTTGCCCACCCACCCCCTTGGCCCTGATGACCGTCCCCCCATCTCACTAGACTGTCCCTCCTTCCACCTTAGGCTAGTTAGACCTAAGGAAGTCCTCCTACTACTAAAAGCCCTCAAAGCAATGGGATCCGTGGGACCTGATGGTATACCTCCCTGAATTCTCAAGGAAGGGGCCTCAGCACTCGCTAGGCCCCTAACCTGGCTCCTCAACCATTCCATCTTTGAAGGGGCCATCCACAGTACACGGAAAATGGCTCACATAGTCCCTGTCCATAAGGGAGGTATGAGGGAATCTCCCAACTACAGGCCAATCTCCCTACTCTGTAGCCTTGGTAAGATCCAAGAGAGATTGATATACGGACAACTCCGTGACTACCTAGAGATCCACCAACTACTAGCCCCCTCCCAGCATGGCTTCAGAACCAATCATGGGACTGACACTGCACTCATCAAGTTCTCCACATATGTACTCAGAGAACTGGACAATGGGACCCCCACAGGAGCAGTCTTTATAGACTTATCCAAAGTATTCGACCTCGTCAACCACAACCTGTTGCTCTCCAAACTGAGCCATGTTGGGCTAGACAGCCACTCTCTGTCATGGTTCTCCAGCTACCTAATTGGGAGATCACAGAGGGTAAAATGGAAAGACTCCCTGTCATAATCTCTTCCTCTAACTGAGGGGGTGCCCCAAGGGTCTATACTTGGCCCCCTTCTCTTCTCTCTCTTCACCAATGGCCTCTGCAACCACTGTGGTGGGATTTCAGTGGTACAGTATGCGGACAATGCAGTCCTCTACCAGCCCTCCATCAACATGGGAGAACTCTGCTCTGGGCTCCAAGATGACTTGCAATCCCTAGAGGAATGGCTAGTCACCAATAGAATGGTCATCAATCTGAGCAAGACTAAGGCCATGCTGTTCGGCCAAAGGTCCCTCAATTGGGATAGAAGCCAACTCCTTCAACTGACAACCACATCAGGCAAGAGGCTCGAGGTGGTCCCTTCTATAAAATACCTTGGCCTCATCTTGGATCAGGACTTCACCCTCAAGGAGCACATGGACCAGGTAACCAAAAATATCCACTCTAAACTTGGGACCCTTTACAGGTTGAAAGACCAGCTGATACCAGCGGCCCGGGTCTCCATCGCCATGAGCGTTTTGCTCCCCACCATCACCTACGCGGCCCCTGTCATCCAGGGAGCAGCTAGGCTAGAGCTAAACAAGCTACAGTTCTCTACCACAAGGTGGCTCACTTTGCCACATTAACGGGCCTGAGGACCCACCACTGTGACATGCTGTTCCAATTAAACTGGACCTCCTGGGAGGACAGGCTTCAGTACCCCTCACTCTGCCTCACCTACAAACTACTCCATTCCTCACCCCCACCCAGCCTCGCTGGGCTCATCTCCATTAAGAGCAACCCTAGGCAACTCCGTACAACTGACAGGACTCTCCTTACGGTGCCCAGGGTTAGAACTAAGGTGGGTTGAACTCCCTGCCTCAAGGTGTTCAGGAAATCACCTCCCTCTACACCTTCTGCACTAGGCTTAAGGTGCACCTGACTACCTCCACTAAGTGCAACTGTTAAGATAACAGACTCCCAAGTGTTAGCCAACACTCTGTGGTCCAACTCCTTTACCATTGGTATTTGTTGTATTGCTACCATGTTTACCCTGTTATGTAACTATGTGACACATGTTATGTATTTTTCTGTATACAATCCCATGTAATATTGTATGTAACCCTCGGGTTGCCCCTGAAAAAGGGACTCTCAGGGCCCAGGAGGCTCACCCGATTATCAAAATTTAATAAATAAATACACACAGTTACTCAAATAAATGGATTCATCATACTCTGTTTATCATCATCCCTATTGCATATATGTAAGTAATACATGGAAAAGATTACACAGTAAACAAAGTATCAGCAAGAACAGATGACCTTGTGTCATAATTTTTCATGCAAACATTTATAGTAGATAATTGTAATAATTTAACTATTCAAATGGTGCATTTCTAGCTTTTAGCAGGTAATTAATTAGTTAGGAATGGACTGTAAATAGCTAGCTAATTCACTGTATGGTAAAAGCCACCAAAATGCACCATTTCAGTTCAGTTTTTACAATATTGCTTTGAAAATACAAGAGGTCACTCACAGATTGAACAAAGAAAACAAGTATCATTGTGACAGCATTTAGCATGTTAAGGAAAAGCTTCCTAGCTTTCTAAAAGTCACCAAAATGCACCATTTGACCTCAGTTTTTCAAAATGTTCCCAGGGGAGCATGCCCCCAGACCCCCCATGAGAAATTTTGATTTCGTGCCCCTCCAAAATTTCTGATTGCATGACGCCCCTGCTAGACTCTGGGTAAATATGACAAGTTTGCTAAATACTGGTACCTTATCCAGCTGTGTTCTGCTTGGGTGTGTGTGCATGTGTGTGTGTGTGTGCATGTGTGTGTGTGTGTGTGTATGTGTGTGTGTGTGTTTAAACATGTAACTTTCTATAGTATATTGTATAGCACTGTGAATCCTGTCTGCAGTGTTTTTTCTGCATATATGTAAGTAATACATGGAATAGATTACACAGTAAACAAAGTATCAGCAAGAACAGATGACCTGTGTCATTATTTTTCATGCAAAACATTTATAGTAGATGACTGTAATAATTTGACTATTCATATGGTGCATTTCTGGCTTTTAGCAGGTAATTAATTAGTTAGGAATGGACTGTAAATAGCTAGCTGATTCACTGTATGGTAAAAGTCACCAAAATGCACAATTTCAGTTCAGTTTTTACAAAATTGCTTTGAAAATACAAGAGGTCACTGTCACACAGACTGAACAAAGAAAAAAAAAGTATCATTGTGACAGCATTTAGCATGTTAAGGAAAAGCTTCCTGGCCTTCTAAAAGTCACCAAAATGTACCATTGACCTCAGTTTTTCAAAATGTTCCCAGGGGAGCATGCCCCCAGACCTCACTAGAGAAATTTTGATTTTGTGCCCATCCAAAATTTCTGGTTGCATGATGCCCCTGCTAGACTCTGGGTAAGTATGACAAGTTTGTTAAATACTGGTACCGTATCCAGCTGTGTTCTGCTTGGCGTGTGTGTGTGTGTGGGTGTATGTGTTTAAACACGTAACTTTCTATAGTATATTGTATAGCACTGTGAATCCTGGTTGCAGTGTTTTTTCTCTCCTGTGGCAAGACATTGTAACAAGACACTGGCCTGCTATAGGGGCTATTAAACATCAAACCAAAGAGTAAGCTGTGAAGACTAACTTAGAGAAGATGCAATAAAACAAACTTGAATGACAGCCCCCAGATGTTATAAAACACAGAGGGAAAATTAGAAAAACTCTTCTAACAGCCTAGGCAGAAACAAAACACTGGATTGAAGTGAGAGCTCAAAACTGGTAGTAATACATATATTCCTGATTTTAACATGCAGTTTTCTTTTGAGAAGATTCATTAGAATATAAAAAAGTAGCCCAGAACTGCCTGCCTGAGAATGAAGATAGTATATTATTTGGAAAAAGGGAAGGCTAATCTCTTGTTATGCAATGTCCTCTAAAGTAACACACTGACTGCTCTTAGGATCCTAGTGTCAAATGCTTTGAGGTGCCATGGGGAACTTGTTATATAGAAAGTTCCAGGAAGTGTTTAATCCATTCTACTTCTCATAGTTTTCTCTTCTCAAACTTAAAAAGAAAAATACACTTCATCACAGACTGTGTTTACCAAGCACTGTGCCCATGATTAAAATAATTTGAACCCCATCCCCCAAACAAATGTGCCCTCACATGAACATGCATGATTTATCTGTAAAGACAATTAAAAAAATGTATTTCTAAATACATTAGTAACAGCAATGCTTTCAAGATTTTGAAAGTACTAAAAAGGCAAACTATATATAATAGATAGAATATGGTAAACAAATATTGTTAATCCCAAAAGCTGAATTTTGTTTTTAGTATATAAATGTTTAAGAAATACCTGAAAACTGTCTATTTTCCTTCGTTTTTAGACACTTTTTAGTATTTTCTTTTGAGACACCGGGTGACTCTGATAATTATTTGTTCCAAGGGTTTTTAAGTCAGTTTGAAGGCATTTTAAGTATCTTCTGCAGGTGACTCTGCTAATCAGGAGGCAGTATAGCACAGTGGTTTAAGGCTCTGAGCTGCAAATCTGGTGATATCCAGCAGACTAGACCTGGGTTTGAATCACACAGCTTCCACTTGCATACTGTGTGACCCTGAGCAAGTCACTTAACTTCACTGTGTTCCCAGGTCGCTCCTGTAAAAAAGCTTTCAGCTTAGTGTGCTATTCCTGGTTAAACAACTAAAAAAAAACATTTGTTCCAAGGGTTTTTAAGTCAGTTTGAAGGCATTTTAAGTATCTTCTGTTCTAGTCCTTAACAAACTACAGGGACTCCACAGACATCTGTTCCTTGGTCCACATCCTACACATGTAAGTCTTCTTTCAGAATGATAGATGCACCTCATGCCCCTCCCACATGAATAAAAAAAAAGGTGGGCTGGACCTTACTTCCCCCCAAAAAACAATGCTGCTTCCCGCTACTCAGGTTCCAGTTCTTGTACCACCCATTTAAGAAACAAAATAGTACCCTACAACCACTGACTAACATGAAAGCGTATTTACAGTATTTGAGGGTGGAAAACATTTCTTGTAGGAGGGAAAGGCAGAGGAGACTATTTACACCTTCAGTCAGTTCCACAGACAGAAAACATGACATTACTCCTTTTTAGATGCAATTCTCCTGTAGGCTCCACCCACAGTCATAAAAATAGTAACTTTTGATCAAAAGACTTTTAAAATTAGAGAATTATGCATTATAATTTGAGCTTAGCTAATTCTCACAGCATTTAAATTAAGTTTTTGGCATGTGGGCAAGCTATGGAAGTCATGCTGCAATGGGGGGGTGGGGATGCATGGAGTGATCCTGCACTAACAGCTGCAGGCTCTGCTGCAGGAGCAAGACAGAGTGAATTGAGCAGACTGGGAAAGATGCAATGTGGGATTTTCCAAATATTTGTGACTGAGTGTTGGTGGTGTAGAAGCCACAAAACCCCATATTTATTTTTGTTTAATTTGTTTGCTAGGCTGCTGCAGTGAGACTCTAGGTGTCTCAGTGAGATTGGGGAAGAGAGTGTTTTAAAGTGATTAACTGTGTGTGTGTGTGTGTGGGAGTCTGATGTAGTGTTGTGTAGAAATAATGAGGAAAACAACTAGAAAACAAAGGGATTCAGAGGGAGTAAAGGGAAAAGGAAATGTTCCACAATGCTACTTCCACCATGTGGCAGTTTTGCAAGTGGTGATGGCAGAAATGGAGTCATGTGAGGGACTGGGAGTCATAGTGGTGGGGCCAGACCTGTGCCTCAGGAATGACTAGGGCTGGGCATGTGATAGTACAGCTAAAGACAGCATGGTTCATTAGTCCCAAGAAGTCCACTAGTTCTACTCCCACTGCAAACAGCTTTCTTAGCTGGTCATCCAGTGCATCTGGTGATAAAATCACACTGCACCATGCAAAAACACAGTGGTGTCCCCCTCTTTGTTTTTCCAGTGTTTCCAGTTCCCCTATCTGGATAGAGTAGCTACATCCAGATTTGTAAAATAAGCCCCCCCCGTCCATTTCAAATGAATAACAAGAGAGTAGCTGCCACCACAGCCACCGATGTAAGTGTGTGGACATAGATGCTTACAAGTCCTCCTTGAAGCACTATATGATGCCCTGTACCCCAAAGTATTCACCAGCAGGAGCACCAACTATCCCAGTGCTTATGTTTAGTTATCATGTAAGAAAGGTGAACTTGAGTCAGGGTGTGGGATGGACACTATGGTTATCTTGTTACCAGAGGAAAAGTACAGTTGTACACAGGGTAGGACTTGGCAGTGCAATGTGTACCAACCAACCAGTTCAACAAAATCAAGCCAGTGGCATGACACTAAAGAATCTAATGGAGAGTACCAGTAGGGTGCATATGGAAGTAGAGCTATGAAAACAGGACCACAAGAGTAAGGAAGTAGTAGAGACAGAAGCACATGAGAAGGAGGAGGAGAAAGGGCATCGATTCATACAAGGAGGCATGATAAGGGGAAGAAGAAGAAGAAGTACAAGAAGTGTAGGAGTAGGGGAAAGAAGCATGACAAGAGGAAGGACAGGTGGAAGAAAATGCAGAATGTGGAAGAGGAGGATGAAGAACTAGAGCAGCTTAAACGTCTCCTCTAAGTTACACCACTGACCAGTGGTGGTGATGATAGAAATGTAGACATATCTACAGAAAAAGATCCTTAGCCATCTAGTCTGCCCAGTTTTTCTCAACTGTACCTTATGACCTATTGTCAAGATGGTGTTTTCACCCTCTCCCTCCCCCCTACTCCCAGCCTTACTGCTATCCCCCTGAATAACTATTACACCCTTTACTCTTCTAAGTTATGCTTGACCCATTACAGTTTTTTGCACCCACCACCAATGCTAGTAGGCTGTTCCACAGCTCAGCCATTCCCTCAGTAAAGGAAACTTTCTTGCATCTCTCCTGACTCTCCCCCCTACCAGTGTACATTGACATCACCTTGATTTTGATCAGCCATTTCTGCTAAATAGTTCCTCACAGTTTACCTTGCTTATTCCTTTTAGGAACTTTAGGGTCTCTATCATGTTCCCCTTCTCCCTCATGGCTTCCAGCAAGTATATGCTCACTGCCCTAGGTTGATTTTCATAGGATCTGCCTTGTTGGCCCTGAATCATTTTGGGTTACTCTGTGGAGCACTGTCTTCAGCCTGTCTCTGTCTTTCCTCATGTGATTACTCCAGAATTGGACACAGTACTCCAGATGGGGTCTCATCAATGATCTACAGATAGGCAGCATTACCTCTTTTCTCCTGTTATCAAAACTCCTTCCAAAACACAACAACATTCTGGTTGTCTTGCTGTAGACCTTGTGACACTGGCTAGTTTGTCTTAGTGGTTGCTCATAAAGAACCCTGGGTTCCTTTCTTCTGAAACAGTGGTCAGCTTAACCTCTCCCATCCAGTATTCCTTGCTGGGGTTCTTGTTTCCCAATGTACACCAGAATGTGCTTTTTAGCATTGTGTTTTAACAGTCAGACATTGGACCACATCTCTGACTTTTGCCGGTTCCCCTGCAACTCCCTTACCCCATCCTCACTATCTACCCAGCCACAGAGCTTAGTGTCACCTGCAAAGAGACACATTTTGCACTGCATTCCTTCTCATATGCTGCTGATGAACATATTGAAAAGGTTTGGTCCCAGGACTGACCCTTGCAATATCCCACTCATTACCTCCCTTGCACCTTTACCCCATTTACCACCACCCTCTGCTGCCTTGCCCTAACCAACTTCCCTCCCATTTAACTAGGTCCTTAGCTGCAAGATGCTCTAATTTGTTCAACAGCCATCTGTGTGGTTCTGAGTAAAATGCCTTGCCAAAGTTGAAATAAAGTAAATTTACTGTTTGGACCTTATCAACTGCCCTTATTACATAACCAAAGAATACTGTCAGACTGGCCTGACAAGAGAGCTTGCAGACTCTGGAGCTGAGTAGACTCTCTCATGGCTTAATGGCAAGCTGAGAACAGGTAGACTGAAATCCTGTACAACCACTGCCACCCCATTTGTAACCCCCTCTCAGTTTCTGCACCATGTTCCCTATTTCCCTCTTTCCATCTTCTCCCTCTCCCAGTGGTCTATAGACCATCCCGTGTACAACTTCTTGCCCAGTGCTGATTAAGCCATTCTCTAGTGCCTCTATGCCTTTCTTGATGACAAGGGCTACTCCACCTCATTTTCCTTTACCTCATCTCTCCTAATGATGATATGATGAGCGTGACAAAGAGGAGTGGAGGCTATCATTGGAGGAGCTGAAAAAAATAAAAAAAGACAAAAAATGAAAAACAAGAAAGCAATTTTCTAATGCAGGAAAATCTGAAGCACACCCCCACACCCAGTCCCCTGGAATTATCACTCCTATAGTACTGTACCACCTGCTGCTGCCCTGCCTGTCCTTCATCCGACACATCATCATACCACACTGGCAGAAAAATAAGAAATCATCTCATAGTCACTGCCCACTTTTTTGTGAAGCCCTCATCCCTAGCAGACTACTCATGCAGTGAAAAAAAAAAGATCTTCTGCAGTTTAAGAGTATTTTACAGAGGGCACTACCAATCTCCTGTAGCATGTTGAAATCTGTGTGTTAGAAAGGTCAGTCAGGTCTGTCTACTTGAACATTGGGAACTAGTGCTCTGGGTAATCATTTAAAACATATAAAGGAAATCTTCCACACAGCCACATCCATCCCCAATCCCAGTTCTCATTAGACAAACCAGCAGTAGCAGCAGTAGCAGATAAACTGAGATATAGAAAGTGAATGGATTAGACAGTTTTGTTAAAAAATGCATCCATAATGTCAGCTACAGCAGCTAACTGATACATTCCAAGTAACTCAAAGTGCTTCAGAAGCACCTTTCACACTGCCGTAAGTAAAACAAAGTACAATGCCTGAGTCATTTCATGCCCACAGTAATTTACCACTTACTCACCCAAGTTCTGTTCAGATGATCCAACTGATTAGGGAGATGATGCCCCTTGATATGAAACCATTTTCTATCATAGAAGACACCAGCTGTTGAAGACTGTTGCATGATGTGAAGGTCAAATACGACTTTCCATCATGCTACATATTTTCCAGGTGTGTTCTTCCCCAGTATGTGTGAGGCAGAATGCATGTAGGTGGTGACATTTTAGATGAGGTACAAGGGGGGGTTAGCTGCATTTCCCTAGTGATGTCTAGAACAAAAGTGCAAACCAAAGTTTCATATGCCTCACTGTGCACTGGTTGTGTCAAAATAAAGCTCCAACACAATTCCTATCCTACCTCTGCCACCACCAGCCACTGCAGCAGTATTATTGAAGCACACAGCCACACAGTCACACCATATAGAGTTAATGTCTTACTTAATGTGTCAGACATTGAGGAGAAACACAGTGGGAAAAACAATCTGTGCTTCAAACAATCAATACTGGTGCTGGATCATGTGGTTGACAAACATTCACAGTTCAAAAAAACGCTTGACATTTCATGGAACACAGCACCACCACTGCCTTGGTGGAGTTCACAGGCTACATCCACGATGCTCTTGACTGGGGCCAGTTGGTTGGGGTGACATATATTGACCTCATCAAGGACTTCTAGATAGTCTACCATGAACTTCTACTGGACCAGTTAACCCACTTGGTACTCTCTCTCGAAACTGTATGCTGGTTTAGGAGTTACCTCTCTGAGGGAACACATGTGAAAATCACTGATGTCCTCTCCAAAAGCTGAGCTGTAATTACAGGGGTACACCAGGGGTCAATTCTGGGTCCCCTGCTTTTCAGTCTGTTCTTGAACAGCCTCCCTTGAGCATGTCTGGACAAGGTCCTCCTCTATGCTGACAATGTGGTACATTTTTTTTTAGCCAATTGGACACAGTAATGCTGGAAAAACAGATACAACTTAATTTCGCTACCACTTAGTCCTGGTTCATCAACTCTAAGGTCCTATTAAACTACCAAAAAACAAAACTATGCTGTTTGCTTTCTCCCATAACTGGTAAAAATCCTACCAATTGGACATAGTGAACTCTCAAAATGCCCCCCTATAGATGGTTCAGAGTTTCAAATCCCTCGGGTCATCTTGAATAGTTCCCTTTCTTTCACTCATCATATTGACCTAGTAGCTAAAGCAGCCAATGCTAGGATTGGCCAACTGTTCAGGCACAAGCACTGCCTAACAGATGGTGCCCTAAACCTAGTCATTACCAGTTCTGTCCTATTTGTGATTGATTATGGACTGGTAGTATACCACGCTGCCACTGATACAACCCTCAATAGGGTCAAAGTGACCCTCAGCAAAGCCTGCCAGATTCTCCTCGATGCTCCCTTTCTAACACATACCTATGACCTCTTTTCCCAGTCAGGGTGGCTAAACTTGGATTGCAGAATTCAGTACCAGGTATGCCTTCTAGCTAAAAAGTCTATGCTAGGGCTTGCATCTCCTGGTGTTCAAGCCTTCCCTCCCTCAACGACAATACCCGCACAACTAAGGGGTCCAACATCCTGCCCTTAAAAGTCCCTTTCTGCCACACCTCCCAGGGCCAATGGTCCTTCTTATATCTTGCTCCCCTCTGGTTGAGCTCTCTCAGTGAGGACATGCTATCCAATACTAAACTTGGCCCATTCAAAGCTAAGCTTCATGACTATCTTGTAACCCTAAGCTGTTGTGACTGCTGCATTAACCTGCACAAGCCCCTATTCAACATCTCCACATTGCCCCTCGCACATCCCCCTGCCTTCATATTTCTCTCAATGTCTCTCTCAGTTTCCCCAGTCATGTCCCTCCATCTCCCCCACCTAGATCTACATGCCCCCTTCCCGCGACCCCCCGCTATCTACTCCCCTCTTCTGCTAAATTTTCACAAGGCCTACTTGGCTGCTCTAGTCCTCCCCTCTTCCCCTATCTAAGTCCTTCCTTCACTATCCCTCTCCTCCCCTGAATCCCTGCTACCAGTCCCTTCCCATCCATGGTCCTCTCTCCTTCTCCTGCCTTGCATTATTGGTGCACTTATGTTACACGTGATTTTGTTGCTGCATATACTGTACCATAATATCTGAACTTGTATAATCCTACATGTTAAATGGCTGTATCTGAATTGCCTGTTTGTTTTCTTTGTTAACACTGTTTTTACTTGTATAACTTAATTACTGTATCCCTGTTTTGTCATGACATAGAACATTTATAAACGAGCTTCCAGGTCAAAGATTATAATCCGAGATTTCAATAAATAAATACTAGACATCTGGATATGCTGTATTGATCTGTGTATGGGACTTTTCATGATGGGCATCAGCAGTAAGATGATAAAGGTGATGAACTATGTATTTACCTATGTTGCACCTTGATTTGCACACATGCTAAATCTGGTGGTAGATTATGTGGTTGACTGTGGAGGAAGGGGGGGATGCCCAGTGTGTATGAGCATGAATAAACTATCTAGGAAAACAGAACACCTCACAGAGGAGATACAGAAACTGAAAGGGGGGAAAATAGATGTGCTGGGGCAAACAGGACAAGGAATGGGCGTACAGGGGCTTGAGAGTATAGACAAAGAGGGGAAACAGGAAGGAAATAGTCAAGAACAAAAGACAAATAAGAAGAAAACAAATCACCAGGATGGAGGTGATGGAGGGGAAAATTGGAAGAGAATAAGGAGAGGGGAACACAAGCAAGAAACCAGGGGTGCAAACTGCAGGGCCCAGGTACTACTTGTCTCTGTGGTACCCACATACACTAGATTGACAGGATCCAGGAGCACAAAGGTGAAAAGGAATCAGGATTGCAACAGAATAACAGAGATGTGGGAGGGTAAGATAGCATACAGGGAGGTCGAGTGAGCCAGGTACCAGAGGTCTCAATAGAGGGGGGGATAAGGATGGTAAAAAAGGCAGGAGGATCACAGAAGGGGGTAGAGAGCAAAATCAGGGCAGACATTCTGGCGGTGGAGCAAAACTTCACTCAATAATCCGGCAGAAAAGGGAGAGGAGGGGTCAAAAGGAGAATTCATGGTCCATGGTTCTGAGCAACAAGGAATTCTGGGTGATAACTACAAAGAGAGGAAGGTGGGTAGGGAACATGGTCATGCAGGTAGGAAAAAATAATAGTGTATGGGGACTCAATAATAAAAGGAATACAATGGGGTACATGGGAGGACCCACAAACGAGAACAGCAGTGGTGTGCACACCTGAGATGGAGGCAGGTAAAGTGGCACAACATATAAGTGAACTGGTAAGGGAGGCTGGGGAAAAAACAGATGTAATACTGCATATTGGGGCCAATGATATTGCAAGGGAAGAGACAGGGGTTGTTTAACATAGATTTATGGATTTAGCAGTGGCATGTGGGCAGATGGTGAAATCATTGTCCTTCTCTGAAATAATCCCAGTTCCAAGGGCTAGCATGGCTAGAAAGATAATGATAGCAGAGTTTAATGGATGGCTGAGTCAGTGGTGTAAGGAGGAGGGATATGGTCTTATAGGCAGGTGGTGGGGATACATGGGTGGACAAGAAACTCTATAGCAGGGACAGGCTACACCTAAACTGGGAGGGAAAAAAAGAAACTCAAAGATAAAGTGGGAGAGTACATGGAAAGGAATCTGGGTTTAAACTGCTAAGATGGGGAGGAAGAAAAGGGGAGATCAGAGTGCCCCCCACACGAGCAGAGACAGGGAAGAGGTGGAAACTGAAAATAGGAGGAATGTGAATCAGGTGAGACAAGGTCAAAAAAAGAGCAGAGGCAAGGCACATACTGAGTGGAGGGTGGTGGTGTTAAATGCGCAAAGTCTTGGGAACAAAATGGCAGAACTGCAGGGTCTCTTAGCAGAGAGCAGGGTAGATGTTGCCACTATTACAGAGACCTGGGCAACAGCAAACCATGACTGGGACATATTGATCCCAGGTTATAGGCTTTACAGAAAGGATGAGGAGATAGGCGGGGAGTGGCAGCATACATAAAGGAAGGTATTGTATGTATTAGGGAGGAAGAGTTGGAAAGGGGGAGCACAGAGGTGCTATGGCTTCAGCTTCAGCTCCAGACAAATAAGAGAAGGAAGATAAGGATGGGGGTCGTATACAGACTGTCTAGCCAGGATGAGGTTATGAACAGGGATTTGTGCACACAGCTAACCAAGGCAGCAGAGAGGGGGGAGATTGTAGTGATGGGGGATTTTAACATACCCAAAGTGGACTCGGTCAGTCCAGTTACATCCTGCAACAGAAACCAGGTAATCTTGGATGCAATCCAAGATAGCTTCATGACGCAGTATGTGACCAGGACTACCAGGAGGAAATCATTACTGGACCTGGTATTCTTGAATGGCAAGCATGTGCAGGACATAGACATTGGGGATCCCTTGAGTGTAAGTGACTACAACACAGTACGGTTCAAACTGGACATGGGTAGAGAGGATATCCCAACTTAGATAAGAGCACTGGACCTCAGAAAGACAAACTTTCAGAGAATGAAGAAATGGTTAGGGAGGACGTAGGGGACATAGAGGGGAACTTGGGTGTGGAAGAAATATGGGACACAATCAGAGGGACCATACAGAAAGCCACAACCAACTGCATAAAGACAAGAGAAAAGAAAGGATCCAGTCAGCCAAGCTGGATTACCAGGGAGGTGGCTAGGGTACTGAAGGATAAAAGGGCTGCACACAGGAAAAGTACAAAGCCAACTATGGAAGATGACGAGGATGAGTACCAAAGGCTGGAAAAACTATCAAAGAGAGTGGTAATACAGGCAAAAGCCAAGAAAGGAACTCCAGATAGCAGAAGGCATAACAAAATGGAGATAAGTCCTTCTTTCGCTACATTAAGGAAAAGAGGGACAAAAAAGATGGCATTGCAAGGCTCAAAAAAGGGAAAACATAGTGGTGGAGGATGGGGCAAAAACAGATCTGTTAAATGAATATTTCTGCTCCGTCTTCAACAGAGAGAAAGGAGGTTCAATACCACACAGTAAGAGGGGTAGGGGGGAGCAAGGGAGGAGCCAGTAGGAGACAAAAAGCTAGAACGGGTGAAGGAGGATCTCATAGGGTTGAAGGTGGAAAAATCCTCAGGGCCTGATGGGAATGCATCCAAGGGTACTAAAAGAGTTAGCAGAAGAGCTGGCAAGCCCACTGACAATACTGTTTAATAAATCGCTTGAAACGGGGGAGGTGCTGGTGGAATGAAGGACTGCACACGTTGTGTCACTCCACAAGAGTGGCCCCAAAGAGAACCCTGGAAACTATAGGCCAGTCAGCCTGACCTCAATTGTGTATAAACTAATGGAGAAAATATTGAAGGAGGGGCTGGTCAAGTTCTTGGAGGATAATGGTCTGCAGGATGGTAAACAGCATTGGTTCGTGTCGGGCAGATCATGTCAGACGAACTTGATAGAGTTCTTTGACTGGGTCCCTAGAACAGTGGACAAGGGTGAGGCAGTGGATATAATTTATCTGGACTTCAGCAAGGCCTTTGACTCGGTGTCACACAGAAGGGTGACAATGAAGCTGAAGGACCTTGAGGTAGGAGAAAGGTTAGTTAGATGGGTTGAGAACTGGCTGAGCGGCAGTGCACAGTGGGTGGTAGTTGGGCGGGGGGTTTCTAATAGAAGGGAGGTCACAAGCGGGGTTCCACAGGGGTCAGTGTTGGGACCAGTACTGTTTAATGTCTTTATCAGCGACATAGGGGAAGGCATTTGGGGGAAAATGTGCATGTTCGCAGACGACACCAAGCTATGTAGGAGGATAGACACCCAGGAGGGGATAAGGGAACTGAGGCAGGATCTGGACAGACTGGAGCAATGATCAGGGGTATGGCAGCTTGGGTTTAATGTTAAGAAGTGCAAGGTGATGCATATAGGGGCGAAGAACCCGAGAACAGAGTACTGTACTGGAAAGGTTCAAGTCACAACGTCCGAGGAAGAAAAGGATCAGGGGGTGATCATTATCAGTGACTTGAAACACTCAGTTCAATGTAAAAAGGCAGCTGCAAAGGCAAATAGGATACTGGAATGTATTGCAAGGTGTTTCAGTAGTAGAAACAGTGAGGTTATTCTGCCACTGTACAGATCTTTGGTGAGACCACATTTAGGATACAGAGTACGATATTGGCATCCACACCTGAAGAAGGACATGCACTTGCTGGAGAGAGTTCAGAGTAGAGCGACTAGAATGAAAGAGGTGCAGCAAGATAGATCATATGAGGAGAGGTTGAGGAACCTAGGGATGTACAAGTTGGAAGAGAGGAGGAAGAGGGGGGGGATATGATAGAGACATTCAAATACTTGAAAGGGATAAACAGGGTAGAAAATGAGGGCCTATTCAACAAAAGGGACAACACCACCACTAGAGGGCACAACCAAAGACTGGTGGGGGGATGGTTCAAGAGGGACGTGAGGAAGCATTTCTTTACTGAGAGAGAGGTGACAGCATGGAACAAGCTGCCAAGGGAGGTGGTGGAGACAAAGTCAGAGGGAGACTTCAAGAGGGCATGGAATAAGCACAAAGGCATGTCATGTGGCAGTGCCAGGGAAAGAACAAACATCGGGGGGGGGGTCGGGATCATACGTGTAAACTTAGGGCCGTACTCAATCACTATTATCTCATGCAGACATGACTGACCAAGAGGTCTCCTTCCTACTGGCAATTTATTTATGTTCTTAAACATTCACAGTTCAAAGAAACCCTATACATTTCATGGGATATTGCTAGATATTTCTGCTGTTTCCCAAATATGCTGAGCCCCTCCAGAGTTATTAACAAAAGCACAATGATTCTCAGCATTTTTTTACTTAAAAAGATGTTTCTGCATGGTGGACCTCTGTTGTTTGTATGCTGGAGAGACTCATGACACAGAAACCTGTGTCTTGACTATGGAATTTAATACTGTTGCCTGTGTGGGATACCTGTCATGGATGCAGTGGGGTGTTTCTCAAAGGCTTGTTTTGCTTCTGTAATCATATTAACAGGTCACTACAGATTTCAATGCTGAATTCCCAACACATTAGCATGGTCACTATCATGGTGAGTCTACTTGAATGCCACACATGCCATTATTTATGATCATCTAGAGCAACCAAACAAAGCAAGACAGTGGGTAGTGGCAGCCATGATGGTGCTGCTTGCAGGTGCAAGAATGGCAGTGATAATGATGGTGGAGGAGCTGGTGGTGACACCACTAGTTTAGCTGTGTTATCATAGTAGCACAATGCAATACTCATTAAAGAAGTGGCAAAAATGTCTCAAGCATATCCTGCAGACACATATGAAAGTATTATCTCACACATGCTATGTGTCCTGGCAACACTACAAGACCCCAGATTTAAAAAAAAAATGTTTATTTCCAATGGTTATATAGACTATAGCAAACAAGACACTTATAATGAAGTAGCAAAGACAGACTGCAGCAACTAGCAACAATGTGCATACACAACCTCCTGGTCATAACGCACGTCCTGTTCTGCTGACTTTGATTTGTGCCAGTACCTGTCATCTGTATGACATGGAAGAAAGAGGTTTAGATAGTGATGATCCTGAGACAACCAAGTACATTTGGGAACTGGTTGATGCTGAATGCTAGTGCAGTTTAGACATGTTGGAGAAAGACTTGGATCTGTTACCAGAGTAAATGATGTAGAATTATCTAGGAGAGCCACTGAATAGCAGAAATGATGATCTAGTCAAATTCTGCCAAGACATGCAAGTCAATTGGTTTGCATTGACTAAAGTGGCTGTGTTTTCTCATGGATGTCCCCTCCCCCCATATCAGTTGCTTTTAAATGATGTTTACATCCAATTGGGGATATTGCTTTACTGTATATCTCAAATCTAGATCCTGAGAATCTTGAATGCTAGGCCTTTCTCAGAATCAACTCACCAAGTATCACATTTGGTATCCATTTCATTATTCACATTTTCAGCAAGTGACCTTCACTGCTATTCCCCCATACCCCTACAACACATGGTGGCAATTCTGCCTTGAGTCTTTCACTAACACTGGCACCACAGTCTGCCTCACTACTCCCATCAGAAGTGGTACAACTCCTACTGCTGATCACATTAAAACACCTTAAAGTACACTATTGTCATGACCACCAAGCTCAGAATGATATAGAATGCCCCTGAGCACCCAGAGTCAGTATCCATTAAATAAGACCCAGAAACTCACCCTCCATGAATGGGCTGGTGATGAAAGGAGTGACCTGACCAGCCACACAAAGGCATGTACAGTTTTCCAATCTTACCTCTAGTCATTAGTTAACTACTATAACGTTTGCTGGCAGCTGGTACTGTCAATATACAAACTAAGTTCAAAAAATAGTAAAAAACAAAAATGTTAACAATAAAACAGAAAAAGGTAAAATAAAACAAAAAGTCCGTCCACGGTTGAAAATATTATGAAGGGCTATGTAATGCCCTACATTTAATTTAATTTCATTTATTAAATTTTTTGTTTGCTTTCTGTATTTATTTTTATTTTGTTAGCCAAGAAAATTAATTGGGTTAAAATGCCTGTTTGCAAGAATAACCTGGGTGAATAGCACACAATGCATAGTATAAACTACAGATCAAAATGATACATAACACATATCATGATGTTTTGTGATGCATAACTTTTGAAAATAAATGGTGCCTGAAAGAATATAGTAATTGGCATGGGAAAAAAAAGCAGAGATTATAGGAGGCCTATACCTCAAGATCAGTAATGAATAATAATTATACAATGGGGGTTTAAAATCTTGGTTCCTGATTTGCTGGCTGGCATGATTTACAATGTGTAAATTATAGCATCACTCAACAGGAAAAAGTGGCAACCTGCCAGCTCTGCCATCCACACTGTAAAATTACTGTGATCCCTGAAACACAGAGAAGACACCAGGCTCAGTCACCCATAAACCTACTGGGTCAAGATGTTGTATGCTTAATACCATACCACATAACCGTGCAACAGGAACAGCATGGTAGGAACAGAGAAAGGGTGCAAAACCATGAAAGGAAGTATGGGCAGTAGTGCACTCTCTCCCGGTTCCCATGAAGAGGATAAGACAAGGGGGCCAACAAGATGCTGCTGTGGCTTGACAGGATGAGCCACGAGCAGCAAGAGAAGTGGGCAGTGCATTTGGGACTGGGTTTCGATTCCAGGTTCCAGACACAAAAAATTTTACTTTTTTGGGGATTTTGTGCGATATTTACAGACACCACCCCCCGAGTTAGATAATTTTGTTGGGGGGATTCAGGGCGCAGCCCCCTGTAATGGGGAAGGGGGTGGGGCCCCCCACAAAAACAAGACTTATGCCATGTGCAGCATATCACACTGTATTGGCAGCACGATATAGTGCTGCGGCATACTGTCTTGTGACATTATGACTCCGTGCCACCCATAAATGGCAGTTAGGCTGCAAGAGTACAAACACACACAAAAAAACAAAGAACCTCAACAACCACAAAATGCAAATGGGGAACAAAACAATATATTCCACTTTTCTCTCTCCCCCATAACCACTTAACCAGGCTCAACTCCAAACCTTTTCATTAATGTCTGAACCAGTCTGTTGTTATGTTTTTTCCCCCGAGTAATGGTGCAACAACAGTCCATGCATGTTGGGATTATTTTCTAGTGTACCAATGAAATCAATACAAATAATTAAAAATGAAAAAGAAAATTCTTATTTTTCTCACCAAAAACAAGAGGACATTGTATAATAGCAATATACCACATAACGGTGTGGGTGATGGCAGGATTTACCCTTTGCTGGTGTGGTTCACTCACTTGGATGATGGCCTCATGACCAAACAACACACCAGGTGTGGGTAAATCTTGCCATCACTCACACCCTGTTATATTGCTTAATTAATAATATAGTTCACACCGGGCCATGGAGATCTTGTTGGTTTCACAGACTCTGTCACAACACAGCAAACTGTAATCTGAAACAGATACAAGTCAACAGCATCTGTCACATATTGCTTCAATAGTTAATATTCACTTCATGACCGCAAGCCCCCCCCCCACCCAGTTGTAGTCTACTTTACTCCATGCCAATTTGTGATTGGGAACTTAAGGGTCTGGCTAAGTTCTTGAAGCTAATATGTGTTTTGGGGCCCAAATTCGAAGCCAAGCCACAGTTATGAATTGCCCACACCTCTTATCCTTAGCCACCCCATCAAATTCCATCATACTTATGAGTTAAGATGGGCATTTGCAATGCCCAACACATTCTCCCCAGTAGAGCAAAGGGGCAGAAGAATTGAGAACTCTGAGATTTTTGATTGCATGGTTAAATTTGAGGAAATCTGAGCAGGGAAATGTTTCAGATTAAGAAGGAAGAAGTGTTCGAGGACTAAATAACTTTGGACAGGGGAGATGGAGGGAGTTTAAGTAATTTTTTTTTTTTTACCAGGGTAAGTGCACTAGACAAATTCTGCCTATTTTCAGGCATGGGGAGGGGGGATACAGATGAATGCCAACTGACCTTGGACCAGATTAAGCTGTTGGTGGTATTTTTAGTGAATGGGGGGAAATTTGGCCAGGACACCGGAGAGATTCCCCTACTTTTTTCAAGAGGTGCCATAGGATCATTAACATCCACCTGAACTACCACCAGAACAGGCAGATGGGACCTCTGTGTAACGTCTCATCCAAAAGACAGCACCTCAGGAGTGCAGCACCCCCAAGTTGTACTACAGTATCAGTACTGGGATTTAACCCAAGTGCCAAGTGCCTGGTGTGGAGAATAGAACCCCACAGCCTTCTGATCTCCCAGCTTCAGAGGCAAGTGTGCTACCTGCTGAGCCACTGACACTGACAAAAGCAATGATGATTAGCTTGGCTGCAATGACAGGGACAGCAGGTGATACACTAGGGCCACATGATAAGATCTGTTATAACTGAATATATCTTATTATCACAGTGTCCTCTAGTTGTATCACTAGAAATCAGTAAGTTTTGCAAAAGGTATCAAGCTGATAGGGTTAACGATTTTTAACTGGAATTACTAAAAGTTGTTGACTGACATGTTGCAACATGACAGAACTTATCAATGAGCAACACTGTACCATGGTCTTTATAGAGGAGGTTGGATGAGAAACTTAACCTTGAGAATCTAAAGGGAACAATGGAAGCCAGGGGAATAAAGGCATATGGTCACTGAGAGTGTAGTTAGTACTGGAGGTAAAAAGGCAGAGGAAAATTAAGGGAGAAGAAGGTGGAGGATGGAAAGTTCAAGCAATGTCAGATTTGAGAAACAACAAGGGAACTTGAAGAGAGGAAAATGGAGGCAATGAAGTCAAAAAAGCATGGTAAGTATCTGGAGCAGTGCCAGGAGCTGAGACAAGAAGCATGGATGTGAGAATAAGATGCGTTATCAAGTTAAGAATATAGGGATATGTAATAAGAGTATCTACACTGCTAATAAACAATCAAGAACCACTGTATATAACATGATATGGTAAGCACAGTTGCAACAATAGACATGGTCAGATATTTCCAGATGTGTCACAATATTTCTAAAGAGATTCTCTCTGGTTGCCCTTCCATGTTAATGTAGGTAGGCAGGCAGGGAGTTACTCTAGAGGTATTTCATAAATTTCAGACTATATCTGACCATGTCAATTGCTGCAACTGTAGGAAGAAACTGTCCTAGGAAGCCATGTAAGGGGTTAAACAGGGATGTTGGGGAAATTCAGTTCACTAAGCACCAAGGAGGGTGAAAACACACAGTCCACTGCAGAACATCACAGCAAACTAGAAATGTCCTTCGGTGTCCAGCCTTTGGTACAGTAAAAAAAGAACTGAGAAAGGAGGGCCAAGAGAAACCAGATACAGCAAAAAAAAAAAAGAAATGGAATGAATAGCATTAAAGAGAAAAATGAATGAGCAGGATCTACACTATGTTGCACAGTCTTGAAATCAGCAAAGCAATAAATTTGGGGTGCACCTTAAAGGATACTGCAAATTCTATAAGAGACCATAAGAGGAGCAAAGCTACAGAATCTGAATAGCTGCATATGTATTTCAGCCAACCTTCACCCAAGAAAGGGCAAAAGAGATAATCTTTCCTCTAGTTAATAACTAGACATAACTGTTGTATAAAAGGTTTTCAAATTTACTGCCAATCATGCTATTACAATGGCATGTGATGAGATTACAGTATGGGGCAGTGTTAGAACAAGGCATATGGAACCTTTTTTAGAAAAAAAACATGATAGCAAAACTGGCTGTAATTGAGAAATGTAGTGCTATTTTTTTCTGATAATATTGTATTTTAGTGTGAACAAAATATCCTTCTGCATGATCCTGGCCTATCAAAGTCTATTTTGTTTGGTACAATAGGCAGACTATTCACAAATACACACTGAACACATATCTACAGTCAAGGGTGTGGGCAGGCAACCTCACTGTATACATTTGTGTACAGTTTTTTTTTTTTTTAGTTTCTGTGCCAAACCATATGCCTTTTTCTCACCATACTATTTTAATCTGGAATGGGACAGAATACAGTATATCACTGCTGTATTTTGATTTTGCCCACTGAGTAGCATCTGTCTGTTTAAAGTTCTGTTGTTTGGAACATGGTTTTATGGATATAACCTATTTTGAAATGAGGTGAGGCATCTCCTGGCAGCAATCTGATCCACATACAATAACACATGACTGCAAATAATATGAATGGGAGGAAGCGGACAGAGAGTATTTGTACAAAACTAAAATTTCTGATTACTATTCTGTGTCCAGTCAAGACTTCTCAGTAGAGGTCTGTAAGAAGTTTTATTTATCTTGTGAGCTTACATTATTGTTTGTTCTGATTTTTCTGAGTGTTCCATCCTTTATATAAAAAAGTTCTGCAGAAAGAAACATGATGATTCTATCCACGAAGCACAAAAGACAAATGGGCTATTAAAGGAATGTTGCAAGATTCTCAATTTGTTTTTATATCTAATTTCCATATGGGGCCAAATGAATGTTTCTGTAAAAAGATGTCTGTCTCTTTTGTAGAGTCATTGGCTGTCGGGAAGGCATGCTGCTGTATATTTCCAGAAAGAGATAACCCTTTTTTTTTTCACTAACAGTCATTCACACTGGCATCAGAGACAATGAAGCAAAGGCAAACATCTGATTTATAAAAAAGCGGCGAAATATAAATCAGCAGTAAAGTGTCAGCTCTTTGAGTAAATTAAAAGGCTAATTCTGATGAAAGAGTGGTAATAAAAGTGAATTTACAAGTGAAATGGGACCGAAACTAATTAAGTGCTCCAGTAAAAATTCAAAAATAGCTGAAGAAGTCAAGTCAAGGTATAGCACTAGGAGGAAGGAGAAATCAGATAAGTTCCACTTGTCACTCTGATTTAATATTGTTAAAGAAACTTGTGAAACAACAAAACTTGAATATTATACTGATTAATTCCCAAAGACACAAAAAACATCAAATCAAAGTTCCAATGGTATTTAAAGGCACAAAACTATTTATTTTGAACAGCATCTATGCTTTTTATGAATTAATGTGGTGAACAACTAACTATTTATTAACTTATGATAGGCCAGCTGAGATGTAATATCTCATTTTTAGTGATGTAATGCTTTACACACTTTCAAAATTAGATATACTGAAGCAGTGGAGGTTATGTACAATAAGCTGTTAGTCATAAAAATGTGTGTGGTAGGATGTGAACATGGCTCTTGTGGTTTTCAATCCTGTGATCTATGTAGCTATGATTACTGGTTATTGTAAATAATATACAAAAAGTGAACACTTTCAAACTCAGTAATACCCAAGTTTATATTTTGACCAATGCACTGTATCATGGAGATTGTCACCGTTGTCTCCTCTCCCCCATTTTATACTAATCATAGGGCAGCTGCAAAACTCAGTTTCACTTTTGCAACAAACTAAAGCCAACACTGTTGGTGTATGAATTTTGAAAAAACTTTACTTCAACAGAATTTTATGAAGTACTGTGAAAAAGCAAAGTTGAACTTTGCATCCAATATAGTCCTATGAAAAGGTTACAGGTTTGTTTATTAAAGTGTTTAAAAATGTACACAGAATTATTATATTTAATCCCATAAATTACAATTATACATAAGCCACACCCAAAAAATTGCAGAACTAGATTATCTTTTACTACCTAGTCAATGCATTATGACATTTAAAAATCTTTCAGTGCCATATATAACCTTTTAGTCAGCCAGCGACAATAAATATGCAAATTTGGCATTATCATCTTTAAAGTGCTTTTTATACAGAAAGGGAACTACCCAAGATTCTTCTTCTTTCTGAATAGCTGGACAATACAAAATTAAATGTTGAACTGCTGTAAGATGTTTCTCTTTTCCATACACATTCAGTTACAAGGGGCCTGATTCCAAGTCGGGTTACACAAGGTGATTTAAGCCATGCCCTATGGCGCAAATCGCACCTTGCACCAGGCATAACGCAAGTTGGAATTCCAAGATGTGGCTTGTGCCATGCTGTATGCAGGTGTTGCCAAAGGTGTGATACTTCACCCACTATGCCCGCAACTCACTGCAGCATGGTGCAAGGGTGGATTATGGCAGTACCTGCACCCTATTCTGGAAGGGCGGCTGACATAACCCACCTACGCTATTCCAAGACTGCAGTTGGCACAGCAGGGTTAGACCAGCATGGAGGTGGTCAAAGGGGCATCTGTCCTGTCAAAATGATGGATGCCCCCCCACAGCACCACGGGAAGCACATTGCCCTGCTCCATGTACCCACCCAGCACAGTCATGCCCCCACCCCCAAATGTTGGGGACCCACTCGGGTCCATATTCTGCAGTGCTCCCCATGCACCTGTTCCACATAGCCAGCCCCCTCTCAAGACCCCTAGGTGATTGCGGGAGCATAATGGGGTGGGGGCTCCGAGGGGGCATTTGAATGCAGGCCTCAACTTGCGGCACCCAGGTCAGTTGCACCTTTCCTGTGGCACACTCCTGCAGCTGCCGCAAGTTGCAGGATGTACGTGCCAGGGACCCTACCTGTCTTGGAATGAAGCACAGGGTCCCCGGCGTAGTGCCGCATGGCAAAACTAGCATACGCCTGTGAGTTGCGCTATGCTACTTCGAATCTGGCCCAATGCTTTTAGATGAAAAACTATTCAAAATGCTTGGTACTGTAAATATCCCCATGGTGTCCTCAATCTCTCTATGCAAAGAATATATTTATGTAACTTATTTTCACAGAAAAGAAGATATTGTTCAATTCCAGCATTTGATTTAAAGTTACTGTATATTTTATTATTGACTATCTGATTTACTTTCTTAAAATCCCTTTCAATGAACATATCTTTAACTCTTTGTATGCCTTCAGAGGTAAATGCAGATGGGTTCAGACATGCTTTGCTTTACTTGACCATAATCTGCAAAGTCTGAACTTTTTAAGTTGAACATCCAATAATGTAAACCAATTCACCATCTTGTTATTCTTAACAGTATGATTATACATCAGATCAGACCAACAAATCTTATGTAATCTGTCATCATCCATTGACATATTCTTTTCCTAGAAAGAATTGCTCCTTACTAATATTTGCTTCTATTGCTAGGGTTCCAGTTTCAAACCTTAAAAATGATGTGAGTGTATCTCTAGGGACACTCAGTGTAGTTTTATTATTATTATTATTACTGTCCTATGAGAAGTTGCAAAGTTTAGGACATCACAAAGTGTACTCTAGGTGAAGTTCTCAGAATTATCTGCATTCCCGTGTGATACAGTCACATGTTGTCTCTGTCTCAAGAAACCGAATGAGAGGGTTGTACGCTGTGCAGTCCTAGCAGTGTGTGTGTGAGGAGACAGGGTCTGTCTGTGAGTTCATTGAGAGAGAGAGAGAGAGAGAGAACTTCTTTTGGGGCCAGATATTCAAAAGGGTTGTGCCCCGGTGTGATATTCAAACGGGAATTGCACCTGGCACAAATCCTGATGCGCCAGAGTGCATCAGTAATGTATGCAGGAGCAGGTGGGGGGGGCATGCCCATGCATACTCTGCACAGTCTGATATTCAGCCCGGGATGTGCTGAGCCATGCATGAGCAAGCCCTCCTTGCGCCGCACAAAGTTGAGCAAAAAACCAAAAAGGAACAACTGATGGCCACCCACAGGTGAGCTGCTGTATTGCAGGACGCAGCATGGCAGCTGCCACCTGTGGGTGGCCACCCGAGCTCCGGTTGCACCTCCATGGTGGCACCCCCCCATGCCCGGATCATGGGCATCGGTGTTTAAAACAGACTCCTATATCCCTGGTGGTCCAGTAGACTGCTGTCTGCCCGATCACAGGCTGAAGTAAAAGAAATCATAATCTTATTTCCCTGGTGGTCCAGTGGACCGCTGTCTGCCCGATCGTGGGCTGAAGTAAAAGAAATCATAATCTTATTTCCCTGGTGGTCCAGTGGATGGACAGACAGCGGTCCACTGGACCACCGAAAATAAGATATGATTATTTACTTAAGCCTGTGATCGGGCTGACAGCAATCACCTAACCACCGAAAATAGATTATGATTTCTTTTACTTAAGCCTGTGATCGGGCTGACAGCGATCCACTGGACCACCAGGGGAAATAAGATTATGATTTCTTTTACTTGAGCCTGTGATCGGGCTGACAGTGGTCCACTGGACCACCAGGGAAATAAGATTATGATTTCTTTTACTTAAGCCCATGATTGGGCTGACAGCGGTCCACTGGCCCACCAGGGAAATAAGATTATGATTTCTTTTACTTAAGCCCGCGATCAGGCTGACAGCGGTCCACTGGACCACCAGGGAAATAAGATTATGATTTCCTTTACTTAAGCCCAAGATCAGGCTGACAGCAGTCCACTGGACTACCAGGGATATAGGAGTCATTTATTTTATACTTAAGCCCGCGATCGGGCAGACAGCATTCCACTGGACCACCAGGGATATTGGAATCTTTTTTATTTTACAAATGCCCACGATCGGGCTGTGGGGCACATTGCCGGGCTGCAGGGTGCATTGGTCCCCGATGGCTGCTGCCTGGCAGGGTGCCAGGTGCAAGTCGTCAGGGATTGGTGCACCTGCATGCAAATGAGGCCATAATGACATGCAAATGGACCCATTTGCGCCTTGCATACATTATGGCCCCATTTGCATGTAAACTTTTGAATATCGTGGTTGTTGCACCTAGCGCAATGGAACTTGCGCTAATGCATCCCCATGCTCCACTCTGGCCACTGGTGCTGGCACAGTGCCACTGCACCATGCACACTGCGGGTGGCCAGGGTATGATATTCAATGATGCTGAGCCATGGCGCAGCTCCATTTGAATATCACTCAGTCCACGCCCCTGCGCAGCCAAGTTGAGCTGCGCCCAGGCTTGCGCTACAGGCTGGTGCAGTTTGAATATCTGGGCCTTGGTGTAAAAGTCCTGAGAAACAAACTTGTTTTCTAAAACCAAATGCACTTCATCGAGCGTCATCTGAAGAACATTTTCAAAGTCTTTTTTTGTAGTTTTTTTACTATTTTTGGTTAACATTTAGTGTGTGATGTGTCTGTGCTGCTGTGTAGGGCTAGCCTCACGCTGCAGCACTGAAGTTGCATTGGGGGGAAGGGCAATAAATATTTTTTTTCTTATTCCTTTTACCAGTTGACCGTACCTTCAAAATGTTTCTCATTTCTGTGCATTTTTCAACGAACAGTAGTAGGAGACTCAGCTATAGTTGTTATTTTGTGTGGCTCAGACTTGTCTAGAACACGGAGCAAATCTTGAGCCCTGGGTTAGATCTCACAGCCACCACTTTAATAGAGTGAAGATCTCAGCAAGTTACTACAATTCCCTTCACTATGTATGCATCTTGTAAAGAGCTTGGACTCAGTGAGATGTTCCTACCCCTCCCCCCAAACAACTGAAGTATAATCTTTCCCCTCCTCACTGGATTCTACCCTCACATCTTGGTATACCCAATGCTGCACTTTTCACCCTCTTGCCACCCTTCCTACATTCCTTCCCCCCCCTTCCCTCTCCCTATAACTCTGGCACTTCTTATCTGTTATCTATTTTCTCTGACAAATGCCGCTGGCTGCCTTGTTACAATGCTACCCTTGAACTGTATTAATCTGTACTCTGTTTGCAATGTCCACATTGTTGTAATGCCTGTCTTGATGTTCCCCATAATTTGTATTTCTCTCACATGGAACCTTTGTAAAAGAGCCATGGCTCAAAGGTATTTGCAATCCTAGACTTGATAAATAAATAAAAATAAAGTTTAATATTTTGTAAAGCAATATTTCCTTATCACAGTAAAAAGGGCAGCAGATGTAAGGGAAAGGCTCATAGTGGCAAGGTAGCACTAGGAAAGGGGCCAACACAGGAGGCATGAGGCAGCAAGCAGCAACAGTCTGTGGGAAAAAAATCAGAGCAGATGATGTAGCCAACATTCTTGTTGATACAGAACTGGGGTGGGGGGCTGGAGATAGACTGAAAGACAAAAAATTATATCATCCCCATTGATGGCCACGCCACCAATAAGACCAGTGTACCCCAATTTTCTATTTACTAATGTAGGTTAAAAAAACTCAGTCTGAGGAACAGGAGAATATAGAGGAAAGGATTACACCTTTAGGTGGAGAGGAATTGCAGCCTGTGAAAGTGGAGCCTATAGAAACAAACTCTGGTCAGAGCCAATATGGCTGTGGAGAGCTTTTGGGATGTTTTTACCCATTATTTCTGATGAAAAGGCTTACCATGATGCAACTGGAGCAATCTCATGATGCAGTTCTTTATTGTTATTCAAGCCTGCTCCTGGTAACAGTTTTGGACCACTCACATGTGAAAAAAAAATGGCTCTCATTAGCAGTACGTTTCATGTTATAACACCTCAGATTCAGTGTGAGTCAACTTAGGATTTTAGCAAGCATTTTTGTACCTTTAGTAAGTTTTTAGATAGACAAAGTGCTCAATGCAGCATTTAAAAATCAGTAAATATGTGAAACCCCTATTTGTTTCATAATAAATAACATTTGGGAAGCTGAGGTACTGCTATTGAACAGTCCCTTCCAGGACCAATTTGTAAATGAGCCTGCTCAATGGTGTTTTCCTGGTAAAATAAAAATTAAATTGAAAAGCACTGACAGTGAGAAGCTTTGCGACAGAATTTATGACAAATCAAGAACTGCCAGTTGCTATCATTAGTGAAGAAGATGATGCAGATCACGATCATACACATGCTCAGCAATGCCCAGGAAGGTTGCCAGAACATTAAAAAAAATTACAAGCTGCTGTTCACAGTACACATCATGTCACATCATAGGTGATGCCAGCTGAACAGCATTTCCATCCCTTATACAATGAGTTTTCAATCAAGATGAATGTGGAACATAACCATGATATACTGAAAAAAAAGCATGAATTCAGGACTTCAAATTGTTAATCTGACTGAATGTGGAATATTACTATGCCATGTAAACAAATACCATGTGTGTGTGTGTATATATATATATATATATATATATATATATATATATATTTGTGTTGAGAGTGAAGATCAAACCTGACCCTTCGTGACACTGCAGCAAACAGACCAGGGGCATTTGCTTTAGCCACTACACCAAACCTGCTTTACATAGTTTACCTGTAAGGAAACTTGCTTTTTCAAATGGTCAGTTTGCAGCTCTTAACTTACAGTGTGGCAAGATGGTACTTGTTACTATGATGCCCTGATTTTCATACTCACAAAAGGATACAAATGGCAAACACATTTATGACATAAAAAATCATTACAATACCACCAAACTGGGTTGAGGTTAATCAGCTTTCCTTTCTCTCTAACAATTGCTGCCCCATCTTCTCCTTTGCAAAGGGGAGCATTGTGACAGAGCTTGCTACAGGTCAGGAATGATAACTAGCGAGCTCTAGCTGTAGAGGATGATGAAGACCACGAACACACAACTGATCAGCAATGACTAGGAAGATTGCCAAATAAATATTGTGGGATGATGTTCATGGCACACATCATGTCACCTCCTAGGTAATACCAGCAATACAGCATTTCCTTCATGTATACTACGAGTTTTTAATTAGAATGCATGTTGAACATAGCCATGAAATATTGAAAGGCATGCATTTTGACCTGAAAATTTCCAATGTAAATAAATGAGGACTTTTACCATGTCAATAAAAACAGAAGCATTGTGGGCAGGCATCGAACCCGATCCCTGTAACATGGCAGACAAAAACCAGAGACTACTGCATTAATCACTACACCAATGTAACTGTACAAACTACAAGCACTAGGAAACTTGATTTTATCAAAAAATCAGTCTGCAGTTGATAGCTGCATTCCTCTTATTTCATTTATAAAGTGATCGTTTCCATTTTAGAATAACTGTGCTACTCTTAACTCCATTGTTATGTTACATTTATTTCAGTCAGTGCTGCCACCAATTAGAATCTAGCTCTTGCCAAAGCACTGATAACAAGGCTCCTTCACGAAGAGGAGACAAGATAACGGTAAGAGTCAAATGGTGAGATAGACTGATGGTAGGGGGTTAATAATGCCCCACATGCTAAGATCAGTCCTGAATTTGAATATCCTATTAAAAAAATAATAATAATACCAGCACAAGTATGTTAACATAAATTATACAAATATGGTCATGATTCTCAGAGAATCTGTTTCCCTGTTAGAAACTGTCACGTACAACAAGCTAATAAAAAAAATATCCATATGAAAAGATAATGTAAACCAAAAAAATGCCAAAACAAAAATAAATAAGGAGGCTAGGACAACTCTATGTGTCTATGTTGAAAAACTCTAACATGCTATACAGCCAAAAGCAAAATTCAACTACTGACCACTCCACAGATTCCTGCTTTCATCTCATGAACATGCACACCAGCCGTGACTTAGAGGGCAACAAATGCATCATGGGATGCTTACTACAGAGATTCAACATGGCGAGTGATTAATTAAATTGTGTGAATGAAATAAAAAAAATGTATAAATCATGCTGCAACAAAGTATAGAATACTGAACACAAATACATATTCATGAACAGGAATATCACCCCAACTTCTCAGTAAGCTAAAATCATTTGACACAATGTTATACACAGTCCATTGCACTGCTACTTTAAATATTGTCCAAAGAGAACACCGGTGTTTAAACAGCAGATCAGATTTCAATTGTCCTGAAAATCTCTAGTTCACTAGAACTGCAAATATTTTCCCTACTAATAAGCAGTCCATTTGTATGTTGTTGTTTTTTTTTACTTCCAACCAGGAGGTAATGGGTTCTAATCTTGATATGGATTAAAGTTCTTCTTCTTCTTTCCTTTTTTAAACATTTGTATTAAAAAATTTTACTTCTGTTACAAACAAACTTTAGTAACAAGCCATGAAATCATTAAGAACAGTACATTTACCAAAAATGTAATCTTGTTTAAAAGAAAACAAAAAAAAAACTATTTCTGCAGATACAAAGATACGAAAATGCCAGCAGAAACAGGCTTCACAGTCTATCAAGTCTGCTTGATTATGCTACCCCCCCACTCTGTTTCATACCCTCTTAAAACCTCCCACCATACTACAGGATACCAGCTCCTCAGGCAGAGTATTCCATTTGTTCACTACCCATTCTGGGAAGGCCCAAAGGATAGGGGTCCTCGTGGGCATGGAGGCAGCAGCAATACAATGGACAAAAAAAAAATACAAATGTAAATATTTTTAAGTCTTCCAATAGTTAAAGGAGTCCAGTTTAAGAATAAGGATAACACACAGTGATGAGTTCCATAACGTAATCCAGTTTTGAAACAAACTGCTCTATGATAAAGTGCATTCAGTTTTGCCAGGAGGATCAAGAGGCAATTGGTAACCAAATCCAAAGAAGAGAAAAACCTGGGGGTGATGATCACTAGTGACCTAAAGCATTCCTCACAGTGCAGGAAGGTGGTGGTAAAAGCCAACAGAATGCTGAGTCACATCAACAGGGGGATCAGTAGCAGGTGGGAGGTCATTTTGACATACAGATCACTGGTATGGCTGTACTTGGAGTATAGCATGTAGTACTGGTTTCTTTACCTGAAGAAGGACATTAACCTGCTAGAGGCAGTCCAGAGGCGGGTGACAAAGACGGTTAATGGTCAACAAGGCTCAACATATAAAGAGAGGCTGGAGGACCTGAACATGTTCTCCTGGAGGAGAGGAGGGAGAGGGAAGACATGACTACATGACTGAGATGTTTAATTACATAAAGGACATTAACAAGGTGAGCCAAGAAAGCCTCTTCAATTCCAGTGTCACTACAAGTACAAGGGGACATTGCCTAAAGGTGGGAGAGGGAGGTTCAGGAGAAAGTTCAGGAGGCATTTCTTCATGAAGAGGGTGGTTGCAAGATGGAACAACCTCCATGAGGAGGTGGTCTCACTGGAACAGTGGAGGGCTGCATAAGAAGGTGAGACAGGGTAAGGTTAGGGCCAAAAGGGGAATGGACAGAAGGGGGGTAGCATTCAAGGATGGGAGGACTCCTTAGTTGCCATTTGGCACTTCACAATATGAGCCACTTTGAAAGACCACAAGGCCTTCATCTGCAAGCACTTTTCATATTTTCGTAATATTTTTATTGGCAAGCTAGCTTTTACAGCTGTAAAAATACTAATTTAATTTGAAGGAAAGTAAAGGAACTCCAGGAAGCACACCTCTACAATGACCAGAGGAGGCCCCAGTACAGAAGTTGGCCCCTTTGGGCATATGGCCAAGGTCTACTCTCTGAGGCCTCTCTCCTCAGGTGCACAGCCCTCTGGTAGGGTGCCCCATGCTCCTCGCTCCTCTGTGGCAGCCCAGCTCAACTATAAACCAGCCGCACCTCTTCCGACCCACGGACCAGACTCCTGCACAGAGGTACGACTTCCTCAAGCTCTGGGAAGCTCGGCTTACAAGCAGCCAATTTAATTGGTGACTCTCACCTGCCACTGGCCTCTGTTTGGCTGCCTCCTTGCTCCTACTGCCATTGGGGCTTGGCGCTGAATTTTAAACTCAAACTTGATTAGAATTATTTTTTCGAACTTGCTGCTCTCTAGCCTGCAACTCTACTCACACTAATAATTTATCTCTAACAAAGCATAATGTTTAACTTCTCTTTAAATAAGCATAATGTTTAATTTTTGTTTAAAAAAGGAAAAAAAGCACAATGTTTAATGTGTACCTTAGCCGAGTCAATGATTTGCAGTGTTGTTGATGTTTTAAGAAATTAAGTGTAATCTGCTTACGCTGCTATTTAACTCGTCTCTCTCATCCTAAACACTCTGTCTGCCTCCTACCCCTGTGTCCTCTAACTGTCTCTCTGACTGTGAGTGCTATGGGCGATTCTGACCCCATTTTCTTCTTTACTGTCTGCCTTCAGCTCCCTCCCCCGACCTGTCTAGCTACACTTTCTCACCCTTGCTCAACTACTGAGCCACTTCTCCTCCCCCCACTGCTCACAGCTGCCTTTGTCCTCCTCCTCCCATTTTTCCCACTCACTCTCCTCACTCCTTTGTCAAACTTTGACCCTCCCCTATCTCTTTGTCTGTAGATACCTCTCCGTCACTATATTTCTAAACCCCAGCTCTCTCCCTTGCTTTCTCCTCAGGTGCACAGCCCTCTGGTAGGGCGCTCCATGCTCCTCACTCCTCTGCGGTGGCCTGGCTCAACTATAAGCCGGTCGCACCTCTCCCAGCTCATGGACCAGACTCCTGCACACAGATACACCCACCTCAAGCTCTGTGAAGCTTGGCTTACAAGCAGCCAATTTGATTGGTGACTCTCACCTGCCACTGGCCTTTGATTGTCTGCCCCTAGCTCCTAGTGACAGCGGGGCTTGGCACAGAATTTTAAATTCAAACTTGATTTGAATTTTTTTGTTCAGACTTGCTGCTCCTTAGCCTGCAACCCTACTCACCCTAGTAATTTGTCCCACACCCTGGCCCCAACCTCGACCTCTATTAAATACACTTATACTCCTCCTCTTCCCTGTGGTTTAAGGATTACATTGGCTCATTTGCATAAGGCTACCTCCAGGCTATTTGGCCTATCCTAATCTGTCCTACACAGGTCTATGCATCTCTCCCTTGTTAAGCTTGCTCACTGTTACAGCTCAAAACACAATGGGCAGGCTAGCAATCTTATATCTCCCCTCCTGCCTCCTAGTCTCTGCAGATTACCTCATATCTATGGCTCTAAAATACCCTCCGATGCATCACACCTTTGTGTCTGCCCCCCACCTCCCTAAACTGTCATTTTGTTTAGGTTTTACCTAGTCCACTGCCTGCCAAAATGGGGTGTTGCTTGCCTTGAACTGTGGCTTCTCAGAAGCATGAACAGATACCCCATCAAGGCAAAAAAACGTAAACTAACACCTGCTCTCTACCCTAAGCCCTGGTTCCTACTTCTTCTTCTGCTTGCCCTATCTGGTGACATTGATCCTAACCCTGGACCCATCTCCACCACCCCTGTTGCTCTGCCACTTTCTCAATTGAAGTCACTACCAAAGGGTCTAAAAATAGCTCACTTGAACATCTGTAGCCTGAGATCTAAAGTGCCTGAGCTTGAAGCTTGGGTCAGTATTAACACTCCTTACATCCTGGGAATCTCTGAAACCTGGCTGAAACCGTGCATCAAACCACATGAGGTTGCCTTACCAAGTTACAAATGCTTTAGGGTATATCATCAGGGAAAAAAAGGCGGTGGCATCATCATGTACGTAAGGGACAGACTGGATGCTACCCAAATTGTTTTACCCACCCCAGCTCCCACTGAGGCTGAGACAATATTAATTTCCATCACCCTTGGGTCAGTCAAGAAACCACTGGTCGGCTGCATATACCTACCCCCTAACGTGGCTGCGTCATGCCTAAACACCTTCTTAGCCTCCTATGTGAGCCTCCCTCAGCAGGATATTGTTATCAGTAGTGACTTTAACATTGACTAGATAAGCAAGAAATCAACCAAATTGACCACATCCCTAGCAGACTACAACCTGTTACAAGTCATAAGGGACCCAACTCGTATGAACTCACACTCGGGCAACCATTCCCTATTGGACTGGGTTGTCACCAACTGTCCCTCCAAGATAAAATTTGCTAGTGTTCTCCTCGACAGTATATATGACCACTCCTCAACCCTATATATCTGGCGCAACAACTATCCCCTCCCAAAATCATCAAAACTCATGATATGTCCAAACTCGACCCCATCCATTTCACAGACATAATCCATAACACCGATTGGGGACCAATAAATACCCTCCCAGATGTCAACTCAGCACTTGACTTCTTTGTTTCCACACTCACAAACATCATTATCTCCCTTGCACCCATGAAAAACTGCTGAATAAAGGGGGTTAGAGTCCCCTGGCTCTCCCGGGAGCTAAAACAACTTATAACTTCCCGGGACAAAGCATGGAAGGCCTTCAAACTCAGTGGCCTACCCACTGACTGGCAACTATACAGACAGTTAAGGAACAGCTGCAAAAATACCATACAAAAAGCAAAACGCTGACACTTCAAGAAACTCCAAACAGAACACCTAAGCAACCCCAAAGAATTCTGGAGGCAGATCAACTCATTCTTAAAGGGTAACACCTCTGAAGTATCCAGCTCCATTGTTGCTCAAGGAACAACCCATACAAACCCCCTATCCATTGCTTATAGCTTTAATGAATTCTTCTTGGACTTACAACAATATACCTCCCAATTCCCTAACTCCACTGCCCCCCTCTCACTGGATCCAATGCGTACTGACCTTCACTTGGGCTGTCCCTCTTTCCACTTAAAACTGGCTACACTCAGAGAATTCTGCTATCTGCTTATGAACCTGAAGGCCGACAGCTCACCAGGACATGACAGCCTTGAACCCAGATTCCTCAAACTGAGAGCAGATGCACTAGCTTGTCCTATCTGTGACCTCCTTAATAAATCCTTCCTAACCTACACTGTCCCGGATAAAGGGAAGGTAGCAGTGGTTGTCCCCATGCATAAAGGAGGCCTCCAGGGGTTGTGGAAAATTTCCACCCCATATCAATACTTTGTCCTCTAGCCAAGATACAAGAATGGATTCTGTATGAAAACCTCCAAAATTACCTTGAGCATTATCAACTTCTAACTCCCTCCTAGCATGATTTTAGGAAGAACTACAGCACCACTACTGCTCTGATCAAGGTCACCATTGACATATACCATGCAATGGATGCAGGTCTTGTCACAGGCACAATATTCATGGACCTGACCTAAGCTTTTGACCTGGTCAACCATGACCTACTCCTTTGACAACTACCTGAACTAGGACTCAGTCCAAATGTGCTATCCTGGGTATGAAGTTACCTTATTGGCCAATCCCAACATGTCAAATGAGTGGGCTCCTTGTCAGAGGCACAACTCATCACCCATGGGGTACCTCAGGGCTGTTTTCTGGGTCTCTTGCTGTTTTCCTTATTTATCAATAAGCTCCACAACAACTGTTACCTTATTGGCCAATCCCAACATGTCAAATGAGTGGGCTCCTTGTCAGAGGCACAACTCATCACCCATGGGGTACCTCAGGGCTGTTTTCTGGGTCTCTCTTGCTGTTTTCCTTATTTATCAATAAGCTCCACAACAACTGTGGTGGTGCCACAGTTCATCTCTTTGCGGAGGGTGCCATCATCTACTGGTCCTCTTCTGACCCTGAGTGGCTCAACAAATCACTAGCAAACGACTTCCACACCCTCGAGGATTGGTTTACTCAAAAGCATATCGTCCTTAATGCTAAAAAAACAAATGCATGCTCTTTTCTCACTCTTCTTCCCATGCTAGCCCCCCCTTGCAATCCAAACACATGCTGGCATTACCCTTGAATCAGTTCAGTCTTTCAGATATCTGGGTATCACACTGGATCCCTCCCTCTCGCTGAATGTACATGTAGCTTCCCTTACCAAAACTCTCAACACGAAGCTAGGCGTACTCTACAGAATCTGCCTGTACCTCTCCTCCACCTCATGTCACAAGATAGCTCATGCCACTCTTCTGCTCCTCCTCATGTATGGTGCACCGCTCCTTCTCTCTTCATCTTCCTCTTCCCTATCTTGCCTTACACAGGTATATCATTGTGTGGGTAGGTTTGCTCTGGGAACTGATGCAAGGCACCATCACTGCAATGTACTGACTACCCTGGGTTGGCTACCCTTTCAGTCCAAACTCCGATACGCTACGCTCAGCTTGCTGCACAAGTTCATTCATCGCTTCACCCCCCCCTTGCTTATCAGGCGTAGTCCAACATAAACTCCCCCAGCATGCCTTAAGGTCAGCCTCTCTACCCCTGCTATCTGTACCTAATCTGAGACTCTCCTTGCCCCGGAAATCATTTGCCTATGGGGCTGTGTCCTACTGGAACTCTCTGCCTCTACCAATCCTGGCCTGCTCCTCCATTTCTCAATTTCAGAGCTCTCTGTTAAGTCACCTTGTGCTCCTGCTTGTACTTGGTTTAGGTAAACTCTTAAGCCTCCATCTCCTCCTTTGCGCTCTCTACTATACTTCTTACCCTACACCTCTGGCTCCTACAAGCCACCTAGGGGGTTCATATGTATACAATTGTTGATGAATATATATAGTAATAATCTAGCTGTGATGTATTTGTTACCTTCTTGTATGAACTGATATCCCTGCTTGTACATGTTTAATTGTCTTCTGTTACAATCATAATCCAACTTGACTATGTACCTAATCCCCTGCTCACTTACTCTCTGTATGAATTTAACCTGTACTACTGATGTATAAAGTCAGCACTATCAATGTTATTGCACTGTCTGGGTCACCCCTGAAAAAGGGACTGTCATGTCTCAGTGGGCTTACCCAGTTAACAAAATTCAATAAATAAATAAAAACAGTATCCCTGACGTGGTAGTGAGGGGCAGGCCTAGTGGGTGGATGGGAGGCATTGGAGGCCCGTTCTTTGCAAAAATGTCTCCTAATCCCCCGAATCTTACCCACTCTAATCGCAACTGATGCCCCCTCATGTCTCTCCCTCTTCTAATCCTCTTCTAATCTGGGAAATCAACTCTGTGTTAGTCTTGTTTATTCCCTTTAAATACTTAAAGGGGAAGCATCATCAACAGGATTATTATAGATGCAGGGAGTGTTGTAATAACAGCTGAATGAAACAGTCTGTTTCCTATTTAACATGTTGGATTAAATACAGTCAAAGGAGACCCTAGACCCTCGGTGACATCATTTCCTATCAGGAGCCCAAAATATATGGCTGCCACCAGTCCTTAATTACAGGTTGATTTACACATGAATAACTCTGGATTGCAAAATCTCACAGATCAACTCTACAGCTCAATCAAATTAGCTAGTTATGGGCTTTCAGACATTAAGAAATCCTGCTGATGACAGTTCTCCTTTAAAGGTTTCAGTCATATCTCCCCATCCATCCTCTCCTCCAGGGAATACTTGTTCAGCTCTCCCAACCTCTCCTCATAGGATTTCCTCTCCAATCCCTGGACCATCGTTGTCATTCTACACTGTGTCTTTGCCAACAATCTGATTCCTTCTTCAGGAATAGGTGCCAGTACTGCACACAGTATTCCAGATGCAGCCTTACCAAAGATCTATACAGGGCGAGGATAACCTCCATATTTCTGGAGGATATTCCCCTTGCTATACACCCCAGCATCTTGTTAGCTTTTGCCACCATCTTCCTGCACTGAGATGGGTTGGTCATACTCCCTGTTATAAGCACCCCAGATCCTTTTCCTACTCAGTACTTTCCAATTGTACCCCTCCCAGCTGATAGCTCCTCACCTGGTTCCTAGTCTTGAAGTTCAGTACCTTGCACTTCTTGGTGTTAAACCCCAACTGCCATGTTTCCAACCACTCCTCCTGTTTGGTCAAGTCCTCCTGTAGCCTGTTCCACCCTTCAAAATCATCCACCACAGACCGCATCTTCAAATCATCTGCAAACAGACTGATCTTACTCCAGACCCCCTGTGATATATCAGCTATAAATATGCCAAACAGTACCGGTCCCAATACCAATCCCTGTGGTTCTCCACTCATCACATCCCTTGGTAATGAGCATTATCCTCCACTACCACCCTTTGCTGCCTTCTCTTCAGCCAGTTAGTGACCCACCTAACCATCTTTGTTCCCACACCAATGTTTTCTACTTTTCCCCCTAGCCTCCCATGTGGCACAGAATCAAAGGCCTTGCTGAAATCTAAATACATGATATCCACCTCATGGACCTTGTCCAGTTCCCTGGTCATCCAGTCATAGTACTCAACAAGGTTGATCTGGCAGGATCTTCCCGAGACAAACCCATGCTGTTGACCATCCTGGAGTCCATTATTCTCCAGAAAGATCACCAGCCTCTCATTTATTTATTTATTTATTTATTCTTTCATTCATTTAATGTCTCAGAATTGCATACCTTTGAATCAGAGACTCATTTACAAAGGCTCTACATCAGAAAACATATAGATATTTGACATTAACTTCACATACTGTATTACAATTAGTTACAAACAGTGAAGAGCAGCTGCACGCAGGTAGCATTGTCTTGATAGCATCCAGGATGCACATTGTGGACAATTATCCATTATTTACATTACATACAGGTTACGTGGTCTTATATACAGTAAAATTATTAGTGCCAGCAGGAAGCATAGCCATACAACAGGCTGTACAATAAACATATTTATTCAAAATTACATTGCAGATTATATTTCGTTCCATCAGTATATAGCAGCTACCAATTGTAGCTTAGTCCTAGGTATATAGCAGCTATTATTAGTAGCTTAGTCATAGGCAGTATCAATAGTCAATAATAGGATATAATTTATCAAGTTGGGGGGGTGTAGACTGGAGGGCTGGCATTCCAGGTGTACCTTAACCTGGAGGCAGTAAAACTTATGGTTGGAATGTGTGTAAGTGGGCCTTAGGCCAGGGAGGCATACCAAAGGGTTTGGCTAGAGGCAGTTGCATGTCCCTTCACGATGAATCTGTTCCCTAAGGAGGTGTTTGAAGTGGCCAATTTTTGTTTCAGTGAAGATGGTATTGAGGATGGATTTAGCCAGAGGGGTGCCCTGTAATGAAAGGTTCTTAGGCCCATTGCTGATCTGTAGAGAAGGACCTGGTACAGGATTTACTGGAACTATGGGTACATTTAGGGGCAGGAATAGGTTGAAGAAGGGGTGAAATGCATTACCATTAGTGAATTTCTTTGCAAAAAGGCAGGTCTGGTATTGAATTCCATCAAAGTCAAGCCAGTTTGTGAGGGTGTAGAGACAGCAGGTGTGGGTCAGGCACTCACAGCCAGTGGCAAGGTGACAGGTCTTGTTTAATGATATCCTGATTCTTTGAAGGGCAGTGGAGTCAGTAGCCCCATGCTGTACACCAGTATCCCGTAGTCTATGAGGGACAGGATGGATGATGAGATGGCAAGCTGTTGGGCTTCCGGCATGAGACAGTGCTTATGATGGTACAATAGGCCAATGCGTGTGTTTACAGCGGTGCTAAGGAGGTGGATATGTTTGTAGTAGTTAAGAGCAGTGTCTAGGGTTACTCCAAGGTATTTGAAGGAGGTTACCTGTTCTAGGGAGACCTAGTTGAAATTGAGGATTTGCAGGGTGTGGCCACTATGTTTGTTCCGGGAGTTAGCAAATAACATTATTTTAGTTTTTTTATAGTTTAGGACCAAACGATGCTTCAGAATCATGTTTCAGTTTCATTAAAAGACTGCTGTAGAGACTGTTGTAGTATGAGGGGGTTGGGGTAGGTAGCAAAACGTACAGCTCATTTTAGGATTGTCTCCATGAGCTTCCCCGAAATCAATGTGTGGCTCACTGACCTGTAGTTGCCTGGTTCATCCTTAGGACCACTTTTATGAATGGGCACCACATAGGCCATCCTCCAATCCTGTGGCATGCATCCTGTATCCAGGGAGGTGTTGAACAAGTCTACCAGTGGTCCTGCCAGAATTTTCACCAGCTCCTTGAGTACCCTAGGGTGAATGTCGTCTGCACCCAGTGCCTTGTCCACCCTCAATATCCTTAATCCTTCCAGAACCCTATCTTCTGTAATTCCTAAATCAGTCATCCCCTCTCCTCCTGCCCACACCACCCTTCCCTTGAGGTATCTGCCACCCTTTTTCTTTTGTGAACACAGAGCAGAAGTATTCGTTTAGTGCCTCTGTCTGGTCTTGCCCCTTCTCCACCCCCCCACCCTTCCTGATCCTCACAATCTGGTCCTTATTATTCCTTCTCTCTCTAATGTATCGGAGGAAATCTTTCTCGCCATCCCTAATGCCCTGTGCCACTCTCAGCTCTCTGGAAGCCTGGGCTGCTTTGACCAGTTTAGTAACTTCCCTGGACTTCCTCTTGTTCTCTTCTATGTCATCCCCCTCCCAATTTCTTTAGTCTCTGAAATGCCTTTCTCTTGGTCCTCACCCCTTCCAGGACCTCTTGATTCAACCAGCTGGGCTTCTTTTCCCTTCCCTTCTTACTCATTGTCCTAGCACATGTCCTAAAGCCTCCATGAGCCCCCTTTTAATAATACCCCACTTTTGTCTAGCATCCATTTGTGCCTGAATTTCCACCAGGTGCCCACCCCAAATTTTCCCCATCCTTTTAAAGTCTGCACCCTTAAATTCAATCATCCTAGTACCCATTCCTCCTGTTTCCCTCCCCATACTGAGCTTGAGCCACATCGTGTTGTGGTCACTTCCACCTACTTGGTCCTCCACCGCCAAATCCCTTACAACCTCCCCATTCGATAGCACCAGGTACAGAGTGTTTCCCAGTCTAGACTGCTTCTTTACCAGTTGTATTAGGAAGCTGTCAGCAAAACAAGAAGTTCATAAAAAGAGTGGTGGCAGAAGAGGGCAACCAAAATGGTGCATGGCCTGCATCTGAGGCCCTGCAAGGGAAGACTCAAGGACTTAAATAGGTACTCTAGAGGACAGAAAGGTAAGGGGAATCAATAGAATCTGTGTCTTAGAGCCACCCGGCCTCCACCAACCACAACTGGACTATAGGGGATGCTGCACTCAAGCAGTACACTATGGAAACTCTCTCCATTTTGTTTTTTGCCGCAGGGACAATGCAAACAGGAAGATAACACTGACATCCCATCCAGTACTATTTATTCTGTGCTACAGCACGCATCAGTGGCAATGAAGTATAGTGGCTCCTAAAATACAGGTACTTGTATGGCAGTTATTAAAAGGCAGGCTTGATTTAAGTAACTACACTGAGCTGTAACTGTGGGTCTCAGTCAGAGTCAACCAACAGGTCTCTCACTTTTTACAGCAGGTGTTCTTTACAGGGCTCTGGGCTATAACTGTATACTTCCATATTATTGTAACAAATGGTTGTAAAGTTCTACAGACAGGTTATTAATGCAGAGCACTTAATATTGATACCATACACCCTCCTGTCTAGCACAATCATTCCCTACCTTCTCTGAGTTCTAGGGGGGCTATAGCAGGTAGTGACACCAGGCAGCAGATTGTTTTTTGGCAAACACAGTCCTTCTCTCATTTTCACAGTGGGTAGCTTAGTTCAGGTAATTGCACTGCAACAACATTGATCAAAGGGGATTCCTCAGTGACGTAGGCATCTACCAGTAGCATCTCCCAGAAAAGGGCGCCAGGTACAAACAAAGGACTTCTGTCCTTAAATTGCAAGCTCAAGGTCCCAAGTTGCAGAGCAGCACACACAGCCTGTAAGGAGGGGATTGAGTTTAACTACAACAGATCTCCCTTCCTGTGGACCATCTGAAGTGGCATATTGAATCTGTAGCTTAGAGATGCCCGTTCTCCACTGACCACAACCAGACTGTTGGAGATGCCACAAGCGAGCGTTACACTTCAGATAACTCTCTCCATTTATTTTTTTTCCTCCAGCAGGAATGCCACAAGCAGGGGGATAGCACTGACATCCCTTCCAATACCATTTATCCTGTACTAAAAGGCAATCTCACGAAAGAGTAGAATAGTTGATAGAGCCACTGTAGTGCATCAGGAGCAGCTGGGAGACAGCTTTGTCACTTAAGTTGCAGTAAAAGGAGTAAGCAGGGAGGGCTGCAAAGAAGAGGAGGTGGGGAGAAAGTTGGAGGAGAGGGGAAATGAGAAGAGGGCCTGCGAGGAAAGACTCAAGGGCATGATATTCTACTGGAAGGCGTAGGCTCAGAGGAGATGTGAGGAAGTACTTCTTCTCAGAAAGGGTAGTGGACAACTTGAACTGACTTCCAGCAGAGGTAGTAGGTACAGTACCAACATGGTAGCAGGTTTCAAGCATGCATGGGGTAGACACAGGGGACCTTAGTAACAGGGCTGGGGGCAGGTAAGTAAGGCTGCAGATCAAGCAGGGTCTGCAGTGATGCATTGGGTAATCAAAGTTCTCCATGGGTGAATCAGACAAGGAAGAAAAGGAGAGGAAAACTGCCTGAAAGTCTACAATACCCCTATATTGGAGGGTAGTTAGGCAGATGTAAGCCCTGTATAAATATGCTTTCATATATCTGTTGACCCAAGTGAAAGATCTGTGCTAGGTCATTGGGCCCTCCTAATTTTAACTACTAAGATGGTCTTCTTTGTTGTTGTTTGTTATTGCTACATTATAATTTGATTCACCTCTGCAAGCACACTAACACTTAATGTATCCACCACAATAGGAGCTTTGCCAGAAGCTCACATAAGTCTCTGGGGTGTAACATGGTGGGTGTACCCACATATCGGGTACTGGAAACTGCCAGGAGGGAAGATATGAGTGTAGGCGTATTAGTACTGTGAGTTATACTTTGAATTGCATGGTTACCCTTTGTGTCCCATTTTCTCTATTTATCCTTGTCTTTCATTACCGGTTCCACGTCATGACTTCAACAATTTTCTTGTCGCAGTTCGACACAGAGGCAGTCTCAATATCAAAAGGCGAAATTTCACCTTTCGATATTGAGTGTTTTGCTTTAGAGGGTGTTGCCCCCACACCACCCTCTCTACTTTTAGATAAAAACTCCAAGTCAGAATTTGTTTTGGGGGAAGGATTTTGCCTTGAAGTCCATTACAACGACAACAGTGAAACTGTTGCCGTAATGGACTTTGTTACGTTTCTGTTGTTGTGTGGTCAGTACACCTTTCTTACCTCCTTAATATTATTGCTTATACAGTTTACTTGCCAGTGTAGGTACTAATATTACATTGTATCATGTTTAGGGTTGCCACCCTTGCATGAGGTGAAAACCGTATGAAAATCATTTTTATACTGTTACTGTTGAGCATTAGTCATTTTTGTTCTTTAGTAAAGACCCTAAAAAACAGATTATTTAGTCTAAAACCTGACAGGTGGCCCATTGACCACAATGCCCATTTACAGGGGTGAACTGGGAGCACCGAGAGGTTAAGTATCTTGCTCAAGGACACACAAGATGCAAAGAAAGACTGGGAATCAAATCCAGGTCTGCTGAACATACCAAGCTCATTCATAGCTCATTGTTCTAACCTCTGTTAAACTCTTTCATTTTCTGTTTCATGTTAATCATGTATTTTGATAAGCTTTGACCAATTTTTGATGCATTATATATCAATGTTTGTGATAACGTCACTTCTGCATTGTGTTCCTTTAACTAGGCAGGTACTGCTGTTTCTTTTCATATTTCTAAGACTTTTCATGAGTTCAGACACACCATTCCAGGTTATTCATCTGAATGGCCTATAATGGTGAAACTAATATCATGGAATGTTCTAGTAGTATCAAAAATGAGAGTAGAAGTAGCTGCTGAGGACTCTGGTGAAAGGGAATCAATGTTGTAATAAAGGCCAACAGAATGGGTCTAAAACACATCAGAATATAGGACGAACAAAAGGAAGGAACACAGGAGGGCATATAACAGTATAAGAACTGTTTCCTTCCCAGCAGTAAAAGGCCATATTTAAAGTTAAGAGTGGAATAGGTTAAGTTGATTTACTGCTGATGGCCTTAATGGCCATACTTTACACCCCCATATATGGGTAGACTGGTTTTACAAAGGTCAGTGACATCAGAACTTCTTTGTAACCTGGACATGCAGCCAAAAGAGTGAACGATTTGATACAATAATTTAGAGTATGTGAGTACTCAGACTAGCCCAAAAACCAGACTACATTTGAGTAAAACTGGATGACCAGATAAAAACCCTAAAAAACAGATGATTCAGTCTAAAACCTGACAGGTGGCAACCCTAATCATTGTATTTCTGAGGTACCATGGCATCCATAATATAAGTACAAATGCAGGTATGTTGTTTATTTCTCTGGGGGGGGGGGAATAAGGGCCCAATCCTTGAGGGAGTGGTTATGAGATTTAAGATTGAGGGTTAAAGATCTGATATCAGAACAGATTTTGCTATGGTAGTTGACAGCTAGTCTGTATTGAAGTTACAGTACCTAGAATGTACAGCTCACTTGAGGAGGCTTATATAGTGATGGTGGAGATGAGTTCAGTGACTGCTGAACTGGGAGACCAGGGCTGCAAAACGTGCTGGCTATAAATATAGGTAGTGTATGGGGTAAGGATAGCTTTATAAGGAGATGTTCAAATGTAGACTGAGAGGCGGTAGCAGCACAGGGGAAAATTGGAGGTTAGATTAGAAATATATGGCTATGCCTCCACCTTTAGAGGGCCTGTCTTGGCGAATGTTGAAGTAGTCAGGAATTTGGAAGGTATTAAAGTGTATTTTAGAAGAGAGACAGGTTTCTGTGAGAATAATAACATCAGGATGGAGGTTTTGAATGAGGGCCTGGAAAAGGATTAATTTAGGGAATAGGCTTCTAATGTTAAGATGAGTGATTTTCAGTACTTTGGGGAGATGAGAGGGGGAAGGGTTGTCCTTGGGTTCATTTCATTGTCCCCAGCTGTATGGAGTAGCAATGTTATGATGAGTCTGATGAGATTATTTACTCTCTTAGAGGGCTTGAGCTGTGTGAATGGAGTTAAGAAAAGGTGTTGGGATGGGGATGTGAGAGGAGTATTAATTAAGGCAGGATGGCAAAGAGGCTACTGGGTGGGAGTATTGATGAACCTGTTGGCCAAGGATAGTGGGGTAGTCACCTGGAAGAGATGGCTGAGGTAAGAGCAGGGGAGGTGGATGGGTCTGGGGTGGGGATGTAAGGGACGGAGAGGTATACGGATGGAGAAGGGAAACTAACATGGTTAGGAGGGAAAAGATGAATATGGTAATTAGGAAGATTGCCGAGTGAGCTGTGCAAGATGCAGATAATGGGTTTATGGGCTACCAGATAAGGCAGTGAGTATAGCAGTATGTGTAGCTATTCAGAGAGGGGGAAGGTTAGAGCAAAATGTGCAATTGATGCAGCACTAATTGTCTGAATAAAGAAGTTAATTGGGATAAAAGAAAATGATGGGTGATTCAAAATACCAAAATCCTCCTGCTTCCTATCTGTTGGAGGAGTGGACTGGGAGACAGACAGAACAGTTAACGTTGGGGACTCAGAGAGGAGGACTCTGTCAATGAATGCTATCAGGGAGGGGGAAGGGAAAGGGAAAGGAGCATTAGGGAGGGGAGAGTGGTGTGGACTGTGGAGTGGACCCCGATATCACACCATTCAAATTCTTCCAAAATAAAATCCTACCTACTGTAGTCCAAGACTTCAAACCATGATTGTGTGTGTGTGTGTGTGTGTGTGTGTGTGTGTGTGTGTGTGGGGAGGTACAGATGCTTACCGGCAACTAACCAGATGCCATGTAAGGGCAAGGCAGTTTTTTTCTTTTTTTGGATTTATCCCTATGTTGGGACTGGACTGGGACTTGGGATTAAAAAATCTCCAATTACTTAACTCGACACAGAAGTGCTGTTCTGTACTGTACTGACAGGGAAAATTTCTGTGTTTTTGGTGCACCTACTCAATGCAGCCCAATCTCCATGTTTTTTCACTAGTTAAACTACCTAACTAGCTAACAGTGCTACTGACCTGTTTGGGAAAAAAATATTCCTGTGTTTTCACTAAAAAAGAATCAAAACAGCTCTTAATGAGTCCTGTCATCTTGTGACTAGTGCTGGTAAAAGAACCCATACCTGTGAGCTCTATTAACAAACGTCATGGCTCCATTTTCAAGGAAGGATTGACTTCAAGACCTGCCTCCTGGCTAAGAAAATCTGCCTTGGCCTTACCCCTCCTGCCACACCAGAACTGTGCCCCTCACAGTGATCAATTTGCTTTTGTAGATACCAGCAGCATTTTGTTAGCCTAGCCGGGACAAGATTAAAATGCTGTTACTGGTGGCATGCGAAAAAAATCGCACTTCGGGACTGTGCTCGTGGCAGCCCCATGTTCCCAACCTGGATGTGCTTCCGGGATGCGGGTATATTACGATCAAACTGAAGGAATGACTATTTTAAGAAAAATCATAGTAAAAGGTAAAAAGGCTAAACTTTTATACATGCAGGGGCATTTTGCAGTACATGAGTGATAGGTGTGTGACAGGAGGCACACTTTTCACATATGGAACAAAACGAAGGGGCAAAGCTGACAGTGCCCCTTTAAACTACCTGACTCGATGCAGCCAGCAGTTGTTGATTGATGTGTCTGGGAATAAAATTTAAATCTCCTTGTTTATTTTGGTGCAGCTGCTTGACACAGCTGGTAGAGTGCTGTGGCCTGTTCGGGAATAAATAATTTACCCATAGTTTCACTAAATGAACTACTTAAGTCGGCGCAGCCAGCTGTTATTTACTGACCTGTTTAAGAATAAATTTCCCTTTTTAAAATTTTTTGGGCAGCTACTTGACACAGTCAGCAGTGCTGTACTGAATTATTTGTGGATAATTATCCCTAAGTTTTCATTTCTTAAACTATCTAACTTGATGCAGCCAACAGTTGTTTACTGATCTGTTTCGGAATATATTTACCTGTGTCTTCACTACTTTAACTACCTGACTGGATGCAGCCAACAGTTGTTTACTGACCTGTTTGGGATTAAAATGTAAATCTCCCTGTTTATTTTGGCACAGCCACTTGACGCATCTGGTAGAGTGCTGTGATCTGTTTTTTTGCAGTTAAATTGTTTATTGAATTATAGAGACAAACAACACAAATGAAACAATAATGGATGAATAAACAACAATTCATAAAGTACCATGAGTCACAATCAGGTAATTACATACAGTTCATAACACACAAAACCTACAGTATGGTTGTGGGACATTTATGGATACATTCGAGGATGTAGTTGGGATTCTGGGAACATGAAGAACTGTGGGAGGAGGACCTCTACCATTTATGCGTGGAGAGGGAGGGATGGGGGGGGTTGGAAGGGAGTCAAAACCATTTGCTGAAAGTCATTGAAATAGGCATAATATACAGCCTGGTGGGTTTGCTCAAGAGGGTTTAAGCCTGTCCTTACTTAGGGGGGCAACAGAGATGGTTGTTGATCCCTGGACAAAGTGCATAAAGGGGGCCCATCTGTCAGACTACACTTGCTGGGTGCCATTGTATATGTGTGTTAATCTGGAATAGTTAGCCAGTTTTGCCATGGCTAAAAGCCAGTCCATGAGGAAAGGGACCTCCTTAGTCTACCATTTACACAATAGTAGCCTCTTGGCTTCCACAGACACCTGTAACAGCCATATAATTTGTTGTCCCGAGAGTCTGCTGTCAGTAGGGGGAATACCCAGGATCCAAAACATTAGCTTATTAGGAACCTGGTTTTCTGGAATACGGAAGCAGCACATAATCACTTCTATCCAGAAGGAACGAATGGGGCCAGAATGCCATAGCACATGTAGTAAGTCTGCTCCTTTAGCATCACACCTCCAACATACATCTTCGTGCAACAAACTCATTTTGTTTAGTAGTGCAGGAGTTTGGTACCATAGGTGTTGTATTTTGTTTTGAACAAGAAAGCTCTGGGGATCCACACATGCCTTTTTCTCCATTCCCCAGATACATTTCCATTCCCCCTCTGAGATAGGGGAGCCCAACAGCCCTTGCCACTTCTCTTTGGCTGGCAGAGAGGGGTCAGGCAATTCATTCCCTCATAAACTTATAGATCAGTCCCGCAAGGCCCTTTTGAGTTTGTAACCACCTATCTAAAGGAAATTTCTTGTCAGTGGCCTGCCCCTTGGTTTAACATCAAACACATGGACATTCTCTTTTAATCCAGCCCAAATGAAAGTGTCTCATCTGTAGATATCTCCAGAAGTCTTTCTTCTCTATGTTGTATCTGTTTTGTAGGGAGGTAAAGCTATCTAGGGTGTATCCATCCCCCATTAGGATATCGTTCAGCCTGTTGATCTGCTTCTCCCTCCAGCCCTCCCATTGATAGGGTTTCTGGTCAGTTGTCCAACTGGTATTGTTCAAGAGCCTGAGATACTTTCACAGATTCGAGCATGTTTTGATGATAGACCTTAAGTGTTGCCAGGCCCCATGGGCTGTCTTAATCGTCAACCAGTGTTGAAATTTGGATGGGCGAGGTCTTCCCAGGAACCTTGAGAAGTCATTACCATGAAGGGCATTTCTTTCAATTGCTTCCCATGCTGGTAAATTAGTACTGTCTCCCTGAAACAACTTACAGGTGCTAGCCACCAAGAATGCATATGCATAGTGTTGGAAATGGGGAATGCACCACCCCCCGTTCCATGGGGGGTCTAAGTTTAGCTCTACTATAGTGAGGGGTTTTATTTTCCCACAGGAATGCACCCACTAGGTTGTCCAATTTTTGGAACCATTTCTTTGGAATTTCAATTGATAGGTGGAATAATACATAGAAAACCCTTGGGGAAAGCATCATTTTGATTGTGGCCACCTTACCGGGTAGGGTTAGGTTCAGCTGCTTCCATCTCTGGGACTCTTCCTTCAAGCTGTTGATAAGTGGGATCAGACTGGTTTCTGGCAAGGAGTGTACATTAGAGTTGACCCTTATACCAAGGTATTTAATGCCCCCTTTGGCACATGCCAGAGCCATCTTAGAGATTGCATCAAGAGAAAGCTATGCATTTAAGGGAAGGACTTCTGTTTTGCCCTGTTCAACCCTTAGGCCAGAGATTTCTGCAAAGGATTGCAGTAGTTCCACAATGTGTTGTGCACTGGCATGGAAGTCATCAGTTAAGATGAGGCAGTCATCAGCATACAGCATGGCATAGTGCGAGTTGTCCCCTATACTTATACCCCCAATTTTAGGGTGCTCCCTCACAGCACTGGCTAGGGCTTCTATGGCTAACACAAACAACATTGGTGACAGTGGGCATCCCTGCCTAGTACCCCTGTGAAGTTCGACTGGGTCAGAGAGAATGTTGTTAGTCAGTAGCTTGGCCATGGGAATTTTGTAAAGAGTTTTAATCCAATCCCTGAAAACACTGCCAAAGTTGCAATGTTGAAGTATCGCATGTAGGAAGTCCCACTCCACTGAGTCAAAAGCCTTCTCAAAGTCCACCAAGATGGGTGCAGCAAGAGTGGTGACTTGCCCTGTTCTTTGTTCAAGGGAAACCAGGGATCTGAGGTGGGCTGCACTGGCATGTCCCTTAACAAAGCTTACCTGAGAGGGGTGAATCAAAAAGGGGAGGACCTTTTCCAGGTGGGCTGCTAATACTTTTGCAAGTATTTTGGCATCTGCATTAATAAGAGAAATGGGCCTATAACTCACAGGTAGGGTGGGATCCTGTCTCTCTTTTGGGAGGACTGTAATAATTGCCTCTCTTAGGGTAGAAGGGAGTTCCTCCTTTTGCAGAGCCTCCTGGAGCATATCCCTTATGGGTAGGGAAACAGTATCTTGTATTATTTTGTAAAAGTCAGCTGAGTAGCCATCCCCATTGGGGCTTTCCTCTGGGCCATACTATTAATTGCATCCCTGATTTCATGCACCTTGATTGGCCCTTCTAACTGCTCACTCTGTGTATTTGTGAGCCTGGGAAGTTTAGTGCCTGCTATAAAGGTATTAAATTTGACCTTGTCCCAGGTTACATGAGAGCTGTATAGGGATTCATAGAAATTCAACATGATTTTGCTTACTAAGACAGGTTTATTATGTTTTTCCTCCCTCTTATTTTGTAATTGGGCTGTATGTCAGCTTGTTGTTTTTTTAGTCTGTACACGAACAGTTTGCCAACTTTTTCACCTCCCGCACAGTATTTATGTTTCAGTCTTAATATCTGAAGCTCTGCCTTGTGTGTGGCTAGCGTATTCAATTGAATTCTTAGGGCCAAAAGGTCATGTAGCAGTTCTGGGTTCTGAAGTCATTTGGGGTCTTTTTTATACAGTTTTTCCTCCCCCCCCCCAGATCCTTTTCCAGTTCCCTAGACTCTTTTTCCCTCTGTTTCCTGCGGTGTGAGGCATAACTTATAATCAGGCCTCTCACCGTTGCCTTGAAAGCCTCCAAAATGGCTACAGCTGATGCAGACTCTTAAGGGTTGTCAGAGAAGTAAGTTTTAACATCCCTCTTTAGCAACTCTTTGAAGTCTGTGTCCTGTAGCAGTAGGGGATCAAGTCTCCAGCTTACTGATCTAGGGCAGGGGGTGGACAACATGAGGGATAGTCTCAATGGGGCATGGCCATACAGGAATAGAGGCGCTATTGTGACATCCAGAACCTTACCTGAGATGTTTGGGAATGTGAACCAATAGTCAAGCCTACTGGCGACTTGTTTGGCTCCAGAAAAGTATGTGTAGTCCCCTCCCACCTGGGTGAGCCATTCTCCAGATGTCTTGCAGTTTATGTAAGGTGAGCAAGTCCTTCAGAGCCATGATGGACCGACTATGGGTGTCAGGCCTAGAGTTGGATCTGTCTAGGAGAAAATCCATCACAAGATTGCAGTCACCCCCTACCATGTTTTCTGCCTCCCCTGGAACAATATGTGCTAGTTCTTGTGAGAGTTTGTGGAAGAGTCTTCATTCAGGGCATATAGATTTGCCATTAGTATTTCCACTGTGGGTGTATTAACTCTGGCTAGGACCCACCTCCCTTCCTTGTCCGCTCTATGCTCCAGGAGCTTCCATCTTAGGTTTTTATGGCATAATACAGACACCCCTACTCTAGTTTTATTTGCTGCACTATGGACCTCCCAACCCACCCACTCTCTCACCAGTTTTTGAACTTCAGTGTGGTTAAGTTTGGTTTCCTGCAGAAAGGCTACTTGGGATCTCAGGGTTTTAAGTCTAGCAAGTATTTTCTGTCTTTTGATAGGTGAGTTTAGGCCCCTCACATTCCAGGAGGTGGCCGTCACAGCGTCATTACCTGCCATACAGTGGTCCTACTTCTGTGTTCTGAGCAACTTGCCAGATCCAAATTTGATGATGCCTAAGTGCAGTAAAGCTTCCACTAGATTCCTCCTTCAGAGACCAGACCAAACCGCCCCCAGTCCCAGCAATCATCCCCATGTATCCCACTGTCCATACTGCAATCAGAAAAAAAAACCCTCTGTAATTCTTTTCCCCACCTTTTTAGTGCTGTTCACCTGTGTCATACCATTGGCTGAGAGGTCCTCCCATAGTAACCTGGCCACTAGTATCCTGGGTAGCTCATGGTCGGGAGAGCCCCTCCTGGGTGAGGAGCATGGTACTTTGCTGTGTACTGTTAACCTCCCAGCTGTCAAACTAACATCCTGTATCATACTGTTTAACAGACAACGAGACCTAGTGTCCCCCTATTTTAACCTATTAAACCAGTGACAAACATTCGTTAGCGTAACATCCTTTGAATCAAACCACTCCACCTTTTGCTGGATCAGCCATTAACAGAGAAAAAAATGAAACAACAAACAGCATAAATATCCCCCTATTATTAGTTTAGCTCCTTAATAAAACATTTAATAGTGACCTTCTATTGTGCCAGTCTTGTCCTTACCATGTTCGCCTAGGTATGCATTGAGGTGAGCAGACTCCTCAGTTGGTGGGGAGGTAGTGGCATTGGAGGGGGGGGGCCTGTGTCTTGCAGAAAAAGAGATGGCACAGGCTTCTCAGCAGAATGGCTCCTACTGGGATACGGAGATTATTTCAATACTCTGCTAGGGCTCACTGATGTAATTTGCCTCCCCATCACCTTCCTTTTGCTAAGGACCCATGACCTGGAAAAAGCTCTTCCAACTATATCACATCAAAATGAAGTTAAAGCTGTGCCCTTTGCATGTCTTAATTTGGAAGAGGAGAAGCGTCGTTCTTGAGGGGAGTAAGCACAAGTTGGCGATCCCAAGCCCCTGTCCCTGTATCCTCTGAGGCAAGCATAGGTAAGTGCTGCTGATGGAACGGTTGGGAAGGCCTTAAGCAGAACCCTGACCTTCTCTATTGTCAAGCCCCTTCCTCCCATTTGTTTTCCCCACAGTTCCACCTCCTCCCTATGGGAATGCCACAAACCTTAGCACTGCCCTCCTACAAGACAGAGACGCCTGTTGAGCCCCTCTCCCCATGGCAGTGGCAAATCTCATAACCTGGCAAGGAAGCACCTAAATAATCAGGACAAGGTCACTTGTGGCACACTATGACTGTTTATAGGAGGGAATCCCTCCTAAGTTACATAACCTCAGCTTTATTCACTTGTGAATGCTGCACTATACCTTGTTAGAGCAACTGCATATTCAAATAAGGCTGCAGCTGCTGATTGGGGGACAGCAGTATTACATAGCGAACAGCATCCCCACAAGTGAGAGACCTTTTACATGCAAAGATAATCACAAAAAAAAGGAAAAGAACCAGTGTTAAGCATTCTTAAACTCTAAAGCAAGTGAGCTTGTGATGAAGATAATGTCAAACCTTCCTCTATCTGTGGCTGGCCACACGGTAGAGAAAACAATGGTGCGTACCAGGGCAGGCAATGTCAGTAAGTCCCACAGAGGAGTCTCTAACCCGCTGGTACCATCGTATGCCAGCCAGCCAAGTGCGGTGTTTGTCTAGTGGACCTGAGGAGACAGCCCCATGTTAGGCATTGGAGCAAGCCATGTGGAACCATGGCAGATCAATTCTCAGCCACATGGATCAAACTGGAAGCTGTGTTTTCTCCGGTGGCTCCTCTCCACAGTCTGCCAAGTCCTTGCAAAGGGGGGCCAAATCAATTAATAGGCTCTGGTTGGCTAGGTCCTCTTGTGCCAAGCTCACAGGAGCACCTGATAAATCAAGGGCTGTCAGGACAAGATCCATAAAGGGTTCATATCTATTAGAAACCTTGACTGGGGTAGCAGATGGGGAGATTGGGTTGTCATCTGACAGGTTCTGCAGTCTCTGGCAACTCCTGGACTGGTTCCTTTTAGGCATAGGCTTTTTGCTTGGGGTGTCTCTGCTGGGCTTCCTAGCTCTACTCCTCTGAACTTTGTGCCATTCTTTCTGTGGCTCTTTCTCCTTCTGAGTTACACTACATGTCTGCTCCATGGGTGCAGGGGAAGCCTCCATGTTCTGCCATGCGGTGCCTCGTGGCGGTTGTGGGGGCTGCCTCGGCTCCTGCCCTCTTAGTTGTATGCTTTGCAGGAATTGTTCCACCTCGTCGGGTGAATTAAACATATGGAAGATCCCACTGTATTGAATCCTCAGCATCGCAGGGTACCTTAGCAAGGCAGGAATACCCACTTTATATAGCTGCTGTTTGTCTCCCGCATATGCCCTTCGATGCCTGGCAAGGTCTTGGGAGTAGTCCTGATATAATTGAATAGAGCAGCCCTACCAGGTCACCTCCTTCATTTCTCTCACAAGTCTGAGGTATCGCTCTTTCACTGGGTATCTGAGAAACTTGCACAAGATGGCACGAGGGCGCTCCCCATGTTTTGGCTTGAGGGCAAGTGAGTGGTGTGCCTACTCGAGCTCAGCGGGCATTTCATTTTCTAGGTTCGACATTGCAGGCAGTGCATTTTCTAGAAAGGAAATCATGTCCCTGCCCTCCATTCCTTCAGGGATACCAATTATTCTGATATTTTTCCTCTGTGCCCTGTTCTCCATGACGTCCACTTTGGAGAACAAATATTGTATATGACCATGATGTTCCCTTATGTACCCCTCATGTTGGGAAAGCTGCTCTGTATGTTGTTTAGCTATTTTTTCAGAGCCCTTCACCCAAAGTGCTAGCATCCTTAGGTCTTCATTTATTTTCGTGGAGGTGTGTTTTAGTTCTGCTGTGTCTTATAGGACTTTATTGAGCATTGCAGTCATTTTTGAGATGTCCTGTGTCATGCAGGATGGGGAGCTACATTTGGCCATATCGCCCCACTCTTCCGTAGGACTTATGCCCACAGTGAATACTTCAGGATGGGTGAGGGGAAGACTGGGTGGCACTGCAGTCATGGCCTAAAGTGTGGGCACCACATGAAGATGCCAGTCCGCCTTACACGACCCTGGTTTGCAATGCCCCGTCTAATTTTTCTGAGAAGTGGCTTGTTTTAACGCTCAGATATTCTGATTACTGACACAGATGTTATTATAGCAGTTTACATGGTTGGAACAGACGGTTGGACGTAAAGGTGTTCCCTGGGTCTCCTCAGCAGAAATTAGCTTGCCACCATGTTGACTGCCAGGCTCTGCCCCCCGCTGTGATCTGTTTTAGAATAAATAACTACTTTATAACATCTCCTGGGACTGGGTATGGTTCTACAATACAATACATAACTAAGTTCTACCTAGTTCTGTTCGAGGAAAAATGCATGTATGGTAAAGTACAGTACATGCAGTACTAAGATTCTAAGAATTCTGCCAAGTTTTGATGCACTGAGACAGAATCCTATACACTAAAACTTTGCAAAACATACCATTTTTACTTTCTTAGTACTACTGTACAACATCCCAAACATGCAAAAAAAAATGCTTATGGGGGTTTCCTAACAGAGAACAAGGTATAACTTACTTATACAGTATATTGTAGAACCTGGTTATACCAAGTAGAATATGTGTTTTTCCTTGGTAGAACCTGGTTATATTTGGAAGAACATGATTATAACTGGTAGAACCTTGTATTCACTGGTAGAACCCAATTCTCCCTGAGTCTACCTGGTAGAACCAGGCAGAACATGGTAGAACCTAGGGTAGCAACCAGTTTTACCTGGTTCAACCTGGTGGAGCCAGATATAACCTGGTACTACTTTTCTGGGTTCTACTACAAAGGTTTGTGAAGTAGAACTTCTAGAGGCTTGCACAGCCCTAATGATATCCCTCTTCTCTCTCCTCTCCTCCAGGGAATACATACAGAGATCCTCCAGTCTTTCTTCATATGACTTTTGGTGCAGTCCTTGCACCATTCTTGTCGCCCTTCTCTGGCTGCCACTATTTTGTCTATGTCCTTCCATAGATGCCACCTTCAAAACTGGACACAGTATCTCAGATGAGGTCTTACTAGTGATTTGTACAGTGTCATTGCCATCTCCTTTTTTTGCTGGTAATACCTCTCCATACAGTATGCACCCTGGGGTATCCCATGACTTTGGCGACCGTGATTAGGTGCCTACAGAAAGGATGACTCAATCACAGTGCCTGTCATCGGGGCAATGGGGGAAGGTGGGTGACTGAATGGGGGGGTGCAAAATAGAGACATCCTGTCACTACATGCCTGCGTGTACAGGGGGAGAGAGCATGCTGAGCATGGGGTGGGAGGGGATGAAGGGGTAGTAGGATCTGGCACTGCAGTGAGCTACTGAGCTGCTTCCATGGTGTGGTGGGTGGGTTCAGGGCTGCGGCAGGAATGGTTTGGGTCTGGGCACAGGTACTTTTTGTTGTGCCCATCCAGAAATTTCATTTTTGCCACAGTTGCACTCCCCCAACATGCATCCCCCTAGATCTGAGAATCCTTCAGTGGGGGGGTGCAGGGGGGTGCATGGGGCACAGCCTCCTGCATAAAACAAAGAATCCCAACTCTGCAGCACCATTTTGCTGTGCACCAGTGAGTACATCACCAAAATACTTTTTTGGCGATGTGTCGTCGCCCTAACAGCGATTGCCCATCAGCGATCACATTATCACATAGATCTGCACCCTAGCATCCCACTAGCTAGTCCCACAGCCTTCTCTCATTGTTTAGTTATCTGTAAGTCTTTAGATATGATTACACCCAGTTCCCTTTCTTGATTGGTGGCCTTCAGTACCTCTCCCCACATCTTGTACTCCTCCCTTGGATGTCTGTGCCCCAAATGCATGGTTTTGCATTTCATTGCATTGAATCTTAGCTCCCACACTTTCAACCACTCCTCAAGCATGTTTAGGCCCCTTCTCATTTTTTCCACCCCTCCTGGAGTCTCAACCCTATTGCTGATCTTAGTGTCATCTGCAAAGCATACCGTCCCCTCTGCAATGTCGCTTATGAAGACATTAAAGAGGACTGACCCCAGCACGGATCCCTGTGGCACCCTGCTGGTCATCCCCCCTTTCCTCAAATTGAATTCCATTTACCACCAACCCTCTTTGTCCTATCACTCAGTCAGTTTCTGACCCAGTTTACCATATTTGGTATCACTCCCAGGCTGCCCAACTTATTTACCAACCTCCTATGTGTGATGGTGTCAAAGGTCTTACTGAAATCTAAGTAGGAAACATCCACTGCTCCTCCCTGATCTACTTCCCTGTCACCCAGTCAAAAAAATCTATCAGATTTGTTGGACAAAACCTTCCTGCTGTGAATCCATGCTGCCATGGATTCTGTGCTCCACTGGATTCAAGAAATATCGCAATCCTTTGCTTTAGCAGTGACTCCATTAATTTCCCCTGCACCACTGTCAGACTGACTGGCCTGCAGTTGCCAGCCTCGTCCCTGTTCCCACTATTATGGAGAGGGATTATAGCAACACTGTCTATTTGACAGTACCACTAAGGTCCAGTATCACCCTCCCCTCCAACAGGGGTTCATTAACTATTTGCTTGAGAAACATCCCCTTGCATGGAGTCTAGAATTTCTCTACTTCTAACAGCTGCTGCAGCTTGGGGGTTCCAATCCACATCTGATAGATTGAAGTCCCCTACCAGCAGTACCTCCCCCTTGTTAACCATCCCTTGGATTTCTTCCATCATATTCTTATCCACCTACTACCCCCTGTGCTGGAGGTCTGTAGATCACCCCTGCTCAAATGGGGGCCCCTGTCCATGTCTCCAGAGTGACCCATAGCCCCTCTACTTCTCCCTGTTCCCTGCTATTTCTGTGGCCTTTATATTTTCTGTCACCTAAAAAGCCACTCCTCCACTGTTTCTTCCTCCTCTGCCCCTTCTGATCAGAGCATACCCTGGTATGCTACATCCCAATTCTGGTTTTCATTGCACCAGGTCTCTGTAATTGCGACTGAGTCCTAGTCCTCTACTGCCATGGTGGCCTCTAGGTCTGCAGTCTTGTTGCACAGACTTTGTGTATTGGCGCACATGGCTTTCCAGGTTGAACTGCTACCTGCCCCCCCACACCCTTTTGCCCTCCCCTATTTCCTCTTTTGTTTTCTTTCCTTTCTCCCCTTCACCCTCCCTCCTAGATTCCTAATTATACTTGTTTCTAAAGGGATTTCTCACTCTCAGGATTCCTGCTGCTGATCCTGTAAGCACAAGGGGTTGGACAGTCTATTATTTCTGCTTTTTTCCATCTTCCCCCTTGGCTAATTTAAATGCTTACCAATGTAGCATTTCAACTTTTCATTGAGGATCACAGTTCCCTTCCTGGATGGATGCAAATACTCACTTTAAGGTAATTTGAATCCATTCTGACAATGCAAGGGTCAAATTTTATTTAGTTTTTGTTGACCGGGTAAGTGCACTAGCCAAATTCTGCCTATTTTCAGGCACGATCCAAGGGAGTGGGATACAGATGAATGCCAACTGACTTTGAACCAGATTAAGCTGAATTTGATTTCCTTACACCATTGCAAAAATGTTCAATGTTCTAAGGGGAACTGGTCCTGCTCAGCTCAAACGCATGTTCTCTATACCTACAGGAGGGTGCCAAAGGCGGCACCCCTGCATCTGTGATACAGGGCAGATGTAGCCTTTTGAAAATATGCCAGATGGAAGGGGGTCTCCAGTCTTTTATAATCCAGCCCCAGGATTATATATATACACCCCCTCCCAATGTCTAGAGGTATCCAGATGGTAACTAGTTGGGAGGGGGCATTGTAAAACCCAAGAAAACACAGTTCAGAATAAAACAGGAATACAGTACCTGAGTCCCATGGGTGGTGGTGGTGATGATGATGATGGATAGCCTCTATCAGGGGGTGTTCCTAGCAGTCTGGAGGGTGAACCAGAACCCTGAAGAGATGGTAAGGATCTTCATCTATTTGGCCTTGCCAACTTTACCCATGGGCATTTGTAGACAGTCTTCACCAGGCAGGCCTCTCCATGATTCCTACGATGGTGCACAGATACTTCAGAATCAACCCTGGAACCACACTGAAACATGGCTATGGATGAAAGCTTCCTTTAGCAGCAAACAGTCATTCAGAAAATAGGAGGCAAACACCAGAACTGCAGAAAACAGGGGATACCATTTAATGAACAGTTGATAAATAAGGGAACAGTCACTCCATAAAGCAAAGAAACAAAGTCTGGTCACTCTAGACCATGGCAATTACATCATAAACAAGTGGTGGTCCGGACCAGACCACAGAGGTGACAACATGAGCAAATTAGTTCAGGTGGCTACCCATAGCCTACGTAGATAAAGTGCAAACTCATGCAGTAAAAACTTGTGGTTGAATCAGGCTCTTGCAAAAAAGCAGGCAGCTACCTCTTTGCTTTCCACTAAATCCTATTAAAGTTCCCAACACAGAGAACAAACCTCCGGGGGTGGCCGGCTACAGAAAGCCACATTGTTTTGTTCTTTCCTATTGTAGGTGCCAAACCCAGAAATAAACAGTGCCAGACTGTGAGCCAAAAAGGACCAGGGGCTTGACGCAGGACCCCTGGTGCCCTGCAATTTCTTTTCATCTCATGGCTCAGTCCTTTCCTTAGTGCTTCTGTACAGGTAGCACCCTTTCATTTTCTGTCCATCTAAGGAGGTTAGACTTGCAGGCATTAGCTCTTCTTTTATCCCTCATTCTGCACTCCATTGAGGTAGCAACTTTTCCTTATCTCGCTCTCAAGGGACTAAAAATGCAGGCTAGCCCCAAAACCCAGGGATCCTCAAACCAATGGCCACTAACACGTCCTTGTACTGACTTAACTGCATGGCCCAATAAAACAATAAGCAGCTGGTTACATTGCTGAATGGGCAATCAGCCCCACTCCAGCCTCCACTATCTTTTCTCTACTGGTGAATTCCCCAGGGCACCAAAATTACTCCCTTTTATCTACTTCTCCCTAGGGTGCCAAAAATCCCTGTGGTCCCATCAGGGACCCAACTACCAGGTGCATAACCAACATAGCTCCTTAATGCCCTGTGGAGCATGAGGTCCCAAAAACTATTTACAACCCCTAATCAAGGTGCAAACTGGCAGCAAGACCTATATACTCCAATTTCTTCTCAAGGAAGCCGCACATGCTCAGTAAACTGGAACCACCACAAACTATTTACATTTATTTTGAGCCTTTCCTTCCTGTCTCTTCACCACAAAATAAAGAAGCACTGAGCCTGGCCAACCCCCCAACAAATGATCACACCTGAAGATGGAGCATCTAGTCCATTAAAATCAAAATGTTCCCTTTTCTATCCTTTCCTGGTGGCTACGCATGCTTAGTAGTGCAGCCACTCTATCTTTTACAAATGGCTGTCCCATTACCATGTCAACCTACTGGGACTGAACAACACCCCAAATACACTCCATAAGGTGAGGAAACACTAATGCAGCACCTGTCCCACTGCAACAAAGGCCAGGCACCACAATGAGGTGGCCTGAGCTGTGAGGACCTCCAGTGGACTACAATTCCCACCAGGGTAACTACCAACCCCAAATATACGGAGGGTAACCACTGAGTAAGAGGCTCCATACAGTAAGCTCGGTTGGGGGGGGCTTACATTCAGTACCATCATATTCCTGATGCCCTTGTGGATAGCGAGCCATGAGTACCAAGTTCTGCAAGGATTATGTGTAGTATGGACGTGTGTTTGTACTGTACTGTTGACATCAAGTTTTTAATGTCAAACTTTTTGGGGCTCACACAGCCCCCCAATTGCCAGTACTATGGCCCGTATGCATGTTGGGGTGGAGTGGCTAAGCACCGCTTATCTGGGGCACGTAGTCACTCCACACACGTTGCACTCCCCGTGTGGGATGTACAAAGGGGGGGTGCATAGACAGTATGCACCTGATCCCACAGGTAAGCAGACCGCACTGCACGGGGGGGTGCCAGCACTATGCGCCATGCACAAAGATGCATACTGCTGGCTGCATGGGTGCATAAAGGGTGCAGGGTACACCAGGGTGAACCCTACCATAAACCCCCTATGCACCCTATGCACACCCTGAGACATGCTGCAGGACAGGGTCGGCAGCCCGACAACACTCTGAGGCCCCAGCAAACAGCTGCCTGATGCCACCCACCTGCCCCAACACACTGTGGTGAGTGTTGCACCCCCCCACACAAAATTCATAACTCTAACAGAGGCACCAGCACAAGGTTGCTGCCATCCAGTTGCCCTGTATGTGACCCCCTCCCCACTACTGGTGGTACTGTTCCCCTCTGCCATTCGACCTGCCCCCATCCCACTGCGAAGCTGTGGTGCCCTTGGAGGTCTGGCGGCATTGCCCTCCTACCACCCACCACCACTGCTTGGCCTCAGACATCCCCAGGGCATGCTGCCAACCCATGCCCTGCCACATAAGGGATCCACTGTTGGACCCATGCTGGGCATACAATTGAATGCCCAGCTAGGTCGATGACTCCCCCATGCCCCCCCTGCATAGACCTGCATGCCAAGGGGGTGGGGCTGTGGACAGGTGGCTGGTGGTGGTGAATGTCACTGGTGCGTACCTGTCCACAGGTGCATTGCTGTGTGGGTGGGATGTGCACCCCAGGCACATACATCCCACCCCTACATTCATAGGTGCCCATGAGAGCTAAGTAAATGAAGATAGACTGCCTGGGAGGGGGGATGCTTATAGCAGACAGGAAGGGAAGAGACTTTGCTACTAGCATTTGGCTAATATTTCAAGATAAGCAAGTAAACCAAAAATTTAGGACCATGAACAAACAACTGTTGTGAACAATTATACCAGGAGTATGGTAGTTCAAAATGGTAATAAGCACCACAATCAGGTCTAATAAAGTTTAAACATTTTAGAAATATTATTAAAGAATTCTGTTGCAGAAACACTTGAATTTGTTTGTTCTTGAATATATTGTCAGTGTTCCTGATGGTACATCACAGTGTTGAAACTCTAACCAAAACAGTATGGGCATGGCCAGATTAATGGATGTGGGGGCCCTACTCCAAGTGATATTTTGTGGCCCGGGGGGCCCCTAAATGCCAACATCCCACTCTTCTGCAGTGCCGGGCTGGCAAGGTGGTAACGACCAGGGTACTCAAGCAGGATGTGGTTTATAATGTTATGTGTTATGCCACATGACTTGACAGGTCACATGCTCTTGATTATAAACAACACAATTCAGAATGACCAACTACTGCACAAAGAAACATTTTTATTAGTACAATATTAACATTTTGTAAATTTTCACTTTTTAGTTACGTATAACTCGTCTTGTTTTTCCCTTGTCACTACTGTACCTTGTAACTATTTTTGTTATTAATAATTATGGATTAATTATTAATTATGGATCCTCTTTTCTTCCTCTTTTCTTTCCTCCCCTGAGACACACCCAGACATTAGACTTCAGTTAGTGTGCCCTGCCTTCCCAGATATCAAATTCAAATTCCACATAAATAAATTAATAAAAATGGGGATTGTAGCTGCCACAATCTCCCTGCACATGCCTTCTTGAATACCTATTCTCTCTGCCAAAACCAAAAAACCCGAGCATGTATTGAAGCAGTTAATGGGGCTCACAGCTCCCTCCCATTATTTCCCTGCTAAAGACTCCTTTGAGCTCCAAACCTGAGACATGCTCAAGCTCCTTGCCTCCGCAATGCATCTACCACAATCACCCTCTGTGCAGCTATCTTTGTCCTCAATTCTGTCTGTTCTCCCACTGTCTCCTCTCCCCCATCTCCATTGTCATTTATAGTTTTGTTGTCAACTTAAAAGTTGCTTTGCTGCTAATGCTGAGTTGCTGCATCCTTGCCCCTACTCCAGGTCATTGATGCCAAAGCAGTTAAAGAGAATAGTGCCAAAAAGACTGAGCCTTAAGAACCCTGTAGGTGTTGACTGCATTCACTTCAGAGATTGTTTCCTAGAGTAACCTGCTGCAACTTCCCAGTAATGTATATGACTCAAATCAAACCAAGACAAAACTGTGCCAGCAAGAGCAAGTTCCACAAGTTAGTTCCCCTCAGGTGGCTTATTAGCACTCCATGGTCCACTCAGTGCCAAACTCAAATCTTATTAAAGACTCATCAGTACACTGCCCAGGTTACTGAACACTCAGACAGACCATGACCAGAGGCAACCACAGCTTAGTTTGTTTCTCCAATGTAATAAAACTATTTCTGCAGCACAAATGGCTTGGACACTGCAGCACGCAGACGACTAGTCAACACAACATACCTGGTGTGGCCTGACTGACGTGAATGTGAATGTGATGAGTCCAGTCTGTCCTCTTGATTATTTTTTCAAGATCACACAGGTGGTGGTGACACGACTCAGCCTTGCAGCGCGGCCCGGCATGGGAGGACTCCTCAAGTCACAGCAGGACCAAAGGCCCAACTAGCAGCAGCACTGACTGACCCTGGCTAGTGGCTACACTGAAAACACCAGCAGCATGTGACGCTGCACTGAAGCTGAATCTATCTCCGGGTGAGCCCCCCCATGGCCTGCTCAGACTCTCTCTCTACTTTTGTGTCTTTAGACAGCGACACTTCTTCTTTGATAAACGAAACCAACCACCGGCATCGACGACTAACCACAATAACTCTCTCTCGTTCTCCTCCTCTGCTCCTCATCACTGCCCAGCCACACGCCCTGATGTCACGCATACACATGCACTGATTCCCGCTCCCCAGTAGCCAATCCTCCAGAGGACCTCTGATGGACATGATTGGTTGTGTGTGGTGGGGCCAGGGAGGATCAGAGGTGAAGCTGGAGCAGCCGTCGGAGAAACTGAGAGGCTCGCTTGCTCAGAGCGGCTGTGGGGGGGTTGTCACTCACCAGACTGACTCAGTGGGGTGGGGGTGCTGACTGACTCCAAGGAGGGGGTTGCTTTTTGGGCAATTCAGCCCGTCGGCGGTCACCTAGTACAGCTGGAATTAAAGAAAGCAACTGTAAATAAGTTAACAGTGGGGGGCCCTCCTGAACCTCGGGGCCCTACGCCATGGCATTATTTGCATACAGGTTAATCCGGCCATGAGTATGGGTGGAGTAGAGGTTGTGATTTTGTTAAGGACCATGCTTAGCACAACAATGCAGGTGCAAAGCACAGCAGCCTGTAGAGGGTATTTTGGATCATTCAGACTTTTAAGCTTTGCTTCCTGGTGTGACGGAGACAGAGAGCCAGTTCCTGTCTGGCATGGCATCTGTCTGTCCTTGATTGTTTCCCAAGAGATAGTGATATGGTAAGGAAAACAGATGAAAACATGAAGAATAATACTTTTTCCGATAGCTGGTGTCTGTTGATGTGGTCTGGGAATATAGGCTTCCAGAAAGGCATCCAAGAAAGGCTGGCAGATAATCTTAGCGTGAAAATGCTGATTTAATATATATATAAATCACAAAATGAGGTGGGTGACCTACAATTTAAATTTGAATTTAACTTTGAGACTCCAGGGAGGTGGGTCAGAGGCACATCCCCCAGCCAGTGCACCTACGGAATTCCTGTGCTGTGCTTGAGGAATGGGAAGGCCTCACAGGGTCACCTGAGGTTGCACCAAGGGAGGATGGGCGGGGCCTCTGGAATGGAATCCCAAGGGTGGAGTGTGGGAGACCACAAAAGAAGAGAATGACACTTCTGGTGGGGGACTCTATTATCGGGGGGGGGTAAAGCTAGGAGCAGCAGGGGAGGGAAAGGAGAGTGAGGTAAAGTGCCTGTAAGAAGGCATGACTTAGAGGGTTGAAAAGTGGATCCAGGGGATCGCTAGGGTGGTAGCAAGGAGGGGAAACTCAATGCCATTGTCCATCTGGGAACTAATGACATAGCTGGGAATAAGGCAGAGATAGTAAGAGTACAGAAGGAGTTCATAGAACTGTGAGAGGCCTAGGGCAGGTAGCAAACTCTGTGACTTTCTTGGAAAAGCTGCCTGTCATAGAAACACAGACTTTGATGGCAGATAAGGACCGCTTGGCCCACCTAGTCTGCCCATTTCCCTACCTAATGGATAAGCTGCAGATCCTAGTTAACCTACAGCCTACTTCCTCTTACCCCCCACTACAATTGCCTTATGTCTGTTCCATGCATTCTTGAATTATCCCACTGTTTTTTGACTCCACTACCTCCTCAGGAAAGCTGTTCCATGTATCCATAACCTTCTCTGTGAAAAAATACTTCCTCACATTACCTCTGAGCTGTCCCTCCCTCTATCTTTAAATTTTGCCCACTTGTTCTTGCACAGCTCTTTTTCTGAAAGATGCTACCCTCTTGGACTCTGTTGATTCCTTTGATGTACATGAAAGTTTCTGTCATGTCTCCCCCCCAAGGGTATACTTATTAAGCTCCTTTAATATCTCTTTATATGTCTTCTGGCGCAGACCCTGCACCATTTTAGTTGCCCTACTCTGGAAAGCCTCTATCCTGTCTATGTCCTTGTGGAGATAGTGTCTCCAGAACTGGATGCAGTACTCCAGATGGGGTCTCACTAACTGTCTGTACAGAGGGGATAACAACTTTCTGTTTCCTACTGGTGTTGCCTCTCCTTATGCATCGCAGTATCCCACCAGCATCCTTACTGCCTCCTCACATTGCTTGCCCACCTTAAGGTCATCTGATATGACTACCCCCAGGTCCCTTTCCATTTTTGTTGTTGGCAAGGGGGAAGCTAAGGATCTATGCACGAAGAACTTCAATGACTGGTTGAAGACATGATGTGGAGAGCAAGGTTTTGGCTTCATTGGGGAGTGGGGGCCTACCTGGGAAGATGCAAACCTGTACAGGTGCAATGGCTTGCATCTTTCCAGAAAGGGCATTGGAGTCCTCAGTGAATGGTTTGAATGCTTTATTGGCAAGCATTGAAACTTACCAAGCAGGGGTAGATAAAAGGAGAATGTGAAATCATACTGCCCACCCCCACAGGCTAATGCATCCTGCAAGGAGGACATAAATATGTACTATATCTGATCAAAAAGGAGAGAAACAAATATTGGAAGCTGAAAGGAACACCGGTATGGGACATAAAAGGTAAGGCAGGGGTAGTAAAGGAGCAAAAAAAGGGAAAGGTGAGTGAGGGTAAAAACAGGAGGGTGAAGACAGTATTAGTGGGAGGGGAGGCAGCAAACCATGATAGGCAATGGTTACAAATGCCCACAGCCTGGGAAATAAAATCCTAGTCCTGGAGACCTCGATGATAGTGGCAGACCTGGACATAGTGGCAATAACAGAGACCTGGATTACCGTAAAGTATGACTGGGACACAAATGTCCCAGGTTATGCCCTATTCAGGAGAGACAAGGGGAGTTTGTATTTATTTATTTACTGAAATCATGTCTACACCTGTAAGCAGATGCTCACTGAGAGGTTTCATGTCATGTATTTAGACAACAATACAAGGAATTCAGGACAATATACAGATAAAACACAGAGAATACAGTAAACAGATGATGACAAAATTAACATAAGGGTACGTAAATCCAAGCCAAACCAGTAACTGCGGCGATGTGCAGAGTAAGCCTGCATCAGAAGGAGAAGTAGGGGAAAGGGGAAGAAGGGGTGGAGTAGACAGGACAGTGTGGACAGAGGAGGGTAGGCTGGGATAAAGAGGTTGGAGATGGGGCTAAGTGCCATGGTTTGCCTATCCCCAGGACAGACTCTAGGAAGTGCTGGGGTCAGTCAGTGGGTGTGTAGATGACTCAGTGGTGGCACATGTAGGTACTCATATGCAGGTACTCATATGAATAAGATGTTGGCGCAATTTAAGTTTGAAGGCTCCAAGCGTAGAAAGGGGTAGATGGAGTGGCCCTGTGTAAAGGAGGGTATAAAACCAACAGAGGTGCAGGGTTAACAATGGGAGACAGAGGCACTGTGGGTCACCTGAGCCAGGTAATGGCACAGCAATTAGAACAGGGGTGATCTACAGACATCCAACATGGGGGGGGCAGCATGGATAGGTATCAAGTGGATCAAATTCAGGAGATGGCAACAAAGTGTGAGGTATAGCTGCAGGGTGATTACAATATCCCAGATGTTGAGTGGACCATCCCAGGAGCCGGGACATCCTGGAGTCCCTACAAGGGGCGGGCCTCAGACAGCTGGTGTCCATTTCCAAAAGACAAGGGGTGATTCTGGACCTGGTACTGACAAATGGGGGCAGAATCTCAGACATCCAAGTGGAGGGTCAGCTGTGAACCAGTGACCACCACATAGTGTTGTTTAACATGGGGACAGGGACACAGTCCAGTCACACTAAGGCGAGAGTCTTGGATTTTAGGGAGGTGGATTTTGCTAGTATGGGAAGGTGTATCAAAGAGGCCCCAGTTAGATTAAAGGGGGAAATGAGCAGTGGGAACACCTGAAGGGAGTCATACAGGAGGTGACAAACCAATGTATATACTGTAGGTGTCAAGTAAAGGCAAGAAAAGGAGAAAACCATTATGGTTCTCTAGGGAGGTGGCAGGCAATGTAAGGGCCAAAATGGCGAGGTTTCCGAACATATAAGGAGACACTCAGGGAGGAAGACAGGGAGGTGTATCTAAAGAATCTAAAGGAAGTTGGAAAGGCTGTAAGGAGAGCAAAGGCACAGACTGGAGATAGATTAGTACAGATGGTGAAGAAAGGCGACAAGACATTCTTTAGGTACAGCAGTGAGAGAAAGAAAACCATGGGGGGAGGGGTGATAGTAAGGCTCAGAAGGGATGATGGGGAATGTCATGAGGGAGACCTAGAAAAGGTTGAAATACTGAACAAACAAATGCTTCTGTTCAGTATTCACTGAAGAGGGTGAAGGTCACGTACCACAGCTGAGTAGCAGACACTGGGGGATAAAGAGTAGTCTATTCACAGTGGAGAGAGTCCTAAAGGAGCTCACAAAACTGAAGGTGGATAAAGCAATGGGGCTGAATTGAATACATCCATGGATATTATGGGAGTAGTGAGGGAAGCTACAGTAGCAGCACCCCGGCTGCCTTGATCACTGAGTCACTCAACACAGGAATGGTTCCAGAGGATTGGAACAGAGCACATGTAATCCCTCTACACAAAAGTGGTAGTGGGGAGGAGTCAGGGAACTATAGGCCAGTCAGCCTCACCTCAGTAATGGGTAAGATCATGGAGGCACTGCTGAAAGTAAAAATAGTGGCCCATTTGGAATCCATCAGTGCCCAGGATTCGATGCAACATGGATTCACAGCAGGAAGGTCATGTCAGAAAAATCTAATAGATGTTTTTGACTGGGTTACCTAGCAAATAAATTGGGGGGAGGGCAGTGGATGTTGCCTACTTCGATTTCAGCAAGGCTTTCAACAATGTCCCATATAAAAGGCTGGTGAAAAAGATGGGTAATCTGGGCATGGGGCACAAGGTGGTGAACTGGGTTAGGAACTGGCTAAAGGCCAGAAAGGAAAGAGTGGTGGTAAATGGGATCCTATCCAGGGAAAGAGGATGACCAGTGGAGTGCCACAGAGATCAGTCCTTGGGCCAGCCCTGTCCCATTCAATGTCTTCATTAGTGACATTGCAGTGGGGCTGGAGGGAAAGATCTGCCAGTTTGCAGATGACACCAAGATCTGCAACAGGGTGAACACTCCAAGGGGTGGTGAGAATGGGGAGGGACCAAAGGAAGCTTGAAGAATGGTTGCATGAGTGGCAACTGAGGTTCAATTCAAAGAAGTGCAAAATAATGCACCTGGGATGAGGGAACCCTGGGGAGAGCTATACAAAAGGGGGGAGTTGCTGATGACCACCACGGAGGAAAGGGATCTGTGGGTTATCATTTCAGATTACCTAAATGTGTCTAAACAGAGTACAAAGGCTGCAGGGAGGGCTTGTGGCATGCTGAGATGTATAGGCAGAGGCATCGCTAGCAGAAGGCAGGATGATGCCACTGTATAAAACATGGGTGAGGCCTCACCTGAAGTGCTGTGTGCAATTTTGGAGACCACACCTTTATATGGACATTAATAGGGTAGAGGTGATCCAGAGAAGGGGGGCTAAGATGGTATAGGGCTTGCACCAGAAAACATATGAAGAGAGATTAAAGTACCTCAGTATGTACTCCCTGAAGGAGAGAAGGGAGCAGCATAAACAAGGTGCAGTGGAGAGAAATCTTCAAGTATAGGAGGAGTATAAGAATGAGGGGGCATGATATGAAACTGAAAGGCAGCAGGTTAAGGGGAAATGCAAGGGAGTTTTTCTACACAGAGAGGGTGGTGGACACATGAAATAGTCTGCCACAAGATGCAGTGGGAGTGAGCAAAGTGAAGGGATTTAAACATGCCTGGGACAGGTATACTGTAATGGAACCTTAGAGGTTGGAAGGAGGGGTGAATTGTCAATAACCAGGTAGGGTCAGACACTGCAAACTAGCACAAGGTTTATATTTCTCTGTCTCTTACCACCAGCCACCCAACCCGCTGAATCTCCTGGTAAGAAGGAGCCTATCTACTCCCAACAGTTCCTCTCTACCAGGTACAGTACCAAACCTTGCAGCAGAACTCACTGCTACACCTGCAAATTTATTTCTAGTGTGACTGAAATTCAGGGTCCCAGGGTGTTTTTCACATTGCCAAGCAGTACTCCTGCACCTCTACTATTATATACTTTGCAGAAAGTGTGAAGCTACTTACATCAGAGAGACTGGTAGACATTTTGCTGACCATTTCGGGGCACATTACAGGGCAGTCAGGAATGCAGCCACTGACAAACCCATTGTATTCCACTTTATCTCCAGGGACCAAAGTGTCAAATGATCTTTTTCTGTGTCCTTCAATCAATCAATCAGTCAATCAAACTTTATTTAAGCAGGCAGTTACATCATTGAGCAAGCTCATTTGCAAGATGGTCTTGGGCACAGAGGACAAATTCATTTACAGTATTCAACATTATTTCAGAACACAGCAGACACTGAAACTGACTATTTTTAAGTACAAGATCATTAGGTAACTGGAGCAAGACATAGATAACTAGGGCTATATACATATACAGGCAATTCATCATATATGGGTTAGGAGACAGTGGAGGAGAGAGAGAGAGAGAGAGAGAGAGGAGAGGAGGACAAAGACACATGAGGGGAGTGGGGGGACAGCCCTGCTAAGGTAAAAGCCCCCAGAGGGGTTGCCAAGGGGAAGGAGGGAGGGAGCTGGTGGGGGTAGTTACACTAAAAAGAAATGTTGGCCGACAGGGGGAATAAGAAGGCCAGGGAGGTCCAGGAGCTAGGGGAATATTCAGTCCATATGCCAGTGATTGCCTGAAGCAATCGCACTCAGTCTTCAGGCATCAAGAAACCAGCTGCCTGAATACGTAGGGGCTAAGCAGGAGGGAAAGTTTAATTGCTTTTTGAGTGTTGTTCCAAAGTGATGGTAGGAAAGAGCTGATGGCAGTTGTTCCATGATGTGTCCTCGTCCGTGGTAGCTTGAGGAGGACAAAGGAGGAGTTCTGTAGGTTGTACACACCTTTAGGCCATTCAAACAGATTGCAGATATAGGGTGGGAGTTTGTTAGAAACAGCCCTGAAGAGCCACATGAGGGCATTTATTTGCCTCCTCATGAAGAGGGATGGCCAATCAATTGTCTGGTACAACAGGCAGTGGTGAGTCCATTGGGGCATGTCAAGTATGAATCTCAAAACACGATGGTAGAGTGTGTCAAGCTTCTGGAGGGCATACTGGGGGCAGTGACTGTAGAGAAAGTCAGCGTAGTCAAGCAAGGGTAGAAAGGTTGTTTGAACCAGCTGCTTTCTAGCTTTGAGAGTGAGTAGATGTCTTATGTGGTAAAATATGCCAAAGCGCTGTCTTAGCTATTTGGTTAACTCACTTAGGAGTACAGTGAAACTGAGTTTGTTATCCAACCCAACTTCCAGATATTTGAATTAATCCACTATTTCCAGAGGTTCACCAAGGAGGGTGATAATCTGAGGGTTATCAGGTGTCCCCATATTGTGGGAGGAGTGCGGGGAGATAATCGTGGCTTTGTTTTTTTTGGCATTGAGCAAGAACTTCAGGCTCAGCAGGTTATGTTGGAGGATAATAATGTCCTCCTGTAACTCCTTGTAAGCAAGATCTGGAGAGGGGTTTTGTACAGAGGACTGTTTCATCCACAAAAAGGTGAACATTTCCTGCAAGTATGCCAGAATCTATGCAGTTAATATAAAGTGCGAAGAGGACAGACCCCAAGATAAAACCTTGCGGGATGCCTCAGGGCAAAGCTTTTAGTGGGGACAGTTCCCCTTGTGCTCTAATTTGTTGTCTTCGATTTGTGAGGTAGCAGTGGAACCACTTCACTGCAGCAGAAGTTCGACCAATACTACCCAGAGTATCAAGCAGGATGGAGTGATCAACCGTGTCAAAGGCTTTGCTAAGGTCAAGAAAAAGTGCGTAGATGTGCTGTTTATTATACAGGGCTTTTAACCAGTCATTAGACACTTTGGCTAGAGCCGACACGGTGCTATGCTTAGGTCTGAACCCTGATTGGGCTGGGTTAAGGATATTTTCACAGTCCAAATACTCCCTCAGTTGTGAGTTGACAATTTTTTCTAGTAGCTTGGATAGTACAGGAAGAAGCAAGATTGGTCTGTAATTATTCAAGTCTGTAGGGTCTACTGACTAGAGCTAAAGGGATAATTCGTGCAGTTTTCCAACTGAGCAGTAGCTCTCCTTGGGTAAGTGAGCTATTAAATAGATGAGCAAAAGGTGCTGTCAGATGATAATAGCCTGCTTTTAGAAAAAAGGGTTCTAACGAGTTGGCACCAGCACTCTTTTTTTTTTTTGCAATTCAAAGTTTATTATAGGTTTTCCATACAAGAAACAGATCCACACCATACATGAGATACCAGGCTTACTCGTAACATTCTGGAAGAAAGATACATCCTCCCTCCCAGAGGTATCTATGATCCTATGAGCTGTGAATAAATGGCAATTTCAGATGGGCTGTAGGGAATAAAGAGATTGTAAAGGGCCTCAAACTTTAGTGAATCTTGCTTGTTTATTGCTGAGGCTAGCTATTGTCTTCTCTGTTCTAAGACTGGCCAGTAGCTCTTGTAGCCAGTCAGCATAGGTATTTATTGCCAGCATTCTTTTTGGTATCTAGCAAGAGAAGAAGGTCCTCCACCTGTTTAAAGGATACTGGCTGGAAATTAAAGGGAGGGCGGCCGGTACAGGGGACAGAAGTAGGGCTAGTACCTACACTGGAGGCACTTGGGGCACTCAGTTTACTAACAGGCAAGGCATCGAATAGCCTGCAGTAGCAAAGTGGTAATTGAGCTGGTCAAGGATCTCAGACCTATCTGTGTAGGAGTTATTGTTCACTATAATTTGGCTGGAATTGGGGTGGCAGGGAAGTGTCCTTTGACCTCTCTCAAGATTTGCCAAAACCTGGCAGAGCAGTTTTTGTTTTCCTCAAGGGCAGACTGAAAGAAACGTGATTTTTCCATCCTGATCAGTTTGGTGCAGGCATTCCTGGCTACCCGAAAGGACAGTCAATCTGAGTCGGACTGTGACTTCCTTTCCCTTTTCCATAATGTGTCTCTGAATCACAGGGCCCTCTTCAGGGATGGGCTGAACCAATCAGGTGCCCATTTCCTAGATTTAACCTTTCTTAAAGGTGCGTGATTATTGATTACCCTTAGTGTCAGATCCTGGAAGATACAGAAAGCTTCAGACACAAAAGGTGCAAGATAGAAGTCCTGCCACTTAATATTCCCAAGATCTGTCAGAAAGACAGGGAGGCAGAAGTATTTTAGGCTGTGCTTTAGCTTGAGGGTAGAGGTGGAAGGTAGGTGTTGGGAATGCCTGACACAGGTGACAGGGCAGTGGTCACTCAGGTCATTATGGAAGACCCCTGTATGGGAGATATTATGTGGCTTGTTGACGAGCATAGGATCCAGCAAGGAGCTTCAGTCGTTTTTTTGTTTTTTTTTATTAGGTTGGGTAACCTCAGGGGTAATCTGAGTTAACCCGTGCTCATCGAGAACTCCTTGAGCCTGTTGGCACAGGCATCGTTCCAATTATGATTAAGGTCCCCCATTATGAGTCATTCAATAGTCGCTTTCTCCAAGAGGGAGTGAAGGTGAGGTAGTATACACAGGCCAGCAGCAGGCGGCCTATAGCATGCAGCTACCAGTAGGGTTACTCCAGGCGATAAGGTTAACTTGAGGGCAAGACACTCAAATTCTTTGGGCACTGATGTACCAACAATATCAGAGGTTAGGAATTTGTCCTTAATATATATGGCAACACCACCGCCTCTGATTGACCCGTCACACCTGTGTAGGTTGTGTTAAGCATTTTGTTGGGTAGATGATTCTTAAGCCAGGTTTCTGAGAACATTGCTACAGTACATCAGGCATTGTGTGTAGCACCCAGGCTTGGACAAGGTCAATAAGGCTGCATACATACATAACAGTGTCAGTGGCTCAGTAGGTAGCACACTCGCCTCTGAGACCGGGAGATCAGAGGGCTGTGGGTTCAGTTCCCACATCTGGAACTTGGGTTAATATCCTAGTACTGACACTGTAGTGCAGCATGAGAGGGGTGCTGCACTTCTGAGTTGCCGTCTTTCGGATGAGACGTTAAAATAGAGGTCCCATCTGCCTGGATTTGTGGTAGTTCATGTGGATGTTAAAGATCCCATGACACTTATCGAAAAGAGTAGGGGAATTTCCCTGGTGTCCTGGCCAAATTTCCCTCATTCACTAAAAATACCACCAACAGCTTAATCTGGTTCAAGGTCAGCTGGCATTCATCTGTATCCCCCTCCCCCGGGTCATGCCTCAGGATATGTCTAGTGCACTTACCCGGTCAACAAAAACTAAATAAATACATTCATATGCAGGACGCTCAGGCCCTTTAACTGTGGGAGGTCCGCTAGAGCAGTTAGCAGACAGGTGGGGGGGTGGGTTTCCACACTATCTGCACAGAGCAACAGCAGGATTAATAGTTTCCTGAGGGGTCAGTGCAGGAAAATGAGTTACCTATAGTTTACTTATAATGTCCCCAAGATGCATAAACCATAATGCAGAGAAAACCATAATTAGATGTAGTGCTATAGTATTTAAAACTATACAGTATAAGCAGATACAAAACGTATTAAGGTTGCCATGCCTCACTCCTTTATGTTAAATTTCTGTATGCTGATGTGCAATTGCCATTAAGAACTTGTACTTGCCCTGTGACATTTTAACCCATGCCTTCATAATGCAGGTTATATTTGGTTTTGAGAAATGCGTCCTCTCAAATGAAGTATGCCGATGCAAATCACTCTCTTGTTGTGTTGTGTGCGCTATTTGTTTGTTTCTATAGCACCCCCCAAATCACCCAGAAAAAATGTAGTCTTGGACGTAACTCGTTAAGTCCATTAAAGTTACATACAGACATTTTGACAAAGAACTTTATATTTAGGCCCAATTTTCTTCATTGTTTTCCTGCATTGAGAAGGCTTTTAGCCCTCCGACCTGCTCTTCTGATTTTTCCTCTTTTTTTTTTTTGACTTTTACCAGCTTGAGTCACCGGGCAACAGGTCCACGTCCACATTCCCGGATGTCCATGTCGAGAGGCTGTAGGACTGTGGAGATGCACCTGAACCTGAGATACCTGGTGACGTGGCATCAGAGTGCGTCGGGCATCGGGGGGATTTAAAATCTGCAGCTCAAAGGAGATTTGCCCCTTTCTACCTGCAGTAATCCAGGAGAAACATTGTCTTGTCCTCGCAGCGTTACTTGTCGAGACAGTCAATGATCTTCAACCAACCAAGGATCTTCAATCAGCCTATCCAGGTAAGGGCTGAGATGAGCCAGCTTCAGGGCACCCAGCAAACATGCTGTCTAAATACTTGTATTCTCCGATGATGAGCATGGTTGTTTTTTGTGGGGGTCTACCTTCAGTTTTTGTTCCAATCTGATTTTGGCACCTTTTCTTGGATTGCACTGGCTAACCACCACAATGTGGAGTGTTTATTTAGAGTCTTTCCAAACGTTGTTTTTTTGGCTCGGTAACAGAGAAATGGACCGTAAGCTGCTAAAACTGGTCAATGCTACATTTTGTAAATTAGGGGAAATGTGTATGTGCTGAAAGTGGTGCAAACTATGTTGTGCTTTTGTAGTTATAGTTCCCAGTTGGATGATGGGTGTGGGGCTTAGTAGCAAAATCATGACTGTTTTAATGTGGTGTTTGGTTTGATTTTTTTAAATGCTGCTTCCAAATAACCCCCCATGTGATGTTTTCTGATGTTTGCTTTATGGTTTTTTTTTTTTTTTTTACGGTTAATAAGTTTTTTATTGATTTGACTTTAACAAGCATTACATGGAATAAAGCTGTTGGATACATAACAATAATATTACAGACTTGTTACATACATCTATCTGTATGAATACAGTTAGAGGGACAGGCTTACAATAACTTGAGGAGCAGAGCCTAAACAAGCAGGCAACAAAAGAACTGTATTATTCCCTGGATGGATGAACAACACCTGTCCAACCGGGAAGTAAACCTATGAGAGCAATACCCACTGGTGCTCATGTCCTGTAAATACCATATAAATTGGCTTACCTGGACTATTCTTGATGATACCTGCATTGCTGGTATAACCATAGAGTTCTGTGATGGTCCAGGGCCACTTCCCTCCAGTTAGGAACTTCTAAATACAAGAGGACACACACAAAGCAAACCTATCTAGAGATCATCAGTGAATAAACCAGCAAGTACTCATAATATTCCAAGTTGCTACTGGCCCCTGGTGCCCCAGAACCACAAAAAGTGTCTCTTCCACCCCAGCTCCAGACACAAACATGAGAGGAGGGTTTACAAAAGTGAAGAGGAGCATTTTCAGCCGATTCCCTCCCTAGGTTTCAAGTACATTATAAAGGGTTTCCACATGTTGATATATTTAGGGAGGATATCAGCTGCAGAGTGCGACATTCTGGACCAGTTGGCCACCTGAACCAAGGAGCTAAGTACCTCCTCCACTGATAGGATTACCTGTGTCCGCCATTTCCACAAGAGGGATCTTTTTACATGCATGTTTAGGGTCAGGAGCAATTTTATCTCTGAGAGGCTGAGGTGGGGGGCTAAAGACTGGATTCCTAGTAGCAGCAGCTGGTGGGACATAGGAATGGGTTTCTGAAGAATACTGGAGCCCATCTCACCAGCTGCCTGCCGTAAGGGCTGGATCCTCCTACAGTGCCATAATATATGGATTAAGTCACCAGGGAGCTCCTGACATCTCCAGCAGAGGTCAGATTGGACAAGTTTAGCCTTGGCAAGTACCGCAGGGGTCCTATACCATGAATGCAGAATCTTATTCTGTATTAGCTGGCTTCTAGTATCAGGGTATGCCCCATGTGCAAGCCTGAGAGTTGTCTTCCAGTCCAGTTCTGTGATGTGGGCCTGCAGTGCCTGCTCCCATTTATGCTTAGACTCCTCTGCTTGGGACAGACTGGTGTCCCTAAGGAAACCGCGAGTCATCTGCCACATATGCAGCAATAATCCATCCCTGGTAGTCTAGTGGCCCCCCAACCTGTGCATAAATAAAAAAATGAATCCCTGTCTCCCTGGTAGGCTAGTGGCCCCCCACCCCCCTGAACTGTATAGCCTGGCAATATAGCCTAGAGGTTACAGAAATGAGGTGTGAACAAGCTTGGTACATCAAGCAGGCCAGACCTGAGTTTGATTCTCACAACCTCCACTTGCATGATGTGTGACTCAGTAGTTAATTTCTGAGCACGTCTGTGCAGTAGCACTAATACTGCACTCAGTTGGCAGCTGGATGTGGAGGTGAGAGGTGGGCTGTGCCAGTCGCCAGCTGGAGATGGATGGGGGGGTGCTGGGTGGGCTGGCACAGCTGGGTGGAGGGCAACTAGATTACTAAGGAAATGGGGTTTCTTTCATTATTTAGGTACAGCTCAGGGTTGAGGGGCCACTAGCCTACCAAGGAAATGGTTTTTGTTTTTTTTATTTATGTACAGTTCGGGAGGGGGAGCACTAGACTACCAGGGAAACGGGGATTCATTTTTTTATTTATGTACAGTTCCGGGGAGCACTAGACTACCAGCAATACAGGACTGTACATATTTTATTAAACAGTTTGGGGGGCCACTAGACTACCAGGACTACCTATCTGCCATATTTGTGACTAGCGACTAAGGGGTCAGGGCATGGGGGGGGGGAGGTTGACCATGCCACCCTGCTGTTGTGGCTTGCGACATGCTCGCCAGGTATGCCCACAGTTTGGCATACCTGGCCGCATGTCGCAAGTTGCAGGACTTAGCTGCAATGACTCTGCCCCTAATAGAATAGGGTGCAGGGTCAATGTCGGAGGTGTGGGTGGTGCATGTTGCTTTCGGCAGCAACTTGCGCCACCCTTCTAGAATCAGGCCCCTAATGTCCAGTAGAAACTTTGAAAAATACAATTGTTAAATATCTCTCATGCTGTATTTAATATATTTAGTGCATGGTGTTTCCATTTTCATTCATAGCTATGAACAATAACATGAAAACAGGATAACATTTACCTAGTATTGTCTTCACTTGATATAGCAATCCTTATTTAATTATTTGCACATTATTTTACCAGAGATTAAGATTGGGGCTGCGTGAAACAAATACTGTTTGAGATAAATGCACACACTTACTGCACGCTTTGTAAAAAACAAATGTAAATATCACTCTTAAATATTTGTGTTAGACCACATAAAGTAGCATTAGACCTGAGCAGAGGCTAAAGTGATACACATATGACTACTACTGCTCATTACATGAATACGGTTTATACTGATAAATCTACACATTTTATTGAAATCTCTCAAACCCTTGGTCATCCAACAGAAACAAGGCTGAGATTGAACAAATATATATCTATATATACGCATACATATATAAATATATATATATATATATATATATATATATATATATATATATATATATTCATTGCAAAAAATCCATTAATGCATGATTTAGGGTTCCTATTAAAGTGACAAAAGTATGGAAATTCTGTATTAGGGTTCCCAACTCTACCACCCCAGCCCACTACCTCACCCTCTGCACACCAACAGGCGTAGGAGTGTGCCTTGGGGGTGTCAGACCTAACTCTCACCCCATTCCATGTGTAAAGAAGCTGAGATAGTACAGTATAGGAGAACTGGGTAATGACCCCAAGGCACACTCCGGCACCTGTTGATGTTTGGAGGGTGGGGTCAGGTGGTAGGGTTCAGAACCATAACACCAAATTTCCATTCTGTTATTGCTGTAATAGGAACCCTAACTGCTACATTAATGGAGTTTTTTTTGCAATGGATTTCCTCGCTTTTTGAGATAGTATAATAGTATCCTTATTTTATTGTGGAAGTGCAGTGTCCTTCGAACCCTGTGCTCCAGTCCCTCCATAGATGCGCATATGTATGTAGGTGTGGAATCACAGGGCCTTTTGGGCCCTGCTCTTCCATTTGTTGAACAACAGTGACCAAACTGTCAGCACGTCCACCTTATTTCCCCACCTCATGTACCCTGGTACAGAGAAATTGTGAAATGCAAGTTAAAACATAATTATGCGCAACTGCAATGCCAATCTGCACCACAGGTGTGAAAACAGATTTTGGGCAGGATGTGTAAAATGACAGCTGTACTGTTCATGAGGTGGTGTGAAAAAATGGCTATGTTGAAAATCTGGTTGCAAAATATTGAAAAGTACCGAAGCTATGCGTGTGCTATGAATAAATTCAACAGACGCACATAACTCAGGCATTTTTGAGACTTTTTTCACCCAATTTTCTATGTGGCCTATTTGGGATGCCACCTCATGAACACTGGCACTGTCATTTTGTTTATCAGTCTTGAAAGGTGATTTCACACAGCGAATGTGCCATTCCACCCCACAGGTGCGAAAACACATTTTGGGCAGGATGTGAAAAATTACAGCTGTACTGTTCATGAGGTGGTGTGAAAATATGGCTATGTTGAAAATTTGGAGTGAAAATATAAAATATTACTGAAGTTATGAGCTTGCATAGAAAAATGTCAATGACTGTGCATAACTTGGTTTTTTTGGTATTTTTACATTCACACATTTTAACATACCCACTGATGAACACTGGCACTGTCATTTCATTACTCAGTTCTAAATGGTGATTTCACACAGCTACTGCAAAATCACCCTACGGGTCCAAGTAACAAAACAACAGTGACAGTGTTCATGAGGTGGGGTCCCAAAAATGCCTATGTTGAAAATTTTATGAAAAAATACAAAAAAATGGCTGAGATTTCAACATAAGTTCAAAATGCCATTGCAGCCATTCTACGGCACTTACCTTCATTCTTCAGTTTGTGGTTCGGCTTTGAAGAGTGCAGACATGTTCTGGTCCACAGAAGGTGACAGAAGATGATCTCCGGTAATAAGTATAGGGCAAGGGGGGTTGGCTGGGGTGGTAGGTTGCTCAGTGGGAGGGTCAAGAAGGGGAAGGGGAAGGGGTATGGAGGAGATGACGAGGGACTATTTTCTTTTGTACAGGATTTAATAAAAAAGACATCGGGGACAGTTTTCATTTTGTTACAGGGTAAACTAAAACATCTGTGTTTCAGGACACTGGGAGTGGACTCCCCAGTGTCCTACAGTGCTGGGGGTGGTCTTCAGAATGCAGACATGGGGATTGGGCACCTCAATGTTGACAAACATAAGATTTGGGCTTGGAGGGCATCTCACTGCGGGGGTGGGCATTCCAGTGTCAGAAAAACACTATGCAAAATAAGTACTTTGGAATGGGGTAGGCTTCTCAGTGTCCCACACTGCTGGGGAGGGACCTTAGAATGCCAACACGGGGATTGGGCACTCAAATGTTAGCAGCCATATTTCAAACAAGGGCCTTTTTTGGGTGGGCATGTGACAGAAAGAGTGGGCATCCCAATGTTAGAATTAACAATAAACAATTTTGGGACACTGGGGAACAGTCAGCTCCCCAGTGCCCCACACTACTGTGGGGGTAAATGCCAAAATGGGGATTGGACACCCTGATGTCCGCAAAAACATTTTCTTTATTAAAACATGCCTTGGCCTCCTTGGAGGCAATAAAAGGAGTAAACCTCCTTTTATTAGGCGGGGTCTGAGGAGTACAATTCTGGCCTTCTTTTGGCCAAAAAATGGCAAGAAAAGATTTTGGCCATTTATAGGGGCCATTTTTATTAAAGTAGTGCTGCAAATTTGCAGCAGTTTTTGAGAAAAGTGCCACAAAATTGTGGCAGTTTTCGTGCAATAGTGCCATTAGTTGCATGAAAACTGCCTCAATTTGCACAGTTTCATAAAACTAGTGCCTCAAATGTGTGGCTCTACCAATGGCCAAATGTTAAAAAGATATTTCCAGCCACTATTTAAAAAAAAAAAATAATGCCGGAATCGTGTTCCTAGGGTCCCAATTAGGTAAACACAACTGTTGGTGTTAACAAAGGGGACGTATTGTTTGAATTACAGCATTTTCTACCTTTTGCTAACTGAAAACAAGGTGGTGACAGCACGACACTACTGAAACCATTTGTGGCAGTAAAAAGTGCTTTCGCAAAAGCAACAAGTGCTTTTGAGGCATACATATATTTTTTCCCCATATGCTATAATGGGAAACTTAAAACTTTAATAACTTTTGAATGGATTAATATTTTGTCACCAAACCTTCAAAAGGCACACCAGTGACCCAGACCCCATATACCCGAACACTTTCAGACCAGACCCCAAAACTGTTTTGGACTTACTGCTGAGCAAAGAATTTGCTCCTAAATGGTAAATTTCACATGTTTTGGCACTCTGCAGTTCCGCAACTGCAACTCCAACTTCAACTGGAACAAAACTTGCCAGATCCAGAGATCTATGGTACCAGATAGCACCTGAAAAATTTTAGGCACATTAGTCATATGGTTGCAAAGTTATTAAAGTCCAGAAGTTTGGGTTTTAACATAGAAGTGACCAGGCAACCCTAACTATAATGGCACTACTGTGCCACTGTAAATTCCTAAACATGAACATGCAAACAAATACATAAAAATATAAATAAAAATAACAGATATACAAATAAAACTACAAACATTTATTTATTTGATATTTGGATAACACCTTTGAGTCCAAGTGATCTTTTTTAAAGGTTCCATGTTAATAGAAGATTACGTAACATTTCAATAACATGAACTGTACTACTGTAGCTCAAGTAGAGCCTGGTCTATGATACAGTTTAAATGGCATGGACTGTATTAGCCCAAGTAGAACCTTGTCTGGTACAGACAATGGAGCAGTTGGACATTGGCAATGGAATCAGGTAGGCCTGCTTTAAAGTTCAGAAAGTAATGAGTCATGTAAAAACTGCATTGTAGGACATGCTGTATAAGATAAAGCCATACAAGGTTAAGCCTCTGCAATTTTCATTTAGGGGATACGATCAAGGATGTAGCAGTGGGGTAGTAGGGATGCATTCATTAGTAGGTCAACATATGAAATGGGGTAATTTTTCAAGTAAAACAACATCAAGCAGCTTTCATTGTAAGCTCTTATTTTAGGGAGGTCTTAAACTGAAAAATTTTGAGTAGACCCAGTATGGGTTCTAGGAGTTCATTCATCCAGCAAGCAACCCGGGTAGCAAACAAGCACTTCACTTGACTTGTTTTACAAAAGGGGACTTCAAGGGCTTGTGTGAACATACTCTTGGTTGAGTAATTATTTTTGACCTGGTGGTCTCTCTTCTATTTTAGCATATTCTGAAGTGGAAGCCAGCCAGTTAGAGAGTACAGGGAGCAGATTTGAGTTAATCTATCCACCTGACAAACAAAGTGACAGGCTTTGTTGAAGACCATACCTATTCTATTTAGGACAGTATCGCAGGCAGCACCGTAGATTGAGAGACCATAGTCAAAGAAGGGGAGTACCATGCAAGAGACCACCAAACATCTTTCATCTGTGGTTAGAGTTAATCTTTGCTTGAAGAGCTATCAAAGGTTTTGATTGGTCTAATTAGGTATATTGTCAACTGAGGCAAATGAGAGATTATCATAAAAACTGTCACCTAGGTACTTAGAAGTCTCAACTTTTCCAAGGCAGCACCATGTGCTTTAAGGATGACCAACGGGGAGACCTTTTGCTTGAAATGTTGCCCCGCAAACAGCATTATCTTTGTTTTTTTGCAATTAAGGGCAAGTTTGTTGCTTGCAAACCATTTGTCAAGGGACTTGCGCTACTTTGGAGATTGCTGGAGAGTTTCTAACTTTGAGCTGCTATTATAGATTACCACATCATTGGCATATAGTAGCATCTTGGATAGAGGGCAGGCATCAGGAAATCTGTTGATAAAAAGACAGAAGAGGAGAGGTCCAAGTTTTGACTCCTACGGGACCTCAAATAAGACGCTATTGCATTCAAGAGAACCACTTCAATCCTTACCCTCTGTGTCCTCCCTGAAAGATAGCACCAAAACCAGGTTAGGGTTTCAGTTGAGAGGCCTAGAGCGGATAGCTTGTCCAGCAGCAGTTGATGATTTATGAGACTGAAGGCTCTAGTCAGGTCTATGTAGGTAGCACCTACCATGTTCCCTTTGTCAAGCGTCACATGCAGTTGGTTGGTATACTCAAAAAGAGTGGTTCCGGTGCTTTGGAGTTTTCTAAAGCCGTATTGTTGTTTACAGAACAGGTTGTACTTATTTAAGTAGGAAACTAATTGGTCAGAAGCTATTTTCTCCAAAGACTTGAAAATGGTGGGAAAGGAAAGAGATTGGCCTATACTGCAGTTGGCTACATTGGTGCGATCCCTACTTTTGTGGACAGCTGTGACAATGGCAGTTTTCCAGGTTTCAGGGAAAGGAGAGAGTTTAGGGATGAATTAAAGATTTTAGCCAAGGGAATTGTTAGTATGTCCAGAGCTTAGGCCAGAAGTTTCATATCTACCATATCTCCACCAATTCTTGTTTTCCCAAGGACCTTTTTAATATAATTGCCAGAGTCCTTTACAGTGACTCACTTAAAGTAGAACCTGGGGGGATCCTTTACACAGCCAGGTAGGTTACCTTTGTCCAGCATGTTCATCTTTGTTGTCCCCAGTTGCCTGGTCAGTGGGGAAGAACAAGGTCAGGTCTGTGAAGGCCTCATTAAAGATGTCAGCTATTTATAAAATATAAAATTATATATATTAATATAAAAATTCAGTCCCATGTACAGCTGTTATCAAGCTAGTATTTTTTATTTAGCTGTGACCTGGTGGTGGGGGAGCGGGAGAGGAAAAGGATTAGAAATATGCTAAGTTCAAAACATTGATGATAAGCACCATAAACGTGTGCAAAGTAACAGGTAGGTATACTGCACTAAATCAACATTAAGAGGTTAACGGATAAACAGCAACTTTATAAAGGCATATCTGACATGCATAAAATCTAAATTTAATAAAATACAGTACTAGTAATCATAACTCTATATATGATTCTTTTTTATTTTATATATTGGGGTTCCTGTAATTTTACAATTTTATGGCTGTTTAATTTCCTACAGAAATCTCCCTCCCCCCCCACTTCCGAATATAGGCAGTACTGCAGAATTCATAACTTTTCATGTTTTTTCTTTCAAACGTACAACTTTTTCATAGTGATTGGCTCCCACCCCACTTTGTTAAACCCAAAGTCCCTCCTCTGTGCTCTGCATGTAATGTCATAAATGACATGACATTATATCTTAGCCAATGACTGAGTCCCATGCTGCAACAAAAACAAGCATTCATCACTGCAAAAATAAGCATAGGTGTATTGCTCCAGTAATATAGACAAGTGCCACATGGAACTAGGGATCCTGTTTAAAAAACTATGATAGTGGTATAGCACAAGACTATTGAAGAAATCATTATACTTTTACAGACAGAGACTGATGTCAAGTATAGACAAGCATGCAGAGAAGGAGAGGTTTAGAGGCAGTGATCTTATTTTCATAATATTAATATATTAATATTACTATTAATACATAATATTAGTGTCAGTGGCTCAGCAGGTAACACACTACCTTCTGATGCTGGAAGATCAGAAGGTTGTGGGTTCTAGCCCCACACTGTGAACTTGGGATAAATACCAATACTGACACCGTAGTGCATCATGAGGGGGGTGCTGCACTTCTGAGGTGCTGTCTTTCAGATGAGACATTAAACTGAGGTCCTGTCTGCCTGTTCTGGTAGTCAGTCAGATGGACATTAAAAATCCCATTGCACTTCACAAAAAAGAGTAGGGGAATTTCCCCTGTGTCCTGGCCAAAATTCCCCCTATTCACTAAATACCATGAACAGCTTAATCTGGTTCTGAATGTCAGTTTGCATCGTATTTTCCCCCTCTCTCCCAGGATGAGGTTGAAAATAGGCAGAATTCCCTAGTCCTCCTTTCCCGGTCAAGAAAAACTAAATTAATAAATAATGAATTGTACATATTTATTAGAAAAAAAGTAGAAGTTAAATACAGAGATTATGCAAAATAAAATATTTCTAAAACTTGTGTATTTCCCTAGTTTCTTTAGAAAGATCAGAAGTTCATTAATCCTTCCTGTTCCTGATACAATGTCTATATTGCCTTTTCATTGCTTCCTTTAATGGTAAAAACAATGCATGACAACAGCATAGTGCTGTATGTATTCCAGTATCTATGTTTCAGTTCCCAGAAGCAGTCTTTAATTTAATATAATGAATCAATTGACTTTTCTATCACATAATTGCACTTCATTAGGACATTCTAATTGCAGACATATTGATACAAGGGTGAAAAATACTGTCACTCTGACTGGATGGTGCTGACAACATGATGGATTCGCTTCTGGTGGCCTTGCAGAGCTGATCCTTTAATTGGTTTTCATAAATGTTTTATGCAATCAAGATAAAATTCAATCAGCATTTCAAACTGCTGATTCCAATAAAATAGGAAGGGGGACATTGTGATTTATGGTCTAATATGTCTATTGTAGTATTATGAAACAGTAGTTGCAGCTGTGTATTTCTCCTTCAAGGTTATTCTGCATAGAATTTCTTCTAGTGAAAGTATTTCAAATGAAAAGCTGAAGTTATAATTCTGAAAATGCATTTTTTTCATTGACTAGGAAATTGTTTTTAAAAAATGGTGCATGCAAAATTACTGCATAACTCCTGGAAGAGAAACTAAACAGTCTAAATGTGCATGTGTGCCTTCAGATTAAGACCATAGGTTGAAACTCTAACTACAGTTTGTATACTGTATCTTTGACCTTGGTTTAACTCACTGTACTCTGGGGGGCCATTTTGTATCAGGTTAAGCAGTGGATGGTTCAGACATCAAATGGAGCTATCGGAAGTAGTTTGCTAGCCAACTGTTTTGACGGTAGTTTAGTGATTAAGGGCTATGATTAGGCATCGTTTATATAAAATGGCTCAAGTTTATCAAGTCTTGATAAATCAGTTTTGTTCACTAAAACCACACCTCTGACTTCTCCCTTTCTGATTTACAGTAACATAACAAAAGAGACAATATAGTCCTAATTACTGTCACCTTCTATATTATTTATACATTTTATTTATTTATTGAAAACTGTGGAGAACTACCTTTGAGCAGAAGTGCTCATTTACAAAGGTTCCACATTAAAATACATAGTCACACACAAAAAAAATACAAGTACAATAAGCAAGAGGAAATGCAGCTGAGTCGAGCTGAAAGCACCTAAGGCAGAACTATATGATACAGTCATCTCTAACAGTTGACTTTATGGTAATCCTTTCCAGTTAGGAATTGACATTTACAATATACAAAAACTGAAGATGCAATACAATAACGATTTTGCAGTCTGCAGGCACCTCTGATACATCTGTCAGGCACCTGCTATATGTTCTTGCATATATATTCAGAATTTTTGTCCTGTTAAAGCCTCCATAAATGTAAGTTGAAAGCAGTTGTTGTGATGGCTACCCTCGCCCCTCCCACACACACGTAGTGCTGGTAAATGTTTAAAATGCTTTTTTGTTTTGCTGTCCTCCCACACACTAATAGATTTATAGGAAATTAATTGAAACAGTAATTTTAATCACAACTAATGAATAATTGCAGGCGCTTGAGTCCCGTACTAAAATGTGCAAGTGGACGAGTGAGCGGGTCGAAAAAAAGACAGGCGCACATCAGCAGAGGTGTGAAGTCTGTGCAGGAACAGTAAGTGATTAAAATTAAAATAAATAAAATGGTGTGACCATTGTTTGTGCCTGAGTCTAGTATTAAAATGCACAGTACAGTGGGCTAGTGAGCAGCCTGAAAAAAACACAGGAGTGCATCAGTGAAACATGAAAAGTGACTTAAAAAATCATGCGAGCTGGTATGAACTCATCTCAGTTTAGGCAGGTACAAACTTCTATCAGCAGCTGATATTATGAGATGCCTCAGTCGGTGGAGGGAAAGTGAATAAATCTCAGTAGAGATGCCTTTTTCTGTTATGGGCAGCATGCGAGGTGAGCTTGCAGGGAGGTGGTGGGTCAGAGTGAAACTGAGCCAGTAAGCACAGATGTGGGAATTAATTGCTGCTTTGTTTTGTGCCCAGTACTGTACTTGGCAGTGTAAAGCCCCAAGGGTAATTTTGGGAGCAGAGTTGGGGTGGAGCAGTGAAGTGTGGCTGGCTGGTGCCGCTTGCTGAGTATGAAGGGGAAGCTCCGTTAGTTGGAACATGTTAGACACTGGAGCCATAAACAGTGAGCCGTTCCCATGGCTCTTTCTTAACTCCTAGGATGGAGGGAAATCTTACTATAGGACTGGAGTTAGCAATACATGGGTCTGGAGTGGTAAAGCATTTGCTCTGCTTTGTTTGTTGTCTTTTTTGTTTGTTTGTTTAATGAATTTTGGCAAAGCATGGAGAGGCAGGAGCAGTAAAACAGAAGCGCAAGCCCATTACTAGCAACAGTTTCACTGATTTAAGATCAGTGGCTTTAAAGACAAGCGCTGGTCAGAGCCAAAAAGGCAGCATAATGCTATTTTCAGTGTCAGTGGCTCAGCAGGTTGCACACTCGTCTCTGAGGTTGAAAGATCAGAAGGCTGTAGGTTCTATCCCCACATCAGGCACCTGGGTTAAATCCCAATACTGGCACTGTAGTGCAGCATGAGGGGATTGATGCACTCCTGAGGTGCCATCTTTCAGATGAGATGTTAAACTGAGGTCCCTTCTGCATGTTCTGGTGGTTATTCAGGTGGACGTTAAAGTTCCTATGGCACTTTTTGAAAAGAGTAGGGGAATTTTTATTTGGACAAAACTTCAAACAAAACTCAAACATAACTATTTTAAATATATATATATATATATATATATATATATATATATACACAACAACACATGCTCAAAAATAATTCTCTACAGAATAACATTAAAACAGAAAAGACAAACAACAAAAAAACACTCATTTTAACCTTCCAAACAAAGAAAAAGTTTCTCCATCCAAAACTCTCTTCCCAATTCTTTATTCCCCTCCCCTTCCTCTACTACTTAGTACTATTTCACGCTTGGCCCAGCTTATTCTATCTGTTTTTGACATTTTATTAACTTGCAATACATTTTTATTATCTCTTGTAAAGGGTTTCTAATACCCTATATTACCAAATTTCCCAAATAATAACTTCTCCATTGCTTTAAATCCTCTTTCTGTTTCAGTCAATGTTACAGTTTATTCTTTTCATTGTAGACTTTTCCCTCAGTTCCATCCCACAATATTTTATTCCGAGGCATCTCTCATCTCTTTTATAAGTATACAGTATTCCTTCGGTAAAAGGACTTCTCTTACTTTTTACCCCCAAGTTCTATCTGTCTGGTGCTAGGAAGGGGACTCCAAGCCATCCTCTCCACCATACCCTAAGCATGGGCTGAGATAAAGTAGAACACTCATTTTTATACAGGGTGCAAATTTCCTGTTCTATTTTATGCCTTATACTCACTAGAGATGTTTGTTTTTGTTGCAACACATATTGGCATCTGGATTGCCATATTACCCATTTTATTATAGTCATTACTACTCTGAGAACCCTTGTGATGTCCTTTCCACTCTCTCCCTTCATATTGCCCATAAACAAGTGTCTCATAAGTCATTGTCTGAAACTGAGGAGTGCCCCATGCGTTAGCCAGCAAGGCCCAAAATCCTCCCATATGAGGGCATTAAAAAAATAAATGTTCCATTGTTTCTACTGTTGTTCCACACCCCTCCTTTAAACAAGATCTATCCTGGATACTTTTATGAAAGTTATTTCCTCGAACATTAAGTCTGGAGTGGCAACTCAGCCATAAGGAGTCCCACATTTTTGGTGGGACTCTAGGCTCGGTCAATTGTGCAGTTACCTCTGAAATCTTAATGTTGTTGGGTAACGAAAAACATGGAGTCTTGAAGCATTCGGTATTCAAAATCCTTTTATGCAGGTTTCTTCTAGTCATATGTAAAACTTCCATGGTGGTTACTTTCCAGCCTCTCAACTTTCTGCTGCTCTCCAGTAAATAACCAGAAATGCTTTCCGGGGCTGCTTAGAATTATCCCCACTGTTGGGCTCCCCATTTGTCCCAAAAATAGGAACAGCTTTCCTGTAACAAAGATACCCCCTCCATTTGTTTCCCCACTAGTATGGGCAAATAATTTGAATATACAAACATGGTAAAAAAATATAACTGGATTTAACATGTTGATCCCCCCATTTGATTGTCTAATACTCAGTCTTCCTTTTTATGGGTTTCAACCTACTCCCCATATCAATTGAAATGCTATACTAAATATCTTAACCTCCAATTTCAAGGGAAATATTTGACTAACAGACAAAAAAAAAAGAATGACAAAAGTTTTAAACAAATAAACCCTTTTTTGTTTAGTCGTCGGATATCCTTTCCATCTATTTTCTTTCTCTTCTACTTGGCTTATGGCCGCTCCCCAATTTACACTTGCTGCATCTGCATCTCCAAAGATAATACCGAGAATCTTTAGTGGTGGATCTACTACCTGTACCCTCCCAATGTCATGTCTAACATCCCCTTGGTTATGGATTATTAGACTTTTACTTTTTTGTTTATTTATCTTAGACCCTGAAACTTCTGAGAAAGAGTAAACCAGTTCCATGGCCCATTCCCCAGAGGGTACATCAGCAACCATAATAGTAATATCATCAGCATAGGCCAAAGCTACCAGAAAGGCGAAGGCCCTATTTCCAAAACTTGCTACTAATCTCCCATCCACATTTAGCCTCTGAAGCAGAGGGTCCAGAGAGAAAATATACAGCAAAGGGCTCAAAGAGCACTCTTGCTGTATCCCCCTACATATCCTCACATGCCTCCCTATTCTACCATCTAGCAGTGGGATAGAAGAAGCCTCTTTATATATGTTTTGGATCCAATGGATGAAAGTGTCGGGAATACCATAGCGTTTCAGTACTTCATATAAATACTCATGAGGTACACCATAAAATGCCTTAGCCTGATCAAGTAAAAGCAAGGAACCAGATGTTTCAGGGTTATCAAAGGCCTCCCTTATAGTTCTCACCAAATCCCCCACAGACATTTGAGGAACAGCACATGCCTGAACCAGAGAAATAACAACCTGAGCCACCTTAGTTAGTCTATTACAAATAGAATAATAGATAGAGGACTATGTATTATAAGGCAGTAAGACCATCGAGAGGTTTTGGGGACTTGGAACCTCGAGAGCGAAGCTCGAGAGGTTCCTAAAGTCCCCAAACCTCGAGTATGACTCCTTATAATACATAGTCCTTTATTTGTTATTTTTGTAATATATGGACCCCATTATGAGATTCTTTTTCTGATGTGCTTTTTGTTAAACAGGCTGGCCTCCGCCGCACTCAGCACGCGCTGTTCTTGAACTGCCCACAGCACTAATGAGTGTCCCATCGCTGCTTAAAAAAAATTGGTTTTCCTTAATTTAGTAGGCAGTCCTACCTTTCAGCTTTTTGTCGTTCAGGAATGCAGGATGAGTGACATAGTCATTATTTGTTCAAAAAATGAAAGTATTATAACAGAACAGATTCCTCTGCTAAGCGAGAGGAAAAAAGACCTATGTTTTTCATGCTGTTATGCCCGCTTACTAAAGAAAACTACCAATGGAGATGCACGCCGTCAGTACCATTGTGCAGGAAGGGACGTGTGACCATGACAACTGGGTTTGTTGGTAGGAAGATCTGGACATGCGCTGTGGCATTTTCATGATAATACGAACGATAGTATTATTGGCAGTGAAGTGTGGTATTATCGGGAGTGGAGTGCTCTGTGCTATCAATTACAAGGAATTTTTTGGATCGTTTTCGATAGTATTATTTTAACAATCCGTATATTACATAGTATTTTATATAGTATTTTCCAGTCCACATTCATAAGGCTTATTGGCCTCCAATTTCTTAAATCTGACTTGTCCCCTTTTTTAAACAAAAATATTAACAAGCTATCCATCAATGCCACCAGAAAGGGCACAGACCCTGCTAAAATGTCATTAAATACCACCACCAAAAAGTCCCTCAATATATTTATAGTTTTTTTTATAGAATTCTCCTGGCAACCCATCCGGGCCGAGTGAAACTCCATTCTGAAGTTTTAAAATCACATTATTCACTTCTGCTTTTGTGATGGGGGATACTAATTGTCTTTTGTCCTCTTCTGATAGGCCAAGAATATCTAGCTGCTGAAAAAATCCCATTGCTGTTGCTGGATCTGGTACATACCCCCAAAGCACTGTTCCACATATTCATGAACCACCTGTGCTATCTCTTCTCCTACGTATCCTACTAACTCTGCATCTGTTTTTAAGTTAGCCATATATTTTGATTCCATCCTTTGTGCACAGCTGTCATATGGATTTACATTTTGTGCCTTCCCCTGAGTTCCGAATTTTTGTTCAATCAACAGTGTTTGCACCTGATCATATTGATATTTATACATTCCTATTTTAATTTCCTGAATGAGCCCAGTAAGGTCTTTCCCTGTCTCTATCACCTGGGAAGCTAGCCTCTGTAGCTTCTCTCTTAATTTCAAATAGTTCAAATATTTGGTATTTGATGCTTTTTTTGCCAAGGAGCTGCACAGTGCCTTAACATCCCATTTGGTGTCCTGCCTCCAAAAGTGTATATTATCATAAAGCTCAAACACTCTTTTCCTTGCTTCCAATTTGGCCTGTATAGCAGGCCATATCTCAGCATCCTCCAGTGTGGAGAAATTAAACCTCCAGACCGGGTTGGACTAGGTTTGTTTACTGGTTCTCCTACTGTTGTTTTAATAAGCCTATGGTCAGAATTTTCTACAGGGGAGACAGAAAAGGCTATCACAGGTACTCATTGTGAGGCAAACAAGAAGTCAATGCGTGTTGACAACCTCCCTTTGAAAAAAGTATGCCCTAGTACCCGGCCAAATTCTGCTGCACAGTCTTTTAGCTGTGCTTGTTTATATAATTTATTTTAAAAATTTGTGTCATTATATAGTTTCTGTGTCACCCCGTTTTGTCTATTATTGAAAGAATACAGTTGAAGTCTCTCCCTAAAAAACAGTTCTAGAGGTGTGCAAATATGGCTGGATTTTTTTCATGAGCTCAATCCTTTGATATTTGGTTTGAAAATTATATACATTGATTAACAGAAGGTTGTGATCTCCTATTCTTGCATCCAAAATACAAGCTCTACCAGGTTTCAAGTCAATCAGATGCAATACTCTGAGGTCAGGTATTGTACTAATAAAACCCACTCGAGAGCATGGATCTTCCCCCAGGGACCAAAATGTGGGTCCTCTGAACCATTCTTTAGCTGCACGATGGGCTTCCCTTAATATGAATTTGAGTGTCCTGTAAAAAACAAATGTCCAAATGATGGTCTTCCAAGATAGCAAATGTGGTCTGTTTTTTTCTCTGATTCTTTATATTGTTCACATTTATGGACCCAATTGTCAGGTGCAAGTTCATGTTTATGTGGCAGAGTTGTCCCGGCTCTCAATATCATCCTCTGATGACAATGTTGCTGCCATTTTTTTTCCTTTTTTCTTTTTCTTTACCACCTTAGTGTCTCTCAAAGATATGTCTGAATCAGTCATGTTCTGTTTGTGATTAGATGAATGAGGAAGCATCTGAATCTTCTCTGTCTTCTTCCCATTGTTTCCTTTTAACCAACAGTATGTATCTATTTCTAGTGCAAATTTCTTCTCCTTTCTACCAGGTTGAGGGGCCTCCAGTTTTGTGAGTGGTACTTTGGGTCACACGTCTCAGTTTTTGTTGTTCCCACTTGTCTGTCTGTGGGGGTGGCATAGATTGTGACTGTACAATTGGTGGTGCCATTTGTTCTTCCATTCCTCCTGATTCAGCTCCAGGTACTGACTCTTGCAATGGTTGAGAATCTTCAGTCTCGACCAGAGTAGCTCCTTCTGAAGTTGCCATAGTATGTAAGTCCTCTGCAGCAGTAGTAGGAGCCCTAGTATGTCCTTTTTCTGTTGATATTAAGTTTTGGGATGGGGGAAGGGTATGCTAGGAGGTCCTTTGAGTAGGCCTTAAAGACATTTCAGAGTTATGTCTGACAGGGAAGTTACTGTACTCTCTTTCTCCTTCAGAGATTTCTTCCTTAGTAATATGAGATGCCCATGGCAATCTTTAAAATTGTGGTTTGTTTCTTCACATAAATTGCACACTACTGGAGTAGGGCAATTGATAGCAACACGTCTGATCCCACCACACAAAGAACACTTCATTTTATTGCATACACTGCAGATATCAGTGTATGCACCACACCAGAAACAGGATTTTGGTTGACCTGAATAAAAAATAAATCCCCAATCTCTCCCCAGGTAGAAACAATTGGGCAAGTGTTGTATTGCTCCATTCATTTGTGGTAGGTAAACCCGGATATGCCACCCCCCATCCAAATATCCTCAGTATTAATGATAGGATCAGGGAGTCCAAGTACTGTACACTTAGCCAGTAAGCAGAAGAGAATGTCCGATACTGCTACCCCCTCATTTTTGAACAGTACTGTTATTGTAAGGAAAGCAGGCTTTGTAAGGGGAATTACAGTAAATGCACTCCACTTGGGTTCTTTTTACCTGCTGATATCTTTGTCAAAATAACTCAAGACTGGCTGCCATTTTAAAACTGGCATCAAAGTTGGGGTCCCCAGAAATATGTATTACGGCATATATTTCTTGTGCAGAAAATCCCATGCTCTCTTTATGTAGTGTGCGGCCCACATAAATTCAGTCAGGATATGTTTCCAGGATCCCCCCTTATACTTTACATGCACTGCGTTCCTTCTTTTCGCAGGCTCTGGTGGTGAATGAAATAGTCCAGCATAGGTTGTGTTGTTAGATGGTCTCCCCCTAGCATCTGTAGGTCTGGAACCAGTATTATTGTTAGAATTCAGTTCTCTTGCGGTAGACAGTCGGGGTGCCGGGGATAGAGGTATTGGCTGGTGGGGTGTTGGGACCTTGTCTGGCTTTTTTGTTTCTCCTACAAAGCTTTTCTCCGAGGTGATTTGGGTGGTGTTTGGAGAAACTGGGGTTGTCCTATGTGGATTTGCAAATAGTTTGGGGGAATTCGTAAGTTCTAGGGAAGAGGGCAGTTCCAAGAGGTCCACCTGCTCCATGGAAGGCCTTTCAGGGGATGCCCATGGTTGAGTTTTTGATTGCCTCACCACCCCACTGACCTTAAGGTCTCTGCTACAGTAATACCTGTGATCAATACATTTTCATCATAGTCTGGTTTGTCTGCAGTATTATCTTGCGTTGTTCCATTTTGTTCAGTCTCAGTAGCGCATGGCACTATCTTCTCTGCCCCCCGACTTTCTAGTTCGTCGTTAACATTCATTACATTTGTTATTACATTTTCATTTTCAATCTCTTCTGGGCTCATTTCATGTTCTCCCTCCACCTTTTTTCCAGAACAAGTAGAAAAAATATTACTTCCCTGATTCATGTGTACATGTTCCTCTCGTGGACATCCTTTGAGTGGATGAGAGCTGTCCAATGTCCCAACTGCCCCAATTTCAATCATTAACCTCTGTTTCTCCATGGATATTGCAGGTGACAAAATGCTGCCTTCAGACAGCTTGGTTTCCATTGATTCTGCTGCAGTGTCTGATCTGCCTGTTCTCAGCAATTGCTCTCAGCATTCTTCCTCTACCAATAATGCCCTCAAATACTCTCTTCTTGATGTAAAATTCAATTCCTGTATCTGGCTTTCTGCTATGGACTCGCACTGCACAGGAGATGCAGAACTATACCTTTGTTTGTCTGCCATAGAGACCCGTGCTGGCTGTTTTCCATCCTTGAAAGCTTCAGTAGCAATATTTCTCTCCATGCTTATCTAGTTTTGTTTGGGCAGAAGAGGAGGCCATCTCCCCTGCCACATCAGCACTTCCTCCTCCTCCTCCTGTGTCCGGCTGCAAACTGGCTCCCTCCATCCTGTCCACAGAAAGTGACAGCAGCCCTGCAGGCAGAGTAGGGGAATTTTTTATTGGAAGAAACAATACATCTCAGGAAGAAAAACAAATTAACAAATCAAAAAACACATAAAATAAGCAAGAAAAACAATTATAAAATAAAAAAAAATCCTTACAGCAGAAATTCATCATTCCTCTTGTTCTCGCTTGTGTCCTATTTATACAACATATACATTTCATTTATCCTAACCAGGTAATATTTCTCCATAATTTCTAAATAAGACTATGTTCTAGCCACACCATTCTTTCTGTTTTACACACAGAATCGCAGTCTCTATCTGTTTAATAATCACAGAACTTGGTACAATTTTATGTTGTAAAGAATATTGACATTGGGTTTGCTACATGTAATACTTTATACTAGTAACAATTATATTCAAAATGCTTGCATTGTATCTTTTTGGAAACCCTGAATAATCACCTAGAACTAAACTTTCATAGGAAACATGATTTGTGGGAGATCCTTTCCATTTAAATATGGGATCAGTCCAAAACTTAACTGCCACTCCACATTGTAAAAAGAAGTGGTCTTGCGTGTCTTCCAGTCCAATACAATGTGGTCTAATACATATTCGTTCCACTGTGGGCTTATGTTTTAAGTTGCCCTTAACCCCCAGTTTACCATGGCAACTCAGCCATAGTGCATCCCACATTTCCACAGGTACTCTATTATCATTCAATAATTTGCATGGTAAAGGTATTTTTGATGGAAGGCATTTTGGAAAATCAACCCTCACTGCACAGTTATTTTCCATTATATCAGTACATATAGATTTTCAATTTAATGTTTGTAATTTGTCCTTATGCACCTTCCATGATCTCATTTTTTTTTACAGCAGGAATAGCAAACTCTGGAACATTTAAAGCTTTTGATATTTTAGGTGCCTCCCCATCCCATTGGCAAAAGAACTGCTGAAATAAAACCTGTGTCCATTTTCCCCATGAATGTAAGGAATCCCCTTGCTTGATCCTAAAGGAAGCATTTAAAAAAATGAATAAAAGAGCACTATCGGGTTTATCATCCCCAAACCACCCTGTCTTATATGTAGATAGGTGAAAATCTCTCTTAACAGGGTTAAGTCTGCTTCCCTAGACCATTTGAAAAAAGATACTTAGTAGTCTGGTTTCCAAGCCTATTGGAATGGGATATACAGTACAAGTCACATTAAACTGTTCCCTCAACTCACTGGTGTAGCATTGTTCAATGAGTTTCCTAATCTGTGCAGGGTTTCATTCAATGAATTAGTAAAAGTTTAGTATTGGTTTGCAACTAGCTGTTAGGACTATAAGCTTTATTTTCAGTTGAGTGCTTATGAGTTTAATTTCAGAAGGCAGACTAAGCAACTCCTTAGGAATGCTGTGATATTTATAAACAATGCTCTTAGGAATGCTATGATATTTATAACCAATGCTCTTAAGGAATGCTGTGATATTTATAAACAATGCTCTTAGGAATGCTATGATATTTATAACCAATGCTCTTAAGGAATGCTGTGATATTTATAAACAATGCCATGAAAATGCATTGCATAAACACTGCAAAACAGCTACTGCCATATCACTAAACAGGTACAAGTGAGTTGAATAGGCAGTGAAGAATGGTTGGAAAAGAATTAAAAGCTTCAACAATTCAAGTTGCCACTGCAGTAGAATCACAAAGAAAATGCTACACCAGTGAGTTGATGGAACAGTTTAATGTGACTTGTACTGTACTGTACTGCACTAAGGGGTAAAAAGATCGGGAGTAAAAAATTTTTAATAATTAGAAATCTTTTCTTTTTAGAATAAGACCAAGACTTCCATTGCTGAACTTTCTGCTCCCCTTTTTATAGAGCTAAATCCCAATTATGGTGGCCCAAATCCCTAGTTCCAAACTAAACTCCTAAAATCTTAATGGGAATATCTGAAATTTCTATATCCCCTATGTGTCGGTCACTATTAGTCTGTCCTAACCTAATCCCCGAGCATTTTCTAAGATTAACCCCAGCTCCCATTATTTTTGAATATAAATGCAATTTCCCTATTGCTTGTACCCCTGATTCTGAATTTTTGACTATGAGGCTGAGGTCGTCTGCATATGCCACAATTTTTTGTGGAGGAATCGACAAGGAAGCAATTATCCCTTGTATACTGTTTTTGTAATATATAGCTCTCACCAGGGGGTCCAACACAAAAGTGTACAGAACAGGACTTAACGGGCACCCCTGATGGACGCCTTTATGTAATGTCAGCGCGTCTCCCATAACCCCATTTACTGTGGGTCGTATTGCCTCAGTATAGAAGAGTTTTATTCCATTTATTATCAATAGGGGAATATCATAACTCTCTAGAACTTTAAATAAAAAATCATGTGCCACATTTTCAAATGCTTTAGTTTGGTCCGCCATTAATATAAAACCTTTGTACTTTATTCTATCTGACAAATTCACACAACTCCCTCAATAATCTTAAATTCAGTTACAAAACATATGAACATATGAAATTTGCCAGCAGATAAAGGCCTAGACATCTATCAAGTCTGTTAGAATGTGCAGCTAGCACCCCTTATTCTGAAGCTCACTTCCACCCTTCCCCTCCATTGACCCTCTCCCTTGTCCTGTCCCATCCCCTTTTGAAGCAGTCCACTGTTCTACTGGATACCACTTCTGGCAGGTAACGCACTTCACCCAGCTACCACCCTCTCTGCAAAAAAGTGTCTCCTCATCTCCCTCCTGAACCTTCCTCCCTCAAGTCTCATATAATGGCCCTGGTGTCCCTACCCTCCCTTACTTTGAATAATCCCTCTGTACCTGTCTTGTTTATTCCTTTCATGTACTTAAAGGTTTCAATCATGTCCCCCCGTCCCTCTTCTCCTCCAGCAAGTACATGTTCAACTCCCTCAGCCTACTCTCGTATGATAAGTCCCCCAGCCCCTTGATCATCTTTGTTGCCCTGTGCTGCACCCCCTCCAGTAACTTAATGTCCCTCCTCAGATACAAGCACCAGTACTGCATGCAGTACTCCAGGTGTGGTCTAACTAATGACCTATACAGTGGCAGAATCACCTCCTCCCTCCTCAAGGATATACCCCTTGCAAAGCAACCCAGCATTTTGTTGGCCTTTGCAGCTGCCTTCCTACATTGTGCTGAATTGTTCATTGACCCTGTAATGAGCACCCCCAGATCGTTCTCCTCCTTTGTCTGTACTAGCTGCACTCCCCCACACTGGTAACTCCTCCTTGCGTTCTTCATCCCAAAATGCAGCACCTTGCACTTTTTGGCATTAAACCCCAGTTGCCAGGTGTCTGACCAGGTTTCAAGCTTTGCCAGATCATCCTGCAACCCCTGCCATCCCCCTAGATCATCCACCACCGCTCCCATCTTGGTATCATCAGTAAACAGACTGCTCTTGCTCTTGATGTCCAATGATATGTCTGCAATGAATATCCCAAACAACACTGGTCCCAACACTGAGCCCTGTGGAACACCGCTCACCACTACTCTTGGGTGTGAGAGCTCCCCACCCAACACCACTCACTGTTGCCTTCCCTGAAGCCAGTTCCCTACCTATCTCACCAGCTTTTGCACCCACCCCTGTGCCTTCTGACTTACTTCCCAGCTTCCCATGAGGCACCTAGTCAAATGCCTTACTGAAGTCCAGATACAGGACATCCACTGTATGACCCCTGTCCAGTTGCCTAGTTACCCAGCCATAGAACTTCCCCAGGTTGGTTTGGCAGGATCTGCCAAGTAGGAAGCCATGCTGTCTGCTGTCCTATAGTCTTTTGGCCTCTAGGAGGGCCACCAGCCTCTCCTTCAGGATAGTCTCCATCAGTTTACCCACGATGGATATGAGGCTCACCGGTCTGTAGTTCTCTGGTTCATCGTTGGGGCCACTCTTGTGGATGGGGCACCACATGAGCCATCCTCTAATCCTGAGATATACACCCTGAGTGTAGTGAGGCATTAAATATGTCTGTAAAAAGGTCCCAAAATGACCTCTGCCATTTACTTCAGCACCCTGGGCTGGATGCCATCTGGGCCTGGCGCCTTATCCACCTTCAGTGCCTTCAAAGCTTCCTGAACTCTGCCCTCCATGATTTCTCCATCTGTCATCCCCTCCCCCCTGTTTCTTCCATTCCTCCCTCCTTTGGTATCACCCCCCCTTCTCCTTAGTAAATACTGAGCAGAAGTAATCATTTAGCACTTCTGCCTTATCACACCCTGCTTCCATCCAACCCCCCTCCTTCCTAATCTTTACTATGTGGTCCTTAAAGCTCCTTTTCTCCCTGATGTACCTAAAGAAGTCCTTCTCCCCCTTCTTAATTCCTTGTGCCAGCCTGACCTCCATAGATGCCTTGGCTCCCCTTACTGACTGTGTCACTTCCTTCGATTCCATCAGGTACTGCTCTCTGTCCTCCCCCTCCCTGTTTTCTTGTACCTCCTAAAGGCAACTCTTTTCCTCCTTACCTTTTCCATGACCTCCTTGCTCAACCAGCCTTCTTGCTCTGGGCCTTGCAGTAGGTTTTTGCTGCCTCCACTCTCCCCAGCTTTATGAGCTCCCACCTCTGGTTAGTGCCCTTACTAGGTTTAATTCTGGCCAGGAACCCTTTTACCACTTCCCCCATCCTCCCAAAGTCAGCCCTCCTGAAGTCCAGTGCTCTTGTGACAGATTCCACTCCTTCCTTTGCCCATATCAAATGTGAGCCATATTGAGTGGTGGTCACTCCCTGACAGCAGTTCTTCCACCGTAAGTTCTCTCACAATCTCCTCATTTGCCAGCACAAGGTCAAGGGTATTCCCTAACCTGGTTGGTTGAATTGATCTATTGGGGATCGAACATGTCTGTGTTGGGTGAATAATGTCATCCACCACTGTTTGAAGCCTTTTACATAATATTGTTGATAATAATTTGTAGTCCTTGTTCAGGAGGCTTATGGGTCTCCAATTTTTAATATCACAGGAGTCCCCCATTTTAAAAAGAAAAATCACCAGTGCCTCAGTAAAATTTTTACATACCATACCATCAAAGAGCAGTTCATTATATACATTTGGTAATATTTCACTGAACTCTTCCTTTAAATGTTTATAAAGCTCATTCGTGAGTCCACCTAGCACAGGGGGAAACCCCACCTTTCAAATTTGAAATTGCCAAAAAAACTTCTGCCTTAGTAATTTTCCCTTCCAACAGTTTATCTTGTTCTGTGTCCAGTTTAGGCACCCGGAAAGTAATAAAATGTTCCCACTGAATTTGTGCTTGAAAAGGCTTGCCAAACAAATTTCCCAGATGTTCCTGGATGATTTGTAACATCTCCAGTTCTGTTGATTTCCTACTGCCCATATTATCTTTTAAACCCTCCATGAGTTTTGATGCTGTTCTTTTTTTACATGCAAAAAACGGGTTTTTAAACGGTTGTTTTTCTGTCCCAAACTTCATCTCAGCCTGTAATGAAATGCCTCTGTCGTACTGAAACTTATGCATTTGTTTTTTTATTTCATCTATTTGTAAATTTATCCTGGAATCATCTCAATTTGGTTTTGAAAGTAAATCATACAGCTGGTTCCTGTGTTGTAAATACTGCAAATAGTCAGCAGTATTTTTTTCTTTCCCTGTTTTATAAAAAAATTTCTGAAAGCTGTTTCAGTATCAGCCCACCAGGAGCTCCAATCATTGTATAATCTGCCTCAGATTTCCTTAGTAATAGTCAATCATGAAGCTTTTATTAATAGCCTCCTTATTTAAAAGAGTGGAATTCAATTTCCAGTGTTTTTCTACCAAGGGAAAACTTGGAGGGATATTTTTAAGGCCAGTTTCGCATTTTAACACCCTGTGATCCAAATATTCGCATGGTGTTACCAGACATCTAAGAGGAACCACATTTTTTGATAAAAACACATAATCTATATGACAGCAGTAGACATTTCTTTGATATGTAAAACTGGGGTCACTACGAAGATGTTTATATGCATCCTTAAAATAATTTGCCACATTTATTGTACTTGCTAATTCATGGGAATCACATTAAACTTTATGTTGAATATTATCTTTTATTTTAATGTCTAGGGTACGGTTCATATCTCCTGCACATATAACTTGTTTAGAGGTAAAAAATCAAGGTTTAATTTGGTTAAAAATATAAATCAATGCAGTTTTTACCTGTGGTGCATAGGTGTTTATTAAAAGGAGCTGGAATCCCTTAAAAATATTATCAAAGAGTAGTACCCTTCCTGGGACAATGTCCAATAGTCTTTGAACCATAACCTTTATGTGATTAAATAGAATTCCCACCCCATCTGCTGCACTGGGCTCGAAGGCCCAAAAGAAAGGTTCCCATATCCAAGTTTTCTTTGTTTGATTAATATCCTGAATTGTTTTGAATCTTATCTCTTGCAGAAATACAGTATATCTGTTTTTCAATGCTGACAATATGCCAAGGCTGCTGTCCCTTTTTTATAATTCTTTATACTGCAAATAATCAAAGAGACAATACTAATAGAGGGCATGAAGGGTAAAGTAAAAGTTTTTTCTTTATCTTTTTTCCATTTCCTCCCTTTTTTCCTTTTCTCTTCTCTGGTTTCTAAAACTGCGCCTTCCTCGTACTCCATTTCTGAAGCTAATTCAGACCTTGTAGAGAGATCGGTTTCTGAATCTCCCTCCTGTTCTCCTAAAACTTGGAAAGCATTGGATGTAAGGATTGAAGCACTAGAAACGGTCTGTTTGCTTGATGCTCTCATTACCCTTTTGGAACGTGACATCTGAAAATCTGTTGTGTATGAAGAAGGAATGGGCTTGTTCTTAGTGTCCTTCATAAGCTGGGGGAGGGGGGGCATAACCTGAGAGTTTGAAAGGGAAATTGGCCTATTGTCGGCCTGGTCAGGGTTGTGTTGTCTGGAACCTGTGTCTGGTTGTGCAGTTTTTGTCTATGTAGTGTTTGTTGTCTTTGTGTTAGGTGTCCTAATCTCTGTGTCCTCAGCCCTCTGGACTTCAGCCCTCTGATCCTCATTTTACTGCTCTGCAGGCTGAAACCTTTCTTGGGCCTCATTAAAAAATCTTCTTTCTGCAATCCCCCCTTTCTATTTTGACCAGCCCAAGGACACTGGTGGTATGCATGCCCTGCCTTCTCGCACAAATTACACTTGAAAGTGTTTCTGCATACTTCACTGTCATGGTCAAATTCTTTACACAGAGCACATTTCACTTTATCACAAACGCTACTTAAATGTCTTGGGCTGCCACATTTGTAGCAAGCTCTGGGTTGCTCAGGATAAACATGCACACCCCTATCTTTTCCCAGCAGAAAACTGTTTTGAATATGTTGTACTTCATTTTCAACCATTCTCAGCTTAATCTTACATTTCCAGCCCCCAGTCCAAATCCCTTCTGAGTCAATAATTGGTTCTGGTGGGCCCAGAACATCACACTTCTATCACTAAATATGAATATCACCTCATTTTTGAACATGATATTTTTTAATTTGAAAAGGGCTTTGTGATGGGAATAGCCAGAAGGGGTCCACAATAGTTGATATTTGCATGTCTCGTACTTTTTCCAAAATCTGTCCAAACCAGCAAGTTTTGAAGCTAACACTGAAAGTATCTTCACTCCTTATATTAATAAGTGCATAGATGTCTGAAGCTTGAAACTGCATAGAATCTTTTAACAACCTTCTGGCCACATACGTTCTGTCTGGGTGTTCTTACAGTCCAACCCTATATCACAGCCGAACCATGTTTCGACGTGGGGCTTGGTCTAATTTATTGTGGTGAAATAAATCAGAAAAACGGGGCTCAGTTTTCTCAGAACCCCTGTGAGGGGATGGTGGGGTAGAAATGTCAGAGTTCTGGCCTTCTGACTCAGTATCATCAGGTAAAGGAGTATCTTCTCTTACATGCAGTTCAGCAGCATTACAAGGAAAAGAAGCCTGACCTGTTTGTGTATTAGATGTAGAAGCACTTGGGGCATCCTGCTGCATAGCATCGGTAGGTGAAAAAGAAATCCATTTGTCATTGGGAATCCACTGCCCATTTTCATTTTGTATCCACCCTGCTTGTGACAGAGCAGACTCTTTTAACCATGTCATGTCTGTAAGTTTCCATATTCTCTTTTTGTGAGTTACCGGGTGTGTCTTGGAAGGCCTTGCTTCCTCATTCCTGTGCAGCTCAGCTGTTGCTGCATCACTCGTAGCTTGAAAGGCCACACCTGCCCCAGTCAAGGTCTCCACTGAAGTGCAAATTAAATCCTGAAAGTCCGCAGAACATGTATCATGTGTTCGAATCTCAGTCACATCCATCGATACATTTCTGGAAAATGATCTCCTGGCTACATGGGCTACACCATGCACATCTCCTCAGGTCTCTCCAGTCTTGACACTGCTCTTGCTGTTCACACAGTCCCCTTGAGGTTCCGCAGCCCTAGTTGGGATTGCATACTGAGCTGCTGCTGCAAAACCACATCCTCCACCTCTGCTCTCCACACACCATCTGCTATTCTCTCTCAGAACAGCATGGTCCCCCAACAGACGAGTAGCAGTATTTAATGTTTATTGAAAAATCACACAAGATAATACAGTACAGAAAAATAGAATGTAGGACAAGAAAAAAAAATGAATAAAAAAAGAAGAACAGGCAAGCAAAAGAGTAATAATAAACACAACTTGTGCAATAATTACAAATGGGTAAGCAAGAAGACTCTGAGATAAAAGTAAAACAACTGTGAAATACATCAGAGAGTTCATGTAACAGGTACATCAGAGTCAGTGACCAGGGTAAGATTCCTCCATGAGTGGAAAACCCAGTTAGCTGTATGATCATTCACTTCCTTCCTATAAATGAGCTTAAGTTCCCAAGTTATCTTTTCCACAAGGTCAGAAAGAGATACTGATTTCTATTGCAGGGTAAACCAACAGCGAGAATTCCAGATATACCATTTCACCACTGTTAGAGTGACCTGCAATGTGGACGTATCCCATGTCTGCCAAGAAGAAAAACATACAATACAACATGCATAGACATAGCACGAAAAGAAGGCATATTCCACAGAGTAGCCAGAATGGACCAAAAACTCAATATATATAGGAACATGAAAAAAATAAATGATATGTTGTTTCTAGTTGCTGAACAACAATGTGGTCTAGAACAAAGTCATTCTGAAAGCTGTTTGTGTTTCTGATGTTCCTTAACATTTAATCGATTATGACAACAGAGCCAATGAATGTCCTACATTTTCTCAGGGATCCTAGGGTTATTTAAAAAGTCCAGCATAACCTGTGTCAAATTAGTAGGACAACTGGGGAAATAATTCAGCTCCCTAAATTTAGTGGAAATGATTTGTTTATATAAAAGCTTTCTATGTTGACCTCTTACCATAGCAACAGTTAATTGCTAACTCTTAAGCTTGACAAACACATCCCTTATGTATGGAGGACAGATATTCAAATATCTGAGCACTCTAAGAGAGGCAGCTTCCCACTGAGGGAACCAAGGACTACAGGTAATGACATATAAAGGGATCCAAGACCTGTGTGCATGAGTCATTACCGATCTTAGGTTAACAATAATATATAATACATTAAAAAAACAAAACACAGGATTTACCATTCCCAGACCACCCTGAGTTTTAGGCAGATACAAAATATTTCTCTTCAGAGGATTCAGCCTGCTGCCATACAGCCTGAAAAAAAAATACTAAATAAGGAAGCTTCCAACATTCGAGGGGGAGGAAATAACCAACAAATATGTGTAAAAAGAGGCAAAAGAAATGTTGTAACAAGATGGACCATTTTCAATTTTCCCATATGCCACGTGTTCCATGCCTCAACCATCCTCATGGACTGGGAAAGTTTAGGACTCCAATTTAAAATGTCTGGGTCCTGGTAACCAAATATAATACCCAAAATAGTAATAGGAACCCTGGACAATGCAACCCCAGCAACTGAATCCAGGGGAAGCTGCGGTTGACCAAATTGTCTCCCCACACACTTTAACATGTTGAGTGAAGTCCCAGATATGGAACCAAAAGATCAATAGTATCCATCACATGTGTTGCAGATGCTGTGTCACCAATTAATATAGTAAGGTCATCTGCATAGGCTAAAGATATATAACGAACATCATAAGTATCCACATGGATATGTGTTAATGATGGTGTAGAATTCAGAGCCCACAAAAGCAGATCTATACTAAAAACATAGAGGAGAGGGCTAAGAGGGCAACCTTGTCTAACCCCTTGTTTTACTGGAATTATGAGCCCCACCCATCCATTAATAAGAGGTGACACTGTAGCCACAATATATATGGATCGTAACCAGAAAAGAAAAGATTCCGGTATACCGTACTGAGAAAGCACACCCCAGAGATAGCTATGTTCTACAGTGCTGAAGGCTTGCTTCTGATCCAAAGACAGAAGAAACCCAGACAAACCCCAGCATTGTCGCTTTCAGTGAGTTCACATAAGAGAATAAGATGGTCACTCATACTCCTCCCACGGATAAAACAGGTTTGAATAGAGGATATAAGATGTATGGCCGCTTGCAACAGCTTGGTGTGTAACATTTTTGCTGTAATTTTGAAATCAGTATTGAGAAGATTAATGGGTCTCCAGTTGCCAAGATCAGTTTTATCTCCCTTTTTGTAAAAAAAAAAAACCAGTAAGCCCCGAGCCATGTCCAAAGGAATAGAAGCAGTATTCAATTAAAAGGAGAACACCACCACCAATTCTTTAGATATCAAAGGTCTAAGCAGTTTCTATAATTCAGGAGTGAACCCATCTAATTCCGGAACTTTATTGTTGTGTAAAGATTGTATAGCCTGCTCAACTTCAGAAGCAGAAATGTCATTAGTGAGTTCAATCACCAAATATGAAAGGCAAACAGGAATATGGGAAGCAGACAATAATGAATCAACAGTATTATGTGAGTGTGTATGCTGTGTGAAAAGAGAAGTTGTATGCTGGGATACAATCCTGAAGATGTTCTGTTTATCATTATATTCACACCCATCTAAATCTGTGAGACGGTCCATCACTTTATGTTTAACATTATTTTGACAATGTAAATAAGGACAGATCTCCTCTGCTTTCCCCTGGATGCCAAAGCGTTGATGTTTCTTTAAACTGTCAGACTGTCTCAAATGAAAAGCCTGCATATCTTTTTGCAGCAATTGAATTTGAGCCCTGAAATCATGAGAGGTAGCTCTAGCTAGGGACTGCAGTTTTTTTAGGTGCTTTCGTTGAGTAAGGTACTGGAAATAGGCAGTATTATGAAGCCTTTTACTTTCCGATTGCAACATTTGTCGCAAATCCAGTTTGACATCTTCCCACCAGAGAGCAGGAGAGTCAAACATTTCAAAAACTGAGCATTTATATGCCACAAAATACTGGAGATTCTGCACTAAAGTAACCTGGGACAAAAGAGAAGAATTCAATTTCCAATAACCGGACCCTGAGAAAATGCCACTTTGGACCCCAAACTTAAGTGCAATAATCAAGGCCACTGTTTTACCGTAATTCCATGATCACGGACGGAATCACAGAATTCCCATTGGCTGCTGGAATTCAAAACTTCCCGTCAGTGACTCACGGAATTCACGCTGCTTTCGGGAGTTTGTCCCTTTAAAAGCAGGCACGTAGCGCAGCTCCTCCGTATTTTCAGGAAAACCGGAAGAAGGAGGAGAGAACGCGCTGCAAACACTGAACGCTGAAAACCACACGGTTTGGATGCCAGAGAACCTCGCTGCTGTTAGCTGTTTTTTTTTAGCTGTTCTTGATTGTGACAACCGAAATTAAATAAAAAAGTATTTATTGCTGCCGCACTCACCGCAACAACCATCCCAGCCACCACCTGAAGGACGCCCAGTTCAAGAACGACCATTCTGAAGTACACCAGGCCACAAACCTTCAGGTACTTGCTATATTTTGCCCAGCTGTTATTTAATCATATTATTCACTTAGCACGGCCTCACTTTTTCAGTCACCCCTCACAACTTTTTTCTCTGTGCACTGTTCCTCTGAATGCTACTTTAGCGATCCAATCGCCCTTTCCACGCAGATCGGTGACCATTTTCAGGTGGAATATTAAAGCCATCCTGAGTTAACCCTGTACTGCAGCAGAAGCAGATATGGGACGAGATGGGAGAAAATGACTACAAGGCAGAATACAATATGCTGCCTTTCCAGTGGTCCCGATGGAGGATGGTCGGTGAGTTTGGTGGTGGTGAGCTGCTGCTTCTGCTGCTGCCTATTCCCCACTGAGAATTCCCTCCCATTCGGTATCTCTTTTTTTCCCTTCTGCAACTGATGGATATTGTGTGAATTATTAAAAGACCTTTCATTCTGAGCTGCTGTGGCAGAGTCAAGTGCTACTAGCATGCTCTCGCATGCCTCTACGTGCCTTAGGAAAACTACACGCGAACTGTGAGCGGCGCGTCAGAATAAAGGATGCACTAGTCCCAGAGGCAACCGTCGCAAGGGGGCATAGAAATACTGCATTAGTAAAAGATCGTCTTTTGCAAGAATGCAGTAGGGCAGCAGCAGCATCACGATCTAGTTGCCCTTTTTAAATGTGTTTCGTTTTTACTCTAAACCATTCATTCTAACTTCCAGTGTAGATATTTGCCAGTATACACTATGCACTGACGTCCTTAGAGTCAGTAGTACCCCACCTGCCTTAAACTTTGTTTCTGCTAACTTAGAGAGCGAGATAAGGAAATTCTGTAATTTGTACAGCTATTTTAAAGCAGATCTCTCTGAATTCCTTTAATCTGAGCCAATTCAAGCCACGAGAGGGAGGATTAAGTGGCTGGCAATGCTGTGTGAGCATTTGTGGTGTTCTGAAGGAAAAGGGTAAATGGAACACAACTGACAGTTGGGAGGATATGGGTGGGACTTTCATTAAGTGTGATCTGATGTAGAGCATAGAATAAGGTGTTGAACCAGAGATCAAGAAGTGTTCAGGCATGTAATATTCCAGGTTTTTCCATCGGGCTGCACCAGAGGTGTAGTAGTTTTTCCTTTCCTTTTCTTTGTGCCCTGCCTGTGTCCACTCTTAGGTAGTTATTATTTTGCTGGCATGAGTGGCCTTAATTCATATTTATTTACATTGTGAATCCCCCCCCCCTCGATGTTGCATTACTGAGCAGAGCTGAAAGCCAGTGATAGCATGGGTTTGGGAGGGGTTGGTTATTACACAGCAGGGCAGGCAGCTGATATATTCCGTCTCAGGACTGCACCTACTACATGTCTACCTCAGACATATCTGTCCATAACAGAAACAACTTTAAAACTGGCACTTATAAAAGGGGTGGGGAGGGGGAGGGAGTTCTAATGCTTTTTTTTTCCAAAAGGTAAAAAAAACAGCCTCCACACTGTCCTAATCAATCCATTTTTAATGCAAGGCATCCCAACATTCCACCCTATAATAAAGGGCTTTTTCAGGGGACTTTTTATTTGATGTGCTCCTTGGGGATGCTCCTGTTTCACTTACTGACCCCCAAGCTACATTGGGTCCCTTTCTTTTGCTATGTTGTCTTGTGGAACTAATTCTGAGGAAGCCCTGCCTGTTCATCACTATGGTGAAATGTCATGTCCTGTACCAGCTTTAGCACTTTGATTACTACCTTGAACTTTGCCTGGATTTTGCATATACTGGAGAAGCTTTGCATAAAATACGTGGCTAAAGTACCCAAAAGAGGAGCCAAATATATTATTGAATACAAAAAGCACCCCTCCTCCCCCATCAATGTACATTTCACATCCAAAGATGCTTTATTAAGCATCTTTGGATGTGAAACATACGTTGACGGGGGAGAAGGAGTGCTTTTTGTGTTGTTTTAAACGTGCTCTAGCATTGGGCTTTCTTGTGTGGTAGAGTTGTAGCCGAAGGTTTCTATTATTTACTATTGGAGAAGCTGTGGAATGACATAGAAACATAGATTTTGATGGACCGCTTGCCCGACTAATCTGCCCATTTCCCTACCCACAGGATGTGCTGCAGATCCTAGTTAACCAACGGCTTATTTCTTCCTACCCCCTACAAGATTTGCCTTATGTCTGGCCCATGCATTCTTGAATTCTCCCACCGTTTTAGACCCCACAACCTCCTCAGAATGGCTGTTCCATGTGTCCACCACCTCTCTCTGAAAAATACTTCCTCACATTGCCCTGAGCAGTCCCCCTCTATCTTCAGATTGTGTCCCCTTGTTCTTGCACATCTCTTTTCTGAAAGATGCTGCCCTCTTGGACTTTGTTGATTCCACTGAGGTACTTGATCTCAGAAATGTAAAGGCTAGCCTTCCCTGTTAAGTAATACAACAGCTCCTACAGCTACCTATGTGTGGGTGTCATCAATTCCCAGTCCATTCTGAACTGCCTATATAATGTGCTTTACTGGGTGCTGAGAGTGGGTCACTGTCCATTTTTGCATATTGCTACAGTGAGAGTGTTCTGGTGTAGAAGTGAGGGCATTTTAACAGGAAGAAATCAAGTGCTGTACCAAGAAAGGGTATACAGCTATTGTAAAGTACCTCAGTGCAGTGCACCAGGGAGCTGTACACCCTTTTCGGGTACTTGGGCATATTAGCCTTTTGGGGGGGGGGTCTGAAGATTCCCAAGCAGCTACTGTGTTCCCAAGAGCATATGTGTGTGTGGGAGGGAGAATCCTAGCATCTATGTGCACTACAGTAGGGGGAATGGCATATATGCTAATGTGGGCATGGTTGGAGTAAGAGTTGGTGCATCTGTAACATGAGGATCTGTGTGCCCCTGAACAAGTATGGAGAGGGGTTTAGTGCCCTTGTCTGCCTGCTGTGTGCCTCAGAGAAGGTGGGGTGAGGTGACACAATGATGCAGCTTGCTAACATGGGCACGCTTGATGGATGAGAGTTGGTAGTGCTGCGCCTTGGAGCACGTCTGAAGGGGCAGTGTTGGTTGCTGTGCACCCAGAGCAAGTTTGGTGAGGGGTGTTGGGGTTAAACAAACTGTCCACCATCCAGCACTGACCCAAACTCCCAGGGCTTGTCTCCACTGGTGGGGCCAGTGGGGGTTCCCCAGCTCCCACTGGGGACCGTATTCAGTGGGCCAGTGCTGTGGCTAACTGGGAGCGGAGCCTGTGAGGCACCCTCCACCAGTGTGCTCTTCTTTTTCCTGTTTTTGTCCTAGGAGTTGGGGTGTGCAATGATGCCCATGGAGAGGAGTCACACATACCTTCCAAGTGTCAGCCCCAATCCATCCCCCTTCGGCAGTGCAGATCCTTGTCCCCCAGCCTCTGCTAGGGAGCTGACCACTGAGGGTCCTTTCCCCAGAGAAGAAGAGCAGTCTGCTGGATGCTCAGTCCTTCTCCTCTGCTGCCAGCCAGCACATTCCTGAACACAGGCTGCTGCTGTAGCATAAGGTAAAGTAATCAGTGCCTCAGCCCTTAGTGCCACCAGACTGGCACCAATGAGTTTTTTTTTTTTACCTTAGAGGTGTGTGTGTGGGGGAGGTGAAGTTTCCCATCTCAGAGAGTGATCCAGAATAAGCTGATAAATAGGGCTTAGATTCCCTGCAAAATCCCACCTCGCCCCCTCTGTATTGAGAAAGTCAGACATGCTCCCACACTAGTGCCTCCACCATGGCTACTACCAGTACTGGTTTAAAGGGCAATGCCAATGTTTGTCCATCAAGAACTGTTAGCTGTTGCAAAATTTATTTTTTTTCCTGACAAATCAACTCATTCTGTCTTGTGTGGCCATTTTGGGTCGGGTAAGTAATGTTGATGGTTTGGCACCATATGGCACTAGCAGTAAGAATGGGTTAAGTATCCCTCATATCTGGGTGATCCTGCCTGTGTCCTGTTGTTTTTTCATGAGTTTATGTGGCATGCCCACAGCCACCTGTGGCTATCTTAAGTGTGTGTCATTTCATACGGTGAGCAGCCGGGGGGGGGTACATGCCTATAGACTGTCTACGTAAAGGCAGCCATTAAAATCTCCAGCTTTCAAACTACATGTCCCATCTGTATACAAAGATGAGGTACAGACTGGCACTCGAGTGGCTGTGGGCGCGTCGTGCAATCATGAAAAGCTGACGGGGAATCAACCAGATATGAGGGATATATATTTACTGAGATTTGCAAGGTAAAAAGATTGTTGCAGCTAATTAGGGCACCATGTGTCCATGCCTTACACCCAGACATGGCCCAACTTCTTGGTGGACCAACTGTGTTGCCTTTTGTGTGGCTCAGACAATATGTATGTGGTGGTGGGAAAAGTCTGAACAGGTAGGGGGTCTGGGTATTCTGTTGTCCTTTGTTTGCCCCAGAGAATGTGTGTTTGGGGGGGTGAGGTGCCTCATAGAGGTGCAGGTATATCCTGTTTGTGTCTCAGTTTATACACTTTGCTCAGAGGAGGGGGTTCTAAAATATTGTACTGGTTTCTATGCTGCTGTGAAGTTTAAACCAAATTAGTGGTGACATTTCCCCAAGTTATGAAAAGGGTGTACAGCTCTGTTATGTGGGCATACATACAAAGCCCTCAAGTGCAAGAAGTTGATGTGTTTAATAAAAAAAAATGGGGTCCGTGTCTGTGGTGGTGTTGGGGGTCAGAGTTGGCAGTGCTGGATCTAAGCATGTCTGAAGGGGCTGTGTTGGTTGCTGTGTTCCTCAGAGCAAGTCTGAGGACAAAATGTTTTCTAGATCTTCGGGGATATCTCTTGTAGGATGTCTCTCAAAAGGAACATGGTAGACTGATATGGCAAGACAGAGTTGCCCTGGGGATTGGGTGGGGTCCCAGCCCTCACCAGCAGAAAAAAAAGTTGCACCTGCCACAGCAAAGTGCAAATAAAATCACTACACCTAGGTTGACCTCAGAAGCATAGCAGGCAGGTGTGGAGACAGGGCCAAACCAGGCATCAAAACAAAAACACTCGTGAGAACTCACTGTGACTGTAGATATTCAAGAGTCTCTTGCAGCTGGCCACACCCCAGGAACCACAACCATCAGGCACCAGGACCACACAGAAACCCCCCTGCCAGCAGTCCATCTGGGGCCACGCACAGCACTGTCATGAGGTTGACATCCTCCCTATGTAGCTGTGGGTGGCCCCAGATAGACCACTAGCAAAAATGTCTCCATGTGGTCCCGGCGCCCGATGGTTGCAGACCCAAACTGTGACCCACTGCAAGAGGCTGTCCTGAAGATCCACTGCTAATGGTAAGTTCTTACATAAGTGTTCCCTTTTTCGGGGAGGGGGGATGGAAAGCCCCCTGGATCCCCACAGTAACCTTGCGCTCCACACCTGCCTGCCACACCTCAGAGACCAGTGGTTTTTCCATACCACTCTATGCAGACACAAGCCATCCCCGCCAGGGACGTATATGGAAATACTCCCACTTCCCACTGCAACAATGCCTTGCTATACCTGCCCACAGTGTCTCATTTTGAGAGGACCAGGTAATCTGAGCACGAATCCATTTTCAGACTGCAGAAAATCATGTAAAAGTGCAGCATGTTAAAAGTTCTGCACTTTTACATGATTTTCTACACTGCACCTGGAGAATGGTGGCTATATGCTGCTCCCCCCACTACCATCACACCAGGAGGATGGGAGCCATAGGCTGCTGCTGCCATCTTCCCTTGAGAATGGGAGCCATAGGCTGCTGCTGCCATCATACCTTGAGGATGGGAGTTGTAGAATGCTGCTGCTGCTGCCTTCACACCCAGAGGATGGGAGTCGTAGATTGCTGTTGCTGCCTTCACACCCGGAGGATGGGAGTCGTAGTATGCTACTGCTGTTGTACCTGGAGGATGGGAGTTGTAGATGGTTGCTGCCATCTCATCTAGTGAATGGTGGTCACTGGCTACAACTGCCATCCCAGAAGAATGGGAGTCGTAGGCTGCTGCTGCCATCGTACCTGAAGGATGGGAGTTGTAGAATGCTGCTGCTGTCATATCTGGATGATGGGAGTTGTAGATTGCTGCTGCTGCTGCCTTCACACCCGGAGGATGGGAGTCGTAGATTGCTGCTGCTGCTGCCTTCACACCTGGAGGATGGGAGTCATAGATTGCTGCTGCTGCTGCCTTCACACCTGGAGGATGGGAGTCGTAGATTGCTGCTGCTGCTGCCTTCACACCTGGAGGATGGGAGTCATAGATTGCTGCTGCTGCCTTCACACCTGGAAGATGGGAGTCGTAGAATGCTACTGCTGTTGTACCTGGAGGATGGGAGTTGTAGACGGTTGCTGCCATCTCACCTAGTCAATGGTGGACACTGGCTACTACCGCCATCCCAGGAGGATAGGAGTCGTAGGCTGCTGCTGCTTTCATATCTGGAGGATGGGAGTTGTAAGGCTGCTGCTGCCATCGTATCTGGAGAATGGGAGTCATAGCATAAGCTGTTGCTGCCATCGTACCTGGAGGATGGGTGCTTTATGTGGTGGCTGCTGCCATAATAGCCAGAGGATAAAAGTCATGGACTGCCCTATCCAGGGGATCTGAGACTCCCATTTTGTTGAATTTTTATCTTATCAAGCAGATTAGTGGAACACACTACTACTAATTTTTTTTGGTTGTGATTTCAGTATTCATACTTCCTGCATGATGTCTGCTACACCAATGAATAAGAAAGCCAAGCTCTGCTACACTTCGGCTAAGGAGCGAGCTCTTCAGTTTAAATCTGAAGGCCTCTATGAGGATGGAGGAAAACTTTTCTGTCCATACTGCAACCATGTTCTGGACCATACCAGAAAAGACACAGTCAAAGATCATCTGCTCAGCAAGAAACATGCTAGGAATAAGGAACGAGCTGCTAGCGAAGGAAGACCAGCAAGGCAGATGACCCTGACCAGCAGTTTCAGAGCTGCAACGGAATCATCCATAGTAAGAAATTAGATGGTCATGGACACAGTTAAGGCATGGGGGGCTGCAAATATCCCATTGGAGAAGCTGGACCATCCACAGCTGAGGGAATGGATGTGCAAGTATGTGAAGGGGAGTGGAGCGATACCAAAAGCAGACACCCTGAGGCAGCTCTATCTACCCAAGGTAAGAGATCAAATTGATGAAGACCTTAAAGCAGCTGTGACTGGGAAATCATTGTCTGTGATATGTGATGAGAGCACAGATGCACAGTCATGTTGCATTCTTAATGTCGTCTTTGTGTTGGAAGGGGGCAAGACATATCTTGGAAACAGCATAGAACTAGACTCTGTCAACCATTCCACAGTGGCTCAAGCTGTCTTGAAGACTCTCCAGAGTTGTAACATTGACTTTATGAATGTAGTTTCCTTTGTCAGCAACAGTGCTCATTACATGATTAAATGTTTAATGGCGCCCATTGAGGTTATTAGGGACCATGTTGTGCATGTGTGTTGCTGGGCACATGTCTTGTCATTTGTTGGGGATACATGGCTGCACCATTTCAAAAAATTAATGAACTGGTTTTGTTGGTAAAATATGCCTTTCAGCAGTCACCAAAGCATCGAATTCATCACGTTTTGGAGGATCTGGAAGCTCCGGAGGAAATGATTGCTTTGCCACCGGTTCCTGTTTTAACTAGATGGAACACATGGCTTGCTGCTGTGGCATACCATTCAACACACCTGCAATACCTGAGGGACTTTTTCAGGGTGGATTCAAGTGATGCCACCTCAATAAACAATCTACGGGCATTACTGGGTGAATGGTACAATGAGCTACAAGCACAACTGGCATTTATTACAGATAATTCAGGTGACATTATTGCTGCGATAGAACTTTTGCAGTCAAAGGAGAAACCTCTTGCGACATCCACGTATGACATGCTAATGTCAGTCAAGAGCCGCTTTGAGGCTGGCGCAACTAAAAATGATGGCTTTGGTGAGGAAACAGAGCTTTACCTCTCTAAACTGAGGAATAAAGTAAGAGATGAGAACATCAAACTGTTCAAAAATGCTTTCAAGGTCAGTATGGAGAAACTGACAAAACACATGCAGTCAAACCCATCTGTACAGTTTCTCATGACCTGTCGAATTCTAAACCCACTCAACCTACCCAAACTCAATAAGGACTTCCAACTGTACTTGCCCTATATCCCAATGTTCACGTTACACAATATGAATGCACTGATAAGGGACTGGGAGATCTACATATGGCAGGATGTGCGGGAACTACCAGAGATCGAATCATTTCATCTTCACCAGTACTGGATCTCTATGTCGTCACAGGTACCAACTCTGGCAAAGGCAGCTCTTCAGGCCATCTGGGTCCCTGTTTCTAGTGCAGAATTGGAGCGGTCATTTTCTGCACAGGGACAAATCCTGACTGACCAACGGAGAAGCCTGACTGTGGACAATTTAAAATTATTTTCAATGCTGCTATTCAATAAGTAGACCCATAATCTCCCACCCTCATTTGTGTAATTGCAGATCTGATGCACTATTGCAGAAAAATGGTGCTCCTCTGTGCAATAAAGTTGCAGACATGCAGTTCTAGTACAATGTTGTAGAAAACAAAGTGGTGCTTCACTATGCAATGACGAAGATGTGTTCTGATGCAGTATTGTAGGGAAAAAATGGTGCTCCACTGTGCAATAAAGTGTCAATGTGCAATATGTAGTATCTCTGCATTATATGTAGCTATGGGTTAGATTCTACTGTCCTTCACATAGTATGCTTTATTTCATGTTGTCTGGGTAGCGTATTTGTCTGGGTAGCATATTTGTCTGGGTAGCGTAGTTGTTGACCCATGTTCAGTAGTCAATACTTGAATTGTGTTTTTTACACACATTTATCTTTGTAAATCTTTTTAAAATAAAATACATGAATTGCATTTTAGCTCTGAGAAGTTTTTATTATACATGTCACAGAACAAATTGTCAACATTAAAACAAAGACTAGCTTTTGGTGTCTTTAGTATTAAACAGTCTTCAGAATTGGTTCCTCCCTGTGAGAAAAATGTTACTGTTACATGAGACCTTTTATTTTCACCGGCTGCACTGATCTGAGGGGGATATTTATTCCAGTTTGGCCAATGGAGTTCCACGGTCAACTCATTAGCCTTGATAGTTGGTAGATGTAAAACTTAGATAGCTAATATAAAAGGCAACATGAGATTAAATGTTCCTGTTTTCTGCTGATGTGACTTAAATCTGCATAAAAACATGATAAAACACTGATAGACAAATTTATTACTTAAAATGAGTGAATAATGTAAAGTTTTGTATTACCAGAAAAATCCCGGAAATTGGATTCCCAAACACCGGTAAAATCCCAGAATCCAGGATGGTCAAAATTGAATTTGCTTTTTCCAAGCACTGAAAAACGGTGGCCTTGGCAATAATTTATGGTCAGAAAATTCTATCTCTATAACCTGTATTGAGGAAACATGTAAAGATGCAGTAATAAAGAAAAAATCAATCCTAGTGGCCAATTGACCTTTTTGAAAGATTGGATGTACTGTCCGATGAGTAGACAGATAAGCATCTTTTAAATTAGATGTTGAAATTACAGATTTCAAAGTAGACATATAACAAAAAACCTTAGAAGTGGTAGACCTCACACCCTTTTCTTGCTTATCAAGTCCACAATTAATATCCCCTCCTAGAATCATAGCCTGAGAAGATAGTAAATAAGGCTGAATATGCTTAAATAAGGAGACTCTATCAGCTTTAGTTTGGGATGCATAAACATTAACAAACCTAAAATAAAGGTTATTCATTTTAGTATCTAATATCAGAACACACCCAGGTATTAAATCCATTAACTTAAGTAAATGCATATTCAAGTCAGAGCAAAATAAAATTCCCACCCCTGAACAGACATCTGAACGTATGGACAAAATATGAGGGACCATGATGCCAAAATTCAGTAGCAGGTCCCAATTCCAAAACAGTATGCAATCTGGTATCCTGTAAGAAAATAACTTGCAAATAACTGGTCAGGAAATAAGACAGAGCCAAACACTTTTTTCTGTGACTGTTAATGCTATTCACATTCAACGTTCCCAATGTCAAGGGGGGACATATAGGCAGAAGAGCGTGAAAACTAAAAATCAAAAACCAGTCAGGGGGGCTTTTTCCTCGTCCTTCGGGATCTACGTTGCTGGACTACAGGAGATGGATGATGAACTTCAGATTTAGAAGGAGGGGGGGGCAACCTGCAAAGACCACAGGGAAGAATACTCCGAATCACCATCTGAAAGTTCAGAGGACTGAAAGACCTCATACCTATTACTTTAAGGAAAATCCAAAGTCTTAGATATTTTGGGGCTGGTTGTTCAGCTACCCGAGACCTTCTGGAGGATCGTTTGCTAACTTGGGGGGAGCATGACCATAGAAGAAGTCTCTCTCAGCACTATCTCCTCAGAAGGGGAAGTATCAATACTATCTGGGGGAGGCGGGGGAAGGGGAGGGGAGAAGGCTCTGCTGCCTTCTGTAAGGTAGGTGAACTGGGAACTGCATCAGGGGGAGGGAGCACAGTATGAACATCAGGCCATCCTGGGGAGGTGGGAAAAGAATCCCTTTGAGCTATAGCTATAATCAGCCACTGTTCAACATCATCAGAGGGAGTCATATTAGTTATGAACTGCCCAGGTACAACTTTGATATGTATGGCCCACAGAGTCACACAGGTTAAACTTAGGCTCATTAAGACAATTCCTGCTAGTGTGATCCAGTTCCTGACAGAGGTTGCATTTCACCTGGTCACAAAGGCTACTTAAGTGAGTACATGAGCCACATTTATAACACGCCTTTGGCTGACCCGCATAGAATAACACACCCCATCCCGTCCTAAAAAAAAAAACAATTAGGAAGGTGACTCAAGCCAGTGTCTGTAACATGAAGCATAACCTTCACCTTCCACCCCCCAGTCCAGATAAGTTCAGTGTCAAAGATTGCCTCAGGAGAACCCAGAATCGAACGTTTTTTCAACCAGTAAATCAAATTGGTGACACTTACCCCCTCATTTCTAAAGAGAACTGTAATATTTTTATATGTAGTCTTAGTAAGAGGGATGGCTTCAAAGGGGGCCCATAAAGGAGTGTTTTTTAAAGTGTTAAACTGTGCCCCAAACTTCTGTAACCCAGCATTCAGCTTGAAGCTAACATCAGAAGTGGACTCCCCAGACTCATGTATAAGGGCATAAATTTCATTGAGAGAAACCAGCAGCACCCTTACATACAGAGGGGCATAAGTTGCCAAAGTGTTTGTGCGGCCAGCCAGTTCGAGATGTCCAGTTCAAGGTTTCAGCTCATTGACTCAGCTAAGCCAATCGGCCTTGGCTATGCATAATCAGCTCAAGTCATTTGCTCATACATCATCAGACCAGCTGCTTGACGAGGACCATGAAGGAACCCTCCCTCCTGCTTCAAGAAACATCTCCACAGGTCTTATTTCATCAGCTCATCTCCAGTGCCTGGGTACAGTGAGTTGAAATCAGGGTCGCTCCCTGCAACAAGCTTTAATAATCATTGCGGTACAACCTAATCTCCATTTCACTTCAAGTTTAATGGTTCAAGAGATTGGGCCTTCCAGCCACCGGACACAAATAAAACTGTGCTTGCCAAATCATCATGTCTTCTTTTATCAAGGGCCCCAACAACAGTTGCAACCCCAGGCACCATTTAGGCTAGTCTATTTTCCATCTAGGTACCCAGTATATTTATGGGACTGCAAAGTGGGACTAAATGCATGCCAGTATCCTGGCTCAAACCAGTGAAGATAAAATCATTTGACCAGATTTTCCCCTTCCTTGTTATGCTCCCCCTAAATAAACCTGATTAGTGTTGCAATGTTATATTGCCTCACTCATGTTTACTGGTGGTCTTTTTCTATATTTAGAATATTCCTGAATGTGCATGCCTGATAACCATTGTTTGCAGGGGGTTCCAGGAGCTCACACTGAAGCCCAGACCTCGGTAAGTGGGAAACCTATGAGCACATCATTAATGTCTGTTGACAAATGTATTGTGAATGTTGTGAGAAATTACTGCTTGTTCCAAGGTCTAGGGCCACTAGGTGGGGTAGTGGACAGTTATAGCTTCCCAGAGGGCTGCAGCAAATTTAATAAATACACACTGAAACCTTACTCTGAGTGGAGGCACCAAAACACTGTGTTTACCGTGGGTGGGTAAACCCTGGTACTGGCTAGTTACAAACCCAGGCCCCTCAACCTGTGGATGATAATACAGGCAGGGGTTGTAACTCTAGAAGTAGCACCACCTAGGGGTTACATGTAAATGCTTCTTCTTTGAATTCCTTACTTAAGCAGCAGTGAAATTATACATTCTAGAAGCCTGTTTAACAAGCAATGTAAAGTTTAATATACAGAGCTGCAGTGGTACTGGAAGAGTGGTCCTGTTGGGGGGGACTGGGATGTGGGTTTTTCTTCTCCTAGCAGGGTGCTCAGCTTTAGGGCTGATCACTGGGCAGGAATGTCTGCAGGCAAGGCAAGACAAATGTTATTTTTCAGGTGTACAATCCTGGCTCTGGGTGCTACACAACAGTAACAAATCTATCATAAAATGACAAAGGAACAATAACTTTTCCAGTCTACAAATTATCTCTTTCATAAATTAAAATCAGTAAAACCAGAAGAGGGTAAGGGGGAAGAGAGGGCCATCTTATAGATGGTATGGCCAACTCCAGGGTTCTGAATTAAGTTTTGCAGTCACTAGCCAGCAAGTCTAGTGATTGAGAAAATTTACTAGCCCCACAGACTCTTACACTAGCCCAGCTGAAGTACTTTTTGTGTGTGGTGTATATCACTTTCCATATGTGAGCAGAGCCAAGCAAGAGGTAAATATGGCAGCTGTCAGTTTTTTAAAATTCCACTGGCTCATAGATTTTTCCCTGTTATGTGTCCTGCTGGTCATCACTTGTTTTTAGCGTGAGCAGATGATTTGCCACCGGACAACTCGTCGAGGACTAGACATCATGGAATAATGGTCACGCAGTCAAAAAGGTGCCAGTCAAGTGGTCGAAATTAAAAGTAGTCGCTAGCAACAAAGGGCAAACTATAGTCACCTAATAAAGGACAAATAGTCACAACAATCATTAAAATTACTTTATTCATAAACATAAAAAATACATAGTATAGTAATTCAGTTCCTTGTGGAAATGTAGCAATAGCAATTTATTTTGGTAACAGCATTCAATAATGTGTGCAAATACAGCTGTGCAAATGTAGCAAGTAAGCAAGTAATTAAACTAATGTGTAAGTAAGCTAACATGTGCAATAGTAGATGCTGTGCAAATTACGCAAGTCTGTCGTGAAAGTAAACTGAATGAATGAATGAAGGATCATAGTGACTGACAATATTTATACACCAGGATGTAGTAATGATTAATTCTAGATGAAACTGGGAATAGGTTCAAGCAAATACAGGATTGAGTAGATTGCATTGTGTGTCTTTAAATGTAAGTGGATGTTGGGGCCGAAATCAGTGATGCACTATATGAAAATGAAGGAAGTGAAGAAAGTGAAGGACTTTCAATGGTTGTACAGTTACTCTACGTTGGGTAAGTGTTTTACAATGAATCACTAGCTATGTCGCAATGTTTTCGTTTTCGTCGCAAGATGCGGGTGTTCCATATTGTCTGCGGCATAAAAGACGGCAACTGTTTGTCTTATTGACTTTTTGACCACGACGTCTTAACTGCAACAGTTTATACCATGACCGCATGCCATTTTTAGCCATATGTTAGACACATCTAATGCATGGATAACAACCAGTCAGAGTGCTCAAAATCCTTTGCCCATTTTGTAATTTTTTTCTGAATGGCAGATGTTAGAAAAAATATTTTTTAAATAGTGATATATTTTTTAGCACTTTATTTTCCCTCCTATAGCACAAATAATTTAGTGCCCCATATTAAAAGGTCTGAGTTTGCTCCTTAAAAAGATCTATCCTGAGCACAAATTAGTGCTATGCCCTGAATTTGCTATTTTAAAACAAGTTTGGAGCAAAGTGTGAGTGACCTAAATATTTTTGAACATAGCCCCTACAGCAAACCACAAACTGAGGCACTAAAGAGTACACTCAGCACAACCCTCATGCCCCTGCTGACCACAGAGATATAAGTGGACAATGAACACATGCAGGTTGTGAAACAGTAAACTTAATTAGGGTGTCCAAAACCTGTTAGCGCTTTGCACTAAATTGCTACCGCATATTTGCAAGTGCCCATGCACATGACCTTTGATTATAAATGAAGCCCTAAGAGGTCATTTGCATCCCATTATGTCCTCCTGCAGCTGCACAATGGTTGATGGGTTGTAGTCTTTCAGGGCACATTCTAGAAACTGAGGTGCTTTCTCATTTGTACTTGCCTCTCTGGGTTGAGGGTAGAGGTTACTAGACTCTGGTCTGAACTGGCAGGGGTGCAGAGGACATCCTGCCCACCCAGGGGCAACCAAGTCTACCATTGCTCCCCAGAGGATACCTATGCAGAGTGGTTCAACATCGGTGGACTCTGGGAGGGTGGTAGTGGCAGGAAGGGAATACACTAGGATATCCTACGGCTGGTCTTAGACACAGTCCTTACCCCGATCACATGCCTCATCAACCACTCTCTTTGCCTGGGGAGGTTCCAGCTGCCTGGAAAGTCGCCACTGTCACCCCTATCTTTAAAGGTGGTGATAGGACTGTGGCTGGAAACTATCGACCGATCTCCATTCTCTCTCCTCTCTCCAAGGCCTTGGAAAAAGTGGCGGCCTCTCAAATCTCTGACTACCTCTCCACCTACAATGTCCTTTGTCCTGAGCAGCATGGCTTCTGAGAGGCCACAGTACCAACACAGCCCTCCTAGAGTTTTCCAACTTTCTCCCTCCTCCTTAGACACTGGTTCTCTGGCTGGTGCTGTCTTCATTGACCTCTAAGCTTTCAACACTGTCTCCCACCCCTCCTTCTTGATGCCCTTAGTCTCTCTGGTTTTGCTACTGGGCCTATCTCCTGGTGCACCAGTTATCTGTCTGACCGCTCTGGCGTGTAAAATTAATGGGACCTACTCAGACATCTGTCCCATCTTTTCTGGGGTTCCCCAGGGCTCCATTCTGGGCCTTACTATTCTCCCTTTACCTTAACACCCTACCACGCTCTTGCTCGGGAACATTCTATTGTACGCTGATGATGCAGTCATCTTTGCCTCAAGTCGTAACCCTACTGCCCTCCAGGACTCGCTGCAGAAGTCCTTCACTGAAGCCGAGGGCTGGTTCAAAGAACATAGATTGGTGATAAATCTTAAAAACAAAACCATGTTCTTCACTCATCCCAAAACAAGTCCTGCAACTTCAAACTCCTCATTCACTCTGGGTCCTCATTCCCTCAAACAAGTTTGCTCCTATAAATACCTAGGGATCCATTTTGACCCCTCCCTCTCCTTCCATGGACACATCGCTGCCCTAGCCACTGCCACTAATATCCGATTGGGCATCTTACATCGGTATAAACACTGCCTCCCCGAGGCTCTTGACTTCGATCACCTCCTCTATCCTGTCCCTAGTGGACTATGGACTGCCAGTGTATGGTGCTGCTGATCAGACTGCACTCCATAAAATTCGCACTACTCTGAATAAGGCCTGCAGGTTAATTACTGGAGCACCTAGGATGACACACACCTGTCTACTGTATGCTAAAGCGCTGGTACTTGATCTCGATGAGCGCCTCAAATATCTTACCTGTAACCTTACTAAAAAGACCCTCCTTGGGCTTTCCCCACCAGGATTGACCACCACCATAAGCCACTCTGTCCCACTAGTTCATACTCAGACCTCTGGGAAAACCTCTCTTGTTATCCCTAGAGCTAGGACCTCTCACAGCCAAAGAGCCTTCAGCTTTAGGGCCCCCTCCTGGTTCAACACACTGCCCCCCTCCATCTCCGAAGCTCCAACTATATCGTGCTTCAAAACTTCCTTACGTAACCACCTTATTAACACCGATGCTGTAACTGCCACTAGTCAAAGCTGTGGCTCAATACTTACAGGACAAAGCTTATTACTAAGCTGCTAAGGACGACATAACTCTGGTATTGTTTGCATCCATCCTACCTGTACCAGCTTGTTTGTATCTATGTCTTAATTTTACTGTTATACTTATGTGTTGTACTGCTATACTGTGTATTTTGGTTTGTCTTACTGTGACAAGGTACTTTTGTAAATGAGCCTATGGCTCAAAGGTTTTCCAAACTGCTGTTTAAATAAATAAAATAAATAAACACTCCTCAGCCTGTACCACCGCAGGATTCCTTTGCCATACTGGTGAGATGGGGCAGCTGAGAGGAGGTACCAGTAGCACTGGTAAGGCAGAAAGTGAGGGTCCTCAGAAGTGGAGGCCACAAGAAGTGGGAAAGAGGCCCCCAGCCAAAGAGGAAGTGGCTGGTTGTGGGGGAAATCTATTGTTTGGTGGAGAGGGAAGTGAAGCACAGTACCTGAGAGGTGCTTCAGCTTCGAAGGATGGTGAGCATGGCCAGAGGATTGCTAGTTTAGCAGGAGATGGGAAGGAGCTAGATGTCATTGCCCATTTGGGGTAAAATGACCTGACAAAGGTTATGGTAGTGGTAATGCAGGGAAATTTCAGGGAGATGGGGAGGGACCACAAGAAGATGGCATGCACAGTGGCTTTTGTGGAGGTGTTTCCTGTGTATGGCTGGGGAAAGCAAAGGGCACTCCGCACCAAGGCATTTAACAACTGGTTGAAGGCATGGTACATGAAGACAGGCTTCGGCTACATTGAGAACTTGGGGCCAACCTGAGAGGAAATGAGCATCTGTAGAGGAGGTGGCCTGCATCCTTCCAGGAAGGGAAACACAGTCCCATCTTTTCAACTTGTCCCTTGTGTAGAGTGCCCTACTGTCAATCTGGAAAACCGCTCATGTCATTCCCTTGTTCAATTCTGGTGATCCAAGCGATCTAAATAATTACAGGCCCTTATCCCTGCTTCCTATCCTTTCTAAAATGCTCAGGAAACTGGTTAATACTCAACTTAGGAAATATCTGGACTCCTTTAATCTGCTCAACCCTGTTCAATCAGACTTTAGGCCATGCCACAGTATGATATCTGCACTTGCAAAGGTCACTAATGACTGGCAGAATGCTTTAGATGTCAAGAATTACTTGTGTGCCTTATTCCTTGACCTAAGCAAGGCATTTGACACAGTGGCTCATGACTTGCTTTTGGTCACTCTACTAAACATTGGTCAGGACTCCATAGCATTAAAACAGTTTACTAGTTGCCTGACTGATCATTTTCAGCAGGTTAAATCAGATGGAGACCTTTCTCCCCTGAAAGCACTGAAGAGAGGCGTGCCACAGGGGTCTAGCTTGGGACTACTACTTTTTGCATTTTACATCAACAACATTGATGCCGGTATCAGATCAGCCAATATTCATCTTTTTGCTGATGATACAGTCCTTTATATCATAGAATCATAGAAGCCTTACAGTAGAAAATGACCATCCAGCCCATCTAGTCTGCCCTTTTTTTCCACCTACACCTCCCCCTCCCTGCCAGCCCCCACCCCCAATACTCAGCCCCATATGCTTGTCCCATGCCCTCTTGAATTCTTCCAATGATCTAACCCCTACCACTCTGTCTGGTAGTCTGTTCCAGGGCTCCACCACCCTCTCCATGAAGAAACACCCTCTCACATTGTCCCTGTATCTTTTTCTTTGCAGTCTGAGGCTGTGCCATCTAGCTCTGACCCCCCTCCTTGCTCTTAAGTAATCCTTCTTCTCCCACTTTATATAGCCCCTTCACATATTTAAAAGTTACAATCATGTCTCCCCTTTCTCTCCTTGTCTCCAGCGCGTACAGATCTAGCTCCTTACACTTCTGCTTATATGACTTTCCCTACATACCCTGCACCATCTTGACTGACCTTCTCTGAACCCTCTCCAATGCATCTATATCCTTGCAGAGATGTGTCCTCCAGAACTGAACCCCATACTCCAGGTGCGGCCTCACCATGGCTTTGTAAAGGGGCATTATTACCTTCCTCCTTCTGCTAGGAATGCCCCTGCCTATGTATGCCAACATTCCATTGGCCTTTCCCACCACCCTGCTACATTGGATTCCTACCTTAAGGTTTGAGGAGACTATGATCCCCAGATCCCCTCTCCTGTTCTGTTACTTTTATTTCTTCCTCAGGGTGTACCCTTCTCTTCTGTTCCTACTCCTGAAGTGCATCACAGTGCATGTCTTGACATTAAATTTTAGCTGCCACATTCCAAATCATTTTTTGAGCATCTTTAAGTCCTCCCTCATGTCCTCCACCCCCCATGGGGTGTCCACCCTATTGCATATTTTTGTGTCATCAGCAAAAAAGCACCCCCCCTCAAATCCTCTGCAATATCACTGATGTAGATGTTGAAGAAAAGCAGACCCAAAATGGACTCCTGTGGCACTCCACTCTTCACCGTCACCTTCCCAGAGTGCAGCCCGTTTAGTACCACCCTCTGAGTTCTTCCTGCCAGCCAGACCTCTACCCAGTTTGTTATTTTCCTACTCAACCCCAGGCTTTCCATCTTGCTTACCAGCCTCCTGGGAGGATGACATTAAAGGCCTTACTGAAGTCCAGATAGGCCATGTCCACCTTCCCCCCAGTCAATCACCTGAGTCACCCAATCAAAGAACTGAATTAGGTTTGTCTGGCAAGACTTCCCCTTCATGAAGCCATGCTGTCTGTTGTCCTTCAAACCACTCTCCTCCAGGTTATCCACTACCCTCTCCTTGATTAAGGCCACCATTACCTTCCCACCACTGACGGGAGGATGACAGGTTGGTAGTTCCCCCTCACCTCCTTACTACCTCCATTGTGTAAAGGCACTACACCCAACCTCTTCCAGTTCTCCGGCACTCAACCCGTATCCAGGGAAAAGTTGAAGAGCCTTGTCAAATGTGCGGCCAACTCCTCCTTCAATTCTCTGATCACCCTGGGGTTTAATCTGTCAGGCCCCATTGCCTTGTCCACCTTCAATCTATCTAGCTCTGCCTTAACCCTATGCACAGTGAATGGGCTCAAATCCATCCATTTACCCTCCTTCCCTTTCAATTTTCACTCAGATCCCCTACCATCCTCCTCCTACTCCTCCTTCTCCATGAATACTGAGCTAAAGAAGGAGCAGAACCTGGCCAGGGAAATTAGGAGAGGGAACAAGGGGTTCTTTAGATACATTGGGGAAAAAAGGGTGAAGGGGCAGATTAGCAGGATTAAAACAGGGGAGAGATGGGCACAAGACCCGGGGGAGCAGGCTGAGGTACTAAATGAGTACTTCACCTCAGTTTTCACCAAGGAAAATGGGGGTGCTGCATCATACATGGGAGGAGACAGTGATACTGAGGAGGGGGGACCCTCACCGATCGGCAGGTCTGGGGAGAGGGGGAGGCATCAATGGCAGGAGGGGGGGGGAAGGCTAAGCAGGGAGAAGAGGTAGCGGGAGTGGAAATCACAGCAGAGAACATGAGGGAAGCCCTCAGGTCCCTTAAGATGGAGAAAGCACCGAGGCCGGATAAATTACATCCCAGAGTGCTGAAGGAACTTGCAGATGTCCTGGTGAAACCCCTGGCAGAGCTTTTCACCATCTCTCTGAAGACAGGGTGGGTGCCCCAGGACTGGAAGATGGCGCATATAGTGCCTATCCACAAGGGAGGATCAAGGGAGGTAGCAGGGAACTACAGGTCTGTCAGCCTGACATCAATGGTGGGCAAGAAGATGGAGGGCATTGTCAAGGAGAGGCTAGGGGGGAACTGGAAAAGACAGGGTGCCTGGACGATAGGCAGCATGGATTCATCCCGGGGAAATCATGTCAGACAAACCTTGTGGAGTTCTATGAATGGGTGACGAGTGCCTTGGACCTGGGTATACCAGTGGACGTCCTCTTTTTAGACTTCAGCAAGGCATTTGACTCTGTTCCTCATGAGGGCCTGTTGGATAATCTGGGAGAAATGGGGGTGGTGAACCAGATGATCATATGGATAGGCAATTGGCTCCAGGACAAGACCCAGAGGGTCATAGTTGGCGGGATAGTCTCATCCCCAAGGAGGGTCATTAGTGGGGTCCCACAGGGATCGGTCCTTGGGCCCCTCCTGTTCAACGCCTATGTCTCTGACATAAGGACAGGTATCAGGAGTGAAATGAGTCTCTTTGCAGATGATTCAAAACTGGGGGCGGTGGTGGATGGGGAGGAGGGGGGTGGCCCTACAGGGGGACCTGGAGGCTCTGGAAAGATGGTCTAGAAAGTGGAGGCTGAGGTTCAATGCAGGGAAGTGCAGGTACTGCACCTGGGGCCAGAAACCTGGCCAAGTGTACACCCTGGGGGAATGCTACAAGTCTCGATGGCTGAGAGGGACCTGGGGGTGGTGGTGGATGTCAAGATGAACAACTCGGAGACTTGTAGGAGGGCAGCAGCCAAGGCCAACAGGATGCTGGGATGCATCGCTAGGGGGATCACCTCCAGAAGGAGAGAAGTGATACTCCCTCTGAATAACTGCTTGGTGAGGCCGCACTTCAAGTACTGAGTGCAGTTTTGGAGGCCACACTTAAAGAGGGACATTAAACTCCTGGAGAGGGTCCAGAGGAGGGGCTTGGGGGACAGGACCTATGGGGAGAGGCTAGAAGAGCTAAATATGTACACACTGATACATAGATACATAGACAGTGTCGGCAGATAAGGGCCTATGGCCCACCCAGTCTGCCCATTTGAGTTTGTAAGTTCAGTTTATGTTTTCCTAGAAGTCTGTTGCCCCTTACCCCTGACCTCCAGAATTCCTTTATGTCTATCCCATGCATTCTTAAATCCCATGATTGTTTCAGCCCCCACCACTTCCTCTGGCAGGGTGTTCCACTTGTCCACCACCTGTTCTGTGAAGAAATTCTTCCTCACATTTCCTCTGAATCATCCTCCCTCCAACTTCATCCCATGCCCTCTAGTCCTGGAACATCTTTTTTGCTTAAAAATAGTGAATTCCTGCACCCTGTTCCTCCCTGTAAGATACTTGTATGTCTCTATCATATCCCTCTCTTCCTCTCCCTCTTCTGCTCCAGGGAGTACATGTTCAGTTCCTTCAACCTGTCCTCATAGGACTTGTGATGCAATTCATGTACCATCTTTGTTGTCCTCCTCTGAACCTTCTCTACCCTGTCTATGTCCTTATGTAGGTGAGGTCTCCAGAACTGTACACTGTACTCCAGGTGGGGCCTCACTCATGTCTTGTATAGTGGAATTATGACCTCCCTTTTCTTGCTGGTGATGCCCACACCTATGCATCCCAGAATCCTATTTACTTTACCTGCTGCCTTGTCACACTGTTTCCCTACCTTGAGGTCATCAGAGATGATAACCCCAAGATCCCTTTCCTGCTTGGGGCATGCTATATCCTCACCCCCCAACTGATATATTGTGCCAGGGTTTTTGTGCCCCATATGCATTATCTTGCACTTCTTTGCATTGAATTTCAACTGACAAACCCCTGACCATTCTTCAAGTTTCTGCAGGTCCCTTCTCATTCTGTCTATACCCTCTGGTATGTCTACTCTGTTACACAGCTTTGTGTCATCAGCGTACAGTGAAATTCTGCCTTCTAGGGTCTGCGTAATGTCACTGATGAAGATGTTGAATAGGACTGGACCCAGCACTGATCCCTGTGGTACCCCATTGGTCACTCTTCCCTCTGTGGAGTGACAGCCATTTACCACCACCCTCTGTGTCCTGCCGCCCAGCCAGTTACCTACCCACCACACTACTGTCCTGCCCACACCCATATTCCCCAGTTTGTGTAATAGTCTTCTATGTGGCACAGTGTCAAAGGCCTTGCTGAAGTCCAGATAGGCCATGTCCACTGCCCTCCCCTGATCCACCTCCCTAGTCACCCAGTCAAAAAATGCAACTAGATTGGTCTGACATGACCTCCCCCTGGTGAAACCATGCTGCCTTGGGTCCTGTAGTCCATTGACAACCAGATGTTCCACCAATCTCTCTTTCAGTAGTGCTTCCATGATCTTCCCCACTACTGAGGTGAGGCTGACTGGTCCGTAGTTCCCCGCTTCCTCTTTGTTCCCACTTTTGTATAAGGGGACTACATCTGCTGTCCTCAGTCTTTGGGTACCTCCTGTTTCCAGTGATCAGCTAAACAGGATAGCCAAAGGTTCAGCCACCACCTCTCTTAGTTCTTTAAGGACCCTGGGGTGCACCCCATCTGGCCCCATTGCTTTATCAACTCTTATTACTTCCAGTTCCTTCAGGACCCTTTCTAGTGTAAAGGGACTTGAGTCCATTTCTGCACCATTCTCACCCCTTGTACTCCCTTCAGACCCATTATCCTCCTCTTCCTCAGTAAAGACTGAGCAGAAATACCTGTTCAATATGTCAGCTGTACTGTTGTCATCCTCCAAGTGACCCCCATCCTCCCCCTTCAGTCTCACTATCCCTCCCTTTACCTTTCATTTTTCACTAATGTATCTGTAAAAAGTTTTGTTCCCCCTACCCACTGATTTTGCAATGTGTTCTTCTGTCTGAGCTTTGGCTTCCCTTACTGACCTCCCTGCCTTGGAAGAGAGAAGGGACCGGGGGGGGGACATGATAGAGGTCTTCAGATACATGAAGGAGGTAAATAGGGGAGGAGCAGTCAGGGTGCCTCAAAGGAAGGAGGAGGGGGCAACTAGAGGGCATGGGTGGAAGCTGGTGGGGGGAAGATTCAGGGGAGAAAGGAGGAGGTGCTACTTCACTGAGAAGGTGGTGGAGCCATGGAATGTGCTGCCCAGGGGCCTGGTGGAGGCAGAGACAGTGGAGGGGTTCAAGAGGGGGTGAGACAGGTACAGGGGAATGGTTCTGGAAGCAAAATCCAATGCAGCGAGAATATCCAGAACTGGGAAGTGAGAAGCCAGAGAAGGCAAGGGGGGCAACAAGGTCAGCTCTCAGGGTGGGGGCTGACCAAATGAAGAGACGCGAAAGACCATTAGGCCTATTCTGCTGACATTTTAGTATGTTAGTAAGTACTTATTTAATAACTCTGCTTTTTCACAGTCACTTTCCAGTTTTATTCCTCCCCCCAGCATAGTAATCCCCTGTCTTGCCCTTCTCCTCTCCATCACACATCTGAAAAGGTTTTATCCTCCCTTTTGGTCTTTTTTGCTATTTTCTCCTCAGTATCTGCTTTTGCCCTTCTGATTTTCTTCCCTGTCAGACTCCTCTTTTCCCAATAATCTTCCTTATCTTCCGCTTGGAGTGTCCTCTAAAATTTTCTGAAAGCCCTCCTCCTTTCCTTGACTTCCTTGCTCCAGAGTTGACCTGTAGGGATCTGCAACTGGATTTTAATCATCTGCAGCTAAACCTGCTGAACAAAAAACTTCTTCTAAATGCCTAAAAAACTAAGGCTATGTTCTTCTCACCATTAGCCAATGCTTCATTTCCCAGTATCCAAGGTACAGTACCTCAGATTACTACGATTCTAGGGGAATCCTTAGAATTCATGGCCAGATTTAAATATCGGGGGCTTTGGATTAACCATAAACTATTCATCACAAATCATATTGAAGAATTATCAAAAAAATTGAAACAGAGACTTGACCTCTTTTATTTACTCAGGATGCCACACAAAAGGATGGTTCAAACCACTGTCCTATCACTTTTGGACTATGCTGATTTCCTATATGGTCAAGAACCAAACTCTGCTTTTTCTAAGTTTGATACTCTCCTCCATCAAGCTATACGATTTATCACTGAAGCACCTTATTCCACCCATCATTGCTCCCTTTACTCCCTAGTTGACTGAACATCTTTCCAATTTAGAAGGCAAGAAGACACCACCTTCTGGACTTTGAGAGCAATTACCATGAAGCTTCCACAGTACACCTCTGACTGTGTACCCTTCTGAACAGTAGGTAGCTATTCCCTGAGAAGCCTTTCATACATTTCTCTAATTGTCCCTAATGCCCACACATATTTTGGCAGATCCACTATAAGTTATGCACTTCCCCAACTGTGGAACAAACTTCAAAAATCCTTGAAGTTGGCTGTCCCTATAAAATTGCCCACATTCAAAATGCTGCTTGCTTGCTCTTTCAAGTAGTCCTGCAGCTGCTTCCCCTGATGACCTTCTAGTGGATATTTGGTCTTACCACCACGCCCTTCTGGTTATCCCTTTGTTACTCCTTCTGTTATTCGAATCTCTCCTTATCCTTTTGTACCCCTCCCCAGGTGATCTCCATGTACATACTGCATACATTACTGTACATTTCGTGTTTGCATATATTGTATATAATGTTGTGTTTTCTATGCATTAATTGGTGATTTCTGCCCTTGTGTACTCCAATGTTAACTATTTGTATATTCTTTTTGTATGCACCCCACTACTTTGTTGTATGTTTGATGTGTACCTTTCCAGGTCCACCTTGTAAATGAGTACACTCAGTGGTGCTTCGCCCGGTAAATTAAAGATTTATTGATTGGTAGGCTTAAATGCTACTTGGATGAGTATTTAAACTAGCTAGAGGGGAGGCTGGAAAACCAAGAGAAACAAAAATTGTCACGAGGTGATGAAGCAGCAGTGTGGGAGGGCCTGAGGGGAGTAAACTTCTCTAGGGCAGGGGCACAAGAAGATGCAGGTGGAAACAAGGCAGAGGATCAGTAGGGTATAAATCATGGAGAAGGAATAAAGGAGTAAAGAAGACAGGTAACAGAGAAAATAAAAAAGGAGATGTGGGTCAGGAGGAGATCCAGGGAACAGCACAGGTATGAAAAGGGGGAACAGGGAAGCAGGCAAGGAGGAAATAAGGTATGGAGAGCAATGATCATCAATGCAAGGAGTCTGAAAAATAAAATTCCACACCTGGAAGCCATCATGGCAGAGGCTAGCCTGGATTTGGTGGCAATAACAGAGCCAGGGTGCACTAGCAGCCATGACGGGGACATGACCATACTGAGCTACTCTCTATTCAGGAAAGATGGGGCAGGAGGAGAATGGGTTGTACTATATGTGAAAGAGAGAGGGAATGAAGGCAACAGAGGTACCGGAGCACTGAGAAGAAAAGGAAGGGCTGGAGGTGCTGTAGGTCATCCTGGAGGCAGGCCATGGGACCACTATCCATACAAGAGTGCACACAGATCTGCAACACATAGAGAGGAAATGGATAAGGAACTAGGGAAAGCCATCATTGGGATGGCAAGTAAGGGGAAGGTACTGCTACTTGTTGACTTCAATCTGCCAGAAGTAAAGTGGAGCCTTCCAGCTGCAGCTTCAGCAATCAGCAGGGCCATTCTTGATTCCTTACAAAGGGTTTGTCTTAGGCAGCTACACACAGAACCCACTAGGGACAGGGCAGTGACAGACCTGGCGCTTACAAACAGGGACAGTATTGCAGATGTCACAGTGGGGGTATCCTGTTATAATCACGAGTAAATAATAGTGACTTTTAAACAGCGATTACACAATAGCAAGAATTAAATTAGCAAGCAGTACAAATGAGCGCATTACTGAATTACCGATTATCCAGACTTAAAAATACTAAGTCTCCTAAATTGCGAGCAATTAGCTTCATGGTTCAACATTCAGCTGCGAGACTGACAATGCACCACATGATTTCAAACCACAGTACTACATTATGCAATTTCAGACAGATGAAAGCAGTCACTGCCCAATTTCAAACCAAATGTAAACTTCAGGAGAGAGTGATTTAGATAGATGAAAGCAGTTACTGCCCAATTTCAAACCAACAAACAAATGACGTGCAATCAGTTCTTGCTCTCTCTCTCTTCAATGTCTGTTAGCCAGCATCAAATAAATAAGAAGGTAGCATACCTTACAATGGATTTCCCTTAATTTAAAATGCTAATCACATGGGCACCATCCTTGTGTTGCATGTCAACAATGTGAAGTGATGCAATGCATTTCCTGTGGTCAGAAGTGCGAACAGTGCTTTAAAAAAAAATCTAGGTCAGCCACATATGAGCCATGCAATTACAAATTTAGCTTGGGCACATCAAAAGAATGAAAATGATTTCCAATTAATGCCAATTAAATTAAAATCATAACTTTTAATTTCTTTTAAAAAATGCAAATTAGAAAAAATAAGCATACAACTTCTAATTGGAAAAAAAAAGGTCAAATCAATTGGTGTTTAAAAAAAAACAAAAAAAAAATGGCCAAAGCCAGTAATACAGAACCACAATCACAGGCTGTTTGATTTAAACTTTGCTTTAACATTGAAAGTGGAAGTTATAAGCCAAGGGCTCTAAGGTACTCATAGCATGATCTTGACTTGTATTCTGGCACAATTGCTGTCACTCTTTCACTGAGGTCTTTATACTTCCTTTGGCTTCACTGTTGCCTGCCCCTGGCAAAAGCTGCTCCAGCTTTAACTTGGTCATCATCTCTTCATTTTTAATGCACTCAATAAACTTCAAAATGCTGCGATGGCATTCACCCAATCTGCTATTAAATCCTGTGCGCCATCCCTCTACTGCATTATTTGTACGAGCAAGACCCCTGGTTGTGGCTTCATGACAGTTCCGGTGCTCTGCTAGAAATGCTGCTCTTCTACATGCTGACTGATCTCATGGTCTCCTAGCCCAATTATCTACATAGTAGTCTACCAGTGGCAAAATAAATTATTTTTGCTGTTGAAAAAAATCCCAGTCATGCATCTCTTCAAAGGTGGTAACAACATCTGTTGTGGTAACAAATGCCAGTGAGAGCAGCATATGTAAATTTAGTGCAAAATCAGGGTCAGAACAGTATTTTTCTTGTACCTTTGGACCTTTTTGATTTTTCACCACACTGTCTGGGCAAAATGGAAGGAACATCCCCTGACGTGGGTATTAAGAAACACGGATGAAAATGCCTTCCAGGCCGACCTTTCAAAATCCATGATTGCAGTTGTGGGGCTCAGGGCAGTACATATTGTTTTCAGCTGTGTGAGCATGTGTAAATATGATGCTGTCCTGCTTGAACACATGAGCACATACAGAGCAGTCACAACAGTGCCAGACTGTAACCCGTGCACTTTATATAGCTGGTCAAACAATGTTGGGCATGATTTAAATTCCCATCCATCATCCACTCATGACATCCTTTAAGAAAAGATAACTTTCCCTCTGTGGCAAACATTAACCAGAATAAAGCACAAGGGGCCTACATTTCTGGCTTGTTAGAAATTCAACATCCATAGTGAAAATAGACTGCAGCCAAGAGTGTAGCAGCTCAGAGGGTAAGATACCTGCTTTGTATATAACTATCACCTGTGGGTGGAAGGGGGGGGGTGCTGTGCTGCTCTGAGCACGTGCAAGAGTAATGAATTCTGGGACAAGGAAGTAATGAAAAATAAATGTTGGATATATGTGTATTTCTTTGTTATTTTTTGGTTCTCATCCTTATCGCTATACAAAGAGTGCTGCTTTGACGGTGATTTGTAATTGAATGTGAGGTATGTAAATGTTTATTATACAATGGCATAAAAGAATCTTGGACTCTGATTGGTCAGTCTGGGACTGGAGCCGTGATGTTATCCCAGCACAGCATCACAGCTCTAGTCCCAGCACAGAAATGGCCGCATCAAATGTAAAAATTAAAAATGAAATGAATCATTCCATGGCGATTGCTTGATTCTGTGATTCCTGCTCAGCACCCGACCTTACACTTCCCGATTCAAAAAAACAGACCAAATCAAGCCAACAACCCAGCAGACATCCCCCCAAATCCCCAAAGAGTCTATCCCATAAAAAAAAAGCATAAAACTAAAACCCGTCATTAGTTCATGAGAACAGCACGTGGCTGTCCATTTCCGTTAGTGCTTGCAGCTTCGAGCACCCGCTCCTCAGACTCTCCACCTCTTTGCACATTAAACAAATAACATTCAGGCCAGTATCAGGTCCTTTTACCAACTTCTCCCAGTACACAGCCAACAGTGGGAGAAGTCCATGTGTACTAAAAGTGTTGAAAGCAGAACCTGCCCCTCACTGTACACTGTCACTCCCCCACTCCATGGTCGGCTCCCTCTCATTCTAGAAATCTCTCAATAAAGTTTTTTCTGCAGCACAGACATGGAGCGGGGACACGCACTACCACATTTAAAATGAATTTCTCGGTACCAGCCACTTACGATTACATTCTAAATGCCGAAAGTCCAGCTCCTCTCCTCACTCATTCCTAAGGTTCCGTGTCACAGAAATCACCAAATCCCATGGCAGGCAGTGGGACAGTTGAATTAACTTTGTGGACTCTGGAGATAAACACACACACACACACACACACACACACACACACACAAAAAGTGGGAGCCCTGGGACCTCTATAGGAGGCAGCCAAATGAACACACAGACCCACTCATTTACCAGCAGCACCACCTACTGGCCAAAAAATAACTATTTTTTCCTATGTGCACATCCACAATGATAAATGAACTAAAAAGTAAAAAAAAATAAAATACTTCTTTAATCTTTTTTTTCTTTTCTGTAAATGAGCTATTGTATAATAGCAATAACGCACTCCAGGGTGTGGGTTGTGCTGGGATAACCTCACGCCTGGTGTGTTGGCCGCACTCGGCCTGCAGCCTCGTGCCCAAGCACCCCAGGTGTGAGGTTATCTCAGCACAACCCACACCCTGTCATGCATTATTGCTTAATTTATTGCTGGTTTTGAAAGATGGTAAGAACTGCTTGCTCCTGTCAAGAACAGACTGCACGTATATTGGTTTTTCTGGTTCTGTTATTTGAAAAGAGGCACTGGTGTTGATATTTCCCTATGTAGGAACCAAATGCTGCAAATTCCACTTAAATGGTGTTCAAATGGTGTTTCTGTTTACTGATGCAGGCAGGGACCTTACAGACAATTTTTGTGACTGATATTAGAATGGCTGATATCAGGGATCACAATTGAAAGCTGTATAATGGGGAGAATTCTGTTCACTGAGGCAGACAGAAAGAAGAAGCATGCATCGCTATTATTTTCAAGCTGCTATTGTATGAGCAGCGATTTTGTAGGTGTACAGTTGTTGCGATTGCTAACATGTAATCAGCATTTTTGCAGTCACGATTATATTGTCATTACTATCACATGGAACCCACAGTGGGCAGTCCCCTAGGTGCCAGTGATCACCATACAGTGTGGTTTAACGTGGAGATGGGAACAGAGGCAAATCACACAAGGATGAGGGCCTTGGATTTTAGGAGAGGAGATTTTAAAGAAATGAAAGACTGCCTGAGACACTGCCTTGTGTGTGTGTGGAGGGGTAGGGGTCGAGTCACAGTGGGGATAAATAAGGGAGGGCATACTTAAGGCAACCAGCCTCTGCATGAAGGAAGTGAATAAAAGCAGAAGGAAAAAGAGACCATCATGGTCCTCTAGGGAAGTGGCTATGGTGGTGAGTGAAAATAGTGGCATTCAGGAGTTACAAGCAATCACAGAGAGAGGAGGACAGGGAGGTCTACCAAGTAAAACAGATGGACGTAGGAAAGGTGGTGGGGGGAGCAATGGCAGAGACAGAGGAATGGATAGCCAAAGGAGTAGCCAAAGGGGCTAAGACTTTCTTCAGGTACATAAGTGAGAAGAGGAAAATAACTGGAGTGATAGTGAGGATAAGGAGGGTAGCAGGGGAAGAATGCGCAGAAGAGGACCAAGAAGAGCTATCATCCTGAACTGGTACTTCTGCTCAGTCTTCACAGTGGAAGGAGATGGAGACAGACCACCAAGGAGTAGCAAGAACAAGGGGGGGGGGGGTGTGAACACAAGTTCATTTCTAGAGGAAAAGTCCTGAAGGGACTTGCAGCTCTGAAGGTGAACAAAGCTATTGGACTGGATGAGATACACCCAAGGGTACTAAAGGAACTCAAGGAGGTGCTTGCTGCTCCACTGATGATCTTTTTCAACAGTTCCCCACAAACAGGCATGGTTCTGAAGGACTGCAGGAGAGCAGACATGGACCCCCCCCCTTGTTCCTGCTACTCCTTTTTGGTCCTTCTCCATCTCCTTCCACTGTGAAGATCGAGCATAAGTACCAGTTCAGGATGACAGCTTTTCTTGGTCCTCTTCCGCACACAAGGTTTGTCTGTTTGCAGATGACACCAAGATCTGCAACAGAGTAGATGAACCAGATGGGGTGGGAAGAATGAGAAGAGATCTGGATAAACTAGCAAAATGGTCAGAAGAGTGTCAACTGGGGTTTAATGCAAAGAAGTGCAAGATCATGCACAAAGGAAAGAGAAACCCTGAAGCCACCTATAGGCTGGGAGGGGAGTTGCTGGCAGTCACAAGGGAAGAAAGAGACTTGGGCATCATCATCACTAATGACGTGAAATCATCCAAGCAGACCAGTAAAGCAGTAAGTAAGTCTAGGGTGATGTTAGGGTGTATTAGTAGGGGTATTACAAGTCAGAAGAGGGAGGTAATAATCCCTCTTTACAAGATACTGGTTAGGCCCCATCTGGAATACTGTGTGCAGTACTGGAGGCCACACCTTCACAAGGACATTAACCAAATTGATGCAGTCCAGAGAAGGGCAACCAAAATGGTGCAGGGACTGAATCAGAAAACATATGAGGACTGATTAACAGAGCTCAATATGTATACCCTAGAGCAAAGGAGGGAGAGAGGTGATATGATTGAAACATTCAAACACCTTAAGGACATTAACAAGGTGAAAGAGTCTAACATGTTTCAATATAAGAAAAATAGCAGGACAAGAGGACACAGCATCAGATTAGAGGGAAGCCGATTAAGGGGTAATGTGAGGAAGTTCTTTTTCACAGAAATGGTGGTGGATGCATGGAACGGCCTACCTCAGGAAGTGGTGGATATGAATACAGTGCAGGGCTTCAAACAGGCATGGGATAGGCATAAGGGAGCAATACAGATGAGTATGACTAGATAGGCCATTGACAGATCAAAGGCCAATGACACATTTATAAGGTAGAAAAAGAAATGGGCAGACTGGATGGGCCTTGCGGTCCTTATCTGCCGTCAGCATCTATGTTTCTATCTTTCTATGTCCCTCTCCATAAGAGCAGCATCAGGGGGTGGCTAGCAATTATTAGCCAGTAAGTCTTACTTCAGAGGTAGGGAAAATTCATATGCATAAGGTACTTAAGAGTGTTACCTACAGCCGGCCCAGTGGCACTGAGGGCTGAGGCGCTGGCCACTGCACCTCGCTCCACGCCAGCGACTGGTGTTCGGGAACGAGCACTGGTCGCCGGGGGTTGGCTGGGGAGAAGAAGGATTGAGCATCCGAAGGACTGCTCTCCTTATCCGGGGAGGGAGGTCCACAGCAGTCAGTGCGTGGTTGCCTCCTGGTGGAGGCTGGGAGACTGCATGCTTGCTGCATTTAGGAGTGGAGCTGAGGGCAGACGTCCAGAGGGAGTGCGTGCGGACGCGTGCAGGCATGCCCCCCACTGACGTCATTGCACGCCTCTGGTTCTGAAGGGAGGAAAAACAGGCACTCAGTCGAGCGGCTTGATGGCCATCTGCAAGCTTCGCCCGGTGGCCAGGCACCCAAAGCTGGATCGGTGTTCCGTGGGGAGTCTGGGGGGCTCCCTGTGGCCCTGCTGCAGAGGGTACAACTGCAGGGGTATATGGGTGCCTGGGACCACTCGGGTAGAGGCGGACGGTGGCTGGAATCCCCAATCCGATGCAGGGATGAGAAGGGGAGCAGACTGAGGCAGCCAAGATAATGTAGAAGAAAAAAAAAAGTGTTACCTACAGTTAGTGATCTTAACTTAGAAGTCACATCTGGACCACCACAGCTTGTCTCAATCTGCAAAAGGTCTGATAGAGCAACCAATAGGACAATTTTTGTGATTCTCCAAAAATTGGTATTGAGCTCTGTGGCAATGTCAAATGAATTTGTAATGTTTCCTTGTTCATTAGTCAGAAGGAGCATTGCTGGAAAACTGGTCTTTCTCATGAGATTGTTTTGTATTTGCCAATATGCCTGTTAAAAAAGAGAAACAGTGTGTAGACATCAGAAGGAATCAGTTGCTGTTTTGTTTGTTTTAGCAGAAGACCAGCCTGTTTTGTTCTTTTTGTAGCAGGAGACCAGTGAGGGACAAGGAGGTAACAAACTGAGTTGTCTGCCCATCCAGCCATGCCTTGTCTTACTACATAAGCACTGAAATCTGAGTGACATCTGCATCTTCCTGTTCAAGAGCAGGAAGGGTGGGAATAGCAGGTCACAGTTATAGTTGCCTGGCAGGTGGATAAACACACAGCTCAGTAGAAGGAAAAACAGAGAGAGAAGGAGGAGAGAAAGAAAAAAACAAAACACTTTTTTGTTTTACAGGGCAAAGCAAGGACAGGCAGCAAAAAAAAGTAAGATGCTGGTAGTAGTGCAATGCAGTGGTTGTGGGGCAGTAGTCTTCAGGAGGACCTTCTGGATTTTGTGGTACTGCCCCATCTGCAGGCACCTCACTTGGCTGAGGGCTGAGGTTGCTACTCTCCAGGCCGAGTTGCCTAGGATTCAGGGAACCTCCTCCCCCACTCAGGGACCACCAAGTCTACCACCACTTCCTTGAAGGTTGCCTAGCAGAAGGAATGGTTGGACTACAATGGGCTTGGAGAGGGTGAGGACGGTGGGACAGAGGCATAGCCCCCATCCAGTGCAGCTACAGAACTCCTATGCCATCTTGGCAGATTTGGAAGATCCCACAATGACACCCATAGTAGTGCCCAGGGAGGATGAGTGGGTCCTTGATGATGGAGCCCAAAGCGTATGCAGCAGGGGACCCCAAAGGAGGAGGAAGAAGCAAATCCTGGTTGTGGACTCCATCATTAGAAGGATAGATTTGGGGACAGGCAGCAGGTAGGGGGGGAGGGAGGTTACTTGCCTCCCTAGAGGCATGGCTCAGAAGGATGGTGAGCAGATCCTGAGGATCACCAGGGCAGTAGCAAGAAAGGGGGGACTGGATGTCATTGTCCACCTGGGAACAAATGACCTAGTAAGGGATGAGGCAAGGATAGGAACAGTGTAGGAGGAGTTTAAAGAGTTGGAGAGGGGTCTTAGCCAGGTAGATTACTCTGTGACCTTTTCAGAGATTCAACCTGACTATGGCAAGGTGGAGACAAGGAAACTCCGCACCAGGGATTTCAATGCATGGTTGAAGGAATGGTGAGGAGAGGAGGGATTTAGCTTCATTGGGGACTATGGCCCTACCTGGAGGGTTGAGGAACTGTACAAAGGCAACCACCTGCATCCATCCAGAGGGGGATCCAATGTCCTTAGTGAGCATTTTAAATGCATAACTGGCAAGCATTTAAACTAGCCAGGGGGCCGGCCCTCTAGTGCAGCAGCAAGGTGCCGCTTGGGGTGCCGACATCCCAGGTTCAGTGACACACTCGGGAGTCAGAGGGCCGGCCCAGAGGAGAATGACTGAGCATCCCAGGGACTGCTCTCCTACTCCTGGGGAGGGGGAAGAGCGTCCGGCACTATACAGACCTCTGGTGGAGGCTGGGGGTACAATCATGGCTGGCACTACACCTTAGTGGGGCAGGGTGGATGCTGGCATCATTGCACGTCCCTTCCTCCAGGGATCGTCAGTAAAAAATACAGAGCCTGTTAATTATGGTCCCTGCCTCCACTGCAGCTCCCGCTGTAAACAATGTCCACAGGGGGGTCCCGCTCCTGTGGCCTCACCCTGTGGAGCAGGCCAGGGCATGGACAGGCAGGGGGCCAGAACCTCCATTACCTGGGGAAGGAGCCTGGTATATAAAAAAGAAAAAATTAAAACTAGCTGGGGGGGAGGCGGAGTGGCAGGGAAACTAAATCTGCTCCCCTCAAGCTCATGATGTAAACAATGAAAATACTGAGGGAGAGACAACCCAAAATGGAGTGAATGACAATAAATTCCAGGGGTCAGAAGGCTTGAATAAAATTAAAACATATAGTGGACACAGCAAGGAAAGGCAATAGGGAAAATTTGTAGAGGGTGGCAGCATAACCTGAAGAGTCATGTGTGCAAATGCTCAAAGTCTGGGCAAAAAGATGGCAGCCCTATAGGCCACCATGGCAGAATCAGACCTGAACATAGTCGCCATCTCATAGACCTTTTGCAATGTAAACCAGGACATAGCCATACCAGGATATAATCTGTTCAGGAAGGACAGGGTAGGTAGAAAAGGGGGAGGAGTGGCTCTTTATGTAAGGGATAACATAAAAGCCATGGAAATACAGGGGCAGCAGGGAGGTGAGGAGATACTGTGGATCACTCTGGAGTAATGGAAAGGGGCTGCCATTCAAACAGAAGTGATCTACAGACTTCCAACACAGGGGGAATAGGTAGATAAGAAAATGTTGGAAGCCATCCTCAGGATGGCTCACAAGGGAGAGGTTTTGTTAGTGGGAGACTTCAGTCTACCGGATATGGATTGGAGTCTCCCCACTGTAACTACTGCTAGGAGTAGGAATATCCTGAAGACCCTACAAGAGGTGTTTCTCAGGCAGATAGTATTGGAACCCACTCAGGAGGGGGTATTACTGGACCTAGAACTGACAAATGGGGACAGTGTGACTGCTGCAACAGTTGTTGACAACCTGGGGACCAGTGATGACTGAACAATGTGGTTTGGTATAAGTACTGGGTCAGAAGCAAATCACACAAGGGTGAGGATGCCAGACTTCAGAAGGGCTGATTTAAAGAAAATGGAAGAATGCCTCAGGAGTGCCCTAGCAGGAATAGGAATACTGGGGGGTGTGAAGGAACAGTGGGCAAAAATAAAAGGGGGCATTGAACATGGGACAAACCTCTGTGTCAGGCAGGTCAGTAAGGGCAAGAGAAAAATGAGGCCACTATGGTTCTCTAAGGAGGTAGCAGAAAAAGTGAGAGCAAAAAAGATGGCATTTAGAAGGTAAAACAGAATTCAGAAGAAGGGAGTTAGGGAGACATACCAAGAGAAACAAGGGAGGCAGGGAAGGCAGTTTAGAGCACACTGGCAAAAACACAGAAAAAGATTGCCAAATCAGTGGCAAAGAGGGATACAACATTTAAAAAAAACGTAAGTGAAAAAAGAAAGACAAAGGGAGTGATAATAAGGCTGAAGAAGGAAGGAGAGGGTTGTGTGGAAGAGGACCACCAAAAAGCAGATATATTAAACAAATGCCTTTCTCAGTATTTAAGGAGGAGGAGTAGGAACAAACAAAGATAAAAGAGAAGGGTACAATGGGACAAGAGGTGGATACAAGTCCTTTTACAGAAGAAAGAGTGCTAAAGGAACTAACAATGTTAAAAGTAGACAAGGCGATGGGCCACACAGGATGCACCCAAGGATACTGAGGGAACTGAAAGAGGTGCTGACTGCACCTCTGACAGCCCTTTTCAACCAGTCATTAGGAACAGGGGAGGTACCTGGGCACTGGAGGAGGGCAAATGTTGTTCACTCCACAAAAGTGGAAATATGGAGGAGGCAGAGAATTACAAGTCTGTCAGCCTGACATTAGTGGTGGGCAAGGTAATGGACTCACTATTGAAAGAAAGGATTGGGGAATACCTTGTTGCCAATGGTCTACAGGATCCATGGCAACATGGTTTAACAGGGGAGGAGGTCTTGCCAGACAAACGTGATTGAGTTCTTTCATTGGGTAACCAAGGAAGTGGATCAGGGAGGAGCAGTGGACACGGCCTACTTGGATTTCAGCAAGGCCTTCAACACCATTCCATATAGAAGATGATAGACAGCTTCTATGTTATAACAGTGATCGCAGAAAGACGATCTCCATTAGGCAAGTGTACATTGGCGAAAATCAATTTTGCTGATGTACACTCGTGGTGCAGACCAGAAGGAGGCTAAAACATAGTTGTTTTTGTTATGCGCGGAGGCTGTCCTCGCAGCCCCCCCACTAAACGTTCTCAACCCAGGGGGGTGCATGTCAGGGGGAATGAAAACCAAAAAAAAAAGCAGAATTCCAGACCAGCACAAAAATATTGAAGCACCCAGCATCAAACCTGGCATCCTCCCAACCCTAGCCTGCCATGAACCCCCCCATGCCACATGGCCAGCTCGGCAGCCCACCGCAAAGCTACACCTCACACACTCTCCCTCTCCTTCTGCCCATTGCACGGCATGCTTGCTACCCCCCGCACATGTACATATAGCGACAGGATGTTGCTATATCCATATTCACCCCCATTCAGTAGCCCTGTGAACAGGCACCGCTATTGAGTCACCCTTTTTGTAAGCACTCAGTAGCGGATGTCCTTATCACAGAATACCTGATAAGCAAGCTGGGGAGCCTAGAAATAGGGCCTAAATTAGTAAAATGGGTAGAAAGGTGGCTGAACAATAGGAACCAGAGGGTGGTGGTAAATAGAATCCACTCTGGAATAGTCAAAGTGACCAGTGAGATGCCACAGGGATCAGTATTGGAGCCGATCCTCATCAATGTCTTTATTAGTCACATTACAGAAGGACTGAAAAGGGAAGGTATGACTTTTCACAGACGACAAAAACTCTGCAACAAACTGGACACAATGTGGGGGTAGAAAGAATTAGGGATGATATAAAAAAAAACTAGAAGAATGATCAATGGTTTGGCAACTGGGTTTTAATGCAAAAAGTTGCAAAATCATGCACATGGGACACAGAAACCTGAGAGAAAAATACAAACTGGGAGGAGAAGTATTAATGGTCACAAAGCAGGAAAGGGACCTGGGTGTGATCATTTCTGATGACTTGAAGGTAGCTAAACAGTGTGACAAGACAGTGGGGAAGGCTGATAGAATGCTGGGATGCATTGGCAGGGGATTCACCTGTAGAAAGATGGAGGTAATAAGACCCCTGAATGAATCTCTGGCAAGGCCACACCTCGAGTACTGTGTACAGTTCTGGAGGCCGCATCTGCAAGGACAAAGATAGGGTAGAAGCGGTACAAAGGAGGGCAACCAAAATGGGGTATGGCATGCATCAAAAGCCCTGCGGGAAAAGGCTTAAGGAATTATATATGTACTCCCTGGAAGAAAGGAGGGAGAGGGGGGATATGATAGAAACATACAAGTACCTCACAGGTATAAGCAAGGTACAAGAAGGACACATTTTCCAAAAAAAAGATGCTCAAGGACATAGGTCACTACATGAAGATAGAAGGGGGGGCTCACAACGGGAGGAAAAACCTTCTTCATGGAAAGGGTGGTGGACCCATGGAACAAACTACTGGCAGAAGTGGTGTGGGCTGAAATGGTTACTGTATTCAATATTGTATGGGATAGACACAAAGGTATCAAATAAGTAACGGGGGAGACCGGAGACCGAGTAGGGTCTGTGGTATTAATATTGGTAGGGTAATTAGGACAGACTAGGTGGGCCAGGAGGCCCTTATCTGCCACCAGGTTCTATGTTTCTGTGTTTCTATGCCTGTCTTAAAATTGAATTTGGGAGTTTAAATTCTATTTCATTGTTGTCTTCCTAACCAGTTGTTTACATTTGTTCCTTATTTTGTTTTAATACCCAAGCAGTGTTGGGTTTGTACCTTGTTTCCCCAAAGCTTTCCAGGCCCTGTCTCCCTCCTGAATCAACTACAGCAGACATGGCGTGATCCACTCCTGACTTCTATTGTTAGAACATAAAGTGATGGGTAGAGCAGTGATTAAAAACCCTGTTAAATTAATGTATAACATAATCCGGCATCAAACCTAGTGAGGGAAGAGCATGCAAAGAAATCCAGTTGACTGGTGAAACAACATCCCCGAGTTCACAAACGCTCAGATTACAAATGGATCTGGAAATAACATATAGAGGACGGTAATGAGGCCTGCAAGCACTCCAATAGCAAATAAGAGAATGGTCACTTAAGCTATCTAGTAAAGGATGGGTTTGATGGATATGACCTGGTCTAGGAGTGACTATCTAGTCTATTAGAGACTCTGTGTTAGGCATGTAATTTAGTCTAGTAGCTGAAGAAAGGTGGCCTCTACTCTCCAATTTGCTTTATCATTCCAGATAATACTGTCATGTCCCAGGAGAAGGATTTATTTTTTCCCACATTTGGACTGCTGAACTTAGACAATAAAGCAAGGCCATCCTCAGAATAACCCAGAGGAATGTAATAAGCAGGGCCCCTACTTTTCTGCGGCACAGTGGTACCAAGTTCTGTGGCAAGACTACCATTTGCCGCAGAACTTCTGCGGCGGTGGTTTGTAATTTCTGAGGAAGTTCTGCGGCACTAACAAACTACCACATCACAGTGTCAACTTGTTATCCTGACTTCACTTTTATGGCAGTGGTTATAGCAATCAGGATGGTGGTAAGCACAGTAACACTAGTTCAAAAAATAACAGACTTATAAAAATAACGTCATGCCTAAAAAAGCAAAACAAATGCCTCTCCCTTAACATCCTAGCCTGTTGCATAAATGACTTATGCAGAGGGGATCTTATGTGATAAATAAGGTATTTCTATATGCATGCTATCTATCCCTCTAATGAGGTTTCCACTGTCTATCACTTATATATTTGTATGTGCTTTCTACACCACTCATGAGGTTCCCACTATGAATCACATATATTTATATGCAATCTGTAACATACATACAAATATGCGTGTGTGTGTGGTGAGAGAGACTTGCATCCCCATTCATACAGGTCCCATTGGAAATGGAATAGAGGAGTTATTGCAAAACTCATTTTTCATGTCAACCTGCTCTCCCTGACACACTGCATAACACCATCAGGCCATGACATGCATGTGAACCAATTGTGAGATACAGCTCTCCTGCCCATCACAATGTGTCCACCATGTGACAGAACACTGCACCATACCTTCCCAGCCTCCGAGCAGTGATGTGTTCCACCAATCCTTTTGCTGCCCAGCCAGCTCCCAGAGCTAATCTCTGTACCCGAGTTGTTGTTGGCACAGAAACACAGCATGCTACCCTCTGGTCCAACAGCTGTCCCTGCACACAACATTCCTCAAAAACTTTTAGGTGATTCTATCAATCAATGACACTATGTAATCAATAACCCTGGCAAAATGGGTACAGTGCAATTATTTATTTAACAGGTCTACACATTATTATATTTCACTTTTCTGGGCATAATTACTTTATTTTTCTTAAAAAGTTAGACAGTTAAATTCATTTTACCAGTTATTCATTTGAGATAGCAACTCTATACCTTAAAGGCACAAATAGGTTTGTACAAAGAGAGGTATGGACTTAACAGGTCGGTGCTATTGACAAGGTTTTGTTTAAGTTGGTCCTAGTGCAACAGTGTAAGACTGAAACTTGTATTAGGCTGTAGTGCAGGTTGAGCAAATATCACCATGCATGATGTGCTGTGCCACCATCTCTGGCAGTGGGAGCTGTGGTAGATAAGTGACTGTTCATTTCTGTGGCAGAATGCAGGCATTTCATTAGCTAATGTATGATGTTATAGCAATGATAACATCACATTCTGAACATATAGGGGGTTTGGATATAAAAAGAGGGAAAGGGAACCAGATTCTATGTCTAAACAGAAATATTAATAAAAATCACCAAGAAGAGTGATTCATGGCACTTATAGAAGTTCTGCGTAGATTGTAAAACTTAAGTAAAATTTCCTGCGTCCGCAGAATTCTAGGGGCCTTGGTAATAAGTAGCTAACAATAGGTGCTTGCACCCACAAACATAACACAACAGAAGGAAAATCACAGGATGAGTAAGAATTAGTGAAATCATCAGCCACCATTGAAAATGAAAACTTGTAATGCGTAGGATCCCTCCCCCACATTTTCGTAGCCTGTCTCATCTTAGTAAGCAATAGTCTGCAATTGCAGTTTCTGTATTGGATATTCTGTTTGATAACCATGCCTCAGACATTGTGACCAGATTGAAATCATTCCCCAATACCAATGTACCAAGTTCATCTAATTTTGGTAATACACTTCTGCTGTTTACATGAACAATGGATAAAGTGTGTGTTGGGAGCCAAAGCATCTGCATTAAGCTCACTTTAGGGAGATAATGTAGCACTCCAGCTGAACGCAGCACACATTATTGGCTTAGGTGATATATGGTAGCACTCCCTAAAGCTCCTGCACGAATGTGGTTTCGGAGTGCCGTATACATATTTGTATGAATGAGACTGGATTTAAGAATATGAGTCCACATCTAATTACGGGTCCGGAGTGCTACACTGAAAACACATGCTTTCAGTAGGGGTTCCTAAGTGATACAATACAAAATATAAATAAAAAAATAATGAAACATCGGTACTCATAGAAACACAAATAAGAGGGGGTAACTGGGGCGCAGCCCCCCAAATCAAAACAGTATCATTAGCAGCACATGAAAAAATGGGAAGTGTGCAGTGGAAAGTAAAGCAGTCATTAGTAAACCATTGAAAAGTAAATTCATCAAAATAATTATGACATGAAAAATATATGAAACATTGGTACTCAAAGAAACAAAAATGAAGAGAGGGTGTGGGGGGGCGCAGCCACACAAAAAAAACAGAATCATTAGCATCAAATACTCGTCAGTACTCAAACAAAAATGAGGGAAGGGTGTGGGGTGCGCCCATCCAATGAACACAGCATTGTCAGTATCAGATGCAAAAATGGTAACTGCAACACAATAAGTGTTTAGAAGTTACTAGTTCTGCAAAGTTTATTAGAGGTTTAGAGGTTTATTGTAGTTTTTTTATCAAGGTCAGAAGAGTGGGTCTCAAACCTGGGACCTGTGGTGGTGAGTGAGGGTGTGTGGGGATGTCACAGGGGATGTCGGGAGGTTAGTGCACAGTGGGTGGTCTGGTGGGGGTTACGGACATGATTGGTGATGGACTTTTATTTTATTTCCGCTCACAAATGAGCAAAAAACAACAAGGGACTTTTCCTTTTGTTAATGGGTGAAAAAAAAAGGGGACCAACATGGAGGGGATGCCACTGCCACCCTTTATTACTAGGGCATGGGGGGGTTACCACTAGATACCAGGGAATAACACTGGCAACATTAGACCTCCACCCCTCCAAGAAAAGGAGTTGGGCTATAAATAATAATAATAAAAATTAAACAAATAAATATATATATATATATATATATATATATGTACATATACATAGAAACATAGAAGTAGATGGCAGAAAGAGACTGTTAGGTCCATCTAGTCTGCCCATTAGTTTTAGACCTATTTTGACACTCTAGTTGCCCTTTGTAGTCTTTATAGTCAGGGTTCCCTTGTGTTTATCCCATGCATTTTTGAATCCCCACACAGTGTTGACCCCCCACAACCTCTTGGGGCAGGCTGTTCCAAGTGTCCACCACTCTTTCTGTGAAGAAAAACTTCCTGGTGTTGGTAGAGTTTGCCATCCGGATTCGTCAGTGGCAAACAAGGAAATCAAGTGACAAACAAGGATTCCTTGTATAGCCATCTGGTTTAAATTTTCACGACCAGGTGGCTAGACATGGAATCCTTGTTCATCAGAACAATTCCTTGTTCTCCACTCTTAGTTTATCATGTGAATAAGACAATTGGCTGACGAACAAGGATTCCAAGACTGGCCATCTGGTCTGAAATTTTCACGACAAGATGGCCAAACTGGGAATCCTTTAATAACTTTGCAACTATTCATCTGATCTGCATGTAAGTTTGCATGTACTGTCAGAGACCAGCGATCTCTTGTTGTGGCAAGTTTCATTCTTGTCAGAACTGCAGTTGCTGAGATGTAGAGTGTCAAACAAAGTGAAATTTACCGTTACGTGCAAATTCATTGCCACATCATTTCTCCAAAATGGCTTGGGGGTTTGGTTTAAAATTGTTAGGGAATATGAGGTTTCAGTCACAGATGCGCCTTTTGATGATTTGGCGAAAAAAAATATTAATCAGTTAAAAAGTTACTAAACTTTAGAATTTCTCATTATATTCTAAGGGAAAAATTAGATGTGCCATGCAAAAGCAGTTTCTGCTTTTGCAGAAGCAGTAATTGCTTCCACAAATGGGAAAGAACTGTTGTGCTTCTGCCATCTGGTTTTCAGTTAGCGACACAGAAAATAAATGCTATAATTCAAAAAATACTGCCCCTCGGTAAACAACAACAATTGTATTTTCCTAATTGGGGCCCGAGGAATACGTTTCTGGTGTTACTTTGTGGAAACAGTGACTGGAAATATGTATATTTTATTTGGCCACTGATAGTGTTGCAAATTTGTGACACTAATTTCACGAAAATGTGGCAAATTGCAGCACTGTTGCACAAAACAGAGTGAATTCTGCTGCAAATTGTGGCACTGTTTTGCAAAAAATGCAGCAGTACTTTAAGAAAAACGCATTGGCGGCTGAAAAAATAACAACCTTTCTTGGCTATCTTTTGGCCAAACTGCCACCAGAAACTGATTCTCTGGCCCCCATTTAGGAAAACACGTGTTAGTGTTTACCAAAAATAAGGATTTTGTTACCCATTAACTGCCTCTAAATAGGCCGAGGCATGTTTGCATTACAAATATCTTTTTACTGACATGGGGTGCCCAGTTCTCATGTTGGCAGTAGAAGCACCCCTGCCAGTGTTGAACACTTTAGAGCCCACTCCCAGTATCACAAGATATAAATCCTCCACCCTCCGCCAGTGTGGGACACTAGAGAGCCCACTCCCAGTGCACTGAGATGTCTCCCCCCCTACAGTGTGGGACACTGGGGAGCCCACTCCCAGTGTCCATTAATGACTCCCCACCCCCTACAGTGTGTATCATCTTTATATTCTTTATATTTATGAATAACGTACTTTGCACCTTGATGTTTAGCACCATTTTCATGCACGTATTTCTTGTGTGATATGTCGACAGCAGGGTGCCCCATCCCCATGCCAGCAATAGAAGTCCCCCCAACAGGGTGGGACACTGGAGAGCCTACTCCCAGTGTCCCCAGACATGTCCTACCCCACCAGCACTGTGGAACACTAGGGAGCCCAACTCCAGTGTCCTGAAATAGATTTAAAAGTGTACCTGTAAAAAAAGAAAACATTTCCCTGATGTCTTTTTTTTTAAAACTCCTGAAAAAAGTAAACAGTCCCTCGTCGACTCCCCCATACATCTCACTCCCGAACCTGACCCTTCCACTGAGCACCCATCACCCCACACCCCTCCTCTATGCCCTACACTTACATCAGAGATTGTCAGCTGTCATCTTCTGTGGACCAGGACATGTCTGCACACTTCAAACCCGAACCATGAACTGAAGAATCAAGGTAAGTTCTGCATAATGTATTTCAATGGGGTTTTGAACCTATGGTGATATCTTTCACATTTTTAGGTATTTTTCCACCAAATTTTTAATGTGGATATTTTGGGACCCCACCTCATGAACACTGTCACTGTTTCATTAATCAGGCCCGTAAGGTGATTTCTTGATCACTGCATGAAATCACCTTTCAGGACCAAGTAACAAAATAATAGTACCAGTGTTCATGAGGTGGGGTCCCAAAAAGCTCATGTTGAAAATTTGGTGAAAAAGTACCTAAAATGGCTGAGTTAAGCACGGTCATTGAAATTTTTCCATGCATGTGCATAACTGGAAATTTTTTATATTTTTACTCCAAATTTTCAGCATTGCCATTTTTTCACACTACCTCATGAACAGTACAGTTGTCATTTTTCACATCATGCCCAAAACATGTTTTTGCACCTAGGGCATGGAATGGCATTTTGGCATGGATTTAAAAATGTTCACCTATAGGGTTGATGAGGTGGGGTCATAAAAAGACTATGTTGAAAATTTGGGGTTAAAATATGAAAAAAAATGCCAAAGTTATGACCAATTGTTGCAATTTCGGTACGCCCACTCATAACTATGGAAATTTTAAATATTTTGACCCTATGTTTTCAACATAGCCTTCTTATTACCCATCCTCATGTATGTCACAGCTGCAATTTTTCAGATCCTGTCCAAAATGTGTTTTCACACCTGTGGCATGGAATGGCATTGCAGTTGCACAGAATTATGTTTTGGTGGGGATTTGAACATTTTCTATACCGGGTACATGCCCTGGGGTACTCAGATGGCTATGGTGATAATTTGCTCATTCATCTATGGAGGGTTGGGTGCACAGGGTCCTTCAGACCTTGAGCTCCCACAGTAAAATAAGGAAAATCATGGAGCATGGGAGTGCCGAGCCCAAAAGGCACTGCATTCCAATGGGGAAATGAAGGTTATTTACAATCTCTCTACTCTTATGGATAGATGGAAGCACAGGGCCCTCCCATAAACAACTACAACTATGGTGATATTTTCACAAAAAGTAAGGAAAGTCATGACAAAAAACTGCATTAATGCCCCATTAGGGTTCCTTATGGTGATACTTTCACAAAAAGTAAGGAAATTCATGGCAAAAAACTGCATTAATGCCTCATTAGGGTTCTAGCAACAAAAGTAAGGAAATTCAAACTTAGGATTCCCAGCCATAAGACCCCACCACCACCCTCGGGGATTTATGTGATAACAGCGAACGCCTAAAGGTGATTACCATTATCACTCAATCAGAGTGCAGAAAACATTTTTGGCACTCTGACAACCCCGGAGCCTCAGGACAATAGTGACAGGACACTATTTTACTGCTTTCTGAATGGGGGGGGCTGCACCTTCCTACACCTCGCGGGGCTTTCACCCTCACCCCCTACTTAAGGATTCTCAACTCCAGGGGTGTGCATGTCGGGGGTGAAAGCAGGACAAAAAGGTTCAGGCCGGGCATAATAAAATTGAACCAGTGCCCAGACCCGAACTCGGTACCTCTTCCACTGCATCCACTTGCCAACCCCCGACAGCCACCACAGCGCCCCCCCACAGCACTCTCCACCCTCCCAACCCATGCTCGCTGTGCCCGCTTCCCCACCCCCCGCGCACGTATGCATAGTGACATCCTGTCACCCAATTCTCCCACAGCCTCATCCGGTCACCCTACCCTCCCCATCACCATGAGGGATTGCGCTGGAAGGAGTCGCCATAATGGACAGCACCCTTCCTTATGCGCCCACCTCATGGGTTACCCACTCTCGGCTTCCAGCTCTAAGACTGCACCTCCACCATGCATACAGGAACTGGTGTGAGAGGTGTGCCTTGGTGTTTCAAACCCTAATGATCTCCCCATTCTCTTATTCTGAACCCATCTTAGCTTACTTAGTCTTGGAATGGGGGGAGCATTAGGTTTTGAAATGCGAAGGCACACCCCTCACACCAGTTCCTGTATGCAGGGTGGGGGTTGGGTCTTAGGGTTGGGATCCATCAGTTCGAATTTCCCTACTTTTGTCACTAGGACCCTAATGGGGCATTAATGAAGTTTTTTTGCCATGAATTTCCATACTTTTTGTGAAAGTATCACCATAAGGAACTTTAATGGAGCATTAACATAGTTTTTTGTATGAATATATATATATATATATATATATATATATATATATATACATATACAGTATATATATATATATATATATATATATATATATATATATATATATATTTTTTTTTTTTCAGTAGCAGCTTTGCAAATTTCCACTAAATCTCAACAGGTGCTCATTTGTTTTAAAAAAAGCTGCCAAATGAAGTCAAAACAAAAGCCAAGTCCTATAGTTTGGGGCACATTCATTCCCCATTTTGGTTATAAAATATGGTTGCAGCAAATGCTTGGGAAGTTCATGTCAATCTAATTGTACTATGACATGGCTGCTGAACAAAACGTATTCAGAGTACTGTAAGTTCAAAACAGTGTTTTGGTTGTTTTAAATCTAGCCCACCCAGTAGTGGTTAAAGTTTGTTATAATTAGAGATGAGCCTAAGTTTTATTTCACTGGTGAAGTTCCCTCAAAATTGGCAATTTTGCTGTTCGAAAAATTTTTGTGGAATATGAGAGTACCACAAAATTTTTCACTTCGGGCAAAATTCTACCCTTGAAATGTGGTATTATGCCCAAAACACTGTTTTCGGGCAAAATTTTGCACTTCATGGTGGATTGCAGTGTGGGGTTCCCCTTTGCAATACTGCCACCCATGTGGCATTAGCTATTGTCGGGAATGTCCAGTCTCCCTACACTGTGTAAATAAAACTGTTTTGGTCATCTGATGGAAACCAGCTCTAAAATCTGTCAGCTCTGATTATATTTTCTTCCCCATGAAGTTTAATCAAGTTGCCAGAGCTGGTAGACAACAAGCAAATGGTTGCCCCACAGGTTCAGGTAGACAACAAGCAAATGGTTGCCCCACAGGTTCTGCTCCCACTTCCTTTCTTCCAACTGTGGCCAGGGCTACAGGTATTGGTGGAAGGAGGGAGGATATGGATTACAACTTATCATCTGACTTCCCTTGTTATCAGATGGCAACTCTATAATTCAGTGCTGTGATGACCTTGGTGATGCCTGCTGAGAATCACAAACTTTACTTATTGTATTCAACTCTTCAACTTACGGGCAGGTATTGGCAATGAGTCCTCCAGCTGACAAACATTGGTTCTCCATGTGGTGCTCCTACCCTCTAACTGCGTCTGAGGTTGCAGGTGTTGGTGGAGGGGGAACCAGTGAAACTGACACAATTTATGAGACACTACTGTCAAGCTGGGAGGAACTATGGTGCTTTATGGTGAACTGCCACTTCAACTTGATAGAGCAAGCCAGGAAGAAGAACAAAAATATTAACCATGGGTTTAACAGAATGACAGCATCCAGGATCCATGCATTTGTCTTTTGCAGCGCTAAAGTCATGGGTTGCTTGGACTATGATCACTAAAGCCGTAGCTAAGAGAGGGACTGTTATAAACGTGAGTCAATTATTGTATTAGTGAGGTCCCAACCAGGTTGTCTTGGTGCCTTCCCCCAGCCAGCAACCAAAATATATAGGGATCTGTGAGGTACAGGTGGGGGTGGGAGAAGCAATCGGGACATCTATTACTTTACTTTGAAAGTGAGAGGCCCCAGTTTTGCAAACAGAGCTGGGGTCCTTGTCCTTTCCGGTATATATCTGGGTACACTCAGGAAGGAGCTCTTTATGTTACATGGGGTTTCACAGACAATATGCGTGTAAGCTTAGACTGAAAAATATGAGGTAAGGGTGGGGTCTGGGAAATCCAGATGTGATTAGGCAGAGGTATCAAGCTGACAGTTCCTGTGCTTTCCTCTGACACCTTGTTGGGGGCTTCTCAGGTCCCACCCAGAGATGGACCTCTGGGTGGAGGCACCCACACTAGAACCTAGGCCCCTCAACCTGTTGGTAGTCCAGCAGGCAGGGGTAGTAGCCCTTGGAATAGCGCCACCTAGGGGTTACATCTTGTAGGCACTGTTGGGATTAGTGTCCTCTAGTGGCCACGTGATGAAATTACCCCATTATGTTTAACTTAAAGGAAAAAATGGAGGGGAGTACCACGCCCATGTTAAAACATGTCCCCCTTAAGATGACGGTGCACAAATTGATGGGGTGTTGTATAGCTGAGGAAATGGACTCCCAAAAGGCTGTTTTATTGCTGGATGTCCCTTTTGGGGATTAAAAGTGCTGACATTGTATCTACTGTAGAACATGTTAAATGTATGGGCAAAGTGGAAGTAAAAGAGCAATATGCTGACTTGCTTGAACAAACCCAGCAAGTGCTACTTTCATGCAGTATCCTGATAGACCCTGAAAAGGTGTCCCCTGTGATTTTGCCCGAAGGTGCCCAGAAGGGATGGAGGGTTATTCAGGTACGTAGTGGTCTGGCCATCCTGGGTGGGTCCCCTAGTACCTATAGCTTTAAAGAAAAACTGCTCAAAACTGTTAGCCTCAGAAGGGGAGAACTGCTCAGGACCTGGTAAGGGTGTTAGATATCTCAGGTGGCCACACACCCCTGCCTTCCCCAGGTACATCTCCAGGGTCCCTCAAGAGTTCCATACTGGCCACCCCATGGTAATTCCCCCCATTCAACTGGATTCATATCAGAGGTTGAGATTTTTCTCCGGTACTGTCCCAGTGCCTTCGGGGAAGATGATTTGGAGACCTGGATGGACTATGCTACCCCTTTGGTACAAGACTGGCAGTGTTCTGAGGAGGAAAAGAGGAAGCGGTTGATGGAAAGTTTGAGGGGTCCTGCACTGGAAGCCATTCGATTCCTATGGGCCACTAGTCCGGAGGCCACTGCAGCAGAATATCTTTCTGCCTTAGAGGGGGGTATTTGGCAGCACAGAAACTGGAGATGATCTATTATGGAACTTCAAGTCAGCTAAACAGTGGAGAAATGAGAAATTGTCTACTTTTGTTACCAGGATAGAAAGGGCTTTGCAGAAGGCCCACCGAAAAGGGGGAGTGCCTGCTCAAGCATTAAACCAGGTCCGATTAGACCACATATTGAAGTCTGCAAGATTTTTGAGCGTAATATTGCTGAAATTCAAATTGCAAGACAGAAGGGCCGGGCCTCCGGAGTATTGCCACTTGATGAGAGAGATCCGTGAGATTGAAACGGATGAAGAGTCCTGGGAACCCTATGCTGGGGCTGTGAACACTTGTCAGACCACTGAAAAGAGTGAGCCAGATGAGGTCTAATAGTTGAGAGGTTTGATTAAGGAATAGACTGAGACCTACAGGGAACCAGATCTGTATCAGGCTCCCCCTGAGCCTAAAAGTGGAGTGTGAGTGCATGTCGTTTCCCCTGAGACCTGGATTGAGAGCAACCTGAGAGCAGAAATAAGGGACTTAAGAGAGATGGTGAGGGAGCTGCAAAGGGCTGCTCTCACCCCCAATAAAAGTGGAGATCCAGAGGCCAAACAGTATAAGCCCCCAGTTCAAGAAGAGCCCTGCAAGGCCCCAGAGATGCCCAAACAAGATAAGAGATCCCCCTCCCTCCAAGGACAACAGGGACATTAAGTTCTGCCACCACTGTGGAGAGGAAGGACACTTTCAGTCTGCTTGTCACCTGCCAGAGAACTTGAGAAAAGTTACCAACAAGTTAGTGGCCCGGCATCGCAAAACCTATGCTCGGTCACCAAGGGGAGCCACCTGGAAAAGTTTTTCCACCAGGGCCAATGCCCAATATACATCTCAATCAATGCCCCTCAAATGGTCCGAAGTGGTGGGTCCCTCCATGGAGACTACTGTGAAAGTGAATGGGTACCCATCCGAGCTGTGTTAGACAGTGGCTCCCAAGTGACAGTTATGTTCCAGGACTGGTATCAGAAGCACTTGTCTAACATACCCCTGTAACCATTGGAAGGACTACATGTTTGAGGCTTGAGTGAAAAGGCCTACCCCTACTCTGGCTATATTTGAATATTGGTTGTCTTTTCCCACCTCTGTGGCTGGAGTGGCAGAACAAGTGGAAACCCTGGCCTTAGTATGTCCCCCTACTGGACTGTATGATGGGGTTCTGTTGCTGACTGGAACAAATGCACATATGTTTGGGCGGATAGCACAGTTGTGTTATGAAAAACAAGAGTCCCGGACTGGTAGAGCTCTAAGAATTCCGGCCTTGATCAAGAAGTCCTATGAGACACAGAGAGATGCTGAAAAAGTGGACCCAAGGAACCAGTTGGGGTTGTCTGGAAAAAGGATCCTGAGTCTCTGATTTTGGCACCAAATGCCCAATGTATCCTACAAGGAGAGGTTCATATAAAAAAGGATGTCAAGAATAAAATATCAATGCTGGATGCACCAGGAGATGCAAAATTGTCCGAGGGGTTGTTGGTCAAGTATTCTGCCTGCTAGAGCCCATGCTTTTGCCAGAAGAGTAATGGTTCAAGTTCATAACGTGTCTGACAGGGAGATTCGAGTAAACAGAGGTTGCACTCTGGCTAATGTGCATTGTGCGGATACTGCTGTGCTTCCCAGTAACAAGAGTTCGGGAAAAAGTGATAGAGTAACGCCTGACTTGTTTGATTTCAGTGACTCCCCATTGCCAGCTGAATGGAAAGTGAGAGTCAGTGAGAAGCTTGCCCAGAGGGACCAGGTGTTCTCTTTGAAGGAGTGGGACATAGATTGTGTACAGTGGGCTGAGCACCATATCCGGCTGCAGGATGATAGGCCATTCCGTGAGAGGTCTTGACACCTGGCACCTGCTGACATAGACGATGTGAGACAACATTTGCAAGAGATGCTAACTGTTGGTGTAATACAAGAATCCAGAAGCCCATATGCTTCCCCCATTGTGGTAGTGAGGAAAAAGAATGGGACAGTCAGGATGTGCATAGATTATCGCACCTTGAACCGGCGGACTATCCCTGACCAGTATACAATGCCCTGCATCCAGGACGCTTTAGACTGCCTGAATGGTAGCCAGTGGTTGTCCGTGCTGGATCTCCGCAGTGGGTACTACCAGATTCTGATGACCAGGAGAAGACAGCCTTTATCTGTCCACTTGGTTTCTATGAGTTCATGAGGATGCCTCAAGGGATTTCTGGTGCCCCAGCCACCTTTCAACGGCTGATGGAGCGTGCAGTGCGGGACATGAACTTATTAGAATGCCTGATATACCTAGATGATGTTATTGTGTTTGGTACCTCACTGGAGGAACATGACAGCCGATTATTCAAGGTACTGGACCGATTGGAAGACTTCGGCCTGAAGCTGTCCATCGATAAATGGCAATTCTTCCAAAACTCTGTAAAGTATGTAGGACACATAGTTTCCACCAAAGGGATAGAGACAGACCCGGGTAAAGTTGAGACCCTGACCACCTGGCCCCAGCCCCATAATCTAAAAGAACTGCAAAGAGTTCTGGGTTTTTGTGGCTACTATAGGCGTTTCATCAAAGACTATTCAAGAGTGATCTGCTCTTTACTCAATCTCACTCAAGGGTACCCTCCAACTCACAAAAAATACAAAAAGTCAACTTCCCACGAGACTGAGAGAGTGTATTTCCATCCAAATGAAGTATTTGGGGCCTGTTGGACACCTGATTGTGAGACTGCTTTTCATGAGATTAAATATCAACTTACCCATGCTCCTGTATTGGCCTATGCAGATCAAACAAAACCTTATGTCCTGCACACTGATGCTAGCTTGCAAGGGTTGGGGGCTGTTTTGTACCAGGAACATAAGAATGGTCTGAGACCCGTGGCTTTTGCCAGCAGAAGACTGACCCCTTCCAAAAAGAACTATCCAGTACACAAGTTAGAATTCCTAGCTCTGAAGTGGGCCATTGTGGACCAATTCCATGATTATTTGTATGGGACTAAGATACTGGTAAAAACTGATAACAATCCTTTGACTTATGTTCAAACTTCAGCTAAGCTGGATGCCACTGGCCACAGGTGGCTGTCTGCATTATCCACATACAATGATGCTGTCAAATACAGAGCAGGGCTGAACCACATAGATGCTGATGCTCTCTCCTCTGGGGGCCTGCTCCTCGAAATGACTGGGTTCGACTGTCAGAACCTGATATTTGAGCACTCTGCCAGATGTTTGACTGAGAGAAGCCAGCGGTCCCAGACCTAGTGAACTGTTTGGTGGATTTTTTGGGGCCCTCTGAGAATTGCATACCTGCCGCTTATTGCCATTTCTCTGCCTTAGACACTGGTGCTTCGCCTCAATTCAACAATGACTGTATTAAGCGGGCTCAATCCCGAGATCCCATGATCAAATCAGCTTTAGAAGCCCTCCACACAGGTAAAGATATGTCCAAATTACGGTCCACTGACTTGAGAACTGCACTGTTATACAAGGAAGGTCCTAAGTTGAAACTGATCTATAGACTGTTATATAGAGAAGAAGTAGACAGAGGGGGACAAATAGACAAGTGACAACTAGTTTTGCCCACTGCCTTTCGAGACTTGGTGCTGAGATCCCTACATAACTACATGGGACACCTTGGCATAGACAGAACACTTGACTTGGTAAGATCCAGATTTTATTGGCCTAAAATGGGGGCTGATGTTGAACAACACATTAGAACTTGTAGTCGCTGCGTACAGAGGAAAGCTTTGCCACAGAGGGCTGCCCCTCTTGTTCACATCACCACCAGCGCCCCCATGGAACTGGTCTGTATTGACTTTTTGAGTCTGGAACCAGATCAAAGAAATATTAGTAATGTGCTTGTGGTCACTGACCATTTCACCAGATATGCTGAAGCTTTTCCCACCAGGGACCAGACGGCCTCCACTGTGGCCAAAGTGCTTATAGAAAACTTCTTTGTTCACTATGGGGCACCACAAAGAATCCATTCTGATCAAGGGAGGGATTTTGAGAGTTGTTTGATCAAAGAGATGCTTTCTCTGTGGGGAGTGCAAAAATACAGAACCACCCCTTACCACCCCCAGGGAGACCCAGAGCCTGAACGCATCAACTGCACTTTGCTAGATATGCTAGGCATCCTCCACCCAAAGGACAAGCCTAGATGGAGCCAACAAATTAGCACCCTGGTACATGCCTACAACTGCACCAAGAGTGATGCCACTGGGTTCTCCCCCTTTCACCTGTCGCCTGATGTTTGGAAGAGAAGCCCGACTACCAATAGATGTTTGTTTTGGAGTTTCTCCTGATGGGGTTCGAGCTGATAACCATTTACAGTAAGTGCAGAAGTTAAAGGCCCAATTAAATCATGTGAATCAGTTGGCTCAAACCATGGCTGCCAAAAGAAATCTGGCCAACAAGGAAAGGTATGACAAAAAAGTGACAGCACTGGAACTCCAGGAGGGGGGATCGTGTGCTGCTACGAAATCTGGGACTGTATGGCAAACATAAGATTGCTGATATGTGGCACTATCTTCCCCACATCATGGTAGGCAAACTAGATGATCTGTCTGTACACAAAGTGAGACCTGAAAATAATTTGAAAGAAGTGAAAACCATGCATAGAATCCATTTACTGCCCATTGGCCAAATCTTGATTGAGGCTGAGCCTCCAGAAAATTCTCCCTCTGCACCAGTGACTAGAGCTGCTGCAAAGCAAAAACAAAGAAAGTCTGCACCTGCCAATGTTGAGTTACAGTGTTCCCCACCACTAACCCCAGTTGAACAAGACTGTTAGTCCATGTCAGAGGAGAGTGAGTGCGGCCTTGAATACTACTCTTCTTACGAACTGAGTCAACTGTTTCAGGGCAATCCCCTAGTAAATTCTGGAGATGAAGCTGGGCCTTCGGGACTATCTAAGCCCCCGGCTTTGTCCATGGAGCCACTACTCCCCGAAAGTGAAGTGCCTAGTTTTGAGTCGGATTACCTAGAATCACTGTGCATGGTGGAATTGTATGAGCTGCCTGAGGAGGGAACTGTTGAACTGGAACAGACTGGTGATATACCTGAACAACAGGAGTATTTTGAGTGTCCGGATGATTCCCTGGCAGTGTCACAAAACTCTCCCTGTGAACTAAGTGTTGTGGACTCTCAGCTTGCCACCTCTGGAGCTGAAAGTACCTTAAGTTCTAGCCCCTTTACCCCACTGGAAGTTCCCCTAACAAATGCAGACACTGTTGAGGGCAGGGATCAAAACACAGAGACTGTCACGGTTCCCCCCTAGAAGGACTGGTAGAGCTGTGTGGCCCGTGGTACATTTAAGCTATGAGTCCTTTGGCCAACCCGTGGATCTGCCTCTTAATGTGGTCCACAAGGGGAGTATATGTGAGCCCGAGTTCATTGCCCAAACTAAGCCTGGGAGATAATTCCAGATTATTGGTCTTGCCCTCTGAGTATGGTGCCCCTGCCCCGTCCAGCCCCCAGGTAACTGATATGGAAGGGCCCCCTCTTTTCAAGTTTCATATGCAGGAAGTGGTGGCCTGATGTTGAAATATTATTGTATATGTAAAATGGTAACCTGCAGTAAGCTGTGAAATACAGAATAGCTGTATATGACCAAGAGTTAATATGTGATGTGATTTAAAGGATGCAAATCTAACTGTTAGTGATGTAAATATGTTAGTGGCTGCTTAAAATGTTATAAGGGCATCTACTTGACGCAGACGCCAAGCTCTTTTCAGGCCAGGAAGGGTGTAACCCCCCTACTGATGGGGTTCCTAAAAAAGTCTCTAGGAGCTTGGGAGTCATGTGATGCAAGTTCCGTGGTAGCAGCCTGGTCGAATAGCTCCAGCCTCCTACCTCATTAAAACCTCTATTTAGAGGTATTTCAGAAGATTAACAACAATATTTAAAGCAGACTGAATCAGCTAAGGACTCCAGTATATTTTGGGCTGGAACTGGGAGCAGATGGAAGCAGAAATGAAAAGAATTACACCCAAACATACCCCACCAGCTTCCCCGGCGAAGGCCCTGCCGAAAAAAGCTAGAGTCTCCATTTTTACAGGAGGCCCGGAAGGTGAAAACAATAATCCGGAGAAGGAACCCCTGACTTTAGCACAATTTCTCGCTGAATTTAAGCCTTTTCGTATGGAGCTTTGTACAGTGACCGAGGAGTTGAAGGCAGTAACCCAGGCATTGGAGGAATTATCCCGTCGTACCGGGGATACAGAAGTTAAGGTCACCTCACTAGAAAAGCGAGTAGCAAAACAAGAACCGGAGATAGTGAACCTGAGACAAAAAATAAACAAGATGGAGATGAAAATTGAAGATCTGGAAGGATGGAGTAGAAGGAATAATATGATTATTATTGGTCTTCCTGAAAAAGAAGAGGGCACAGACATAATTTTGTTCGTCCAGAAATTTTTAAAGAAGATTGAGGGTCCCACGCCCTTCGGAGAAAATTACACAATCGAAAGGGCTCACCGGGCGCTGCGTGCGATCCCACCATTTGGGTCGCCTCCGCGCACTCTGATAATGCATTTTCTGAACTTTCAGGAACAACAATTTGTCCTGTCCAAAGTCAAAGAACTCAAGGAGGTGAGATGGGAAGGGGTCCCGATAAGAATCACGCAGGACCTGCCGTTAACGGTGCACCAAAGAAGAGCCGAGTATCATCCAGTTGTTACAAAATTAATAGCTGCAGGCACTCGCTTTAAAATGGGATACCCAGCGAAACTGCAAGTATGTCTGTCCGGACAGTGGACCAGTTTCGAGGATGTCCAGACTGCGAAGAAAGGTCTATCGGAAGCCCTCCCAGACTTATTCAAGTAAAGCTTAAGGAGGAATGAGGTAGCAGTTGTCGGCTAGTAAGTTGGACAGATTAAATAATAACAGCTCACCAAGCAAAGCAGGGTAGTGGGATCATTACTGTGGATGTATTTAGAAATAAACCGGCATGATCCCTTCATTATTTTTCGTCAAAGCGAATTCATTAAAGCAAATTAATCTGTTTCTGCACTAGCTGCAAGGGAGCAATTTTCAGTTCTGAAGTTTAAAAAGGGGGGAAAAAAGATTTAAGGTATACCTGCATGGAGAGGTCCTTGCGATGATTGGAACCTGAAGGGAGCTTGCAGGAATCCGGAGAAGGGAGGTGAGGAATGCCAGTGAGAAGAACTGGACTGGGGGGGCCAAGATTTGACCAGGAACTAGGGGTACAGGCAGGGCATAACTCCTGTATTGGGGTCAGAGTAGAGTGAGGGAGCCACAGAAGCCAGCAAGGCTCCCAACCCGGTAACCGGTCTTCGTTCTTCTGGATCCTTACTTATAGCAAGCACCTCTCCGTATGAGCTCATTTTGTTTGTGGGACTGATGGAGCCAGGCATCGAACCGAAGGTAGAATATGATGCCCATTTCGGAATCAGGATTATGGAAATATCACAAAAGTGCCCTGCAGCTGGGTAAAATAAGGAATAAGCGGAGATCGGAGGACGATGGAAAGTAATGCGCCAAGAGGTAAACCGGACTGTGAGACTGGATCTCAAGGGGCTATTAATAAAGAATCTCCCGAAATGAAGGCTCATGTTTAGCGAACACTCGAGACTGGATGCATAATGGGCTTTAGCCACAAGAGGGAGCTCTCTCACCATTTATATGTGGTGGTGTTTTGTTTTGTTTTTATGACCGTGATGTTAATGGTGTAGATTGAATTTAAGGGTGTTCTATTTTTCCTTTTTTCTTCTCTTCTTCTATAATATCAGATTCTTTCTTACTGCAGAGGTTAACCCCCTAAAAGGTTTTGGGGCAGGATTATGAAGAAAGAGAGGGGAAGTAAAGATAAGCATGTAGGTGAGAGGGGTTAGTTTTACCTCCTCATATACTCGGAGTGGGAAGGGCATTGAGGGGGGAGGTGGCTCTGGCTTGTTTAGATGGTGTTCAGTAGGTTAGAGATTCCATTTCAAGGAATTTGACATAGGTGTACAAGTAGTAAGGAAGGGAGGGACCCCAGGAAGTGGGAGATCAGTCCCGGTTTCAAGTTGTTTATGAAACTGATTTAAGTTTAAAAGTTCATGGATAAAGGTTTTTCTCAGTATTAGCTAATGGGGTGAACTATCTTTTTAATATAGGATGAAGGTTTTTTTTTCATTTTGCGGGAGAGTTAGTAGGCACATAATAGGTTATAAGGAGGTTTGCTTAGTGTGGAGTTAGGTATTTAATGGTTAGAGGGAGGGGGAGGCTGAGAGAGAGAGAGAGAGAGAGAGAGAGAGATCAGGATGAATGGAACTGTGGATATCATGGGCCAGAAGGTGGATTGGTGGGGTTTGGGGGAAGGGGGGTACAGAAAGCACCGGAAACATATAGGGAACATGGTAGTTTTCCTATGTATGGAAAATGGGGATAGAGAGGTAATTTTGGGAACTTTAAGGGAGATGGGGGGATTGGAGAGGGGGATTAGTAGAAGCGGGTTAAATGGGAAAGGTAGCGGAAGATCTGTTCACCCAGTAGAGTCAAAAGCGGGTAGGAAGGAGGTTATAGATAATAAGGGTCGATGGTTTTACCTTGGTTACTTCGAGAATGGGTAGCGCACATGAATTTCTTACGTGGAACATCAAAGGGGCCAGGCAAAAAACAAAGAGATACAAAGTATTGAAGCATTTGCAGTCGCTAAGGAGCCAGATAATATGTTTGCAAGAAACACATTTACTTGAAAAGGAGCCAAATTTGTTTAGATGTCAGTTCATTGGCCAGGTATATGCGGCTGGGAACAGTACAGCTAGCAGGGAGGTAGCGATACTAATTCACAGGAGCATTGCTTTTGTGTGTGAAAAGCAAATAGCAGATCCTGGTGGCCATTATATAATTGTGATAGGGCTTTTGAATCAGACAAGGATAGTGTTAGGTAGTGTATATGGCCCAAATGCAGATACACGGGTTTTTTTTTATGGATTTGTTAAAAGTTCTATCTCCGTTTCATCACCTTCCAATGCTACTGGGCGGAGACTGGAACTTACCATTTACTCCAGAATTGGACAAAGAAGGTAAGCGAAACAAAGGCTTATCACCAGCACAGAGAGCTATTAGGGATCTGTCGGATAATCTGGACTTGTGTGACCCGTGGAGGGTGTTGTCTCCTTCAAGTAGGGAGTATATGTTTTCATCGAAGGTCCACAAGCCCAGATCCCGAACTGATTATTTTTTGATGAGTCTATGTATGCTTCCCGGATTAGCACATAGTAATATTATTCCAGGGATCATCTCGGATCACTCTATGGTAAGCTGCTCCCTTAATTTGGCCCCTAACACCCCCAGACAGACCATCTGGAAGCTAAATAATCAGCTCCTCCACACGGCGGAGATAAAGGAGTATATTGTTCAGAGGATCGAACAATTCGAGAAAGAGAACTGAAATTCAACAGATAGAGGGGACATAGAATGGAGTGCACTAAAGTGCGTATTACGAAGTGAATTTATTCAACTGGCGGTTGCAAGGAAGAAAAAGAGAGAGGATAGGGCCAGGCATTTGTTGGCACAAATTAGAGAACTAGAAAAGAACTTTTCGAAGAATACATCGGGTGAGATCAGAGAGGAGTTAGTTAAATTGCGTCATCAGTACGATGAGATTTTGAGAGAAAAAGCAGAGTATGCTGTTCATAAAACAAAGGCGTTATATTTGGATCAGGGTGAAAAATCAGGACGGCTTCTGGCTATGCATTTGAGGGCAGTGAAAGCATCCAGAATTGTCCAGAGTATTACTTCTCTAGCAAATGGGTCTGTCAAAACCTCACCTAATGAAATTGTTAAAGAATTTGAGGAGTATTATAAGGCATTATATAGCCCTATGACTTCTAGACCCAGTGCTGAAAAGGTAGGGGAATATCTTTCTTCTTGTAAGTTGCCTCAGGTAGCAGAGGACCAGAAGGAAGAACTCTCATTACCCATCTCGGAAGCGGAGATTCTGGGTGCAATCCGGATGCTTTCAAGTGACAAGGCTCCAGGACCGGATGGATTTTCGCCAGATTTTTATAAATGGTTTGTGACCCAGTTATGCTCTGGTTTACAAAGATTATTTCAGAGTATACTGACTTCGGACACAGTAGACTGCTATCTTTTTGAGGCTCTGATAGTGCTCATTCCAAAAGAAGGGAAAGATCCAGATAAGGTTTCAAACTACAGGCCTATTTCATTGATTAACTATGATATTAAAATCTTGGCGAAAATTCTGGCGACTCGGCTGGCTATGGTTATGCCTAAATTAATCCATCACGATCAGGTTGAGTTTATGAATGGCAGGATGGCTTCAGACCATCTGCGTAAGTTATCTCACATCTTCTCTGCATCCAGGAATAGTAAACTTCCATGTGGGTTGATGTCGGTGGATGCAGAGAAGGCTTTTGACAGAATGGACTGGAGGTTTTTATCCATCACTATGGAGAAATTTGGCTTCCCGCTCTCGTTTATTAATAGTGTTTTTGGCCTATATAAGTATCCAAGTGCGAAAATATATTGTAATAGTGTATTCTCGACAAGATTCTCTCTTCATTCGGGCACTAGACAAGGCTGACCCCTGTCACCTCTTTTATTCAATTTATATTTAGAGCCTCTCCTTTCTAAAATCAGACGAGACCCCAGGGCTATGGGAATAAAGGTTGGGTTGCAGGAGTTTAAAATTTCCGCATATGCGGACGACATTCTGCTTCATGTTACCCACCCCCGAAGCTTAATTCTGGCTGTGATGGAAAATATTGAGAAATATAGCAGACTATCTAATTACAAGATTAATGTAGAGAAAACCCAGATATTTCCGCTCAATATGAAAGTATATAGGTCAGATGCAACGGCTATGGGTATGCAATGGGCTCCGCATACGTTGAAGTATCTGGGAATTTTTTTGGCAAGAACTGACTCAAAATTAGTGAAACTTAATCTGGACGCCACTAGGAATATTATTAAGCAGGATTTAAAGAGGTGGGTCAGACTGCCGCTCTCTCTCTGGGGGAGGATTAATATAGTTAAAATGAACATTTTACCTAGGATTTATTACCCACTCCATATGCTTAATGTGTGGCTGCCCCTAAAATGGTTTAAGGAGTTACATTCGATTATTTCAAACTTTATTTGGAGGGGGGAAAACTCCCCATAGGGCTTACTTTAAATTGGCAGCTCCCAGGGAGAGAGCGGGGTTGAGATTACCACACTTTGGATTATATTACTGGGCAAACAATCTCTGTAAGTATCTGAGATGGCTAGTACCCACCATAAAACTTGAATCTTTGACTTATGTACCTTCATGGGTTAAATTGGAAATAGAGATGATAAAGAAGGCTGGGATAGACCCGATAGCCCTGCTTTACTCCACATCAAAGGCACTGCCTCCTAAAATAGAAGCTACCCCAATAATGAAGTCCCTACGTATTCATAGACAGTTAGGTGTTTTTTTAGGTTACTTTCCAAATAGGGATAAACACCAACCAATTTGTCATAATTCCAATTTGAGGATAGGAGGGAAAATGATATCGGAATGTTGGCTTCCCCAGCTGAAAGGATTACGGATAGAGGATATTGTATGGGGGGATCGAACCCCTCCAATAAGAGAAATATTAGCTAGGTATGGTATAGAACATTGGCAGATTTTCAAGGTGTATCAGCTCACACACTTATTGGAGCAAGTTAGGATCAAACTTAGAGATGGGGCGTATGACCGGAGGTTGGTTTGAATTGTTGGATCAGATAGTATGGGAACCGCATGCGGTCTCCAAGATATACAAGACATTGTTTGAGCAAGTATATGTGGACTTAGATTACAAGCCTAGGTTCTGGATAGGTCAGTTGGGGGACCATGAGAGGAACTTGGATAGCATTTGGAGTCATACATATAGATATGTTACTCAAGATCGGCTGCCGGTAATGCAGTTTCATTTCTTGAACAACTTATATTGGACCCCTTCTAAGCTATATAAAATCGGACGTAGATCTGACCAAAACTGTTTCCGATGTCATCGGGCAGTGGGGGATTTGTATCACATTTTTTGGGAATGCCCATCGATAAAAATGTTGTGGAACCAAATTAAACAGAAGGTAGACCCATTACTGGGCATTGACCAGTATTTTACCCTGGAAATTTGTCTGATAGGGGATTATTCTGGTATCAAGTTTAAAGTGTGAAGATACTATATGGCTCTGATATCATCCTCGCTTAAAAAGGTAGTGTTAAGACACTGGCTAGACGACACCCTAATCACTTACACGGAGTGGTTGCAGGAGATGTTATTTAATTTGAATATGGAGAAATTCGGGGGGGTGAGAAGAGACAGTCTTACGAAGCATGAAAAGGTATGGAGTTGTTTTCAAACGCTCTACCGTCTCCAATCTAGGCTGAATGCAGGAAGGTAGTATAATAATGGCAGAATATTGGTGAACAGATCTTCCTTCGGTGTTTTAGTAAAAGGGGGGGGAAGATTGATAGGAGGGAAAGGGTGGGGGGGAGGGGGAGTAAAATAGCTTTCTCCTTTATCTCGAGATAAGTGTTATGTGGAAATATGATGTCATTGGAAGGTTTTTTGTTCTGTGTATGTTTAAATACAATAAAATTCGAATTTAAAAAAAGTCTGTAGGAGCTTGACTCAGTGTTATTCTGTCTGCTGGCGTTCGGCGTTTAAGCCACTAGAATGGCACTGTGAGTGCTGGTAGAGCCTTCACCTACTGTCTCTTTAACAGCTGTCTGCTTGCAGGCATAACTGATGCTTTCCTAGGGGTGCTGGTGTTTCACTGCTCAAATATCACCTGAAGCACGGGGCAATCACTGCATTTTGCAGTCGCTGAAAGCGCAAAGGGAGCCCCTCTGAAAGATATACCTGTTTCACTGTAAACATTTAAGGTATTAGTAATATTGTAATTTGTCTAACCTGCCTTTGTTACAGCTGGTACTCTGTGTGTATGGACCCTCCATTTTGCAACTAAACTGCTGTGCTGGGCCAATGGAGTAAGGGGAGCTTTAAAATGGAGACTGTTTGGACCAACCAGAATTCGGACTCTCCTGGGAGCCGGCTTACAATGGGAGGTATAGCTAGTAATTCTGGGAAGTGAAGTTTTGGACCTTGGCGCCTTTTTGCACCAATTGAGAGAGAGCTTTGGAGTGATTGACAGCTGAGTCCACCAACTGGACTGGGTGGCACCTGAAGAGAATGTTCTTCCCTGCGACTGAGAGATCAGATCCGTTGTGACCATGAGGAGAGAAGGAGCTCTGTGCTTCTGCGTTGTATAGTTTCGCGCTGGAAGTGTGTGAGAGGCCTTGCAGTCGGTCGGTGACCGTGAGAAGCTTGAGTCAGACTGAATCCAAGTTGTCTGAAAGGAAGGAAGGCTGAAAGTGGAAACCAGGCTCACCCTGTAGAAGACTGGAGAAATTGCTAAATCACGCTCGGCCTGTCAGGAACTGAAGCTGCTGTGTGAACTCCTGGGTGTTTGCAGTAAGTGCGATTGGAACCTATGAGAAGCTGCCTGGTATAGTAATTTCCTTTACATATAAATGTGTTGAATGCTTGTGGAGAATAGCTATTCCGGTTCTCTTGTCACCGTGTGATGTAAGCTGAAAGCTGAACTGAGTGAAATTGGACTAAATCCGTCCACTAGTTAAGGTTGTTGGGCCTGGCCTGTAGGATCTCATCGCTCTGCCTTGTTTGTCTGGCAATCCAGAACAGCCATCTGCATCAGGTTCTCAGCTTGGGGTAGTGTGAGTACAAATCAGGGCATTCCCCTGCGACCTGTTATCAATCATCAGAGTTTCATCTGATTTTCTTTATTTCATTTCCTCAAGGACTGAGCCATCTGGCTCCAGATTACAATTGGGTGTTGTGCATATCTTTTTTCCTACAGGGCCCTATCCATCTGCACCTGCTGGCCAATCCCAGGAAATGGACCTGGCTAGCCCCTCTAACCTGGGTATCCAGAGAGTGACTTTTAAGACCCTGTATGAGTGCACAGTACTGTGATTTAATTCTACCAATCGGCTTGATCTCCCCCTCCTGTGTTTCACATCCCCTTAAATAAACCAGACTTGATGTTATTGACTTTAAACTGTCTGAAGTGTCAGTACCTATATAACAGGCATTGCATTAGATTGTGTATGTTGATCAACCTTATTTTACAGGGGGTCCTCCGAGATGAACTTCAGAATCAGTCTCGAGGGTAAGTGGTACCTTATGGTTGAACCGTGTGTACATGTGGGGTATGGGTACTGTAATTCCTATGTATTGTGTGGATGATTAGAGGGATTGGAAAGGGGTCTCAGTGTCCCAGAGGGCTGTGACCAAACTCAACCAACCATTACAAACCCTGACCTCTGGGTGGAGGCACCCGGCCTAGAACCTAGGCCCCTCAACCTGTTGGTAGTCCAGCAGGCAGGGGTAGTAGCCCTTGGGATAGTGCTACCTAGGGGTTACACTTATCTTTCATCTGATTAAGCCAGTGTAATGGGTTGTGGTCAGTAAGTACAGTAAATTGGGTTCTCCATAGAACCTTAATGCCTCAATGGTGCACTTAATTGCCAAACATTCCTTTTCAATAGTGGCATATTTACACTCTCTGGAGTACAATTTCCGACTGATATAAATAACTGTGTTCTTCTCCGTTGACGGTGTGGCTTAACACTGCCCCTAGCCCTGTTTCAGATGCACTGGGCCACTGCTTCCACCTTTTCAATTTCAGGGTGTACCACCTGTTCCCTAAGACAAAACCCTGATATTTTGTTTCTTTCATGGCCAACGTACATTTAGAAGGGTTGATGGTTAACCCAGCATTATGAATGGCCTGGATGACATTCTGCAGATGCAGTAAATGGGACTTCTAGCTGGTACTGAACAGAACCGCATCATTAAGGTATGCAGAGCAATACCTTGAATGTGGAGCTGAAAGCTGGTCCATGTAAGCTTAGAGGGTTGCAGGAGCCCCACGTAAGCCAAATGGCATGTAGAAAAATTGTAACAGACCACAAGGAGTACTAAATGCAGTTTTCTCTTTAAAATGTTCATTTAGAGGTATCTGCCAGTATCCTTTCATTAAATCCAGTGTGGAGATGAATTTAGCTTGGCCAGTGCGGTCTATTATGTCATCAATCCTATGAATGGGATAGCTATCAAACTGAGAGACCTGATTTATCTTCTAAAAATCCAAGCACAGACGGGCATCCCCTTCCTTCTTCATTACTAACGTAATAGGTGAAGACCAAGGACTAACAGAAGGTTCAACAATACCGAGCTGAAGCAATTTAGTTATTTCCTGTTGCAAGTCAGGTCTTACACATTCTGGCAGTCTATAGGACTTCTGCCTAATGGGAAGGGAATCCAACTTGATCTCATGATTGACCCAAATTGCTTTACATGGTATACTTGTGAAAATATCCGAAACATGGTGAAGCAATTGTTGCAGTTCTCAATTGTTTTTTTCAGCTAGATCAGGGATGATTTTAGCATCAGACAATTCTGTAAGGCTTTCCAATCTCTTGTAGGCTGTTTCTAATTCGGTTTCAGGATTTTCAGGGAACACATACAGACATGGTTTGCTTTCTGGCCTATCATGCCATTTCTTTAACAAATTAACATGGTAGATCTTGGTATCCATACATTTGTCAGGAGTTTCTAGCCGATATGTAACAGGGCCAGTTTGCTCTTTAATACAGTAGAGACCCTGCCACTTCATTAATAACTTGTTTGCTGATCTTGGGAGTAGTAATAACACTTTCTCCCCCAGTTTGAATTGCTTTTCTTTAGTATGGCTGTCATGTACTACCTTCTGTTTCTCTTAGGCTGTTACACTATTCTGATGGGCTTGTTGGGTATATTTAAGTAATCTTTCATGAAGCTTGGTTCATACCTCTCAACTGTACCACATTACGAGGAACGTTCCTCACTTTACTTCACGAAAGCTCCCTGTTCCACATTGTGAGGACTTGTTCCACATTCAAAGTCAACATTTTAAAGCAAAAATCCATAGTAAATAATGCAACAAATATATTATTCAATTAATAACAGACTTTCTGAACACAAATGCTACATTTTAACAGTGTTTTGAGCTTCTTGGGTAAAGATTTGATTAAGTGTTCCACATTTTGCCCATTTGTTCCACATTTTGACAGGCAATGTTCCACATTTGGGGGACAAAAGGTTGAGAGGTATGGCTTGGTTAAGTAATCCAGGATATTAATATGCTTAACCGTGGAAGTCGCTTCTCAAGTTTCTTTGACCACATCCAATGGTCCATGAGGATTGTGTCCATATAATAAAGCAAATGGAGACAATCCCATGGAAGCTTGTGGTACTTCCCTACAGGCAAATAGAAAGAGAGGTAGATACTGGTCCCAATCCTTACCCTCATCATCCACAAACTTCCAGATTATCCATTTCAACGTCTGATTAAAACGTTCTACAAGCCCGTCAAGCTGTGGATGATAGGTGGATGTCCTGACTGCTATTACCCCAAGCAATTTATATAGTTTTCTTAACAATTAGGCAGAGAAGTTAGCAACCCTGTCGGTTAGGAGTTCCTTTGGGATTCCCATGTGACTGAAAAAGTCTACCAATTTCTCTGCAATCTTTCGGGCTGTAGTTGTTCTTAAGGGAAATGCCTCTGGATATTTGGTTGCATAGTTGCAGAGAACTAGTATGAACCAATTTCCCTTTTTACTTTTTTCCAGGGGACCAACTCTGTCCATGGCTATGAGTTTGAAGGGATAGGACACTAGTGGGAGGGGCATGCGGGGCACTCTTTCCTTTTTGGTAACCTGTCCAATCTGCTGACACTCCACACAGCTGCGACAATAGTCAGCAACCTCTTGTTGTATTTTAGGCCAATAAAACAGTTGTAATAAATGAGCAGCTGTTCTGTCTTTCCTTGCATGCCCAGTACTAGGTAAATCATGACTTAAGAACAAGAGCTGCTGTCTGTCTTTCGTAGGAATGATTAACTGTTCTACCTGCTCTTTGGTGTTGGGATGGGTACAAAGTCTATACAATATACCATTTTTCTGTATTATGACAGGGGCTCCTGGTGGTATTGTCTTCCCTAGCTGTGAAAAAAATGGTTTCAGAGTTAGATCGTCACTTTGGTCTTGTACAATATTATGCATTGTAATAGTAGGGCATAACATCAGATACTGTTTTATGTGCTTTTTTCCAGTCCCTCCGTATCTTCTGTCTATCTGTCTTGGTTTTTCTGGTTTCCCCAACAGTTCCATAGATATCTTCTTCAAATGGAAAAAGTGTCCCCATTGTTTCTTCCCGTTGTCTCTGGGCTTCTTCCTTTTGTTTCTGGGTCTGGTGGTTATGGCCAACTAAGTGATTGTCACAAGACTGAACCAATGACTTAAATTGAGGGTAATCCTGTCCTATAATAAGAGGCACAGGTAGTGTGGCACCACTCCCACAATCATTTTGCTGTTATGACCATTCACACCCAGTTCAATGTCAACAGTGGGATATTGATGAGTGTCCCCATGTATACATAGAATCCCAGTGGACATAGCAGAGGTAGAAACAGATGGAATCAAATCAGCACATACCAGACTTTGCCTACTTCCAGAGTCCACAAGACTTTCTATGATTTTACCATTTACATGTGCTTGAACAACAAAGTTTCCTAGGTTAATGGAAGCCAGATAGGCAGGGACTCTTTTCTTTTTAGGGCAGAATCAGGCAATGTGCCCCAAGCCATGACAGTAATGGCATTCCACATTCGGATCCATTTGTTTTACAACAAAGTCCCTTCCATCCTCTTTTTGCTTTATAGTTCCAGTCCAAGATATACGAAAAGTTGTATTTCTTATGGGGCAGTAGATGTTGTAGAAGCTGAGGATGTAGAAATGAAAGGCACTGGATTGTCTGTCCTGCGATAACCCTTCGTCAAAGTTTGGCGGGCAGAGAGGAAGACTTCAACTAGTGTGATGGCACTATCAGCATTCTCTGGGTTATGCTGTCTGATCCTGAGTTGCACATCAGTGGGCATAACCACAATGAACTGTTCCAGCACTATTTGTTACAGTATGTCTTGTATGGTTTTACCACCTGGCTGGAGCCACTTTTAACATAATTCATTAAGATGGATAAATGTCTCTCTGGGTGGCACATGCGCATGGTGTTTTAATGTCCTGAACCATTGCCTGTATGTTTCTGTGTTGATGTCATATTGTTTTAAAATTTATTTTTTAACAGCAGCATAGTCATTTGATGTCTGACTGTCCATGCTAGTATAAGCCATCTGGGCTTTCCCAGTCAAGCAAGGTGCTAATCGAACCACCCATTGTGCTTGGGGCCAACTACATGCCTGGGCTACCTGCTTAAATGGTGTCAAATATGACTCTATGTCAGCTGAGTGGGACATCTTAGTTAATTTTATGTCTCTTGGGTTGGTTTTAGCTGCTTCTTGTCCAGTCCCAATAATCTGAAGTGTCCTCATAGTGTCTGCCCACCTTTGACCCTGACATCTTCTGTCTTGCTCCCTTTTCTGTAAGTCCAAAGTTCTTTGTCTGTCCATCTCCATTTGTTTAACAGCCAACCATTTCTGTAAAGCAGGGATTTTCTCAGACCGTAAATCCACTGGTTCTTCACTTGGTTTGGTCATACTAGTTTCCTCAGATTTGGCATCAATGGTTTTCGCAACAGGGGGAGTATCTTGCTTAATCTTGGGCCTAGTTTTAGCCACCTGAGTTCGGGTTGAGACACCTGGAAGAGCCGTGGCTTCATCCAGCTTATGAGCCATGCACCTACTATTGTCTGCAGTGACCTGGATACTAAGAGCAGTATCCCGAGCTTCGAGTCCCCCTAGTAACCTTGGACCTCCAAACTACCCCACTCCTGGTACCAAATGTCATGGTTGAGGTACAACACACCAAAGATGTGTCTAGATTTATTAAAAAATAAATAAATACAAAGAATAAGTTCAGCAATTCAAACTTAATTACTTTTCCATAAAACAGAAAATAAAGTAAATCAAGAATGCACAGCTTGGGGAGTAATATCATCTAACTCCTCAACATAGGTCTATGCCTGACCTCTCTCACAGAGACCTAACTTTGGGAGACCTTACCAGGTGCAATTACTAACTCCATCTGCCCTAGAAGTCTAGGGACTTCCCTTTTATAGCCAGCTTACTCCTCCCATAAAGCTGGTCACACCCCCAATATATCTTCATTTAAAAAAATATTCCCATTTTTACAACATTAACATTTCAACTTCTGTAATCCACAAGGCATATACTAATAGTCAGCAGTACTAAGGCTGTGTTGCTGTAAAACATACATTTTCACAGCCTAATGCCATTGTTATAACAGAAGGGGTGACATTAAACCCCTACTCCACCCCTAGGTTGGGTGATAGACATCCTGAGTGTCTACATAAGGAGTAGAATAGGTGCCGCTGTCTCCCTATAGGAGCCCAATAGCACCCAGCTAGGGAGAGGCATTTGATTGGAGGGTTAAGCTTCTGTCCAGAGTTCTCTGTGTTGTCAGCAGGAATAAACAAAGCATACTTGTGAACTATTCATTTAGTTTTGCATAACTGGTACATTTAGTTTATGTCTTATATTTATAATAATGACCCTTTTGGCTCCTGGTGGCATTTTACTACATTCCATGCCCAGACAGCCACCGGTCTTCTGTTCCCTCCAGACCATTCAACATTATGCAGTAAGAAGACTGGAAAACAGAAAGCAAATACATCTTTTAAACACACCAGGACCAAACAGGTTAGTTCATCTTCTGTTTGTTCTTTTGCATTTTTTATTCAGGAGGTACTTTCCTTTCTTATTTACAGTGTCGCTGCATTCAGCGGCTACCAGAAAAACAAACACCCAGTTGGAGGTACACGCGGCTGATATCCTTCTTGAATCTGCGAGGAGGACAAGCAGCTGCAAGACCAGGAGCTTGAATAACTCGGATGCAGTAGCCACATAAATGGCTTGTACCTTCTCCGATGAAATGCAATCACTTACCTATATTAACTGCCTTAATTTTTACATATTACCTATATTAACTGCCTTAATTTTTACATATCTTGACAAGAATAAACAAAGAAAGGGGGGTCTCTTTATCACATAAGAGACAACGCAAGCAGCAGTGCTTTTATTATAGCTGAGAAATATGCAATTCTGCACTTCTGCACTAACATAACAAGGAAGAGCATTACGTTGTGTGCACACAAAGTCTGGGTTGGAAAAGAAAAATAGAGTACAGGAAACAGAAGCAAATTAAAGCATACACAGTGGGTGACCATCCCACCATGTTTAGGATAGGAAAGTTAGCAATGAAATTAGTGGTGCTGTTGCGCAATTGACTTTCGGGGGAAGAAAGAAAAACCCAAAACTAGTATACACGTACTGTCATTCATCTATGAAAGTAGAACGGGGAAGAAAAAAAAACAAAGGGTTGGGGAATACCTTTATCACATGGGGCATTGGAGTGCTTAAACTGTAGACAGACTAGTTGGATTATTACCAATACTGAACACCCTGAAATCCATGCAGTGGCATGAGTATTGGAGCCTAGCCCCAAATGGTAGCTACCCCAGATCTGAAAATACTCTACAGTGGTGGTCATATTGATGGAATCTGTAGGTGAAGTATACTGTCCTGTTGTACAACAGCCTCATCAAAGAGAATGCCTGCTCATGTAGTTATGCTAGTAAGATCAACCCATTATCAGATAAAGGTTGTAGTATACTACTGGGTTGTTGCAGTGCAGGAATTCTTAATCAGATATATCCCAATGCTTTACAATAAACCAGACATTCTGTTTAAGGTTTTAGTGATGTAATCAAGGTGAACTTCAAAGGTCAGGTGTGGATCAAAGTATATCCCATGATCTTTAAAATTATTAGACATTTTCAGCCACTTTCCATTCATTGTTAGTTCTAATACTATGACTCCTTGTTTTTGGTTACATTTATTTTTGAATTGAAAAGCATAGCCTTGGATTTTTTTTCTGGTTTAACACACTTGTTTTCTGTAAGTCATTCCTATATTTCCACAAAGTCACTTTCTAGGCTTTTATTGATTTCTGTGATGCCCACATACTGAAATACGTTGGTTGAATCACAACTTGCCTCTAGGACATTTATGAACAGAGAACAGAAGACGGCCAAGGATAAAGCCTTGGAGGACTCCAATGTGTACCTTTCTGGGGGAGAAAACAATTCATTTAGTTTTTCCACTAGCTGCCTAGCCTCAACATCATTTGTGATCCATGAAAAAGTTAGGTTGCCTAGCCACAGGTTTGTAAGTTTCACCAGGAGTTTGCCATGATTAACTGGGTCGCAGTCCTTGGTTAGGCCCATGCATAGCACTGTAGTCATCACCCCTGAATCAGAGGCACAGGCTAAATCATTGCTGAGCTTGACCGGTGCTACAGCCGTGCTATGTTTTTATCCTGAAACCATGTTGCACTCCAGTGAAATGTTCATTCATGTTGAAATAGGTCTGTAGCTGGATGTATACTATCCTTTCTTGAATTTTTGCTTGGGTGGTGAGGAACAATATTGACCATTTGATTGAAGGTAGATGATAAGGTCCTTCCTTCCTTCCTTTGGTATTGGGACCCCAAGGGCTGTTTTTCTTGCATCTAGCAAACAGAGACACAAGAGAGGTTTAACAACATTGCCAGTGGAGCTGCAAAAGCATGGGTGACCAGCCTGAGCAGGTTGGGTTGTAGACCATTGAAACCTGCAGACATCCATTGTTGGATTTTACTTAGGTACTTCTGTTCTTTGCTCAGAGAGACCAGTTTTAGGTGAAACTTGAATAGGCATTGTTAATCCTGCATTGTCTGGTGTGTGTGAATTGCATTTGTGATCTTGGTTAGCCCCCATGTAGGTGCTTAGGTTTCCAAATTTGGTGAAGATTTTAGTCATGAGAAGTAGGTTTATTTCCTCTGAACCATTTATAACTACTGTAGATCTTCAATTTGGAGGTTGTCTTTACTCTTGTGTAGCTTTTATCTGTGACCATTAAGTTTTATTTAGTTTTTGTTGACCTGGTAAGTGCACTAGACAAATTTTGCCTATTTTCAGGCATGACCCAGGGGAGGTGGATACAGATGAATGCCAACTGGCATTGAACCAGATTAAGCTGCTAGTGGTATTTTTAGTGAATGGGGGAATATTTTTCCAGGGCACTGGGGAAACTCCCCCTACTGTTTTCAAGAAGTGCCATCGGATCTTTAACATCCACTTGAACTACCACCAGAACAGGCAGATGGGACCTCGGTTTAATATCTCATCTGAAAGACAGCACCTCATAAGTGCAGCACCCCCCATGCTGCACTGCAGTGTCAGTATTGGGATTTAACCCAAGTACCAGGTGTGGGGATAGAACCCATAGCCTTCTGATCTCCCAGCCTCAGAGGCGAGTGTGCTACATACTGGGCCACTGACACTGACAATGTGTCCTAGAATGACTGGGTTGTGTTGAGCAATTAGTCTGCAGTTGTTGATTGTATTGGCTTTTACCCTTTCTTAGTTCTGTTTCACACTTGTTTCTCAGGTATCCATATTAATGCCAGTTTTGTCGCAGCCCAGTGTGTTCATGGATGCCCCATCTTTTGTCCCAAAGCCTCATCATGGCTTATAGTTCCCTCTTTATCCACTTGTGCCTCTGATCCTGTATTTGGTGCAGGGAGCATGTCTCTTTACAATATACATGAAGTTACTGATGAAGAATTTCAGTGCTGTTTCTCATCTACACTTTATTTCATGCTAGATACGTTTACATTAGCCAGGTCCTTGAGAAAGTTCACCCTCATAAAGATTTGTCATATTCTTGAATGCAGTCACTTTAGGTGGTGGTTTCTCAAGTTTGTTTTCCAAATGCAGAAAGTGGGTGCATGATCAGTGAAGGAATCTGAGAACAATACAGCTGCACAGCCTCCGTTTTCCCTGTTAACCAATATCCAGTCCAGTAGGGAAAGCATTCTGGTCCTGTTATTCCTACATTTCAGCTCAGTCACTACCTGGGTTAGACTGAGTTTACCCACTTTGGTTTTGAAAAAAAAATTAGATTCACCAGCATAATTCAGATTTAAATCCTCGGGTAATACGGGTATCAGTAGTTTATCATAGCTTTCTTTTGTTTAAATATACTATTAAAATTACAGCAAAATACAAAACCAACTGCGTTATGAAATTTGATCCAACATACTGTACATATATAGAATAGTGGATGGGTATCCAGGCACAACCAGCCTGTTGTGCCACATAGGGGTTTTGATAACATCAGACCTTGAGAGCGAAGCTTGAGAGGTCCAATGGCATCAGAACCCTGAGGTGCCACAAAAAGACTAGTTGTGCATGAAGATGCTCATCCACTATTTTATATAGTGTATAGTGCCACTAAAAATCACTAACAGTTCTTTTTTTTGCAGCCTTTTACTTTTTGTGTGTGTTGCACTGTTCAGTGGTAAAGGGTGGTTTCCAGGGTTGTCGAGTGGTTGCTAAGGAGGAATCATGGCTGTGTGTCTAGTACGGCTTCCTTTTGGCTGGCAGGTGCATTGGGAAGGTTAAAAAAAGACATGGTGACCATAATGCTCACTAAGCAAGAGGGCTGTGGAGTAGGGGGTCATTTGTTTTATTTTAATTTTGTTTCCAAGTCTAAATATCTGGTTGATCCTGCGTTTCCTCACATCTGGTTGCTCCTGCATCTTGAAAGACTCCGATGTGACTGTCGCAATGAGAGCGTGAATCCGTTTGTTTCTGCCACTAAGGTAAGTGATGTGCGGTCTGTGTAGTGAGTGCGTGGAACCTCTAGAGGTTTTCAAAATGTTGTTCTGCTGCAGTAGAGTATTATCACGTTCCATGACCTTTTGAACTGCAGCAGAACAACATTTTGAGAACCTCCGGTTTCCATGCACAACAATGGTCCACTATACACTATATCCCTTTTCCATGCTGCTTATGTAATACATACCCTTTTACCTATACACACTGTTCATTCGGTTATCAAAGTAAACCTTGCTATATAGCATAGAATCAAACTTAATTTAGTCTATGTTTAGTCTGTACCAATAGTACAGTCTACTATAGTATGAGTCAGCCTAGTGGTCTGCCAAGTCCAGGAATCCCTGTTTGGCCCATTTGGGGGGATTTTAAACAGGGCAAACTTTCATTCTTTTGCTGTTTCACAATATTTTTTGCAGTACTAGATTTTCGCAGGCGGATTCAGCAGGGAATTGGTAGGGAGGCATGATTACGTGCAGTCCATTCCTCATATTGAACATCATTAAATTTGGCTCATTCCTTACATGTAACTTAACTCCCCCTTCCCTTTTACTTTCTCCATCCTTCTTACACATGCAGTACTGTAGTTAGATATTTGTACTTCACAGTCTTTGATTGATGGTTTTAGTCAAATTTTAGAGATGGTTAGTACATCAGGGAAGTACACTCTCAGCCATCCTTCCAGCTTGGGTAGTTTGGGTATTAGAGTGCTAATGCTCATGTGTACCATTTGTAAACATTTGTAGGCTGTTCATCAAGGATCTATACTTGGGACAATAGAAACATAGAAACATAGAATTTGACGGCGGATAAGAACCGCTTGGCCCACCTAGTCTGCCCATTTCCCTACCTAACGGATAAGCTGCAGATCCTAGTTAACCAACAGCCTTTCTCCTACCCCACACTAGAACTGCCTTATGTCTGTCCCATGCATTCTTGAATTCCTCCACTGTTTTGGACTCTACGACCTCCTCAGGAAGGCTGTTCCATGTATCCACAACTCTCTCTGTGAAGAAATACTTCCTCACATTACCTCTGAGCCATCCACCCTCTATCTTCAAATTTTGCCCCCTTGTTTTTGCACATCTCTTTTTCTGAAAGATGCTACCCTCTTGGACTTTGTTGATTCCCTTGAGGTATTTGAAAGTTTCTATCATGTCCCCCCTCTCCCTCCTTTCCTTGAGGCTATACATCTTTAGCTCCTTTAGTCTTTCTTCACATGTCTTCTGATGCAGACCCTGCATCATTTTGGTTGCAATGATAGTATTTCATATGGGGGAAGGGTTTAACTCAATGTCCCTAGCCAGCATTAGTAACGGGAGTTGGAGTGTTTCTTTTGTTTTGGTATCGGAATTGAGGGGATTATTATGATATAGTTAATTGGGTAAATATTCCGATTTTTGTAAATCATTTTTGGGAAAGAGACATGAAGCCAGCTGAAAGTTGTATGCATGAGGGGAGTAGTGACGGGAGTATTGTGGTATGGTATATACCTGCCTTGCTTCCCATTGTTACCTGCAGTAGTCTGTGATACAGTTACAGCCAAAGACATGGTCAGATATTTCCTGAAATTTCTGTGATATTTCTAGAGAAATCTCCTGCTTTTTGCATTTCCACAGTAGGAGCAGCAGAGAGAAACTCTAGAAATTTCACAAAATATCTGGAAATATCTGACCATGTCTGTGGCTACTAGTGCACTGCAGGATATTTTTCTGCTATTAGGAATTTGACTGTCTAGAGGAAGTCTGCTGTCAGCCCTTTGGTAGTCATATTTCTGTTCACCTGTTTTATGCACCTTTCTGGTAATAAGGGGTGGAGTGGAAACTCATGCACACTGTGGATGGTAAATGTGAGCAAAAAACAGAAGGCTTGAAGAAATATCATACATACCCTTATAAACTTGGAGGGGGGCATTGTAAGTAGCAGCACTCCAGGGGATACATTATATATTAACTAGCAGCAATGCAAGAATAAGAACATATAAACAAGCAAATATAAAAGAATAGTTGATCCACTACTAACAGTGAATGAGGATATTAATTAGCAGCAATACAAAAATAAGTTGATAATAATTATTATTAGCAGCAGCACTAAGCAAGGGACTACATTTAAGCAATAAGGCACAACAGGGTGTGTGTTGTTGTGTAATAACATCAGAACTCAGGTGGCTGAAGTATGAGGCCACAGATCGAGTGCATTCAACACCCAAGAAGTGACATTATTACACCACAACACACAACTGCGGAGTGCCTTATTGCTGGTATACAATGGCTTGTTTGCAGTAATAAAAAATGCTTTTCAAAATACATTTTTTTTAATTTAAGTTTTAAATGAGTAGGTAAACAGAAAGAAAAAATAATGCTACTGCAATGTTTTTGTTCAGTAGGTGGTATTGTTTTACTGTGTGGATTGTTGTCTTTCTTGAGTTCTCCCTGCTCCCCCCTTAACTCTGTTTGCCACTTTTGTGATTGTGGAGCAAGTGTTTTATTCACCCAGTCCTGCTGCCTGCCATTGTATTGGGTGAAGTTTTTATTTATTTAGTTATTTATTTGCTTGCTTACTGATTTATTTATTTATTGCTGGTTTCAAATAGGAATAGGGACCGGATACCAGTTCAGGAGTTGGGATCCTACTTTTGGTAGTTCAGAAATGATCGTAAGTAGAGCTAAGAAGATATTTTCTGTAGTGTGCTCGTTTCTTTATGCATCGGGCACTATTTATTTTAATTTACAGTTTCTTAACCTGATCATAAGCAGTGCAGCCATTTATCTCAAGAGCCACGTGGTATGTGAAGTGAGCATGGCTGTTTTGAAAGTGCTCGTACTACAATGATCATGGTGCCAGCTGGGGGTACCAAAATACCATTTCAGATGATGGCTTGCTTTTACATAATGATATCTGTGTTTGGGGAAATCAAGTGAGGATAGGAGGATTATTGTGACTGTACATGGTTGTGGCTGGTGGCAGGGAATGAGTCATCTTCAGGATGAACTGAGTGGGGAGGAATATGAAGGTGCGTCAGCTTCAGGCATTCTGCATGGAGCCAGGAACAGTGAAGCTGGCCACACAAAGTAGCAATTTCTTTAATTAAATTGCTTTCTATGCCAAAATATTTGATTTGATTTGATTGGATGAATGAATGATGGAACTGGTTGGGGGGTATGAATGCTTCCTTAGATGTAAATGGCTGGGTTCTGTGTGGCTTGTGGAGGAAGTGATTTCTGATCTGGCCAAACAGTCTTTTCTGTGCCTGCCAGAGATACAGGGATGTTATTGTTAGTTAATTTCACAGGACCCAGTTCACAAACATGTCAGGTATAATGCAAGCCCTGGGAGTGCCGAACATTTGTCACACAGGGCTTGTGACATTCCCCAACCAGCAACTGGGATGCTTGATCTCTTGCACTAATTGCTGATAGTTAGACCTGCTTTTTGCTTTTCTAACTTGCGGCAATCTTGGGATGCTTTTATGGGGCTTGTGCCAAATATTTGGCGTAAGCTGCTGTAAAGTGGGAAAAACATTGCAAATGTGCCCAGTCTTCTTGAGACAGGCAGACAGGCTCAGCTTGTGGCAATGTGTTCAGTGCAGCTGCACCAAAAATCATGCAAGCCCTGCGTCAACCTTTATAAATCGGGCCCACTGTCTTTAGGGCATAGCAGCCAATCAGAATGCTGGGATTATCCTCATCGCTGCCTTATATCAATTTATTTAGTTTTTATTCAACAGATAAGTGCACCTCACAACTAAAAGCTTGGAATGTTAAGATGAAGAATGCAATACCTTTACAACAGAGTACACATACATTGAACTTGGGCATTGACAATAATACAAAGTACAACAATTTCACAAGTTTGACATGACAAACAAGGAAAGGGTAACAAAAACAAGGGTAATAAATATACATAGGTATATGTTACAGTAAATTTAAAGGAGCAAAACCATGCTGGTACATTAACCAGTGTAAACTGTGCAAGAACAAGATAATACACATGGATTAGTATTATGACAATAAATATGATAGGCACAATACAAAGTGATTACAAGTTGGCAAAACTAGTTAAAAACATGAGCACATAAATACATTTAAAAGGTGACTACAATAGCCCCTAAGAAAGCCTGGATTGTCTCACAGGATCATATCTCAGGTGGGATAGAGTTCCAGAGCCTAGGTGCAGAGCTGGCAAATGCAATGTCCCATAGCTTGGTCAGATCATTTAGCATGGACTGTAGCTAGTGGTCAGTAGATCTTTAAGAGCAGTTGCTATGAGTTGGCTGGAGAAGGAAGGCCAGAGTGGAGAACAGTTGGTTGTGTAAAATGTTAATGACACCACCCAGGATGTGATCACAGAGGGATGGGGGGAGAAAGCCAAACAAGCCTTGAGTACAATGTGCAGTGACAGATATGATGATCTGAGGCCAGGGTAAAATGACAATTGTTATTATTATGTTACATCCCAGTTCTTTAATGTGGATTTGGCTGAAAAGGAAAAAATGGTGCTATATGGTGTACAGTATATAAGCTTAGGGAGTAGGATTCCATGGGCAGTGGTGATGTGGGCTCCAGTGGTAAGGTTATTACTAAACTTATAGGAGAGACAAGTCTGGAGATATGTGCCTTGCAGATGACAGCAATATGCAGAGAGAAGTTAAGTGATGGCACCAGGGTGACACCTAAGTAACTGAATAAGGAGACAGAGGCATGGTTGGACTGGGTAGCAAGGAGACCACCTGGAAATTAGGTCATGGGGCTATGATATTGATAATGGTATGTCCTAGCATACAAGTTGTAGCTTTTACACACCAAATATTCAACCATAATAATGGCATGTAAACCAACATTATGACGTGTGCATGCTTATCGTGTCAGCACATCAATGACTACCCCTACCTCTTCCTAGTCTTGTCCCACCAGCTGCACTGTGCCACCTGTGGTCACCCAGGTAGCAGTGTTACAGCGGAGACCACCCTCCCTCCACAGAGGAGCACATCATCTGTGATGCTCGATCCTCCTCCCCCCAGCCTGTCACCTATAACCTGAGATAGCTCCCGATCCCGTGTTGCCTGCATCACAATTGATAGTGCTACCATTGTACCAGTAGGCTAGCACACAGCATATTGCATCTTTAATTGCTGTCAACCTTATAGATGAAATCGGTGGACTCTGAATAATGAGAATACTTAAGGGTCCCAATTTATTTAGACCTTGCCAGCAATGTTAACAGAGATGCTTGGGACTGCAGCATTCTGGATCTATTCAGGACAACAATTAGACATACTGTACAGCTATGATGAAAACTGTTCAGGGGTTTAGGGTAGTGGTACTGTAGCAGGGTTACTGATGTGCAGTTTTGCAGCTTTAACTTCAGAGTTAGTTGGGGAAATTGAGCACTAAGCCATTTTTTGGAGAGGGGTAAGAGAATAAGTGCTCATTTCCTCCAAATAACTTACTGTGCACCAGTAATGCTACCAGCCCCCCAACCCCTGTACCATTTAAAGCTGCACCACTTCAGGTTCCTCTGTTTATTTCCTGAAATGAATCAGGAAATTGCTGCAGTCACAAAACATCTCTGTTGCCATCAGCCATGACGTGTGAGGTCTGAAATAAAGGCATTGAATTATTTTTGGGAGAGGTCAGATGAGTAGTCCCTTCCAGTCAGTACATCATTTTTTCTCCTACCAAGATGCAAAGCTGAGGCACAGTTCTTGACAACGGAATGCATGTTTTCTAGTATGATAGTGAATAGGTGTGTGAAGTCAGGAAACTTTGAAGTTTCCCTGACTGCAGAGTTCTGCACTTGGCACTGTACCTACTGTACTTCACCTTCCCTTACCAAAATGTAAACCTTCACTTAACCTTAACATAGCAGTTAACCTTAGCAGTATCTTAGCATGAAATTAGCCTTAAATTATCATTCAGACTGCTTTTGTGATATTTAACAGTCATTTGTATTATAATGGGCCATCATTATGTCCGTCATAGTCAGAAGCCTTAAATTAGCATGCTAATAGCATGAAAAATTTGAATGAGATGCAAATTAGAAGGCTAAGATAGCAGTTTTCACAGCAGTCTGGATGATGGTTAAGGACTGATTTGCAGCAGTATGCTTTTACTGCTTATGAATTGTTAAATGACTAATATAGTTAAGGTTCAAAATACTACTTAGGACTGGGCTGTGACCATTAAGTGAATGGTACTCTTTGTGTAATTTGTATGTCTACGAGATATTTAAATTTTAACAGAGAAACTTGTTTTGTATAAATTAAATATACAATATGATATCTCAACATATACATTGTGACAAAGCCTATCTTGTGACTTATGGTCCAATGCCCCAATATATAAACATATAATAATGAAGAGTATAAACAATAATAAATGAATGTGCATTATTGCCAGATAACAGCTTGCCCCATGTGTACGTGATATAATGTGCTTGCATCGAGTACCTTTAGCACCTGGAAGTGCTCTTATCAGGCAATAACCCACACCTCAGAATGTCTGTACTTCTGCAAAAAAAGTTGCCAATATTAACTGAATAAAATATTGGTGCCCACCTCTTGTGCCCAGAGTGACAGCAAGTCCCGCTGCAACTAGATCCCAGGATTTCATACCATTTTGAGGGTGCATGGATGATGTTAAAAACGTTATCTTCAAGGGCAATATCCATTACATCAGACCTTGATCTCCCAAAAGACATGACATCACTGATTGCCATAAATAATTTATTTTATTTTAGTCTTTGGTAACCGGGTAAGGCCCACTAGGCACAAGTGCCTGTTTTCAGGGGCAACCTGGGAGTACTGGGCAGTTAAGTAACTTGCTCAGAGTTACACAGTATGCAAATGGAGGTTGTGAGAATAAAACTCAGGTCTGGTGTGTTGGATGTACCAAGCTCGTTCACACCTCGTTCCTCTAACCTCTAGGCTATACTGCCAGCCCAGTTCTTAACAGATTCAGCAGTTAATCATCTATTGATCTGTTGACTAACAATTAACTTATCCCCATGGATTAAGTACTAATTTTGTATTCATGAACTACTAGTTGAGTTTATGTAATAAATAATTATTTGCAAGCAACACTCAACTTGTTGAGCGTAGCTGATAATTAACTGTACACCACATGTGTAATGCATAGTTACTAGTTAAGAATAACCAATTCCTAGCCAGCTCATTGGCACAGTGGTATGGCTAGCAATTGGGAGGCCAACTGGTATATGTAAGCTGGGACACACCCCTCACTGCAGGTGCCATACATCTGACTGAGGCCCCTCCCCCGAAGCACCAACTGAGTTTCTGTCTGGGGTAGAGTCCCCTCACAGCGGATCAGCCCTGGAGTGGGTTAAGCTAGGCTGTCAGTAAGAGAGATAGGCACTGTAAGTCCCAGGGTGGGCAAAGGTGGTATGCTTGTGTAAGAGTGCAAGGCAAGAGAGAGCACAGCGATTTGGTTGTGCACGAGGAACAGCCAGATACAAGAGCAGTATGGGCCGGCCCAGTGGCGAGAAGGGCTGAGGCAGCAATACCTTACCTCCTGCCATGCCGGCAACCTGTGTTTGGGGTGTGAGCTGGTTGTTGGGGGCCGGCTGGGGTGGAAGAGGATTGAGCATCCGGAGGACAGCACTCCTCTCCCAGGGATGGTGGCTTGGAAGTCCTGCCAAATAACCACTCCCAAGTGGAGGTCAAGGAGTGGTGCAGTGAGGACTCCAATGTATGTGAGGGTATTACAGCACCACGTACGAGTGAGCACCTCCATGCTTGTGGGGTGATGTATGCGCCATGGCAATGGGAGGATGGGGAGTAAATGGACAATGCTCAGCTGTGGCAGGATGAATGGTTAGCCCCCTTGTAGGCTCCACACCATGGGCCAGCAGTTGATCCCACAAGCCAGCGACAGTGGAAGGTAAGATCACCTGGAGGAGTTAGGTGACAGGGCCAACAGGGAAGAAAAGCAGCTGCGGGAGGAGGAGAAATAGAACAAGAAAAATAAATGAAAAAAAAAAGAGCAGGATGTGTAACAAAAGGAGAAGTAGACTGAAAAATGTATATACACAGTATGTGGTAAAAAAACATATATATATCCTTACCTGAATTTCTTATGAATGGCTATGTCTCCAAGTATCCTTACCATTCTTTAATGTATGCATCTGAAAAGCAAGTGGAAAATGTCTTAAACTTCCATGTGAAACAAAACATCCTAAATCACTGAAATGAGCTCAGGTTTGGTCTTAGCTGATAGAGTACTTGGTAGCATTCTGGGGTTCTGGGTTCTATTCCCAGTTCAGTCCAATTTTTTGACCCAAATGGTGCTGACAGTGAGCCACACTACAATGTGGGAGACCCAGAACCAGCTCCCAATCCCGATTCCCATCCACCAGATCAGAGGGGTCACTACAGTGTATGGAGATAATGTGCTGTGACTCTGGAAAAGGAGGGTGTTGGTAGCTCGCTCTACTGGTGACACTTATGGCACAGCTGAAGCATGGCATTGTATGTGAGGAAGGTGCAGGCAGCCTTCTCTTCTGGCAACACCTATGGCACAACTGGAGTATGGCTTTGATGTTAATGCACAATGGGTCCAATATTCAAAAATGTATTAAGTGGAGTGCAAATGTTTGCACACTGCATTCCGATAACTTGGGTGCCTTAAGATGCTATAGTTAGTGGAATAGTGCACCAGCAATATCGACTGAATATAGGACCATGTCAGCCCAGGGCAACGCCACTTAGCACTGCCCTGACATGGCTCCTGAAGTATGCCCCCACAATGGTTTGTGCCAAAGTGCAATTCACAATATTCAAATGGACCCATGCAAATGAGGCCATTGGGCATACAAGGCACTAATGGGCATTTTTGCATGGGTGGCTGGGTGATTTAGCACAGCCCCTCTCCCCCCAGCTGCCAGGCCCCAAATGCGGAGCTATCCCTGGTGTTAGTAGTCTTCCTCCCACCCGATCCTTTGCCTGGTACATGCAGATAATTTCCCTGGTGTCCAGTGGTCCTCCCACCCGATCCCATGCCAAGTGTTTGAAACCAGTTTCCTTGGTGTCCAGTGGTCTTTCACCACCACCCGTGCCCGATATATACACACACAAGTTCCCTGGTGTCCAATGGTCCTTCCCTCCCCAGTATCCACATCCCAAAGAAGCCACTATGGTGACTCGAAGGCTGTTTTTGTGTTCCCCCACAAAGATTGCAAATGGAGGCATACTGAGGTGAAGTGTCCCCCAACCAGTCTGCAATTGGTACCGGTCGCAGCACCCTGTCTTCCAGGAACCCCCACCCAACAATCCCCATCCCCATTTCAGCAGCCGCAACCAGTCCCCTGCTACGGGGTATGGACCAGGGACTGGTGTGGAGCCACACAGTGGAGTATTCAGCTACTAGTCACAAGAAATCACCCCCCCCCCATGTACCACAGGTCACGGTCCAGGTCCCTGGCATCTAGTGGATCCACCAACCTCCACGGCACCAAACATCCAACCCCTCCCCCAACCCCACACCTAAACCAGCCTTGCAGGGAGCATGCTGCTTATTTATAGGGTAAGAGTCACATGCCTTACCCTATAAATAAGCAGCAAGCACCGTGATACCATCAGATGGTGGGCAACTGAAGTGGTGTGTGGAGGGCTGTGTAGCTCACCATCCACCAACTGCAGCACCGGTGTTTGGGGGATGTGAATGGCTAGGGGGAAAGAGGTTGGTTTTTAGTGGCATGGGGGGGTGGGAGTGGGTCCACTAGATGCCAGGGACCTGGACAGAGATCTGAAATACATTGGGGGGGTATGATTTCTTGTGACTGGTAACTGAATACTCCATTGTGTTGCACCACAACAGTCCTTAGTCTGCACTCCATAGTGGAGGACTGGTTGTGGTTGCTGAAACGGGTACATGGATCATTGGGTTGGGGGAGGGTTCCTCCACTACTGGTACCGGTTGCAGACCAGTTGTGGAAGGGAGGGCACTTCACTTCAGTATGTCTGCCTTGGTAACCTTTGGGGGGGGGCATGTGAATGGCTTACAGATCATCAAAGCAGCTTTTTGGGGATAGGAACACTGGTATCTGGTATGGGATTGGGTGGGGGCACCACTGGACACCAGAAAACTTGTGTGTGTTCCTCAAGCTTGGGTGCTGGTGGGGGGGGGACTGCTGGACACCAGGGAAATGGTTTCCAAACAGTGGCATGGGATCGGGACCTCTGGACCAAGGGGACTGCGCAAACTGACCTTGCATGGTTAGGTGCAAATGCTCTGAATATTGGACTGTGCAAATATTCAAGTCCCCACCCCTCCATTTGCATTGCATCCTCCCTCCATAGTTTGCCTGGGTGCAAACCCTGTTTGCACATGCAAACTGGGCCTTGTGCCTGGGAAAACATTTGAAAATTGGGCTCCATGTCTTCCAACCAATGGCTGAAATATGAGTGCTAAAATCCCACCCTACAGCGCATGATGCCTGGATACTTTCCTCCCACCTTAGATATGCTTATAGACTCCATGTTCTTCCTCACCACTCTGTATCCTTTGTTTTATCTTACTCCAATTTTTACGCCATACTGCAGTGCTCCAGTGGGGGCATCCAGCCACAGGCCCCCACCGACCTGGAGGACAGCAGGCTCACTCGACGCGAGGGTCCAAGCACGGCCATTACTGGACCCCCCCGACGTGATTCCACAACAGGCCTCCAGGTCAACGGATGCACGGCCATCAAGCTGCTCGGTTGTGCCCAGCTCTTTTCCACCCTAGATTTTTTTCCCCCAGAGCTGGCAGTGCAATGACGCGTTACGTACACGCAAGCATCTTGCCAAACTCCACCCCATGCTAGTGCCACATCTTGCACTTTCCCCGGCTTTCGCCAGGGGCTGCTTAAGCGCGACACAACCCTCTAGCCCACCCCAGAGGAAGGAGATCAGTCCTGGGACGCTCAGTCCAACCTCTCCCCTGCCAGCCCCCGATGGCCCAAGTCCATTCCCGAACCCAGGTTGCCAGCGTGGTGCGAGGTGTGGCATCCAGCACCACAACCCTCAGCACCACCGGGCCAGCTACCACTCCATATACTTTGATATATTATTCTAATGAACATAGTGCTGAGGATCTGTCTCTGCCAGGATGTAGGACTTTGGATTTGGATGGCTATCTCCATCTGCTCAACAATTTTTCACCACTGTCCTTACCCTGCTATTTCTTCCCCATCCCACCTTATATAAATCAACTCCCTGAACCCTTTAAAGGCAAAATTGTAAGGAATTCTGTGCCCTCCAATTCCCACCCATAATTGAGAGTGGAAGAATATAGGCAAATCCTGTCCATACAGTTGGGACCCTCATCATCTTGACATCAATATTCCCCAGCCAACTGGGCCAAGCCCCTTACTGTGCAAACAATGAGAAGGTAATGGGTAGTGTGGTACTTTTAGATGCACCATTATATACTAGCATGCATGATAGAGAGAACTTACCTGGGTTCTGGGGATTCTGGGACAGGGGGTGGGTGGCTTGAGAAAACAACCAATCATACCTGTAAAACAAGAATAGCAAAAGGGTCACAAAGGCTCAGCAGCTCTTTAACAGCTAACTGGAAATACAAGGTAATATAATGATAAAACAATACTTATCTGATACACGTGGTCAGTGTCCTCCAATGCGTGGGCTGGTGTCTTTATCATTCCACTGGGGGGGGTAAAGTGGGTTGGTTGGGAGGGTAGATACCAGCACAACAGCAGAGACCTGGGTTTAGGAACATACTTTGTTCACTCATGGATGTCAGCAAGGGGGATATGGACAAGATTTGGTGTCCCTTGGCCCTCTCTCCTCTGGAGGGGTTCAAGCTGCTCCACTCATTGATTCCCATCAAGGCAGGTAAGAACCACCAGCTTTCACACACATGCAACATTGACAGGGTGATAGACTGCCAAAGTAGCTGACAGTAAAGGGGGCAGATGTTCATCCGTTTCTATCCCAGTCATGGAGGGGGTAGTCTGTGTGTAGGGGTATCAAAGGTACAAGTAAGATCTTGAGAGGGAGGATGATGGCGCTGGGCAACTGAATGCAGTAGGGACCCATCACTGGTGCAAGGCCTGCAGTGACCAGACATTCATCCTGTCAGGTACACCCTTCCCCATTTTTCTTGCCACACCTGTCCCGACATAGTACATGGGCCCCATCAGGCCTCGATATGCATGTCAACCCCTTGTGAAGGAAGGCTCCCCTGCCCACCACAGGGTGTCATATGTGCACATACTCCAGGTGGTGCAGTAGACCTGGCCTACATGGATTTCAGTTAAGGCCTTTGACTCAGTTCCCCACAGAAGACTCTTGGAACAAACTCAGCAGTATGGAGGTTGGAATCAAAGTCGTAAACTGAGTGAGAGACTGGTTAAATGGTAGAACACAGAGGGTGGTGGTCAATGGGATTCTGTCAAATGAGAGGCAGGTGACCAGTGGGTGCCACAGGGAACTCTCCTGGGCCCAGTCCTCTTCAACATGTTCATAAGAGACATTGCGGAGGACCTGTATGGCAAGGTGCACCTGTTTGTGGATGACACTAAGATCTGCAACAGAGTGGACACAGCCAGGGGAGCAAGTAAAATGGCACCAGACTTAGAGAAACTGGAAGAATGGTCAAGAACATGGCAGCTGAGGTTCAATGCAAAAAAAGTGTAAAGTCATGCATTTGGGAAAAGGAAAGCCTACTATGAAGTACATGGGGGGGGGGACTGGAGGCAACACTGCAAGAAAGGGACCTGGGCATTATTATAACTGATGACTTGCAAGCAATGTGAAAAGGTGGTGCTCTAAGCAAGTAGCATGCTGGGTTATATAGGGAGAGGTATCACCAGCAGAAAAAGAGAATTGGTGATGTCTCTGTACTGGTCCCTGGTGAGACCCCATTTGGAGTATTGCATGCACTTCTGGAGACCTCACCTCACCTCACCTCACCTCACCTCAAGAAGGACATAAAGAGAGTGGAAACCATTGAGAGAAAGGCCACCAAGATGGTTCAGGGTCCTCCCCAGAAGTCCTACGACATGAGACTCAAAGAGGCAAATTTAGGGGAAACACAAGAAAGTAGTTCTTCATCGAAAGACTGGTGGATGCATGGAACTGCCTACCTGCCGAGGTGTTAGAGACCAAGATTGTCAAGGAATTCAAGTCTGCATGGGATAGACACATACGACTCATAGTATCAAAAAAGAAAACTGACTCCTGGGTGTTTGTGTGTGTGGGGGGTGTTATAAAATAATACTATGGGCAGACTAGATGGACTGCAAGACCCCCATCTGCTGACACTTTTCTATGTTTCTAAGCTCCATCCCTCCTCAGGCATGGGCCAGTGCCACATTACTGTGCCTTCCCCCCAGCCTCAGACCATTCAGCTAGCTCACAGAGGTCGCACCCAAACTCAGGTCACAGGTATGGGAAGGCAAGGTCCCCAATGGATCAACGGCCATCACTGCAAACATGTTACTTCATAATTTTTCTTTTTCGGTGACATTTTAAACTGGCTGAGTTTGGATTGGGAACCCTGTTCCCAGGGTTCCAGATAAGAAATGTGGCCATGAGTATTTTACTCCTCATTTTTAAAATGAGGTGAGTAAAACCAATTTCAGATGCGTACAAATGACTTAATGCATTTTGGTAAAAAGTTTATACATAATTCCTTTTCTTGCAATAAACTTCTGCATCCTGAGCTCATTAAGAGACCTGCTGGTTTTACACAATGTCTCAAAATTGTGTCAGTTTCTTTCCTTGCAGGTGCAACAAAATAGAACATTGTGTCCCGGAGCTGATCTCCTGTTGACAGCTCTGCAAATTAGCTTGTGGAGGTCAAACTACATCACAAGGTTAACACAGAGTTCCAAATAGCTTTTTGCAGTCATTCCACAATATAACTATATACATTTTCAAACCAAGGGATCCTAGTTTCACACAAAGACTCATATATATTTTTATAACTATAGATGAGCAAGGGGGAAGAAAAGATAGAAACATCAAGTGAAGGCAGGGAGATAGTGTGAGGGGGAGAATCGTGAGACTGTCAGAGTGATCATTTCCTAGGTCTCACAAGAAAATTTGATTGCACAATCAGCCAGACAAGAGACAGACAAGGAGAGGATAGAATAGATCCTTGTCTTTAACTCTTTCTGCATAACAAATGGGATAGGGTCAACCTTGTCACAGTTACAAGCACTATATAAACAGCTCACCATGAGCACTCCATAAGCATCTCACACAGTACAATAAAGCACTTCAGACAATAGCATTAAATGGTTGTTTCAGTGTTTCTGAAACAGCCTCACTTTTTTATTAAATATAAAAAGGCACTCCTAAGTGTGAGGTACTCATTGGTATCCCACCCCTCATTAGTGTGGTGACATCATAAAGGTATTTGAGCTTTGCTCTCTTGCCCGTGATGTCACCACACTAATCTGGTGTGGAATATCAGCTTGTACCTCACACTTAGGGGTACATTATTCTCTATGTAGTTAGTTTATATAGAGATTACCAGAGTCTTCATTTAAAGAAAGACCAGATGGATATTCACCCTGCATTTATTTGTGATTCATAAGGTGTTTTTGTGCTTTGTCTGTCTCTTACTGGTGTTTCTAGTACAGTAACTTAGGTAGCTAGCACCAGACATTCTTTGTAAGTCAGCAAGGGTATCCTTTTTGTAGCTGCGGGGTTGTAAAGAGCTGCAGCTGCTGTCTCTGCAATATGCAACTTAGAAGCATCCAACTGCCAAATTGAGCCTATAAAGCACTGAAATAAAAAACAGCAACAATACTGTAGATGAATGAACCCATGTATCAGAGCAGTGCATCCATGATGAACTAGAGGGATGGGGGGGGTATTATCAGCACATGGTGTGGTTTGCCTTATTAACTTGGAAGATGAATTGATCGTTATACGTACATACGAACATACAAAATTGCTGGCAGAAAAAGGTCCACAGGTCTATCAAGTCTTCCCAATTGTGCAGCTCTTAGTTTCATATTACTACAGCTGCCCCAGTCCCACCCCAACCCTCCCTTCTTCCCCTTCCTGGTCTTTCTCCCTTTATGTTCTTGTCTGTACTAATCCTGCCCTTGACTCTGTCCCAACCCCGCTTAAAACTATCCACTGCCCTCAGTTTGATTAACTCCTCGGGCAGTATGTTCCATCTCACCAGCACTCTCTCTGTAAAGTAATGCCTTCTCATCTCCATCCTGAACCTTCCCCCTTCCAACTTCAGACTGTGCCCCCTAATGAGCCTTCCCCCTTTAAGTGGAACAATTCTCCCTTCCTGACTTTGTTTATGTCTTTCAAGTACTTAAAAGTCTCTATCATGTCCCCTCTTTCCCATCTCCCTTCCAGCAAATACATTTTGAGCTCCCTCAGTCTTTCCTCATACAGCAACTCCCCCAGTCCCATGATCATTTCTTTAGCCCTGCACTGCACCCCCTCCAGTAATCTCACATCTTTTTTGAACTATGGGCACCAGTACTGCATGCAGTATTCCAAATGTGGCCTCACCAGTGATCTATACAAGGGCAGGATGACCTCCTCCTTTTGAGAGGTGATCCCTCTGACAGTGCACCCCAGCATCCTATTTGCCCTTGCTGCCACCCTCCTTAACTGTGCTGGCACCTTCATGTCCCCTGTGACTATTACCCCAAGGTCCCTTTCCTCCTCTAAAGCTGTTACCGGCATTCCCCCCAGCCAGTAACTGGTGCTGGGATTTCTTGCTCCGTGGTGCATGACCTTGCACTTCTCAGCATTAAACCTCAACTGCCACTCCCTAGACCAGTGTTTGAATTTAGCTAGATCCTCCCTGAGTGCCTGCCTGCCTTCCTCATTGTCCACTTTTGCACAGATCATAGTGTCATATGTGAATAGGCTGATCTTACTCTTTACCCCTCTGCAATGTCTCCAGTGAAGACATTGAACAAAACAGGGCCCAGCACTGAACCCTGTGGTGCCCCACTTGTTACTGGCCTTGACTTGGATGCCTCCCCCCTTACAACTACCCTCTGTTGTCTACCCTGCAACCAGCTCTCAACCAAACCCACCAGTTTCTACCCCATTCCCATGTTCCTCAGCTTGCTTATTAACCTCCCATGGGGCACCAAGTCAAAAGCCTTGCTGAAGCCCAGGTACAGGATATCCAGAGCGTGGTCTTCATCAACTGCCCTAGTGACTCAGTTGAAGAAGTTGATCAGGTTAGTTTGGCATGATCTTCCAAAGAAAAACCCATGCTGTCTCTCATCCTGTAGATCATTACTATCGAGAAAGGTTATCAACCTCTCCTTTAAAATGGTCTCCATCAACTTCCCCACTATGGAAGTCAAGCTTACCAGTCTGTAGTCGCTCGGTTGGTCCTTGGGTCCACTCTTGTGAAGGGGGCACCATGTGAGTCATCCTCCAGTCCCTGGGTTCCTTCCCCATCTCTAAGGAGGTGTTGAAAATGTCCATCAGAGGGCCTGCCAACACCTCCTCCAGTTCCTTCCAGACCCTTAGGTGTACACCATCTGGTCCTGTTATCTTGTCCACCCGCAAGACTTTAAGGCCTTTCAGAACTCTATCCTCTTGGATGACCCCCCATCTCTTATCTCTGCCCCCCTTCACCCTTTCCCCCTTTCCCCTGTGGTATTGGGCCATCCCTCTCTTTTGTGAACACTGAGTAGAAGTACTCATTGAGTGCCTCTGCCTGTTCTTCCCCTTGTTCCACCCATCCCCATCCCTCTTGAGTCTAACAATGTCATCTCTAGAACTCCTCTTCTTCCTTATGTATTTAAAGAACCCCTTTTCCCCCTCTGTAATACCCTGAGCCAACTTCAGCTCCTTTGCTGCCTTGGCTGCCTTGACTGACCTGGTCATCTTCGTAGATGCCTTTGTGAAGACCTCTCTATCCTCCTCATGCCCCACTTTTTCGAATTTAATGAAGGCCAATCTTTTCTCCCCTCACCTTCCACTCCACTTCCTTGCTGAGCCAGCTAGGTTTATTGGACCTGGACTGCTTACTCTGAGATTTGGCACATTTGTTTGTGGCCTCATTCAGCCCCTTCCTAATGATTGCCCACTTCTGTTCAGCATCCATCACTGGGTTAATTTTTGCTAAATACCCCCTTTAGGATGCTGCCCATTCTGGCAAAATCTGCCTTCCTGAAGTCCAACAGTCTTAGCCAACTCCCTCCCTGTGTTGAGGTGGAACTACACTGAGCAGTGGTTGCTTCCTACTAGAGGGTCCTGTACTACCACATCCTGGACTTGATCACCATCTGTTAACACCAAATCTAGTATGTTCCCCTCTCTATTAGGTTCCATCAACCCTTGCACTTGGTAGCTATCTTGGATAGCTTTCAGCAGCACCTGCTTCCTGGTGTGTGCTGTAGTTACTGGCTGCCAGCCAACCCCAGGTAGGTTGATGTCTCCATTATAACTGTATTTCCCTTGTCACTTACCTTCCTGATTTGCTCCCCCAGCTCCCTATTCACCTTCTTGCTTTGTGAGGGTGACCTGTACACCACCCCCATCCTGAGCTTCTTACTTTAGGGCTTTGGAGCAATACCCATATGGCTTCTGGCCTCCCCTCATCCCCCTCCTTCCTGGTATATAGTATCTCCTCCTGGAATAAATAGCCACCCCTCCAGCCCTTCCACCCTCCTGGTCCCTGTGGAACACCTTGTAATCTGGGATTGTAAGATCCCAGTCATGGTATTGGGTGGCCCTGGTCTCTGAGATGGTGGCAATATCAATCTCTCCCTCTACCATCATTGTCTGGAACTCTGCCATCTTGTTTGCTAAGCTTCTTGCATTCAAGGATGCTACAGTCCACCTTGTGCCCTGCCTCTTTTCTTCCAGTCTCTCCCCATTCCACTTTTGTCTTGGTAACTTACCCTCATTCTCCTCCCCCCCCGTGGGAAGAGGCCTTCCAGTCCCAGCCCCCCCACTAAAGATTCTCAACTCTGTAGAGGTCCAAGCCAGGGAGCGCATGAATCATGAAGAAAAATAAAATGTCTAGGACCGGAAATCAAACCTGGTCTCAGATGCAGAGCCTGGATTCCTGCTGCTGTGGCTCAGTCCAGTGAACCATGGCAGCTGCTCGGTGGAACCCACTCCCAGCAGAGATCTTATCCTCTACCTGGCAGTGTGTGAATGGTGCAGTACCACATACAGCAGTATACACAGTATTGCACCATTCGCTGTCCTGGACAGCACACTTTAGAGTTAGCTATAATGTCATATGCTATTAAGTGTACAACATCATGACCCAGTAGACCTCCTTCCTTCTGTCTAACTCAGAACTCCCCCCTCCTCAGTTTAAATCTATGTTGTTTTAAATGTACTACTCCAGCCCCTGTCCCAATGCCCTCGCACCCTCGATGCTAAGAAGCAGCCTATCCTTGGCATAAAGTCCCTTATTGTTCCCTGTCTTGCCCCACTCCCCTACTACCCCATATCTGCACACCACCCCTTCAGCCACCCATTAAACTCCTGTATTCTTAGCTTCCTCACCGTGCTTGCCCTAGGTACTGGGAGTACCTCAGAGAATGTCACTGAGCTTCCCACCCGACTGAAGATAATCCCAACTTCTCTGAACCACTCCTGTACTTCTTCCACTGTACTGCCCTCTAGGTCATTTGTTCCTAGGTGCACAATGATATGAGGCTTCCCTCCCACCTTCTTCCCACATTTCTGAATGCACTGCCCTACTGTTCCCGCTGTCATACCTGGCATACACTTCACCCAGGTTTGGCTTTTCCTTGCTCCCTTACTTCCCCGTCTCATCCCCCTGAGCATAGAATCCCCTAATGCAAGTACTCACTCCATATCCCTTGCACTTTACCCATGGTTTGCCCGCCTATGAGCCCCTTTTCCTCAGTGTCCTTTCCTTCCATACACTGCACTTTTCCCCCTTCCTTCTTCTTCAGTTGCACCTCCACCTGCTCTCCTCCCCTCCTTCTCTTCCTTCATCCCTTCTGTGCTCACTCCTTTCCACAACCCCTCCCTCTCCACTACATGTATCTCCTCCCACTGCCCCCTGTATTATGAATCACTCTGTCTAACCATCTCAAATCACTACTATAATTTCTTTGTTGCTAGACGAATTCATAAGAACTGTGCCTCCTCATGGCAATGCAGGCCATGCTTTTTGTAGTACCCCTAAAATACCTTTCATCTTTCCTTTAGTTTTTCTAAAACTAAGAAAACATCTACACTCTGCTGTTGTCTGTTGTTGAATTCATTGCTCTCTCCCTCTACTCTTTCTCTCTCTCTCTCTCTCTCTCATTCTAGTCTCTCTCGCTCTCTCTGTTTCTGACACAAAAAGCAAAATAAAGTTGTGATTTTTTAAGAGTCTGCACACACACAACACATTATTTCAATGCAAGACCCCAAATGAGTTGCTACACTGTTTCCTAGGGATGTCCTGTGGTGGCTGACACACAGGATTGGCTAGAACATGAGTCAATCACAGAAAAAGGCCCTAATTGGTTCACTCCCTTCAGTGTCCAAGTATCATGAGTATTTGCCTTTGTTGGTCAAGTTAGGGTCCTGGGACTCAGGAGAATTCGGTAGTGTCATTATTATTTATTTATTTTTTTCTGTTAATAATTTTTTTTTAAGTTTTCCACACAATATACAGAAATTAAACAAACGTGACATATTAACAAAAATGCAAGCAGAGAAGGAACATACATACACATCTGCTATACTCCAAAAACAGTGTTATACATCAAGAGATAACAAAAAGGGCATACATGGCAAGTGGGGGACCCCTTATGAGAATATACAAAAACTGGATATGGAAGCTAGGAGCATAAACAAAACAGGCTGCAACCCATGGGGCCTGGGGTGGACAGATTCTGTGCAGCAAGTAACATTATTATCAAGAACAGCAAACAACGTAAAGAACTTAGGTGTTATGGGTATCAAGATAGTATCTTAGAATAGCAGGTTGGTGAGAGATACTAGATAATTCAAGCCAATCACAGGGATATAACAGATGGGAGTCAATACAGAAAGAAAAAGTGAGATAAGGCCAAGTAAGACCTCACCCAATTCCTGTCCATGGCTTCAGGTATGCAAGGAAGGGGGCCCAACAAGCAAAGTAGTCATTGAGCTTGCCAGTTACCACATGGGATATACGGTCTAATGACGCCAGCTAAATAAGTACAGGATGAATCTCTGAAGGAGAATGGACTTCAGTAGTTCTCCTGCGAGATAGGATAAGGCACGTGGCAGAGATGCTGAGAAGTGCAAGCCAGCGGAGTTGTTGGGCTTTTAGTTGAGTACCTGAGGGAGGGAGTCCCAATATCCAGACCTGAGGATCCAGCTGGATTGTACAGCCCAAAACTTGGGAGGCCAGCTGTGCCACTGTTTTCCAGAAAAGGGTCAGCTGAGGGCATTGCCAAAGAATATGTAACAGATCCCTAGGGTGGGTATTACACCTCCAGCACAGGTTGTTGCTCATAGGCTTGGCTTTGTGCAGCACTTCGGGGGTCCTGTACCAGTGATGCAGGATTTTGTTCTGCACAAGCCTACTGTGCATATTTGGATAGTTTGAATGTGCCATTTTCCAGTATAGGGACCAGCAGGCCTCATCTAACTGTATTTTCAGGGCGCATTCCCATTTCCACTTGGATTTGTCTGACTGTGAGGGGATGGTTTCTCGGATGTCTGAGTATATCTTGCTAGCAAGGCCTTTGGGCATCTTGAGCCAGCTGGAAAGTTTCTGCGAACTGGCAGAGCGGGGGGGTTTAAATAGTCATTGATGCAGCTCCGTAGTTGCAGGTACCTCCAGAAGTCATTTCTGGGGATGCCTTTGGCAGTAGCAAGCTGTTGAAAGGATTGGATTGTTTGCATTGACATATCGAGGACATCGGATACTTTTAGGATGCCATAATGCTCCCATGTTATCCACCAAGATGAGCATGTTACCAAATATGGGGGCAAAGGATGAAGGTCTAGGACTGGTTTTAAGTCTGGCCAGTACCTTATTCCATATCTGGACTGCCGGAGCAATCATGGGATGTCCTTTCAGGGCCATGGGTAGAGGGTTATAGATCAGAAGGGGGAGACTATGCACCCGAGTCATGGATTTCTCTATGTGGAGCCACTGTGAAGATTCCACAGATAAGGCAGAGAACCACTTCAGAGACTGTGAAAGGGAATAGGCCCATACATAGCCTTCAAGTAATGGAAGACTCCACCCACCATCCCTCCAGTGGGAACGTAGCTTGTTCCTACTTTACCACGGCTTTTTGTTTTCCCAGAAGAAATTCCCTATGAGGCTATCAATGAGAAAGGGGGTAAAGAAGATTAGGGACTGTCACTATCTTCAATTCTGAGATCTTACCGGCTAGAGTAAGATGGAGAGGTCGCCATCTATCTAGCTCAGTTCTGAGATCAGCCACTAGAGGTTTCATGTTAAGATCCCAGATACTGGACAGATCAGAGGAAATATTTATACCAAGATAAACAAGGGCCCCTGAAGCCCACCTAAGTCCTAAGGGGGCTACCATGTTCTGAGTGCACTTGGCGTTCAGAGGGGGTACTTCAGTTTTGGTTTTGTTCACCTGAAGACCAGATAGAACAGCAAAGTCTGCAAGGAGGGAAACAAGTGATGGGATGGAAGCAGGTGCATCTTCCACTGGAACCAAGAGGTCATCCACATACAGAAAGGTAGTGTATGAGCATGTCCCAATAGTGATTCCGTTAATGGCAGGATGCTGCCGAATAGCGGCCACTAGAGGTTCAACAGCCAAAATGACGAGGAGAGGGGACAGGGGACAGCCTTGACGAGTGCCTCTGCCCAGTTGAAAATAGGGAGAAGCTACCATGTTAGTCCTTATACTGGCTACAGGCAGCCGATAGAGTGCCTGTATCCAGCTCTGAAACTGGGACCCAAAACCAAATTGTTGGAGCACTAGCCCCCAAGTAGTCCTATTCCAGGGAATCAAATGCCTTTTCAAAATCGATGGCCACAGCTGCGGCCAGGGAGGAGATGGTCTGGGAATGATAAATAATGTTGACCAAGGATCAAATATGATCACGGCTGAAACTCCCAGGAATGAAGCCAACTTGTGTGGGATGAATAAGAGAAGAAAGAAGTGGGCTGAGCCTGAGGGCTAGGACCTTAGCAAAGATCTTACTGTCAGCATTTATAAGCGAAATGGGGTGATAACTCGATGGAAGCATAGGGTCTTTACCTTTTTTTGGGAAGACCGTAATGATAACCTCCCACAGGGTGGTGGGAAAGATGCCATTGTCAAGAGCCTCGTTAAATACTGAGGAGAGGAGGGAGGCAATTTGAGGAGATAGGAGTTGCCAGATATCTATAGGGAAGCTATCTCCCCCTTGGGTTTTACCCGAATTTAAAGCATTGACCGCGGCAGTTACCTCTATAGGAGAAATAGGTCGGTCTAAGTCCTCTACCTGGGAGGGCATAAGAGTGGGGAGTCGAAGAGCAGAGAGAAAAGGTGCAATTGCGACACTTTCCTGCCTCCTAGTGGAGGAATAGAAGGACATGTAGTACTGTTGCATGATACAGTTAATTTGCTGTGAGTCAGTGTGAATGGCACCGGACTGATCTTTAAGCCCTGGGATAAGGCAGGCTACCTGCTGTTTACGAAGACGATAAGCCAACAGTTTGCCTGCATTTTCTCCGCTATCCCAGTACCGTTGACGTAATCTTAGCAATGCAACTTCTGCTTTATGGGATAGCAAATCATTAATTTCATAACGGATTCTAAGCAATTGGTTATTTAATGCAGAGCAAGACTGCAAGCTGGGAGTACTCTTGGCCTGTGTCTCCAGGGTCATTAATTGCATCTCCAGTGATTTTAAGTGGTGTTCACATTGTTTGCACCGCCTGGAGGCATATCCCATAATGGCCCCCCCCGTAGGGTGGCTTTCAGCGCCTCCCATATGATTCCGGGGGATGTGTCCTCGGGAGGGTGCTTGGCCAAAAAATTAGTCAGTTCTGAAGATATCCATGGGGTGAAATCAGGGTCTTTAAGAAGGAGAGGATCTAGTTTCCACCTGCTTGATTTAGAGGGTGGGAAGCCCCACAGGATGTGTAGATAAACAGGCGCATGATCAGAGATGATCTTAGGCATTATTTGGAATTCACTGAAATCTGGGAGATCTCTGAGGAGACCAGGCAAAAATCTAATTGACTATAGGACCCCTGCACCGGAGATGTGAAGCAGTAATCCATTTATCTGGGATGCAGGGTTCTCCAGATGTCAGTTAGGCTGAACACTTTCATTAGGTGCTGCAGTGCCAACCGGGCCTTGGGGTGCTGCTTGGAAGATGAAACACTGCGATCTAACAAGGGTACTAGAGCAAGGTTGAAGTCACCTCCCAATATAGTCGGCATGGATACAGTAGCCAGCAAGCTTAGTTCATGGGCCACATCATGAAAAAAGGTAGGGGCATCTTCATTCGGTGCATAGATAGCTCCAAGGATCAAAGGACCTTCAGGAGTGCTCACCAAAGCTAGGACCTATCTGCCATGTGGGTCAGATCAGACTTGAGTGGGCGACCAGGCAAGGGATTTATGCAGGAGTATAGCCACCCCTCTCTTTTTGGAGGGGGGAGAGGCAGAAAACACTTGACCCACCCAATCTTTTTTTAAATGGTCATGGTCTCATGCAGTCAGCTTCGTTTCTTGGAGGAAGGCTAGCATGGCTGTCAGCCTTTTCAAATGTGATAACACCTGTTTACATTTAATCGGGGTATTCGGGCCCCGCATGTTCCAGGTGTAAGCATGTAAGTCACCCATTGTCAGTGAAAGCTATCATAATGCTAGGTGGGTAACAGACAAAAAAAGTAGTCAAGGCTGAGGGGCCAGCCAGCCTCGCCCCCATGAAGAGCCCGGTATATTCCTGTTGTCTACTGTGAGAACACCATGGTATTCCAAGAAAGACGATACAGCAAGACATAACCCTAATACCACCAAAGGTACTAACAATAAGCAAGCAACAGGCTTGGGATAAACCCAAACTATTTACAATCAAACCAGTCAGACAATAGCACATCTTATACTGAGGGAGGCAATAAGACCGGCAAATACTGTGCCGAGGCCACCTGAGTCCCTCTCGCAGGGTGGGATGGGAGGAGAGAGTGGTGAGCCAGTACCAAAGGAGTATGCTTACCTTGTTAACACTGGCAGCCCAACCCGTTTAACCTCCCTGTGGGAGAAGTGCTGTAAGGGGAAGATAACACAGGGAGCCAGAAAGAGAGGGAGGGGGCTACTCTTCATATGGCGACCCAGCTGAGTGTCCATATAGACCATCCAAGGGCCCCATATTTAGGTGAGTAAGGTGAGTACAACCCAGAACCAGGAAAAGAAGGAGTCATAGACTGGATATATGGGGAAAGGATGGGGGTAAACCCCAGATTGACTCCAGAAACCCATTGAGAGGAAAAAAAAAAGTTCCTGACTGAGGGAGGTACATCGAACATGGTAGCCAAGTGGTGCACCCACAAGTGCATTGGATCATCTGGGGGGGAGGTATATGACACCTGCATGAATGAAGAACAGAACATCAGGTTATACAATCAGCCTCACAGTGTAATAACCTTCTCACAACCAAAATAGATAAAGGCACGGATAGAGCCAGGGGAAAAAGCCTGGAAACATCCTGTGAGCAGCGTTCATGTAGTTAGGGTGGTGATGAGGGGTCCGTAAGGACAGTTCAGTGCTGAATAGAGGGGACTCGATTAAACGAGCAAATAGCGGATGTAAATGTTGTCAGTGCTGAAGCTCTGCAGCTGACCAGCAAGGACACCAATGTAGAGTAGCTTAAATCAGTTGAAACATCAGTAAAGCTCTCACTCCAAGGACCTTGTTAAGAGGAGAGTCAGGAGACAGATCCAGTTGGGGGGGTGGCAGGCATGTAGTCCCCAAAATGAGAGCATAACCACACAGGTCAGAAGCCTGAAAAGTGAGCCGGTGGGGGAAGGGAGACAAACTTCAGTGAATCATAAACTGCAACCGGCTCAGCAGGGAGAAAGACAATAAGAGCAAATAGAGCACTTAGCTTTAAAGAGTCAGGTCAGCAACTCAGGCTTCTGCGGGCTGGATGGGTGTTCCGGGTCCTCTGGACTTCGCCGCTGCTGCTGTGAATCCTCATAAGGTGTTGGGGTCTGGGTCTCCTTGTTGTATCTGGGTGTTTGATCTGCTACCACTGCAGCCCTTGAGGCCTCTAGATCCAGTGATGTCGAGGGAGAAGATGAGGTTCCTACTTCTACGGAGTCCTCTGATATAGTAAGCAGAGGTGAGAACTTGCTCGGGGAATAAAAGTGCATCAGATTGTTGGGAGGGGGAGCATCCCGTTGAGGTAAAAAGTGGCGATCTTGTGGATGTTGGTGCTTTCATGCCGGAACGGCGCACGTCGCTTACCACTGCGGGGAGGAAGTGAGGCCTCGAAGTGGTGGAGAGAGGGCCTCATGTCCTGTACAGGCATACTAGGTGGATGGTCAATGCACTGATCCAGATCGGGGTACAGGGAGAGAGGCTAAAAAGGCCTGGGTCTTGAAAGTCTTTGGGAAATTCCCTACGCAGGTAAACCATAAGGCTTTCCGGGGTGGCAAACAGCATGGGGGCTATATTTACAACGACCAGCATAGTAGCGGGGTATCACAGGGAGAATTGTAATTGATAAGCATGCAGTATCTTCTTACAATTAGAGTAAGCCTTACGTTTTTTGGACAAATCCCGCGAATAGTCCTGAAAGATATGAATAGGTCTCCTGTTCCAGGAGAGTGAGCCTTTTTCCCGGGCTGCAGCTACGACCATTTCCTTTTGCCTAAAATCAAGAAAGCGGGCCAGTACCAGACGGGGGCACTCCCCTGGTTTGGGGAAGGGAGCCAGAGAGCGATGCGCCCATTCAACCTGCAGGATAGTGGCTGGTGGGAGGCCTAGAATCTGAGGAAGCACAGTCTGAAGAAAGGCCACCGTGTCCTGCTGCTCCCTCAGGGAAGCCTGTAAAGCGCAGATTACTGCGGCGACTACGGTTTTCTCAGTCATCTACTTTATCCTGAAGATTGTGGATAAGACGGGCCTGCTCTCTAGCTGTAGCAGTGAGATCTTGTATTGCAGCATTGTGGGTTTTCAGATGCCTTTCAGCGTGGAAAAGTCGGGTTTCAATAGCATGCACTGTTTGGGTGTTGGTATTCAAAGCAGTAGTCATCTGTGCCATTTGAGCCAGCAGCTGATTAAACATCTGCTCCATTTTTGCAGAATCTGTAGTCGTTGAAGAAGAGGAGGCCATCTTGCAGGCCACAGAAGCTGAGGAGGATTCCTGTAAACCGATGGATAGCTGCCCGTTGCTGAAGAAAATAAGGACACCAAATTGTAGCAGGTAGGTCCCTCTTCAATAATTGTGGGAAAAGACTAGACGATTTCTTCCCTCAGTAGTCGGATGATGTAGGATGCAGTCCCACAGTCAGGGAGCTAAGCACTTAGGCTGCCATTCAGTCTGAGGTCAGGCCACGCCCCTCTTATTTATTTATTTGTTGCGGTCTGTAACCTGTTGCTGCTTGCTGACCTGTTGTTCTTCAGGTTCCAGTACCCTCCCCGTACCCCCAAGTCAAGTCCCTGTCCCCTCCACACCACACAGGCATCTATGTAACAGGCTGCTGCTTGTATCCCAGCTTCCTCATCCTGTGTCATCAAGTCCCAGACTGGACCACACTTTCAAACCAGGCCAACTTGCCAATTTGGGTCAAGCAATAAAATGCTCAGTATTCTCAAGTCACATCGGCCAGGTCAGGGAAGGTTCGAAAGTGCGGCAGAGCTGGTATCCCGATCCCTATCCAAGAAGTTAAACAGCTTGGTCTGGCATGATCTCCTGCTGGTAAAACCATGTTGCCAGGAATCCTGCATCCCATTTGCCTCCTCAAACAATACTCTATTTTATAATGGATTCTAAGATTTTTCCCACAACAGACATCAGATTGACTGGTCAATAGTTGTTTGGCTCCTCTCCATACCCAGGTTTATGTAGGGGGACCACATCTGGCATGCAGAAATCCTCTGGTACCACTTCCACCTCTAGTGAGTACTTAAAGAGGTCCATCAGAAGGACCTGCCAGGACCTTCCCCATTTCCCTTAGCACCCTTGGATACAGCCTGTCCAGATTCATTGATTTTGCTACCTTCAGTGCTTGAAATCCCTTCAGCACTTTCTCCTTTATAATGGACTCCTCACTGATCCCCACCAGCAGTTCCTTACTGGTTACTATGTTGCAGCCTGGTAGAGGTATAATGTCTTCTACAGTGAATACTGAAAAGAAATAATTACTCAGTAGATTTGCCTTGCCTTTCTCATCCACTAGCCGATTTTCACCCTTCTTCAGCCTGATCACACATCCCATTTTATTTTGCATTTCTCCCAAATATATATGAAGAAATCCTGGTCAGCTTCCCAGACCCACTCTGCCAGCCTTAGTTCTGTTTCTGCCTTTGGCTGCTATGCCATATCAGCTTTTCTTGTCTGTTCTTCCTATGTAGGCATGGGCTACCTGATGGGCAGCTTGGTCAGGTAGAGAGGGTATTGCCTATTTTTAGTTGGGTATGGTAGTTTGGATAATGTATTACCCTCTCCAACATATCAGTGTAATTCTTGGGTCAGGTAGTTTGAGAAGAGTAACAGATAAAGGATTTCCAGGCTGGAAACAGGCATTAAATGGGTAGCCTGTGGGGTCCTTCATGGAGCTGACAGCAGAATAGGAGCACATGACACCAGGCTGACACCTGATTGGTCAGTGGCGTCTAAAGGGCCAGGCTCCATCTGCTGTGAACCTGTATGGCACAGATACAGCAGTCTGGAATCAGCTCCATGGGCGCTTGTGGCAGTAAAGGCATGTGTTTTGATTTAAAATCAACAGTTGAAATAAACCTACACTTCATGAACTAGGAGTAGGACAGAAGCAAAATTCAGGGCGAAATTGTGGGGGGCTGAAATAGTCTCGGGGGAGTGGGTGAAACAATCTCAGGGAAGGGGGTATCAGCCTTCATCAAGGAGGTGGTCCTAGGGAGAGAACAGAGGAGCAAAGTGGAGGAAAGATAGACAAAAAACATAGAAGGCAGCTGGTTTGAAATTAAAATTAAAAAACTTGAAAGCAAACTTTATTACACAGTGTGTTAGCTGCCCCAAGCCCTATCATTTATTACTGTGACATAGTCAGCTATACTGTCTGTCTCTGCAGCATAGTGAAATCCTTTACAGCTGTATTATGCTGTTTGTTAGGTGCTCTGAGCCCTGTCATTTTATTAGTATGACATAGCTATGCTGTCTCTGCAGCATAATGAAAGCCTTTTATGGCTAAATTACACTGTTTGTTAGGTGCCCCTGAAGTCTGAGCCCTGTTATTTATTATTACTGTCACATAGCTACACTGTCTCTGCAGAATAGTGAAAGCCTTTTACAGTTGTGTTACACTGTTTGTTAGGTGCATCTGAGGCCCAAGACCTATCATTTATTATTACTGTGACATAGCCAAGCTGTGTCATTTATTATTACTGTCACATAGCTACACTGTCTGTCTGTCTCTGCATCTGTTCATGAAACAATATCTCTTCACAGCTGTGTCTACTATGTCTCATATTTCCCAGTCTAAGCCTACTGAATGGGAGCACAGTGCTGCTGTATGTTCAGCTGTTAATGACAGGGACAATATGAATCATGCCATTAATGAAGAACATAGCAAAAATAATAATAACATCACCAGGACTGGCACTAAATATCCTGAACAAAAAAAAAAAAACACGTTAGCAATGAAATAATAGCAGAGTTTCAGAAAGAACTGACTGGAGTTACTTACAGAGTTACTGAATGTTTTGCCACATGTGCCAGAATACTTTCAGCTGCTGAAGCAGCATGGAAGGAGGCATCCTCCTCAAATATAAGCTCAGATGCTGAGGGAGTGCATGCTGATAAAGATGGTGTTGATAGTGGGGTCAGGGAATGGGATAGCCCAGGCTATGTCCCACATAATGATGATGGCACATTCAGTTCTTCTGATTCTTTCGGCCATGAGTTCGGCAGTTTCGATGAGCAGGTAGGAGAGGATGTTGCTGTAAGGCATGAGAGGCAGGTGCAGAAAAAAAAATCACATGCTAAGCGTAAGAATAAGAAGATGAATATGAATGTGAACAAAGCATTTCGACAAGCAAATGGCAGTGTTTGGTTTCCTCCAGGTCCCTTGACTGTAAAAGGAATAGTACCAGGCACCGTGGCATAAAGCAAAAAAGGTGAATCTTTAGTGTCAAATTTATTTCATATTGACCCAGCAAACAATTCTTGATCTGTATGCAGTCTGTGAAAAATGAGCGACAGTAGTGGTGGCAAAGTGGCACATTTTGCAATATCAGTAATGATGCGAAATGCAAAGGTAAAACACCTAATTGAGGGCAGTGCAAGAGTCAGTGTGGTTGGTACCTACCAGGTCAATATAGCATGGACAGAACCGTACATGAAATACCGCGCTTTCAAAAGCGGGAATGGTACTACAGTGACAGGGGTCCTATAGGCATGCAGTAAGATGTGCTACCCTTGTCACTGTAGTCTCTCTTTGTGGAAGGTGAAGGATGCTGCCAGGGTGGTGCCTTGCCAAGCCACTCCATTGGTGGAGTGGGTAGAGCACCCACCCCTGGTGGCATAGGGGACCTGAGGTTGTGGTTTGATTCTCCTCAATTCCCAGTATGATGCTGCTATTTTTTTTTTCTTGGGAAACAAAAAAAATCTGCACTCAGGTTTATTTTGTTTCCCAGAAGTCCACAATCCCCTGGAGTTGGTTATATTTAGTCTGGGGCGTGTGGGGGACCCCCCTGCAAATACAAAAAGTATTGCTCCAGTGGGCATGGTGGTTCTTGTGGTCTGCGTCTTGTGTCGATGCTGTTTTGCCTGGTTGGTATGGGCGATAGTGGAGGTGGTGTCAGTGACAATAGTGACAATGAACTGGAAGCAGTAAGTTACTTTGAATAAAAAGTGTAAGTAGAAACATACCATGGTACAAAAAGGAGGACACCCACAACAGCTTCAGAAGCTATGTTTCTCTTTTGCGCTTCCTCATGGGGTGAAGTTAATGTGGCCCCATCATGCTTTTATACTAGTTCACTTAAAATGATAGCTCCCCCACAATCAAGAATAGTTTGCTATTTAAAATGATTACGTGATAAATGTAATAAGCATAATTGGCCATTCATTTTTTTTTTATTTTATCAAAGTCTCTTGTAATACAGTACAAAGTAAGAATGATTCATCCCCAACAGTGAATAAACTTACAATGTCATTTCTATAGAATCATTATCCAAAATGACACTTGCATACCAATATTACAAAACATCATACTACAGATGGGAACAATCTACAAAAAAAATTAAAATAAACTACAGTCATTTTCATTAGTTAAGCAAGAAAATCTTTTATCTTTACTTCTCTGTTAATTGTAGCTGTTAAGAAACTAAGATGAGAGTTCCATGCAGCCTGCAGAAACAGCTCTTTAACAGGGGCCAGATTTTCAAACGTGCAAAACTGCCGCAAATTGCCAGTGTGCCGAACATATGGTGCACGGGGCTTGTGGCAGTCATTGGCTGGCATTCAGGATTTTCCATTACTTGCACCCAGCACTGCACCATAGACCACAATTTTGTGGTCTAGCGTCTGCCACTCCTGGGGGACAAAGTATTGGTGCTTGCACCAGATATGTGGCGCAAGCTGCCAGAAAGCAGGGAAATGGTTGCAACTGCACCCGCTATTGGAAAATTGGTTGCAGTTGTGCCACAGGGGTTCGGTGCACCACAGAAATTTAAGTCCAGTGGTGCAGGGTGGGATGCAAGCCCTGTGCCAGCATTTGAAATTCCTGCCCCATGTCTTTTTATTTCTCTGGTATAAAGAAAGATATACATTCAACTGAGAGAATTAGGTTTTGCCCACTACAGCCTGTTAAATGTCCACCCTAAGTGGTGATATCCTTAAGATTGAAGCTTACCACTGTGTTGAATGCTTAATACCTAACCTTTCACTGTAAATAATATACAAACTTTGTACTTGGAGTAAAGCACCTTGGTAAATCTCTAGCAGCAGCTACTAAATTTATATTTTTTACATGTTGCTGTCATCACATATATAAAACAGAAGTCAAATGCCACACTCTCTGGACACTAATTGAAACTCATATAATTATTATAGGCAGACGAACCACAGCACTTCATTCAGTTGCACTTGAGGTACTCTTATTACTGTAAGAGTAGCTCATGCACTGAGCCATTGTAACGGGCTTCTTGATGATCGCTCATGCCAGTAATATTATTCAATTAATTTTTTTTTATTTAATAAAATTAGTGATCTATAATAATTTTATGGGTCCTTTTGGAGGGCATATTATGGATCTGAAAGTGTCACCACCTGCACCCTCACCTTTAGCTCACTGTCCTCTGGTCCTAAGAATGTGCAAAGTGACATTCTTACATCCATGATGACCTTGAACCAGACCCATAAACTTATAAAAAAGATCTAATCACAGAAGCTAACTGACTGAGTAACACACATACAAGTTCTGATTATTTTAATGCTGTCACTCCAATTTATTTTTTTTATAAATGGCACCAGATCCCAATCATTAGTTATATCATTTGGATCCTGCTACCTAAATGGTATATCCACCTCCCTTTTCTTTTGAAAAGGGTACGAAATGTCCCTACCTTACCATCAAGATCTAACATGTTCAATACCCATAAATGTTGACAGATTTTCATGAGAACCATTGGCCTCCAAAAATTACATGCCAAATGGACTCTCCATTCTTGCATGTTTGACTGCACTCCCATATTCATGTATACACAGAGTCCTCATTGTTCTGGCCACATACATCTGTTTACATGGACATCAAAATACATGTAGTACAGAATCAGTAGCACATGTAATCCGTTCTCTGATTTTCATTGTGTAGTCAGTTTTAATGGTTTGGATTCATCCTGAGCTGTACATCAGTTTTGGAGATCACACAATAATCACACTTATCGGATCCAGTAGATGGTAAGGGTAACCAACTAACTGTTTTTTTTATTTCTCTCTAACATCGTGGCTCCAAACGAATTTGTTCAGCAAATTCTCTTCTCCGTAATACATTATTCTTGGGGACATACCAATTTATTAAGCCGGGTTTATATTAGATAACATATTTGGCCAGTGTTTGTATACTTTCTCTCTAGCTATTGCTGATCTGGCATTATAATCTGTAACAAATTTTAGTTTATTAATACCCTCAGCTGCTCTTTTTTTCTTTTTTTGAGGGGTTAATAGATCATGCCTCTCCATGCCCTTTATTTTCTCAAGAGCCCTGTTGAGAGTATTGCCTCTCTCCAGAAAACTTATGTGCATGGTGTTCTGTTTGAGCTTCAAAATTAACATCTGATGAGCATTTTCTTCTTATTCTTAAATGTACTGACTATAGAGAATGGAGGCTATCATAATGGTTGGATTTGCACTTCTATCTAGTATTTGCTGAATTTTCATTTCAAAACCCAATGTTATTGATTGGTTAGGAGTTCCTATTACAGTCAAATGTATGAACAAAATAGTACTGTCTTCTTCCAATATATAGGTACACCAGATGTCCCTGATGTTATTTAATCAGTCAAGACATCTTTTAACATCTTCAGTGCCCCCTTCCAGACACAATCATCTTTAATATGTCAAAGCCTTTGATGGTGATATCTGTATGGATTTGCACTGCCATTCAGAATCGGTTCTCTTCCCCAGAGGCCAATAAACTATTAGCGTAGCTGGGAGTCACCCAGACTTTATGACAATTCTACACTGTTGTTAATAGACGGCCACACTAAATGTGAGGAAGTCATGATATAATACAAGTCCTCATAAAATGTGAAGAAGTCATGATACAATGCAAGTCCCCATTAAAAGTAAAGAAGTCATGAAACAATACAAGTCCCCATTAAATGTGAAGAAGTCATGATACAAGTCCCAATTAAACGTGAAGAAGTCATGATACAGTATAAAATTACAAGCTCTCCATTGTAAATCTGACAAGAATTAAATATGTATGTTGACTTTCTAGCAAAACAAACAAACAAACAAAAACAATCATTACTGTCAGCATATAGAAACACAGATTTAGCCGGCAGATGGAGACCATGTGATCCATCTAGTCTGCCCTTGGTATCCTACCCCCCCCACCACAGAACCTTCTCTGTACTGCTTGATCGCCTGAGTATCCCACAATATCTGTTGCATGCTCTCTTGAATTAACCCACTGCCCCCTTCCCACCATCCTGTCAGTCAGGCTATTCCAAGGTTTGACCACACGTTGTGTGAAGAACTTCCTCATGTTGTTCCTGAATCTACTTCCTTAAAGGCAAAGGTCATGTTCTCTTGTCCTGTTAAAATCCTTCACCTGAAAGTGAATTTGCACCAGTACCTTATTTTTTCCCTTCAGGTATTTAAATGTCTGTATCATATCCCCCCAATTTCTGCGCTGCTTGAGGGAATATAAGTTGAGTTCACTTAGCCTTGCCTCGTATGGTTTTTGATGCAGACCCTGCACCATTTTTTGTTGCTCTTCTCTGTACTTTCTCCAACCCATCTATGTCCCTCTGGAGTTGCGGCCTCCAGAACTGGATGCAGTATTTTATGTGATGCCTTACCAGGGACCTGTACAGAGACATGATCACTTCCCATCTCCTGCTTGAGATGCTCCTTGCTATGCATCCCAGGATGTCGCCAGCTTTCAGTGCTGCCTTTTCACATGGTTTGCCAACCTTTAGGTCATCTGAGATGATAACCCACAGATCGCACTCTTGCCTGGTTGCTGTTCACTGCTCCCCTCCCTTAAGTGCATTTTCCCTTGGTTACACTTTCCTAGGTGCATGACCTTGCATTTTTTTGCATTAAATCTCAATTGCCAGATTTTCAACCACTGTTCCGGCTTACAGGGATCCAATTCCATGCATTGAGGCTCCTCTGTTGTGTCAACTCTGTTGCCAATTTTGGTGTCATCTGAAAACAGGCATACTTTCCCTTCTAGTCCATCAGTGATGTTGCTATTGAATATGTTGAAAAGGATTGGCCACAAGACTGAGCCATGTGGCACCCCACTGGTAACCTCAACCTCTTCTGACAGTGTGCAATTATATAAAACTCTCTGTGTCCTCCCATTCAAACAGTTACTAACCAAGCATGTTACTTTATGACTAGCTCCTGTGGCCTCAGGATTGTAGATCAGCCTCTTGTGTGGAAGGGAGTCATAGGCCTTACTGAAGTCTAGGTATACCATGTAACACAGAAACATAGAAACATAGACTTTGATGGCAGATAAGAACCGCTAGGTCCACCCAGTCTGCCTATTTCCCTACCTATTGAATAAGCTGCAGATCCTAGTTAATTAACAGCCTACTTCCTCCTACCCCCACTATAATTGCCTTATGTCTGTCCCATGCGTTCTTGAATTCCCTCACTGTTTTTGACCCCATGACCTCCTCCGGGAGGTTGTTCCATGTGTCCACTACCCTCTCTGTGAAAAAATGCTTCCTCACTTTGGGCCCAATTCCAAGACAGTTACGCCAGGCATAAACACAGTATGCCAGTGCCAGTGCCAGAGTTGCAAATCACAAGTTACACCAGCGAGATACAACATGCGCGATTCCAAGAGAACACTTACGATGCACCCTGCAATCGCTACGAATACCTCAAGTTACGATGCAGATATGACAGAACATGCATATGTCAGTGTGTAATGTGGCCTACGACAGGCATAACACACCAGCATCACAGAAAAACTATTCCAAAACAGATGGCATACACAGATACGGCAGTTGAAGGCCACGTAAATTAGAACAGGTAAAAACTGTCCTAAACAGTGCACAGGCCAGTGAACCCCACCCCCACCCAGACAGATAGCACCGCACCACACAAACATCAGTGCCCCAAGGAAGAACACACTGCAAACAGTGCCATATGCAACTCAATCCTCCCAGCACACAGAGGACAGAGTGAAAGGGACATCAACACAGGTGTCAGTGGCACAGGTGGCACAGGAGCCAAAGGGTGCACAGAGGCCACAGACACAATACTGGGATGATGGTGCCATCAGGCACATTGCACCTGCCATGGCCACTGATACATGTAAACAGTGCAACCACAACAGGGCCACAGCACTGGGTGGCACAGACCTGTAGACATATGGTGGTGAAACACACCATGCCTGTGCCACTGGTGCCTCCCACAGGATACACTGGATCCCTGGGCAGAAGGGTGCTGTACAGGCACATGGCCACCACACAGCTGGGACATGCAAGGTGTGGTGGCATGGGTGCCAGACCATGTACAGTGAGCTGCAGCACACAGGATTCCAGGAAGACGCAGCCACTGGAGTGTGCCATCGGCTGAGAGCTGCACAGCCAGCACACAGGCCAGATGCACAGTGAGGATACACCGGAGACAGCAGGCACCACCACAGGTGAGCCCCACGTGCATGGTGAGACACATACGCACACTACCATGCACACCCGAGAGAGACACGCTGAGCCAGGGATGTAGTAAAACAGTTTAATGTACAAAATGGAACAACAGGGACACACAGATAACAGCAATGGGGAAAGGGTGTGAACAACAGGAAATGGGACAACAACAAAACAGAACAATGTGACAGAAGAACACTTCAAGCAGAAACCCACAACAGTCCCATATGCCACCTGCACCCACCAACAACAAAACACCAGTCCCCACCCCATATATACAATCCCACTTATATATACAGTCACACCCCCAACAACACAGTGCATCAGCAGAGCAGCTATGTCTGGCATAGCTCCACAAGCAGGGCACCCACAGAGCCATGCAGGCGTCGAATGTCATCGAGGATTGCTGACACCAGTGTCACCAGGTGCTGTTGATCCAGCACGCCCCCCTGGATGGGAACATCCCCAGGCACCCCAGCGATGATGTCCACATTGTCCCTCTGCTGCTGCTCTAGGACAATGTCCATAGGCTGTGGCCCAGGGTCCCCGGTCACCAGTGCATCCACGCACTGCACAGCACCTGTAGGCGGTGCATCCTCCATCTGCTACACTGCTGCATCCACCACCACAGGCTCTAGTAGGTGGTGGTGGTGCTGCCATGGCCTGGGCTACCTCCCCTGCAACATCCACCACCATGTCTGGCCCAGCATCTGGCTGTGGATCAGGCTCCGGTTGCCTACCATCTGTGGGGTCCTGCACATCTTGCTTCTCTGCAGTATCCACTCCCTCCTCCACTGGTTCCCCCTCCTCTGAGGATGATGATGTGGGTGGAAGGACTCATGCTCTCCACTGCCTGCACTGTGTGTGCCCTCTTTACTTCTCCGCATCGCCCACTTTCAGCTCCGCCATGGCCTGCAGCAGTGCCGTCTGCCACTGTGTCAGTTGGCTATGACCACCTGTTGGGTTGCAAAGGACATAGTCAGTGAAGGGTCTGTCCATGTGGCACACACACACACAGGACATGTACAATCAAAGCGAGTGCCACCATGGGGTGGACCGCTATGGCCATGATGCATGGTGCCCATAGCATGCACTTACCCGACCTCCAATGTAGTGCCTCCTGCCTGAGGCTGCTGACACGGCCATGCTGCTCTCCCAAGAATGCACCAGATGCACTTGTGGGGATGGGGAGAATGGTGAGATGTGTGCAGCACAGCATGCTATGGCCCATGTGCCAGCGCTGCACTGATGTATTTACAGCCGTAGGAATACATACCTACACCTGCGTCCTGTCCCAACCTCATCTTGGCATCTCTGCATTGCACCATGCTGAGCATGCACTCTAGAATGCCAGCGTCCCTCTGCGCAAGATCCTGCCAGCAGTGTTGTAGCTGGTGGATCGCCTGTATGCCACTGCTTGCCCCCAGCCATGCGCCGATAGCATGCCATGCATGGTCCCACTCTGTGGTGGTGTGCCTCCTGCACCCCGGTGGCATCAGTATCCTACCCCATTGCTGCACACAGTTCACAAGCATGGCAGTCTCCATGAGTGTGTAATTAGGAGACCGCCCACTCAATCTGAGGCCCAATCCCCGGGACATGTCCACAGGGTACGTTGAGACCTGTATGGGGGGAAGGAATAGCACATATGTCAGTACACAATGGACTGGCAGCTGTGTCAGTGACCCCCCTCCCGCCTGGAGTTAAACCCGACTGCATACACGGTGCATGGGAACGGGTCACAGCCACAGGTCATGCCAATGCACGACACCCCTCCGGAGGTGCTGCTCCCACTGATGACACGCATTGCGACTATCATGGACTGGCAGTGCAGAGCCATGTGCATGCACCGCCCCGACACACACTGCCCCAGCAGTGTACCACCAGGCCCCCATCCTCCTGCAGAGGCATGGTGCAGCTTGGCTCTGTAGAGTGTGGGTGTGGCGGGCAGCACTGCATGCTGCCCTGCCGCATGTCTGCATGTCCACTGTCATGGGGAGCACACCACAGTGCCAATTGGCCTATGCCCAGGGAGCATTTCCATGGCCCACCACTGCTGACAGTATGACATGTGACATACACCTTCCTGGACTGTGCACTGCGTGTTCTGTTGTGGGCAGCACTGCTGTCTTTGGTGGCACACCTGGATGGAAAATGTGCAGGTCAGCACTAGCTAAAGGTACAGACAGTGACTACAGCAGCTGCAGTGGTGAGGCAGTGTCTTCCTACCTGGTCCCATGTGGCTGCGCTGTCTCCTACACAGGGGGCAGTGAACAGCAATGTTAGGAACACAGTGTAGTACATGCATTGGAACTGTGCTTGCTATGCAGTGGCTACTACTCACCTATGGCCTGGGTGTCCGCTGTACTGCTAGAGTGGAATAACACATGGGTTAGAACAGTGCTGGCATTGTGACTGTGGCCTGCTGCCTGAGGGTGCAACATACCTCTCAACCATCCCTGAATCCCAGGTATGTACCTGAATATGCCCCAGGAATGTCCTCAGTCCTCCCTGATGTGGCATACCTATCACTGAGAAGTGTGGACGTGACCCTGAATATGATGCCAGCAGGTGGTGTAACAGTCATGCTGTCAATGTGGACATGCCATGCATACTGATTAGGATGTGGTACACAGCTTGTGGAACACATCCAGACATGCCAGCAGATGTGTCCCTGTGTGTGTTCAGCTGGTCATGTTCTGTCTAAGACCTGTCCTGTACTGTCTGTTGTGGCCTGTCCTTTGATTGGGGGGGTTGAGAGGTATGGCCTGATGTGTCCCAGTACTTACCAGTTTGCAATCTGGTTCACTCCTGCTCCCCCTGTCCAGTGGCACAGCTGCCCTCTGCACTGCATCAGCTCTCCAGCCTGTAACCCTCGAGATGGTGCTGTGGCCTAGCTATACCATGTGGTCAAAAGATGCACATGGCACAAGTACACACTGCACATGCATCGCGGGTCACAGGTGAGCAGTTGCGGCCTGCATCAGGATGTCTTGTACCTGTGTGCTACATATATGTGGCCTGCAGGAAACCAGGTCCTACACAGTGTGCAGCACTGCAGTCTGCATTGTGTGATCGCGAGCTGCGGTTGGCCTGCACGCAACTGTGGCCTATGTGTCTGCATGCAGTGCGTGTTAATTCAGTAGGGATGCAATGTGACATGTCCAGTCACAGCAGTGGTAATGTGTGACAACACGCAGATTTATGGTGCAGAGATTTACTGGTGACAGGTGGTTACACATGGGTGACACAGTGCACAACAGTTATATATAGGTGACAACCCCCCACAATCACCATCACCCAGTGATCCCACACAGTGCCCCCACCCACACACACACACACACACACACACACATGCCCCCAAACACGGCTGCCACATGCACCCCGTGCCCACCCCGTGGCAAGCCTACTCCCACAGCCAACAACAGACCACATCGTGCCATGGATGCACATCAGTCCCGTGCTGTTGCTAGCACCCAATTCTCTTCCGCTTTGTGGACATTGGGTGTGGCACATGTCCCACCCTGCACATGCTGCACCCTGGTTGTGTCGCCACTGTCACTGTGTGCCACTGGCACCACTGTCCTCCGGGTCCTGCTGAGTCTCCCAGGTGCAGGTGGCACACATTGCTGCGCTGTCCCTTGGCTACTCCCTGTGGGTGCACTGCTGTCCGTGGCCTTCTGCCATGCCACTGCCTGTTCCACCTCCTGCCGTGAGCCAGTGGTCCTGCAGCCTGTGCCCAGTGCCTTCTGCCCCATGCCTCTTGCAGAGGTTGTTGCTGCTGCCTTCTTGCGGGTGGATCCTACAGCACATGCTGCCACTGATGCACAGCCTGATGTCTTCATTGGCTGATGTCGTCCCACTGCTGTGGGTGTTGGCAGCACAGGGGGCCGCAGTGCCTGTGGCATGGACAGTGGCACTGATGCCGGGGGTTGTGGTGCTGCTGACAGCTGCTGCATCACGGCTGTAAGAGGTTGTGCGGGTGGCTTTGGTGGTGGTGGTATTTGTGCTGCTGGAGGTGGCAGTGAGGGTGCTGGTGATACTGGCAGTTGCACTGCCAGTGGCTGTGGTGCTGTGGTCTCTGCACCTCTGTCTGGCACCTTGTGCGGGGCTGTTGCTGGCTGCTTCTTTGGTGCCACCTGTGTGGCTGCGTCATGCCCAGCTGTTGGCCATTGGTGCAGGCCTACTTGCATGGCCTGCAGCAGGGCCACATGGGCTTCGGCCTGCCTTTCCTGTTGTGCCACCGAACCCTCAATGGCCATGGCCAGGTGGGTGATGGCAGCCATCTGTTCTTGTGCACTGGACTGTGCTGCGGCCATGGCCTCCATGATCCACTCCATGGCACTACTGGTGGTCTGCACCCCAGTCTCTAGCACGCCTATCAGTGCTGCCATCTGCTCCTGCTGTGCCACTTTGTGTGCATCCATACTGAGATGTATGCAGCCCAGCATCTCTGTCTGCTCAGCATGGGCTGTCATGAGGGTCTGGCAGAACCCAGCATAGTCAGTTGGGATCTGCAGCTCCACTTCTCCAGGTGATTTTGTACCATTCAGGGCCTCCTTCAGCCTCTGATAGGATGCGGGGGCTCAGGTTCTTTGGTATATCACCCCCCCCAGGCTGCCACAGCTCAGGTAGTCACCGAGGTCCAGACCTAGATTGTCCTGCAGCTGTTCCCCCTCCAATTGCTGCTCCCCCACCACGGTTGTCTCTGCTGTGTCCTGCTGGACCTGCCCTGCGGTGCCTGGTGCACTCTCCACCGCCACTGTGTCCACTGCTGCTGTGCCTGTGGGGAGACATCAGTGCATCAGTGCAATGTCCACTGTCATGCATGCTACCGTCCCACCCCTGCATTGCTCTCCCACACACCACTGTTGGCACTGGCCATGTCCTTACCTGCCCCATCGCCATCTACATCCGCACCTGTGGGGAAATGTGAGGGTATCAGTGTTGCTGCACCATTACATGATGCCAGTGCCTACCATGGGCCACTTCCCCTGTAGCTCCATCCTGCAGGGCTGTGGTGCAGTCGGCCATTGACTTGCCTTCCCCTATGTCCTCTGGCCCATCACCTGTGGCTTGAAAGACAGTGCTTTAGTGCTACACCAGTCAATGCCCACCATGCGTGCCACCATCCACTCCCTTGTGTTGCTGTGCACCTCATGCTTGGTAGAGCTGGCTGCCACCTTACCTGCCCCTGTGTCCGCTTCTGCTGCACCTGTGGGGGGGATTATGTTATGTCAGTGCTGACTGCCCTTATGGTGGCTGCAACGTCAGCTGTTCACAGGGCCGTGCACCTTGCCAGGCTACATTCCAACATTGCTCCCACCCCTTATGCACTGTTCCACTTTGTGTTGCTGTGCCCCACCTTCACAGTTCCCACTGTGCTGCGGCACACTGTGCTCTCAGCATGTTACCTCCCCCTTTCCATTCTATCTTGACATCTACATGTGATAGTTGCTATGCTTCACACGTCCACTTACTTGTCCCTGCATGCATCTGGAATGTGTCCAGGTCCGAGTCCCCATGGATGGTGTGCTGGCTCATGAATGCCAGAACCCTCACCTCATGTGTGCTTAGTATTTACACGTCCTGTGGCCACCTCCTGTGGCCATTGCCTGCCACTTGTTGTGTGCCTCTTTCACCTTGGCATGGCACTTGAGGTCACTGTACCACTTCTGCAGGTCCCATATGATACGGCGTGCATGTGCCGTACATTTACCTTCCGTACTACCTCTTCCCATGCTGCCTTCCTCTTTAGCTATTCTCGCCACTCACCACCCTTCCCAGCAGGTCTGAGTTTGACTCCAGTTCATCCAGGAGGACATCCATCTTTTCATGGGTAAAGTTTCTCTTTCACTTTTCGCTACATGCCACCTCTCCCCCGCTATCCACCATTTCGTAGCCCTTACGACATGCCTGCGGCTTGTGCACAATTTTATAGTCGTAGAGTTGTGACTTGCATAGTGCTATGCCACCTTGCAGGCTGCAACATGCAGTAGTGGTGTTAGTTGTGACTTGCATATTCCGGTGTTTCTTGGCGTATCTCATGGCTCTCTTGGAATCTGGAGCAGCTCGCATATCATAGGAATTTTGGCGTATCTTAAGCATTGGTGTACTTTGCGCACTGCTCTATCCACTGTCTTGGAATCGGGCCCTTTGTCACTGAGCTGTCCCCCATCTATCTTCAAATTGTACCCCCTTGTCCTTGCACATCTCTTTTTCTGAAAGATGCTACCCCCTTGGACTTTGTTGATTCCCTTGAGGTAACTTGAAAGCTTCTATCATGTCCCCCCTCTCCCTCCTTTCTTCTAGGGTATACTATACCTATTAAGCTTTTTTAGTCTGTCTTCAGATAGCTTCTGGTGCAGACCCTGCACAATTTTAGTTGCTCCGCTGGACTGCCTCCATCCTGTCTATGTTCTTGCAGAGATGGGGTCTCCAGAACTGCAAAATGTACTCCAGAGGGGGTCTCACAACTGTCTGTACAGAGGCATGACAACTTCCTTTTTTCTACTGATGATGCCTTTCCCTATACATCCCAGTATCCCCCAGCCCTCCTGACTGCCTTCTCACATTGCCTGCCTACCTTTAGGTCATCTGATATGACTACCCCAGGTCCCTTTCCATTTTTTGTTGTTAGTACCCCCATTGTGTACTCTTCCCGGGTTTTGTTTCTCATGTGCATTACTTGCACTTCTTTGCATTGAATCTAAGCTGCCATACTTTTGACCATTCCTCCAACCTTGCCAAGTCCGTCTCATCCTTTCCACCCCCCCTTGTGTATCAACCCTTTTGCAGATCTTTGTGTCATATGCAAAGAGGCATACTCTTCATTCCAGTCCCTCTGCAATGTCACTTATAAAGACATTAAAGAGGATTGGCCCAATTACTGAACCCTGTGGTACCCCGCTAGTAACCCTCTTTTTTTTCAGAGTGAACTCCATTTACTGTTACCTTCTGTGTCCTATTGTCCAGCCAATTTTTTACCCAAGCTACGACCCTGGGACCAGCTCCCAGGCTTGCTAACTTGTTTGTTATTCTTTTGTGTGGGACTGTCAAATGCCTTGCTAATGTCTAGGTAGGTCATGTCCACAGCCCCTCCCTGATCTACTACTTTGGTTACCCAGTTAAAGAAATCTATTGGATTCATCTGACATGACCTTCCCATTCTAAATATATGCTGCCTTGGGTCCTCTGTCCTGCTGGCCTCTAGGTACTCAACTATTCTTTCTTTCAGAAGTGATTCCATCATTTTCCCTACCACTGAGGTCAAACTAGCAGATCTGAAGTTTCCTGCCTCTGCTTTGCTCCCACTTTTGTAAAGGGGAATCACATCCGCCCTGCTCCAGTCCTCAGGTACCGAGCCCTCCTTCCATGATTTGTTAAAAAGGGTAGTAGCTGGTGTCACTAGTTCACCCCTCAGTTCTTTAAGACTTCTGGAGTGAATCCCATCAAGCCCCATTGCCTTGTCTGCCTGAAGATTTGGGACTTCTTTCAGAACCCTTTCTTCTGTGAATGGACTGGCATCAACCATCCTATCAAGAGTGCTTCTATTGTTTGATTTAGATATGTCCCCCTCCACTTCTTTTGTAAATACTGAAAAAAAGTATGTGTTCAGTATATCTGCCTTTTCACTGTCATTCACTGTCACCCTCTGCCTACCCCCTTCCCTTTATTAAGCCTCACTATCCCTCCCTTGGTCTTTCTTCACTCACTAATGTACCTATAAAAGGTTTTATCCCCCTTCTTAACTGAGTTTTCTATCTTTTCCTCAGTTTGGGCCTTTGCTATTCTGACTGCCTATCCCACTTCCTTCTGCTTTAACTGGTACAGTTCCCTGGCCTGCTTCTTCTGTGATTCTTTGTACTTTCTGAGTGTTGTCTTTTTCTCCCTGACCTTCCCCACCATCTTTTTTGAGAACCATAGTTTTTTTTTCCTTCGTTTTGTTTTATTTGCTTCATTAAAAAGGCTTGTTGCCTCTGCAATGACAGTTTTGAGTTTTCCCCATTATTCCAAGACCCCTCCTTACTACCCTAATGCTAGTGCATTCCTTAGGCACTCTCCCATTCTGCTAAAGTCTGCCATCCAAAAGTCCAGTACTCTTACTTTTGTATGGCTTGACTCTATGGCTGTGTTTATTGTGAACCACACTGTCTGGTGGTCACTTGTTCCCAGATGGCTATCCACTTCTAAATTTGAGATCTTCTCACGTCCCCGTTTGAGAGTACCAGATCTAAGACTGCTCCCTCCCAAGTGGGTTCCAACACTAGCTGCCTAAGGCATGCTCCCTGTAGGGCATCGAGAATGACTCTGCTCTTGGATGTGGCTGCAGCAAATGTGCTCCAGTTAACATCTGGCATATTCAGGTCCCCATTAAAAATATCTCCCCTTTTTCTGCCATTCTAAGTATGCCTCCTGTCATTTCTTTGTCCATTTCCTCCCCCTGAGACGGGGGTCTGTATACAGCCCCTGTGCGGATTGTAATCACCATTTCCTGTCTCCAGGGTGACCCACAGTGCCTCCTCTCCTCACAGGTTACCCTTTGGTTCCATTGCTTTGATCCCTTCCCTTATGTAGAGAGCTATTCCTCCTCCTCCTCTTTTATCCTCCCTGTCCCTCCTGTAGATTGTGAACCCCGGAATGTTGACATCCCAGTCCTAGTTCTCTGTGAACCAGGTTTTTGTGACTGCCACAATATTCAGGTGTCCCTCTTCCATTAAGGCCACTAGTTCAGGAAGTTTGTTACCCAGTCTATGGACAATGGTACTCATCACCCTCCATTTTTTGATGACCTTACCCCTTTTAGCCCTATCCTTGTACTTACTGCCTTTGCCTTTTTCTCCATTTACCCCTGCTTGCCCCTGTTGACCTCTCTACCTTGGTGTTAACCTTGCTAACTAACCTATTTTGTGGCAGGAGGCAGTGCCTCCCCCCTTGGCTAGTTTAAAAGCTTGCCTATGAAGCATTTAAATCTGTCTTCTAGGATCCTGGTTCTCCTCCCAGACAGAGGCAGACCATCATGCCAGTATAGGCCTGTATCCCTCCAGGTGGACCCCCAGTCCCCAATGAAGCCAAACCCCTGTGCTCCACATCAGTTGTTCAACCATTCATTGAATCCCAGGGTGCGAAGTACCCTAGACTCACCCATGCCATAGACAGGCAGCACCTCCAAGAAGGTTGCTGTGCATGCTACTTGTCTAAGGTCCCTCCACAATTTCACAAACTCTTCCTGCAAAGCTCTGATCCCATCCCCAGCTAGGTTATCTGTCCCTAGGTGGACAATGACATCCAGCTCCCTCTTCTGTGTAGCTGCTATCGCTATCCTGAGGATTTGCTTCCTGTCTTTCCATGCCATGGCTCCAGGCAGGCATCTTATCTCCCTCTCCCCTCCCCCCAGTTCTACACCCCTAACGATTGAGTCCCCCACCAGGAGTTGTTTCCTTCCCCTGTGGGATCCTATGCCACCCTCCTGTGGGTCTCCTTTGTGGAGATTCCCAGCATTCTCCTTGGTCTCCACTGTGGGTGCCTCCATAGAGGAACAATGCTCCACCAGAAAGGAATATGAATTGTGGAGAGGTACAACTGGAAGGATTCGCCTTTGTTCTTCCACCCTCACCCTCCCTGAGCCCACCATAGTCCAACCACTCCTTATTCTTGGCAACCTCTGAGGCAGCAGCAGCGGCCTTGCTGGCCCCTGGGTGGGGGAGGAGATTTCCCAATCCTCTGCCAGGTTCTGGGTTGGGGATATTTCCCTTCTCCTTGCCAAGATGGCCTGGAGATGGGCAACCTCCTCCCTCAGAGCAGAGAGGTGTCTGCAAATAGGGCAGCATCACAGCCTCCAGAATGTCTCCTAGAAGACTGCCACCCCACAGCCAGTGCATTGCCCCTCTCCCCACATGTCTCTCTCCCTTTCTGTTGAAATTGTGTTTTTTTGGGTTTTTTTTCACTATTAGGGAACTCAGTTCCCCTTAGTAGTGTAACCCTTTTCCTAGGGACTATGTACTAGGAACTCCCAAGTTTTTTTTTTCCTTTTTTACTAGCAATCACAAGAAGATATCCTCCCAGCTTTTGCAACACTGCCTGGCTGTCTTCTGTGGCACACGCCACAGTGTTTTGTGTCTGAGCAGGAAGTTGTCACACCTTTCTGCCTAACCCCATAAAGTTAGGTTAGCTGGGAGAAGGTGGGACTAGGGAAGGATAGTGTTTAGGCAATCCACCAGTTATGTGCTGTGAGGACAATCAGATCAATCCAGTTTGAACCTTCTGAGGCTTTATCTGACTCTAATACACAACTCAACTGACTTCAGGAATGAAAGAACACACCAGTGAAAACTTACATGTTTGTTGCAAAAAGTCATCAAAATACTATCAAGCTACAAATAAAGCACCAGATTCACAGAAAAATTAAAAATTATCAGCAGTATTTTAATCCCTCTGTATGTAAAGTAGCAATCTACAAAAAGATCAGGAGTATTACAAATTCCTTCTTGATTCAAACAAGCAACAACCAATGTAAAATTAAAAGTAAGGCCCACTTGCCTCAGAATTTGAGAAAGATTGTGCCTTAATCCTCCAGTTTCCTAGTTCCCAGTTCAAGATTATGCATCCATTGGATGGTTTCCAGGAGTTCCTTGTCCATGGCTTCTTCCTGATTTGGGATCTTTAGATTACCCCTACTCAAATGGGTGTCCTGTTTCAAGCCCCAGTCACGATCCACAGGGCTTCCGCTTCTCCCTGTGACCCCTGTATTTCTGTCACTTTGATGGTGTCCTTGACATAAATGGCTCCCCACCCCCGCCCTTTTTTCTGCCCGATCCCTGCATAACAGGTTGTACCCTGGGATAGCTATATCCCAATCATGATTGTCTGAGAACCGTGTTTTGGTCACAGCAACCCAGTCTAGTCCTGCCTCCACTATTGTGGCAGTGAGGCCTGGTAGTTATCCAGACTGTGCACATTGAGGCATAACACTTTTCATTCCCCACTCTTTTTATCATTGTTGTTATCCATACTGTTTTTTTGCTCCTTGGTACACCCTATTTTGTCTGCATGCTTTTTGCCTAGTATGGCTCTCATTGTTGTGTGATCTGTAGTTTTTGTGCGAGCTAGGGGAGAGGTGACAGGCTGTATGTGAGATGCTCCAAGAGCTGCCATTATCTCCCCACCAGCTAGTTTAAATGTCCTGCATGAATGTCAAATTTCTGACCCAATGCCTTGACAGCCTCCTTTGTCAGGTGGAGGCCATTGAACTAAAAGACATCCTTTCAATTTCCAATGAAATTATACCCTTTTATTTGGCACCAGTCCCCTAGCCATTTGTTCAGAACTTCTATGTCATTTTCTCTGGATTTCTGCCTGTTTCTCCCTTTTTTCCAAATAGGCAGAATCTCTGAGAAGGCAATGCTGGATGAAAGAGAAACCAGTTTTCCCCTCAGCCGGGCATTGTTCTCCTTAACCTTGTCTAACGGCTGGTTAGCAAGGTCATTGGTCCCTAGGTGTACCAGGGACCCATTCCTTCAGTTCGTATTATGTTGACAATTCTGTCAGTGTCCCTGCTTGCAGAAGCTCCTGGGAGACAGCTGACCAGAACCTCTGTATGCTCATTTTGTCTCAGGTGGGGATCTACACTTTGAATCATGGAGTCCCCTATGATGAGCTACTTACTATTGTTCTTGATTTCATGTGCTGCATGGTTATTAGTCCCTATATTGCTGTTGACTATTATTTCCTCTGCATCTTTGACTGTTTCTGATGCAAGAGGTGAGAACCTGTTCACCATTTGTAAAGGGTTTTGTTCATTTGGGTGTTGTGCCTGAGATCTGCCTCCTTTCCTCCTAACCATTTTCCACCCCCAAGGCTTAGTAGTTCTTTGGGGGAGAGGCATGTTGATATGGTGAGTGTTTCCCAGTGTTTGGTTTTGTAGGTAGTTAATCTCACTCCCAGCTTCCCAGAGCTGATCTTTGAGGTTATGTATTTCCCAGCAAATAGGACAGTGACCCAGTCTCCAGGCAATGTACCTGTTGAAGAGTGTCCCATAGTGCTGGCAGTTTATGACCTCCATATTTACTGTGAGTAGGGCCAGTGGGTGAAAGAGGAAATTAGATGAGAGGAGGAAGGGAGGGAAGTTTCTTGTTTCCCCTGCTAGAACAGGGAAAGAAAACCAATAAACCCACTCTGTGGTGTTGCAGGGCTAGTTCATCCTGTCTGCCCCTATACTGCTAGTCAGAAGAAAGTCAAGCTCTGGTTGGAGAAGAGGTAAGCGGCTGAAGGAAAAAAAGGGAAAAAAGAAATTGGTTTGTTAGGTAGGCTAATGAGGATTATTTAGTGCAGCACTGGTTGTTGCACCTTATCTGTGGGAGAAAGCTAGAGGGGTACAAAAGAAAACAACCCTTAGGGGTGCAAAAGAAAACAACACTTTATGTAACTTTATCAGACAACTCCTGGATGCACCCAAAATGCTGCCGTTTGGTATGGAGCTGTGGTCAGTCTGTACTTCTGCACCTGTGTATGCCCAGAGATCCATCACCAGCTTTAAGGGGAAGCTGAGAGATGTTCTTGTGGTTCTGTTCCCTGTCAGCTCGGTTGTCCACTACTGTGCATGCCCCAAGTCCCATTGGCAGCTGTAAGGAGGAGCTGAGAGTTGTTCCTGTGGTTCTGTCCCTTTCACACATCACCACTCCTTGGAAGAAGGTCTGGATGCAAAAACAGCTGAAGAGGGAGCTCAAGTCCTGATGAGCTTATAGCACCAGCCCCTAGGTAGCCTGAAGTTCAGCTGCCTTTCCTCATACCTGATTGAGGTATACTGGGATTCCAGTCCTATGCCCTCCAAACTATATTTATTTTCCCAAGTGAAACCCTCAAAGTCTGACAGGATGTCCATTGTATCATGAAGATGGGTGGGCAAATTAGTTACAATTTCCTGTAGAAAAAAACAAAATCAATGAAAGTAGTAACATTTTCAGTAATTCAACCACTCTGGCCATGACAGGATGCCCTGAAAAATGTGTTAATTTTTTACAGACTTTAGAGAGGCCATAGAAAGGGAATATTATAGGGAAGTCTACTTTTAGGAACTTCAATGCTTTCATTTTTTTTGTTATTTCTAATGTTGTACTGCTTCTTCTATCAGTATATACAGTTCTACAGTATTTGAAATGCAGCCATGAGATCTATGTTACAGTAGTTTAGTGTAACTCATATAATTCTTCTATAAATCCAAAAATAATTTTCTTACATCGTTGTGCACCAAGAAACACTATGTTTTCCTATTCATCTGCTCTTTTATTTATGAGTTATTTCCTTCTAATTTCTCAAGTGCTTTTGACTACTGTAGTGGCTTGTTGCAGCAGTATAGTGTATATTTCACATCCCTTTAAGTAAATAAGTCAAACCTTTCTTTACTAACTTCAGATACGCAATAATGGCGAGATTTTACATTTCTTCTGCCAAAGTTGCAGTAGTTATGGGCTTGAATGTTTCTTTTCACAGAGATGTCAGCTTATTTTTTTCTTTTTTTTAATTATTTGGTAACCAGCTTTATCACATCAATGTCACCATCACTGTATTTTTTCTGTGGCAAACTGAGATGCCTTACAGTCTTGAAAGTGTCATCTTCACAAACGAAATTGTGTGTGTTCAACTCTCCCAACAATGCATGTTTCTCACCTAAATATGATATACTGTACATACAATTCCTTTGGTTTCACATCTGCATTCATATTTTTAATTTTGTATATAAATGTTTTATTGAGTTTATTACAACAAACCATATAACAGTATATAACGCAGTAATATACAAGTTATCACAAAATTAGTTCCATACCATGATCCAGGTTGTGAGACAAAATCCGACATCACAGAAGTATAGGTAAAGACCTTGCTCACAAAGTACCATGTCATCTTGAACTGACCAAAACCAAAAAGAAGCCTGAAGGCAATTCAGTAGCATACAAAAATTGTAACAAAAAGAAAAAGAACCATGGCAACATCTTATCAAGACCCTGTAACCCCATGTAAAAATATGACCCGAAAAAGAGGCTGCATTTTCCCATCTTATGCATCAGCAAATAAAGGGTCCTAAATATTAATGACCCAAGCACCCACTAAACCATACTAAAATTAATTCTTAGTCACCCCAAAATGGGAGAGCCAGGGTCCCCATGCTCCCTGAAAAAAACAGTAAGTTTCTTTTTTCTCTAAAACAACACATATTGGTAAGAGGGAGTTTTAGACATGGCCTGTTACCAGCTTGTGTAGGTGGGAGGGGAAGCTGACTTCCAATTACATAAAAGTAGCTTCTTGGCCTCTAAAACCATTGAATAAAGAGATGGTTTATGCTTTAAAGCCAATTGGCTAAGTAAAAGTGGGTTCCCCGGGATCCAGAAACATGGGGTATGAGGTAAGGGCATGTTAAGAATACCCTCAGTAGTATGAATGATTTTCTACCACCACTCCATGAGTAAGGGACATTTCCACAGCATATGACAAAGAGTTTCTGGTTCTTCTACACACTTCCAACAGACATTAGAAGTGGCCATGCCCATTGCAACCAAATGATCTGGAGTCCTGCACCACCAGCTTAAGATGTTCTTTTGTATAATTTTTAGCCTTGGATCAGGTAAATCTCAATGTGCTTTGACCCAACAGTGTGCCCAATTTTCTTCCGCTGTGGGGTACTGCAACTCTGATGACCATTTAAGCCTATTGGTTTCTCAATTAAGTAAGTGGAGATCCCACATTAGCTTATATGTAAGGCTTGTCTGTCCTTTAGGGAGCTGAATTCACCTCTGTAAATGTTTAACTAGTTCTGTTTGGTTTAATGTATAATCTTTTGTAAAAAAAAAGCTGAAATGCATGACACAGTTGCAGGTATCTTCAGAGGTCTTGGGCAGGTAATAGATACTCATGCTGCAGTTGGTTAAAAGCCTTAAGATCCTCTGTTTCTGGATCAAGGAGATCTCCCACAATTCTAATCCCACTGGAAATCCATGGAAGCCAGTGGATCTGAGAACCTCCTATTTGGATCCTAAAGTTATTCCAAAGAGGTTCAAAGGGACCCAGATAGTTTGGATTCCACTTAACCATCTTCAGCAACTTTTTCCAACACTGTTGTGTAAATGTAATAGGGAGAATGAACGTATTACTGTCAGGGTGGGGATCTCTGAGTATTACTGCCAACAGTATTTCTCCCACTATAGCCTATTCAGTGACCACCCAAAATGGTGCTCTCCTTAACGATGAAGTTAACCACTGTGTTTCATGCTTAATATCTAACTCCTCATGATATGCCCAAGGTCATGGCATATTCCACCCTCCTTTTGGCCCCGGGGCCCATAAGGTCTTCCTAGCAAACCACAGGATTCTCCCTTCCTAAATAAAATTAGAAAACAATCTATCAGTTTTATCCCATAAGCCCAAGGGGACAGGCATGGATAGATTACTCTGACAATAAAATAACTTGGGGAACACCATTAACTTTATAGCAGCCACCCTACATGGGAGAGTTGGGTGCAATTTTGTCCATCTGTTGAAGTCTAATGTCATGTTGGCCAACACATCTAATATGTTTCTAGATCACATATCATGCACTTCCCTTGACAAATGCATACCTAAGTATCTTATTCCCCCAGGTGACCATTTTGATGACGGTGTTCGAATAGATGCCCAGTTAGGATTACCTCAGTATAGGGGTAAAATCTAAGTTTTGGCCCAGTTGACCATTAGACCCGATATTGCACTGAATGAGTCAAAGACCTCCCAGGTAGAAGGAAGGGAGGTTTCCACCTTAGATAGTAACAAAAGTAAATCATCAGCTTACAGTAGAAACATAGAAACATAGAAGATGATGTCAGAAGGGGACCTGTGGTCCATTGAGTCTGCCCAGTAAAGTAGAGAAAGACTGAGTACCCAGCTTAATACCATGAATTGCTGGATGCTGCCTTATTGCTGTGTTTAGAGGATCCAGAGCTAATAAAAACAGTGGAAAACTTAACAGGCACCCCTGCCTGGTGTCACAAAATTAATGAAAGGGTTCCAGTAGTACTCCTTTCGCAATTACCCTAGTGCTTGGGAGGTACATAAACAGTGAACCCATACCTGAAAGGATGGACCAAAGCCCACAGCCAAAAGAGCATAGAATAAGTCATTCAATTCAATGGAATCAAAAGTCTTCTCCGCATCTATTGCCACTATGGCTCCTAATCCTGGACCCCCTAGTGGCAATTTGAATTAAGGCCATCACTGCCCGAATGTTATCACTGCCTTGCCATCCCTTCATAAAACCGGCCTGAGACATATGCATTAAAAACAGAAGAGCTGTTTCTAGCCGTATTGACAAAATCTTAGATAAAATGTTACAATGCATGTTAAGCAAAGATATAGGCCTGTAGTTAGCATATACATTTGGATCTTTATTTGGATTAGGCAGGACAGTGATAGTGGCCTCCTGCAATGATGGAGACATGGAGTCAGGCTCTCTTATACATTGATAGCATTTGAGGAGATGGGGTGATAACTCCTCCTGGAAGGCCTGGTAAAAATCTGCACTAAGACCATCCAGTCCAGGGGCCTTAACAAGGGTTGACAAATGGATAGCCAGTTGAATCTCAGCAAAAGAAATGTCTTCAACTAAGTTCTGAATAACTTCTAGTGGTAGACTGGGCAATGTCATTCCAGCAGAAAAGGAATCATAATCACCCTGGGAAGGGGAAATAGATGAGTCATAGAGGGTTTGGTAGTATTCTCGAAATAAACATGAAATCTGTTGTGGATCCAAAACTACGTGTTCCCACCCCAGATTTAAGAAAGGGATTTGGGTCTCCATAGACTTTATCTTCAACCAGTAGGCCACCAATTTCCCAGCCTTTTCCCCTGACTCCCAATATGTTTACTGCATGAAAAACAGAGCACTTGAGGCCTGCTGATGATGAATAGTATTCAACCTGTATTTGAGTTCAGAAAGTTCTTGAATCTGATTCCAGCTATCTGAGGGCTTTTGATAAATGGCATTCACCAGTACTTTAATATGATTAGAAAATGTGGAAATGTCTTGTTTCTGCATTTTATTCTCTTTAGAGGCATACGAAATAACCCAGTCTCTGATAAATGCTTTGAACGCATCCCAAAGAGTAAAAGAGATAATGTTGGGATCACCATTAATTTGAAAATACAAACTAATTTAAGACTTTAACCACGACTGGAACCCCACAGAGTATAAAAGGGCAGGGTTAAAATGCCAGTGAGGAGATTTAGGAACACTCCCTTCTGGTACCCAGACTAAACTAAAGCATTCATATTTTTTATTACGATAGTTAATTACCTTTAGATTCTGGTGCATCTCCCTCAAAGTCACAGAAGTAGTTTGCTGCCTCTGTTTTCCCACTGTCACTATTAGCAATGTTCAATTCTCATTTACAATGAAATACTTTAAATTCAACTTTCTAATACATATACATATACATATATATATATATATATATACACGCATATATATATTTGTGTGTGTGTGTGTGTGTG